>CP126895.1:114483345-115862095 GCA_030440675.1 Furcifer pardalis
AAGAGAAAAGAAAAGGAGAATTTAAGAGGGCTTGTGTTTCAAAATATTCAGCCTTAATCCTTGGTTACATGCAAGCTGAACCACCCTGTAAAGATGATACAACTTTTTTGGGGCACAACTAAGCAAATTTTCACTCAACTGGACATTGGGATCAGGCAAAATCCCTGTGTCTCTGTAGACGGGTATGGCAAGCTGAAAATGTAAATCCCAAATTTCACCAAGAGCAAAGAAAGTCAATAATTCACAGAAATAAAAACAAGAAAAGAAGTTATTGTCCTGGATTGAAAGAATAGATAAGTTACTTCTTAGACTACTATTCCTCCTGCTGCTGCTGCTGCCACATCCTCCTCAGCCCCAGGCCAGGATAGATGAAACTATTGCTCTCCATCAAGATGGATTCAAGTGGGATTTAATCCACTTGGGGACCATCACCCTTCCCTGTGGAGTTTGGCACCCAAGGCCGTTAGTCCTCAGGGTTGTCAGGTTAATTAACCGCCGCCTGACGATTGGTGTTGAGTTGCTGCCAGTAGGGTCTACTGACTCTATTACCATAGCATGATAACCTGGCCAGATTGGACAACTATACCAGAATCATCAAACCATGTTCTCTAGGATAGGGATGTGAAGAATATGTTTTTTTTTTAATTTTCTTGTGATTTTCCAACACTTGCCATGTTGAGATTTCTCCCTGAACTTCATGGTTTCTTGGTTTCCCATGAAACTGAGGTGCTGGTCCTTTTTCTGCAAGAAATTACCTAACTCCGCACAGCTCAACCTGCACCTTTTGTGGGAGGTTTTGCACAAAGGAGGTGCTATTTTGTGTAGAGGTTGTCATAATTCTGCACAGATTGGTGTTTCTTCCAGGAAAACAGATGGCCACGAAGCGTCCCAAGAAATGATGCAATTTTTTTGGAAAATAAAACAAAACAGAAACCACACAGCAGAGTTTCACGTAAGAAGAAAAGAGGGATTTCCTCTCTTCTCCTTTGTTTTTGGTTGAGAATAAGAAGCGGTGAGATTTACATCCCTGGTCCAGGGACCTCTGAGGATTTGCCAGGGTGGGGGGTGGGGTTGACTTTCCAAAGTATGTGTGGGATTTGGCAAAGGTGGGACATGTGTGAGGTCATACCAAATTTTCTTACACGTCACCTACTTCTGTGCTCCAAACATCTGTGAGAAACAGTTGTGAAACTGGACTTTAAATGCTTGTTCCACAATGGGGTGTACCACTGGCAACGGCAACCTTGATTTGCCGGCTAATCTTTCTCACAGTAGGCCAAACCAAAGGAACTACTTAAGATAGATGTATTGAAGGCATTTCATTGAAGAGAACTTGTCCTTGTAAATTAGTACATGAGATTCTACACCAGGAGTGCCCAAACCTTTTGGTCCATGGGCCGGTCACGTGGTTCAGGGAGCCGGTCACTATGGCCTGGGGCCCGGATGCGGCCCCCAACACCATTTCATCCAGCCCGCAAAGCCCTCGTCGCAACTGAAAGCGGAAGTAAAATGCGCCCATATGGGAACATATGGCCACATCCGGCCCCCTGGCCATAGTTTGGGCATCCCTGTTCTACACAAACAATTGATTCTCTCTCTTTTTTTTTGGGGGGGGGGGGATCATGTTCTCTTTCCCATTGCTCAGGAACTGCTCCATTTTGCCATCCACCCAGTTTCCTCAGCCACCATCGTTTGAAGATTTGTGGGAAGGAGCCATCCATCTGCAGAAAGAAATAGGTCTTGGAAGGGTGACTGATGTAAACTTATACAGAGGGAAGAGAATGAGAACAAGAGTGGATCTCACGGGGCTGATCCTGTAAACAAGCAGAGTGTCAGCACTTGTGTGTGTGTGTGTATATACGTGTGGGAAAGAGCAAAAGAGATGGAACATATAAATATCACATCCTATTAATGCAAAACTCTGTTGCTTGGAGGGAACGCACATCTGTCTGGAAAGAAAGGAAGTAGGGGAAGGGGAGAAAACCTCAGCAAAGCATCTCGGCTGCAATCAGAGAGCGGAGCTTTAGTCCTTCAAACAAATTAGCAACCTTCCTACTTCCTGAGTAAATAGTATCCTATAAATATTTATACCTCCTATGTGGTCTCGAGACTCAAAAAGAGTCGAACATAGGCCCTACAGATGGGAGGGAAGCATTTGATTGATCCCAGCAGCCAGACGCCATTTGGGGGAAAGCGTAAAAAACGCCGACATGGCCCGGGCGTGTGAAAACGAGCCAAAATATGGCCATGAAAGGGGAGGAAAAGGAGGACCAGTTTGGGATGGCTTCTGCTCTTTAAAACCTCGTCTTTTGGGGTTATTTGAGTAAATAGCCAGTGCCCACTGGTTGAGGAATCCTATTTGAACTTACATAGACACTGTATAGGGTTTTTTTTTTTAAACATGGTTTTCTTTTTAAAAGGCTGAACTTCCCATCTCCACATCAAATGGAGGCTTTGTGGATTACCTGAGAGTGTTTGGAAGGTGATGTCACCTCTGCACAAGGAGAACTATTTGCATTTCCAGGAAATTTCAAATGTAAAGCAAATATAATGGGGACACATATGGGGGGGGGGGTGAGAGAGGGGGATTGTCTGGCTATGATATTGGAGAAGACGGTATGGCTACAGACTCAATGGCAAGTGTTGGGGGGGCTGTAAATAACCTGGCTCCCCAAAGGGGCCAACGGCTACAGGCAGATGATCCCCTTTAGGTGGGGTGATGGACCCCTCAGTGGAGGAAATGCCACTGGAAACCATAGTATTGGGCCAAACAGCAAAATGAGCGAAGGAGGAACCACTTCACTATTCTGATTCCCAATGGTCATGGAGGCGGAAGAGGTCATGCCAGATGGACTGGCTGTGAAGGCACACCTTGATAATATCCACAATGCTGCAAGAGTCCATTGCAGTCCCAGGGCCAAATCCTGCATGTCTCATTTTGTACGTGCGGCAGGAGATGGCTCCGAGATCACAGTGTGTGGGTCACTTCATGGCAAGCTGGGATCTACCTTAGACAAATTCGTGCCAATGGCATTTTCCCTAACACATCCATCATCTGTGAAAATGGTTTTCAGGGGAAAATGTATACTCAGACATGAGTAGCAGCTGCCGCCGCCAATTCTTGGGGAAGGTGACTGTGGTGGCTTAGTGGTTAAGATACATTTCAAGACCCAAGTACTGCATGATGGAGTGAACTTCCATCTCTGTCCCAGCTCCTGCCAACCTAGCATTTAGAAAGCAAGAAATTGCAAGTAGATAAATAGGTGCTGCTTTGGTGGGAAGGTAACAGTGTCTCCTGGTATCTAGTGATGTCTGCCACATGACCACAGAAATTTCTGCAGACACAGACAGTGCTGGTTCTTTGGCTATAAACAGAGATGAACACTGAACCCTAGAGTTGGATACGACTGGATTGCAAGCAAGGGCGATCTTTACCATAACAATTCATGGTGGCCAAATCCATTTGGTGTCATTGACAGACCAGGAAACATGGAGAGTGCATGTTTTTCATGACGAGTCGAGTCATGTGTTTTTTCCCAAAGTAAGAAGAAAGGAGGAATGTTGCAATGGTAGGGTTAAGCCCCAGAGGGCATGGAGTGAGGTTGTTTAAGTTACACAGAGTGCATGCATTGCTTTAAATGTCCATGCCCATTGGGAATGGCACAGCTCAACAGGGTCCCCTCTGAACCTCATAACGCACATACCCACAATGCACATTAGCAGAATTGAAGCTCAACCTAGGAGAGAGAGAGCCGGAAGGATCGAGGCTTGGCAGATGAGAAGACGCACCAGGACAATGTAAGGCAGGGGTGCCCAAACTTTTTGGGCTGTGGGCCGATCATGTGATTCAGGGAGCCAGTCACTAAGGCCCGGGTGCCGGGTGCGGCCCCCGACGCCAATTCATCTGGCCCGTGAAGCCCTTAGTTTGGGCACCACTGATATAAGGCATGGCAGGACATAAAACAATCCAGAGGCAGCAAAGTGTGCACTGAACCGCCTCTCCCAACCTCCCAGTCCATTCCTCCTGAGTAAAAAAAAACCTTAATCATCTTAAAACTTAATCATCTGTCAATTCCAACTTCCCAATCCACCACAGTTTTGATGTGCTGGACCACAGTACCTTTCAACCCCAGCAAGAGGCTAATGGGGCTTTGGAGGGCAGCACATTGAGGGAAAGGAACTGCAGTGGCTTAGTGGTTAAGATGCTGAACTTGATGAGTGGAAGGTCAGCAGTTCGAGATCTGAGTGCTGCACAACAGAGTGAGCTCCCATCTCTGTCACAACTCCTGCCAACCTAGCAGTAAAGCAAGAAATTGCAAATTTCTTGCTTTACTGCAGAAAATAGATAAACAGCTCCTGCTTCAGTGGTAAAGTAAACACTGTTCCATGCACTTTGACATCTAGTCATGCCTGCCACATGACCACAGAAACTCCGCACACAGACAGTGCTAGCTCTTTGGCTGTAAACGGGATGAGCATTGTAACCTAGAGTCGGATACAATTGCCTTTTGAGCAAGGGCGACCTTGAACTTTACATTGAGGGAAACCAAGTTAGGTCTTGAGAATGAAGGGTTTGCTTTTGCCAGGCCATTACAGGGACCAGGGCTGGGATGGCTTAGTAGTTAAGATGCTGAGCTTGATGACCAGATGGTCAGCAGTTCAAGACTCGAGTGCTGCATGACGGAGTGAGCACCCATCATCTGCCCCAGCTCCTCCCAACCTAGCAGCATGGAAGAAGAAGAAAAGGGTACCTATGAGCATGTCTAAACAGCACATCTTTAAGCCATGAGAATGAGCCACAAAATCAATTTTGCCGTATCAGATGTCAGGTCCAAACCCTAAGGATCTAGAGCAGGGGTGCCCAAACTATGGGACACGGGTGCGTATGGGCACATTTTACTTCCACTTCTGGGAGTGACGAGGGTGGTGCACACTGGATGAACTGGTGTTGCGGGCCAGATCCACTCCACATGCCATAGTTTGAGCATTATTTATTTATGTATTTGTTCGTATTTCTCCACTGCCCTTCTCACCAAAGTGACTCAGGGTGGTTTATAAATAAGAAAAAAGAAAAAACATCACAATAAAACACAAACACAACCTAAAAACCTCAAATACAAAACTTAAAATTAAAATTTAATATTAAAATCTAAAAAGATTAAAAGCACACCAAATGCTACATCTTACTGATTAAAAAGTCAAAGGAGAGAGGGGTTCAGATCATCCAGCGAGCTGGGGTCATTATATCTCCCGCACCCCATATCTGCCCCGCCAGCCATGTTTTTAGATTCTTCCTAAAGGGCAGCAGCTCCGTCTGGAGACGTAGCTCCATTGGCAGGAGGTTCCATAGGGCTGGAGCAGACACAGAGAAGGGCCCTCCTTCTGGTGCCAGAGAGATGTGCCTCCCTGGCCAATGGAACAACTAGGGAGCCTCTCCGGTCCACTCTGGTGGGTTGGACAGATGTTCTTGGGGTGAGGCGGTCTCTTAAGTATCCTGGCCCACTACCATGTAGGGCATATTGGCAACCAGTGCAACTCCAGAAGTAGTGGTGAGGCATGTGCATACCGCCCACACCCCATCACCACCTGGGCAGCCGCATTCTGGACCAGTTGAAGCTGCCAAATTGTCGTCAAGGGCAGCCCCATGTAGAGCGCATTACAGTAATCAAGTCTGGAGCATCCCTGAACCATGTGATCGGCTCACAGCCTGAAACGTTTGGGCATCCCTGACCTAGAGCAGTGGTTCCCAATGTGGGGCACATGCTACACAGGGGGACTTCACTTCCCAGAAGCCTAAGTCAGTCCATTGGCTGATCAGTGCTTTGGGGAATTGACTTAGGCTTCTGGGAATTAAAGTTACTTTACCATAGCAAGTCCCCATGTTGGCCGGAGGGTTTGGGGAGGTGATTTCTAAGATAATAACTTTTCAGAGTGCTGTCCATAGTTGAATGTGTGTCATGGGCTATCGGGTTGGGAACAACTTATAGGTACCCTAGAGGGCTTTCAGAGACCTGGTGGGGTGTAGCAAATAGGTTGGCAGACCAGGATGTGGGAGATGTGGCTTTGAATCTCTGCCCTGCCATAGAAATTCATCAGGACCAAAGCCTCCTGAAATATCTCACTCCATTTGGAAGCCCTGTTAGGGTTGCTCTAGACTTGAAGGCCCAGAACAGCCACAATATGGATTTGGCACTAAGTGAGATATTCAAGGAGTGATATAGTGGGTCTCACAAAGGGACTGCAGTGGCTCAAGTGGCTAAGACGCTGACGGGAAGGTGGCAGGTCAGCAGCTTGATACCCGAATACTGCAGGACAGAATGGAATCCCATCTTTGTCCCAGCTCCAGCCAACCTAGCAGTTTGAAAGCAAGAAATTGCAAGTAGATAAATAGGGACCACTTTGGTGGGAAGGTAAATAGCATTCCGTGCACTCCAGTGTCTAGTCATGCCTGCCATATGACCACGGAAATGTCTACAGAAGCAAACAGTGCTGGCTCTTTGGCTTTGAAACAGAGATGAGCACTGAACCCTAGAGGTGAGCAAGGGTGAACTTTCCCTTTCCCTATACCAGGTCTCTTCCACCTTGGGAGTCTCCATATCCAAGTGGGGATTTGAAGCCAGTCAAGCTGCCCATTGCCCCATGTTATACCATGAACTACTTGAATCCTAACCTGGCCAGGGTGCTTTCCATCTTCAAAACCGAGAGACAGGAGTTGAGCTGGATGTTACATGGCAAGGGAATCGTTACAGCATTGTTCAGCACTGAAATAAATACCTTGGCATGACTCTTGACAGGACACTCTCTTTTAAGCAGCACTGCCCGAATACCAAAGCTAAAATTAGTATGAGGAACAATATCATCAGGAAGTTTGCAAACTATAAATGGGGACCTCAACCATCCGCACTGTGTACATCAGCTTTGGCCCTGAGCACCTCTGCAGCAGACTATGTGGCTCCAGGATGGAGTACATCCACACATGCGAAACAAGTTGACATCGTTGTAAATGAAGCCATGTGTATAGTGACAGGATGCCTCAAGCCTACACCAGTTGAGAAAATATATCCTCTTTTTGGTATCGCTCCACCTAAGAAGAGCAGGAGAGAAGTAGCAGCAGACGCTGAGAGAGCTAAGCGAGAGAAGGACCCTTGACATCCTCTGGAGATGAGCCTCAAGTCCAGTGGCTCAGATCCAGGAAGAGCTTTATGGCAAGAACAAACATTCTTGAGGGCCTGCAAGAGCAACACCAAATTAGAAGGTGGAGGAAGGAGCTCGCTGGACAAGGAATAGCATTAAAGGAGGAGGACATGGTTGAGGATCTCAACCTCACTGAATAGGCTGAGTCCCTAAAGGCAAGAGCAACAGGCTCAAGTGGGGGCTGCTGGTGGACAACAACATGTGGTGTGTGAGTATGGAGAGATACAGAATCCATGGGCTCGTTTCCTGGTCTGCCGATTGCTGCCAGAAACTTGTCCCAATGATATTTTTGGAATTAAATTTGGAATTTAAAGTGCTACAGTGTTTCTTATTTTGTTTTCTGATATCCCTTGTCCCAATGAGGATTTAATTTTGGCCAACGACAAAGCCAAGAAAGTGGCTTCATTTTGGCAGTTCAAAGTCTGATCTGGACACGAAAGAAGAAGAAGAAGAAGAACCACATTCGCTGTCAGCTAGGAACTCAACAGTCCACCTTTGCTGCCTTAGAGGGCCTGGGGCTTCCCCACCCTTCCTGCTCTCACCATGTGGTCTTAAACTGTTCCTTCTTCCCCTCTCTCCAGAAAGATGCAGGTTGTCTTTTTTAAAAAGCACACAATGCTGGAGTTGGTAGGTCATAAAGTTACAATCTTGGGGAATATTACACCATTGCCAAAGAATGTGGCTTACTTTGCTAGAGTTTGTCTGCCTGTCTCTCCCCCTTTCCCCATTAAAACAATCCACCAGAAAGAAATGAGAATTGCATGCCAAGGGGACGGAGATAAGGATACCAACCCTGCAAGACCTCCACACCTTTTTTCCTTTCTTCCTGAAGAAGGTGCCAAAGCTTCTTTGGCATGAAAATTGCACCAACCTCCCCCACCCCCAGCGCAAGGTTAAGACACAGATTTTGCAGAGGTGAAAGCAAGGGAAACGTAGCCCATCTGGAGTTTGCGTGTGTGGCGTGGAAAGCGATGATGTCCTTCGTTCAGGGAATGGCTCGTTTGTGGTTGAACTTTTATAACCAGAGAGGTTTCGTCTGCTTCCTATTCTTGATTTGGATCCCCGGCCATTATGACATCTGAACTCAATCATCCTTTTCGTTATTACACTTTAAAAAAAAACACATTTAAAACAGTATATTTATTTAATTTATTTGATTTATATTGGAATTATAGAACAAAGAGAGTGTATAAATAGAGAGCTAGCCGAGAGTTCAGAGGTTACTGAGTGTTGGGTCATATGGGAACCTTCATCGCTTTGGCTCAGAGCGCAGCAGCAAGATGCTTCAAGCAGAATATTTTAATCATGGAAAACAATAGGGCCCAGGTTAACCTCTTTCCCCTGATCTGAATTTTTACCTTCCTTCAGTGCGTCGTTTTCCCCCTTAAAGTTCACAGATCTGCCATGTCACATCTCGTTTGGCCATTAAATATCTGAGTTCCTGCCTTGTATTGGTTTGCCAAAAATACACTGAAATTTGGTGGCAAGAGAAAGAATATAGAAAGAGATCTATATTCGCTAGACCTAAAGCAGGGATGGCAAACTTTTTAGATACAGAGTGCCCAAACTGCAATCCAAAACCCACTTATTTATCACAAGGTGCCAACACAGCAACAGAGGAGGGAGGAAGCGTCCCATTGGGCTGATGGGTAGTGGGTTGGAGTGAACTCTGTGCCAGGGGTGGGAGGAAGCACTCCCATTGGGCTGCTGGACGGGGGGGGGGGGAGAACTCTGTGCTAGGGCGACAGCGTGCATGCCAACAGAGAGGGCTCTCAGTGCCATGTATGGCACACGTGCCATAGGTTCGCCACCACTGACCTAAAGGGACTGCATTGGCTTAATGGTCAAGATCCTGAACTTGATGACTGGAAGGTTGGCAGGTCAGCAGTTCAAGACCCGAGTACTGCATGACAGAGTGAGCTCCCATCTCTGTCCCAGCTCCTGCCAACTGAGCAGTTTGAAAGCAAGAAACTGCAAGCAAATAAAGAGGAATAACTTCTGTGGGAAGGTATAAACAGCGTTATGTGCGCTCTAGTCATGCCTGCCACATGCCCACAGAAACATCTGCAAACGCAAACAGTGCTTGCTCTTTGGTTGTAAACAGAGATGAGCACTGAACCCTAGAGTTGGTTACGACTGGCTTTTGAGGAAGGGTGACCTTTACCTTTACTAGACATTTGTTGTTATTTGATATAACTAAGAACATGAAGAATTCTGCCAAAACACAAAACACTCTGAGAAATCACAAATCCCCACAACTTTTCTCTCTTCCAGTGTGAGAATGAAAGAAGGAGCATTTCCAGAGATTTCCACAATCTGCAGAAAATGTCTGATCAAAAAGATACAAATAGCTCATTCAATGCTTCTAGTTTTTACAGGTGCAGGGAGCAAGGCAATAAAAGCAATATTGCATGATTTGTGCAAAGTTTTGTGCAAATGTGAGCACACTCCTTCATGCGAGAAAATTTACTTACTTACTTACTTACTTACTTACTTACTTACTTACTTACTTACTTACTTACTTACTTACTTACTTGATTTCTATGCTGCCCATCTGGATGTTATCCCACTCTGGGGGGTGAACAAACAGAAAATAAATTACAACAATACCCACATCAAATCAAAACCCACCAACAACAAATACATCATAGACAAGACTAAACTAAACTAAACTAAAAATAATTGGCATTATTGGACATTGGGACTAAACTTAACTGGCTAATTTATCAATAGGGAAACATCACCCTGAAAAAACCCCTCCTTGAAAAAGAGTGTTTTTAATTGTTTGTATTCAGTTGTTTTACTTGTTTATATTGGAAGCAAGGAAAATATTTTGGAGAATCCTCATTCTTTTGTTGAACAAGAAACTCGACAAGAAACAATGCGCCAAACTTTTTAATTTGACAGAGCTACCTGCAGTCCTCTATGGGAACCCACACCCCATTCGTGCAGGTGCATTCTCACAACCCAGGCTTGTCTTTCACACATGCCATATCAACGCTGAATTTATGCCTTTGGCTAACAGGATGTGGGGGGCCCATGCACACCTGTTTAAGGGCCCGGCTGCTGTGTTTGCTGTGATGAGGAAATGGTGTGGCTAACACGTCCTTTCCTCACCAGGCTTATTTGTTGTTCCTGGGAGCACCAGGAAGTCTATTGTCGCCCACTTATGGGGCAAGCTACAGCTGGCTGGCTGGCTCCCTCGCCTCTTTAAATCCCTGCTGGGACTGCGGAGGTGTTTTAATGGCTTTGAAAACTTTTCTTGGGGTGAGGGATGTGGGGGGGGGGGCAAGGTGGATTTTAGACAGAGGACTCTACAAACCCTACCTGAGAGCCCTTATCAAACAGGTGATATTTGTATTCAAATACAGTGCATCCCTGCTTTAAGGAATTGATCCATTCCAAATAGTTTTCCTTATACAGTAGTGAATTTTCCCTTAAAGTGGTTTCCCATAGGAATGCATTGAATGCATTGAAAACCATGGGGGAAACCTATTCTGTAAAGCAATTTTATTGTGATTTTCCCCCCCCTTGAGGCAGACCATTATTTCCTATGAATTTCTTTCCTTGAATCAAGTTTTCCTGTAGGCGGACCTTCCTTAAAGTGGGAGTACATTGTATATGGGGAGAATTTATACATTTTGTCCTGTTGAAGGGGGAAAGTCAGAAGCCGTTGTATTGAAGCAATACATTTTTTTGGAGAAAATTTGGGTTGAGCAATTGAAAATAAAAAATGAAGGGAAAGAAAAATAATAGGTATCAATAAGGGTCATAAATGTGATGGGGAGGGACCCTATTTTGAATTATAATTTGTTGTTACATGTGTATTTTGTATATATTGATCTATTATTATTTTCTGTTAGTATTAATATACTACCAGAAACATGTACCGATGAAGATTGAATTTTGGCCAACGACAATGCCAGGAAAGTGGCTTCATTTTGGCAGTTCAAAGTTTGACCTGGACACGAAAGTAGAAGAATAGATATTGATTTGTTATGACTTGTTATTAGGTTTGTGTAGATTAATTAACTTTTTATGTTTTTTAAAAAAATAAAGAAAAAAGGAAGGAAGAGGGAAAGATAAGACAGGTAGAGAGACATAGGGGCAGAGAGACAAACGGGCAGGTGGATGGACACAGAGACAACATGGCAATGTCCGTTGTCTTCTTCCCACATAAGGCTCCAGATTCTCAGCTCCAACAATAATTGGAGACAACTCCAATAAGCTGTTCCAATGGCACATCACTGTACACTAGAACTGAAAGAATTATTCATGTACATATTGATGTTGTCATATGGCAGGAATTCTCAACCTTTTTAAGCCGGGGGCCAGGTCATGCTTCCTCAGACAACTTTGGGGGCCACACAGCCATTTTGCCCTTCCTCCACCACATGGCACTTCCTGGTGTGGTGGAGGCAGTGCGGGGGGGCACATGAAATGGTGCCGTAGGCCGCATCCGGCCAATGTGCTGCACGTTGGGAATCCCTGTTATATGCCATCAAATCAGAACCAACGTATACCATCCCTAATAGGGCTTTCAAGGTGGGATATTTATGGAGTGGTTTCCCCAGTTCCATGGCGCCATGGCGACTTACTTAGTGGCTAAGATGCTGAGCTTGATGACTGACACGACAGCAGTTCGAGACCCGAGTACTGCATGATGGAGTAAGCCCCCGTTGTCTGTCCCAGCTCCTGCCAACCTAGCAGTTCTAAACCAAGAAATTGCAGGTAGAAAAATAGGTACCTCTTCGGTGAGAAAGATAACAGTGTTCTAGTTACTGTCTACTCATGACTGCCACATGACCATGGACATGTCTGCAAATGCTCTTTGGCTGTAAACAGAATATAGCTAAGAGCGCCATTCCCTAGAGTGGACACGACTGGCTTTTGAGCAAGGGAGACCTTTACCTTTACCTATACAGGTAGATATATTGTGGCTACAATCCTGTTTCAAATGCCCTCTGTGCCTTTCTAGGCTAGGTTGCCCTTGTTCAAAAGCCAGTCATATCCAACGCTATGGTTCATTGCTCATCTTTGTTTACAGCCAGTGCTGTCTCCATCTGCAGATGTTTCCATGGACATGTAGCAGGCATGATTAAACGTCGGAGTGCATAGAACGCTGTTTACCTTCCCACCAAAGTGGTACCTGTTTATCTACAGTACTTGGTATTTCTTGCTTTCGAATGGCTAGGTTGGCAGGAGTTGGGACAGAAACGGAAGCTCGCGACCTTTCAGTCGTCAAGTTCAGCGTCTTAACCACTATGCCATTGCAGCCCCTTTCTACCCAACCCTGATTCCAGGCCTGACCTGACCACAGGATCTTCCGGGGAGTTGGGAGATGCTGAGGAGGAAAGTCATAGAGACTTACATAGGGATGTGGTTGGTTCTTGGACCAGGAGCATAACATCTAAATTGTTCCCCTGGGGCAAATTTCCAGCCTGATTTCTTGTCCAGTTTATTTTCTTTCTTCCTTTAAAAAAAAAGTCAAAGCAAATGTTTTCAGGGCCTCCCCCCCCCCTTTTCCTTACATTTTATTTGGCCCGTTGTTCCTAGAAAACAGTATGGGGCCCAAATGATTAACACCTGTGGCAATACGAACCAGCAGATGCTCAGAAAAGCCTCCTCAACAAAAAAAGAATACCTCAAAATGGGCTCCAGTTGCCTCCCAGGAATTTGCAAGCCATTTCATCTGCAACTTCGTGCATGCCTCCTTGAGAGTAAGCACCATGAGATTCCCCTTAGAAGCCTCTCTCACTTTGAGAATAAAGTCTCAACAAGGAACAGAGGGGAAAACAGTCAGATCAGGCTATCCATTGTGTTCAAATCATGTAGATATAGGCAAATTTTAACTATTGTACATCACCCAGAGTGGGAAAATATCCCAGATGGGTGGTATAGGTCAAGGTCAAAGACGCCCTTGCTCAAAAGCCAGTCATATCCAACTCTAGGGTTGAGTGCTCATCTCTGTTTCATAGCCAAAGAACCAGCACTGTCTGCGCCAGCAGATGTTTTTGTGGTCATGTGGCAGGCATGCCTCAACACCTGAGTGCACAGACTGCTGTTTACCTCCCCACTAAAGTGGTTCCTATTTATCTACAGTACTTGCAATTTCTTGCTTTTGAACTGCTAGGTTGGCAGGAGCTGGGACAGAGGCAGGAGCTCACTCAGTCATGCAGTACTCGGGAATCGAACTCCGATCTTCCAGTCGTCAAGTTCATGGTTTTAACCATTCGAGCCACCATAGAGAAATGTAATAAAATAATAAAATAGGTGTTGCCTTTCAGCCAGTGCACTTAAATTTTGAGTGGTTTCTGAAAATGCTGATTTAACCCAATACAGCATTCGGTTTGCCTCACTGCATCATATATTAATCTCTTTGTACATTTTGCCATCTTCAGTAAATGTTGTTCCTAGGTATTTGAACTCTGCCACTTGTTTTATACTTCTACAGTGGTGCCTTGCTTAAAGAGCATAATGCGTTCCACAGGATTGCTCTTTAAGCAAGTTTGCTCTTTAAGCGAAACACCATTGTAAGTGACCAATTGTGGAGGGGGGGTTGTGAACCCCAATTTATTTGTTAAGCGAGTTTTTGGTTGGTTTTATTTGTTAAGCAAAGCGAACATTCAGAGAAAATTCTGCTCTTTAAGCGAATTATTCTTTAAGCGAGGCACTCTTTATGCGAGGTTTGACTCCGTTTTGATATTTAAACTATGCTGTTTCTTTCTAGTTGCCATTACCTCAATCTGCTAGTCACCATTCTGACTAAGAGTGGTTCATAACATCCCTCCATCTAACACAGGGCAAGAAGGATTCGTCCTACCCTTCCCTTCCCTTCCTAGATTTCCATATTAGCAGCCATGAGAAAAGGAGACACTGGGTTTGCAAAGGTGACTGTTTTCTTTCTCCATTAGGCTTTTTTAAACAAAAGAAAGGAAGACTTTGGCCTTCAGGCATTCTTGTTCCCCCAATTTGCACAAAGATGGGCAACTCCATTCCCTTGGGGGACTGAATCCAGGCCTCTGAGCTGTTCCAGATGGCCATATCCCCTGTCCTATGGCACCACAATTTGGTGATTCCCCCCACCCCACCCGTTTCCTCGCTGTAAAAGGTTGCAGTTCGTGCTTCTGAGTTATTGGTTTCCTATTTCCTGAGACCCAGAGCCTGAATGCTCAGCCTGGAGCCAGGCCCTTGTGATGTCATGTCATATAAAGAGTGAGTGAGCAGACGGAAATGCTCCAGTCCCCCCCCCCCCCAAAAAAAAACCCCACTCTTATCCTACTCTAGGATAAGATGCTCATCTACGTTTACAGCCAAAGAGCCAGCACTATCTGCATCTACAGATGTTTCAGTGGCCATATGACAAGCAGGACCAGATGCTGGAACGCACAGAATGATGTTACCTTTCCCACCAAAGCAGTACCTATTTATCTACTTGCAATTTCTTGCTTTGGAACTGCTAGGTTGGCAGGAGCTGGAAGAGAGATGGGAGCTCACTCTGCCATGCAGCACTCGGATCCCAAACTGCTGACCTTCCAGTCGTCAACTTCAGCATCTTAACCACTAAGGCACTGCAGGGCCAACTGATTTTGGAAACAACTGCAAGAGAAAGCCTGTTAAAGGGATCCAACTGTATTTCCACCATCTCCCCCACCCCACACCCCACCCATAAACCCTTTTGTGCTGAACCACTAGATCCCTGCATTTGAAGGCCCATGGGGCCATAATCCTTTTGTGTTTTCAGGCTGCCACTCCTAGGATTCTCTGAGCACCCTAGAAATTGACCCCACCCTCCCCAAGGGATTTTGTGCTACCAACACTGTTACCTTCTCCAGCTTTCTCTTCCTGTTGCTGATTTGTAAAAAAAGGAAAACGAAGCTTTGGAGGACAGATCCATCCCTTCCTTTTTATGGAAGATAATTGTAAAGAAAAAGGGTAGAATCTGTTCTCCATCTTCCCAAAGTGCAGGATGCATAATAATGGGCTGAAACTACAGGAAGCCAGATATAAGCTGAATATTTCGGGGGGGGGGGACACTCCTTTACTGTTAGAGCAGTTTGACAGTGGAATCAACTGCCTCAAGAGGTGGTGAATGCACCAACACTGGAAGCATTCAAGAGAGAATTGGACAGCCATCTCTCATCTCTGCTTTGATTCAGATTCCTGCATTAAGCAGATGGGGTTGGACTCGATGGCCTCAAAGGGCCCCTTTCCAACTCAGTGATTTTATGATTCTATGAAAGCTGTTTTAGCGCTTCCTGGGAATCACAGTTCTTTGGGAGGTTTCTTCTATGGCACCGAATGGGCAACAAGGCTACAACTCCCAGGAAGGATTGTGGCAGCTTTTCTAAAAGGAAATAAGCATGGGTGTCTGACACCCTCTGAACAGAGATGAGCCTCAAGTCTGCCGGCTCAGATCCAGGAAGAGCTTTATGGCAAGAACAAACATTCTTGAGGGTACGCAAGAGTAAAACCAGTGGTGGGCAGCAACAGGTTCGCCCCCCCGGGAGGGGGGGTTGCAAAATTGGGTGGCCTCTGGGCAGGGGGTGGTGAAATTGAGTGGCCTTCCGGCAGGGGGGTGTAGCAAAATTGGGTGACCACGCTCACCTCCCTGCCCTGTCGCAACAGGTTTTGTCCCTGCAAGTGGTTCAAGGTCTCCCTTGCTCAAAAGCCAGTCATATCTGACTCTAGGGTGCAGTGCTCATCTCCATTGACAAAGAACCAGTGCTGCCTGTGTTTGCAGATGTATACATGGCCATATGGCAGGCATGACTAGATCACCCATGATGTAGGCTCCACCCATGATGTAGGCTCCACCCACAACATAGGCTCCACCCACAACATAGGCTCCTCCCATGACATAGGCTCCTCCCATGGTGTGGTAGCAAAATTTTTGGCTGCCCACCACTGAATAAAACCAAATTAGAAGATGGAGTAAGGAGCTCACTGGGGAAAGAATATCATTAAAGGAGGATATAGTTGAGGATCTCAAACTCCCCTACATTATTTGGAGGACCCTGAATAGGTTGAGGGTTGGAGTCCCTAAATGCAAGACCAACATGTTCAAGTGGGGGCTGCTGGTGGACAATAGCATATGATGTGGATGTGGAGAGATACAGAATCCGGCTCATCTACTGGTGTGCAGATTGCTGCCAGAGGACTTGGGTTTGGGCAATGACAAAGTGAAGAAAGTGGCTTCATTTTGGCAATCCAGGGTTTGATCAGTACACGAAAGAAGAAGAAAATCACCCAGCATTTTAAGCCGCTTCACATACAGGAATCAAACTTGCATCTCCTCTTGGCCCTTTGCATTAAGATTTCCCTCCACATCTGGAGACGTGTGGAAGCACAGCACTGCAAGGCCTGTCTATCCTCACTGAACCAGCTCTCCCATTGGCTTAGTAACATCCAAGAATAGATGCTTTTGAACTGTGGTGCTAGAAAAGACTTTGGTGAGTCCCCTGGACTGCAAGCAGATCAAATCAAATTATGATATTCTATTGTTTGAATTATTGATGTATGATATTTCATTGTGTTGTGACATTTTATTGTTCTATTGAATTGTTGCATTGTGTTTGATTGTGTTGTGAGCCGCCCTGAGTCGGTTTTCGCTGAGTAGGGCGGCATATAAGTTTAATAATAATAATAATAATAATAATAATAATAATAATAATAATAATAATAATAATAATAATAATAATAATAATAATAATAATAATAATAATAATAATAATAATAATCCTGAAGGAAATCAGCCTTGACTGCACCTTGGAAAGACAGCTACAGAAGAAGCTGAAGCTCAAGTACTTTAGCCACTAACTAAGCTTCCCTCCTCTAGCCTTGGCTTGAGGGAATGAGGGAATGAGAGACAGCTGTTGCTGGGCGACCGGGAAGCTACAAGAACTTTGCCCCGTCACTCCGACCAGATTGTTCTGTACTGTGTTGTATATTCTTGCCCTTAGTGTATTTTTTGACCGTAGCATATTTTTTATTGTATTGCATTTTCCTGACTGTATTGTACTCTTGTTTTTTATGAGGGATTTGTTGACTGTATTGACTGTGACATATCTGTTGTATTTATACTATGCTGCTATTTGATATTGTAACATTGTAAGCCGCTCTGAGTTGCTTCGGCAAGGGGAGCGGCATATAAGTTTGAATTTAATAATAATAATAATAATAATAAGAAGAGAGGACTCACTCGAGATGGCCTTGAGGCTAGGAAAGATTGAAGGCAAAAGGAGAAGGGGGAGGTAGAGGATGAGATGGTTAGACAGCATCATTGACGTGGTGGGTATGGATCTGGGCAGACTCCAGAGAATGGAGGATGGAGGAGGATCCTGTTGTGCTGTGGTCCATGGGGCTACAAGGGTTGGACTCGACTGTGCAACTGAAAAACAAAACCATCAGCTCTGTATTTAGATGGTAGAAGAAGGTAAATAGTATTGGTATTAGAATACCAAGTGTCAGCCCAGGTTATCCTGCTATGGTAATAGAGTGGACCATACTGCCAGTGACTCAACACCGAGTGTTAGGTGGCAGTTAAGTAACTTGACCACCCTGAGGACTAATGACCTTGGGTGCTGAAGTCCACTTGGTTCCCAAGTGGATTAAATCCCACTTGAATCAATTCTGATGGAGGGAAGCAGCTTCATCCATAGTGGCCTGGGACCAATGAGGACTTTGCGTGACAAAATGGCTCAGGACTAGAAAGTGACTTGCAGGACTGGATCAGTGGTACGGTTGTCATGCTGCAATGTGAAAGGCAGATGAAAGGCCACTGCTTTATATCCTCAGGACAGTCTTCGTGGCTGATCGTCATGAGGATCACCACTATTCAGATTAGGATGTGGCAGAACAAGAAGAAGAACAAGAATTATAATACCTCTACTTTGATGGATAGCAGCTTTCTGAGTCTGGTCCTATCTGCGGATATAGTGAGCGAGTCATCTTCCCTTTTCCTTCAGGCAGCAGAATATCTTTGGTCAACTTTGTCTTCCTGACCCAGAAGCTTTGTGTAGCTAAGAAGTTCAGATTCTTACCTCACTTTCTTCCAGGTTACAGATGCCTTAGCTACCATCCCAGACCTCAAATCACAGCATTGGCAGCCCTGTTCTCATTTTCTGAACATGTGGAAGGGATACTCCCTTTGCCACAACACCCAGATATCAATACAAAATGTTACATGAATAGCCTCCAGAGGCAATGAGCAAGGAAAGAAAGGGGGAAATGGGAGAGGACGACAGGCCAAACTGATTAGATTTCTCAAGCAAAGTTAAGCTTGAGGTAGAACTTTTCCCATCGTCTGTTTTCAATTCCGGGGCTTAAGATTTGGAATGTGTGACATCCTAAGAAGAGCAACCCTAATGGTCTTGTTGGATCGGACCAAGAGACATCCCGTCCAGTATTCTGAGAACAGCCAGCCAGATGGCTCATCATAACCTGGAGATCCACATGGCTATGAGAACATAAGAGCCATCCTGGACCACATCAAAGGCTCGTCCAGTCCAGTGGATTTCGTTCTCTTCCATGAATTTGTCTAATCCTGTTTCAAAGAAGATCATCCTGGCAAATATCACTCATGTTGAGTTAGCAATTCTACCATTTGACTACACATTGTGTAGCAAATCACTTCCTTCTTGTCTGCCCTGGTTCTTCTGCCTTTCCATCATACCAGATGTTTCCAGGTTCTAGTATTATGAGAAAGAAGGATTTCATTTTCTCCCCCCTCCATGGATTTTTATTTATTCATCTGCATCTTTCAAATATGCCCATTCTTTGCTAAGTTATAAAGCAAGACAAACCACTTCTTCCTGGATCTTCTAATCTACCTATCTCTTTTGTAACTGCAACAAGAAGTTCAGGTGTCATATAAAAGGATCTGGAAAGTTTTAATGGAGACCTTTGATCTCTGAGGTGCTAATGTAGCATACTCTCATTCTTTGGGAATGTATGTATATTTTAAATAAGCATTGCAAACACAAGCTTTTCTTTTTTCCTTTTTAAAAAAATAAACTTTATTTAAATTTTTCATTAGAAAAAACATTGTTGACTGCAACTCGTATCCTAGAAAGCATTTTTCCCGAAGCAGGAAAAATGTCATTGGTGTGAATTTGTTTAAGGTGGATCCCAACTTGCCATGAAGTGACCCACACACTGTGATCACGGAGCCATCCCCTGCAGCTTACATGAAATAAGTGCCACCAGGGATGAAAAATGAAAAAACATATACAGTAGTTTTTAAAAAATACACTAAAACATTTACACACCTACAACACAGTGTGTGGACCCTTCACCCAGGAGGCATAATCTCCTATCCAAAATTATTACTTAACTCAACTATACAAATTACATAAATCATTTCCCTCATTTCCAAAATATCATACAGTATATTAATTAATTAATTTGTCACATTTATTCTCCCGCCCTCTTGCCTAGGTGACTCCGGGCTGCTTACATGTATAAAAATGCTTATACAAAACAATGAGATAAAAACGTTAAAAATATAAATTGTTTAAAATTTAGTGTACCCTCCCCCAGCAACCACATTATAAGAATTCTTTAAAAGAACTGAAGTTGAAGGCCCAGCATAGCGCTCATATATTCATATCCAGGTTTAATTCCTTTGGATTTTCCCAAGACAAAATCAATAAATTCTCCCCAAATATCACCAAACTAATTTTTCTTAATAATGCCTTTTTTTACTCTTAATTCCCATGTCAGTTTATCGTTGATCGCCATATTCCACATTTCTTTGTATCACTCCTCTAATCCTAAATATTTATACATTTTCCAGTTTTTAGCAATTATTATTCTTGCTGCTGTCGTCGTCGTCGTCGTCGTCGTCGTCGTCGTCGTCGTCGTCGTCGTCATCATCATCATCATCATCATCATCATCATCATCATCATCATCATCATCATCATCATCATCATCATCATCATCATCATCATCATCCCTTTCTTTTGCTTTTCCACATTAAGTCTTCCCAACTCACTAATCAAAGCAATCCTGGGACATAGAGATATTCTAAGTGACAATATTTTACTTACTTCTTCAAAAACATATACAGTATCCAGATTTTATTCACCTCTTTGCACTTCCACCATAAATGAAAATATGTCCCGGGATACTCATTGCTTCTCCAGCATTTTTTCTTATAACTAGGATCATAACGATTTACTTGAATTGGAGTAGTATACCATCTCCACAATATCTTAAAACAATGTTCTTTAATTCTAATTGACATATTTTCCATAATTCGTTGACTCCACATTTTGTTCCATTCTACTTCTGTAATTGCATTTTTCAAATCCACTTCCCATATTTCTCTCAATGTTTTCTGGGTATTTCCATGTTCTATTAAAATCATATAAAGTTTACTAACTGTACCTTTAATTGGAAGTTTTTTCTCATATAATAAATTATTCAAGTTTTGCCTTTTCCCCATATTGTCTCTTTTTTAACACCCATTCTTCTCTCCATTTCTCCATCTGTCATTATTCAAGCCAATTCAAATGACACTCTTTATAGATTCTCTCTCTCTCTCTTCCCTGGTCCCAACCTTTTCTGTCCAGTCCTTTATAATTTTCAGTCCTTTTCCCTCCAGTTTATCCAAAAACTCTCCCATCAATTTGACTGGCAAATTATCTCTCTTATGTTTGCCAATAGAAATATTCTTCGGCATAAACCCTTCTTATTTGCTGGCAAATAAGACCCACTCCCCCCCTAAAATACACTGGAAAATTGGGTGCATCTTATACTGTATATAGTGACCTATAGTGGGCTATTTTGCTAATAATGGGGTGGTCTTATTCTCCGATGCATCTAATGTGCTGGCAAATATGGTACTTGGCATACTGTTAGGCTATTTCTGCATATTGGGTTTTGCATTTTCTTAATCATGCTCAGATTCCTTTCCTAAAGTAACCATCTTTGTTTTACATTTATTTTTTCCTTATATTCTTTATCTTTCCATGTTATCTCTTCTTCAAGCATAATTGTTAAAAACTCTTTCATTTGGAAAGGTATATAATAATTTTTGATATTTGGTATCCCTAATCCACCCATCTTTTGAGAAATATTCCACAATTTCTTGCTTATTCTTGTTTTTTTATTTCCACAAGGAAATAATGTGCTCTTTAAGAATAGATAGATAGATAGATAGATAGATAGATAGATAGATAGATAGATAGATAGAATAGATAGAGTAATACTGTATAGTCCAAAACTAGATGCTACAGCTTGTACACCACATGTTCTCTTCACCAGCTTCACAGCTAGAGTTATTTGAAGAAACAAGGAAGAATGCAAATGTCTCTTTCAAACCAAATGAGAACAAAGTCTACAGAAAGAGAGCCCACATAGATTTACACTAATCGCTACTTTATCCGTAACTCATCTGGGATTTTTTTTAAAGTGTTAGCCATGTTAGTCTGTGCAAACATATCAGAGAGGGAACAAAATAAAACAAAAGGTCAAAAACATTGTCTTTTGTACAAAGGTATTGTACATAGATTTTCCCCAGTGAAACATTAAGGGTTTTGTTTTTGCAGGGTGCCAGTTCTTTGACAGCTCCTAAACCAGTGATGGTAAACCTTGGCACTCCAGCTGTTCTTGGACTTCAATTACCAGAAGCCCAAGTCACACTTCTGGGAATTGAAGTTCAAGAACAGCTGGAGTGCCAAGGTTCACCATAAACTTAAGTAGGAATTAAGGCTGATCAAAGTGCTAGCATGTGTAACTAATCATCTAAAGGAGAGGGGAAAGTCCAAAAAACAGTTCGTAAAAGTCTAGTTACCATCCCTCTACTTAAAGAATCCTTCTCTGTGGTTAAGCTGCAGCCACAACTCTACTCACAATCTGAGTTCAATCTTGACGTGATCATGATTGACTTAGTCTTCCATCCTTCCAAGGTTTGTAAAATGAGCTTTCAGTTTGTGGTGGTGGTGATGCAAAATGCTAATTGATTTATGCAGCAACCCAGAGAGTGCTCTAAGGGCTATGGGGCAGTAAAAGATGTAATTGCTATTGCTAAGCATGTATCTTGTCCACCAACACAGATTTAGGCTAGAAACCAGAGACTGTATGCCTACCCTGAAAATATGAAATATTTATGCAATACAACTTCCAGAATCCCCATGGCCTTGATCAGGGATTCCCAACCTAAGGCCCATGGGCCAGATCCAGCCTGTGACACCATTTCATGTGCGCCCACCCCCTCCAAGGGCATTCAAGAAACAAAATGGCTGCCCCTTTGAAGCTATCAGGACAAAATGGCCAACCCTCCCCCCCCCCCCATCATGCAGGCAGGGCAAAAAGGCCATCCGGCCTTCAAAGCTGACAGAGAGTGTGACCTGGGCCAGTTTGAAAAGGTTGGGAACCCCAGGCTTTGATGGGTACAGGGGATTTTGGGACCTCTAGTCTAAAAAGTTATCATTCCTGAACTCAGGTTCCTTATGACTGATGACCTGCCTCCCCCTTCTTCTCTCTTGAGCCGCCTGGCATATGCAGTGATTTCTTCCTCTGTTGAAGCTCTGCAATGCCAATGACAGTGTGGGGTTTGGCAAAGGCAGACAATTGCTGACCTGACATAATGAAAGACAGGGTGTCAGAAACCTGAATTCCAACCATTTCTTCGTAGCTTTGCATTCCTGTCTGATGAGCTCAACGCATGGATGGATTGAATTCAAAGCATATTCAGGAGAGGCTTAGCCCCCCAAAAAAGGGGGGGAGGAGAAAGTGAAAAACAGAAAACCTAGCAAAGGCACCTCTATTGTAAAGGCAAACTAGATGGTATCTCAAAGCAAGAGGAAATGGAATGACTGGCCAGATTGAGCCTGGAATGACTATCTCAGGGGTTCCCAACCTATGGCCAGCCCCTGACACCATCCCCTTCGGCCCATCGCTGGCTCTGTCACACCCAGATGTGGAAGCAGACAGATTTACGACAGCTGTAAAATGTGCCCGTGCATGCCCAAATGCGGCCACGGCTGTCTTAAATTCGGAAGTGGGTACATTTACAACAGCTGTAAATGTGCTCGCTTCTGCTTGGGGTGTGTGTGTGGTCTGGCCCACTCAATTTATTTATTTATTTATTTATTTATTGTTCACATTTATTATCCCGCCCCAATCGGGTATACCCGACTCTGGGCGGCTTACAAGACAAAACACAATCACAAACCCAACCCCATCCAATAAATACTAATAATTAAAATTTTAAAACTGTAAAAAGGATCATAAAAACAAGAAGTAAAAACCGGGAACAAACAACCCCGCGGAATAAAACCCACAGCAAGGGAAGCTACCCCTTAAATCAACCACCCTGTGTGGGATCCCACATACCTTGGTCCCCACACTTGTCCCGCCAGCCAGGTTTTTAAGCCCTTCCGGAAGGGCAGGAGCTCTGTTTGTAGGCGCAGTTCAGTTGGGAGGAGGTTCCACAGGGCCGGGGCGAACACGGAGAAGGCCCTCTTCCTAGTGCTAGAGAGATGAGCCTCCCTAGCCGATGGAATAACAAGAGAGCCCCTCCGATCCGCCCTGGTGGGACGGACAGACGTTCTTAGGGTGACGCGGTCTCTGAGGTATCCTGGCCCACTACCATATAGGGCTTTAAAGGTAATGACCAGCACCTTGAATTGCACCCGGAGACATACTGGCAACCAGTGCAGCTCCCGGAGCAGTGGTGAGGCATGAGCATAACGCCCGCATCCCATCACTATCCGGGCCGCCGCATTTTGGACCAGCTGCAGTCTCCGAATGGTCACCAAGGGCAGCCCCATGTAGAGCGCATTACAGTAATCAAGTCTGGAGGTGACCAAAGCGTGTGTGACCATGAGCAAGGCGTCCCGGTCTAGGAGCGGGCGTAACTGGCGTATTACACGAAGTTGTGCAAAAGCCCTCCTGGCCACGGCTGCCACCTGTTCTTCGAACAGTAGTCGTGAGTCCAGGAGGACCCCCAGGTTACGCACCGGGTCTGTTTGGGGCAAAACTGCCCCATCCAGAACCAAAGCTGGTAACTCCCGAGATAACACAGGGCCCCTTACCCACAGCCACTCAGTCTTGCCAGGATTCAGCTGTAGCCCGTTGTCCCCCATCCAGACCTTAACAGCCTTCAGACACCTGGAAAGGACTTCCACTGCACCGCTTGGGTCCCCACGGGCGGAGATGTACAACTGGGTATCATCTGCATATTGATGATACCTGACCCCGTGGGAACGGATGATCTCACCCAGCGGCTTCATATAGATGTTAAACAGGAGAGGAGAAAGTACTGAACCCTGAGGCACCCCGTATTGCAGGGGCCTAGGGCTGGACTTCTCCTTCTCCAGGCATACCGACTGGGTCCTGCCCCTCAGGAATGAGGAAAACCAGGACAACACTGTGCCCTGGATCCCCAGACCCTGGAGCCTACCCAGAAGGATGCCATGATCGACCGTATCAAAAGCCGCTGAGAGGTCGAGAAGAGCGAGGACAGACGGCTCCCCTCCATCCCGCTCTCTCCAGAGATCATCCACCAATGCGACTAGTGCAGTTTCAGTACCATATCCGGGCCTGAATCCTGACTGAAACGGGTCCAGATAATCCGCTTCATCCAGGACTTCCTGTAACTGCTGCGCCACAGCCTTTTCCAGAACCTTACCTAAAAAAGGTAGGTTGGACACTGGACGGTAGTTGGAAATTACCGTGGGGTCGAGGGACGGTTTTTTTAAGAGGGGAAGCACTAAAGCGTGTTTAAAATGTGCAGGAAAATGCCCCTCTTTCAATGAAGTGTTAATGATCGCCTCGACCCAGCCACCTGTCACAGACCTGGAAGCTTTTATTAACCAGGCAGGGCATGGGTCCAGTGCACAGGTCGTGGCGCGAACAGATACAAGAAGCCTGTCCACTTCCTCAGGGCCAACAGGATCAAACCGATCCCAGGTAACATGGCTAGACTGCGCTATGGTCAACCCCAGCTCCGAACGTTCCACGCCGGGATTCAGCTTCGAGCGGATCTGAGCAATTTTCTCCGCCAGATAATCAGCAAAATCCTCAGCCGATCCCTGCCACCCAGGGCCCGGACCCCCTCTACCGAGGAGGGACCCGGTCACCCGGAACAAGGCCGCTGGGCGATTATCTGCGGAGGCAATAAGGGTGGTGAAGTATTGGCGCTTCGCCACCCTTATTGCCACTAGGTAGTCCTTAATAGCAGCTCTAACCAGTGTTCGGTCAAACTCGCTCCGAGTCTTCACCCAGCGGCGCTCTCGGCGTCTCTTGGCCCGTTTAAGCTCCCTTAGTTCCTCTGAAAACCAAGGGGCAGATCGATCCCCACGGACTCGGAGAGGCCGTAGTGGCGCGATTGCATCCAAGGCTGCCGTCGCTTTCTTGTCCCAAGCGTCGACAAGGGCCTCGGATGAAACGCTTTGCAGGTCAAGAGGACAATCCCCCAGTTCCCTCTGGAATCCTTCTGGATCCATTAGTCGCCGGGGGCGGGCCCATTTAATCGGCCCTGCCTCCCTGCGATGGAGTCCAGCCCCTAGGAAGTCCAGAGTCACCAGATAGTGATCCGACCATGGCACTGGGGCGATATTGCTTGGAGGCATGGTCAGGCCCGCAATGGAAAAAGTTTGTCCGCCCCTGGACAATTGTATGACCTTGTGGGTAAAGAAGCCTTGGCCTAGGTTTCTCCAATAGGATGACCTCCAGATGTTGTGGGCGGAATATAAATCTCCTCTTCCCCATCGGCCCCAGTGTTGGTTACTGTTTCATGCCCATGATCCTCTAGGGGGGAACATTTCAGTTATGCACCAAATTGCTGCTACATTTTGTTGAACGTGCCCTAGGTTCCACTTGAGCCTGTCTTGATGATAGTCATCCTTGCCATTTTGCCATGGCAGGCATGACAGCAACTGCCTGGTGTCCTTAAAGTGCTACGCTATGCCTACCTTGAAAATTTGGTTGGTTGGCTGGTTGGCTAGCTTGCTGGCTGGCTGGCTGGTTGCAGCCCACCTTCCAGAAACCCCTTTGGCCCGATACAACAGAGTGATCCTTCTGTTCATAGAAGTAAGAAATGTGCAGAATTGGGGTTTTGGGCCTCAGTTGCTGAAATCCCACCAGGCAGCTATGGGCGTCTATACTCCTGAAGACCTTTAAGCTTCTTAAACACAACAAGTGACCAATAAACAAAACCAAAGATGCTATGCAGGCTCTACAACTAGTTCCAAAACCTGTGTGGCTCATGGCTTCACAAGAACAACACCATGATCCATCATGCAGGATTGTTCATGTGAGTAGGGCAGCTGGCCTGATCTTAAACCCGTGTGGTTTGCAGAGTATCAGAAGAGAGAATTAAGGAGAAAGGCTCCACAGACAGTCCAATGGGGCTCATCAGTTGAGGCTAAAATATTAGATTCCACAAAGAGATTTGTTGGGACTGTGAACAGTAGAAAACTCCGGTTCTCTGTACTAAGAAATAGCAGCCCCCCCCCCCCCGGCAGTAAACTCAAAGTTGATTTTAATCTCATCTAAGCTGCCAAACTGCATTAGTTGATGGAAAACAGAAGCCACCAATCTTGCATTAGCGTGCATCAAGGCATACGTGGCAATTGCACTGATGTGTGAAACTGAATCACAAATATTGCGATCAAACATATCAATACATCAGTCTCTAAGTCAGGGTTCCCAACCTAAGGCCTGTGGGCCAGATCTGACCCATGCTGCCATTTCATGTGGCCCCCCTTCCAAAGGGATTTGAGAAACAAAGTGGCCAGCTCTTTGAAGCTCTTGGGACACAATGGCCACTCCCATCGTGCAGGCAGGGCAAAATGGCAATCCGGCCCTCAAAGCTGACTGAGATAGCAAGACCTGGGCCCCAGCTTGAAAAGGTTGGGAACCCCTGTTCTGTTATCCAGGCTGGAAATGACTTCAATCATTTTGAATGCTGGGGGTGAAATAGAAGCCACAAATAGAAGCCAAACCAGGGCAAGTTTTCCTGTTGTGCTGAAAGGGATGAGTTTTCATTAAATGACATCCTGCTCTCAGGTTGTACAACATCCTTTATCTCCAGTTCAAGACCCGTGTAAGCTCCAGTCTCTGCCCCAGCTCTTGCCAACCTAGCAGCTCAAATCAAAATGTTGCAAATATTTATTTATTTATTTATTTAATCAAACTTTTATGTCGCCCTCCTCAAAAAACCCAGGGCGGCTAACAAAACTTTTTTAAAATACTTAAAACACAATATAAAAAAATAGATAAATAAATACTGGTTCAGTGGGAAGGTAACAGCATTCGCGTTTGCTTTGGTGTCTAGTCATGCCTACCACATGGTTGCGGAAACATCTGCAGATGCAGACAGCGCTGGCTGTTTGCCGGTGAGCAAAGTTGAGTACCGACCCCTAACAGTTAGAAAGCAATAAATTGCAAGTAGATAAATAGGTACATCTTCAGCAGGAAAGGTAACAGCATTCTAGTTACTGTCTAGTCATGTCTGCACATGACCACGGAAACGTCTGCAAATGCAGACAGTGCTGGCCCTTTGCTTGTAAACAGAATACAGCTATGAGCGCCATTCCCTAGAGTCGGATATGACTGGCTTTTGAGCAAGGGAGACCATCACTTTTTACCTTTACCTTCATCCTCTAGGAAACACAAAGAACTGTGAGAATTCCCAACAATTGAGGAGGGAGGATGGTCAGGATATGGCATCTTGGCACCCACACTGAAGGCTACCTATGGGCTGCAATCCAAATTTTGCCGCCCCTCTTTGCTCAATCTCTGCTGTACCCCAAAACCAGGCCACTCATCATTGCCAATCAGTGGTGGGCTCCAAAAAACTTTACTGCTACACAGTGGGCGTAGTATGGTGGGCGTCGACTCGGGCCCTTTGCAGCCCCATGGACCATAGCCCGCCAGGCACTTCTGTCCTCCACCATCCTCCTCAACCTGCCCAGATTTGTGCCCATACAATACCATCTAGCCTTCTCATTTTTGGCCGCCCCCTTTTTCTTTTGGCCTCCTCCCTTCCCACCATCAAGGCTTTCTCAAGTGAATCCTCTCTTCTCATTTGCTGTCCAAAGTACTTGAGCTTCATATTACTATTTGACCTTCTAAGGGGCAGTCAGGGTTGATATCTTCTAGGATTGACCTGTTTGTTCTCCTCGCTGCCTAGAGGACTCTCAAAACTCTCCTCCAACACCACATTTCAATTAGGACTATTTTATTTCAAAACTTGGATGGGCAGAGGGGCCAGCCAGAATTTCTGCTACCGGTTCTGGCAAACTGGTGAGAGCCTGCTGATGCCCACCACTGCTGCCAATGTTTTTTTTTCTAAGATGCTGGCACTGAGACAAAAACGATGTCAAACCCAGAGGCTGTTTGGCAGCTTGGCTGCCCCAGCTGAGAAGGTCTTCTTCTGCCTGTCTTCTTCTCCTGGTGTTGATCTGGCTTTTCTCTCCCTGCTGCCCTTGTCACCTCCTGGGCCGGTTCAAGACATCTTCCAGATCCCATTTGTGACATGGCGAGAATAGCACGGTTCCACAGACTGGTTTGAAGCCGAGACCTGCCAAGATCTCTAAAAGGTGAATAGTTAAAAGGGGGTAAAATTCACAGGCGGTGGCCAGGTAAGAAGGCAGCCGGCTCTTTTGTGCTGAACATTCACCACTGAAAGAGCATTGAGGGGATGGTGTTTATGGGCTTTGATGAGATCACCGAAACTTTTGCTCAGGTTTACAAATTTAAAAAGAGGTGGGAATTCCCATGCACAGTTGTGACGGCTGGCAATTTGACCTGAGATCTCTGAATCCAGATGTTTCCAGTCCTGATTGTACATCCTTCACAATTATAGTCCTTGCATGGAGTTATTTCGCCTTTCCTCCTCCCTTCTCCACCTGCCACACTTGGCGACTGTGTCTGGACAAAGAGAAAGCTTTTGATGAAGTGACACTGAGACATGTGGAATCCAGTTAAAGAAAGGAAAAAGGGGAGAGAGAAAGAAAGCTGGGGGGGGGGAGCCCAAATCATTGAGCTCGGATTGGGGAAAAGAATTTGGCTGCTACTTCTCTGGTGTTGGCTTGGCATGCTGGGAAGCCAGAGAAATCCAGGACATCTTTTAATACTGGAGACTGATGCTCTTGGAGCCCTGGTGGCACAGTGGTTAAACTGTTATCCTGCAACCAAAAGTTTGTGAGTTTGATCCTGACCAGGGATCAAGGTTGACTCAGCCTTCCATCCTTCCAAAGTCAGTAAAATGGGTACCTGGCATGTTGGGGGCAAATTGCTAATAAACTTGTGAGCCACCTAGAGAGTGCACTGAGTGCCATGGGGGCAGCATATAAGTATGATTGCTTTGCTTTGATGTGAATTTAAAAACAGGCCCAGAAGAAACCAAAATCCCCCCCCCCATCATCTCTGGTCATTGCTGGTGGTCACTGAAGTCCAGGATTCATCTTTTGTGTCATTCTTTTAGACCAGGGGTTCACAACCTATGGCCCACAGGTCAGACCTGGCCTGCAGTGGCAATTCATCCGCCCTGCGGTGATGACCCCAGAAGCAGAGGTGGGCACATTTATGACAGCCATAAACATGCCCATGCATGTGCAAACGTGCCTGCCACAGTTTGCGGCAGCAGTTGCAGCAGGGGAAACCCAAGTCTGAGTGGGCATGGTGGTGGTCCAGCCGGTGGCGCGGGAAGGTTGAGAACCCCTGTTTTAGATCCTTTGTTCTCTATGTCTCTGAGATTAACCCACACAACTGCTTTAAGATGGAGAAGACCAATGGTGGTTTTCTGGCGAGGTGGAAGGGAGAAAAGCCCACCATGGGCAAAAGGAGGGCTTCTATTTTCCTCACTCACTCACAGTTCTGCAGCACAAGTACATCTCTACATAAAGGCACAATGAGGTAGGCAGGCAAAGAAGCGATTCACATCTACAGGCATACAGAGACCTTCAGCCAGAGACGAAGCAAGCAAGAGGACAATACCTGGGACTGGCTGGTCGCTCCTTGGTTTAGCTTTCTAGCTATGGAGCCAGAGATTGGGAGTTCGATTTTCTGCTGGGCCTCCCGGGAGGAGAAACAGTCCACATAACCTTGGGCCAGGCTCCTTTTATGTCCCCAAGATCTTTTCCCACTGAAGTGGTCCCTATTTATCTACAGTATTTGCAATTTCTTACAGTATTTGCAATTTGCAAATACAGAGACAGATGCTCAAACCGTCATGCAGTACTCAGGTCTTGAACTGCTGACTTGGCAGAATTCCAGCTAACAAAGTGAGCTTCTTAACCACTGAGCCACCACAGCCCCAGTGGCAGTGGCAGTGGCAGTGGCAGTGGCAGTGGCAGTGGCAGTGGCAGTGGCAGTGGCAGTGGCAGTGGCAGTGGCAGTAGTAAGACCTTCCATGTTGCCAGAGTCTGACTTCCAAAGGGTTATCAGAGCAAGTGAAGTATCCCATTACTTCTGTGCATCTACTTTGTTATTGTTGTTGTGTTGTTCAGTCGCATAGCTGAGTCTGATCCTTTACAACCCCATGGACCACAGCACACCAGGCTCCTCAGTCATCCGCCTTCCTCTGGAGTCTGCCCAAATCCATGCCCATTGCGTCAACGATGCTGTCCAACCATCTCCTTCTCTCCCAGCCATATATTACTACTGCAAAGACCATGATGTTAACTCTGCAGACTGATATTGTCAGGGTGATGCCTCTTCCTTTCATTAGGCTGCCTCACTTTGCCATAGCTGCCTCCTTTTTTGATAATGTTTGGTAAACTGATCAAAGAGAGCTTCACGCATACACACTCCTAATTCTTCAATATGGCTACGGATCACTCCAAGTGACCAATAGCAGGGGGCAAATCAGACATTTTAAATCTGGAGTGGAAATGTTAAGCTTGTTGTTGTTGTTGTGGATTTGGAGTCAGTTACTTGTCCCTCAATGCTGACTTCTTCTGAAGCTGCAGACTGCTATCCTGGACCCCAGCACCATCTGAATGCCTGTTAGCAAAAACCTTTGGATCATGAAAGGTTTGCAGCAAACATTGCCTCGGCTCCTTCACAAGATGCATTGCTCTTTGGGAGATATAAATTTTTAGGCTGTATGCAATGAAAAGAGTTGTTTGATTCTCCCACACACACCCTCACCTCCCCCCAAAAAACTTCCTTTAAAGATGCTTTCTCCCACACGTGCGGAGAATGTCTGGCCTGTCACTCATTCCCTCATCTGCCTCTGATGAATTATTTTGTTCAGACAAAGATTTGGATCAACACCCTGTTCCCTTCCCAGGTGCCTCCACAAAGGAGAGAGAACAAGATGGAGAATTATACTTTTTCCATACCTGGGAGAATAAGGCCACATGAAAGCAGCTAAAACAAACATTGTTTGCTATGAAAACAAGGGTGTTGTCCTGGAAAACATTAAAATGACTTAGTAATTTCAAGTCTTGTTAAAAAGTCTGTAGTGCAAAATTAAGGTTGATTTTCACATGGGTTCTGTTAGAGACATGCTGCAATACAGCATACTGTATATGATTTGATGGGAATGTTTTGATGACAAAGAGAGGTTTGATGATGGAGTGAGTTGGCTCCCACAACTGCCAGCCAGCCACTGTCATGATCCAGTCCTCATCTGAATCCGAGGATGGCCGGGAGCAGGAGCCCCAGCCTGTTTTTGGCCCAGTTTTACCTACCCACGCTCATGGCCTGTCACTTCAGGAGCCAGCAATCACTGAATCAGACCCTGACAGTGATTGCCCCTTTGATCTCAGAGTGTTGCAGGCAACTCCTATGCAATGATTTACAGCTGCACTGTCAATCCACCAGAATCAACTTTCAGCGGAGGCTTCCAGCTGATACTGCTTAACTGAGGAAGCTCTAAAGGGTGTCTACTACAGTTGTCAGGCATTGGTGCGACTTCAGTGCGACACCCATGTGATTCTGATCTCCCTCGTGACTGACTGCCTTGACCGGATGCTCGACTTCTCTTCTGACCCTGACTACACCCTTGGACATCCCAATGGACTATATATGCTCTCTCCCTCAACTGGTAAAGGGACTTTGGCTCTCCCTTTTGACTTGGCTATTTTGATCTTCCCAGGAAAGACTATCACTAGTTGCCTTCACTCTCCATGCAGTGTTGCTGCATGACTTTCCCTGCCCTCAGTGGTGGGCCAGCACAGCCATTGATCCTGCACACTGCCCTGAGGAACACATCTTCAGAACATTGCAGTCATTGGTTTCCTTAGCAGGATCCTGTCTCTTGTAGTCTGTGCAATTAAAAAAAAGTACTAGCCCAAGGTGTATGCTGCCCAAAGTGGGAGACTATCCCGGATGGGTAGGGCTATCAACCAACCAACCAACCAACCAACCAACCAACCAACTCTGTGTAAAAAAGTTTCCTGTGTAAAAAACTGTTGTCCTAGTCCAAAGAGTCTTTCTTCTTGTAGCATACCTCACCTTCCCCCACCCCCAATCTTGAAAGAATAGAAGGGAGGAAAAGAAGGTGGCCGTCCCATAATCTGCCTTCAATTGGAATGTTTGAGCTGGGGTTTCTGTTTACGTACAGTGAAATCTAATTAGATTGTGTAGCCCTTCCTGTAAACATCTGAATTACCAAGCTAAGAAGATACAGATGCTCACTTGTACAGGGAGGACTGCAGGGCAGAGCAGGATTTTTCCATCAGGCGAATAAGCCTAAACATCCTGATGTTCTTAAGGCAAAGATTCCCAAAGGGTGTGCTCAAAGAAGGCTGCAGAAAAATGCTTTTCAAGGACCTGGGAGCTCCGAAACAGCCTCTTAAATGCTCTGTCCAGGATTCACTGTCAGAGGAAGATTAGGGCCAAAAGAGAAGAGATCCAAGCAGAACACATCTGAATGTTAATTGCTCTTCCTAATAATCTATAGCAGGGGTGGTCGACATTGGTGCCCCAGATGTTCTTGGACTTCAAATCCCAGAAGCCCTGGTCAGCAGGTGTGCTGGTAATTGAAATCCAAGAACACTTGGAACACCAAGGTTGGCCACTCCGATCTATTGGGTCCTTCCCCAAAGTAGAAGCATGTCTTGGTTTCCTCCATCTGTTACATTCCAATGGCTCCGTGATCACAGTGTGGGGGTCACTTCATGGCAAGCTGGGATCCATCTTAAATAAATTCATGCCAAATGACATTTTTCCTGCTTCAGGAAAAAAAATGCATTCTCGGATACGAGTTGCAGCTGACAACAACATTACTACCGCCCCTGTGGCTTTCGTGATTAAGATGCTGAGCTTGACAACTGGAATTTTTAAAATTGTAAAAAAATAATAATTTAAAGTATATTTTTTTGCCATAAGAATGTGTGATGAAGATTTTTTTTTCCAGTTTGAAGGGTGACAAGAAAGATAAAAGAGTAGAAGCAGCTGCCTAATATTCAGGGATGGGAGTGCGAAGGAAGTTGTCCGCCTTGATCTTCTTCAACTGTGGAGTTCACTTTCACTAGATGAAGTGATAAGTACCGTATTTGCCAGCGTATAAGATGCATTGGAGTATAAACCGCACCCTGTTATTACCAAAATAGTTCACTATAGGCCATTATATACAGTACAAGACACATTCCATTTTTCCAGTATTTTAAGGGGAGGGAGTGGGTCTTATACACCAGCAAATGCAATAATATCTTTGTTTTGTGCCATCAAGTCAGTAGTGTAGCCCTGGGCAGCACTTTGAGGGGGGCGGCAAATGGAGGGCACCAGGAGGACGTGGGCCCAATGGTGCAGAGGGGACCATGGGGTGCTTTTTCCTCCTCCGCCGCCTTTGTCCTTCTCTTCCTCATGCACCCTCTTCCTTATGGTCAGCTCGTGGCGCAGGGCGGTGCTGTGCAGGGCCCGGTGCCGCCCTTGGTCCCAAGTCGAGACCCAGAGGCTGAGGTGGCACAAGCCCAGCAAAGAGCTCATTGTCAATGACCCAGGCGTGCAGCCCCACCACCTCCAAGCCCAGCTGTGGCAGTTTGTGCACCTTTAGTGGCAGCGGCACCCAGGAGGACAGGAAGCAAGGCCGGTGGCCATTGTGGTCCAGCACCCGCAGCCGGAGCAGTCGCCTCAGCCTCTGGGTCTCGACCCAGGACCAAGGGCTGCCCCGGGTCCTGCGCAGCACCACCCAGCACCATGAGCTGGCCACGAGGAAGAGAGTGCATGAGGAAGAGGAGGATAAAGGTGGCGGAGGAGGAAAAAGTGCCCCCTGGTCCCCACCGCAGAAGGATTTTAGATTTGATGGGGGGGCGAGCCTAGGCAGGGGACAGCGGTGGTGAGCCTACGGGGGGGGGGGGGCGAATTTGCCCTGCACCCTGGGCAGCCGAAAACCCGTGCTACGCCCCTGCATCAAGTCTATTGTTGATCCTACACATTTCTGACCTCTCAAATGTCCTGCTATCAACAGCAATGAGTGCCCTCTTTTCATGAGGCTTCCTAAGTCAGGCCTCCTCCTCCTCTGCCTCCTCCTCCTCCGCCTCCTTGATCTAGGACTCACTTGCTCTAACTCCAGGGTATCTACAAAGCTCTCCTTCAGTGCATATCTCAAGCAAACAGATTTTTTCCCCTTGTCAGCATTCTTCATCATTCAGCTTTTGCATCTGTAAATAATAAAAATTGGCCATCAAATGATAAGAGAGGAGTCCCTAGAAAAGGCCCTGATGCTATGAATATTGAAAGGAAAAGAGGAGGATAGCAGAGGATGAGATGGTTAGACAGCATCATAGATGTGGTGGGCGTGGATCTGGGTCGACTCCAGAGGATGGTGGGTGACAAAGGACCCATGTATGCTGTGGTCCATGGGGTTGTAAAGGGTTGGATGCCACTGTGTAACTGAACAACAACAAAATCTTCTTTTATTCCTTAAGGTTTTTCTTGCTAACACCCATCAGATGTTTGGAAATCCTCATCTTAAAGTTTAACTAGGTGACCAAGGCAAGCGTTTTGTCCTCTCCCCTTCCAGACATTTCCTTTGATATTTCGTCCCTATATTTTCAATTGTGTTATCAGATGAATGTGAAATCTAGTGAAAGAAAACTCTTTCTTTCTTTCTTTCTTTCTTTCTTTCTTTCTTTCTTTCTTTCCTTTCAGTATGGAAATGTTTGGGTTTACTGATGAAATCAGCCTTTGAAATCAGTCAGTACCAGGCATCCATTAGAAAGGTAACATGAAAGATCTCCGCTTAAAAATATTAACTGCTTATTTTTCTTGGTAATCATTAACTGGAATGACTTTAAAGGGTAATTTTACTGGGCATGTTTCTCATGAAGTAGAAAATATCTGAACCATTTGGTACTGCTGATGTGGATATCCTGAATATAAAGCTGAAAATTATATATATCTTAAGTCCTCACGTGGGATGTACTATTTGCATTTTATGCCCCTTGATTATTTAATTGCAGAAGAAATGTAATATGCACAATGTTGCTGGTGGTTTTTTTTTCCTAAATAAGAAGGTATTTTTAATTGAGGAGTCTGTTAACAAAGAACAATTTATAATTTGCTTGTCTATGTGCTCCAGTAGCCTCTCAACTGGAAATTAAAAATTACACTGCACAATAACAATTTTGCTACTGGGAATAACACATGTGATTTACATTATATTGAGTGTGCCAATTCCAAATCTGAACTGAGAATTTGCCTATCACATACAAATTTTAAGTTTTAGGTATGCTATAGCTGCTCAAATAGTCAGCAATTGGGTAATGTATTTTTACACTGGAACATTATAACAGTTGCAGCTACCACTATGCCTGCTGCCAACTCAGCTGAATCATGTCCCTTGGTGGCATGCATGTTCCAGCAGTGGGTGGACATGTCTGGGCAAGTCAGTGAGCTGATGTCACAAATAGGTCTATAATGTGAGATGGACCAAGGCTTGTCTCTAGTGTGAAACCATCTTATTGGATAGTACAGCTAGGCCATAGTTTTGAGCCAAAGATGAATAGGCACAGCTGTGTTAATAAATGTAGCTAATCATGTCTATATGCATAATTAACTTAATATCCTGATGTCCTGGGCAAAATCAGACTTCAGATTTGGATTCAGAGCACTTGATTTAGTATAGGACACATGTATTAGACCAAGTAGCAGACAATATTTATTTTTTTGTGCTGCAGCATTATTGATCACCTTTTCTCAAACCCATGAACAGTAACATTTGTTTATTCAGGAAATTATTTTGCATCTTACCTGGCTTTTTTTAAAACAGGGATGCTCCTGAATTTTAGTTTCCCTTAGTGACCACTGGTCTAAAATGAAGAGTCAGTAGCTAGCAATCTCTCAGAGACCATAAAAGACAAGCCGGGGGGGGGGGGGGAGAGAAGGATTTTGTAGCATCTTAAAGACTAACTGTGATATTTTAATGGAACTTTCAAGTCCATTTCTTCACAAGAGTGAGACTGTATGACTGTCATATTTATCTATGGCCCTGTGACCCAATGTGGGTAAAAACAATGGGCAAAGTGACAATGGTTTGTAAGGCCCGGAAGGAACTACCAGATGTAAATAATTTCAGTGATGAATCTGTGACTCTATAAGGTAACAGTAGCATTGTTGACAGAAGTGGCAAAAGGTGGAAATCTGTATAGGATTTCACACTTGACAAAGGGATGGGAACTATTGTAATGTTTAATCCTTTTAAATGGTCTCCTGTATTCCTTATCTAAAAGATTTCTTTCAAGTCTAGTTCTGTAGTGCTAGCCCCCCCCCCCCCAAAAAAAAACCCTAACATGGTCACTTCCAGATCATTTAAAGCAGGGGTGCCCAAACCTTTTGGGCCGTGGGCCGATCGTGTGGTTCAGAAAGCTGGTCACTAAGGCCTGGGGGCCGGGTGCGGCCCCCGACACCAATTCATCCGGCCCATGAAGCCCTCATCGCTCCTGGAAGTGAAGTAAAACCCAGCCCCCGGGCCTTAGTTTGGGCACCACTGATTTAAAGAGTCTCCAGGTGGACTGAAATGTTATCAGAACAGGTTTTCTGTGGTGCCATTTCTAATTTCAGATTTAAGTCCAATAAAGCTCATATTAAAGTACAGCAGGATAGTCTCTAAGGTGTCACAATGTTTTTAATTCCCATCTGTGCTAATATTGCAAGAAGGAGGAGGAGGACAATGATGTCGTATTAAATTTTGAAGCCCAAGTACTTGTTTTGGCAACAGTGCAACTAGATCAGGGGATCCCAAGCTTTTTATGCTACAGGCTGGGCCATGCCCCCCTGACAGCTGAGCAGGCCGGACTGGTGGTTTCCCCAGCATAAACACTGCTGTAAAACATGCCTGCAGCTGTTGTAAATGTGTTTACGACAGCCACAGGTGGATTTATGGCTGTCGTAAATGTGTCTGCTTCAATGTATGATGCAGTGGTGACGATGAAATGGTGCCATGGGAAGACCCACAGGCCATAGGTTGGGAGCCCCTGGAGTAGACGATCTTTGGATCCGCTTCCAAGTCTACAGTTAAGGATGTAAATCTCCAGTTGCATGTGAGAAGAAAAAACTTTAGGATTTTTCTCCCCAGTGGGTAATACTAGGGGACTTTTTGTATAAGTTTCACATATATTTCAGCACAATTTTTGCACAACACCCACAAAAGTGTGGTGGGTTTTGCTGGGAAAGAAATTGATTTTCCTACAAGCAGAATATAGCAGTGCTTTGGCAAAACTCCTTTCCCCTTGCCTCCTACTTTTCAAGAGAGTACAAGGAGCTTGGGCACTTGAGAAGACATATAATGTGAAATCAATAAATTTAAAATTTAAAAACAAATTCCAGGGTTGGCCTAAGAAATTAGACTTGGGAACCCTGTCTGTCTGTCTGTCTGTCTGTCTGTCTGTCTATCTATCTATCTATCTATCTATCTATCTATCTATCTATCTATCTATCTATCTATCCTAAACCAACATGCTCAAGTAGGGGCTGCTGAGAGACAACATGCTGTGTGAATGTGGAGATATAGCATCCAGCTCATTTACAGGACTGGAATATGTGCCAATGAGGACTTAAGTTTGGCCAATGACAAAGCCAAGAAAGTGGCTTCATTGTAGCAGTCTAGAGAGAGAGAGAGAGATTATTTTTCTTTCATGTCCTGCTCAAGCCCTGGAAGCTGGGGCTGTGGTGGCTCAGTGGTTAAGAAGCTCACCTTGTTAGCTGGAAGACTGGCAAGTTAGCAGTTTGAGACCCGGGCACTGCATGATGGATTGAGTGCCCATCATGTCTTGGGGACATGAAAGCTGCCTCATTTCAGTGTCCCCTGAGCGGAGTTTCTTCCACAAAAATCCTTTCAACCCAGAATAATTTCTGACACAAAATTATTATCTATCTACTGGTAGCTATCTATTTTCTTTCTTTCCTGTAGGTGACATATATGACCCCTTTCCTAAAATCGGGCTTAAACTTAAGTCTAGAGAGATTCCACATTACAGCTGCCTCCCTGGCTCTCTTCTCCGCCCTGTCCCCCTTTTCCTGGGAGTAGAGCCACGACTCTCAAAGCCCTTTACTCCTGAGTTGACGCGTGAAGGATCGCGCTGTCCGCAGCCTGCCCTCTGGCGTCAATCTTCATGTGGCAGGAAAGACTTTATGTACCAGATTCAATTGTGGATGGGGTGGTGGTGGAGTGCGAAAGAGGGAGGGAGGGAGGGGGCAAGGGGAGGAAAGATCCTGGGCAAATATAGGCTTCCTTCCAACCCCCCCCCCCTTCGTCCTGGCTGCGGTTTCTCCTTCTTGGCTTCTTCCCTCCTGCACGGACCAAACCGGTTATTTGTCTTGTTTCGCAAGCAGTAAATCCGGCACGTTTTTTGTTATGCTAATGCGGACTGACATCACCCTCCAGATCAAAGGCCGGAGGAGAGCATATAAGCAGGTTCCCTGGGAAGGAGAGAGCCGTCGAGGAGCTGTGCAGCGCCTGGGTGCTCCGAAGGGTCCGGCGGGGACCCTTGATCATTTCCCGCGCGAGTCTTCATTTTTCCGCCCTCCTCCTCCTCCTCCTCTTCCTCCCCAGTCGAACCTCATCGACTCCTCGCTTCAGTTGCGCTTCTTACTCTTGAGTCCATCCCCAGCCGTGGTTTTTTTTCCTTTTCTTTTCACTTGAGCAGCTTTTTTCCACCTCGGGCTGACCTTCCCGGCTCAGAGCGGCGGGGGGGGGGGGATTTGTTTGGAAACAAAAGTCCTCGTCTGTAAGCGACCCACCCACCCATATCTGCCTTCTTCCCCGCCTCAAAACACTCGGTGCGTGTGAGGGAGAAGAAGGAGGCGAAGAAAGCGCGTGGGAGAAAGCGCGTCGCTACCCCCCCTCCCCAAAACCCCCCCAACAACCTCAAGTCTCACTTCTGCTTCAAAAGGACAACGGTTTGCAGCCGGGAGGGGAAGGAAAAGAATTGGTTTTGTCCAGCCCAAAAAGGTAAGAAGAAACTGTACTGGATGCTTTGGGATGGGCGCTTGATCTGTAATATATAAAATGCCGGTACTGTACTATGTATGATCTTTTGGGCAGGGGGACGGCGGGGCGCGTTTAATTCGGAGTCGTTCCTGGCTGGACGACCGGGAGCAAGGGGGCTGCTTTGGGAGGGAGCGGGAAATCGGGCCTGAGTTCTTCCGACGGTTTGGGATTCTTCGAAAGAACAGCAACAAACAACGGGGAGGTTCGGGTCTCGTTTCCCTCTTGGCAACGCCAGGCGCGCCTGTCTCTGTGCGTCTGGTCAGTTTCAAGTGAAACTGACAAGAGAACTAGGGAAAGATTTCGGGGCAGCGGCAGCCGCGTGAAACCTCTTCTCGTTCTGCCGTATCCGATTCCGAATATTGGCGGTCCTCATGGCGATTTTCCATGAAGACGATCCTGAGAAGATAATGCAGTGGCCTTTCATCTGTCTTTCATCATCGCGATGTGGACACCCATCGTACCACTGATCCAGTTCCGCGAGTCACTTTCTGGTCCTGAGCCCTTTTGGCAAGCAAAGTCTTTCCCGGCCCCAGTCCAGGATGGATGAAGCTTCTGCTACCCTCCATCAAGATGGATCCAAGTGGGACCATTTAGTCCAATTGCGGACCCTCACCCTTCCTTCCCTGTGGACTTCGCCACCCAAGCCATTAGTCCTCAGGTTTCTCAGGTTAGTTAACGTCCACTAGACACTCGGCGTTGAGTCGCTGGCAGTAGGGTCTACTCTATTACCATAGCAGGACAGCTGCGTTAAACCTGCGCAGGCAAATAAGAAGCAAAGCAAAAGTTAAAAAAATAAACCTGAAGACAACAAGACAGACAAACTCCCTGGCAAATGTGTAAAGCCACAATGTTTGTTTTGCATCCATTTACTAACCATTTGCAACAGGGCCAAACTTCACAGCCAATTTGAATACCAATCAGGGATCTTTTGAGATTACCAGTTGTAAAAAGCCACATTGATTTGCATACTGTACTTATCTGTTGTTCTGGCCAACCCTTCCGTGCCTCTGCACCTGATGTGTATAAAAAAGGATGCCATGACGTCTCACTCTGAGGTCTGGCGAAGTGGACTTGATCCACGAAAGCTAACATCAAAAATACAGCAGTTAGGCTTTAAGGTGCCACAACTTTTCTATTGTCTTTTTGTTTTGTTTACTTTCTGAAATGCTTGCACAGACTCATATGGCTGCCACTTCAAAAACAGACAGTTGTGGCACTTTTAGAAACGCACTGGTATATTTCAGCGTGAGGTTTCGTGAATGAAGTCCACTTTTCCAGGCATTGTCAAGAGAATGAAAGGGAGTGCCTGGTTGTTTCTTTCGAGTTGATTGATTGATTGATTGATTGGTTAATTGATTGATTGATTCGATTTGTATGCTGCCCACTCAGCATACGCCGACTCAGGGCAACGTATCAAACATGACAGTATAATAAAATATAACAATCCAATAAAAATAACAATGCAATAAAATATTACAATACAATAAAAGGTAACAGTGCAATAAAACATAAAAGAATAACTCATAGTTGCGGGGAAATTGTTGCTGTTGTGTTTTATTTTATTTTTCTTGTTTAAAAACCAGCCAGAATTGGGATCCCAAAGGGGGGGGGGCGGCGGCGGCGAAGGATGGAATGACGGATGACGGTGAACGCGCATATTCACGCGTTCTTACGTGCGGACTTGCTCGGAGGAGGCTCGGGTGTTTTGGAAAAGAGGGTTAAAAAGTGGAGGGGAAGAGATTGTTTCCGAACTGAAGCGAAATTCGGTTGCCTCGGTGTTGTGGCAGGGCGAATGCTGTAAACTGTGGTATCTGAATGCGTCTCAGAAGTCAGAGACGGAGACGATCGCAAGAAGCCCCCCCCCCCCCCGGGTAAAGAAATATGGTCAGATTTTGAGCTGCCAAAATGAAGCCACTTTCTTGGCTTTGTCCTTGGCCAAAATTAAATCTTCACCGGCGCATGTTTCTGGTAGTAACCGGCAGGCCAGTAAACGAGCCAGTGGGTTCTGCGTGTCTCAGCATTCACACAGCGTGTTGTTGTCCGCTAGCAGCCCCCATTTGAGCCCTGTTGACGCTGTGGTTAAAACTACTGTACCGCAGGCAAAACGTTGTGAGTTCGATCCGCACTCCACCTTAACCTTGACTCAACCTTCCATCTTTCTGAGGTCGATAAAATGAGTAGCCAGCATGCTGGGGGCAACATGCTAAATACTACCTGTAAACTGCTCTGAGAGTACACGGAGAGAGCTATGGGGCGGCATTTGCTATTGCGCATGTTGGTCCTTGCATTTAAGCCTCAGGTTGTCCGGGAAGGGAATGGGTGGCTGGCTGAGGAAACCGTCCGTACAGCACTTAAGCCGTAGGCGCGGGTCGAGGGCGCGCAAAGGGGACCCGCCCGGCGCTTCGCAGGCGCCCGTGATCCGACCTGAGGATGCCCAAAGGGGTCCCGGGACGGCTCTGCCCCCCCCCCCGGAGAAAGTCTGTCTGTTTCCAGAGCATAACCCCCTTCGGACAGAAAAAATCCACCCCCTTGTTTTAAAACTTTGCCCAAAAGATCCTAGCCCAAGACCAAGACTATCTCGCTTTTCAGGTGCCACCAATTCTCGCCCCCCTCCCTGGTGGCACCGTCGTATCTGCCCCCTGGTAAACTTGGCGCGCGCGGGGGGGGGGGAAATGTGTTTCTCACAAGAGTCCCGCTCCTCTTGTGCCATGAGGTCTAGAAACTTGGGAGCGGGGCGCGCAATCAAGCCAGCGGCGCGAGGAGAGGCTTCCTTCTCCTTCCTTCCTTCCTTGGTCCTGCTCCCCTTTCACACACGAGGGGGAACGCGAAAGACGCCGCAGATCTGGGAGACCCTTGTTATCTCTCTCTCTCTCTCTCCCCCCCCCCCCCCCAATTATTTTTGCTGCCGGCAGTGCCGGTTGCAAGACGGATCAGCTCAGAGGGATTTTAAAAGCCTTCCAAAATCACACCCAAAAGGTCTTCGGCTCACGTTCCCAAATTGCAGTTCTGGGAGGAGGGCAAAGACTGGAAAAATTCCTTCCTTGGACTACAAAGTCCAGAATCCCACAGGCAGCATATCCACTGGGATTTGTAGTCAAAGGGAAAAAAAATAAATGACCCCCCCCCCCTCCACACACTCTGTTGTGCTGACAGTCAACAGGTATCCAGATTTTCTAAATGAGTATTTCTGCTGAAAAGAGACATTTACTTTCCACTAAATGTCCATGGGATGTTACCTAAAAATAAATTCCAGATGATCCCGTGTGTGCGTGTGTGTTACAGTGAAATCTTCCACTGAGCTTTGGTGTGGTTTGTTTAATTCTGATTCAATGTGCATATAAATCAAGTGCAATGCTATTTACAGAGAAGGAAGCTCTATGAGCAGAAAAGAGGGCTTGTTCATGAGTAAAAGTAGGACTGTGGTGGCTTAGTGGTTAAGACGCTGAACTTGACGACTGGAAGGTTGGCAGGTCAGCAGTTCAAGACCCGAGTGCTGCATGACAGAGTGAGCGCCCGTCTCTGTCCCAGCTCCTGCCTACCTAGCAGTTCGAAAGCAAGAAATTGCACATAGATAAATAGGAACTACAGTACTTCGGTAGGAAGGTAAACACAATTCAGTGCTGTGGACATGCCTGCCACATGCCAGTGGAAACATCTGCAGACACAGTGCTGGCTCTTTGGCTCTAAACAGAGATGAGCACTGAACCCTAGAGTCAGATATGCCTGGCTTTCGAGCAAGGGCAACCATACCTAAAAGTAGGAGAGGGCTGTGAATTGTGAACATATGCATGGGATGAGGGCCAGTTTAATTCAGTTGCACTTTGCTCCCAGTAAATATGCTTACGGCCACGTTGCCCAAACACGGCTGCTGTCTGGCCATTGTTAGCAGAGTTTTTACAAAAGAACACGTCAAACAACATTTAGACAGCTGTGCAATTGGACAATAGTGTTTGGATGTAGTGGTTAGGGCCAGAATAGCTGCCAAGACGGGTGCGCTTTGCTGTGTTCCTAGCTGACAGATGGACATGATTTTGCATTAGACTAAAAATGTTGCTGGAAATAGAGACTTTTTGAAAGATATAGCAGCGCACTGTCATTTTGAGGGAAAACTTTGAGGAGCCTGGGTTCTGTGGTGGCTTAGGGCAGGGGTTGGCAACCTTTTAAAGCCAGAGGCCAGGTAACACTCCCTCAGACAGTTCAGGGGTCCAGAATGGTGGCCCCACTCCCATTTAAGGTTGCTGTAAACGTGTATGCAGCTGATTCTGGCGGCAAGGGTGGAGGCTGAATTATTTGGCACTGTGGGCCGGAATTGGCCCATAAGCCATAGGTTGCCTACCCCTGGCTTAGCGGTTAAGACACTAAAGTTGGCAGGTCAGCAGTTCAAGATTCAAGTGCTGCATGACAGAGTGTTCTCCTGTTGTCTGTCCCAGCTCCTGCCAAACTAGCAGTTCCAAAATAAGAAATTGCAAATAGATAAGAAGGTACCGCTTTGGCAAGAACTGCGCTCTGGTGTCTAATCGTGTTTGCCACATGACAATGAAAATGTCTCCAGACCCAGACAGCACTGACTCTTTGGCTATAAACGGAGATGAGCACCACCCCATAGAGTCAGACACGAGTGGCTTCTGAGCAAAGGAGACCTTTACCTTTACCTTTACCTTATTGAGGAGCCTGTAATAAAATACATCTCAGAAAACAAAACAAAATAAAATAACACAGTAGCACTTTAAATACTAACTGATATATTTATATTGTTAGCTTTCGTGGATCAAGTCCACTTCATCAGACAAAGAATGAAACTACTAGTATAGGAAAGTATGATGGTAACAATATGTCTGTATGTGGCTGAGTATACACACATAATGTGATATGGGAACTGAATTTTAAATTTACATCTCCTGCCCATTTTTTGTTGTTGTTCAGTCGCACAGTCGATTCCGACCCTTTGCGACCCCATGGGCCACTGTCCGCCAGGCACTTCTGTCCTCCACCCTCCTCCTCAACTCGCTCAGCTATGTGCCCATTGTCTCCACAATACCATCTAGCCATCCCATTTTTGGCCGCCCCTTCTTCTTTTGCCCTCCACCTTTCCCAGCACCTTTCCCTTCTCAAGTGAATCCTCTCTTCTCATTTGATGTCCAAAGTACTTTAGCTTCATTTTTACTATTTGCCCTTTTAAGGTCAAGATTGACCTATTTGTTCTCCTCGCTGTCCAGGGGACTCTCAAAACTCTCCTCCAACACCACATCTCAAAGGCATCTATTTTTCTGTGCTCAGCTTTTCTAATGGTCCAGTTCTCACAACCATACATTGCCACCAGAAATACCATTGCTTTGACTATACGAATTTTTGTTTTCTATGTGATGTCTCTACTTTTTACTATGTTCCCCAGGTTTCTCATAGCTTGCCCATAGTTAGTCAGATATAATAATAATTTCATGTCAGAAATTATTTTGGGTTGAAAGGATTTTTGCAGGAGAAACTCCACTCAGGCGACACCTGAATGAGGCTCCTTTCATGTCCCCAAGAGTTGGGACAGAGACAGGTGCTCAATCCATCATCCAGTACCTGGGTCTCGAACTGCTGGCTTGCTGGCTTTCCAACTAACTAGGTGAGCTTCTTAACCACTGAGCCACTGAAGCCCCTAGTTAGGCAGATCAGGCGGGTCTTTTGGCTGCCTGCCAGCTGACTTTTCACAGGCAGTGCCAATCCAGCTCACAATGAAACAAGCCTTTTCTGGGCCCTGCTGCCAAAACTGAAATCCAGATGTTTAGAAAAGGATCACACTCGGAGTAACGACAGTGGCTGCTCTGCCTGTGTGTGGCAGGGAAGAATGGGGGCATGCCTTTCCCCGCCACACAGGGTCACAGCAGATGTTGGCATCCTCTACACGTGACAACTACACTAACCATCACTGGTGACCAAGTGGTCCTTGTTTGCCCACCTGAGCAGCCCTCAGAGATACTGGCCTGTAATACCCACTTCCCTATGTAATAAATCATAACTGCATGCCACCAAGTTGGTTCTGAGTTTGGGCTACCCTTTTCTAGGTACAGAATACAGAGAAGGTGTTTCCCACCCTCTCTTCCTGCAGTTGTTCTGAGGCTACTTGCCCAAAGCTAATTAGGCCGGCTGTTCTAACAGTAGGCACAATGGTGAATCGAACTCACAACTGAACTCACAACCTCTTACTCTGCAGCCAATAAAGGTAAACATAAAGAACGCCCTTGCTCAAAAGCCACTCTAGGAAATGGTGCTCATCTCCATTTACACTGTCTGCATCTGCAGATGTTTTTGTGGTCATGAGCTCATGGAATGCTGTTACCTTTCCTGCCAAAGTGGTACCTATTTATCTACAGTACTTGCAAATTCTTGCTTTTGAACTGCTAGGTTGACCAGAGCTGGGACAGAGACGGGAGCTCACTCTGCCATGCAGTACTTGGGTTTTGAACTGCTGACCTGCTAACCTTTCAGTCATCAAGTTCAGCCTCTTAACTACTAAGCCACCACACTCCTCCAATGCAATGCAATGCAATCCCTGCAGACAACACCACTGGTCTATTCAGCCAGCTAGTGAGTTAAATCTAGCTGTGGATTCAGAGGTGGCAGATTCAATTTGCCACTGGCTTCGTAGTTTCAAAGAGCCCCAGAAGAAAAGAACAATAAACTGCCTCTGTGTATTTGCTTCCTAGAAAACCGTGGAAAAGGTTGCCATAGCCGCCAAGTGTCAGGTTCGCCTGATTAGGGCGGGATAATAAATCTAAATAAATAAATAAATAAAATTCAGTTGACTTGATGCCACTATATAGCAAGTCCTATTTATATGGGGCAGCCTCCAGAGGTGTTAGACTACAAGGCTCATCAGCCACAGACTCAGCTGGACCAGTTACTTTAAGTTGATCCCTTCTAGATACATTGTGTTATGTAGCTCCACATTAGCTGGGAATGATGGCCAGGTTAACCATGGGGTGATAGGAATTGGAGTCTGAAAACATCTGTAGGACACCAGGTTCTGACCCTAATGCTGTGATGGCAAACCTTGGCAGTCCAGGTGTTCTTGGACTTCAATTTCCAGAATTGCAGTAAACCCATTTGTGTGGATTCACAGGTAGTTGGGCTTCTGGGAATTGAAGTTCAAGAACAGCTGGAATGCCAAGGTTTGCCATCACTGTCCTAATGTATCTTTGCAGTGAGCCTGCAGGTTTCCTTTGATGCCTTTGTAGTTTCCACTTGTGAAGAAAATACCTTTGGGTTTGAAAGTTGTAAAGGGGCATGTTTTCATGACGAGAAAGAGCCACACTTTTCCTGCTGCAATGCTCTTTGGATTTTTCATACAACCTGCTGCTGACAGCTCCATGGAAGCTTTCTTGGATTTATGGCGCAAACCATCTTTGGGGGAATTCATTACAACTGATGTGTGCCTCTCAGCTGCTGTTATGTGTGTAGACCTGTCAGCTTGAACACAGGACAACCCTAGCACATGTGGCTTTGTAACATGTTCTAGTAGCATCAGAGAGAGTTCAAATCATGCACAAACTGCCTCTGAACAACACTTATGGGAGAATGTTATAGGCTAGCTTCTAACTAGATACCTGGTGATGGATCAGAATTCAGCCATGGAAAACTCACTAGAGATGTGGAACTGGAAAGAACTACTCCTTAAATATCTCACTTGGTGCTGCAATGGCTTAGTGGTTAAGATGCTGAGCTTGACAAATGGAAGGTCAGCAGGTCAAAAGTTCAAGACCTGAGTCCAATGCAATGGAGTGAGCTCTCATTGTCTGTTGCAGCTCCTGCCAACCTAGCAGTTTGAAAGCAAGAAATTGCAAGTAGATAAACAGGTGTCACCTTGTCAGGAAAGATAACAGCATTCCATGTGCTCCAGCATCTAGTGGTGCCTGCCACATAGCCACAGAAACATCTGCAGATGCAGATAGCACTGGCTCTTTGACTGTAAATGAAGATGAGCACCACTCTGTAGAGTTGGATATGACTGGTTTTTGAGCAAAGGCAACCTTTAAAGGTAAAGGTAATAATTGCTTGAAAGCCAGTCATATTCAACTTTAGGGTTCAGTGTTCATCTCTGTTTATAGCCAAAGAGCCAGTACTGTCTGCGGCTGCAAACATTTTTGTGGACATGTGGCAGGCATGACTAGATGCTGGAGCACATGGAACACTGTTATCTTTCCTGACAAGGCAGTACTGTACCTGTTTATCTAGTTCTAGTTGCAATTTCTTGTTTTCAAACTGCTAGGTTGGCAGGAGCTGTGACAGATGACGAGAGCTCACTCCATCACCCAGCACTCAGGTCTCAAACTGCTGATGTGCTGACCTTCCAGTAATCAATATCAGCATCTTAACCAGTGGTGGGATGTCAAAAATTTTACTACCCCACCATGATGTCATCACAGTGTGGGCGGAGCTAACATCATGATGTCATGTCATGGGCGGGGCCAAATAAAAAATACAAAATAATAAAAATAGGGAGCTTCAGGCTAGCACTTCTCTTCCTCCTCCCCATTTGGGAGGACAGCAAGGAGGCCGTGCACATATGTGCCAAGCACTAGGCGTGCATGCACACCAAGTGCTTGGCATGTATGCGCAGTGGGGGAACCAGTGAAAAAGTAAGCCCCGAATGTGATTCCCCCCAAAAGCTGCTACAGGTTCTCTGGGACACTGGGAAAAGTTACTACCGGTTCTGGCGAACTGGTGAGAACCTGTTACATCCCATCACTGATTCTTAACCACTAAGCCACCTCAGTCGCAAGGGCATCCTTTACCTTTACCTAAATATCTAACTTACCTTGAAAGCCCCATTAAGGTTGCTATAAACTGGTTCTGGCTTGACAGCGCATAATAACAACAGCTTCCAAGAATCTCCTTTTCTCATCTAGTCTTGGACAGGATTCATCATTGTCAAACTATGATCTCATAATCTCCTCACCATCATCCTCAACCACTGGAGCAGTTCAGAAGCAGTCTAGTTGGAGCATAAACCTTTCATAAACATTACAGAAAATTCACTCCCCTTTAGACTTCACATCTTCATGTACAGTATATGAGCACTATCTCCTGTGGATTCTGCCTAGCTTGGATAATCCATAACCTTCTGGCAGAGTAGAAATCATTCAGGAATCAGTGCTGGACTGGAGTGAGACACAAATTAACCAGATTTGGCATAAGGCTTTCAAAGAGATGTCTGAGAGTTCATTTTGGCATCGTCTACAACATCTTCCTGTAAGTGTGATGTTCCATCAGGTTCTGGGCTTCCATCTTGACTTATGCATCTTTGATTTTTTGATGAGGCAGCAGGTAACCTGGGGCCCTGTTCCTTGGCTTACCGATTTTCTGAAGATGAAAACGAGGACTTCTGGTTTCTATCACGAGAGGAAGGAAGTCTGAGTTTTCGTAAGAATAGAGTCGGTAGGATGCAAGATGCACCAAGTTGAGAACTGAGGATCTAGGGCTGGGATGAGGAGATAGGTTTGAAATGAGCCACTGAAAGAAAGCCAAAATGCATCAGTCAGTTCCTGAAAAGCCATACATCAGCATCACAGATACAGGAAGAGTTATGTGGGACACTTAGAGGCCTTTTGCAATAATAATAATACCGAACAATAAAGCTTTTCCTGTACTGCATCTGTGTCAGGTTGAGGATAAGGTTATCCCATATTTATTTATTTAATTAATTTGTATAGCTGCCCCAATTGACATGCGACTCTGGGTGGCATACATAAAATCCACAACGTTTAAAACTATAGAAACCCTTAAAATTCCAATAAACACTGAAAAACTACCTCCCACCCGCACCAATTAAAAATCTAGTTTAAAACTTTTAAAAGCATGAGTGATCCTGCTCTAAATGAGCCAGTGGGGTGGTGGTTGTTGCTCATCATCGTTGTTGTCGTCGTCATTATCATCTCCTCCTCCTCCTCCTCCAAGAAGAAGTACTTTAAATCAGGGGTTCCCAACTTATGGCCCTGGCCCACAGTATCATTTCAGGTGCCCCCCACCACCACACCTGGAAGTGGAAGCGGATGCGTTTACATCAGCTGTAAAATGTGCCTGCACATCATGCACATCACACATGCACACATGCGCACATGTACGTACACACACACACACACACACACACACACACACACACACACACACACACACACACACACCAGAAATTCCCCTCAAAGCCCCCCCCACACACACACACTTGGGGGTTGGATATGCATTGCAGAGACTTGGCAAAACAATGTGCGATACTTTTTCCAGGAGACATTTCCCCCACCTGTTGATGTTCAGTTCATTCAGAGCAAAAGGTTCCATTCCACATCTGTTCCCAGCTGTTGCATTTTATATTTTAAAAGTTTCTTCTTTTTTGGGGGGGAGAGGGGGGATTGCAACTTTCAGAATCCCCCAAGCAGTTCTTCTGCCAGAGAGAATCTGGATATGGTAGTTTGAAAATGTAGGCTGCACTTCTGCATTATACAAGCCCTTTACTTTTATACAGGATAGTGATGTTTGAGGCATCACTGAGTTGTCAGAAACAGAACATCCAGCTGAACAAAATGGAATACTGTATCAAAATTGAGACCATTTGGGCTCCATCTAGAGTCTGAGAAAGTTACTGGAACTATGGTGGAGATTCCTGGAACTATGGTAAATGTTGCATCAAGTCATTTCTGACTCCTTGGCAACTCTAGGTATTAATGATTCCCAAAAGGTCCCAACATTCATATTTTTTTCAGGTTTAAACTTTTATTGAGCTAACTACCTCGTGTTTGGCTTCAATGTCTCCTAGTATTATTATCTTTCCCACGGTAAGGCCAAATTATGATAGCCTCAGTTTTATCATTTTACATTTCAAGTTTGATTTGATATAGAAGCCTATTTATCATTTTTGGTGGTCTGTTGAAGAGTTCCTTAAACTTGGCTCCCCAGCTGTTCTTGGACTTCATTACTAGAAGCCAAGTCAACACACCTCCTGATCAGGGCTTCTAGGAATTGAAGTCCAAGAACAGCTGGAGAGCCAAGTTTGAGGAACCCTGGTCTATGGCAACTGCAAAGTTGTCTCTAAGCACCATGTTTGCCATAAATGTATACTTCTCCTGCTAGCTCTTTTCACTGTCCAGCTTCCACATCCATACATAGAAACTCGGAATTCAATCGGAATTCAATCGAATTGATGATCTTGACCTCGGTTTCCGGGGATATATCCTTATGCTTGAAGATCATTTCTTGTTCCTTCATAGTTTCCCTTCCAAACCTTAGTCTTCGTCTTGTTTCTTGACCAAGGCATCAAGGTCAAGGGCTCCCTTGCTCCAAAGCCCATCGTGTCTGATTCTAGGGGTTGGTGCTCATCATCTCCATTAACAGCCAAAGAGCCAACACTCTCTGTGTCTGCAGACGTTTCCATGGTCATGTGTCAGGCATGGCTAGATGCAGATCACATGAAATGCTGTTACCTTTCCCACCAAAGTGGTACCTATTTATCTACTTGCAATTTCTTGCTTTCAAACTACTAGTTTGGTAGGAGATGGGACAGATGATGGAGCTCACTCCATTGCGTGTAGTGGTGGGTTATCAAAATCTTCGCTACCCCACCGTGATGTCATCAATGTCATGGGCGTAGCCGACATCATGACGTTGTGGGCAGAGCAAAATTTTTCTTTTAAAAAATTAAAATATATATATCTGCGCATTCGTCAAACCTAAAAAATAGAACTGTGCATGTGTCAAATGGAGGTTTGACGCATGCGCAGTTCTGGGCAGACATTTTGGCTGCCCAGAAATACATTTTTGGAGGGGGCTGGAGAGGTGACCCCTCCTGATGGGGTCCTACTGGTTCGGGTGAACTGGTCTGAACCGGTAACATCCCATCATTGATTGCGTGGCACTCAGGTCTTGAATTGCTGACCTGCCAACCTTCAGGTTGTCAAGGTCAGCATTTTAATCACTAATCCACTGAGGTATAGAATTTTTTAAATGTTGATTTCTTCCTTGTCAACATTAAAATGCTAGTAATTCTTCTGCAGTCAGTATTTTGATCTTTGTAATACCATTGACTGTAAGCACTCTTTCTTCTTTCATCATTAGTCAGTTCAAGCCATTGCTCTTTTCCACCAGTAATGTGAAATCTTTGGCCTATTGTAAATTGTTGATTTTCATTTGTCAGAGTTTAATCTAGCAGCTCCTAAATTGTGATCAAAGTACTGTAGCTTCATTTATTTGATCTTAATTGATGCATCATAATAACCTAACAATAAAGATGATTCTTTCCCTTCAAAAAAAAAATGCTGCAGAGCGGTGGAGAAAAAGAATAAAAGTAGAATCTGTTTTTCGAAACGAAAGCAGTATATTTGTGTAGCAGCTAATTCCCCCCAGTATTTTAAGCACCGTGATTTCCCTCCCTCTGAACTCTGGAACATAACAAGTATTTAAAAAACCAAAAGGCCAACAGTAGCCTGTGGTGTTAAGATGCCCAAATCCAGTGGAAAGATAGCCAGAGGTTCTGGAATAGCCTGTCTTGGGCAGTGAAATGAATGCTGCAAGATGAAGGAGTGAGGTTTTTAAGTAGACTTCTTTAAGGCAGAGATTAAATGTGTTGAAGTAAACCAGCTGCAAAAAGCAAGATACTGTATATCTTTTTTTTTAATGGCTTGCAATAGGCTGAATTTAACTGTATTTGTGGCAATTGGGTTGTTTTAAAATGGGAGTAAAGACAAAGGTAAAGGTCGCTGATTAATTTTCCTAAATCTGCTTCAAACTCTGAATAAAAATAATATTTTTTTGTCAGAAATTATTATGGGTTGAAAGGACTTTTGCAGGAGAAACTCTGCTCAGGGAATGCCCAAATAAGGTTCCTTTTATGTCCCCAAGAGCTGGGACAGAGACGGGTGCTCAATCTGTCATGCAGTACCTGGGTCTCAAACTGCTGACTTGCCAGCCTTCCAACTAACAAGCTGAGCTTCTTAACCACTGAGCCACCACAGCCCCTTGAATAAAAATAACAAGAGGCCAACAGACTATAAAGTGGAAGGTCTTATTATTTTAGTAAAAGTAAAGGTTACGGTCTCCCTTGCTTGAAAGCCAGTTGTATCTGACTCTAGGGATTGGTGCTTTTCTCCATTTACAGCCAAAGAGCCATTGCTGCCTGTGTCTGCAGGCGTTTCCATGGTCATGTGGCAGGCATGACTAGTTGCCAGAGTGCATGGAATGTTCTTACCTTTCCTGCCAAAGCAGTGCCTGTTTATCTACTTTCAATTTCTTGCTCTCTAACTGCTAAACTGGCAGGAGCTGGGACAGAGATGGAAACTCACTCCGGCATGCAGCACACGGGTCTTGAACTGCTGACCTGCCGATCTTCTGGTTGTCAAGTTCAACGTCTTAACCACTAAGCCCCAGAAAGTCTAGAGTCACCAGATAGTGATCAGACCATGGCACAGGACGGGCAATGCCATTCTGCCTCCTAAGGCTACCCACTAAGCCAACTAAAGTACTCAGAAACTGTTTCCCCGTTTCTCTGGGGCCCTGGGCTTGCTGTGCAGCTTCATGACGGCCACATGGCTGGCTGGTTATGTAACCCCATTATTATTACAATTCTGCTTTGCTCAAGTCTTCATATCTGTCCCAGCTCCTGCCAACCTAGGAGTTCCAAAGCAAGAAATTGCAAATAGATAAATAGGTACCATTTCAGCCAGAAAAGTAACAGTGTTCCATGCACTCTGGTGTCTAGTCATGCCTGCCACATGACCACGGAAACGTCTGCAGATGCAAACAGCACTGGCTTTTTGGCGGTAAATGGAGATGAGCACCGCACCCTAGAGTCTGATATGATTAGCTTTTGAGCAAGGGAGACCTTTTACTTATACTCTTGTGACTTTGAAAAACTTTGTGGAAAACAAATTTACAAATTTGGGGCGGGGGAGGGCAGCATCCTATCCTTTTTGTAAATTTTAAAATATATCGGTGGCCACTAGAGGGCATAAGGAGTTTTTATAAGTAAAAAAAAAGCCATTTCAAAAGGGATTTTTTTTGGTGGGGTGGGCAGTGCATGAGAAGGGATGAAGAGAGGGTCCATGCAGTCAACAGACATTTGGCAATGCAAACTCCACCCCCCCCTGCCCCAGGAAGGAATTAGCTACTATGCAAACAGCCCCTCACTGGTCTTTACCATTGGCTGACATCCATCTATTGGCTTTATTTTAGGTACTTTCAAGGGGTTCCTGGTAGTTGTAGTTTTAGAAAGTAACTTTGTCAAGTCTTGCTTATAATATACTCCATACATAAGGAAATATACAGCAAAGATCATGCCTCAAGGAAGGATGGGAGGCTGAGTCGACTTGTGTAAAAAAAGGCCATTCACGATGGATATTTTCTCGGTTCTTCCTGCATGCAGAGTTATAAGTTGCAGAAACACCTGCGGCCTCTTTAGCGCTTCAGTCTGGTTGCTTGGCCAGTGTGTGGCCTATATCCACCAGTGGTAAAAGGCCAAAGGAGGGACTGGTTAAAACTAGGCTGATATATTTCAAGTTATGTGATCCATGAGGAGAAACGAAATTCTGGGTTGAGCAACCTCTGTCCTGGATCATCATCACCTTCTTCTTCTATTCCAAATATTGGTTAGCCTCATGGCAATCGGCCATGAAGATTGTCCTGGGGACAATATAACACAGTGGCCTTCCATTTGCCTTCTGCATTGCAGCGTGACCCCCGTACCACTGATCCAGTTCCATGAGTCCCTATCTGGTCCTGAGCCCTTTTGGCACACAAAGTCCTCCTCAGCCCCAGGAGGCCAGGATTGCTGAAGTTGCTGCCCTCCATCAAGGTGGATTCAAGTGGGACCATTTACTCCACTTGGGGACCATCACCCTTCCCTGTGGACTTCACCACCCAAGGCCATGCGTCCTCAGGGATGTCAGGTCAGTTAACCGCCGCCTGACGCTCAGGGTTGAGTTGCTGGTGGTAATATCATCTGCCTGATACAAACCTAGCCTAGCCCATTTCCCAACAGAAAATGTTTTGGAACTTTAAAGACTTAACTGCTGTATTTTAATGTTAGCTTTTGTCTACTTCGTCACACCTAAGATGGAGACTTCATGGCATCAATTTATACACACAGAATGTTTGGTTAGCATAACAAATAAGTATACAAATCAATATGGCTTTTTACAACTGGTAATAGGAGGAGATCTCTGGTTGTTCTTCAGATTAGTTGTGAAGCTTCACCCTGTTGAATTGCAACTGGCTAGTAGATGGGTGCAAGACAATCATTGTGGCATTACACATTTGTTAAAGTGTCATTGCTATTCCTCTGACATCAACAGCATCAAAATAGACCAGCTAGAGAAGAAAACAAAGGACCAAATATAAAGTGAAAAAAGAATGATGTTTTTTCGGGGAAACCCTCCTGAGACTAGGAGCACCGTAGTGGCCTGATAAATGTTATTTACATCAAGCCAAGAGAGTCCCCAGTCCTACCCCTCTATCCCTGAAGTCTTCCTGTTCTGCCCATCCTCTGGAGAGACTTTATACTCTTTCGTGTAATCAGGAGTGCCCAAACTACAGCCTGTGGAATGGATCCGGCCCCAACAGCAATTCATATGGCCCAGGCCACCCTCATCGCTCCCAAGAGCAGAAGTAAAACGTGCCCATACGGGCACGTTTTACTTCCGCTTCTGGGAGCGACGAGGGCAGCATGGGCCCAATGAATTGCCTTTGGGGCCATATCCGGCCCACAGGCTGTAGTTTTGGCACCCCTGGTTTAAGCAAAGAACATGGCAGCTTAAAATCTATCTCATCCTGTTGCAAAACAGATTGCCAGGTGCAAAACTTCTGCTTCCAGTGGGAGGAACCACCTGACCAGGCCCACTGAACCTTGTGACCGGCCCACGGCTTGAAAAGTTTGAGCACCGCTGGTGTAGATGTAGATTTCCAGCTTGGATTGTCCCTCGCAAACCAGGTGTTAGAGTGTGTGGGAAGCAGAGGGAGATAGGGAACGAATGAGGTGAGAAAAACTCACCCTTTGCAAACAGCATTCAACCCACATCTGCAAAAAAGAAGACAGCATCCCCATCCGTTGACATCTGCTCAGGCGAGCGCGTCGCTTTCTCTCCCAGGGCTCGTTTTCCTGCACTCCAGTTTTAATATATTTGTAAATGAGGGAAGGATCAGGACTGAAACCTCCAGGGAGCGTTAAGAGTGGATGTCCATACCATTTCCAATCCTCCCTTCCTTTCTCAAGCAAATATATACATGTTTAAAAACAGGCGTGTGAGGTGGGGGTGGGGGCGGGAGACATAAAGCCAGGATCAAGAGTGAAATCTCACCATATTCCGAGTTAACCAAAAACACACCGTCCGGCTTGAGTGTTTTGCGGTAATTCGGGCCATATGGCTGTTCTGTCTTTTTTGAGGGGTTGCAAAGCTTCTATTGATGGAGTGTGGTTGGAATCTGAGTTTTTATTCGCAATCATAAACCACTGTTTTGCCATTTGGGAGGCTTAAGGTTTTCTCCCCCCGCCTTTATTCATTTATTTATTTATTTATTGGGAGGGGGTTTGCTCATATGCACTGTTGGGGTGTTAATGGTCCTATTGTCGCTTCTCCTTTTAGGCTGGCATCCCATTTTTCTGCAATCAGTTTATTTTTCTCCAGAAGAGATTTGGGGCGGCGAAGGAGAGGAAAGATGAAGCGCCAAGTGGTGATCGGTTTTTTCCTGGCTTTCGTCTTACAGAGCGGGACTTGCAACGGGATCAAGTGGCTGTAAGTCTCCTTCTTTGTGATGTGCAAAGCCTGGTTTTTGTCCGCTTGGCCGGGTGGGGCCAAGGGGCAAATAATGTCATTTCAAAAGTTCATGAAGACATCGTGTTGAATTAGTGACCCATGAAATGTCTTTTCATCAACAGACCTGCTCCTCTCTTTGCAAACTCAAACCTGTGGCTTCCTTTATTGGGTCAATCCATCTCACATAGAGTCGTCTTCTTTTTCTTAAGTTTTCCCCTCCTCAATCTTTCTTGGCTTTATTGTCTTTTCTGCTGCACTTGTGAAAGGGTTCCCTTTGTCTTTTCCCCCACCGCTACTACAAATCCCAGAATCCACTGCCAGCTTCAGTACAGACCAGGCCATGCCCTTCCCCTCTGCCCAACCATTTGCTCGCTCTCTCAGTCAGTCTCTGAGGGGGGGAAAGAGGCGCTTCTTTGGCATAGGGAGGGAGGGGGAAAGAGGGTCTCCTCGAGAGTTTTCTCCTGCTGCCATTCAGGATACCTGGAAGGAGGAGGAGGAGGAGGTAGGTGACTTAGGGTTGATGATGGGGACCCCTTATAATTGGGGGATGTGGGGATGTTTTCCCCAAAGTAAAAATAAGCCCGAAAGGAGACATCAGAGGAGAGACAAGGGGTGTGTGTGTGTGTGCGTCTTTCCCATTGAAATCCAGATTGCAATTCTTTTCCCTCTTCCTTCCTTGCTTGCATGAAAGGCTTTGCAAGGGAAGTCTTCCTTTCTTGGGCTTCTGCCGTTTCTCTTCAAATCAGGGGAAACGGAGAAACCACATGATTTGGGAGGGGAGGGGGTCGACCAAAAGTCACGGAAAGTCACAGAGGGGGCAGGGGGATCAAAAAGTGGCCTATTTTAGGTCAGGTGGTATTTGTATGGCCCCTAACGGCAACCTTGTGTTGCCAGCTAATCTTTCTCACACTAGGTCAGGCAAAAGGAACTCCAGAATGAACTCACCAAAGGGTGCTTTTGTCTTGGAAGTTTCACGTCTGGACTAAACACGGAAGAAGAAAAAAGAAAAAACTTGACTGTCATATTGAAGGCTGCTACTAAAAAGCAAAGCCAAAGCAAAGCAATCACAGTTCTATCCCTCCCCATAGCGCTTAGTGCACTTTCTGGGTGGTTCGTAAGTTAATTAGCATTTTGCTCCCAACATGCTGGGTACTCATTTTATCAACCCCAGAAGGATGAAAGGTGGAGTAAACCTTGAGACCTGGTCAGGATTGAACTCACAACCTTTTGGTTTCAGGATAGCACAAAAGAAAACAGATAAAAGTCAAAGACAAAGGCCAACTTTGAGTACTACATGAGTTTCCAACAGGCTGAGTATTACAGAGTGGCTGGAGGTACAGCTTGCCATTGTGGTTGCTGACATAATTAATTTTCCAAAACTCGGTTTTATACCATGCTCTTCATTTGTAAATTTGGTCCATTATTTTGAAGGTTGGCAGGACAGCAGTTCAAGACCTGAGTGCTGTGCGATGGAGTGAGCGCCCTTGTCTGTCCCAGCTCCTGCCAACCTAGCAGTTTGAAAGAAAGAAATTGCAAGTAGAGAAACAGATAATGTTTTCTTGGGAAGATAACAGCATTCCACACACTCCGGTGTCTAGTCATGCCTTCCACATGACCATGGAAATGTCTGAAGATGCAGGCAGTGTTGGCTCTTTGGCTGTAAACTGTGATGAGCACTGAACCATAGAGTCATATATGACTGTCTTTCCAACAAGGGCAACATTTACCTTTACCTTTACCTTTTCCTGCCAAAACAGAGACTCAAAATTGGCTCACAGTCTCAAGATTCAGAAGGTTGGGGAAATCTTTGAAAGTTCCCCCATGGGAAATGTCCATGTTCACAGAAAACTAGCATCTCAGGCAGAAAGGCTAACGTTACACCCAAAACCATCTTATGCAGGGGTCCTGATGGTGATATCGAATAGGATCAATTATTCAGACTGGCAGCCACATTCCAAGGATTTGTGATTACCTGTTTCCTGTTTTAAAAATAAATGTGTCTGAAAAGTCTAGGCTTGATCCTATGCAATACGTCTGTCTAAATATGTGTGTGAGCTTTTCTCAGTAGGGTCTTTTTGCAGCCATTAGCTCTTTTCTTTGATTTATATATTTTTTAAAGTAATGCTTCTAGTCCTCAAGGTGGCAAATTTGGGTTTGGACAGCGGGGGATAAAACTGAATAAGCGGGTACTGTATCTTGATTGTCAAACAAATTGGGTTGCAAATTGGGGTTTGAGATGGTGTCTGCATTCATTGAGAAACCTTGGCTGATCACACACACACACACACCTGCCTCCATGTATCATATCATTATGTTCAGTGGTGGGCAGCAAAAAATTTTCGCTACCACACTGTGGGCCGAGCCTACACCACAGGCGGAGCCTATATCATGGGCGAAGCCTATGTTGCGGGCGATCTAGTCATGCCTGCCATATGGCCATGTATACATTTGCAAACACAGGCAGCACTGGCTCTTTGGAGATGAGCACTGCACCCTACAGTCAGATATGACTGACTTTTGAGCAAGGGAGACCTTGAACCACTTGCAGGGACAAAACCTGACCGGGCAGGGCAGGGAGGTGGGCATGGCCACCCATTTCACTCTCCCCCGCCCAAAGGCCACCCAATTTCACCCCCGCCCCCTGCCCAGAGGCCACCCAATTTTGCTAAAAAAAAAAACCTTCCTGGGGGTGCAAACCTGTTGCTGCCCACTACTGATTATATTGGACTACTCTGCCTTCTCAGTCGTTTCTTTTTAAACCATGTCTGTTATTTTTACAAGAAGAAGCCCAACATATATCAACCCACGTGTTCACATATTTTTAATCGAAGAAGAGTACAGTGAGTTGGGAACTGGTGCAAAATTATCAACCCCAAGGGTGGTTTAAAATAACTCATATTTCAACAATTTTGCACCAATTCCCAAATCACATCGTGTATTCTTTGATCTCTTAATTGATTTAGAACCTTGCAAAATCTATGGAGATGTAGGATTTTTTAAACTAATGTAGACATTTCCTAAGCTAGAGGGGGTGAGCAGGATGTTGATTGGGGGTGGGAGGGAACTTTTTTCAGAACACTTTAAACAGAAGGAGTATACAGTCAAACCTCGCATAAAGCGTGCCTCGCTTAAAGAGTAACTCGCTTAAAGAGCAGAATTGTCACTGAATGTTCACTTGGCTTAACAAATAAAACCAACCTAAAACTCGCTTAACAAATAAATCGGGATTCGCAACCCCCCCCCCCCCACACACACACTTGGTCACTTACCATGGTGTTTCGTTTAAAGAGCAAACTCGCTTAAAGAGCAATCCTGTGGAACGCATTATGCTCTTTAAGCGAGGTACCACTGTAGTAGGGTAGGCATTTCTGTGAGAGCGTTACCCATTTAGGATTTTAAAGGAGTAAGTGCAAACCTAATCTGGCCAGGTTATCCTGCTATGATAATAGAGTAGACCAGGGATGCTCAACCTGCCAGATGCGTCCAGTGGCACCATTTCATGTGTCCCCTCACTGCCTCCACCAGACCAGGAAGTGCCATGTGATGGAGACAGGGCAAAATGTCCATCCATCCCCTGAAGCTGTCTGAGGGAGTGTGACCTTGTCCCTAGCTTTAAAAGGTTGAGAAATCCTGGAGTAGACCATACTGACAGTGACTCAATGCTGAGAGTCAGGCGGTGGTTTACTAGTTGACAACCCTGAAGACTAATGGCTTGAGTGCTGAAGTCCACAGGGCAGGGTGATGGTCCCCAAGTGGATTAAATGGTCCCACTTGAATCCATCTTGATGGAGGGCAGCAGCTTCATCAATATAGGCCTGGGTCTGAGGAGGACTTTGCGTGCCAAAAGGGCCCAAGACCAGAAAGCGACTTGTAGAATTTGATCAACGGTACAGGTGTCACACTGATGCCGAAAGCATATGGCCACTGCATTGTATTCTTAGGACAGTCTTCATGGCTGATCACCATGAGGATCACCAAGATTCAGATTTGGATACAGCAGCAGAAGAAGTGCAGAAAAGCCAAGAGATTATCATTAAAAATAACTTCAGGACCTTGACTGTTTTTCTGGATAGTAAAACAGCTAAATTTGCACACACACACAAAAAGAGAGAGAACGATGTTCTTATTCTTTCTCTGGTTGCTGGGACGATTCTTGTAAAAAGAGCAAACCGAAGCTTCAAACAGAAGACCCATGTGCTTTTGTCATCTGTCTTTGCGCTGCCTGTTTAAACACTCCTGTCTCTTTTGGTTATTTTCTCTTCTTCTAAACCGCACAGTTGCTGAACAGCCACCTCTTATAACAGCTGCCATGAAGCCCACCCAGTTCCTCAGACTTTAAGGCAGTGGTGCCCAAACTAAGGCCCGGGGGCTGGGTGCAGCCCCCGGCGCCAATTCATCCGGCCCGCATTTTACTTCCGCTTCCAGGAGTGACAAGGGCTTTGTGGGCCAGATGAATTGGCGTCAGGGGCCGCACCCAGCCCCCGGGCCTTAGTGACTGGCTCCCTGAACCACATGATCAGCCCATGGACCAAAAAGTTTGGGCACCCCTGCTTTAAGGTATACTATTCAGAAAAGACACAAGAGCCACAGTTTAACAGATTGGCACCTTGTGGGGTATAACTTGGGGGGGGGGGGGAAAGTGTTCCACCCCTAGAATCTATTTTGCATCCTAGGTTGTGACTTTTGAAGGTGCTCATCAAAGTTCTCCCAATTGTCAAGAAGATTTTAAAACAGGGGTGCCCAAACTTTTTGGGCCATTGGCCAGCCAGGTGGTTGAGTGGGCCGGTCACGTGGTTCCTCCCACTGGAAGCGAAAGTAAACCGTGCCCACACATGTGCATAACACTGCCATAAATGCACCCATGGATGTCATAAATGCACTTACGACAGGGGTGCCCAAACTAGTTGGAAACTAGTTTAGTCGCTTCTGGAAGCGGAAGTAAAATTGCGCCCATCAGGTGCGTTTTACTTCCGTTTCCAGGGACGAGGAGGGCTTTGTGGACCGGATTAATTGGTGTCGGGTCTTGGATCTGGTCCCTGGGCCATTGTGACTGGCTCCCTGAATCATGTGACCAGCCCATGGTCTGAAAAGTTTGGACACCCCTGACTTACAACAACCACAGGTAATTTACGGCAATTTTTTGTGCGTGGATGAACACATTTTACTTCTGCTTCAAGGAGCAGCATGGGCAGTGTGGGCCAGATGGAATGGTGTCATGGGTTGGATCCAGGCCACAGGCCATAGTTTGGGCAACCCTGTTTTTAAAATTCAAGCAGTTGTATTGAACCAACTTAAATAGTTTTCTACTCTTCCCACAACAGGTTGTCTGTAAAGCTAATTGGTCTTAGTAAGAGATCAGAAAAATAACTTTTAAGACTTTAAAGTCATCTTCTGTGAACTGCCAATTCAAAGCTAACAGGCCATGGCTTCCTTTATGGAGATGATCCATCTTACACTCTATCTTCCTCTTTTCCTGCTGATTTTTTTTTTTTGCAATTGTTGTTGTTCAGTTGCACAGTCGATTCTAATCCTTCACAACCCCATGGACCACCGGACCCCAGGCACCCCTATCCTCCCACCCTCCTCAATCCACCCAGCTTTGTGTCCATTGCATCAACAATGCAATCTATTCTAGCCATCTCATCCTCTATTGCCCCCTTCTTCTTTTGCCCTCCACCTTTCCCAGCATCAAGGCTTTCTCAAGTGAATCTTCTCATTTGATGTCCAAAGTACTTTAGCTTCATTTTCACTATTTGACCTTCCAAAGAGCAGTTGGAGTTGATTTCTTTTAAGATCAACCTATTTGTTCTCCTCACTGTCCAGGGGACTCTAAAAACTCTCCTCCAAGACCACATCTCAAAGGTGTCTATTCTTCTGCACAGCTTTCCTTATGGTCCAGCTCTCACAACCCTACATTACCACCGGGAATTCTATTGCTTTGACAATGTGAATTTTTGTTGGCAAGGTGATGTTTCTACTTTTAATTAGGTTGCCCAAATTTCTGATAGCTTTCTTCTCAAGAATTAGTCGCCTTTTTATTTCATGGCTGCACTCTTCATCTGGAGTACAGTATCCTTGTTTTTACAGCACAATGTTTAGGTTGCAACTCCCAAAGTTCTGAAAGTCATCATCCAAAAGACTAGTGTTTTTCAACAGTTGTCTTAATTATCCAACAGTTATCTTTATTACCCAATCCAAGTTAGGCCTCCCCCACAATACAAGTTACCTTCCATCTCCACAGATTCAATATCCACAGGTCTAAATACTGTATATTCAATTTAAAAAATCCCTGAAATACATATGTACTTCTGTGGTGTATTGCCACAGCTAGAGGACACTATCTACAATGTAAAACATACAGGGTTCGCTGTTATCTGTTGTTTCAGGTATCAACATCAACCTTTGGACTGCCAAAATGAAGCCACCTTCTTAGCTTTGTCGCTGGCCGAACTTAAGTATTCTTTTTTTTATTTTTTTTTTATTTTTTTGCAATATTAAAAATAAACCAACAAAACAGTCTACAAAACATAAAAGAAACAATTACACACACACACAAAAAGTAGTTCCCACGTACATCCTACAACGTTAAAAAAAATGAGAAGAGGAAGAGAGAAGAAAAAAAAATACATGTCAATATAATATAATGTAATCAAACGTTATTTTTTATACATTTGCTATACTGTATATTTTCATCCTTATATCCATTCTCCTCTTTAACCACCATATTACAACTTTAATATTTTGTACATGGTTCCTACCACCCAGTGCACTACAGTCCTTGAGTCTACCAGCCACTCCTTTTATAACTCATTCATTCTGCCAAAAATACATTGTATTCGGAGCAGGTTTTTCTCCTTTATTATCCATCAATGTGTGTTGCAAAAAAGGCTTCCAAATGTCCCAAAATCTATTTTGTTTTATTAACCCCCTTTTTATATTTAGTTCCCATGTAAGTTTTTCATTTAATGCCATATCCCAAACATCAACATACCATTTACCAATTTCTAAATTCATATCACCTTTCCAATTTCTGGCTACTTGTTGTCTCGCCAATGTCAAAAAAATAGACAATAACTCTTTTATATTTTCCTCTAAATTCAAATCCTCTAAATCCGTTAATAATACTATTTTTTCATTCAACTTTAAACGGATATTTAAAAATTTTTCTACTTCTTGTTCCATTTTATGCCAGAAATTGGAAATAATTTTGCAATCCCACCACATATGTTTGTATGTCCCAATTTCCTGATGACACCTCCAACATTTTTTCGAATTGCTACTATTTATTTGATTTAATCGAACTGGCGTCATATACCATCGCCACAACATCTTGTAGTTGTGTTCTTTAACTTTTGTAGACAGATTTCGCATCATCCTACTTTTCCATTTTTTCTTCCAGTTCTTATCTGTAATAGTAATACTCAAGTCCGATTCCCACATTCTTTTAAGGGTATCCTGGGATTCATCCATGTTGTTTATCATTTTATATAATTTACTTACTATTCCTTTTATCCCCATTGAACCTCTTCTTATTTTATATACCATCTCCTCGAAGTCTGTCAACTGCCTTATTGGCTGTAATTTCATTTTATATTGTTTATTCCACTTATCCAACGTTAGTATCTGAAGCCAGTTCAGTTTTAATTCCTTATAAATTTCTTTTTTTGTTTTTTCATTCTCAATTCGATCCAGCCAATCTTTTAATAAGATTATATCATATTTATACATAATATTTTTTATTAATTCTAAATTTTTAACTGGAAATGTTTTAAGATCTTGCAACTCTAATATTGGAGAGGTGTTTGGTGCCAATTTATCTTTCAACTTTATCCAAACATTTATCATAGATTTTAGGACATTATTTCTTGGTTTTAAATCAAAAACTGTATTTTCCAGAAATTCTCCCTTTGCACACACATTACTATCTTTCATTTCTATCTCCCTCCATATGAGGTCCTCTATCGTTAAAAGTTTTACCAAGCCTTTAATTTGGAACGCCCTGTAATACGATTTAATATTAGGTAATCCCAAACCACCCTCTTTCTGCGATTTATACCATAGGCTTTTAGGTATTCTTGCTCTTTTCCCTCCATTACAATAATCATTCAATAGATTTTGAAAAACTCCTAGTTCTTTTTCAGATTGTTTAATTGGAAGGACTTCAAATAAAAAGTTAATCTTGGGTAATAAACTCATTTTACAAATTGCTATTCTACCAAACCAGGAGGTCTTCAATACCCTATATCGAACAATTTTCTTCTTAATTTCCTCTTTCACTTTATCATAGTTTAGTTTCTTCAGTTCCTCTACATTGTCAGCTATGTTAACTCCTAAATACTTTATACTTTTCCTAATTTGAATTTTAAATTTTTCCTTAATTCTCCCTATCTCTTCCTTATTTAATTTACTAAAGATTGCTTCTGATTTCCCCCAATTTATTCTCAGGCCTGTTATCTCTTCAAATTTTTGCAAATGATCTTGTATCTTTTCCATATTTTTTATAGGATCTTTCATTATAATTAAAGTATCATCTGCATACAAACTTATTTTTGTTCCATTTATCCCTTCTATGTTCGTATCACTCCTTATAGCTCTAGCCAATAATTCCATAGCCATTATAAACAAAATGGGGGAAAGAGGACATCCTTGTCTCATTCCTGCTTTAATTTCAATATCTTCTGTAAATGAGTCATTTACTCTTACCTTGGCATAACTACTTTTATAAAGTTGATTGACTACATTTTTAAATTTTTCCCCAAATTCTACTTTTTTAATTATTTCCCTAATAGTGACCCATTGTAAAGAGTCAAAAGCTTTAAAAATGTCTAAAGATAATAATCCTATTTTACCTTCTTTTCTCTTGTTTATTTGTAACAAATTTAACACCCTTCTTATTAAATCAGACATATATCTTTCCTTTAAAAAACCTGCCTGATCTGTATGTATATATTCCCCCAGAAAACTATTTAACCTATTAGCCATAATTGCTGTGAAAATCTTTGCATCTTGATTAATTAAAGAAATTGGACGATATGAGTCAACCAGTTCTAATTTTTTTCCTGGTTTTGGTATTAATACTATGATAGATCTAAGCCATGAATTTGGAGATTCTCCCCCCTCCAAAATATAATTATATAGCCTGGTTAATTTAGGAATAATAATTTGTTTAAATTCTTTATAAAATTCAGCTGGTAATCCATCTTCTCCTGGAGTTTTCCCTATTTTCAATTTATTTATAACATCTAATATCTCTTTCTCTGTAATTTGTTCTTCCATTTTAGCCCTATGTTCTGCTTTTATACTCTCCCCCTTGTGTTCTTGTAGATATTTTTCTAACTTGCTTAAATTTATTTTCTTATCTGTGTACAAATTTTGATAAAAATTTTTAACTATGTTAAGTTTCTCTACTATTTTATTACACCTTTTCATATCCTCCCTTATTAAAGTTCCAATCTCCCCTTTTTCCTTCTTCTCTTTCACTGCTTTTGCTAACATTTTTGAACTTTTATCACTATACTCAAAATATTCCCTTTTCAGATAAATTAAATCTCTTTTAATTTTTTCAATATCCCTTCCTGCTATCTCCTTCTGTAATAGTTGTATCCTTTCTAAGGTCTTCTTCTCCTTTGTTTTGGCATGTTTAATTTGCAATAATTTAATCTCTTTTTCCAACTCCAGTTGTCTATCTTTATATTGTTTATTTTTTAAACTCTTAAATTTAATACACTCACCCCTGAATACTCCTTTCATTGCATCCCAAATTACATTAAAATTTGTTTCATTGTTATCGTTAATTTTCCAAATTTCTTCCCAATTTTTCATTATCTGATCTTTTATCCCCTTGTCTTTAAATAATTTCGGATCATACCTCCAAGTTCTTATATTACTTTTATTTATTTTAAATTGTAATTCCACCATTACTTTGGCATGATCCGATTCCTTAAAAATTCCTACTTCTACATCATTTAAATCCTTCAATATATTTTGTGTTACAAATACATAGTCAATCCTAGAATATGAATTATACACCTGGGAATAATATGTATAAATTCGTTCTTCCCCTTTCAATTCTCGCCAGGAATCTTTCAGTCCAAACTTTTTTATCCACTCATCCAACAATTTAGCTTTCCATCCTTTTCTATAATTAGTTATATTAGTGCAATCAATATTTGACCTTGTTAGGTTAAAATCTCCGGCAACTATCATTCTATCACAGTTTTCTTTTATCAAAATATGACTCAATTTAGTCAAGAATTGGTCTTGATTCTCATTTGGTGCATAAACATTGACCAACAATATTTCTTCTTCTTCTATACTTCCAGCTATAATCAAATATCTGCCTTCTGGGTCCCCTATCATTTTTGTTTTCGTAAATCCCAATCTTTTCGATATCATAATCGCCACCCCCCTTGCCTTGGAAGAACCAAAGGCCTTTTCATAGTACTGAGTCCAACCAAGATACAAATTATTTTTATCCGCCGCTTTTTGATGCGTTTCCTGTAAAAAAATGATATCCGCTCTATCTTTTCTTAGGGCCATTTCCAATCGTTTACGTTTAGTAGGACACCCCGCCCCTTTCACATTCCATGACAATATCTTAATATTTTTCATGTTTTAACGTTATTTAACCTTTTAAGAAATAGCTGGCAGACTTCAAAGGACGTGTTACCCACTACCCACAATTTAACATATATTACACAAAAATACATATAAAAAACAAAAAATTGATAACCCCCTTCTTTTTTCAATAAAAAAAACACCTCTACTAATAAGAGAAGGGGGGGGAGGGGAGTCATGTGGTTACAAAACTTGATCATTCTTCAGTAGTACTTCAGCTGCAGATGTTACACTATCTTAATCGCCTCCAGTTGCTCCTTGAGCCTCTTCAGTTGTGGATTCTGATTTTTTTGCTGTGTTTGCTCCTGCCAGTGATAATGCTTCTTTGAGCTCCTTCCACTCTTGTGTTCCGTTTTCCAGAATCTTTGCTTCTACTAACACATCCAACACGTATGAATCTTCCTTTATATAAAAGGTTTTCCCCAGGTGCACAAACCTCATCTGTTTTGAAAATTTCCAATTATATAAAATTCCTTTATCTCTCAATTTTTTTGTAACAGGCTTAATTTGATTTCTCCAAATTCTTTCCTCAAATGCTATATCGTTGAAAATTTCAATATCCACTCCTTCCATTTTGAGAATATCCGGACCAGCGTTTTTAATATAAGACATCAATCTTAATTTTGCACTCAAATCTGCAAATTTTAAAAGCACATTTCTAGAACCTGTTTTATATTTCTTTGGACCCAGTCTATACACACTCTCAATGTCCTCAGGTGCAAAATCCCTCCCCATTTTCAATTCATTCAGCCATGTCAACAGTCTTAATTTCAAATTGTCCGGTTTATTCTCAGGGATTTTTCTAATTATCACATTTTTCCTTCTTATCTGATCTTCCAGATATGCCATTCTTTTTTCATGGTCAATCAATTTATTTACTTTTTCTTTCTCTCTTTCTCTCACCTCCACAACTTCTTGTTTTAGTTCCACCACCTCCTTTTTTACTGTGTCCATTGATTCTTTCATTTCCCCCATCTGCTTCTGTAATTTATTCATTATTTCAGATGTGCCTTTTAACAAGTTTGTTGACGAGTCTTTTATTTCTTTTTGAAGGATCTCGATAAGTTCTTGTTGCTCCTTAACTCGTTGAGTTTCTGCAGCCTGTAGTCTATCAAACAATTGTTGTTTAAATTTGTCATAATTTTTCTCAACATTTTCTTCATGTTGTTTCATCCATGTTGACAAGACTTCACTTAAATCAGATTGAGGTTTGTCTTTTTCACTTATTTTCTTTTTTATGGCCCCCTGTTCAGCCTTTGACTCCATTTCTTGCTCTTGATGTGATTTTTGATTTCGTTGTATTGATTTGTCTCTGTGTTGTTGAAACTGGTCTCGTTGTTGTTGTTGATGATAAGCCTTCTCCCTTAATCTTTGCAATTCCTCCGCCTCATCAATTTCTTCCTTCAATGATTTCACCCTTCCTTGCTCTCTTCTTGTCAAACGTCCAATTCTTACCCAAGCAGGGTTATCTTGTCTATCTTCCAAAGATTTATCCCTTCTTTTACTCATCCAGATAACATTCACCAGAGCAGAAAACAATTATTAAAGTTCCATGAATATCCAGCAACAGGAGTCCAAAAATCACTTAGCCGAAGGAGAAGACCAAACAAAGATAACAACAGCAATCCTCAATTTCACTTTGTTATTCCAGTAAGCCGTATCCACAAGAGGGGAAAAAAAAACCAATTCTTCTGCCAGCAATTATTCAAAGCAATACAAAGTCTAAACAGTTTAATTGGTTGCTATCGAAGTTTTGTAGTTAGTAAGTGAAGGGGTGAGGACTTTTTGCTTCTCAAGCCAACAATCTTAAGGAAAAAAAGTATATCCAAACTTTCCCTTGACTTAAAATTGGCTTGGAATTGTCTTCACCCCACCCCCACTTCATTAAAATGCTTACAATTCAGCCAGCCAGCTTGAGTCCATTATCTCCGGTGAAACAGTCACAGCAATCTTTTAGTTAAAAACAACTTTTAAATATTCAAGGCAATACAGAATCTAAACAGTTTAATTGGCTGCTATCGAAGTTTTATGGTTGGTAAGTAAAGGGGTGAGGACTTTTTTTAAAAGTTAATTGCCAGGCAGCAGCCGGGAAGAAATAAAATAAATATCTTATCTTCCGTCTCGGCATTCGCATTCCCACACACTCAAGGCAACAATTTTAAGGAAAAAAGTATGTCCAAACTTTCCCTTGACTTAAAATTGGCTTGAAATTGTCTTCACCCCACCCCCACTTCGTTAAAATGCTTACAGTTCAGCCGGCCAGCTCGAGTCCCTTATCTCCGTTATCTCCGGTGAAGCAGCCACAACAAACTTTTGGTTGAAAACAGCTTTTAAAAAGTTCCCCTTGACTCTATAATCCTTATGATCCTTTTATTACATTCTTAAAGAGACTGTAACTACTTTTATTCCACAAAATGTGGCTCCGTTTTTGCAGCTGAAGAAAAAACAAACTCTCAGGTCTCCATCTTGGCTCCTCCTCCCGAACTTAAGTATTCATCAGTACATGTTTCTGGCAGTCATCGGAAGACCAGTAAATGAGTCAGATTCTGTATCTCTCCACATTCATACCACGTGTTGTTGTCTGCCAGCAGCCCCCCATTTGAGAATTTTGGTCTTGCATTTAGGGACTCCTACCCTCAGCCTATTCAGGGTCGTCTAAATGAAGTTGGGGAGGTTGAGTTCCTCAGTCATCTCCTCCTCCTCTAATGTCGTTCCTTGCCCAGCGAGATCTTGCCTCCCTCTTCTAACTTGTTTTGGCTCTTGTGTACCCCCAAGAGTGTTTGTTCTTGCCACAAAGCTCTTCCTGGATCTGAGTTGGTGAACTTGAGGCTCATCTCCATTCAGAGGATGAGGAGGGTCCATCTCTGGTTTCCTTCTTTCAGCGTCTGCTGCTACTTCTCTCCTGAGCTTAGGTCCCACTGGAGAAAAGGATGTGGAGAATATCTGTGCATTGTAGCAGAAGGGTAGATCCATGCAGCTCTCTTTACTGCTGTTTCACCTGTGCATTTTCTGGCAGCCCTGGTACTAAAAAGGTGCTTTTCCAGACACCGCAAGAGGGACGGGGAGCCAATGAAAAGAAAAAGTCCCATCTGCTAAATTTCTCCATGTCAGACTGTTACAAGCACATGTTCAGAACCTGCTGGGGGGAGAATAAAGTTGGCAACCCGAGCTGAAAGTAAACTGGTGGAAATACCTCTGGTGCTTCCAATAAGCCCCTTTCTCCACTGCCTTCTGTCCAGCCTGCTTGACTTTCTCATCCATTTGGGCTTGGCTTCAGGCTCATGTTTGACTTTCAGCTTTGTCACTGAGATTATGTGCTTAAAAGTTAAGCGGATCTTCTTAGGGCTTTGAGTCTGGAATAAGACGTGTGTGTGTGTGAGAGAGAGAGATCATCTAATTGGCTCCGACATTTCCTCAAGTTTGAAAAACAACTTTTTGACAGTAAGTGCAAAGAACGGCCCGGGAAATGGGATTAACTCTCCTTTGCTCTTGTCATTTAAACAAGTTTAAGACACTAAGCTTAACAATCAGAAGGTTGGCAGGTCAGCAGTTTGAGACCTGAGTGAGCTCCCGTCTCTGTCTCAGCTCCTGGCAACCTAGCAGTTCAAAAGTAAGAAATTGCAAGTAGATAAATAGGTACCACTTCGGTGGGAAAGGTAACAGTGTTCTATGTGTTTTGGCTTCTAGTCATGTCTGTCACATGACCATGGAAAGGTCTGCAGACACAGACACTCCACACTATTTGTAAACAGAGATGAGCATTGAACCCTAGAGTCAGATACGAATGGCTTTCAAGCAAGCGCGACTGTGAAGGATCAGAAGCATTTGTTTGTCAAGGGCTGACTTTCTGACTGCAACCTCTATGTATATTCACTTTAAAGACTAACTGCTATATTTTATTTTGTTTATTTTGTTTTGTTTTCTGATATGCCTGAACCACACACTGACACGGCTACTATTCCAAAAAATATTGTACTTATTGCTCTGTTATATTGTATTCTACTGTATTTTTGTTGTAGTGTAATTTTGATATTGATGGATTTTGTAAGCCGCCCTGAGTTGGTTTTTACCGAGTAGGGCAGCATAGAAGTACTGTATTAGAATAAGAATAAGAATAAGAATAAGAATAAGAATAAGAATAAGAATAAGAATAAGAATAAGAATAAGAATAAGAATAAGAATAAGAATAAGAATAAGAATAAGAATAAGAATAAGAATAAGAATAAGAATAAGAATAAATCACTTGGAGGACCCTGAATAGGCTGAGGGTTGGAGTCCCTAAATGCAAGACCAACGTGCTTAAGTGGAGTCTGGTGGCAGGCAACATACTGCGTGAATACGGAGAGAGACAGAATCCATGGGCTCATTTACTGGTCTGCCGATTATTGCCAGAAACATGTACCAATTAGAGTTTGAGTTTGGCCAATGGCAAAGCCAAGAAGGTGGCTTCATTTTGGCAGTTCAAAGTTTGACCTGGACATGAAAGAAGAAGGAGGAGGAGGAGGGCCCAGTCCTTCCTTGTTTGGACCAGCGATCCATCTGAATGAGAAGCGGCTTGGCCCATTTGCCCGGCCCTTGGATATTGACCGCTCCTGAACAAAAGCTGACAAATGTCATCCAGCAAGCAGGCAGAGCCAAGCTGTTCCAGCTGGCATGGACTTCAAGGAAGCCCTACTTTCTTTGGATTCAACCCAAAGCGTGCCTGCCAAAACCCTGGAGCAATTTGGACCCACACTTAATATTTTACATTTGACTTGTTTAGCCGGCAGCCTTGGGTTTGTTGAGTTCTTAGAAGAAACCCACTGCTCTCCATGCACCTACTCTGGAGTAACGGGGTCAGGAACATGCAATGTTGGCTGGCTGGACAAAGACATTTGTCTTGCTCTGCGCATACCCCTTGCGAGCCGACAGTGACCCACTGAGATCTTTTCTTTCTTTCCAGCAGGCGGACATTGTCACTGTTTGTTGAAGGCAAGCAGCCTTTCGGATATTTTGGGAAGCAATCTGTGCTGTTTATTTAAGATCTGGCTCACACATTTCGCTTTGCCTTGTGTCTCCCACGCCCTTTTGGCAACAGCACTTGGAGAAAAATTTACCCACAAGAAGGCTTAATAAAAGAGGCCGAAAGGCAGAGCCTGGTGCAAAATTAGTAAAGGTAAAAGCTTCACATCTGACTCTAAGGTGCAGTGCTCATCTCAGTTTATAGCCAAATTGCCAGTGCTATCTGTGTCTGCAGACATTTTCGTGATCATATAGCAGGCAAGACTAGACACTGCTACCTTTCCTGCCAAAGCGGTACCTATTTATCTACTTGCAATTTCTTGATTTCAAACTGCTAGGTTGGCAGGAGCAGGGACAGACGGTGGGAGCTCACTCTGTCACACAACACTTAGATCTTGAACTGCTGACCTGCAGACCTTCCTGTCGTTAAGTTCAGTGTTGTAACCACTAATCCACTGCAGCCCTTTGATGCAAAGCTAGGAGTGCAATTCTTTTTAACTGGAGAGAGAGTGGGGACTGAGCCAGAGTGTTCAGTTAAAGAGGAACGGGGCCTGTAGGCTTCCTGCATTGGGATGGGGTTGGACTAGATGACCTTTGGGTGACCCAATTTACCATCCTATGATTGATGCCTATATGAAAGGCCACTACCTACACTGGCCTGTCTAAATTACATCTGGCACATCTCTTATTTCTCCACTTCTAGAACCCACCAAATCGTGCTCACGTTCACCTGAATTCATTCAGGCCTCCTCTTGAGTAATTACAATTCATACAATGCAATCAGCCCACTGGATCATGTTGGAAATGTTGACTTCATGGTATGCAGCAGTCTCCTTTAAAGTCATTTTTCTGTGCTCAATATCTCAAGCAACCCAAAATATGACCTATATCATGGCCTGATCAAACCCTACATTTAATTTATCTTCTTCTTCTGCTTGACCTCTGCTTGATGATCGGTGTTGAGTTGCTGACAGTATGGTCTACTCTATTAACATAGCAGAATAACCTGGGCAGACTCGCCATTTATATTCCATGTTTTCATTAATAATAATTTTGTGTCAGAAATTATTTTGGGTTGAAAAGATTTTTGTGGGGGAAACTCCTCTCAGGGGACGCCCGAATGAGGCTCCTTTCATGTCCCCAAGAGCTGGGACAGAGGCGGGTGCTCAATCTGTCATGCAGTACCCGGGTCTCGAACTGCCAACTTGCCAGCCTTCCAGCTAACAAGACGAGCTTCTTTACCATTGAGCCACTGCGGCTCCATATGTTTTCAATTAATACAGGATTTTGTAGCAATTCCATCATAGGTTATTCTCACAGCAATACTGTGAAAGAAAGGCTGGCCCAATCCACCTCTCTCCAGCCTTACTACAGCTATAACCACTGCACAACACTGTTTCCCATCGTTTCAGTCAACCAGGTCCTACCTGCTTGTCACCCCAAATTTCCTGTCCCGTGGTTCTCTTTGCCAGCTCTTTTTCCAGAGGGCTGGTTTATATTCTTGTCCACGGCAGGCCCAGTGTGGAGAAGTGGAGGAATTATTACCCCTCTTCAACCTTCCCCTTGGTAATATAAACAAGCGTCAAATCAAATTTATACAGAGACGGTGAAGCTTTCAAATAGCATTAGCAATGCTGTCAGGAAAGCGTACACTTGATTGCAAAGGAGGCCCCCATCTAAGTGGACATTATGGGATTTCTCAGCTCACATCATGACCTCAGGCAGGCTGAATAAAATCCCTTGGAAATCAGAATAAGTGATAGGTAATGTTTTAGAAAAAGCATTTCCCTAGTCCTAGAAAAATGGCAGATTCTGTTTGCACAAAAATACCTGTGTATTTCTACAACAGGGATTATCTACCTGCAGCCTGTGGGCCGGATCCAGCCCATGGCACCACCTGATGTGGCCTTCACTGCTTCTATCTACTACACCAGGAAGTGCCATGTGGTGGAAGAAAGGCAAAATGGCCATCCGGCCTCTGAAGCTGTCCGAAGGAGTGTGACCCAATGGCCCCCAGCTTAAATGGTTGAGAACTCCTGTTGTACAACACAATACATCCATGAACCAAGAATGTAAGATAAATAATATGAGAATCAATAAAGAGAAGATTGAAGTTATGGCAGTAGGAAGGAAACAGCATATACTAAATTACAAGAGAGAAGGAACAAGTATAAAACAAGTGACACAAATACCTAGGAACAACATTTACTGAAAAAGGCCAAATGGACGAAGAGAATAACATATGGTGCAGGAAGGCAAACCAAATATTGGGACGGTTAGCTTCACACTTACAACACAATACAATACCAGTCAACACAAAGAAACACATCATACAAAGCGTATTCATTCCCACCTTATGTTCCCAGTGCCAAACGTGGACACTTGCAACAAAACGTAACCGAAAGTTGGTCTCCATGGAAATGAGATGTCTGAGGAAGGCTGCTGGAGTGACTAAGTGGGATAAAATCAGGAATGAGGTTATAAGGGAAAGAAATGGAACAGAACCAATCTTAAACTACATGAAAGGACAACAAATAAAGTGGTTTGCCCATTTGGAGGGAATGGATTGGAATTCCATACCATACAAGGCATATGTGGAAAGAGGAGAAGGACAAAGACCATGTGCAACAGAAGGGACCACCTGCCTCTCAGGTAGGCCCCAACGACGTTCTTCTCTGGCTGGACAACCCAGGCCTCGGATGTGTGTAGAAAAGGTAGCCTTGGACCAAATAACCACTCCAAGTTTCTTCAAGAAATATATTGAAAGCATTGTAACATACAGGATACAGTCCATCCAAAGGTCAGCAAGCATTTCAAAGCAGAAATTAACCATTAAATCCGGGGAAAGCACTCTGGCCCCCCCTCCTTCCACAAGTCTCACATTTTGCAGAATGGCTGCACAGCATTGCAGGGAAGGGAAATGCTGTGTGTCAGTGTCTGTGTCTATGTCACTGGGTTACACCTCTGGCCCTCCTCCTTAGGGATTCTAGCCCATGATCTTACAGCAAGGCATGTCAATCACATATTCACTTTCATTTTTTGCAATTCCATGTGGTTCCATTGTTTTGAATTCTTCTCTCTCCTCCAGATCCAGAATCGCCATTTTAAGTGTACTTAAACTCAATTAAGTGGGTAACAAGGCTAATAGGAAAGTATCTTTTAAAAAGGGGCTATTCTGTGACACCATGAGGTAGACCCAGAGGAAGGTGGAGCAATAACATCAAATAAATATTACAAGAAAATCAAATAACATTGGTGGAGACCGCTAGAAGTGCCAGAGCAAGAACCTTGCATCTCCCTGGACACCTGATGGGGTAAAAGAGGAAGCAAAGAAGAAGAGAAGAATTTCAATCTCACAATTTTGAGTGAGGCAGCTTTTTTTAAAAAAAACTTAAATTATGGACAATCAAGCAAACAGATGAACAAACAAATTTACACTTCCAATTAATTGAGGACAGGCTAAGTTTGACTTCTGCCCTTGCTCCAGGTTTAAATATGTCTTTGTCCCTTTTTCTTGCATCACCTATACTTTTGCATCATCTATACTTTCGAACCATTTTCTCTATGGTTTGTAGCAAGAGCTTGTGCATTTTTAATTTTTTTTAAAAAAAATTCATTAAAAGGGAAAAACAAAAAAACCATATATACAAAAAATTACAATAGAAATAAAACATTTACACACATATGGTACAATGTGAACCCATCACCGGGGGGGGGGGATTGAACTGCTGACCTCCCGACTTCCAGTCAGCATCTTAGCTATGTGAGCCATTGCAGCCCCACTTTACTTGGCGATATAGAAGTATAATTGCTATTGCTATCGCTTACAGAAGGACAGCAAAGTTGATAGTGCTAAGAAGTTGGAAATCCAGCAAGGCATCAATAGCAGATCTCAATGTGGCTTCTTGTGACAGGGAGTTCCAGAGGCTAAAAGCACCTCTGAAGTTGGTAGGATGGAGAGAGAAACCCAGGCGGTAGATCCCTTCCTACTTGAAGAAAAAGACTGATGACTGCTTTTAGGAAGCCAACTCTAATCCCAGTTGCAACTACAGTATTCGATCAAATGTGGTTCAACTTATTTGTCTCTCTTGCTTCCATTTCTCGTCATATCTTCATGCTCTCGTACCATAGGCTGCTTTACAAAATAATTTTGGAAAACAATATATCAAGGCTAAACCATCGAAGGCAACAAGGTTAAAAAGCCAGCACCCCATCGTTGTCCTCTGCCTAAATTTAAGCTTGGCCTAGAGCAGACCCTTCTGGAATATTCCACCTTCTCCGCCTTGCTGTTCAGTTGTCTCTGGCAGCCTTCGCCCTCTGACTTGCCAAGTCAAGCTTTCAAAAATCGGAGATGGAGAGAGCTTTCCAGGAGTCGAAACCTCGTAGGCTAATGGCTCAACCCGTCACTGAGCTAAGAGCTGATGATGGAACGGGTTCAAATCCCTCCTGATCAAAGCATCTGGTTGAAGCCCTTGCTAATCCTGGTTTTTTAGTCGCAGTTGTGAAGTACCCATTTAAGGATGGCAAGGAATAAATCACAGCCATTAAATTGTGTCCGGCAATCACCAAAGAGTACACACATTGGTGCTTAGTGAAACTGGATACAGGGGCATGTGTGTATTAAGGGAACATGTGACATTTCCACATACCTCGAATGGAAAAACCTTTGCTTTTAGGGCTGAGGCACCTTTGAACCCCCAAGGTGCTTGTTCTTCAGCTGTCAATCCTAAAAATAAAAATAAAAAAGACGAAGACATTTTACGAGAGAAAGCAAGATGGATTTGGGTTCTGCTCCCTGCGTTGGGAAAGGGAGCCCCTTTCCCATGCAGAAAGTAACCATTGTTTCCAGGATTCAATCAGACAATGAACCTGCCACACGTTTGCCAAGACATTCATTTCCCTTCCATTACTTTCCAAATTGCCAATTGCAACATAGGAGAGTTCTTCATCAGCATCTAAGGCAGTGGCATAGGGCGGGTTTCAGCCACCTGGGGCACAGGCCAAACTTGCAGCCCCCTCTGGCTCGCGCCCCCCACCTAGGCACTCAAAACAAGATGAAAATCCTACCTCTGTTGGGACCAGGGGGCGCTATTTCCTCCTCCGCTGCCTTCATCCTCCTCTTCCTCAGGCGTCCTCTTCCTCACAGCCAGCTCGTGGCGCCGGGTGGTGCTGCGCAAGGACCGGGGCTGCCCTTGGTCCCAGGTCAAGACCCAGAGGCTGAGATGGCATGGCGCAAGCCCAGCAAAGAGCCCATTGTTGGCATCCCAGGCGTGCAGCCACTCCACCTCTGAGCCCAGCCCCGGCGCCCAGTAAGGCAGGAAGTGAGGCCAGTGGTTGTTGCAGCCCAGCACCCGCAGCTGGAGCAGCGCCATCCAGGCCTTGCGGTGTGTGTGTGTGTCCTCGGCCTGGCTGGCGCTGCTCTGGCTGCGGGTGCTGGGCTGCAACAACCACTGGCCATACTTCCCGCCTTACTGGGTGCCGCCGCCGGGCTCGGAGGTAGACGGCTGCGCGCCTGGGATGCCAATGGTGGGCTCTTTGCTGAGCTTGCGCTGTGCTGCCTCGGCCTCTGGGTCTTGACCCGAGACCAATGGCAGCCATTGGCCAAAAATACAAAGCGATGACATCATTGCTTCTGAAAATTGCCTTGAAAAAATGCAATCTTTGTTGGGGGGAGTTTGGTTTCCAGCGGCCCAGTGACCAAATCACACAACCTATTCAGGTGACCCAAAATGCGTTTGAAAGAGGAAAGGATGGCCTTTGTGGTGACACGATTACATTTGAAATTGGAATTGGGGGGGGGGGAGTGTTATGAAGCATTTTACAAAAAAACACTCAAATGATGTCACAAAAACAAAAATAAAAGGGAAAACCATGTTAGAAACTGAATATGACAACTTCCCAGTTGAGTTACTCTTTCATCAGATCAGTGAATAACTCCAATGGATTCATTTTTAAGGAATAAGAATGGATTGACCATTTTTCTTTCTTTTCTTTTCTGTTCTTGGACTACAACTCCAAAAAACATGAGATGGGAAGAGGATTGTGGGTTCTGTAGTCTCTCCCTTCCCCCCACTCTCCAGTAGACCATTGTCAAGGCTGGAAACTAGTCTATATAACACAACCCATTTGCTTAGCTCAGCTATGCAGCCTGCATGCCACATCTAACTGCCCCCCCCCCAATGCTTTTGATTAATGACTATGAATTTTGCTTTTGTGTCAGTGAGCAAGACTCCAGCAGAACTGGGAGGGCTAGGCTAAGAGCAGAGTTCGAACCTCTCTTCCATTGACAAACGAATGCTGACTTTCTTGCAATACAAAGGTTGCCATGCTAGCCAACTTTAGGCGGATAAGTCGAGCCTTTTTCCATAGTGAGATTTCCTCTAATTCTTTTCACATTTGGTTTGTTAAACACTTAGCCTTCAACTATTTGGGCACTCTGTCATCCAGCTGACCCATAAGGGAGGAGTCACAGATAGCGCACGTTGTGTTATAAAACAAAGAAAGAATTTTTCATACACTGAAGAGACTTGTGAAAAATAAGACGAACAAACCCTTTGGATCTAGGACAGGAAGGAGCGTTTCCCACAAGGCCTTGAGTAACCAGTTTGGCCTTTTCTCCTCCTCCTCCTCCTCCAGATTTGAGCATTGCTTTTTTAAAAAATAGCACAGAAAGTTCAATCCCTGGCTTGCCTCTTTCCAAATACCCATCATTTCATGGAACATTTGTCTGAAGTAATCACACTTCTATACCGCCGCATAGTGCTTAGTGCACTCTCTGGGCCAGGGGTGCTCAAATTACAGCCTGTGGGCCGGATATGGCCCATGGCACCCTCACCGCTCTCAGAAGCGGAAGTAAAATATGCCCCTGCTTGTGCAAAATGCTGCTGTAAATGACCTGCGACTGTTGTAAACCACATAGAAAGTTTGGGCACCCCCTTCTCTGGGTAGTTCACAAGTTAATTAGCATTCCCCCCCCCCCAACATGCTGGGGACTCATTTTCCTGACTTTGGAAGGATGGAAGGCTGAGTCAACCTTGAATCATGGCCAGGACCGAACTCACAGCCTTTTGGTTGCAGGAGAGCAGTTTAACCCCTATGGCATCAGGGTTCTTCAAGGATTACATGTCTCCGTATGAATCTTCTTGGCTACCAAGAGCTCCCGAAGAAGGGGACCTTCTCTCCGTCCTGCTGCCATTGTTGATACATTTGGCAGGGGACATTTGGGGAGTTTCCTTCCCTCCCTGAGAAGCCACCTTAGCTTGCTCACTCTTGTTCTTCTGTGGGCAGGATGAGACCTTTCTTTTCAAGGCTTTTAAGTGAGAAGGGCAAGGGTGCCCTTTACCTTTACCTAAGGGTAATCATAATTTTGTGTCACAAATTATTCTGGGCTGAAAGGAGTTTTGTGGAAGAAACTCCACTCAGGGAACACCCAAATGAGGCTCCTTTCATGTCCCCAAGAGCTGGGACAGAGACGGGCACTAAATCCGTCATGTAGTCTCTAACTCCTGACTTGCTAGCCTTCCAGCTAACAAGGTGAGCTTCTTAACCACTGAGTCACCATAGCCCTTATCTAAGGGTTGTGAGAATGCTGTATGGATTGGATTTAGAGGTTTTTTTTAAAAAAAATTAATGTTTGGAATGGCAAGTTTAGATAATGATATTTAATTTAATTTTTGTGTAGTTTTTTTTTTTTTGGTGTGTTTTTCATTGTGATTATTGTATAGTTTTAATGGATTGTGAGCCTCCTTTGGGGAGAAAGGCAGGATGTAAATAAGATAAATAAATGTTAGCAGTAAATTAGCCAGTCAGTTGATCCTCTCTGGACCCTCAGGCGCCAGTTGTACTGTATTGTAATGTAGTTTAGTTTAGTTTGGGATGTATTTGGTTGGTTGGTCTGTTTTTGATTTGTTGTGTGTTTTGTTGGGTTGTCTGATATTTGTGTGTACACCGCCCAGAGCGGGAAATTTCCCAAATGGGCAGCATAAAGATGCAATAGATAGATAGATAGATAGATAGATAGATAGATAGATGGATGCATGGATGGATAGAGTAAAATTAAAATAAATTAAATAAACCAGCCCTTGACAGTAGCAAGGGGTTCTAAGAGCTGCTGACAGATGAAATCCAAAGGGCTCTGCTTTCCTTAGTCCTAGGAAAAGGAAAAGGTCTCCCTTGCTCAAAATCTAGTTGATTCTGACTCTATAGGATGGTGCTCATCTCTGTTTGCAACCTAAGATCCAGTGCTGTCTGCATCTGCAGACGTTTCTGCAGTCATGTGGCAGCCATGGCCAGACGCTGAAGTGCACGGAATGCTGTTACCTATCCTGCTGAAGCAGTACCTATTTATTTACTTGTAATTTCTTGCATTTGAACTGCTAGGTTGGCAGGAGCTGGGAAAGAAGACAGGAGCTCACTCTTTCTGTCGTGCAGCACTCAGGCCTTGAACTGCTGATCTGCTCACCTTCTGGTTGTCAGCTCAGTGCCTTAGTCACTCAGCCACAGAGTACCTAATCATACGAAAATGAAAAGCGTATCAGAATCTGGAAAGTGGCTGTTGTTAGAGGCCAACTCTGAAGGTCCCATTATTAACCGCTGAAAATATTAGCACAGTTAAGTCAGTGCCATCAGAGCAGGGGTTCCCAACCTAAGGCCCATGGGATGGATCCGGCCCACGGTGTCATTTCATGTGGCCCCCCACCCCTCCAAGGGCATTTGGGAAACAAAATAACCACCCCTTTGAAGCTGTTGGGACAAAATGGCCACCCCCATCGTGCAAAATGCCCATCCAGCCATCAAAGCTGACTGAGAGAGCATGACTCGGCCCCAGGGCTGCAGCCAGGATTCTAGATTTTTTGGCGGTGGTGGTGGTGGTTTTTCAGGAAGGGCAACAATGTCACACTCACATAGATAACACTGGCATCGCGGGGTGGGCTGTTAGCTCAGGAGGGTTTTCACCCCCTCAGCCCCCCTCTGGCTACGGCCCTGCTCAGGTTGGGAACCCCTGCATTAGAGGGCTGAAAAAACCTGTTTCCCTGGGACTGTTGAGGAGTGCTTATGCGCGGTCTGTCTCTGTGTGCTTCTCTTCTCAGAGCCCTCTTCAAAACACCCTCGGTTCTGGCCTTGAACCAGACCCAGCACTGCAAGCAGCTGGAAGGGCTGGTGGTTTCGCAGGTGCAGCTGTGCCGAAGCAACCTGGAGCTCATGCAAACCATCATCCAGGCTGCCCGGGAGGTGATCAAGACCTGTCGCAAAGCCTTCTCCGACATGCGCTGGAACTGCTCCTCGATCGAACTGGCACCCAATTACCTACTGGACTTGGAGAGAGGTAACGGAGAAAGGCGGAAATGGGACTCACATTGTTTTCTGTGCCAGGGGCTGTAATTCTGCAAATTAGATCCATGTGCATAGCGTATGCTAGTGATGCTCAACATGTGCACATTCAAGCTCTGAGCAGAGGACGTTTCAGCAGATTTCCCACTCCATATGTTTTCCTGATTTGCAATGAAAATGCTCCTAGTACTATTATTACAACTAGCAATTTGTTATAAGTATTATTAGTACAGTATTCAGTTTTTTGGAATAGTAGCCGTATTAGTCTGTGGTTCAGGCATATCAGAAAACAAAATAAAATAAAAAAACACTGTAACACTTTAAAGACTAACTGCTTAGTCTTTAACTGATTAATATTCAAGTATTGCTTCTCTGCCCATGAGGTTCTCTGACGCAATGGACAACACGCAGCCACAAAGATAAAAACATTCTTTAAAAGCAGATTAAAAGATAATTTTAAAAGCATTTTAAAAGCAGATCAGGAACAACTCTGAAGGCCTGCTTTCCACATCAGATTCTTGAGCGCCTACAATCTGATCTGCTTGAAATTAATTCTCACAGGTCTTTTTAAAAAATGTTTTTAAAATTGTCTATTATAGCTTTGGCTTTCAATTGGCATTTTATATTTATTTTATTTATATTTCATACTTGCTAACCCGCCCCAATCGGGCAAGCCCGACTCTGGGCGGCTTACAACCCAAGTTAAAACACATCAATAAAAAATTTAAAAATTCATAGACTAAAACAGTATCTGGGGGTGTCGTCAGAAGGGTAAAATCCTTAGACTAACCACCCCACATGGGATCCCACATCCCTGGAACCCCACACATGTCCTGCCAGCCAGGTCTTTAAGCTCTTCCGGAAGGACAGGAGCTCTGTCTGCATGCGCAGCTCAGTTGGGAGGAGGTTCCAGAGGGCCGGGGCGAACACGGAGAAGGCCCTCTTCCTGGTGCTAGCGAGGCGAGCCTCCCTAGCCGATGGCACAACAAGAGAGCCCCTCCGATCCGCCCTGGTGGGACGGACAGATGTTCTTAGGGTGACGCGGTCTCTTAGGTATCCTGGCCCACTACCATATAGGGCTTTAAAGGTTTTAATTAGTTGTGAACTTTAACTATTTTTGTGCCTAGCATTGTTTCCCCTTGTTCTTCTTTGAGGAGAAAGGAAAGGTAAAAGTTAAATATATAAATAAACAAACAAGCGTATAACTCTTCAGACAACTCCCAGTAATTCCCTACTGAAAAGACTCGCTGTTAAGGCAGGTAGAACTCTCAGAATGGAAAATTATGAGATTTGTAGTTGAAGTAATCTATTTTTTAACCTACATTCCTACTTTTGTGCTTGGGTGTAGATGAGTGTCTTGCTTCACAAGGGAGGAAGAACAATAGACATAATATCTTACACAAATTACTGTATTGAGATTTTCATGGACCTCGTCTGGAGGCAAGGAATCTTACAGGCCTTTAAAACTCCTGATGCCCTGTTAAGTTAACCCAATTGGACCAGAGTCAGGAATTTAGGAAGCATTTCTTTTCCTCCTGAGTCCCACTTTGGCTACTTCTGTGTCCGGCCGGCTGCATTTTTATGGGACAAAGTGTGTCCCGGCTCACATAGCAAAAGCACCGATAAGCCATCCAATAGCACTCTCTGGGTGGTTCAAAAATTAATTAGCATTTTGCCCCCAACATGATGGGTACTCATTTAACCTATCTCATAAGGATGGAAGGCTGAGTCAGCCTTGTGCTACGGTCAGGATCAAACTCACGATGTTTTGGCTACAGTACAGAAGTTTAACCCCTGAGCCTCCAGGGCTCTTTGTCTTCAAGGCAGGCTTTCTCCCAGTGACCGAAGAGGGTTTTTAAAATGAGGATAATTTCTACCTTGCTGCTGTTAAATGAGTTGCTGTTAAACTTTTTAAATACTCTATTTATTGATGGGTTTTAATATGATATTTATTTCTTTTTAAAAATATTGTAATAGCGTATTACTCTTAGCTTTTAGTTTTCTTTCTCATGAGTCTGTGATGGCAACCCTTGGCACTCTAGCTGTTCTTGAACTTCAGTTCCCAGAAGCCCAAGTCTCTGTGAATCCACAGAGTAAATGGCAGTAAACCCATTCATGTGGATTCATAGTGACTTGGGCTTCTAGGAATTGAAGTTCAAGGACGGCTGGAGTGCCAACAAAGTTCGTCATCACTGAATTGTAAGCCACCTTGGATCCTTTGAGGAAGTGGGATATATAAATCTCAATCCCTGGTCAGGATTGAACTCACAAGGTCAGCAGTTTTGGCTGCAGTACAGCAGTTTAACCACTATGCCACCAGGTCTTCCATCTCTCCCCAGTGGCTGAGCCCAATTTCCCATTGTGTCTTCCAGGTACCAGGGAGTCTGCTTTTGTCTATGCCCTCTCTGCGGCCGCCATCAGCCACAGCATCGCCCGAGCCTGCACCACCGGAGACCTCCCTGGCTGCTCCTGTGGCCCCATCCCAGGTGAGACACCTGGACCCGGGTACCGCTGGGGAGGATGTGCTGACAACCTCAACTATGGTCTTGTCATGGGGTCCAAATTTTCAGATGCTCCCATGAAGATGAAAAAGTCAGGATCCCAAGCCAATAAGCTGATGCATCTGCACAACAGTGAAGTAGGGAGACAGGTAACCAATCCGAGAGAGTTGTTGTCGTTAATGCAAAATCATCGTCTGGGGTTAATGAGGGATGGCCGTGTTGAAATGCAGAATGGGTACACAGTGGGAGTCTCCCCCACCCCTGTAGAAATCGGAGCTCAGTAGAACGCTTCTTTCATTTCCGTAACTCAATAGCCAACATGGCTTCTCTCCATGACCGCTGTGGATTATGGGAACAGTAGTTCAGAAGGCACCTCTCCCAAGCTCTGCTTGAAACTAGATAGCTTTGGTGACCCCCTGCCAGGAGGCAAAGAAGAAGGGTGGGGGTGGGGGAGTTTCCAGTGGCATTTTCTAGGCACAAGGAAAAGTAAGAAAAGTGTGGAATGAATTCATAAGGGAAGACATTTTTTAGCAAGTTTTCTTGGGAAACGGTGCCAGGAGCAGAAGCATAGCTCAGCCGTTGAAGACATGCATCTTAAGACTCCTGGCCAGGGCAAGAATCAGCTACTTGTCATCAGGGTAGATTCTGTTAGGCCTGATGTGAGATTCAAAAAAATGAGAAGTCCATATGGTTTCTGATGAATTTTATCATTGCCTCATTGGATGACTGCAGGCTGGTAGATCATTGCAGATTCTGGCTGGACTTTCCCACCTGGGTCATGCTCTCCTTAAGAAACTGCGGTGGTTTAGTGGTTAAGATGCTGAACTTGACAACTGGAAGGTTGACAGGTCAGCAGTTTGAGACCCAAATGCCGCACAAAGGCCAAAATACTGACTACAGAAGAATTACTAGCATTTTAATGTTGACAGGGAGGAAATCAACATTAAAGGTTGTCTATACCTCGGTGGATTAGTGATTAAGACGCTGAGCTTGACAACCAGAAGGTTGGCAGGTCAGCAGCTCAAGACCCGAGTGCCATGCAACAAAGTGAGCTCCTGTCTCTATCCCAGCTCCTGCCAACCTAACAGTTCGAAAGCAAGAAATTGCAAGAAGATAAATAGGTACCCCTTTGGTGGGATAGGTAACAGCATTCCATGTGCTCCAGTGACTATTGCCATATACATCTTTTTATGCCCCTATTTCTCCATGGCATGGAGTCTTCTCTACACCTTTCCAAATACCACAGCTAGTAGATGTTTGTATCAGAGGTCTTTAATTCACTCCTTCTTCTTACCTAGTCTCCATCCACTTTGTACCGCCATCATTTTCTTGAAGTGTTCAGGTTTTCATAATTGTGCACGCACTTACCGTTTTCTTATTTGTATTCTGCTACTGTGTTTTTGTAATTTCTTCCTATCTCTGTCCAGCAGTTATGATGAGGCAGTTAGAATAATGGGAGATCTGGGTTTGAATCTCCACTTAGCCACTGAAACTCAGTGAAATCTGGCAGCAGGAGAACCATTTTGTCATGTTTTTCATCTCTGCAACTGGTTCTGGTTTTACAGGACTCTTTCCCTTCCGAAACCTGGAAGTCACTTCTGAGTTTTAATGCTAGGTCTGTGCCCCTAAGAGAGGGGTCCCCAACCTTTTCAAGCCGGGGGCTGGGTCACACTCTCTCAGTCAGCTTTGAGGGCCAGACAGCCATTTTGCCCTGCCTGCAAGATGGGGGTGGCCATTTTGTCCCAGGAGACTCAAAGGGATGGCCATTTGTTTCTCAAATGCCCTTGGAGGGGTGTGGGAGCCACATGAAATGGCACTGTGGGCCAGATCCAGTCCACAGGCCTAAGGTTGGGGACCCCTGCCCTAAGAGTTTAGAATTGAAATTTATGTTGGTGAGGCAAAATGGTAAAAGGTGGTGGTTGGAAGGAGAGCCAGGAATGTTCAGGCTAACAGGGGGTGCAATGAGGCTCACTGTGAGCCAAATCAAACTGCTTCCCCAAATCTATGTAAATGAGATGCAGATGAGTTTGATTTATACATTGGTGCTACAATTGCAGCCCACTGAAGACGCATACTTCTTTCAACTTTCTTCTGGGGCTGGGGAGGGGTCAGTGGATGGTTGGTGGTGATGGCGGTGAATAAAAGTTTGGGGCAAGGATGATCCAGTCCCTTCCGGCTTTTAATATCTACTGTTCTTGCAGGTCCTGAAAGCTTCTTTGGAAATGAAATGCAAATGCCACGGTGTCTCGGGCTCCTGTTCCATCAAGACCTGCTGGAAGGGTCTTCAGGACTTGAGGGATGTTGCTTTGGACTTAAAAAACAAATACCTTTCGGCTACCAAAGTGGTCCATCGTCCTATGGGGACCCGGAAGCATTTAGTCCCCAAGGATCTTGACATCCGCCCGGTCAAGGAGACGGAGTTGGTCTACCTGCAAAGCTCCCCGGATTTCTGCATGAAGAACGAGAAAGTGGGCTCTCACGGGACGCAAGACAGGTAAACGCCTTCCTCTGGAAGGAAGACCTTCTGTTCCCTTGGCTCACTCTGCCACCTTCTCCAAACAGGGGCATCACACAGAGGCCTTCCAGAAGCAGATGCTTTAGCATCAAGAATACTCAACAAGACCTGTGCTCCGGTGGTGAATTCATGGGGTTATTTTCTTCCCATGCAGCAGCAGGAGGGCAGTGGTGTATTTGGAAATGCAGGTGTTTGTCCTTTGAGTGTCTCTATAGTTGTCCCCCTTTCCCCATAAAGGAGAGGCTGGGAATGGAGGCAACTGGATGGACCTGTTTCAACAACCTCCATGGCTCTAGCCACCCATTCAAGACCAAATGATCCTCAAATGCTTTGCATTACAACAGGGAGAGGCTTCAATAATGTACTTACTTTCCCTGAAAACTATAGCTAGTTTTTCAGGGGCTAGGGAAGTTTGAAGCAGGGGGTGGTTAGCCCCACATAGGTACATACTCCCTGCTACTCATAAGGTAATGTGGCTTTAAACCCATGGATCCTGGGTCTACTATACCAGTGCTTTGGGGTATCCATCCATCCATCCATCCAATTTCTATACAAACCAATGCCATCTGTCCCTCATTTTTGTAATAGCTTTTTGCTTCTGATAACGAAGTGTGTGGTAGCAGCCACAAAGAAGGAGAACAAGGGATGTGACAGGGCTTGGGCTCAGGTTTATGTGCTTCAATTTGAGGAGGGCACTACTCTCTTTACAGATAAAAAAGCCATAGGTGAGTGGCCATGAAAGCTTGTTACTCGGAGGTCATAGGAGCAGCAGATCTGCTCCTGGATTTCCCCTGAGCTGTCTGTGGTGCTGAATTTATTTGGCGATAGAATTGGTGGTTTACTGTGAACTTTGTAGTAAAGCCTGGAGTGGATTTCCCACCACTCCAGTAAACATCAGACTCACTAGCTTCTACTGCTCAGTGGCAGAAGGCATGCTAAAGAAAAGCAATTACTGTACACTTATACAGCGTCCCATAGCACTTAGTGCGCTCTCTGGATGGTTCACAGAGTAATTATCATTCCCCCCAACATGCTGGGTCCTCGTTTAACTGACCTCAGAAGGGTGGAAGGTTGAGTCAACCTTGTTTCCTAGTTAGGATCAAACTCACAACATTCTTGCGGGAGTTCAGCAGTTTAACCACTGCGCCACTAGGGCATGCTGCCTATGCCAAAGATTTCATAGGCTACTTCCAGCATGGAACATTGGGGTGGGGTGGGGGACACTCAAGAGCACAGAAGCCCATTATGGTAGACCCGAGGTGGACAGCTGTGATCTTCTAGTTGTCATAGGACTACAACTCCCATGGTCCTCCATACTGCTAGGACTGCATGTTCCCTAGCTACAGGGTAAATATTAATATGCTACGTAGTCCTAGTGTTTCACCGGATATGCCTGAGTGTTCGATGTTCTTCGTTTCTGCCATTGTTCTTGATTCTTACATTGTGATTACACTTACTCATGTGCAAAGCCCATAATGTGGAATTTTCAGCCCTTTAGACCAGTGTTTCCCAAATGCTGGTGTTTGGACTTCAATTCCCAGAAGCCTAAGTCATTTCCCCAAAGCACTGATCAGCCAATGTACTGACTTAGGTTTCTGGGAATTGAAGCCCCCCCTGTGGGCTGTGTACCCCCTGTTGGGAACCACTGCTCTAGACCCATGATGGCAAACCTTGGCACTCCAGTATAAGTCTCTGTAAATCCACACAAATTGGTTTACTGTGCATATGTGCAGTAAACCCATTCGTGTGGATTCAGAGAGACTTTGGTTTCTGGGAATTGAAGTCCAAGAACAGCTGGAGTGCCAAGGTTTTCCATCACTGCTCTAGACATTGTTGGGTGGAAACTCCCCTCAGCGACTGTGGCAGCTAAGGCCGATGAAAGATGTGCCCAAGCAGTCTCCTGAAGGTTCCTTGTTCTTTGAGAGGCCCTTTGTTAGAGGAATGGCCTGGGCCTGTGGAAAAACCCAGCAATAATAGCATCTGGAGAAGTCAAAGAGCAGCCGTCCAACTGACCTGGAGGAGACCCAACCTCCGTTTGTGTCCAAGACACTTTGGATCTGGACGGAGAGGTCACCCAAGATCCCAGAACTCACTTGTATTTGTTTTGTAAAAACTGTATCCTGGTGAAATTCCCACTTAGAGCATTAAATTTCTCCTTCTCAGACTAGTCCAGTTGGACACAGCCATTTTCTTAATCATTGTCTGCTTTTCCTTCCTATTGCCTTGTTTCTCTGCTACAAACTAGCAAGCCAAACTGTGGCACTCAGTTACATTTGGACGGCTCTTTTAATGCACGAGGAGGTGTGAAAATACTCAGTTGTGACCCTTAGCATCACAGGGTAACGGCTGCAGAAGTATGTTGAAGAATAGAAGATCACGATGGCTTAGTGGTTAAGACACTGAGTGTGACAACCAGAAGGTTGACAGATCAGCAGCTCAAGACCCAAGTGCTGCACAACAGAGGAAGCTCCCATCATCTGTCCCAGTTCCTGCCAACCTAGCAGTTCGAAAGCAAGAAATTGCAAGTAGATAAATAGGTACTACTTTTGCAGGAAAGGTAACAGCATTTCTTGTGCTCCAGCATCTAGTCATGCCTGCTATCAGACCACGGAAACATCTGCAAATGCAGAAAGTGCTGGCTCTTTGGCTGTAAATGGAAATGATTATGTTATATTACTTTTGATTGTTTTATACAGTATGTATGGTTTCTGTAAACCACCCTGAGTCGGTTGTACAAATCGAATAAATGAATGAAATGAATGAATGAATAAGATGAGCACCACCACCCCTATAGTTGGACATGACTGGCTTTTGAAGCTCCTGACTTATCTTCAAGAGCAGCCCCATGTAGCATATCTTTTTGTGATCCATTTGGGAAGTTACTAGAGCATGACCTGCTCTGGCTACACCAGCACTGTTGAGGATCAGGCATAACTGGTAAGCCAGATGAAGTTCTAGCCATGGTTGCCTCCTTGGCCTCAAGTGGCCATGCTAGACCATGCTAGGTGGAGAAGGCCGTCTAGCCAGGTAGTGTGCTTGGAGTGACATTTGGTTCACTACCCCATAAACATCTGGCACCCTCCAGATGTTTGGGTGCTGCAATTCCCATCAGCCCTATCCAGCACATTCACTGGTCACCAATGATAGGAGAGGTAGTCCACAAAACTTCTGGAGGGCCAACCAAGCCCAGTCCTGCAGTAGACCAAAACTGTTACATTTCTGGCCTTTCATATGTCACTGGATCCCAGCTCCCATCCTCCAGTGCCCCTGGCCATTCTAGATGGGGATAATGGGAGCTGTAACCCAGCAATATATGGAGGACCACCAATCCTCCGGCCGCAGTCTGGATGGACTAATATTTTGACTCTTTTAAAGACCCTTTTCCTGTAAATTTTGTGCATGGGGGATCTTTTCCAGAGGAAAAGTCAGATTAAGTATACGTGTGTGTGTGTGTGTGTGTGTGTGTGTGTGTGTGTGTGTGTGTGTGTGTGTGTGTGTAAGAGATATAAATATAAAAATATATAGTTCACACTTCCTACCCACAACTGTGTAATGTCCATATGGCTGTTTTCCAAAGAGTTGTAGAAATCCCAGAGGTGTTCCTTAAACTGCTAGGCCAGTGATGGAGAACCTTGGCACTCCAGCAGTTCTTGAACTTCAGTTCCCAGAAGCCCAAGTCTCTGTGAATCCACATGAATGGGTTTACTGTAGGTACGCAGTCTCGCAGAGACTTGGGCTTCTGGGAATTGAAGTCCAAGAACAGCTGGAGTGCCAAGGTTGGCCACCACTGTGCTAGGCTCTTCCAAGGGCCTTCCAAGCTGTAGCCCAGAGTGGGCTTCTTTCATCTCCATGACACCCTCCACAACCATCTCCCAGTAATGCCCTCCCCACATGCTTCACCCCCTCAGCACTCCTTTTTTAAGGGCTGGCAGGAGAAGAAGAGAGAAGTCACCCCTCCCCCCCCTTTCAATTTGGCTGCAAATGGATCTCCAGGGATCGCCACAGAGAAGGTGTCAGACGTATGGAACAGTCTGGGCATGCTCATCCTCCTCTTCCCTTGGCTTCCCATTTGCACCCCCTCTGTGAACATTAATGGATTAACGGGTGCTATTAATGGATTTATGGTTTGAGCACAGGCTTCATATAGTGCTGTAATGGGTTGGAATGAATCTCCTGTGCAGATTCTACAGCTGTTTCCTCCATGTTTGAGAGAGGTGTGTGTGTGTGGGGGGGGGGGGAACTCTGCAGTATACCTGGACAGCCTTTCATACTTTCCCCTCCTGCTAGAACAGGGGTGCCCAAACAATGGCCCAAGGGCCAGATCCAGCCCCTGATGCCAATTCATCCTGCCCATGCCACCCTCGTTGCATGCGCCCATACTTCTGCTAGCCCTTAAAAAAGGAATGCTGAGAGGGTGAAGCATGTGGGGAGGGCATTGCTGGGAGATGGTTGTGGAGGGTGTCATGGAGATGAAGAGGGAACGAAAGGAAGCCCACTCTGGGCTACAGCCCTTGGAAGAGCCTAGCACAGTAATGGCCAACCTTGTCATTCCAGCTGTTCTTGGGCTTCAGTTCCCAGAAGCCCAAGTCTCTGTGAGATTGCGTACACACAGTAAACCCATTCATGTGGATTCACAGAGATTTGGGCTTCTGGGAATTGAAGTTCAAGAACAGCTGGAGTTTGGGCACCCCCGTGCTAGAAAAACTTGCATCTCATTGCCGTAGTGTTTCTAACCGATGAAGAAAGGAGAAAAGGCCAGACTTAGCGGTTTTGTCTTGTTGGCACAGCACAGGACTCCCATCAGGTCCAAACCTTAGTTGAAAGAGCTTCCACAGAGGCCTCACTGACAGGGTCTCCACCTCTATCTCCACCCATGGTCCAGGAGGACCACCACCAGCCTCAGCAAGAGACAGTTGCAAGGCACATGGTCATGGGATACTGAGGGTGGACTATCTCAGCTACGTGGATCTTCATACAGATCCACCATGGTCTTCTTCTTTTGTGTCTAGATCAAACTTTAAACTGTCAAAATAAAGCCACCTTCTTGTTTTTGTCGGTGGCCAAACTTAAACCCTCATTGGTATATGTTTCCAGTAGTACCAGTAAATGAACTGTATTCTGTATCTCTCAACATTCACACAGCGTGTTGTTGTCTGCCAGTAGCCCCCCCCCCTCACTTGAGCATGTTGGTGTTACATTTAGGGACTCTGACCTTCAGCCTATTCAAGTGACTTAGGGAAGGTTGAGTTCCTTAGCCATATCCTCTTTTAATGTTCTTCTTTGTCCAGTGAGCTCCTTCCTCCATCTTCTAATTTGGTTTTGCTCTTGTGAACCCTCCAAAATCTTTGTTCTTGCCTTAAAGCTCTTCCTGCATCAGAGTTGGCGGGCTTGAGGCTCATATTCATTCAGAGGATGTTGAGGGTCATTCTCTTGTTTAGTTCTCTTGGTGTCCACTGCTACTTCTCTCCTTATTTTAGATCAGTGGTTGTGAACCTATGGCATGCATGCCAGAGGGGGCACTCAGAGCCCTCTCTCTGGGGACATGCACTGTCACCCCAGCACAGAGTTCACGCTTCCCTTCTGCTCAGCAGCCCAATGGGACCACTTCTTCTCTGCTTCAGCGCAGAATCCTCCCGGCTCTCCCCAGTAATCCAGTGGGAGCACTTCCTCCCTCCCCTAGCACAGAGTTTGTCCCACCCCTTTGCCCAGCACAGAGTTCGATCTGCCCAGCAGCCCAATGGGGGCACTTCCTTCATCCCCTGTTGCCATGTTGGCACTTTGCGATAATTAAGTGGATTTTGGGTTGCAGTTTGGGCACTCAAAGGTCTCTAAAAGGTTCACCATCACTGTCTTAGATGGAGCGATACCAACAAGTGGATATGTTTTTTTCAACTGGTGTAGGCTTGAGGCATCCTGTCACTATGCACATTGCTTTATTAACAGCAGTGTCAACTTGTTTCACGTGTGTCGATGTGCTCCATACTGGAGCACCATACTGTGCTGTGGAGATGCTCAGGGCCAACGCTGATATACGCAGTTTCTAAGGTGGAAAGCGCACACTTGAGTCTTGCTCGGGTTAGGCTTTAATCCACCGTGGTGTGGCATAGCCTAGAACAGAGATGGCGCTGACCTGGGCTTCTGGTAATTGAAGTCCAAGAACATCTGGAGAGTCATGTTTGAGGAACCCCAAGCTAGCTTAAAGGAATAGCTTTTCTTCCCCCTTCATCTGCTGGCTATGGGATTTGTAGTCCAAAAGGGTTTGCCTGCTCCTACGGACAGGTAGACACTTAGCAATAGCAGTAGCAGGGGTGGGATGTCAAAAATTTTACTACCCCACCGTGATGTCATCACGAATTTTTTTAATTTTTTTTAAATACATAATAATAATAATAATAATAATAATAATAATAATAATAATAATAATAATAATAATAATAATAATAATAATAATAATAATAAGCACGCACACACACATACCTCAACCCACCCACCCACCCATAACACAAACCCGTAAATAAATTAAATAAATAGATAAATTTTAAAAATACATTAAAATACACCCACCCAGTGAAAAGGTAAGCCCCGAAGGTGGTTACCCACAAAAGCTGCTATGGGTTCTCCGGGACACTGGGAAAAGTTACTACTGGTTCTGGCGGCCTGGTGAGAACCTGTTACATCCCATCACTGATTGCAGTATCTAAGCCGCCCCACAACACTTACTGCACTCTCTGGACGGTTCATAAGTTAATCCACATTTTACCCCCCCCCCCAACACGTTAAATTTTATAACACTGCAACAGTTCTTTGGACAGTAAATGAAATGCTGAACTATAAGAATTGGTGGAGGGACATTTTGGGGATGCAGGGAATTCTGTAAACTTTATAGAACAAACAAAGGAATTGGTGCAAAATAAACTACAGTATCTCTGACAAGTGGTTTAAAATGATCTGCATTTTGGCAGTTTAATGCATTCCTCAACTGTACATCACTTATTAATCGGTCTTTGAATCGATTGAACCTGGCAAAATGTAGGAATTGTTTTGCTATTCAAGACATGATTTAGCAGCGCTCTGATATGTTGCTTTTTGAGATGACCTCCTCCTCCTCCTCCTCGTCTTCCTCCTTCTATCCCATCCAGTGTTGAGGGAGATACAAGGTTCTTGTTATGGCGCTTCTAGCAGCCTCCACTGGTTTTATTTCGCATGTTTATAATGTTTATTTGATGTTATCTTTCCATTGTCCTCTGTCTCTGTCTCGTGGCCTTTGTCCTTCTCTTCTTCCCACATATGCCTTGTAAGGTATGGCATTCCAATTTTTGAGAGGTAGAGGTAAAGGTCACCCTTGCTTGAAAGTCAGTCGTATCCAACTCTAGGGCTCATCTCCATTTATAGCCAGCGCTGTCTGCGTTTGCAGAGGTTTTCATGGACATGTGCCAGGCATGCCTAGATACCGAAGTGCACAGAACGCTGTTTACCTTCCCACCAAAATGGCCCCTATTTATCTACTTGCAATTTCTTGCTTTCAAACTGCTAGGTTGGCAGGAGTTGGGACAGAGATGGACACTCATTCCATCTTGCAGTACTCGGGTTTTGAACTGCTGACCTCCCACCTCCCAAGCAGCTCCTTAGTCACTTTAGCCACTTGAGAGGATGACTCCCTAAATTCCAAGCTAGTAGCTTGGTATGGCTTAGACCCATGATGGCAAACCTTGGCACTCCAGGTGTTCTTGGGCTTCAATTCCCAGAAGTCCAAGTCAGCACTCCTGCTGATCAGGGCTTCTGGAAAGTGAAGTTCAAGAACCTCTGGAATGCCAAGGTTCGCCATCACTGGGTTAGACAGAGCCTGGGAAAAGTTACTTATTTTCAATGATGGCTCCTGGAATCCTGCATGCTGTCTGAGAATTATGGAAACTATTGTTCAAATAAGTATTTTCCCCCTCCTCTCCATTTCTGGGCATATGGAGCCAAGTTCTCTGTTTAATCCATTCTAACGCTTTGGGACCATGAAGCTGCTTCCCCAGGCTTATCTTGTAAAAAAAAAAAGGAAGATCAATGTGGAGAAGAGGAAGATAAAGTCAAAGAGGAAAAGGCAGATTAAACGTATGGAAATCTCCAGGGTTGCATCATTCACCATAGGGAACCATTGGCTCATCCAAGGGTCACCTCTATTGTTTACCAATTAGCTTCCTTTCCTTCTCCCTGTAAATTCCTGGGAGGAATGGCAGAGGAAGCTGAGTGACCAAAAACACCCTGTATAAAACCTCCCCCATCCCCCTCTCACCCCCGCCAAAAAAAAATGCAGACATCAGATTATTAGAAAAGTTTGGAGAGAGACCTGGGACCCATTTTCTGTGTCCCCCCTAAGGCCATAATGGGAAACGGACCTGGTTTCATTTATGTTCTTTCTTTTAAAAAATCAACAACTGAAAAACAAATCCTATAAAAGCTGGAAACAAGCCTGAACAAAAATCCCGACCTCTAAACACACCCAGGCTTCAGGGAATGTTCGGTTTCTAAATCTGGAGTTGAGATTCTTACAAATGCGCTCTGCTTTTTCGGATTCAGGGACCTTCCTAGATTTGTAAAGGTCCGAGCTCCCACTCTCCAGAATCTGTGCCATTTGCACTTTGAAAATGTTCTGTTTGCAATTGGCCGACACAATATACTCTTACTACCACGTACAAAAAGTACAGTACTAAATATTTAGTTTATTTTATTGAACTTCTATACCAGGGGTTGCCAACCTTTTAAAGTCAGGGGCCAGGTCACACTCCCTCAGACAGTTGAGGGGGCCGGACTGGTCACATACACACCCCAGCCATTTATGGCTGCCGTAAACAATCCATGGCTGTTGTAAATGCATTTAAAACAGCCATAAATGAGTCTATGGCTGATCCTGGTGGTGGCGGCGGCTTGAGCAAGGGTGCAGGCTGGTTGATTTGCTGGACATTGTACACGGGTAAAGGCAGCTTTAAACAATTCTGTTGGAACTAATTTGTTTTAAAACTTTCCATAAACTTATGGGAATAAGGCAACAAAACAGAGATGCAAGAAATCAATTCCAAGGCCTGGGGTAGTCAGGAAATACTTCTTTCTGTTTATTCCACCATCATCAATTTATTCCTAGAATATTCACTTGATATAAGGAATAAATGATCCCAGATTAAAAAAATACAGTTTATGGACAGTGAAAAGAGAAGAGGTGAGATGAATAAACAATAGCAGGGATCCTTCAACAGGAAGCACAAAAGAGCTTTCCTTCTGAGGTGATCCAGTGATCAGCCAAAGGGGGGACATGAAATACTGCTCTTTTGGGAATCCTTTTTCAGTTTCTTAACTCACACACGCCCCTAAAGAAACGATACACCGGCCTCTGTTAAAGTTTGCATGTGAAAACCCTCACGGAGAGGTGTGAATGTAAGAACCACAACTTCATGTAGAGATGTCATTTCGGCATTAAATTGAAATGCAGGCATTTGAGCCATGAGGTGAGGTTGCTACCGCTAACTTGCGTGCTGGTTTCCAGATGTTTAATGTGCCTGGACAATGTTAAGAGACATCCTTTGTCTTTCTTTTTCCTTTGATCTTTACTGGACCTGGCCTGGACTCAAGCCTTCCAATAAAAGATGCCCTCAAATGCAGGATTTTGCTAAGCAGGACAAACAATGACACCATCTATGGCAGTGACGGTGACCCTTGGCACTCCAGCTCTTCTTGGGCTTAAATTCCCAGATGCCCAAGTCTCTGTGAATCCGTGCAAATGGGTTTATTCCAGATGTGCACTAAACCCATTTGTGTGGATTCACAGGGACTTGGGCTCCTGGAAATTGAAGCCCAAGAACACTTGGAGTGCCAAGGTTCACTGTCACAAATCTATGGTTAGATGGAAATCGGAAGTTTTCGAAGCCTGTAATGATGTTAGATCGAAACTGGAAGTGGTTGTTTTCGAAGCCTGTAAAGATGTTCAAGTTGGAACTGTGGCAGTTTAGTGGTTAAGATGCTGAACTTGACAACTGGAAGATTGACAAATCAGCAGATGGTTTACTGCGGATGCGCAGTAAACCCATTCATGTGGATTCACAGGGACCTGGGCTTCTGGGAATTGAAGTCCAAGAACAGCTGGAGTGCTGAGGTTCACCGTCATGGATCTATAGTTTGATTTGTGGAGCAAAGCTAACCCAATGGCCACATTTCCTTCTTTCTGGGGGTCCATCAGGACCGTGAAAAATAGGAAACAATGAAAAACCTTTCAAGACCAGGAGTTGCAAGATTCGTTTTGGAAGGGGGGAAATTAGAATATTTTGGGAGTATTGAGCAAAGGAAGGGGCTCCCAATGATCTATTGAAAAAGTGGAATACTGTTCCTGAAACTCTAAGAAGTTCAAGTTCATCTTGAGGAAGAAAAATGCGGGGGGGGGGGGGGAGTCAGGACCCACCAAACAGTCCTGGGAAGTGGCAAATGTGGACCTGAGGGCCGCTCTTTATGCATTTCTGCCTTGGCTCCATGCCAAATATCGAGCAGTGGCCAAAGTCATATCTTGATCTCCATTTTTTGCGCTTCCTGCAAAGTAATCCCACTGTTGCACTCATTTCTCCTTTTTTGGAAATTGTTGCCAGAGTTGCAGCCTGAAACAATTAAGGATTTTTTTGGGGGGGAGTGGGGGGAGTGTAGAGGTTCTTCTCATCAATTCAGGCAAGGGGACAGGAAGTCAAAGCTATTCAAAATCGGAAGTGGCTGTTTTTTAACCCTGTGATGACGTTCAAGTTGGAACTGTGGTGGCTTAGTGGTTAAGACACTGAACTTGATGACTGGAAGGTCAGCAGGTCAGCAGTTTGAGTGCTGCATGATGGAGTGAGCTCCTGTCTCTGTCCCAGCTCCTGCCAACCTAGCAGTTTGAAAACAAAATTTCAAGTAGTCATATAGGTGGAAAGGTAACAGCGTTCTGTGAACTCCGGTGTCTAGTCAAGCCTCCCATATGACCATGGAAATGTCTTCAGACAAAGACAGCGCTGGCTCTTTGGATGAGCACAGAACCCTAGAGTCAGATACAACTGGCTTTTGATCAAGGGCAGCCTTTCCCTTTAATTATGCTCAAATTTTAGGGAAAGATGGGGTAAATAAGGCACATGTACTCTGAACTGTTCAGAAAAAACTTATCTTCCAATGAATTTCCTCCTATTCCTGTTCAGCAAGGTTTTTACAGCAAGAGTGAACGAGAACCTCCATGGCAGAGTAAGAGATTGTGGAAAAGTTACATTTTGGGGACTCCATTTCGCCCAGACCACACGTTAGTGTGGTAACATATCCCAACCCTGTCTTTGGAATGGGAATTGTAGTGCCCCATGCTTCCCCTTCCATGCCTTTCCCAGCTGCACCATCTTGAATGGAGAAAATTGTCTGGGGAGGGGAGGCAACGAGAGAAGGTTGAGGACACATAAACAGCCCATCCAACCCAGTTCCCCTCAAAGTTACACTCACAGGAACGTAGGAGCCTACCTTATAGTAATTCAGATATCACCCATTCTTCTTCTTCTTCAAGTGCCGTATCCGCTTCTGAATATTGGTGATCCTCATGGCGATCAGCCATGAAGATTGTCCTAAAAATATAATGCAGTGGCCTTCCATCTCCCACCCCACCCCACCCCGCATTGCAGCGTGACACCCATAGTACCACTGATCCAGTTTTGCGAGTCACTTTCTGGTCCTGAGGAGCCCTTTTGGCACGCAAAGTCCTCCTCCTCAGCCCCAGGCCAGGATAGATGAAACTGCTGCCCTCCATCAAGATGGATTCAAGTGGGATTTAATCCATTTAGGGGGGCCTCACCCTTCCCAGTAGACTTCACCACCCAAGGCTGTTGGTCCTCAGGTTTGTCAGGTTAGTTAACCACTGCCTGATGATCAGCATTGCATCACTGACAGTAGGGTCTACTCTATTACCATAGCAGGATAATCTGACCAGATGCTATCAGTTCATTGAGACTAGTATTTTCAATACTGACCAGCAGTTTCAAGCATGAATGTTGCCCAACCCTACCTGCAAATGCCAGGTCTTGAACCTGAAACCTTCTGCTTCTAAATAAAGGTAAAGGTCACCCTTGCTTGAAAGCCAGTCATATCTGACTAGGGTTCAGTGCTCATCTCTGTTTATAGTCAAAGAGCTAGCGCTGTCTGCGTCTGCAGGCATTTCTGTGAACATGTGGAAGCCATGACTAGACACTTGAGTCCGCAGAACGCTGGCTACCTTCCCACTGAAGTGGTACCTATTTGTCTACTTGCAATTTCTTGCTTTAGTGCTGCTAGTTTTGCAGGAGCTGGGAGAGAGATGAGCGCTCACTCCATTGTACAGCACCAGGGTCTCAAACTGCTGACCTGCCAACCTTCCAGACATCAAGTTCAGAGTCTTCATTGTGACCCCTTTTCTAAATAAAGCATCCAACCAACCTACAGCTGCAGATGTTTGGCGATCCAAGGAGTTCTTCATCCCTTTCCTCAATCTTTCCATCCAACCCTTGCCCATTGTATCTATTGAAACCTACAAAACTTTGCTCCAAACAGTTGTCTCCTTGACAGATTTGTGTAGGCATAGGATTCTCCCCTCCCTGTCTAAGGCCCTTCTTCTGGTTTGCTGGGATGTGTATGTAACAACGCCTTCAGTCCGGAGCTAGACAAACACACAACATGTGGCCAAAAGTCAAAGGCTTCAACTCTGGGAATGAAAGCTATTATGTGAAGAATGCCTTGGTAAGCCATTCAAAGATCTGTAAATATTTACATGCATCGCCCCGTTTCTCACTTTCTGGCGCCCTCTCACTCACAGAGACCCTCCCCAATGTGTGGGTAATGAGATGGGTAATTAAGTGAGAGATTTGGGGAGACAGGGTGTTGAACCTGGATAGGAACTTAAATCTGAAATAACAAACAAGAGGCCAGGCTGAGTCAGAAATAAATAAAAGGACAGACTGAGAACAAGATCTCAACACTTCATTAATCCCGTAACTTCTCATAAAGCATTACCTCACAAGGAATTTCATATAAATCTCTTTGGATTTCGTTTCCATCCATTAAAGGAGTGGGCTGTGGCACAGTTAAGCCGGCCTATCTATCGCTCCCCCACATTTTCCTCCCTTTCTCTCCCGACCCCCATCAGATGCTAAATTTGTTCTTCTATTATCCAATGCAATTGGATGTCAGGCAATTTGGTCGTTACTGAGCTTTCTTCCAGGAGGTTGAAGCAGAAACAGAATTTCAGATGGAGGCAGAAGGCAGTCTGGATGATGGTTGAGAGTGAGCAGCTAGTTTGTCACCACTGGTGGTGAAAGGAGGGCAGATGGGGAAACAAGGAGTAGGGGGGGGAATCAGCCTTAGAGATCTTCTTGTGGGTCTTTCCTCCCTTGAGAGGCTGTAATGAAGGAATAGATCTTGTTTGTAGAGCTGGGCTGGGCAGTTCTGTTGGGTCAGGAAACCAAATGATCTTGTCCCTAGAATCTACTGTAGGCCACATCCGATCTGGAAGTGGCCTAATTGAGGAGGGAATTATCAATAGAATTACCCCAATAGTTGGGAGACCTGCTTTGGGGAAGAGCAAGATTATTGACAAACCCCTTCTCCTCCTCCTCCGGGAAATATCTGGCCTGATTTGATCTAGGACTCTACAGAGCTCTGTGTTGTATCCAATTCCGAATATTGTACTGGCAATCATCATGGTGATCAGCCATGAAGATTGTCCTGGGAGCATCACTGTGTGGCATCCATGCCACTAATCTCGTTCTGTGAGTCACTTTCTGGCCCTGAGCCCTTTTGTCAGACAAGGTCTCTCATCAGCCCCAGGCCAATATTGATGTAGATCCTGCCCTCAGTCAAGATGGAATCAAGTAGAATTTAATCCACTTGGGGACCATCACCCTTCCCTGTGGACTTGGCCGCACAAGGTTGTTAGTCCTCAGGGTTGTCAGGTTACTTAACTGTCACAAGACTATCACCATTGAGTTGCTGGAAGTATCGTCTACTTTATTACCCTAGCAGGATAACCTGATCAGACTTTATTTGACAAACCCCTGGTGCAAAAAATTAAAAGACACAAAACATTCCCAAAGCTCCCAGGAGTAGAAAGAATATTCTATTAGTGAGAAGAGGTTTCCAAATCCCAAGCCAGCCTTCTAACAATTACATCTTGCTGTCTCTCAGCTTGAATTCCTATAGCTGAAACATTTTGGGTGAACTCTCATTGGAATATGGACTCATAGAGTTGGAAGGGGCCTTTTAAGGCATCTAGGAAGGAATCCAAATCAAAGCAGGTCAAAAAGATGGTTGTCTAGTTCTCTAGTGAACCTTTCCAGTGTTGTCGTGGTCACCACCTCCCGAGGTCATTGGTTCGACTGTCCTGTTGCTCTAACAGCTAAGTTTTTCCTGTTATCCAGCTTATATCTGAGTTTCTATAGTTTGAGCCTGTTATTCTGTGTCCTGCATGGAGAAACAGATCCTGCTCTTCCTTTTCGATGACCATCTTTCAAGTATTTGAAGAGTGCCATCCTATCCCCTCTCAGTCTCAGTTTTCTTCAGGCTAAACCTGCCAAGTTCCTTCCATTTTTTCCTCATACAATATTTGGGTTCCTTCCAGAAGAACTTAACGGAAGGGCTTTGCATCAAGACTGACTGCCATGCCCAGTCACCCCATCAGATCTTGATAAAGGATACTCTGGATATTACTCATAGGGAGACCTGAGTGTGTTAGAAGTCTATGGTACACAGTTGACAATTATTTGTAATTGTAGTGTTTCCCAAAGAAATGTTAGGTCGCCCTTGCTCGAAAGCCAGTTGTATCCGACTCTAGGGTTCAGTGCTCATCTCTGTTTATAGCCAAAGAGCCAGCGCTGCAGACATTTCCGTGGACATGTGGCAGGCATGCCTCAACACTGGAGTGCATGGAACGCTGTTTACCTTCCCACCAAAGTGACCCCTATTTATCTACTTGCAATCTCTTGCTTTTGAACTGCTAGGTTGGCAGGAGCTGAGACAGAGACGGGAGTTCACTCCGTCATACAGTACCTGGGAATCAAACTCTGATCTTCCAGTCAGCGAGTTCAGTGTCTTCTAAACCACTTGAGCCACTGCAGTTATGTGTCCCTTAAATGCTTCCCATCCTGGCCAATATACCTTCAATATGATCAACTGAATGTCCAGAAAAGATCTCCCTTTCTTGATACTGTATTTATTTAGCAAGAAAAGTAAAGCATTGTTGTTAAGTTATATGATATGAGTTCACATATGGCTCTCTGACTGATGTTGAGCCAAGCTGGGAATTTGTGGCCACTCATCCGGTATCCCAGAGATTTCTGACAAACCTCTTATGCTTGACCTTGGCCAACCCAGCTCATGTTGTGTGTGTTTTTTAACTTCTAGGCAATGCAACAAAACCTCCAATGGCAGCGACAGTTGTGACCTCATGTGCTGCGGCCGCGGATACAACCCTTACATGGACAAAGTGGTGGAGCGTTGCCACTGCAAGTATCACTGGTGTTGTTACGTCACCTGCAAAAAGTGTGAGAGGACAGTGGAGCGGTACGTGTGCAAATGAAAAACCTGCCAGGCACAATCTTTGGATGCGTTGAGCCCACCTCCCCCCCCCCCCAAGCACTCTCCAGACAAGGACTTTCCTACCCAAGACAGTACCCACCTTGCAAAAAGAAAAGAAATTTAAGCTCCAACCCTAAAAATGTATTGGACAAAATATCGTTTGCTGCCTTTGCATGATAGCATTTTAAGAACTTGTAGTTTTGAAAACAAAACAAACGATTCTCCCAACCATCCTTGGAGGAAAACAAGACTTGAGAAGCAAACAAGGAAATGACATTGATTGTTGGATGCGACCTTGGTTGGAAAACAAACACAAGAGACTCATGTTTTGCGGCAGTCCATGGATATTTCCTTCTGGTAATACCTGGCCTTCTGTGTCCCTATAAAGCAAAGCAATCACATTTATATACCGCCCCATAGTGCTTAGTGGGCAGTCCACAAATTGATTAGCATTTTGCCCCCTACATGCTGGGTACTCATTTTACTGACCTAGGAAGGATGGAAGGCCAAGTCAACCTTGAGCCCTGGTCAGGATTGAACTCACAGCTGTTTGGTTTCAGTACAGCAGCTTAACCACTGTCTCACCAAGGCACTTCTATATTCCCTATAGGTGGGGAAGGGTGAGCTTTTAAATTTCTTGCTGAAGGAGGGGGGATGCATAAAATCAGTGCAGGAAAACTCATGTTCTTCTGCAGTAACACAGTGAACACAAACTCCCAGAGAGAATGATCTTCAGTACTAACACCAGGTATAATGTTGTGTGAGATTCTCACTTCCATCCATAACCTTTTCTTGCTCCTTAAAAACTCTTTCAACTGAAAGAATCATCAGAAGAACGATTCTCAGAGCTTTAACCCTGTACAAAATCATATACAGTAAGTAAAACCCCTACTTACATAAAAAGTCTGTTCCGTTGGCTTTTCTGTAAATTGGTTTTTTACTTAACTCGAAGCAAACCAATAGGAAAAAATGAATTTTTACATAACTCGAAGCAAACCCATTGGCAAAATGATTTTTTTATTTAACTTGAAGCAAACTCATAGGAAAATGATATTTATGTAAATCGAAACAGCCCCATAGGAAAAATAAATTTTTTACTTAACTTGAAGCAAACCCATAGGAAATTGTGTTATATAAATCAGGACATTTATGTAAATCGGGACATGAGTTTAGTGCAGAAATCACTATGTAAGTCAAATTTTATATAACTCGAGGCATATGTAAGTCAGGGTTTTACTGTGGTTCTTTTATCCTGATTTTGGAGAAGTTGATTTTTGTTTTGTCCTGCAACTGCCAGCATCTTCCGAATCAGCACAACCACCAGTTCCTAAGCCTCATGTGGTTGCTCTGAAATGAGTACTTGGAAATGGATAAGATAAAAAAACAAGTGAGCTACTGGCTTTTATGCCCTCCTCCCCAATTCGGCCACATGTTGTGCCTCATGGAAGGACCTTATGAAAAGCTAGAAGTAGGGAGTAGTGTAAATTAGAGAGTGATGTTAAATCACAATGGGGAAGGATTGCTATGTATTGTCTCATGTCCTGGTCAAGTTATGCACTTGGCAAGCTATTTCTTCAATTAATTGTACAGTTCTCCCTTGTCCCATACCTTGGAGAAAATGGGGATATCATAGAATTATCACGTTGTACTCAAGAACCCAGAATCCCATAGTCAGCATGCCCAGTAGCTCTCTTGCCTGGGGATTCTGGAAGTTGTGGTCCAAAGAAGACATTTTTCTAAGCCCTGTAATTAGGGCATGATGACTCAAACTATTGAACAATCAGGTGTGTTGATATGCAGAGAAGTCAAATGAGACGAATGTGCAACAAGATTTGGGCAAGGAGGCTATTTTGAGTTACAGGGGTTTGAGTCAAAGGCTTCTGGGTAGTCCTTGCTAGACCAGATGTAGTCCACATGTCACCTCCAGATGTTGCCAGACTGCAGAACTCATCAACCTTAACCAGCATATTGAACAGTGAAGGACACTGGGTTTGTGTCCCAGCACCGCCTGTACAGCCACAAAATGTTTTGGGAAATCCAGCATCATTAGCGTGGAATACAAAATGGTCCACTGAAACTCAGCATGAAATCAAAAATTCATGTGTGAAAGGTTGCCATCTTCTTGTTCATTCTGATGGGCTGACACCAGTGGTAAGGATGGGGTTTTCAGATTTCTTGGACTACAACCCTATAATTGTTTATTCTGGGAGTTCTGCCTGGTAAGACAGGCACCAAAATGAAGTTTCGCTGGGAGAAAGGTCTCAACTGGATGGTACCAAGGCTAGATCAGGGGTTCCCATTCTTTTCAAGCCAGGGGCCGGATCATGCTCTCTCAGTCAGCTTCGAGGACTAGATGGCCATTTTGCCTTGCCTGCATTATGGGGTGGCCATTTTGTCCTAACAAAAAGGGCAGCCATTTTGTTTCTCAAATGCCCTTGGAGGGGCTGGGGCTAGGGGCCAGATCTGGCCTGTGGGCCTTAGGTTGGGAACCCCTGGCTTAGGTTCATGTTCTGAATGAAAGTTCCCAACTAGCACTGGGCCAGGAACAAGAAGCTTTGGTGGAGACAGGCATAGCTAAGCCTCAAAGCTTTCCAGCTGAGATTTCTCTCCCAGGTAGGCGTCTGTCTGTCTGTCTGTCAGGTAGAACCTCCAGAATGGAGAATTATGGGATCTGTGGTCCAAGAATCGCTTACTGACAACTTCATGCTACCCAATCAAGTGTGTACATGTATGTGTTTGTGCTACAGACAAAGAGCCCAGGAACGTACATCTGAATTCTGAATCAGCACTGAACCAGCACCTGGTCTGCTTGAAACTGACTTTCATCAAAACATTGGAACAGAAAGTATCGGGTACCTGCACAGAACCACTATCCTTTGTGGATGTAGATATTTTGTGTTGTATGCGGAACATACAGAAATATTTATAAATATATATATGGCTGAGGCTTTCTCCTTCCTTTATTCAGCTTTATACAAATATAAATATGATATATAAATATATTATAAACAAGCTTAACAATGGTATGAAATAAAGGCTGGAATGACACACCGGTCTAAAATAGTGAGTCTGAGGAGTTATTCATCGCCAGGTTTGCACTCAATGGGCAAGAATGGGTGACGGTCTATAAAATGCCAGGGCAATTGCCACAGGTAGAATCCATTGCATAAGACCACAGGGCACTCTTAGCAAGATAGGAAACAGCACAGATACACACACCTCATTTAAGCCAAATGTTTAGTTTGTTGGGCTCTATATTGCAAACTCTGAGTAGCTTTCCATGGTTTCAGTCACAATCCCTCACCAGATCTCTGGAACACTTGAAAGTCCGAATAGTCCCTGGTGGTCACCCATCTAAGTACAAACCTGGTGTGACCCTGCTTAGTTTTCAAAATCAGAGGAGACTAGTATGTTCAGAGGTAACACTTCCAGGGCTGAATTAAGACATAAGGTTGGGAATCCTATATCTTGGGAGGAATGCGTAATTTTCTGATCACAGCTGAGGCTTTGTGCTCAAGATGGAGGATGGTGGAGGGGAGACCCTCTCAATGAACTTTTTATTAGTAAAGAAAACAGAATTGGGTCATGGCAAGTAAGTCATTGGAATTGAGTTTCCTTCACTACCCTCCACATTAGTTTTGCTGAGGCAAGCCCTGGTTGAAGAGACTGCAGTGGCTTAGTGGTTAAGATGCTGAAGTTGACGACTGGAAGGTCAGCAGTTCGAGACCTAAGTGCCCCATGATGGGAGTGAGCTCCCGTCTCTGTCCCAGCTCCTGCCAACCTAGCAGTTCAAAAGCAAGAAATTGCAACTAGATAAATAGGTACCACTTTGGTGGGAAGGTAAGCCGTCAGGTGTTTAGTCATGCCTGTCACATGTCCATGGAAACCTCTGCAGATGCATCAGTGCTGGCTCTTTGGCTATAAACAGAGATGAGCACTGAACCTTAGAGTTGGATACAACCGGCTTTCGAGCAAGGGTGACCTAGCACTGGTTGATTTCAATGCAAAGTCCACCCTCAGTCTCTCAAACAAGCCTCCTTAAAAAGGAGTCCTCAACCTTTTAAAGCCAGGGGCCATTGGGTCACGCTCCCTCAGACAGCTTTGGGGGCCAGACAGCTATTTTGTCCTTCCTTCACCACATGGCACTTCCTGGTGTTGTGAGAGCACATGAAATGGTGCCACAGGCTGCATCCAGCCCACAGGCCACAGGTTGAGAATCCCTGCTCTAAGCAATATAGGGAGACTGTGGTCCATGTTGAGCCTGATCTCACTCCCACTCCCCTGGTTGTCCTCATCTTCCCCAAGTTTTGGTGGTGGCGATGTGGCTCCATCTCCTCTCCTATCTCTTTCCACATCTTCTCTGCTCTCAGTGTTCCCATTTGCCCTGGGATAATGGCATCAGGGAGACCCAGGGCTTCTGGTGCTTTCCCCCCTCAGCTATGAATATGTGGACCTCCACAAAGGCCCAGTCCATGGGTCTTCCTTATAGCTGCAAGGTCAGTCGCCCTGGGGAATGGCTTCCTCTCACTCCTCAAGATCCCCAGTTTCTTTGGGGACACCTGTTTTATAGGTGAAGTACCCTATAGAATTGTATTCTGCTCTTCCAGACTGTTCTTCTTTCCCCTTCTTCTTGGATATCTTATATCTCCCAGTCTCCATTACTATGTTGCCCTTTAATGCCTCCTCAAGTACATACTCCTCTAGGGCAGTGTAGGCAAACCTGGCTTATGTGCCAGAGGTGGCACACAAAGCCAATTCTGTTGGCACGCATGCCATCACAAGCAAGCCCCGCCCCACGATGCCGGTGCCAATGACACCACTGCTTCCCCATTCACCCCTCTCCCTCTGCCAATGGGGAGTTGAGAGGAGAGGCTGAAATCCCACCTGGTCCACCCAAAATCATCTCCCACTGTTTGGTCTGCTGCATAGAAGGGCTGGTTTGCTCCTTTCCCCAGCAATCAGATGATGTAACTGCTAGAGTAAAGCAAGCATCCCATCCCCGGACTCTTCCTACCTGCATCTTTTTAGGTCTGTCTTTTAGCCTGCAGGTAAGTTCCTTCAATTTCCCAGCTGAGTTGCAATATCCTTAGTGGATTAACCAGATGTCTTAACCACTTATGGGTAAATTGGGACATTAAATAGAGCTAATAAAAATTCTTTCCTCTGCAGTACTGTTGTATTGCTTTAAGAAGTTTGTGGCTGTGGCAACACAGGCATTGTTCTCGAACTGTGTAATTCCTGAGACCTGTGTATAAAGTAAGGTATGTGCTCACACATCTTCAGCCTATGTGCTCATCAGAGCCTATGTGCTCAGGCTGCCCTTCGTGCTCTCTGAAATCTATGCACAAGATACTGCTTGTGTAGTGAGGACTTCTACTGGAGAAGATCGCCTTGCCGAAGGAGAGAATAAGGCTAAAAGCTTCCTTGCTAAAGACTTTGGGACTGCTCCTGATTGTGTATGCTGACTCATTGCTTCGCCAGCATACCAAAGGACTTGGCAACCTGACAAACTATTTGCTCAGCCAAGGACTGCTGCTTCACTGAGCAAAGTAACTTGTGAGTTACAGCCTGTATTACTTATGTGTTTGCCACAATGAACTGAACTGTGCGCCACCAAAAGAGAAGTTATCTTGTTTAAGTTGCTGTTACCTTTGTCACTGTAAATATTTGAGTCTTTTCCGTTTTACACCATAAGTAAAAAAACTCTTTTACACAAACAAGCCTTGGTTGCTGCGTTGATCAAAGTGGCTACACCTACTGTTGTGTGCCCTCCAGCTCCAGCCACTCTGCTACGCACGAACCACAGGCATGACTAGACACTGGAGCACATAGAACGCTGTCACCTTTCCTGCTAAAGAGATATCTATTTATCTACTTGCAATTTCTTGCTTTTGAACTGCTAGGTTGGCAGGAACTGGAAAAGAGGACTAGAGCTCACTCCATCACACAGCACTTGGGCCTTGAACTGCTGACTTGGTGACCTTCTGGTCTGGTCATCATCTTCAGCATCTTTAACCGTTAAGCCACCACAGTCCCTCCTCTCTGTTTAACAGGGGTTAAAGCAAAACTGTGTGCAGTTAAAGATGTCTAGGGGACTCTGGGAACTGTAGTCCAAAAGGTAACTTTGGTGAAACAGATGTTTTGGAGGTGGCTTTGATACACAAATGATGCAGAAATTGCAGGGCTGTCTCATCTCAGAGGCCTCCATTCCGATTCTTAACAATGCCCTCAAACGTCTACCATCCTGGCTCAGCAATCGGTCCCTTTCCTGGCCATCTTCTCTTCCTGCCTCGGGGGTTTCTTATCCCATCTGCAGTTTGTTTGTTTACTTACTTACTTACTTACTTACTTACTTACTTACTTACTTACTTACTTACTTACTTACTTACTTACTTACTCACTCACTCACTCACTCACTCACTCACTCACTCACTCAAATTTGTATACTGCCTTCCTTACCAAGGCAACTTGGGGCAGTTTAACATATCATATAAAAACATCAACAAGACATTTAAATCATTTAAAAAAAATTAAAATAGACATATTAATGACAAAATTAAAAAGTTAAAACTCAAAGAGAAGTTAAAAGAGAAGTTAAGAGAGAGTGGGAGCTCACACCAGCCAACGGGCTAGGGTCGTTGTACAACCCGTACCCCATATTTGCCCTGCCAGCCATGTTTTTAAATTCTTCCTAAAAGACAGCATCTAAAAGTTGCAGCATCTGTTGAAGAAAATTCCCAGCTGTCCCCTTATTTGTTTGGGTTTGGGCATTCTTCAAAAAGAGAGAGAGAGAGAGAGAGAGAGAGAAGGGCCCCCAAAGTGGTTTAACAACCCATAGCGGATGAGGGAAAGGATGGGGTTGGATGTGAAAGCTACCCATGGAAGGAGGAGGGGAAGATTTGGAGGAAACAGCAGTCTGAACGCAATTAACAATGACTTTGTCAGAAAAGTGATAAACGGGTCCCGGAGGGATCAGTCTTGTTTCCTGTTAGAAAACAGACCCCTGAAGGCAGCACCGCTCAAAACCCTTCGCCTCTGGAATGGGATAAATCTTCTTTTCTTGACAGAAGCGTCAACTTATTGCAGGATACTGGGGTAGGCAGCTTCTCAGACTAAAGCTCCCATCATCCTCTAGTTAGCTGGCCAGCTCACATACTGGTCAGAGGATTTTGGGAACTTTAGTTGGAAAAGGAACATTTCCACCAACTCCACTAAGGATATCAGAATCATCACCAACCTTTAAAGCAAAGACATCACACTTATATATATACCACCCCCATAGCGTTTAGTGCACTCTCTGGGCGCTTCACAAGTTAATTAGCATTTTGCCCCCAGCATGCTGGGTACTCATTTTACCAAACTCGAAAGGATGGAAGGCTGAGTCAACCTTGAATGCTGGTCAGGATCGAACTCACAACTGCTACAGGGCAGCAGTTTATCCACTGTGCCATCAGGACTCTATATTGGAATCAGATAGCTCAAGTCAGATTTGAAGAGGAACTGACAGGTAAAGGTCGCCCTTGCTCGAAAGCCAGTCGTATCTGTAGGGTTCAGTGCTCATCTCTGTTTATAGCCAAAGAGCCAGTGCTGTCTGTGTTTGCAGATGTTTCTGTGGACATGGGGCAGGCATGACTAAACACTGGAGTGCACAGAACACTGTTTACCTTCTCACTGAAGTGGTACCTATTTATCAACTTGCAATTTCTTGCTTTTGTACTGCTAGGTTGGCAGGAGCTGGGACAGAGACAGGCGCTCACTCCATCGTGCTGCACTTGGGTCTTGAACTGCTGACCTGCCAACTTTCCCGTCTTCAGGTTCAGCATCTTAACCACTAAGCCACTGCAGTCCCACAACTGACAGAGCAGGTTCAAATTTGCAGAGGTATGCAACAAGGCTGTGTGTTCTCCCCGTTTAATATATACTCAAGAGAGAGTATTTTTTTTTTCAGAAGCACTATCAGATTTAAACATGGGCATTAAAATTAATGGGGAAGACCTGGATAACATCCGATAGGCTGATGACCCTACAGCAGGGGTGCCCAAACTTTTTGGGCCATGGGCCGATCATGTGGTTCAGGGAGCCACTCACTAAGGCCCGGGGGCCGGGGGCATTTTACTTCTGCTTCCAGGAGTGACGAGGGCTTCGCGGGCCAGGTGAATTGGCCGTACCTGGGCCCCGGGCCTTAATTTGGGTGCCACTGCCCTACAGTGTTGTTGGCCACAAACCTTGCAGATCTTTAGCTGATGCTGGATCGAGTTAGAGCTTCAAGCACAGAATATGGTTTAGGTCTCAAAATAGCTGGTTATAAGCTGAACACGAACTCATGGCAAGCTTATGGGAGGAACACAAGAAATTGAAAGAGTGGATAGTATATTAAATGAAAAGTCAGATTCCGAGGTAGAGACTAAAATACGAATTAAAAAAGCAAGGCCCACCTTGATAAAAATGTGACTTTTGTTATGCAGTAGAGATCTAACTCTTGCTACAAAGATCCGGATAGTGAGCTCTTACATATTCCCAGTGTTTATGGAGTCGCAGCTTGGACATTAACTAAAGCATCTGAAAAGAAAACCAATGCTTTTGAAATGTGGATCTACAGATGGATACTAAGGATATCATGGGTTGACCATATGACTTAATGTAGAAGTGTTGCATTGGTTGGATAAAGAACAAGAACTGCTTAAGACCATTAAAGAAAGGAAACTCTAATACTGTACCTTGGGCATATCATGAGGAAGGACATAAAGTATCGAATACTCCAACTTGCTCTGTATGGAAAAATCCCTGGAAATTGAGGCCCTGGACGTAGACAGACTTCATGGCTGAAGAACCAGAGAAACTGGTGTGGCATGTCCTCAGAAGAACTGTTCTGAGGAGTTAAGAACAGGAACACTATCGCCATGATGATAGCCAGTATTCGAAATGGATAGGCACTTGAAGAAGATGACCTTTGGAACCTCGGATGAGACAGGCTGTGTATCCACAGAAGCCCATGCTATTGTAAATCTCCTGGCCCTGTGATGGTGAACCTTGGCAGTCCAGGTGTTCTTGGACTTCAGTTCCCCGAAGCCCAAGTCTCTGTGAATCCACACAAATGGGTTTACTGAGCGTACATAGTACACTCAGTAAACCCATTTGTGTGGATTCACAGAGGCTTGGGCTTCTGGGAATTGAAGTCCAAGAACACGTGGAGTAAACCCATTCGTGTGGATTCACAGAGACTTGGGCTTCTGGGAACTGAAGTCCAAGAACACCTGGAGTGCCAAGGTTCACCATCACTTCCCTAGCCTTAAAGGTGCCATAATGACATTTTCTGTCAAAAAATGCCACGCTGTGCAGAAGAAGTCCTTTTCTTGGGGAACATGCAATAGGAAGGCTGTTCCCAATCAATGTCTGATCCCAAAATCTTTTATTCCTTCTACTGGATCATTTCTACTGTAATGGATCTGTGCCTCCTAGTACAGTCAAACATAAAGAGTGCCCCGCTTAAAGAGCAACTCGCTTAAAGAGCAGAATTTCCTCTGAACGCCTTGCTTAACAACTAAACCCAAACAAAAACTCGCTTAACAAATAAATCGGGGTTCGCAACCCCCCCCCTCCCCGGCCAAAAGTCACAAGTGGTCACTTACAATGGTGTTTTACTTAAAGAGCAAACTCACTTAAAGAGCAATCCTGTGGAACACATTATGCTCTTGAAGCGAGGTACAACTGTACATCCCATTGAAAAGAAAGTGGTGTTGATCTTGAAAAGATTGCTTTATGAACCAGCAGCCTGTGGAATGAGGGATTTAGCTAGTTTTACCTCTCCCTCTCCCTCCAAAATTGCTTTTCCCTGTAGTGTTTAAACCAAGACCCCTGATTCTAATTGCCAGGCAGGAAAGTCTCTAGAGCTACCCAGGGTGGAGGGTGGGTGGGGGTGAGGGTGGGGGAGAGAAACCTCCAACGAGTCGAAGGATCTTCTTCTTTCTGATATCCAGCCAAAAAGATAAATAAAAATATGAACCTTCTGTAGTTCCTCCCTTCCATCTCCTGACTCACATCATTTTTCATCTCAGGAACCATTTGTCTTCTTCACATTTGCAGACTTTGGAAGTTTTAGATCCCACTTGATCCAGCTTTTTATCACTGCTGTAACAAGGAACATGAAAAACCCACAAAGGACAGGAGCGAATGAGAGGCAGGATTTGGGACTGAAACAGCTGGAATCAGTACATGCTGGTTTGAGGATTCTGGAAACTAGCATTTCCCAAACTATGTTCCATAGAACACTGGTGTTCCATAGACGGTCAATAAGTGTGTTCTGTGAAAATATATGAAATGTACAACTAAAAGGTTGTTACCGTGTTTCCCTGAAAATAAGACACTGTCTTATACAGTTGTACCTTGCTTAAAGAGCATAATGCGTTCCACAGGATTGCTCTTTAAGTGAGTTTGCTCTTTAAGCGAAACACCATTGTAAATGAGCAATTGTGGGGAAGATTGTGAACCCAGATTTATTTGTTAAGCGAGTTTTTGGTTGGTTTTATTTGTTAAGCAAAGCAAACATTCTTTATGCAAGGTTTGACTGTATTTATTTTTCCTCAAGAAGACTCACTATGGCTTATTTTCATGGGATGTCTTATTTTTATTACGCCACTGGCTGCCGGTCTTCTTTACCGCTCCGCGCCACCATGCTGCATAGACACGCCTATCACTTTGTCTTATTTTCGGGGTGTGGCTTATATCACGCAACTGCTGAGAAATTCTGCTACGACTTATTTTATGGGTATGTCTTATTTTCGAGGAAACACAGTATATGCTGCAAGTTTGCCTGGGTCACCCATTCACAACTGGGCAATGCAGAGATTCCCAACCTTTTCAAGCTAGGCGCCGGGTCATGCTCTCTCAGTTAGCCTTGAGGGCCGGATGGCCATTTTACCCTGCCTGCATGATGGGGGCGGGGGTGGGGTGGCCATTGTGTCCCAACAGCTTCAAAGGGGTAGTAATTTTGTTTCTCAAATGCCCATGGAGGAGTGGAAGGCGACATGAAATGGTGCTGTGGGCTGGATCCAGCCCATGGACTTAGGTTGGAAACCTGGTGTAATGCCACAAAGTTTGTTTTGCATCCATCCTTTCGATTAGATGCATCAGCTTGCAAGGGAAGTTTGTTTTGCAACCTTTTGCACATCACTAGGGGCTGGCTTCTTAGCAAGCTTGAAGAGCAAGTTTGAATAACAACTAGGGATTTTCTATTGTCAGTTGTAAAAAACTACAATGTCACTTTTCTGTGAGGCTGGCCAGCTGTTGTGACATCAAGTCTTACTCTTATGTCTGACAAAGTGGACCTCATCAATGAAAGCTCACATTTAAATATAGGAGTTAGTCTTTAAGGTGCCCCAACTTTGTTTTTTGTTATTGTTTATTATTTTCAAGAGTTTTGTTTTATACCTAAAAAATTTTTATTTTATAACTCTTATACAGTGGAACCTCGGTTAACAAACAACTCAGTTAACATAAAAATCGCATAACAAAAGGAAAACCATAGAAAATAGTGGCTTGGTTTTACAGAATCTTTTCAGAACAGATTAATTGGTTTAAAATGCATTCCTATGGGAAATTCGGTTAAAGTAATTTTTGCTGTAAGAAATGTCCCAGAGAACGCATTAATTACGTTATCCAAGGTTCCACTGTACTTATTTACATTAATTGCTATTCCTCGATTCCTCAACTGACCAAATATCAGGGGGTGAATTTCTGCTGGTCACAACTCGGTTTCCATTCCTTTCGCTGTTGTACTTTTCCTCTCCAGGTTCAACCAAACATTTTCCACGATTGGGTCTTCCTATATTTCGGGGCCTGCCAAGGGGTCTTCTTACTCCTCTGGGATACCACCCAGTGGCGGCTGCTGTCCAACACCCATCTGGCATTCGAGAGACATGTCCATTCCAGTGCAATTTCTGTTTTGATATTCAGCAACAGCTTCATGGATCCCGCTTTGTTCTTTTATCTGGGCATTGGGGATGTGGAATATCTTTAGCAACGATCTTTCCATGGCTCTTACGGCTCTAGGTAGTTATTCTTCCTTGACCTTCATTCGTGACCCTGTGTCACTCCCATAGAAGACTGCAGGTAGTACTGTCGAATTAAAAAGGTTGGCACGTTGTTTCTTGTCGAGTTTCTCATTTAGCAGAATTTCTTATATGAAATTGAATGCCACCCATCCCGCTTTCTTTCTTCTGGCTAGTCATTATTATTAAATCTGAAAAATCTAAACCTATCTTTCTATTACAAAAACCAAGGTGTTCTGTTACAATTTTAGGATTGGTAAAGTGTTCCACAATAGAATAAGTTTGGCAAACACTGGTCTAGAAGACCCTTCCCAAGCTACCGGCAAGGTGGACTTTGCTTGATACATCTTCCAGATGTGCTCCAGTACCTGGACTTGAGCTGAGGAAGAGATTTCTCAGGAAAACAGCTGGCAGCTGTGTGGCAAGGTGGATTCTGGGAGCTGCATTCCCAAAAAAACTTTTTAAAAATTGGAAGCTCCATGTACGTACAGCCATGCCATGTTCTTCAAGGTGACTACCTTGCATAGAGACTTTGAACCAACATCTGTATTTTGCAGGACTGATATCTGGACTGTTTGTATCTCGTTTGGATTTCTGTAGCAATATACTAACCATTGCCAGCTTGCTGGGTCTGTGACTGTCGCAATAAATATTATAAATAATATGAGAATCAGCAGCGGAGAGAAGACTGAGGTAATAGCAATTGGAAGGAAATCAGGTGCTCTAAATTAGGGTTGCCCAAACTTTTCGGGCCACGGGCCAGTCACATGGTTCAGCGGGCCGGTCAAATGGTACCTCCCACTGGAAATGGAATTAAAATGCACCCGCACATGTGCAAAATGCTGCCATAAATGCACCCATGGCTGTCAACGACACGGGCACGTTTTACTTCCACTTCCGGGAGCAGCAAGGGTGGCGTGGGTTGGATGATTTGGTGCCACAGGTTCACAACTAGTAGTTTGGTCACCCCGCTCTAAATATTATAATAGTGGGGAAAGGTATAGAACAAGCAGCAGAGTTCAAATACCTAGAAACAACATTGACTGAAGATGGCAAAATGGATGAAGAGATTAACATATGGTACATTAAGGCAAACCAAATATTGGGATAGTTAGAACCGCTCTTACAACATAAGCCAATACCAACCAGCACCAAGAAACACCTCATACAAAGCATATTCATTCCTACCTTGTGTTACTGGTGCCAAACATGGTCACTTACAACAAAACATAAGCAAAAGTTGGTCACCTTGGAAAGGAGATGTCTGAGAAAGGCTGTTGGAGTGTCCAGAAGGGATAAAATCAGGAATGAGATTTTAAGGGAAAGAACTGGAGTAGAACCAATCTTAAACTACATACAGAGACAACAAATAAAGTGGTTTGCTCATATGGAGAGAATTTCTTGGAATTTCATACCTTACAAAGCCCAGAGTTGGGTTTACCTAATTGGGGCGGGATAACAAATTGGACGAATAAATAAATAAATATACGAAGAGAGGAGAAGGACAAAGAATGCAAGGCAGACCCAGAGGAAGGTGGAGATATAACATTTAAGAAACATTACAAGAATACCAAATAACACTGGTGAAGGCTATTAAAAGTGCTAGAAGAAGAACCTCACATCTCCCTCGACACCAGAAGGAGGAGGAGGAGGAGGAGAAGAGGGAAGAAATATCTGGACCACAACCCTTGATTTTACCATGGTTACTAGGTAGAAAGGTCTGTCATGCTGGAGATGTGAAGAATACTCCCAAATTTCTTTTTTCTTCTTGAGACAATTTGTCTCAACATGTCAAAGCTACCTGTTCAGCACTCAAAGACCTCCACAAAATGTATTGCTTCCAGAACAAGATGAGACATGGTAATCTTTCAGCTGTTGGCAATGTAATGTATTTTTTTGGAAGCCGCCCTGAGTCGCCATGGCAAGTGGGCAGCAATATAAATTTGAACTAATAAACAATAAATAAATAATAAATTTCTAAAATTATTGGCAGTTTGTCAAAAAGACACAAAACACCCATCCAATGCTTCAGATTTGTCCATGCAAAAAGGCAGAAGCTTTTGTAATTTTGAATGTTTGGAAATTTACACAAAAATCATTCTCATCAACAGTGATAGAGCTGTCTTGCGACCGAGGAGAAATATTTTGGAGTTTTCTTGTTCTCACCCAGGAGATGCAGAAAAGTAAGGAGTTGCATTCTGTGCCAGATTTCTCCAAGCTGGCTGGGGGATTTCTGGGAGATTAGTCCAAAAGGTAACTTTTCCAAGTGCTTCCAGGGAATGAAGTAAATCACATATTCTCAGAAGTGGCTTCAAATCTCCCCTTCCTTTGCTCAGCCATCACTTGGCCAGGATGTGGCCTCATTCAGCTTTCACAGGTTAAAAAACAGATCTTGTATAAGGATGTATGAATGTGTATAAATGTCACTTTCTCTCGCACTTCTTTTATAAAGAACTTAATATATTTTGTTAAGGGGTGGTGGTGGTAAAAAAAAAAGAACCTTACAAATTTCACCGTTGTTTTTGGCAAGAAGAGACGCAATGCTGTTGAACTTGCCTACTCTAAAGTTGTTTAAAATGACGCACCTTGCTGAAGGGGGGGGGGGAATAGTGACAACTCTAATTCAAGGTCACAGGGTTTCAAAGTGCGGCATGTTGAGGCCCCGGATGAATAAAACACTCTTTGTATTTTCTTTCCCATTCACATTTTCAAAATCCAAGTTGCTTTCATCTCACTTACGAAGAAAATTGCTCAGATTTATATGATCTCACTTTTTAAAAAAAAGCTGAATGACGTTCTCAGCTACTCCTAAGCCTTTATATATACTGTACTGTAGTTTAAGTGTAAAATCTACACATTTGCTGCTTGGAAAAGGCTGGTACAGTAACACAGCTTGGGCAAAAGCAGGAAGAAAGTTCTGTATCTCATATAGTACTTAGGTTTGAGGCACATGAGGGATACCTTTGAGTGCTCTCTCTCTCTCTCTCTGTGGTTCTATATAGCCACAAAGTTTTCCTATATACAGTAAAACCTCAGATAACACTAAAACCTGGTTCCACAAGTCTTGGTGTTATCCGATTTTTAGTGTTATTTGATGCATGTTAAAATCCTATGGGATCCATAGAGATACATTGTAACCACACAGGCTTTAGCGGTTGTTATATGAAGCATCCCATAGGATCTTAATGTTATCTGATGCAATTCTTCCCCCCAGATTCCTTAATGTTATGCGATTTTAGTGTTATTCGATACTAATGTTATATGAAGTATTACTGTACTGTACTTCTGTACCATCGCTGACCTCAGGACCCTTTCCAGAAGCTGTTTAGGACTGGTTTCGCTAGATAATTGCCAACTGTCCATTAGCTTAAGACAGGGTTCTCAACCTTTTCGCACCACGGGCTAAACCACACTCTCTCAGGCAGCTGAGTGGGCCAGACACGTGGCTCTCCACAGCATAAACGCTGCCGTAAACAATGGCAGGTGCATTTGCGCAGGTGTGTTTACAGTTGTCATAAATCGTCCCCTTCCAGGGTCGTTGCCATGGGCCAGATGATTGATATGCCACCATGGCCCGGGTCTGGCCCACAGGCTGTAGGTTGCAAACCTCCGGCTTAAGAGCTTGACAACCTGAGGAGCATGGCATAAGTCATGGTTTTCTCACTGTGAATTTTTTATTGCCTCTATTTAATATTCCGATTTCACCATATCTTCAAGTGGTTAAGATGCCTGGTTAATCCACTAATGATATGGGGATATTACCACCAGCTGGGGAGTAAACAGAAGACTTGAGCCACAGGAGGGGGGTGGGAGTAAATTCTGCCTCTCCAGAGTTGCTGATCAGAAGTGTAGGAAGGAAACCTATATTTGACACAAACACACCCTCAGAAATCCTCACAGGCACTGACTGAGATGTATATACAGTATGCACGTGTGAGAGGAACAGACAGAGGGAATGTGTGTGGCAGAGAATGAGAGTGAGCATTTATCCATGATTGCAAAGGAGTGAAAGCCAGTGATAATAAAAGCGGGTGAGAAAGTGAAATCCTGTATCTGTGACTGAGTGAGAACACAGGAGGGCGAATGATGAGAGAGGGAGGGTGTCATAAGGTGGGGTGTGAGTGAATGAAAATGATAGTGTGTGAGAGAGAGGGAGAAGGTAGGTGTGAAAGGCTGAGAGCAAGCTAATGAATGTGGGTGTGGGAGAGGGAGAAAGAGAGATGAGAAGCATAAAGCTAAATACAGTTGTGAGTGAGAACAATGGAGATACAGCGAGTGCACACATGAGTAAGTGAGAATTAATACGTGTGGGGAGAGCTGTGAGACAGAGACTGCAGCAGGGAAATGTGAGAACAGATGCTGTCAAGGTCAAACTTGACCCAGGTCGGGAATAGTGTCCACTAAGCACGACGCACAATCGAGATCCTCTATTCTTAAAAACCAGATTCTAGTTTCTTTGACAAAACCCAAAATTCTCAAAAAAGCTCATGTGCTCCCAAGCATCTTGGAGTAAGGTCTTTGCAGGTACAGGTACAGATAAAGGTTTCCCTTGCTCGAAAGCCAGTCATATCTGACTCTAGGGTTCAGTGCTCATCTCTGTTTCAAAGCCAAAGAGCCAGCTCTGTCTGCTTCTGCAGACATTTCTGTGGTCATGTGGCAGGCATGACTAGACGCAGGAGCCCAAAGAACATTGTTTACCTTCCCACCAAAGTGGTACCTATTTATCTACTTGCAATTTCTTGCTTTCAAACTACTAGGTTGGCAGGAGCTGGGACAGAGATGGGAGCTCATTCTGTCCCGAACTGCTGACTTCCTGTCTTCCAGTCAGCGTCTTAGCCACTTGAGCCACTGCAGTCTCCTTTGCAAGTATACACCCTCTTTTAAAATTATTGAGAGACATTTATTTATTTATTTATTTATTTATTTATTTATTAGTTCAAAGTTATATTGCCACCCACTTGCTGTAGTAACTCAGGACGGCTTGCAAACAATACATTACAATATGTTGATGGGGGCTCAGGGGGAGAGGCAGCAAAGTCCTCAACCAGCCCTGACTTAGGAGGAGGGGCAAGGGAAAGATTCCTTCCTAACATTTATTTAACATGAGTATACAGGTATATGGTTTTATATGAGTCTATATGGCATAACTAAACATTATATTTTATAATTTTTATTGTACTGTTGCTGTTCTGACTGTAAGCCGCCCTGAGTCGCCTTGGCGAGTGGGCGGCAATGGAAATCTGAATAAATAAATAAAAATAAATAAATAAATACTGCCCTGAGGGAAAAACGTTCCACAAGGTAAGAAGGTCCCAAACCGTTTAGGGCCGTGATGGCAAATCTTGGCACTCCAAATGTTCTTGGACTTCACTTCCCAGAAGCCCAAGCAACCTGTGAATCCACACGAATGGGTTTACTGCAATTCATCCGGTCCGTACGGGCAAATTTTACTTCCGCTTCCAGGAGCGACGAGGGTAGTGTGGACTGGATGAGTCGCAGTAAACCCATTCGTGTGGATTTACAGGGTACTTGGGCTTCTGGGAATTGAAGTCCAAGAACATCTGGAGTGCCAAGGTCCGCCATCACGGGTTTAGGGCTTTAAAAGTTAGCACTAACACCTTGTACCTGATACGGAAAGGGACGGGTACCCAGTGCAGGCCTGCCGAGGCTGGGGAGATAGGGTCAGATTTTCTCACTCCCATAACCAGCATTGTTCCAGTTGGTTGTGGAGCGCCCGTTTGTCCCCTGGACCTTGGAAATGTTTCATGAACCCAGGCAAAATGGCAGGATTTGTCATTGTTCCAGAAGGCCAGCCACAAGCCCTGGTGGCACAGTGGTTAAATTGTTGTACTGCAATCGAAAGGTTGTGAGCACAATCCTGCCCCAAGTTTGACTCAGCCTTCCTGCCTTCCCTCCTTCCCAGCATGTTGGGGGCAAAATGCTAATTAACATGTGAATGGCCCAGAGAGTGCACTAAGCGCTGCTACGGGGCGGCATAGAAGTGTGATTGCTTTGCTTTTTCATCTCAGCAAGAACCCAGGACTCTCTGCAGACCTCGAGCTCTCCAGCCAGCAATCGTTTGGACAGCAGCTCCCACCATTTTCTGAGGGCTGCAGTCCAAAAAAACACTCCTGTCTCTGAGCTCTGCAGAAAAACAGTAGGAGGCCTCCAGTATCCTGCGAACGGAGTTAACCCACTGGGGCGCACGTCCAGCCTCCAATAGTAACCATGCCAGCAATGGAGCTGAGCCAGTCCCATCTCTAGCATCCCCATTTTTGCTGGGCCTGACAGGAGAAAAGATTCGAGTAATAGAACTAAAGAGCCAACTTCTTCTCACGGTTATTTCATAAAGGACCAGAGTCTTCAACAAGGATTTGCCTTGACAGAAGTCAGGAGGTATTCTGGGCTCTTCCCCTGAATGGGCTGCGTCTCCTTAATGTAATTTAGCCTTGGAATGGGGTTGGGTTGCCAAGCTTGCAAGGAAGATGGTTTAACAGGAACATTCCCTTCTCCTTGCACTGCCTCCACCTCTCCATTCTTGCTCGTGGCCTGCATTTGTGACAGTATGCACAGAGCATGGAAATGTGATGGTGTTGGACCACAGCTTCCAGAACTCCCACCTGTGAGAGAATTCTGGGAGTTGATGTTCTGAAGAAAAAAAAACCCAACACTCCCTAGTTTGGATTTTATGTACAGCTGCATTTGAGAATTACTCATTAGTGTTTCTGAGCATAAAGGTAGGGTTAGGGCAGTGGTGGCAATCCTATGGCATGCGTGCCAGAGGTGGCACTCGGAGTTCTCTCTGTGGGCACCCGTGTAGTCACCCTAACACAGAGTTCACCCTTCCCCTCTGCCCAGCAGCCCAATGGGAGTGTTTCCTCCATTCCCCAGCACAGAGCTCGCCCCGCCCCTCTGCCCAGCAGCCCAAGGGAGCGTTCCCTTCCTCCCCTGTTGCTGTGTTGGTACTTTGCAATAAATAAGTGGGTTTTGGGTTGCAGTTTGGGCACTCGGTCTCTAAAAGGTTCATCATCCCTGGATTAGGGTTAGTTAGGCTAACACAAGTATAGGAACTCTATAATATGAAGATATTAAACTGGGAATATTTCTTCTTCTTCTTCTTCTTCTTCTTCTTCTTCTTCTTCTTCTTCTTCTTCTTCTTCTTCTTCTTCTTCTTCTTCTCCTCCTCCTCCTCCTTCTTCTCCTTCATCTCCTTTTTCTTCTTCTTCTTCTTCTTCTTTTTCTTCTTCCATATCTGTCTTTATTTTGGCTATCATCATGCCGATGTCTTCCTGTTCTTAACTCCTCCGAATGATTCTTCTGAGGACATTCCACATCAGCCTTTCAGGTTCTTCAGCCACAAGGTCCATCTACCTCCAGGGCACTTTTCAAATACAGTACAGTACCTGGAAGATGGTCATAAAGAGGTGTGTGTGGGGGATCTGCTCTGTCATCCCAGAGCACAGGCTATGTAATAATGAGCTGAAGATACAGGTATAGGCTGAATAGCAGAAAAACCTTCTTAGCATTTAGAACAGTAGGACAATGGAACCCATGACTTTGGGAATTTGTGAGCGCTCCATCACTGGAAGCATTCAAGAGAGAACTGGGCAGCCATTGGTCAGATCTGCTTTGCATTTGATTCCCGCACTGAGCAGAGGGTTAGACTCAATGGCCTCATTGGATCCTTCCAACTCAGTTATTCTATGCAGCTCCTCTGGTGGCTTAGTGGTTAAGATACTGAGCTGGAGACTGGAAGGTCTGGTTTCAATACCCAAGAGCTGCACTTGGGGACATGGAAGGAGCCTCATTCGGGCGTCCCCTAAAAATCCTTTCAACCCAGAGTAATCTCTGACCCGAAATTATTATTAGTTATTCTATGATTTTTATGACAATCTACTTTGTCTACCAGGGTCTGTGGTGGCTTAGTGGTTAAGACGCTGAACTTGATGACTGGAAGGTCAGCAGGTCACCAGTTTGAGATCCGAGTCCTGCATGCTGGAGTGAGCTCCTGTTTCTGTCCCAGCTCCTGCCTACCTAGCAGTTCGAAAGCAAGAAATTGTAAGTAGACAAATAGGTACCACTTTGGTGGGAAGCTAAACAGTGTTCTGTGCACTCTGGTGTCTAATCATGCCTGCCACATGTCCACGGAAACGTCTGCAGAGACAGACAGCACTGGCTCTTTGGCTGTAAACCGAGTTGGATATGACTGGCTTTGGAGCAAGGGTGACCTTTACCTTTACTTTGTCTAATTGAGAATTATGGTGCCTCCCATGCATTGCAACCTCCCCACAGCATTTTAACCAAATAACATGGTGATCAAGATACAATGCAGCTAAGCAACCAGAAGGAAAGGAGAGCTGAGGATGTTCTTGGCCTTATTGCTGAGAAAACCTTTTTGTCAGCTCTAAGAAACGAAGTTCTGGGAGACTGCGTTCAGGCCTTGTTACTATGCAAATATTGACAGGTGTTGAAGGAAACGGCCATAAATGGTTGTCAAAAGGTAACCAGAAACTTATTGAGTTTTGGTTAGGAAGATCTTAAACCAGATGTTTAGAGCGTTCTTTCGCCAGGGAGCTAACTATTTTTTTTTTAAACGCTCCTCAATGGCTTTTGGTTTGGGACCTGAGTAATTTTCTGTGATTGGAAGAAAAAATATTTATGTATGGAAACACTCACCAGTATATGAAAATGGCTTATTGTCCAGGAATGCATTGTGTAATAATCCAAACCACAATTTGACGTCTAGAGCAAAACTAATAAAGATATACCTGGCAAGAAGCACACAACAACATTCGGCAATATTACAGGCTGGCTCAGGGAACAAAGACCTGAGTCAGAACAATATTTGTTTAAAAGATGGAACACAGCTCATGACAATGGCAAACCCACAAACACGCAAGGGAGGAGAAAATGGATTGTGGCCTATTGTGTAAAACACTGCCTTCAGCCAAATTGCAGGGCCAAAACAAGAGACGCTTGTGAGACGTGTACAAATCAATAACACGAGGTGAAAGAAGAATGTCTGTGTGAAGAGCTACCCTGTGGAATTGTAATTTAAACCAGGGAGAGGCAAAGACCATTTGAAATGTCTAGTCAAAAATTTTGTTGACCTCCCTCAAAATGATTTGGCTGTTTCTTGCAAACAGAAAGAGAGCAACAGTTTCAGCCTTGGTATCTTAACGTCACGCTCATTTTCCTTTATTAATTATGGAACTGCACTTTTGCTTAAATATTTGTTAATTAAATTTATTTTTAGGTTAAGGTTTAGAAGTAACTAGCTTCAAGTAACACTGTCACCTGTAACTAGTTAGTTTGTGGGTAATGAGTGACGTGAGGGACTGTGGTGGCCTAGTAGTTAAGATGCTGAACTTGATGACTGGAAGGTCGGTAGGTCAGCAGTTCAAGACCTGAGTACTGCATGACGGAGTGAGCTCCATTCTCTGTCCCAGCTCCTGCCAACCTAGCAGTTTGAAAGCAAGAAATTGCAAGTAGATAAATAGGGAACACTTTGGTGAGAAGGTAACAGCATTCCATGCACTCTGGTGTCTAGTTATGCCTCCCACATGTCCAGGGAAATGTTTGCAAATGCAGATAGCACTGGCTCTTTGACTATAAAAAAGAGATGAGCACTGAACCCTAGAGTCGGATACAACTAGCTTTCAAGCAAGGGTGACCTTTACTTAATGAGTAATGTCTGTTGTATTTACTTCAAATGTGAAATATCAAAAATAGCCACTAGGAGGAACCAGAGACAATTTTTGTATTTTTCCCACCTGCAGATATCATCAAAGACCTTGGTAAACCTTGTGTTGCCAGCTAATTCTTTCTCACACTAGGTCAGGCCAAGGGAATGGCAGAATGAACTCATTGAAAGGTGTCTTCATTTTGGCAATTTCTCATCTGGCCGAGACATGAAAGAAGAAGAGGTTAACAACTTCTAACCCACAGTTACCTATTGTTGTCTGAACAACGAAAGCTGCACAGCTGCTGAGAATCATTCACAACGAGTTCCTTTAAAAATATGTCCCAAGCACGGAGCCAAGTTCAGATATGATTGTGGGATAGTTGGATGTCATATGGGTGGGGAAGCTGGAGCTTTCCAGATGTTGATGGACTCCAGTTCCCCTGCTCTCTGGCTGATGGGAGCTGGGATCCAGCAATACTGAGATGCTCGTAGGTTTCCTGGTGCCTTCAGTAATAATTTCCAAAATACCCATCTGTGGGCCCTGCTGGGAGTTTTCCAAAGTGTGGGTGAAACCTATGACATTTAAAGGCTTCAAAAATATATAAACAATGTCCCTTATCTCAATTTTTATCCCTCCCCCTCCTTCCTTTTTCATCTGGCTGAGCAATCTTGGGAGGGGTGGGTTTATCATTTCCCATTGCTTGTCAGTTCAGTTTCAGTTACCTATAAAATATCGGCAAGAGCTGGAACACATTTCTGTTCTTGGTTTATTCCTCGAGCTCATAAATTCCTGACATGGTTTGGGCGGTATTGCTCTGGGACACAAAACTCCATTTCCTCTGCGCATGGGCATCTGTGTATTTCTGTGGGTTTGGTTTCTGATCAGGATCCAGGAACGAACACTTAAAAATGTACAAAACAATTTTTCCTCCCATCTGTCATGGGCTGCTAGTTTGATAGCTCTGTGTCTGGCCAGGTTATCCTGCTATGGTAATAGAGTAGACCCTACTGACAGCAACTCAACGTCAAGTGTCAGGTGGCAGTTAACTAACCTGACAACTCTGAGGACTAACAGCCTTGGGTGCCAAAGTCCGCAGGGAAGGGTGATGGTCCCCAAGTGGATTAAATGGTCCCACTTGGATCCATCTTGATGGAGGGCAGCAGCTTCATCAATACTGGGGCTGGGGCTAAGGAGGACTTTGCGTGCCAAAAGGGCTCGGGAGCAGGAAGTGACTCGGAGTTGGATCGGTGATATGGGTGTCATACTGAGATGCAGAAGGCAGATGAAAGGCCACTACATTATAATGTCGCCAAGACAATCTTCATGGCTGATCAGCATGAGGATCACCAATATTCGGATTTGGATACTGCAGAACAAGAAGAAGAAGTGAGTACAGAAGTTGAGTATTCAATTCCCCACTGGGACTCCTAGGAAAAGAGCCAATCTGAGTGCCCATTGGGCAAATGACACAATCCTAGGGTACCCCATGAAAGAAGGGAATGATTAGCCACTTTTCTATCTAGGTCTCCCTTGCTTGAAAGCCAGTTGTATCCGATTCTAGGGTTCAGTGCTCATCTCTGTTTATAGCCAAAGAGCCAATGCTGTCTGTGTCTGCAGACATTTCTGTGGACATGTGACAGGCATAACTAGACACCAGAACACACAGGAATGCTGTTTAACTTCCCACCAAAGTGGTCTCTATTTATCTACTTGCAATTTCTTGCTTTCAAACTGCTAGGTTCACAGGAGCTGGAACAGGGGTGGGAGCTCACTCCGTCACAAGAGTTCAGCGTCTTAACCACTTGAGCCATGACAGTTCTTTTCTATCTAGAAAACCCTAAAAAAAAGGTCCTCATAAGTCAGAACTGAGTTGACAACACATGATCATCATTGTCTGGATTGTTTTAATTTTAAGACTGTGAATGGGGTTCTGTTTCTTGGAGAGGGGAACAAAAATGTGCAATCGCTTAGCAATTTTGTTGTCATTTTTGAAATGCTTTGTCTTAACAGCAAGGAGGGAATCATTAGCTTTGCTGCAGAAAACACTGAAATGTCAGCCACTGAGTAACTCAAGGAACCAAGACCTTCACGAGCAAGCTGGAGATCCCCATTTCCCAATTCGCCCCTTTTCAGAGCCCCACCCAACAACATCGATGTGGGTCGGTAGCTCAAAAGACACAAACTTGTCCAAGTCTCACAGATTACAAAGGGAATGATTTTTTTTTTTGGGGGGGGGGGGAGGGAATCTGTTCCTTTGGTCTTGAGAGTACACAAGAGGAAAAGCAAATTAGAAGCTGGAGGAAGGAGCTCACTGGACAAGGAACCTCATTAAAGGAGGAGGATATGGCTGAGGAATTCAACCTCCCCTATGTCATCACTTGGAGGACCCTGAATAGGCTGGGGGTCGGAGTCCCTAAATGCAAGACCAACAGGCTCAAGTGGGGGGTGCTGGTGGAGAACAACATGTGCTGTGTGAATGTGGAGAGAGACCGAATCTGGCTCATTTGCCAAGAAAGTGACTTCATTTTGGCAGTCCAGGGTTTCATCGGGACATGAAAGAAGAATAAGAAGAGAGAGGAAAACTGGAATGTGTGGATTTTATTATGGATTTTATTCAATATTAAAGTATACACAATATGGTACATAAATACACAAGCAAAAAAACCCACACAGAATATCTCTTCCCTTTCTCTCACCAGCCTGGACTTACCCAGCCCTTAACTCATTCTCCTTTCCCACCCTTTGTTGATACAAAAGGCTTTGCATGATCAGCTTTACAGAACTGGGATCCTCACTTCTCCAAGATTAACTCAAACCTCTGTCCCCCATTTTCCCCTGGCTCAAGATTTCCATTCCCTCTGGCTGCTATCACTATCAGGAAATCCATCCTGCCAATCCATCACACCCCTTTGTTCGCCCTCCTAGTTTACACAGGAACCACAGTCTCCCAGGATGGCTCTGGCCAGGAGTAACCCCTCACTCTTTGTTCTGTGGTTTCACAGCAATTCAGATCTAGGACAGGGGTTCTCAACCTATGGCCTGGGAGCCGGCCGGGCCGTGGCACCATTTCATGTGCCCCATGTTGCTGCTGCCATTGCCAGCTGACGTGTTTATGACAGTCATAAATGCATTTACGACAGCTGCGGACACATTTTACAGCAGCGTTTACAGCAGTGGAAACCACCAGTCCAGCCCGTTCAGCTGTCTGAGGAGGCATGTTCCAGCCTGTGGCTTTAAAAGGTTGAGAACCCTTGGTCTAGGAGGTCAGTTTAAGACAGTGATGGTGAATCTTGGCACTCCAGATGTTCTTGGACTTCAATTCCCAGAAGCCCCTGTGAATCCACATGAATGGGTTTACTGCAATTCATCCAGCCCTCACAGCCCTTGTCGCTCCTGGAAGTGGAAGTAAACATGCCCATACGGAGCAATGAGGGTGGCGTAGGCCAGATGAATCGCAGTAAACCCATTCGTGTGGATTCACGAGGGCTTCTGGGAATTGAACTCCAAGAACATCTGGAGTGCCAAGTTTAGCCATCATAGGTTTAGGGTTTGTTTGCACCAGGCTACACACAGGATCAACCCTGGTTTCCCCCCTCAGGAAGCCCCTCTTTGCACACAGCTCACAAGTGGTCAAAGAGCAAGGGGAAACCAGGCCCCTCCTTGCAATACCTCCTGGTGTTTTCACATACAGTATTCCCATGTGACATCTCAACTGTATAAAATGTATTTGCCCTGCCCTGCTCAGGGCCATTTTCGCCTTAGAAATTGGCCCTGGTGTAGTGCCCATTTATTGTCAAGGTACCACCAATAAATGACCTCTTATCCAGCTATATAGTGTTCTGTCTGGTCTTTCTCTGCCAAGGAAACCTGGGAAATTTTGATATTTTTGAATTCTTACTTTCAGGAACATTAAAATTCAATTGTACACCAGTAATTAAGGGTGTACAGGGGTTCAGGTAACGGGAAGATCTCAAAAACGCCTGCGCTAGGGAAGTCATAATTGACACCTAATGGGCAAAAAGCAATAAGGGGGGGGGAAGACCCTCCCCGCCTCTGCTCCAGCAACCTGTGCCTTTCATCCTGTCCCATTGCTTGCCTGAGCATCGTATGGACATCAGGCCTCAAAGAGGGATGATAAAGTAAAGTCCCATGCATTATATCTGCTCTAGACTCCATAACCTTCCAAGCAAATCCTGGCAGTAACTTCTGCTTTTTTGACCTCAGATCCCCAAGGCAACAAAGTGCCTGGAGACTCTGGAAGCTGTAGTCCCAAAGGATAGATTTCCTAAAGTCTGATCCTCTTCTTTGAGAGTCTACCTCCACAGGGGACCAGCAGAAATTTGCTCGGAATACCCCCAGACCATTTCAGTACAAGGCAGTTTGTGAAAAGTCCACCGTTTCTGCTCTCCAACCCATCCTAATTTTGCAATACTGTACATATCTTTTTCTTTTCTTTTTTGACAGAGGATAAAAAAGGCAGGACAAGAAAATTTCTGGGCCTGATGCCAAAAGAAAAGGAAAAGAAAGCTATTGCTAATTAATTCTAAATTATTTCCAAACCCAGCCTTTTAGCTGGGAGCGCATCGTCTCTGCGGTTGTGCCAAGTTAACAACAATGTTTTCAAGCCTCAAAAGGGATTCATCAGCCATACAAGAAAAATCTGCTAATATTTAGTCTGTCGGAAAAAGTATCTCTGCTTAAGTGGTTCAGAGATCAAGGACCCTCAGCGGTCCTGTGACATGTTAAATGTTTGGATGGAACTGCACGGAAGGGTCATTGCTTATTAAAACGATTAGTATCTGTCAAATTGCTAACTTACAGGACATTTAAATGCAAAATAAGCTCTTTCCTCCATCTTTTCCTCCCCCTTCACTTTCCTTTTTCTATTTCGTTTTCTTTTTGCAAACGATGGTAGGGATGGAATCGATTTAGCTGAGATTTCTTCCCCACCCCAAAGACACAAATCCCAGGCGCTAGCAATTTATCAACGATGTGTCAGCAAATTGGCAGCCTGTGTGCATTTTAAAACGGTCTGTTTGGGGAGGAATGGTTTCCCATCAGAAGTTGGCCTTTGGTTGGATCGCATAAAGAATAGGGTGCCATTTCCACTGACAAAAAGCTTCAGAGCATATTTTGCACCAAGATGCCTCCTGCCATCACTAGAGCAGTGATGGTGAACCTTTTAGGGACCGAGTGCCCAAATTCAACAGGCTGCCATCCGTGCCACAAAGGGGAGGGTGAACTCTGTGCTGGGGGAGGGAGGAAGTGCTCCCATTGGGCTGCTGGGCAGAGGGGTGGGGCAAACTCTGTGCTGGGGGAGGGAGGAAGCACTCCCATTGGGCTGCTGGGCAGAAGGGCAGAGAGAATTCTGTGCTGGGGCAACAGTGCATGCGCCTACAGAGAGCGCTCTGGGTGCCCTCTCCGGCATGCATGCCATAGGTTCACCACCACTGGACTAGAGCATCACCCTGGAGCACCAGGAAAGCTGGGTTCTGGCACTGCTTTCTCCAAATTCCTGGGCCATGCAAGTCAGTGGGGCAGCTGAGGACAGCAGTTCATTCTCTCATCCAGGTCTACCTCACAAGATTGTTGTGAAGAAAAAGTGGAGAGGAGGATAGCTGTATGTGCTTACTTTGGGCTCTTTGGAAGGAGTCTGTATAGAAATGTCACTAATAGAATAAATTATTGTTTTTTCTGATTAAAAAATTTTTTTGTCTCGTCTAAGGAAGTGGTCTTTGGTCCACAAATAACCGAACTAAACATAAATAAAATACAATAACTAAACTTCTTCTTCTTCTGTGTCTAAGCCAGATGTGAAACTGGTAAAATGAGGGCACCTTTTGGTGAATTCATTCTGCAGTTCCTCCTCCTCCTCCTCCTTCTATGTCTTGGCCATACACAAAACTGCCAAAATGAAGGAACCTTTCATTGGGTTCATTCTGCAGTTCCTTTCACTTGACCTAGTGTGAGAAAGATCAGCTGGCAACACAAGGTTGCCATTACCAGGGTATGCCCAATTGTGGTTCAAAAATACCACAATCCTTGAGGGGGGTCTTTCTAAACTATGTCAGCACCTTAATTTAAATTCTTAGTGCTGCAAGCCCAGCTTCGCCCAACCAAATGCACTGGACTGTAAGTCCTATCGCCATCAACCCTTCTCTGGGCTTTCCATTCCATTCTTAGCCCTGTCTCAGTCTGTTCCTAGCCCTATCCGGTGGTTTCCCATCCAACTGCAAATAATAATAATAATAATAAAGGTCCAACCCTTCTTAGCTTTCAAAATCAGACTCAGTCGGTTGTCTCCAGGCTAGTAAAGCAACGTTCAGGATGGTGAGATAAAATGCTGGCAGGGGGAAAATGCATTACGAACCAATCACTCCCTCGTCCCTCAATTGTTCTGAATGCAGAATTTGAGCTCTCTTTAGCAGAGAATTATTACACTGCATAACAAAAGAAAAAGAAAAATCTTGACTGTTACTTGGTTTAATCCATGTATCCTATACTAAATCAAGTGTACTGAATTCAAATGTGAAGTCTGATTCTGCCTAGACATCAGGATCTTAAGTTAGCAAATCTCATCCTCTTGGTTATCTTCTTGAGTTGATCACATGAAGTATATCTGCCACAAATGTAGCAAAAATTGTCCAGTTTATTAACTCATCTTTAGCTCAAAACAGACTCACTCTGGCCTAGCTGTACTATCCAATAAGATGGTTTCACATTAGAGACAAGCCCTTGGTCCATCTCACTTTATATACCTATTTCTGACATCAGCTCACTGATTTGCCCAGACATGCCCAGCTGCTGCTGGAACATGCATGCCACCAGGAGATGTGATGCAGCTGAGGGGGCAACAGGCATAGTGGTAGCTGTAACTGTTATAATGTTCCCATGTAAAAATACAGTACCCAATTACTGACCATTTGAACAGCTATAGCATGCCTTAAGATCTGTACATGATAGGCAAATTCTGAGTTTAGATTTGGAATCAGCACATTTAATATCATGTAAATCACTTGTGTTATGCTCAGTAGCAAAATCATTGTTGTGCAGTGTTATTAATAATAAGAGACCCATCAGCGTCCCAGCCCCAGATGTGAATTCTCTTCTTCTTCTTCTTCTTCTTCTTCTTCTTCTTCTTCTTCTTCTTCTTCTTCTTCTTCTTCTTCTTCTTCTTCTTCTTCTTCTTCTTCTTCTTCTTCTTCTTCAGTTTTCCTTCTCCCTGCAAAGGATTCCTCCACCCACCCACCCCAAACCACTCCCGACTTCAGTTAGGGTAGAGATTGGCCATGAACCAAGAGTGTTGTAATCCTATTTCTAATCTCCCTTCATATCTGGGGACCCTGCCTAATTCAGCATTATCAACCTGGCCATCTCCAGTGACAGAGAGACCGCACTGGAATCTGAGATAATGGATTGCAGGAGAAGATGAGCATTTCCAAATGGTTTTAAGATGCCTGCCGTGAAACTGGGTTTAAATATTATTATTATTTAAAAGGAAAACAAAAAGTGGTTTTGCAAAAGAGGAATCAGGAGGAGGAGGGGAGAAAGGAGCCAGGGGTGCGTGAAAATTCAACAGCAGGAGATTGAGGAAAAATCCTGTTTAAACAACAGATGGGACGAATAACAAGGAGGAATGGATTCCAATGTGACAGAATATTAAACAGGATTAACAACTATTTTGGCCCAGTGTGGCATTTCCTTGGTTCTTTAAATCTATGCTTCAAGGAGCAGGTAGCAGAGTTCCTCAACTTGGAACCAGAGCTTGAAGCAACTAGTTACTTTGCAGTTACAATGGTGGTGCTAAGATAGTGTTCTACAGCAACGTAACCTGTCTTTTAATTGCCTAACTGTCTATCAATGTAATGAGCTATTTACTTTCAGAAATGTTTGAAGTGGTAGCTGTGTTAGTCTGTGTAAGCATATCAGAGAGTAAACATAGGCAAAGGTAAAGGCAAATGTCAACCTTGCTCAAAAGCCAGTCGTATCTGAGTCTAGGGTTCAGTGCTCATCTCTGTTTATAGCCAAAGAGCGAGTACTATCTGCATCTGCAGATTTTTCTGTGGACATGTGGCAAGCATGACTAAACACCATAGTGCATGTAACACTGTTTACCTTCCCACTGAAGTGGTACCTATTTATTTACTTGCAATTTCTTGCTTTCGAACTGCTAGGTTGGCAGGAGCTGGGACACAGACAGGAGCTCACTCTGTCACACAAGACTTGGGTCTCAAACTGCTGACCTGCCGACCTTCAAGTCATCAAGTGTATTGTATTGTATTGTATTTTCATCTTATATGCTGCCCCACTCGCATAGCGACTCAATGAGCATGCACGGAGTCCTGCCAGCAGACACTGACTGCAGTTTGTCCAAGTCAGTGTGCTCTTCTCAGCAGTGTAGTTCTTAGTAAAAGCAGAGCTTCATGCAGCAAATTTTCTTCCCTCATAAGTCAGTTGTCATCTCAGTCACAAATCCTCCTCAGAACCCTCCTCAAAGTAGCCCATCTCAGGTGGGCTGTAGTTATACTGTATAGCTGCTGAATCACCCCAAAGTGGTCACAGCTGTGCTCAACACTGAGTCACGTCCCCAAGCAGTCACAGCTGTGTAATCAGTCTATGCCTCAACAGCTAACAGCTGTGTCTGGAGCTCTAAAAGTCTCTTAAAGGTATATGTACACAGTGGGCAGGAATCTTGCTACAATACCCATAAAAATGCCCTAACAATCTTAATGTTGTGTGATGCAAATGTTTGCCTCAAATTCCCTGACGTTATCCAATTTTAGCATTATCCGAGGGAATCGTTATCCAAGGTATTACTGTAGACCCAACATTTCCAAATACTGTACTGTATCTAGGGAGTCCTTTGGGCATCGTTCCAAGGTCTTTGATCACTATGGGTACAACAACAGATTTCTTTTTCCACAAATGCTCATTTTCAATTTGCAAATCACCATATTTTGTGATTTTTCTCCAGTTGTTTGTTCTCAATTTGTGTATTTCCTGGTATAGCAATGTCAATAAACCAGGTCTTCTTCTTTTCCACAACAGTTATATCAGGTTAGATTATGACAGACAGACAGACAGACAGACTGTAAGGGTTAAAGTGTTGGTCAGGTCTTAGGGGTGGCAGATTCCAGCCTACTTTCTTGTAAGAAATTCACCGTGTAATTTCATGTCAGAAATTATTCTGGGTTGAAAGGATTTTTGCTGGAGAAACTCCACTCAGGGGACACCCAAATGAGGCTCCTTTCATGTCCCCAAGATCTTTTCTGACTGAAGTGGTCCCTATTGATCTACTTGCAATTTCTTGCTTTCGAACGGTTAGGTTGGCAGGAGCTGGGACAGAAACGGGCACTCAAATCGTCATGCCGTACCTGGGTCTGAAACTGGTGACTTCCTGGCCTTCCAGCTCACAAGGCAAGCTTTTTAACCACTGAGCCATGGCAGCCCAAAGTAATCTGGAATGAGTCTTTTTAAAATGAACCCTCTCATTGCATTGCCATGGGAATAAAGTTCAAAGAAAGGGAATTTTGGTTGGGTGGGGAGGTTTTAGGATTGCAGCCGCCAGAAGTGAATTTTCCCAACTGCCCACCAGTTTTGGAGTGGTGAGATTTTTCACCATAAAGGAGGGAGAAACCAAGTCTGATAAGAAGGAAGCAGGTCCCCGTTGTCTCCTGGTTTATATACTGCAGGAAAGCCATTTATCAGTCTCTGAGTGGATGAACGTAGCGGGTGCTCCAGCAGATTAATCCACCAAGAAGGCGCTTGTTTAAACCATCCGTTATCCGAGGGTAATAGCCCTCTTGAACTCTGGTAAGCCTCCAATTTGTTTATATGATAATGGGGTGAGTGAAAGGATAAAGGAAAGACATTCTCCAAGCCTCCTCTCGAACGGGGCTTGTTAACATCAGGGAGGGGAAATAAATACACATCTGGAACCAAAATCACACAGTCAGAAACATCTGCCTGGCCAAGTGGGTTTGAATGAGAGACACCTGCATTGAGGACCTGTCTGCTGTCTCAGGGGATTTGGGATGAGGGGTGGGCAGAGGTGGGCTGGCTCATTAGGCTACTGGGACTTGTCGGTTCGAATCCTCAGAGGGGAGTTGAAATTAGAAGGCGAGTGGGAACGTATTTACTGTATTTTGTTAGGGTTAAATAAATGCCCTCATCACTCCCTGTCCAGTGCCCTTTTAGTGTAGCCAGCATGCCCCTGGGGGGTGGGGAGGGACAGGCTAATCAATTTTTTAAATGGCATCCAGACATATTAAGACAACAGAGAGGTCCCAATCCTTCCCCACTCCCCAAAATATGCTTTTTGACCCCTGTCATGGGACTGCAGTGGCTCAGGGGACTGCGGTGGCTCAAGCGGCCAAGACACTGAACTTACTTACTGGAAGGTCAGAGTTCAAATCCTGGGCTCCTGTCCCTCTCCCAACCCCTGCCAACCTAGCAGTTCAAAAGCAAGAAATTGCAAATAGAGAAATAGGGACCACTTTGGTGGGAAGGTAAACCATTCCGTGTTGAGGCATGCTTGCCATATGTCCACAGAAACGTCTGCAGATGCAGACAGCGCTGACTCTTTGGCTATAAACAGAGATGAGCACTGAACCCTAGAGTCAGATATGACTGGCTTTCGAGCAAGGGTCTTTGGAGATCTTCTGTCTTTGGCTTTTGTGAGTAAAGCCTGACTTGTAGCTGGATGGTTGGCTTGTTATTCATTCCACAACCAGGTATGCAGCCACCCAGGACTGGCTCTGTCAAAACAGTGCAAAACCTGAGCTCCCTTCCAGCCTCTCCTGAGCCAGCTAGTCTTCATGAAATATTTGCTAATAACCCATGGCCAGCTCCCTCCCTCTCTGCCCCCCTCATCTGCATTATTCCTTTCCTCAGCTGCTCCTTCCCAAAAATAGATTGGCCAATAAATCTACACATTGGCTTTGGAGGTTCAGCTCCACAAATATGTACTAGTTAGAGTGGGTGGGTGAGTGGATGTCTTTCCCAAGGCATGGGCTTATGTCATCAGATCCCAAGATTCATTGTTCAGTGTGACAGCTATTGTAAATCAGGTTCTTTCTCTCTTTCTTTCTTTCTGAGCATTGCACATTTTCCTAGCTTGGCCTTTTACTAGATTTTCTTTTCTACATGTGCTGAGGCATAAATTACATGGACCTAAATGCTGCATTGATTGAATTTCTCCACATACACAGAACATTGGTCCTGTCGGCAGGTAGCCCCATTTTACTTGATTATTATTTGATCTTCAAACTCTGATATGACTGCAAAAAAAAGCAAGTGCTATTTTAAACTGCATTAACAGAGGTCTAGACTCAAACCCCCGTGAGGTGCTAGTAAAGGCAAAGGTCTCCCTTGTTTGAAAGTCAGTCATGTTCTACTATAGGGTTCAATGCTCATCTTCATTTTCAGCTGAAGAGCCAGCGCTGTCTGCGTCTGCAGACGTTTCCATGATCATGTGGCAGGAATGACTAGATGTCGGAGTGTATGCAACACTGTTAACTTTCCCACTAAAGCAGCACCTATTTAATAAAGGTAAAGGTTTCACTTGCTCGAAAGTCAGTCGTATCTAACTCTAGGGTTCAGTGTTCATCTCTGTTTCAAAGCCAAAGAGCCAGCAGTGTCTGCTTCATCAGACGTTTCCATGGTCATGTGGCAGGCATGACTAGACACTGCATTCTGTTAGTAGTTATTTACTACAGTAAAACCCCGTATAACGAAAAAACTCAGTTCCACGGAGCTCTTCGCTATACGGTTCCCGCCCCCCCTGTTATATGGATTGCTATGGGCGATGTACCATATAACAGGAAAAAAAGTTTGTTATATGGATTGCTATTGGCGATACCCCATACAATGAAAAACAAATTTTCATTGTACAGGGAATTGCCAATAGCAATCTGTATAGCAAACTTTTTCCCCATTATATGGTACATCACAAATAGAGCACAAATGCTTTATTGTATTAATTTTTCATTATACGAAGTGTTCATTACCACTGTACTAACACTGTTATCTACTTACAATCTGTTGCTTTTAAACTGCTAGGTTGGCAGGAGCTGGGACAGATGACAGGGGGTCACTCTATCGTGCAGCAGCACGTGGGTCTTGATCTGCTGACATGCTGACCTTCTGGTTGTCAAGTTCAGTATCTTAACCACTAAGCCACCATGGCACTCATGACGTGGTAGTCCCCCTCTATTCTGCCCTAGTTAGGCCTCATCTAAAATACGGTGTCCAATTCTGGACACTGTACTTTAAGAAGAATGCTGACAAACTAGAGCAGGTACGGAAAAGGGCAACAAGGTTGATCAGAGGACTGGAAACCAAGTCCTAGGAGGGAAGGCTGAAGGAACCAGGCATGTTTAGCCTTGAGACAGTGCAAGACAGTGGAACCAACTGCCTTAGGAGGTGGTGAGCACTCTGACACTGGAGGCATTCAAGAGAAAATTAGACCACCACCTTTCTCTCAGGTCTGCTTTGATTCAAATTCCCACGTCGAGCCTAAAAGGCCCCTTCCAACTCAGTTATTCTATGATTCTGTTCCTACTTTGCCTCAAATCTATTATGAAACTTTCAAATGGTCCAGCTAGAACATTCTCCTGGTAAGAAACACACTTTGACATTCACCAAAGTACAGTGGAACCTCAGTTAACGTAATTAATGCGTTCTCTGGGATGTTTCTAACAGCGAAAATTACTTTAACTGAATTTCCCGTAGGAATGCATTGAAAATCAAAATACTTTAACTGAAACACATTTTCCCATAGGAATGCATTGAAAACCATTTTAGCCATTCCAAAAAAAATTTCCAAAAATGGAGCCACTATTTTCTATGGATTCCTTTTTGTTACTTGATTTTTTTATGTTAACCAAGGTTCCACTGTATGTTGTTTTTGCTCTCCATAGGTTTAGCCAAACTTCTTCTGGTTTAATATTTAGAACCTAGGATGTATCCAGGAAACTTTTCCTCAGTTTTAACCAGTACTGCATGACGAATTGAGAGCCCATCTCTGTCCCAGCTCTTGGGAACATGAAAGGAGCCTCATTTGGGTGTTCCCTGAGCAGAGTTTCTCCAGCAAAAACCCTTTCAACCCAGAATAATTTCTGACACAAAATTATTATAATTATTATTTTAACTGTCGTCTAGGGGTTGGTGTCCATGAAGTGAATGTGTTTGCTGCTGTATTGTTTTACTCCCCCCCCCCCACACACACACAAAATTTGGTGGCACCTCTCTTAATGTATGTCCATAGCGGCAACATCAGCCAAATTACAGATTTTTCCCCAGGCATCCAGTAATAACACGGCATGATTTATTAAGAGCTGCATCCACTTGTTTGGCATGTGCTGATTTATATCATAGTGCAACAGCGCAGGGACAAAGCTGTTACTGTTTGTGGGTATGCCACCCAATCTGAACAACCCAGAACCACTGTAAATCAGGTGTGTTCGATCTATTAGAGGCAGGCCACGAACATGGCACAGGCGTCTTAAGTTAATAAAAATGAAATTCTTGTTTCTATGCAGCAGTACTTGGAGAATTAAATAGAAACATGGAAACATTTTTTTTTGGCTTTGCTTCTCCATGCAACTTTCATGGTGGCTGAAGGATTCTAGGTGTGTAGCTTGTGGCCAGGTCATCCTGCTATAGCAATAGAGTAGACCCTACTGCCAGCGACTCAACACTGAGTATCAGGCAGTGGTTAATTAACCTGACCACTGTCAGGACTAATGGTCTTGGCTGCTGAAGTCTACGGGGAAGGGTGATGGTCCCCAAGTGGATTAAATCACATTTGAATCCATCTTGATGGAGGTCAGCAGCTTCATCCATCCTGGCCTGGGGCTGAGGAGGACTTTGTGCACCAAAAGAGCTGAGGTCCAGAAAGTGACTCATGGAACTGGATCAGTGGTATGGGGGTCATGCTGCAATGTGGAAAACAAATGGAAGGCCACTGCATTATAATGTTCCCAGGACAATCTTCATGGCTGATTGCAATTAGGATCGCCAATATCTGGATTCGGGTATGGCAGAAGAACAAGAAGAAGATGCAACTTTCATGTTGGCTGAAGGATTCTAGTTGTGGCAATCCAAAGAAGGAACTTTTCTATACACTATATTTGGGTTTTCCTACCTCCACGGCTCTCTGGGTAGCATGATAATTGAATCATCAGTTTTGACAGTTCTCTTGATTAATACCCAAGCAGGTTTATGAATCTGCTGAGTAAAACAGATAGCCTTTTTTAGCTCTTATGAAAGCTCTTCCATTCTAAGAAAATGTGCAACATCTGTTTAGCAATAATAAACATCCCAAAAATCAATTGGAGAAAACCAGACAATTGCAGTAGACCCAGTTGTGTATCAATTTAAAACAACAAACATTGGCTGGACACCAAAATAGTTCAACAGAACAAATAGAAATAGCGCACATAATTATCCACAATTTACAGAAGAAAATATACTGAAGAAAGAAACGCCTGGTACGATGGCCAATGCTTCAGGGTGTCATGAAATGAGTTGGAAAAGACCACCATGTTTTCTTAACATTTACTTGGATTTTCTCCCAAAAATGTAGTTATGAACGCTAGATTAAGATCTGGTTACCGGTGTGCCTCCGGATGCAATTCAAGGTGCTGGTAATGACCTTTAAAGTCCTACATGGTAGTGGGCCAGGATATCTAAGAGACTGCGTCACCCCAAGAAAATCTGTCTGTCCAACCAGAGCAGACCGGAGGGGCTCTCTATCTGTGCCATCTGCTAGAGGGTCTCGTCTCTCTGAAGGAAGGGCCTTCTCTGTGTCCGCACCGGCCCTATGGACCCTCCTGCCAACAGAGTTACGGCTGCAAATGGAACTGCTGCCCTTTAGGAAAGAACTGAAAACCTGGCTGGCAGCACCAGTGTGGGGCACCGATAGAGGAGTGCCCCCCGCCTGCTGTCATATATAAAAAATTAAGATTTCTCTCTCTCTTTTAATGGATGGGGTATGTGGGTAAATTATTTCAAAATTTTAATGGGGTTTTTAAGGGTTTTTAGTTAGTTTTGATGTTGCTTTTAATTGTTGTTAGCTGCCCAGAGTCGTTGCCAAGTTGGGTGGCAATAGAAATTTGAAGATTAAATAAATAAATAAATAAATAAATCTTTACAAGATTTTAAGATCTTCAGGAGAGGTGTTTGGCATTTTGTATATGCTACCGAGAAGGGAGCTTTTAATGAAGGATATTGTCCTTGTTAGGGCTGTGGTGGTTTAGTGGTTAAGATGCTGACCTTGACAACCAAAGGGTATGCAGGTCAGCAATTCAAGACCTGAGTAATGTGCAACAGAGTGAACACCTGTCATCTGTCCCAGCTCCTGCCAACCTGACAGCTCAAAAGAAAAAAATTACAAGTAAATAAATATGTACCTCTTCTGTAGGAAAGGTAACAGCGTTTTGTGCATTCTAGTCATACCTGCCACATGACTATAGTAACATCTTCAGACACAGACAGCACTGGCTCTTTGTCTTGCCCCTCTAGAGTCAGACATGACTGGCTTTTGAGTGAGGAAGACCTTTACCTATTGTTCTTCTTTAAAGGAAAATCAAAGAAAGAGGGAGCATACCCAGTAAAGGCTTTTGTTCAATGTTTTTAACCACTTCATGTTAGAAGCCTTTTATTCATAGCATATCTGATCTATAAAGTGGCCCTAATAAGTCTTTTAAAGGTTTTTTTGAATTAAAAGGTGGTTTGGAAGCCCACACACACACACACACACACACACACACACACACACACACACAAAACTGGAAGTTTCCATGGCTGACCCGGGATTTGAACCCAGGTCACGCAAGGTATATTCTGATGCTCTATCCTTTATACTAGGAGTGCCCAAACTGCGGCCCATGGGCTGGATCTGGCCCACAGCATCAGTTAATCTGGCCCTTGCTGCTCCCGGAAGTGGAAGTAAAATGTGCATGCGTGTGTGCAGAACGCACCCGGACATGCACAAAACGCTGCCATAAATGACCTATGGTTGTCATAAACGTTTACGATAGCTGCAGGTCATTTACAGCAGCAGTCTGCATAAATGATCTCTATATATATATTAAAAATAATTAAAATATTTTCTCTTAAAAGAAGCTTTTAAGAGATCCTTCCTATTGCTAAAAACAATAGGTTTAATGCATGTCAGAGAATAAACAAAACAAAAATATTGTAGCACCTGGAGACTATTATATTTTAATGTTAGCTTTCATGGATCAAATCCACTTTGTCAATATTCCAAAAAATTCAAATAGGTTTAATGAACTTGATACTTTACCATTGCCAATGCATGTTGCCTTTGGGGTATGGTTATTGTTTATTACTTTTTGCCCATAATTTATTCTGTTTGGTTTATTGTTTGTTGGTTTTGTGTATTATGTTCTTGTTAATTTTAGATTGTTATTACCCGGTTATATACTTGACTATAAGTCGTCCCGAATATAAGTCGAGGTACCTAATTTTGACCTCTAAACCTAGGAAAATAGATTGACCCGAGTTTGAATAATTAAAATATATGAAAATACAGTAAAATTAGTTAATTTAGTCATTTGTGTGGGTATGTTTTTGAGTCTTTACGATAGTGTTAGTGTTTTTTTTTAACTGTATGTTTGAATTTGCACCACCGTGGTTTTGGGACTCTCGGGGTCATTGACCCGAGTATAAGTCGAGTCCCTTTTTTGGACCTCATTTTGGAGGCTAAAAAACTAGACTTATACTTGAGTATATACAGTAGTTTAAAGAAATCTTTTAATTTGTTGTACACTGCCCAGAGTGAGATAATATCCCAGATAGGCTGGCTGTTAGAGAGAGAGGGAGTGAGGGAGAGAATGAATGTATATTGCTCAGACACATATTATTCCCCCAGTAAAACAATAGTGTTTTTTTAAAAAACATTTTTAAGAATGCGCACATCAAAATGCCGAGTTTTTGAGGCCTGGGAAGATGCTAGCAATTGTCTTTTACTCAGCACCTGTTTGTAAAGCATTGCCTTTTTAAAAAGCCACCTGCATCATCTGAGGGATGCTCTCTATATCCATTTGGCAGAGGATATAACAAAAGCTATATTAAGGTGGGAGATCCCTTTCGGGTCTCCCTTCCTTCCTTCCTTCCTTCCCCAGGCTCAATACCAGAAGGGTTTTTACTGCTCTGGTGTCTGCCAAGTCTTAGGACTTGAGCTGCCTTGGTGGCAGAGATAACCAAGTTTGTTATTCAGGTGTAGGACCTGGCCTTGATCCAAAGGATGCTCAATGTTCCTGCAAGCAAGACCGAGAAGATCTGAGAGGGTCACTTCCTTTCCTGTTTCAAGTTTTAAACCCTCAAGTTCATCCTCTTCCCCAAGGTACAATTTGTGAATTTGTGTTCATTCCCAGAAGGACGAGGAAAGGAAAAGCCAATAACAGAAATAGCAAACAGCACTGAAATGAAATGCTCCCACTCATGAAGTAGTGTTATTCCCAGCATGGAAAGCACATTTGCTTTCAGCGCAATCCAAAGGTTATTTGGTAACCCTGTTCTACACGTTGAGAAGACAAGGGTGGCCCGGGGAAAAGTGGAAGACAGGCAAAAAGGAGGAAGACCAAATGGGAGATGGATTGACTCCCTAAGTAAACCACAGTTTTGAGTTTACAAGAGCTGAGTTTACAAAGGCTTTAATGAGAGGACCTATAGGCCAGTGGTGCCCAAACTAAGGCCCAGGGGCCGGGTGCGGGCGTGTTTTACTTCTGCTTCCAGGAGCGACGAGGATTTTGCGGGCCGGATGAATTGGCATCGGGGGCCGCACCCAGCCTTAGTGACCGTCTCCCTCAACCACATGATCGGCCCGCGACCCAAAAGGTTTGGGCACCCCTGCTACAGGCTGTCATTAATTCATTGGGTTGGCACAAGTCAGACGCATCTTGTCAGGATGTTGAGAGCATTGTGTGTACTGCACAGGTGTCAGATGCTGTCAGAGATGGAAGGAGTGAGTTGGCATCTGTATTATGGGTTGGGAACCTCACTCCTCTCAAAGACCAAATTAAATTCCGGAATGATTTTTGGGGGCCCATATTCCAGTGGTGGGCAGAAATGTATGACAAACATTAGCAGCAAATAAACTTAAGACTTTGCATTGCCAGTAGCTAAGTCTTGCCTAGTTCCCTCTTTTTCCAACCTGTCCTGACAGACTTTTAACAGCTAATAGGTCACATTTTTAATGGGGAACTGTGATGGCTTAGTGGTTACGATGCTGAACCTGATGACTGGAAGGTCAGAGTTCAAGACCTGAGTGCTGCGCAATGGAGAGAGCTCCCGCCTCTGTCCCAGCTCCTGCCAATCTAGCAGTTCAAAAGTAAGAAATTGCAAGTAGATAAATCTGTCCTAGTCCAGTGGGAAGGTAAACAGCATTCCGTGCAATCCGGTGTCTAGTCATGCATGTCACGTGTCCATGGAAGTGTCTGCAAACACAGACAGTGCTGGCTCTTTGCCTATAAACAAATGAGCACTGAACCCTAGAGTTGGATACGACTGGTTTTTGAACAAGGGCGACCTTTACCTTTACTAGGGCACTTTATGATGTTATATGTTGGCCATTATTATTAATTTGTGTTTTTAAAATGTGTTTTAAGGAATATTTAACCCTTTAAAGAATTTTTTTCAGTACTGCGGTATGTTTAATACTATGGGCCGCAGTGGCTTAGTAGAAGATCATCACGTCAGCAGTTTGAGACCCGAGTAATGCACAATGGAATAAGCTGCCGCCGTCTGTCCAAGCTCCTGCCACCCTCTTGAAAACAAGAAATTGCAAGTACTGTATATAAATAGGTACCATTTCGGCAGGAAAGGTAACAGCATTCTGTGCACCCCAGCATCTAGTCATGCCTGCCACATGACCATGGAAATTCTGCAGATGCAGAGAGCACTGGCTCTTTGGTTGTAAACAGAGATGAGCACCGCACCCTAGAGTCGGATACGACTGGCTTTTGAGCAAAGGAGACCTTGGCTATGTTTAATACATCTTTTTTCGGTGTCAATATTTTTGAGGTTGTTGTTGGTTGTTTTTTAATCTCTTGTGAGCCATAATAACGGAGTCCCCCAGCTGGGAGAAAGGTGGCCTAGAAATGAAAATAACATGGACATCATGTAATAAATACTGTAATTACAATCTTTCAGAACAAGAGCAAAAACTTGTACAAATCCTGGGAGACCATCGAAGGGCAGATGTAGAGGGAAGAGGGTTTGGCTGTCTAGGGAGGCGCAAGAGGTCTGGATTCAGACCCAGGGGGACCCTTTTATGCCTTAAAGGCACCAGAATGGTTTCCCAAAACTTTTCTGCTCCACATGTACTTCTGGTGCCTCCTTCCCCACGCATTTCACCACATCCATCCCTAAATATCTCGGCCTCTCTCCAGAGTGAGTCAACTGATAACAATTTCCACCAGATGAGCTCCCATCCCTTCATTTGCAGATCAAGCAGTCTGTGCCATGAAGGTCTTTCTCCATCGTCTTCATCTTTAACCACCTCCAGGTTGCTCCTCGGAGCGGATAACACTCTTGACAGCAGAACCATCCATCCAAATCCACCAATTCGGAGGGGATGTGACCCTTGACACCCGTTTTAGATGAGCTCGGATGAGTCTCTGAAAGAAAAAGCTGGCAGTAGCCCTCCCTTTTTCTTCCAATCTCCCCCCCCCCCCAAAAAAAAATGTAATGAATGCAAAGAAGGATGTGGGGTGGGAAGGTTAAAACAAAAAGACATTTGGTTGCCATTACTGGTTGATTATGATAAGCTCTGTTAAAATATGAAGTGGGGGGAATTTATCTTTATTTCCTGGGACTGGCGCTGATGAAGACGGCTTGCCTCCATCTTGATTCTCCAACGTTTTGGTTTCCAATCATTTATTTAACCAGGTTTTTCAGGGCGTTTTGTCTTGGTTTGGCACAAAACTCCAGAATAATCCAGGTGAAGTGGGAAATGGTCGCAGAAGCTTTAGGAAAACACCCAGGCATCTCTCCAATTCTCAGTTGCCAAGACAGTAGACTCTTTTTAAATCATGAGCAGGGTTTTTTGCAAATCCCATTGATGGGAGGTATCTGCTGTACAGTGATGGGATGTAACAGTTTATCACCAGTTCGACAGAACCGGTACTAACTTTTTCCAACGTCCCGGAGAACCGGTAGCAGCTTTGGGGGGGGGGGGGCCACCTTCGGGGCTTACCTTTTCACTGGTTCCCCCACTGTGCATGCACGCCAAGCACTTGATGTGCTTGCACGACTACAGTGCTTGGCGCGTATGCACGGCCTCCTTGCTGTCCTCCCAAGCGGGGAGGAGGAAGAGAAGCTGCTATCCTGAAGCTCCCTATAGCCTGCTCCCCAGGGTAAGTGACTCACCTTTGGTTGTGGTGTGTCTGTGTGTAATTTAATGTGTATTTAATACCTTTACCTATATTGACGTCCTACTACAGTTCCTAAAAAGGCCTGGCGGCCTGGCTTGGGGTTTTTAAGCAAAGTCTTGGCGTTACCTCATCAATAAGCTACACCTGTGCTGTTGCAATTGCTGTTCCAATTGGAGAACCCTTAAGGAGGTACAGCTGTTTTACTTTTACATTAAGGCATATTATCCTAGAGAACTGGTTAGGCAAAGACTTAGTACTTAACTTCTTTAACTGTTGAAAAGTTGAAAAGTGCCAAAATGAAGCCATCTTGTGGTGAGTTCATTCTGCAGTTCCTTCCATCTGACCTAGTGTGAGAAAGATTAGCCAGAATAAGCTTTAAGATCTGGTTTAAAAGCTCTGGTTGATTTGTGTTTGGGGTGGGTGGGTGTATTTTAATGTATTTTTAATTTTATTTATTTATTTATTTATTTTATTTACGGGTTTGTGTTGTGGATGGATGGGTTGAGGGGTGTGTGTGTGTGTGTTTTCTTTGGCCCTGCCCATGATGTCATGATGTCATGTCAGCTCCGCCCACACTGTGATGACATCACGGTGGGGTAGTAAAAATTTTGACATCCCACCACTGGATGAATGCCTGGATGGAGGCAATTTCTGGGACTGAGAATGAATGGGCCAAGCTTGGGAAGATTCTCTGTATTATTACTATACTAATAAAGGTAAAGGTCTCCCTTGCTCAAAAGCCACTTGTATCTGATTATAGGGTGCAGTGCTCATCTCTATTTATAGCCAAAGAACCAGCAATGACATTTCATTGTCAGACAGCAAAGTGATGTCATGGATGGAATCTGAAAGTAATCAATATGTCCTTTTGAGTAGAGCAGAACCAGTGTTTGGGGCCCCAGGTGATCTTGGACTTCAATTATGAGAAGCCCAAGTCAGTACATCTACTGATCAAGGCTTCTGGGAATTGAAGTCCGAGAACATCTGGGGGCTCAAGGTTTAGAACAGGGATTCTCAACCTGCGACCCATGGCACCATTTCATGTGCCCCCTCCCCACTGCCTCCACCACACCAGGAAGTGCCATGTGGTGGAGGAAGGGCAAAATGGCTGTTCAGCCCCCGAAGCTGTCTGAGGGAGTGTGACCCAGAGCCCAGCTTTAAAAGTTTGAGAACTCCTGGTTTAGAATCTATGGATTGTCATCGAGATCCACTTGAAAAGTGACCTGACAATAAGCTATGGAAGAAATCAGCCTCGGCTTGGCTGCCTAAAGGTTTTGGAATGTAATGAATATTTCTGCCATGGGGTCGAATCTTTACAGAGGAAAAGAGAGGAGAGGAGAGGTAAGAGGTCAAGAAAAGCATTAGGGTTTCTCCTCTTGTTGCTCTGATTTGGAAAACAGACCAAGAGTTATTCTCCAAATACATCCCAGGAAAGCAGAAAAGTTTCACCCAGATGATAATAGCTCATAGCTTGGAAGGTTGGAGGGGAAACCTAAAAGTTAATACAAGGGAATAACAGCAAAAGAATAGAATTTCTGATGTAGAAAAAGTGGAACAGCATGATGTTATTTTACAAGACAGGCTATCAATCAGCAAGCATAGATTTTTATTGCACCCACTATATTAGAAATGAAATTTTCATATAGAGTAAGATCATTGTTACATTGCTGTCTACTCTGGGTCTTTGTGGTCTTTCTAAGACTACCTACCTACCTATCAACCTCCTGTACCTGAAGATGTGGAATGCCCTTCCCTTGAAAGCTCAAGTGCCAGTGACGTTGGCATCATTTCAGCAGTAAGTAGAGATTCACTTATGTATTAGATAATCATAGCCTGCATAGGTTTTAGCACAATAATTTTAATGTTTTTAATGTTGTAATGTTTTAGTTTTGTTCTATTTGGTTCTAAATTGCTTTAAATGTCTTGTTTAAAATTGTTCTATACAGCTTTGTAACTTGCCTTGAGATCTTGTGCTGTTTTTTTGGCCAATGAATGTTTAAATTAATTAATTAATTAATTAGCCCTGATCTAGACATGCCTTCTGCAAATCTGGACAGCTAAGAACAAAAGCTGTCATAACAAAATGTAAACAAAGTTTGATCACCAATTTCTTCCCCTTTCTCTGCTGATTCTTGTCCAGTTGGCTAAAGCGAAATCACCCTGGGAAACCCAACTTGCTGGGTGGGAATTCACTGCAGATACATGCAGACTTGGAGGCTAATTTCAGCTTTGGGAATAATGTTGCCGTACACATTTGATTTGTTCTCCTCAAATATGATTTGGCTCAAAGTCCAAATTGATTTGTGAATTTTTCACTGAGTTGTACTGTAATAGCAAATCAATTGAAAGGGGTTTTTTTAAATAAAAAAACCTGATGTAGTTCAAATTTAGAGACATGATAAAAAATGAAGTACCTCTGCCAAACTTTAGACAGTTTCGGGGATGTGCATTTTAGGAACTTTAAAACTGTCTGTTTGGGGAGCAGAGAGAGAGAGAGAGAGCTGATTTGAGTAGTGCCCCATCAGATTCCATTTATGCTCTCAGTTACCAATTGATTTGTACATTTCCTTCCCTTTCCACCATTCTGCAGAGGTATCTGGCTGTTACATGTTGACAGTAATTCAGGGTTTGGCTGAATCAGACACAGTTGAAATGACCAAGAGTGCAAGGGATCTACAATTTAGAACAATTCAATAAAATTGAAAGAGAAACTGCAGTCTAATAAACAGAAAAGCATGCTACTAACTATCCCCAAGCTCCATCAGTTTGGGCTGAACTGTCATTCTTTAACTTGGTGCCAAAACGAGGCCAGGATTTGTGCCAAGGGAGCCTCCAACTGGGAGGTGTTCCAAAACCAGGAAAGCATTTCTTCTTTGGGTGCAGAACTCACAGCAAAGGGGCCTTAAAAGCAGGAGATGCCCTGATGGATTTACAGACTGGACATGTATATATAAGGGAGTTGGGAATTTGTTTGGGGGGGACTGAATTTTATCACCAGCATTTTGAATGGCACGAAGGTGAAATATATGCTATCAAGCAACCAGCGGAACCTCTAATTGAAAATCCAGAATGAACCCATCGAGCAGGTCAACCATTATGTCTATCTCAGCCATTGGATTGGGATGATCAACGATCAGAGAGAGCAGAACTAGCCAGAAGAAAGAAAGTGGGATGGGCAGCATTTCACTCCATCTAAGAAATCTTGCTAAACCAGAAACTCATTTCGACTAGAAACAACATGCCAACCTTTTTAATTCGACAGTACTACCTGCAGTTCTCTGTGGGAGTGATGCATGGTCATTAACAAGGCAGAGGAAGAAGAACGACCAAGAGCAGTAAGATCCATGGAAAGATCAATGCTAAAGGTATCCCTTCGTGGCCACATTTCCAGTGCCCAGATAAGAAAACAAAGCAGAATCAACGAAGCTGGGCTGGGCATGTCTCTTGAATGACAGACAGCCGTAGGACAGCAGCAATCACTGAGTGGTGTCCCAGAGGAGTAGAAAGATGCCTTGGCAGCCCCCCGCTCGCCCACCCACCCAAAATAAAGATGGGAAGAAGACCCAATCATGGAGAATTTTGGGAAGAACCCAGCAGTGAAAGGAATGGAAAGCGAGTTTTGACCAGCAGGAACTCCCCACCCCCACCCCAATAATCTGGTCAATCGAGGAATTTTGAACTACATTACAACAGATCTTAGAAAGGATAATTTTTTGGACTACAACATCCATATTCCCTGTGTGTGAATGGGGATTCTGGGAGTGGTTATCTAAAAATGTAACTTTTCCAGGCTGTAGCCTAGAAACAAACAGGCAGCCTACAGTTTGTTTAAAACTAGTGTAATGTTGATGGAATATGTATCAGTTAACAATGCAAGGGACTGAATTTTCAATCTCTGGGGTGCTCAATTTGTGAAGTATCTCACAAGGTCAAAACTGAATTAACATTGACTAATGTTTAACTGTTTTTAATATATAGTTTTGTACTGAATTTTAACTTGTTACTACTGGGACAAGTTACTACTGGCACAAGGTGACATAAGGAAGGAAGGAAGGAAGGAAGGAAGGAAGGAAGGAAGGAAGGAAGGAAGGAAGAGTAGCAGAATAGTTGACCAGGAGCACAATTGAAACATACCCTGGTACCTTTTTGAATTAACCACAATTAGCCACAGCAAGTTATACAAGCTTTATTCAAACACCATTACTAATTTGAGCACCATGTTAACTATGGATTACACAGTACTGCAGTGGCTTAGTGGTTAAGACGCTGAGCTTGAAGACTGAAAGGTCGGGGTTTGGTACCTGAGTGCTGCACGAGGGATCTTGGGGACATGAAAGGAGCCTCATTTGGGTGTCCCCTGAATGGAGTTTCTCCAGCAAAAATCCTTTCAACCCAGAGTAATTTCTGACACGAAATTTATTTTACTATGGATTACTGTAGTGTGTTATATGTACAGTATGTGTGATACTTTACTGTTTTAGTGCTGCTCAAGTAAGATCTCATCAGGGTAAAACACATTGAAGCAGTGGCGTAGCATAGCGGGGGCGGCCCGCCCCGGGTGGAACTTTTTGGGGGTGGCAAAATTTCACAATAAATAATAATAATATCTTGTAATCTGAATTAAAAATTTGAACCGTTTCATATTTTTGTCGTACCTAAAATTTGGACTGAATAAAATGAGCACAGAACTTTTTATTATTTAATATATGATGGAAGCAGGGAATCCCCTTTCTTTAAATGAGTGGAGTCATCTCACTCACTCTAGCGACTGGCAACACCGTCTATACTAATCAGTTGCCTTGTGGTAATTACCCGTGTTTTATTTCGTGCTCGGATTGTTCATGACGAATATTCGCAATAATTAATTATTTCATATAAAGAATAGAGTTCAATATTGTCTAATAACACCTGCAAATTAGGATACGGTGTAGGTAAGTGCCTTCGGGGAAGTCCATCAGTGACGGCGAATTTGGCCTACGCCCTGGGTTGCTACGCCACTGCATTGGAGACAGGAATTTATATCAGGAATTTCAAAAGAAGTTCTTAAACAGCCCAGTCTGATAGTAGAAAATAATAATATGAGAAATGTGTTTTTCCTGCTAATTTTCCCTGCTGGGCACACAGCTTCTTTGAGGTTCTGTGCCTGAGCAATCAGATATGCAAATGAACCCTGTGTTTACCTCCCAGTGACCAGTCACAAAACAAAAGGGAAACTGATTTGAAAAAAGTAGAGCGAGAAACCACAGACAGCTTTTATGACTTGAAGGCATTCATTCTACTCTGCTTCTAATCAGTATTGCCTCCTTGGGCCTGAAAACAGGATTCTGTATATGAAACACAATCACCAGTTTCCCCTCAATAAAGTTTCTGCTAATGGCTTTCTTTAATTCAGTATCCACCATTTATATCACCTGTATATCTCTCACTTACAATGACACCACAATATGGGTTTTATAACCTTTCATATCCATGAGCAATTTATGCTTGCTGTTCCCATGCAAGCATATGGCATATAAATGCCATTTTTCTCTATATACATTATAAAAATAAAATGCATATCTATATCTGTGTACAGGAATGGAAATAATTTTACATGGAAGGGTTGCAGGGTCATATGGAAACAGATGGTTTGGCTGAAAGATAAAATATCACAAGAACACACATTTTTTGGATCTGACTATGTGTTGCTGAAGAATGAAGCTGGCGTGGTACAAAAAAGTTTAAAATGTTGTGACAAAAAGAGTTGGCATAAAATGAAAATAATAATAATAAAAGTACTATACTGTATTAGTCTAAATAAACCACTGGCTTCACACAGAAAGACTGACTTAGCCTGACAACAGTTGTGTTTTATGAAGTTACAGAACGCTCACAGTGGTGAAGTATTTGGACCAGTTTGGAACAACACAGGAAATAGACAGGCTAGAACTTGGGGAAATTATTATTAATATTTATATTACATTCACAGTCAAAGACTGATATAAAATTTACAGGTCAAGACCTAACCAAGGACCTAAGAACTGTTAAGGTAGTGTCTAAGTATCTAGTCAGTTCCAAGTAAAGTAGTTTGTTGTGTGTCTGTGTATGTGTGTGTGTTGTTGTTGTTTTTGCAGAGTTAAGATGTTCAAATTCTTCTTCTTCAAGTGCCATATCCAATTCCAAATATTGGCTGTCATCATGGCGATCAGCCATGAAGATTGTCCTGGGAACAATATAATGCATTGACCTTCCATTTGTCTTCTGCATCGCAACATGTTATCTGTATCACTGATCCCATTCCATGAGTCACTTTCTGGTCCTGAGCCCTTTTGGCACACAAAGTCCTCTTCAGCTCCAGACCAGGGTTGATGAAACTGCTGCCCTCCATCAAGATGGGGTCAAGTGGGATTTAATCCACTGGGAACCATCACCCTTCCCTGTGGAATTCAACATCCTAGGCTTGTCAGGATAGTTAACTGCCACCTGACAGTCGATGTTATTTTGCTAGCAGGCAGCGGCGGCGGCTGCTATTCGTATCCAAGTATACATTTTCCCTGGAAATCACTAACACAGTTGATGGCTGTTGAAAGAAGAATGACAAGCAGGAAAGATGCCATGGGCACGAATTTGTTTAAGGTGGACCCCAGCTTGCCATGAAGTGACCCACACACTGTGCTCACGGAGCCATCTCCTGCAGCACATATGAAATGAGATATGCAGGATTTAACACCGGGACTGCAATGGACTGCCGCAGGATTGAGGATATTAACAAGGTGCGCCTTCACAGCCAGTCCTTTTGGCATGACCTCCTCTGCCTCCATGGCTGTTGGGAGTCAGAATAGTGAGATGGTTCCTCCTCTGCTCATTTTGCCATTGGGCCCAATAGGGTGGTTTTCCAGTGGCATTTCCTCCATTGAAGGGGCCATCAGCCCAACCCAAAGGGGCTCATCCACCCATAGCCGTTGGCCCCAGTTTAGGGAGTCAGGTTCTATACTGCTGCCCAGCACTTGGCGTTGAGTTGCTGGCTGTACGGTCTATTCCATTACCATAGCAGAATGTCCGTCCAGACCTCAAAGCATTAGGGTCTCTTCTATTACCATAGCAGGATAACCTGACCAGACTGAGTGTTCAAGTCCAATACATCAAAAATCCCCAAATATCTAGAGAGTCCTTTAGCTATTTTGGCATGTTGGTGAACAGGTGTGTACACTTTCGTAACTGTCTGACTGCACCCTTAGATTAAAGTTTCACAATATTTTGTCTTTTTTCTTCTTCTGTCAACATGCTTTAACAATCAGTGTTTTCCTACCTCATTATGTGACCAGTTCTGCATTTTATGAGTTGTGTCGTTTCTGGGTCTGTCTTCATTCACTTTAATTCCACTCCTTTGGTCACTTTCTCAAGCCAAGAAATTGTTAGCACCCTGCAATAGGCCAAGAAATTGTTAGGATCCTGCTTCTCAATCTCTTCCTGTGTCTTCCTTTGTTTGTTTAATGGTTACTCATATTGAAGTCCAGGATTCCAAAGCCATAACCACATGTTTGGGAAGAACTGAAATAAATATACAATGACTTTGGTTGCCATACACAATTCAAACCCTGGTGTATACTTCATTCTTAATCATCATGTGGCCAAATTTGGCCAAATTTTACAGCTGGAAAAAAAATTGTGCGTTTTTGGCAGTAATGGAAGACCAAAATTCTCCTCAGCGCTTTGTTCTCTGCCAAAAGAATGGCTAGCTCATGTGGCAATTTATCAACCTCAAAACGTCACCGAAGACGACTGTATTTCCAGTACCTACGGTTTCTCTTCCTTCCACCAGAACTGGAAAAAGGCCCGAGAAGTAAAGACCATAAGGCAGGGGTTCCCAACCTTTTATGCCATGGGCTAGACCATGCCCCCCCCCCCCCGACAACTGAGCAGGCCGGACTGGTGGTTTTCCCCAGCATACATGTTGCCATAAAATGTGTTCGTGGCTGTTGTAAACACATTTTCGACAGCTTTGGGTGCATTTATGGCTGTTGTAAATACGTCCTCTGGTGGTGATGTGGGGCACATGAAACGGTGCTGTGGGCTGTGGGCGGCCCATGGGCTGTAGGTTGGGAACACCTGCCTTAAGGTCTGGTATGTCCCCCCCCTTTTTTAACTCCTTCCTTTTCTCCATCTTCCAGTCAACCTTGCAGTTCAAAAACAAGAAATTGCAAGTAGATAAATAGGCACCACTTCGGTGGGAAGGTAAACAGCATTCCATGCATGCATGCCACATGTCCATGGAATTGTCTGCAGACATAGACAGCACTGGCTCTCTGGCTATAAACAGAGATGAGCACTGAACCCTAGAGTTGGATACAACTGGCTTTCAAGCAACGGTGACCTTTCCCTTTCTCCATCTGTTCTTCCCTTTCACAACATTATGCCATTATGCGTACAATTTTTGTGCTTTTTTTGACTTGGGCCCTACCCAACATTTACCATGCCTGATGACCCAGTGATCGTGCTGACCAAGGATAACTCCGACTGTGTACACGTGGCAGTTAACAACTGTGTAAAACAGGGGTGCCCAGACTATGGCCCAGGGGCCAGATCCAGGCCCTAACACCAATTCATCCGGCTCGCAAAACCCTCATCACTCCTGGAAGCGGAAGTAGAATGAAACCATACAGGCACATTTCACTTCCACTTCCATGAGTGACAAAGGCTCCATGGGCTGGATGAATCAGTGTTGGGGGTGGATCCAGCCCCCCTGGGCATAGTGACCGGCTCCCTGGACCACGTGACTGGCCCACGGCCCCAAAAGGTTTGGGTACCCCTGGTATAAAATCTTTTCCTCTGATTCTGGAGAAATTTCCCTCTCCCTCGTCCGTTATCCTCATGTAACCTGGCCAATAGAGATCCAATATTAGAGTCACTAGACCTTTTTTTTAAATGATTTCTATATCCCTTTCCAGATACCTGAAAAAGATGGACACACACAAAATTCAAAACGATGTCAAAAACTGTGCAGCCAAACAAAAACCCATTCTAGTGTGGAAGGTAGTGCTTTCTCTAAAAACTGCTGCTTGGCAAGCCTAACCAATCAGGGATCCATCTTGAAAGTGAAGAGATTTGTGTCATAATGACCCACACACCCCCTTTTATGGGGCTGCTTATTAGCAGCATCATAAATAGCCAGAGCGCAACTCAACACCTGTAGATGAAATAAGGATTCCATCTAAACAAAATTATACTAACTAAGCCCTTTAGTTTGGACTTGGCACCACAACAGCCAGGCCAGTATTGGAAAGGAAAGAAACCACAGAAGTCCTCCAAAAGTCCTGTTTTGTTTTAAATGTTAGTTACAAGATGGCCACTGTCGCTACAGAAATGGGAGCACCTTAAAACATCAAGCAAAAAGGGATGGAGACAACCCAGTATTTCCTCTACAGCCGTTGAGTTGCCCACTGGCTATTTGTAACGCTGCTAATAAGTGGCTCCATAAATTTAAGAGAATGATTTGTTTTCATGTTGAGAAATATATTATTATAGTCTTTTATCATAAGGCAATAACCACTCCGCTCAGACGTTGCCCACCTCCCTCCCTCTCTATTTCTTCTTGTGCAAAGATTCCTGTGTGTCTACTTATCACTTCACCTGCCCAAACCCTGGAGTGCCTTGAAGACTTAATTGACTGCAGTTAATTTGTTCCCAGATAAAGTTATTACATTTTCTTCTCTTTCTTAACTCCCCTTTCAAAAAAAAAAGTTTTTATGGGAGTGTGTGAACTTGAACCCAATGACCTTGCAGGGAATAGTTGTAATTTATGATTGTTCTTCTTATTAAGCAGAGATCTGTTTAATATTACAGCAATTGTGAGCTACAAGCAGCGCTTGACAAGGTGACTTTTTCTTACAAGATGAAACATGGCTTTAGAAAAAACACTGAAAACCAAAAGTGAGTCTTTGGGAGATAAAATAAACTCAATATGGAGAGGAAAACGTGAGAGACAGAACGAGGGATGGGGGAGAGAACTTTGGAATTAAAAAAGAAAGAAGGGGGGAAGTTGTTGGAGAAAAGAAATGCATGTTCAAAAATTAAAGGAAGTCCCATGTGTTTCCACAGATGTGGTTCTTATTTGAATCAGAAGGGATTCCATGCGTGAAATGGCCGGAGGGTTTCTCTGCAACACAAACCTACCCACTGATAACAACAAAATTATGTTGTTCAAGTTCATGCTTTGCGGTTGGGTTGCACATGGCTCTTTGCCACAGCTTGGAAAAATCATCGGGGGGGGGGGGCCCTGCAACTCCCAGGATCTCCCCAGATGGCATGGCAATATTGGGGATGATGGAGGAAGTTGTTGTTGCTGGGTTTGTTTGTTTTTAGCACAAGAAGGTTTGGAGGCCTTTAGATCCTTTCATCCTGCTTAAGCAGATTTTTTTTTGTTCTATTATCCTAGGCACACCTTGGATGTCAGAGTACCAGATGTGAGCTGTGGAATAGGTTTTCCCATTTGCAGCAGCTGTTCTGTTGCTTCATCCAAGCAAAGGAAGGGCAGATTGCCCATTCACTCCAATGGGACAAAGGAAAAAGGGTGGATCCTCTGCACACACAAAACCACACCTGTGCACTTTTCAGCCTCTCTCTGTCCTTATCATTCAAGGGAGCAGTAGAGCAAAGAAGGGAATGTTATCTGCTAGAGAAGTCAGCTCTGGCCAGGTTATCTGGCCTTGGCAATATGGTAGAGCAGGAGTGCCCAAACTATGTTCAGCGGAACACTGGTGGAATTCAATTCCCAGAAGCCTAAGTCATTACACTTGGCTGATCAATGCTTTGGGGAATTGACTTAGGCTTCTGGGAATGGAAGTCCAAAAATCAATGTTTGGGAAATGCTGGGTGGACCATACCGCCATTGACCAGCAGGAACTTATTCCTTGATAGTCTGGTCAATCAAGGAATATATAAAAAGGGCATAGCAAAGAAAACTGCTTCTGCAGAAGCTTTCTTGATTTTCCCAAAGAGCAGGTAAGGCACAACAAACCCTCTCTTTCTCTTCAACCTTCAGCTTCAAATGTGCCCAAATCTCTCAGAGATTTTCATTCTCTTGCCTCAAAGGCACTATTAGTAGCCAGCCAAGCGGGTGGGAGATTCGACTTCCGCTCTCAGTGAAATGGGAAATTATTTGAGTACAGAAGAAAGCTTTTTTTTTCTTCTTTCTCTCGCAAGGAGCTATAAAGATGGTCTCCCACCCCATTTCCCCATTTTCTCTTACAAACATGAACCTACAAGACTCCACGGCTCCATTAAAAAGTAATGGGTTTACGTCATGCAGGCTCCATATTACAACTCTAGCTACCACAACAGCACAGGCCCTTTAAGCCTGTTGAAAATAAACTTTTAAAAAGGTTAATTAAAGAAGCTATTTTCCTTAGGAGGAAACCATTTCTTTGTTACTGCCATTTGGATCTCAAATCGCTTTCTAGTCATGGTCTTCTCACCCATCAAATGCTCGTTTGTGCGTGCCAATAGGACTCGTCTCAGGAGGAATAATGAGCATTTTTCTGATGAGGAGACATAAGACACTCATCTCTGGTTGAAACAGGAAGCTGTGCTCCTGTTGGTAAATGTTTGGCATGTGTTTTCCATTTCCGGAGAAACTGGACCCATTCCTGGGAGTATTCAGGAATGAGCTTTCTCTGAATAAGTGTTAGTCGGGTGTTAGTCGGGTGCAGGGGTTTGGGGGAGATGGATGGCAATTCAACATCTATCTATCTATCTATCTATCTATCTATCTATCTATCTATCTATCTATCTATCTATCTATCTATCTATCTATCAGGAAGGAAGGAAGGAAGGAAGGAAGGAAGGAAGGAAGGAAGGAAGGAAGTTATATAAACAAAGGAACAAAAAAACTGATATAAATACAACACAAAACTGGATGCTACTTCTGGCGTTCTCTTCACCAGCAAGAAAAGCATTTTTTTTAAGCTTGTGTTGTCAATACTCACTTAATATATATACAGTATATTAGTTATTGTGATGTGTTATTAAGTCTTTTCCAGCTTGTGGTGACCCTGTGAATGTGAGATCTCCAGAATTTCCTGTCTTCAACAGCTCTGCTTAGTTGTTGCGAACTTAAGCCGGTATCTTCCCTTAAGGAATCTGTCCAGATTGCTTCAGGCCTTTCTCTTTTATAGAGCCCCAGCGTTACAAGTTAGTCATGTCCTATATAGGAAGAATTCCTCTTTATTTTGATAAGTGTCAATGAATCCACACACCATGTTATTCTTAACTTTTGGTAACTAAGACTGGATTCTGTCCTTGTTTGCCTGGGTTGAGGCGATCATCTTATAACCAGGATCGACACGTGGGAATCATCTGTAAAGGCAGGAATTCCTCTGAAATATCACTCATCACATCAGTTTATTAAAGCAGGAAGAGGGGATATTAGGATGCTTACAGGCCACGGAATATGAGGATTTCGGTGGGATTGGAATGAACGGGAAACCTCATTTTAGTTGAGCTAAGTGATGTGGGAGGTGTAGAAAGATAGCATATAAAAAGAGTTTGTGGGACAGAGGGTGAAAGAGGCATCATAGATACATACGAAGAACTCTTTATTGGGAAGAACAGCAAGTGACCTGTCCTATGTGCTCCACATGGCCAAGTAAGTCACCTTGAATCTTACTCTTTCTTTTGATTTTCAAAAAGAACTGTCTTATGCAGATGCTTTACATGCAAAATATATAGGCTCAATGGGGTAGAAATGTTTTTTAAATGTACCATAACATGGGGAATTTATTTTTAAATTAACACTCTCAAACTCCCCACCCAACACGACCATGTTGGCTGGGGGTACAAGGAGCTGCAGTCTCAAGAAAGTGAATAATTCCAGGCTTTAAAATATAAAGCCCCCACCCCCACAAATAGCCTTGGGTTCAGTATCCACGGTTTCTGTTATTATTGGGTTTAAAAATCTTCAGCAAAAAATCTGGAAAAACGTATTATATAGTGGTACCTTGAGTTATGAATTTAACCCACTCCTTGGAGTTCTTGGTGAAAAAATAATAAGTTGAAGTGCAGTTTCCCATTGAAATGAATGGAAAACCAATTAATCTGTTCCAGAGGCCAGCTGTTCAAGAACAGCTGGAGAGCCAAGGTTCACCATCACTGGTATAGGCAGTTCATAGGAGAGGTTGGGGTTTTTTTGGTTGTTGTTTTTTTTTGCTGTTGTTGTAAAGTTTGGATATTCCTTTCCCCCCTTTTTTTCTTTCTTTAAATATTTTTAAAATAGTTTTGTATGATCTATGCTCACCTTCTGTTCACAGGTATAGGAATACATCTCCAAAGCTATTTTAGGACTATTTTTCTCTACTAGTCTAGCGCTATAAGAGTCGTACTAAACTGATCCAGCGCTAATTTGAACACTTGCCCTGTCTCAAGAGTGGGAAGCTATTTAACTTGCTAAACATTAAAAAAACAAAAAACAAAGACAGGATTTCAATGGCAGTGAAGGAGTTGAGTAAGAGACTGGTAATAATGGCAGGAAAGGGTGAAGGAAAAGTGGGAATGTGTGATCTGTGGATACTTAGAAGAATAAGTAAACATATCTACGTGAATGACCTCAGCAATTCAAATGTCAGGGTGCGGTATAGGAAAGCTTGTATCAACCCAAGACAAATGTCTGTGCGGTCAGATCCTTATATAAGCCTCTGAATAAGCCAATAACAGGAAAATAAAGATATTCAGAATCCAGACTTCTGTTTACACTGTAGATTTTTCCTTTGGTTTGGATTTTGCCTTGTGGTCTGGTGTGTTATATTTCATTCCCCTAAATGAGGGATTCTGAAACTGCAGCCTGTAGGTTGAGACCTCCTGCCCTAAACCTACAACTCCCCTTAAAAAAGACTTAAGGGTAAATATTAAGAGGGACAAATTCCCAGGGAAGGCATTCTCCCCAATGTTATTCCCCTCTCCTCTTTTCACCTCTTTTCTAGACCCCCCCCTTTTTTTTTTTTTTTTTTTTTTTGCAAGAGGCTCATTATGATGGAAATAAAAGCAACATATGCTCCCCAACACAGCTTGGAAAGGAAACAACCTTTCAGGTTCACAATGGACCACCTTTTCAAGCAAACCCTGGGCCTGACAAGAGAAAAAAAGGCTATAAATCCCCAAACATAGCCTAATGCTGGCGTTAACCCAAGGCATCTCTGACCCCTGTCAAAGAGCACGCCTGAGGATGTTTTCTATGGAACCAAGCTGCCTTTTTCCTGCCCTGCCCTCATCCCAAATCAAGCTGAGGGAGTGATAAATACAATCCATACATCCAATGTAAATCACGGAAGCCTCTTAGCTGGTTGATGTTTAGCCCACCCAAGACTGCCAAAACAGGGGCAATGCAGGTCAACTTTGACTCCTTTCAAGTTGGTTTGCTTCTCGACTGATTAAACCTTTGTATTTTTTAATAGGCATCTCAAGGAATTGCAGTGGCTTTAGTGGTTAAGATGCTGAACTTAATGACTGGAAGGTTGGCAGGTCAGCAGTTCAAGACCCGAGTGCTGCATGGCAGAGTGAGCTCCCATCTCTGTCCCAAGTCCTGCCAACCTAGCAGTTTGAAAGCAAGAAATTGTAAGTAAATAAATAGGTACCACTTTGGTGGGAAGGTAACAGCGTTCAGTGCATGCATGCCACATGTCCTCGGAAATGTTTGCAGATGCAGACAGTGCTGTCTCTTTGGCTATAAACAGAGATGAGCACTGAGCCCTAGAGTCATATATGACTGGCTTTCGAACAAGGGCGACCTCTTTACCTAATGAGTAACATCTGTTGTATTTAGTTCAAGGGTGAGATATCAAAAATACCCATAAGGAGGAACCAGAGAGCATTTTCTTGTATTTTCCCTGCCTGCAGATAACATCAAAGGCCCTGGTAATGGCAACCTTGTGTTACTGGCTAATCTTTTTCACACTAGGTATGGCCAAAAGAAATGCAGAATGAACTCACTAAAAGGTGCCTTCATTTTGGCAGTTTCAGGTCTGGCCGAGACACAGAAGAAGAAGAATCTGTAGAATTTCCCTCCATTATCATATTTCAAACAAATCATTTCCCTTCCTGTCAGCTTTCTTTATTGTCCAACTTTCACACCCGTACATAATGATTGGAAATAAGAGAGTGCCAGGATCTTAATGGTGCCCTCTGGGAAAGGCTGGGCAGGAACCTTACAAGAAACTGAAGGGTGCCTGGAACATTGTGCTGATGGACGGAGGCACCCGCAATGCAATAAAAGGATGGCAATTTTGCTGCAGTGGAAATTAAAGTACCCAGGACATTTCTCAACTCAAAAGGGGTCTAATACCATGAAAAGGGGGGTTGGGTGGTCCGAATGGATACCGTGCAGCTGACTGGAAGAAAAAACAGATGCCATATGCAGAGTAATAAACGTCTGGAGCTAATGATGGATGAGGTAACGGGATAGGCAAATGAGCAGACCTGAGACACACGATGTGAGTGTCTCAGGAGAGAACAAATTAGACTGTCATGCCTGAAAAGAAGAGAGATTTCAGAGAAGGGCCCGAAGCTGCAGTTTTAAGGAATAGATACAGGGGCTGGTAAAGGTAAGGGTCTTCTTCTTTGGAAAGCTGGTTGCGTCCGACTCTAGGGCGCAGTGCTCATCTCCAATTACAGCCAAAGAGCCAGCACTGTCTGCATATGCAGACATTTCCATGTTTACCTGGCAGGCAAGACTAGAAGATGGAGCGCAGAATACTGTTACCTTTCGTGCCAAAGCTGTACCTATTTAGGTCACCCTTGCTCAAAAGCCAGTTGTTCAATGTTCATCACTGTTTATAGCCAAAAAGCCAGCGCTGTCTGTGTCTGCAGATGTTTCCATGGACATGTAGCAGGCATGACTAGACATGAACTAGAACTCGAGTTCGTGTCTAGTCATGGAAATTGGGTTCCCAGAAGGTTGGCAATGGAGGTGGTTTACCTCATCCATCATGAGGTCTTCCTCTGGGCCCACAACAACCGCCTGAGGAAAAGACTCCATGGCCTGGCAGGCAACTGAGGACCTTGCCCTCTCCTCTGGGCCAGTAACAATGGCCTGAGGGGGGTTAGTTTGTGTTCTGGTTTGGTTGTATTTTTTAAGGTTATATTTTATAATTTTTATTGTACTGTTGCTGTTTGGACTGTAAGCCGCCCTGAGTTGCCTCGGCAAGTGGGAGGCAATATAAATCTGAATAAATAAATAAAAATAAATAAAATTAGCTAGACATGACTAGAACTCTGTTTACCTTCCCAGCAAAGTGGTACCTATTTCTTTTTCTTCAGGTGCTGTATCCATTCCAGATTTTGGCTATCATCATGGTGATAGTCTTCTTGTTCTTACGGTAACTCCTCAAAATAGTTCTTCCAACGACATGCCTTACCAGGCAGTAGAAGTCCTTTCCAGGTGCCTGGAGGGTGTCAGGGTCTGGATGGGGGACAACGGGCTACAACTGAATCCCGGCAAGACTGAGTGGCTGTGGGTAGGGGGTCCTGCGCCATCGCGGGAGCTGCCAGCTTTGGTTCTGGATGGGGTAGTCTTGCCCCAAACAGACCCGGTGCGTAATCTGGGGGTCCTCTTGGACTCACGACTACTGTTCGAAGAGCAGGTGGCAGCCGTGGCCAGGAGGGCTTTTGCACAACTTCGGGTAATACGCCAGCTACGCCCACTCCTAGATCGGGATGCCTTGCTCATGGTTACACATGCCTTGGTCACCTCCAGACTTGATTATTGTAATGCGCTCTACATGGGGCTGCCCTTGATGACCATTCGGAGACTGCAGCTGGTCCAGAATGCGGCGGTTCGGGTGGTGATGGGGTGTGGGCGTTATGCTCGTGCCTCACCTCTGCTTTGGCAGCTGCACTGGTTGCCAGTATGTCTCCGGGTGCAATTCAAGGTGTTGGCTATTACCTTTAAAGCCCTATATGGTAGTGGGCCAGGATACTTAAGAGACCACGTCACGCCAAGAACATCTGCCTGTCCCACCAGGGCGGATCGGAGAGGCTCTCTTATCATACCATCAGCTAGAGAGGCGCATCTCTCTTGCACTAGGAGGAGGGCCTTCTCCGTGGCCGCCCCGGCCCTTTGGAACCTCCTGCCAACGGAACTACGCTTACAGACAGAGCTCTTGTCCTCCCGGGAGGGCCTAAAAACCTGGCTGGCAGGGCAAGTTTGGGGATCCAGGAATGTGGGATCCCATGTTGGGTGGCTGATCTGATCGGACAGCCACCCTCTTGCTTCTCGTTGTTTTAATCTTTTTAACTTTTTAAGTCTTAAAGTTTTAAATTCTTTTTAGTATCCTGTAGATTATAGTCGATTTTTAAGTTAATTTTTAAACTAATTGTAATATGCCCCATAGGGTTCTGTATTGACAATTTGTGCTTTTTAACACCGATGTTTGTAAGCCGCCCAGAGTCTGGTTTGCCTGATTAGGGCGGGATATAAATTTGACTAAATAAATAAAATAAATAAAAAATTATGCTTTTGTACAAAAGTGTATAAAAACCAGTAAATAAATAAACCAGTGACACACTTTTCCCATGAATAGACAATTAACATGACAACAGTTTGCAGCAACCACATTTGCCACCAAGTTGGGCTGAAAAATATACATTTTTGGAGACTATCTGCAGACAATGATCAGGCTAAAGACTAATATATTTCATAAGCGAATAGTAAACATCTAGTAGGATTTAGGAAGCCAAAATTCATTCAGTACAAAAATGCTCAAGGACTTCATCCAGTTGGCTACATCTGCTCATTCTGCTCATGTTGTTTATGGTATACGTCATAAAAAGTCTCTTTGCCAAGAGTACTTGCAATTTCTTGCTTTCAAACTGCTAGGTTAGCAGGAACTGGGACAGAGACAGGCACTCATTCCATCATGCATCACTTGGGTCTTGAACTGCCAACTTGCTGACCTTCCAGCTAACAAGGTGAGCTTCTATGTACTGAATTATGCTGGAAGCCGTGGTCAAGAGGGAGACCCCTTCTAATCCTTCTGTTGAACAAAAGACAATTACTACAATATTCTCAAAAGTCTGGCTAATTATGTGTGCACCTCTGTATATATATTTTTGGTGCCATTTTGGTTTGGCTTACAAAAGTACATTCTGAATATGGAATTTGGAACAGCTACTCTGACTACAAGAAGAATAGAAAAATAAAAACAGAGCATGGCAAACTGGATGCCAACAAGTGGCTTTTCAGATGGGAGAAGACAAGTTCAGAAGCATTTGTTTCTATTTTATATTTTGAGCACAAATTAAGCAAAATGGCGCCTTTCCATGGATAAGGTTTTAATGCAAATAATGCAACTTGCAAAAATAAATGATAGTGCTTAAACTTTAAAGTAATAGAAGCAAACAGTTATTGAATTGCTGTAAAGCTCAGTGGTTTTGGTATAGGGCCAGGGAATTGGAGTTTTATTCCCCATTGTCCCTCTGTAACAAGGGATGGACTTGATGATCTATTCTATATCAGTGGTGGCAAACCTATGGCATGCATGCCAGAGGGGGCATACAGAGCCATCTCTGTGCGCACGCATGCCATCGTCCCAATGGGAGTGCTTCCTCCTTCCCCCAGCACAGAGTTCATCCCTCTTCTCTGCCCAGTAGGCCAATGAAAGTGCTTCCTCCTTCTCCCAGCACAAAGTTCACCCCATTCCTCTGTGACGCAGATGGCAGCCTATCAAGTTTGGGCACTCTGTCTCTAAAAGTTCACCATCACTCATCTGTAGGATTCCTTCTAACTCTACAGCAATAGGATGATGATGATGTAGAGCAGGGATTCGCAACCTATGTGTGGCCCTTGGTGCCAATTAATCTGGCCCACGGTGAGGACCCACTGCTTCCGGAAGCATCAAAACCATGCCGGAAGTGCCAAAAACATGCCAAAAACATGTCAGAAGCACCAGAAACATGCTGAAAACACACCAGAAGCGCAGAAGACCATCGAGAATGGAAGTGGTGGAAGTAGCAAAAACATCCCACACATGTTGTGAATGCACCCACCACCACAAGTGGCATAAGGGGTGAGAGAAACCATGCCTCTGGTCCGCACAGCTGTCTGGCAGGGTGTGAAAAGTTTGGGACCCCCTGATGTAAAGTTTTCTTCTCCAAGGGAAAGGACACTGGCTTTATTGTTTCTAGGGGTGAGGAAACTCAGAAAAGCTGAAAGTTCCTCAGTGATGTGTCTCTTCGAGAGAAGACAAATCTATGAGAAAAAAGAATTTAGGAAATAATCTCTACATCCCTGTTTTGTTCAGAGCATACAGGCTGCATTGAAGTCAAACTCTTACTATTTTGAAATGAACAATTAACAATGCACAAAGTGTAACTCTGAGAGACAAATTGATATACACTAAGAAACCTTTGTCAGCATTATTTAGGGCATACAGAGTCATCTGACTCAGTAACCAAGAGATTATGTCTAGAGAGATTTCTTTAAAATGTTTTGCCTTCACAAGTTATGTCCTTTGTGTAACAGCAAAACAAAGCATCAGGATTTTACCCATTGCCTAGGAGAAATTAACCAAAGACCCCCCAAAATAATTTTCTCAAACTCTGGGAAGGATGATCTTTACTTAGTAACTCCTACACCCCATCAAAGCTTAGAAAAGTTGCTTGCAGTCTGTGAAATTCTGGGATTTCTAGTTCTACAAAATATGCCTTCTTCACTTTTTTTTTTTAAAAAAGCCATGAAAGTATCTACTGTACTGTGTTTCTATGGTGCATTACCAGAGCTGGCCACTAGAGGCCACTGCATGCAATGTAAAATGTAGGGTTCACTATTATCCACAGTTTCAGGTGTCTGTGGTAGATTTTGGAACAAATCCCCCACAGATATGGACGGGCAACCTGTAATCTTTTCTTCTACTGACCTCCCACCAAGCAACAAATAGATTTTCTCCACACGCTAGAGACTTCATTTTTTGCTGTTTTTTTCCTTTTGAATGTAATGGCAAAAGGTAATTGTAAGTAAATATTTTTCCCCTACTCTAACTGCTTCTGGAGTGATTTTTATCACATGAAGGGCAAGTTTGTGTGTTTAAAAAGAACCCAAAGGAGGAGGGATGAGCACAAAGTGTGTTGATCTGTCCATGTTTTCACTGTTTTTTTCCCCTGTCTCCTACTCTGCTTACTTAAGTGGGATAACCAGAAATGCCCAATGCATATTTCATTATTTTCTGCTGTTTTGCCAAACCCCAAGTATGACTAAAACCTCACTGCTTTCAGGGTGTTAATAAGATCCTTGACTTTCTTTCCAAAACAAGGCAGCTTCACAAGAGATGTCAAATTTCAACTTTTCCCTTCATTTTTTAAAGCAAAACTTTATTTGGCATGGCATCTCCATGCTTTCTCCTTGACTTGAATCCCACTCATTTTCTGTGGACAAAAGACCTCACACAACAGGGGCTCTTGAATCAAGTCCAGTATTAGACTAGTAACTTTTTCATTTAAAAAAAACTGTGAAGAATTCACTTTTTTAAAACAAGAGTTATGTTATTTGAAGAAATATTTTCTATTCTATCCTTGTATCTCAGCCAGGTCAGACTTGGAATTAACGACGATTTGACATATGAAAATCGGGGAGAATGTATTTTGGGCACCAATCCAAAATGGTAGGATCAAGCCATTATTTACAAAGGTTCATTTAAATCAGGGATGCCCAAACCGTGGCCTGTGGGCCGGATCCTGCCTGCACCACCAATTAATCAGGCCCATGCCACCCATGCCGCCTCCAGAAGTGGAAGTAAAATGCACGTATGCATGTGTGTTTTACTTCCACTTCTGGTGGGAGTGACCACATGACCAGGACGCTCAACCACATGACCAGCCCGAAAAGTCTGGGCACCCCTGATTTAAATTCATAGAATCCAAGGATTGGGAAGAACCTTGAAAAGTTACATTGTTAGACTAAAATGCTCTGGCTATCTTAGCCAGTAACTTTCTCCTCCTCTGTGATATTCCCTGGAAGGTTTGGAAATCATGAGCAGCATGGTTTCTGGATCATAAAGTTTATAGATCATTAAATTATATTTCAAAAATAACATTTCCTATATGTAAAAAATGAAGTTTTGAGTTATTTTAAAGTTGTATATTAAATGATACATTTATAACCTTTAAAAAAACCCAAGTCGTATCTGACTCTAGCACAGAGCTGGTGGTGCGAACCTGTTGCTGCCCACCACTGGTTACAGGGGGGTGGCATCAGGATTTTAGAGATGCTTAGGTGAGGCATGGCCAAATAAAGATTGGGAACCACTGCTCTTCGCCCTCTATTTTTATCTCTTTCCCCCCATGTGGTTCTTCATCCTAGTAATGGTTAGACTGTGTTCTACAACAGAATCCGGACTGCTCTAACTCAGCTTTTCTGAGCCCTCAGACTGGAGATATGCCTCCTGCTGATGCTCAAAACGTTAATTTTTGTTGATAATCAACTCCTGATGCAGCAGGTAAGCAACTTCCTTGCAAATGAAAGGCAGGTCCATTAACACACTTCCTTCTGAGAAGGGACCGTGATTTTGATGCAACACAGATGCTCCTAGCTAGTGTTAATTTCTCCACACATTATGAAGACCCGGTTGGGGAGGAGGATAGGAAACAAAGAGTATTTCCCTGCTTCAGAGATCCATGCACCTCATTTTTAAAGCAAAGCACAACTTACCCTGGAAAGGGGCACATTTGCTGGTCTCATGGCATGATGTTGAGAAATAAAAAGTGCACAAAATTATACACCAGCAGCTAAGATGCAACAGTTGAGAAATACGCAGAATTGCTTGTCACCAGGAAGAGTTTGGTAAGTCTGGCCAGGTTACCCTGCTATGGTAATAAGAGCAGACCATACTGCCAGTGACTCAACACCAATCATCAGGAGGCAGTTAATTAACTTGACCACCCTGAGGACTAATGGCCTTGGATGCCAAACTCCACAGGGAAGGGTGATGGTCCCCAAGCGGATTAAATGGTCCCACTTGAATCCATCTTGGTAGAGGGCAGAAGCTTCATCCATCCTTGCCTGGGGCTGAGGAGGAAGACTTTGCATGTCAAAAGGGCTTAGGGTGAGAAAGTGACTTGTGGAACTGGATCAGTGGTACTATGGGTATCATGCTGTGATACATAAAGCAGATGAAAGGCCATTGCATTATATTCTCAGGACAGTCTTCATGGCTTATGTCATGAAACGACATCTTTTCTAACGCTCTCAAAGCTTGGAGAGGACCTGGTTTAAACTAGGCCTCAAAAATCTTTTCTTCTCTGTGTCACAAGACTGCCTGTTTCCCAGTATTCCTTATCTGTAGCTAGATGAACTCTCGCATGTTTTGACTATTAGAGAGCACTCTTCCTTCACGTGTGTAAACATCTTTTCTTGTTATGAGAAAGTTTTCTCTGTTCCCTGATTGGTTAAAAGGTATCCCACCTGACTGCAGAATCCCCATCTTGGGGAGAGCAGAGGGGGTTCGCTTTTGGATGTCTATGGGTTAACATCTTTGCCTGGGGGACTATTCCTTTTTGTTTTCATCATGGTTACCTAGATTACCTAGGACTATTGCTCTGTTTGCTGGACTGTCTTATGCTACTGACCTATGCTTTATGAACCTGATCAATATACCTGATCAATAAACCTACGTTTGCTTCAACAACGTCTCTTCATTGGACTAAAGGGTAAGAGAAGCAATGCAGTCACGCACAAGCCTCTGAATACGCTACCTATTAAACCTCCTTGCAGAAGAGAAGCAGCTTAGCTGCATTGCCGGCCAGCTCGCCCTCTGGGGGCTTTGGTTAAGGAGGGCCACAGCAGAGGGGGCCAGCAGGTTCCGTGACAGCTTATTGCTATGAGAATGGCCAACATTTGGATTCGGATATGGAAGAAGAAGAAGAAGAAGAAGAAGAAGAAGAAGAAGAAGAAGAAGAAGAAGAAGAAGAAGAAGAAGAAGAAGAAGAAGAAGAAGAAGAAGAAGAAGAAGAAGAAGAAGAAGAAGAAGAAGAAGAAGAAGAAGAAGAAGAAGAAGAAGAAGAAGAAGAAGAAGAAGAAGAAGAAGAATGCTTCAGGAGAAGTGTGTAAATACGTGCATATTTCTAATGTGCCGTCAAGCTGTCTCTGACTTATGCCCTATGAATGAGCAATATCTGAAATGTCCTGTCCTCGGCAGCCTGGCTCACTTCCTTGAAAGCTCAATCGTGTGGCTTTCTAAATACCAGGGGACATTCTGATTGCCCAGTCAGGCAGGTGACCATGTAATTGAGTCAGAAGTACCTAGGGGCCTCATCAATTAGTTGCAATTAGGTGTGACAAGTTAGGCAAACATTGGAGGAATGCTAATAAGATTCTGGACCCTGCTTTATATCACTGGCGGAATAACAGTGGAAGCAGAGCTGAAACCGTTCAATCTTTGTGTGGTTTCTTTAAGCAATTTACCCCTTGACCTGTAAACTAAGGCAGAATACAGAATTGAAACTGCAATTTATTTTCAGATCTCTCAGTGAGAGACAAAACCTGGTGGATATTCTCCCAAAGGTTCAGTATGTACCTTCAGGAAAGAACTAAAAACCTGGCTGGCAAAGCAGGTGTGGGACACCGGTGATGTGGTGACCCCAGCCGGCAGGCTGATGTAGCAATATTGCTCCCTCGTTTCTTTTAGCTGGTTGGACTAATTCTTGTGGTATTTTTAATTGGTTTTTTAATGGGTTTTAATGTTTTAGACTGCTATGTTGATTTTAATGTTGTGAGCGCCCTGAGTCATTTCGAATTGGGCAGCTATATAAATTGGACAAATAAATACTCTACAAACAGCTTCTGGCATCAGTGGTTCAAATCCCATCACACAATTTCCCCATGCATAACGGTGATGACATCAGCAGGATTGAAAATTGCTGATGATTAATGGGCTCATTTTGCAATTTTGGGGTGCATACAACATTGGCTTAGTGGTTAAGATGCTGAATTTGAGGACCGGAAGGTCGGCATGCCAGCAGTTCTAGACCTGAGTGCTGTGCAAGAGAGTGAGCGCCCATCATCTGCCCCAGCTCCTGCAAACCTAACAGCTTGAAAGCAAGAAATTTCAAGTAGTCTAATAATGCCTGCCATATGACCATCCAAATGTCTGCAGATGCAGACAGAGCTGGCTCTTTTGCTATAATTGGAGATAAACACACACTGGCTTTTGAGCAAGGGAGACCTTTACCTTTATCCAGCATTATTATTATTATTATTATTATTATTATTATTATTATTATTATTATTATTATTATTATTATTATTATTATTATTATTATTATTATTATTATTATCCATGTCTTGTCCTCATTAAAATCTATAGCATGTACTAAGAGTGCTTTGTCTTTATAGCGTAAAACATGGGCAGGTTATGGGGCTGATGCCTCTTCCACAACACTCAGGTTAGAACCGGCAGACTTCACCTCTGTGAACAACTAGCTAGCTGGCAAAAGTGAGGAGTAGCCTAACACAAACAAGAGCCAATTGTGAGCGCAATTATATATGTTCAGATAGGAAGTCTGGTAATACCTACCCAATCTGGTCATTAGCCCCTCCTGGAAAGGATCCAGGGGTGGATTTGCCTATTAGTCTGTAGCCAAATGCACATCTGGGTGCTCCTCATGATAGTCCTTATGCACACCCTCACCCACCATCACCACCACTAGGTTAAACCAGCCTTCCAAGGTTGGTAAAATGAGTCCTCAGCATGTTGGGGACAAGATGTTAATTACCTTGTAACCCACCCAGAGAGTGGACTAATTGTTTCTATGGGGTGGCGTAGAAGTGTGATTGTTAACTGCTAATTACTAGCTGTGACATACCTTGGCCACACCTTGCCATTGGATGAATGACATCCAGTGATCACAACTAAATCCCCCCCCCCCAAAAAAAAACTTAGCTGATAAAAGATGCTGATTCCGATCTAGCACCAAGCAGTTTTCCCATCTCGATCAGCAACCTATGATTAAACACGATCCTATTTGCTGTCAAAGGAAGAAATATGTTTTTCTTCCACTGGTTTCCTCTCCCTCCTTTCTTCTCTCCCGCAACACCACCACCCCCCTTCTATCTCCAGGGTGGGTTTTTATAACCCCCCCTTTCCCACTAATTAGAAAGGGCTGTGATGCTGTCACTTGCTATCTTGGGAAAATATGGGCCATGGATTTTTCCAGACACACAAACCGTCTCGAGTGCTTTTCCCACCATCAGACGAGCTTAAGCAAAAGATCTCGCCTGTCAAAATGTCTGCAGCCATTGCTGATGCTTATATTTCCCCCTAATCACCCTTCTTCATTATGTCCTGTGGCTTCCCCGGAGTCCCCCTCCTGGCTTGGTTGGCAGCTTAGTTTCTTGTTTCAATGTGCAGTGGCTTAGTGAATAAGATGTTGAACTTCACGACTGGAAAGTCAACAGGTCAAGACCCAAGTGCTGCACGACAGAGTGAGCTCCTGTCTCTGTCCCTGCTCCTGCCAACCAAGCAGTTCGAAAGCAAGAAATTGAAAGTACTGTAGATCAATAGGGACCACTTCAGTGGGAAGGTAAACAGAGTTCTGTGCCCTCTGGTGTCTAGTCATGCCTGCCACATGTCCACAGAAATGTCTGCAGATACAGACAGTGATTGGTTGTAAACAGAGATGAGCACTGACCCCTAGAGTCAGATACGAATGGCTTTCGAGCAAGGGTGACCCTTACCTTTACTTCAATGTGCCATTTGGGGGGCCCTTTTGAAGAGCTGAAAAGCCACTTCTCTGCTAATATACCCATCAATTGCTGGGTTCAAGGAAAGGTTTTAAAAATCCCATTTTCCTCCTGTTTGCTGCCTTGGCCTGAAAGCTGCAGCCTCGTAGTGAAAGAAGAAATATGGGCCAGTTACAGAGGGAGCATGTATCATCTAAATGCAAAAGGCAGACAGGCGACAGGAGGCATGGAATGAATCACAGCCTCGGCTATAGATCAGTCTATGGGTACAAGGATACATTCATCTGTTGCTGATTATCTCAGAAGAAGGGTCTTGGTTGGAAAGTGTCTCTTTAATTGATTTCATCTTTTTCATGGTTGGGTTGTTCCTTTTAAATCTCCACGTCTCCTTCAGGCATGATAGCAATCTGTCAACTTGCATCAAAGGGTGGTGGCAGGAAGCCTTTGAATTTGTTTTAAAAGAGAGCGCTGGAAAGAATTTGAAAGTCAAATTTTAGATGAAATGTCCATGTGGCATGAAGAAGCAGATGAACACTTTTCCTCCCAGAGACTCATTTCCTTCAAAGCTCCAATGCTGTAGCAAGCAGACTTGCAAATGAAGGCAGGGACTGATCACATAACAAAGGAACTCCAGTTTGCAAGATGTCAAGGAGGGAAGGAAAGCTGCAAAGATCTTTTGCCTCTTAACAGAGCTCCACTCCTAATCACGACAGCTCTCTGAATGTACCTCTAGGTTTCCTGTGTCCCTCTTTCACTTTTGAATAATTAGGTTTTGCAGGGTTTTGAAGCAATAAAAACATGCAACACCTATTTACCAGGGGAGATAGGAGAACATAAGACCACCTCCCTGGTAATTCACACAGCCATACATATACACCAGCAGTTTGTAGTATAAGAAAATTTATAGATCTTCTCCCTCCTTAAATTTTATTTCCATTTGGCTGTCTATCCTCTCCTTTTTTGTTCTTCCTCTTTCCCCAGTTTTACCTGTCCTCCCCGGTTTTTTTTTCCACTGCCTGGGGGCAAGCTTTGTATTCCAGATTGCCCATCATTAGAAGCTGAAATCTGTTAAGAGTTTTAAAGATGCAATTCAGGCAGAAATGGTGACCAAGCCATCCAACTGACCTGTTTAGAGAAGGGGTGCCCAAACTATGGCCTGTGGGCCAGATCCAGTCTCTGACGCCAATTCATCCAGCCCACACCACCCTCGTCACTCCCAGAAGCGGAAGTAAAACATGCCCATACAGGCATGTTTTACTTCTGCTTCCAGGAGTGACAAGGGGTGTGTGGGCCAAATGAATTGATGCCAGAGGCCAGATCTGGCCTATGGACCATAGTTTGGGCACCCCTGGTTTAAGCAGAGAAAATGGCAGGTTAAAATATATCCCATCCTGTTGCAAAACAGATTGCAAGGCAGGTTTTAGTTCCATTTCCAGTGGGAAGAACCACATGACGGGCCCACTGAACCACGTGACCTGCCTGCTGAACTACATGACCAGCCCATGGCCCGAAATGTTTGGGCACCCCTGATTTAGAGTGGGAAAAAAATTCAAGGACAGAAAGACTGTCTTTTGATCTTGTTCCACATTCCAGTTTTGCGAGATAAATAAGGTATTGCAGATTTTGAACTACACAAATCCCCAGGCAACCAATCACAGAACAAAGCAAACAAATTGCAAACTACAGGAGATGTTGAAAGGTACATCCGCCCCTTTAACTGCTTGAAGAATTACATCTTTGAGTGAAGAGTTATCTGTAATGAATTACTATGATTCTCATTTTCCTTCCCTCCTTTGTCTTCCTGCTTTTCCCTGCTTGCTCAAATATTTCTATTTGTCACGCTCTTTCCACTTCCTTCCTTCCTTCGGTTTCTTTCTCTGCCTCTTTTGCTTTCGTCTTGACTACAACTTTCTGCAGTGGTCAGAGGGCCTTAAAAAAATCTTCTTCTTGAGCAGTAGCCGATTCCAAATATTGGCAATCCTCATGGCGATCAGCCATGAAAACTGTCCTGAGAATATAATGCAATGGCCTTTCATCTACCTTCCACATTGCAGTATGACACCTGTACCACTAATCCAGTTCCACAAGTCACTTTCTGGTCCTGAGCCCTTTTGGCACTCAAAGTCCTCCTCAGCCCCAGGCCAGCATGGATGAAGCTGCTGCCCTCCATCAAGATGGATTCAAGTGGGATTTAATCCACTTGGGGACCATTACCCTTCCTTGTGGACTTTGCCACCCTGACCCAAGGCCATTAGTCCTCAGAGTTGTCAGGTTAGTTAATCACTGCCTTATAATCGGCATTGAGTTGCTAGCAGTAGGGTCTACTCTATTACCACAGCAGGATAACCTGGCCAGACTGTCACCTGTTAAACAGACCTTGTAAATATTACTTTTGTGGTCTACAGCTTCCGGCATCCTCCACTGAGCTAGCTGGAGTTGATAGGAACTGTGGCAAAGAATAAAATTAACCCAGTTATGGTAGGAAAGTAGATAGTAGTGGTGGGAAGAAAGATGGTTTTAAAAAGTGGGTTATTATTCTGGAGAGATCATCATCGCACTTCTTCTTTTTTGTTTCAGTCAAATCTTGGATTGCCAAAATGAAGCCACCTTCTTGGTTTTGGTGTTGGCCAAACTTAAATCCCCATTGGTATATGTTTCTAATAGTACCAGCAGATGATCTGGATTCTGTCTCTCTCCACATTCACACTGTTTGTTGTTATCCAACAACAGCCCCCATTTGAGCATGTTGGTCTTACATTTAGGGACTCAGACCCTCACCATGTTCAGGGTCCTCCATGCGACAGGAAAGGTTGCGTTCCTCAGTCATTTCCACTTTAATGTTGTTTCTTGTCCAGTGAGCTCCTTCCTCCATCTTCTAATTTGGTTTTGCTCTTGCATATTCTCAAGAATGTTTGTTCTTGCCATAAAGCTCTTCCTGGATCTGAGCCTCATATCCATTCAGAGGATGTTGAGGGTCCTCCTCTTGCTTAGTGCTCCTGGTGTCTGCTGCTACTCCTTTCCTTATCTTAGGTAGAGCAATACCAACAAGAGGATATATTTTCTGAACTGGTATAGGTTTGAGGCCTCCAGTCACTATATACATGGCTTCATTTACAGCACTGTCAACTTATTTCATGTGTGTCGATGTGCTCCACGCTGGAGCAGCATCTTCTGTCACTGGGATGCTCAGGGCCAAAGCAGATGTAGGCAGTGTAGATGGTTGGGTATGATTGCACTAGAAAAAAGACACAATTACATACAGAGGGGCAGTAAATGAATCAGACTGGCTGAAATCCTGCTGTGCAGTTACACAAATGCCGTAGTGGTTGGAAACAAGATGCCACTGGTTAAGAAATGGTTGTGCTGCTCATCGGGCAAACAGATCGTGCCTTCAAAACTTTCTTAACTTATAGCAGCCCGTGTCTAAAAGTTACACTGTTTGCATAACTGAATGTGATGTCTATCCGCGTCCCCGATTAAACTGCAGCTTGGCTTGCACCCAACATATTGAGAAGCTCTCTGAAGACATCTGCTAGAGTCATCGGGAACCTTCTGGACATGCAGTATCTATTCCACAGTCTACCATGTGTGTGAACCAAGCCTGTAATTTTCACATTTCCCCGAGTTTACAAGGCAATTCCGGATTTCAAGCCAACACCTCCACCCGTGCAGTTCTTTGTCCGACTGCCTTGCCAGGTGGTGGGAATGAGACATAAAGTGTCTCTAGTCCATAAAAATTCCAGGAGGATTACTTTAATAATAAGTCGGGCCATCAGCATCAGTCCATTATAGACTCCCTGCCAGGTGTTGTGTCTCTCCTTATTCTACCACCACCACCACCACCACCGGTCTTAATCTCTTTTGTTTGTTTGTTCCTTTCTTTTTTGTAAAATGTTTTAAATACTAGAATGCTTCCACTGATTTGGTTTCTATGAGAAGCGCAGGAAAGTCAGTAACATAATCCAGAAAGAATGGGATGAAATCCTAGATAGGGAACAAAAGTTGGGGGGAAAGTTATAGACAAATAACTGGGAAAGAGCTGGAGTGGTGGTGGTGGTGGTGGTGGTAGTGAAAGAGGAGGTGCTGTGGAATGGCACATTTTTCTACTCCTGTTTACTGCCTGGTGGTGCTCCATCATGGAGCATTAAAGGTCTTCAACACTTATAAAAGTAGCAAGACTAATTTTGCAACATACTCTCGCTTTCTCTCTCTCCTCCGCCACCCCCATACTATATACATATTCTATACCTGACCTGCACCCAATTTTCTTTAACAAGGAGAGAGACTAGAAGTATAATAAAGAGAAAATGCAAATATTTGAAAATATCCAAGTGAAGAGGAATACCTGTATATATATATATTCTCGGATACGTGTTCCTTTTGTTGGCAGGAATTGAAGATGAATACTAATAATTTATATTTTAATTTTCTGAAACAAAATGGGGTCATGGATTCTAGATTTCAGAGCAGCAGATACATGTGCTTCTTTTGCGAATACTGTATTTTGATATGTTGGAAGGCATCCAGGCCATTTTGAAAAGTAAATAGCAATTCCTAGTGTCATGACCCTTTAGCCATCTTGGCTCACAACAATTTATTTTGTGAACCACAATAATGGTTCAGGGAACAGTTTGGATCGTGAATTACTTGACCTTCTTTAGCTAGGTGTCTTAATATTACCTTTTATTTTCACAACTGTGAAGAGAAAGGGACATTAAAAGAAGGCTTCAGCTTCAACTGGATTCTTGCTCACCTTTACAGCTGAGCAAAACTCATGTATTTATTATGTTCATGTTTGCTTCGGCTGTTGTTGGAAAAACACCGCTGCTTTTCAACATGTTTTTGAGTAGCTCCCTTGGTATTTTTCATTTTTCATTCCAGTCCTGGTAAATGTGCCTAATGAATGAATGAATGAATGAATAAGAAGTCTTTAAAAAACCACCACCGAGAAGATTTGCTTTACATTTAAGGCTTAAGCCAATATTATTTACTATTGTCATTTATTTTGTTTTCCCTGAACTTTTGAATTTTTCTTTTTGCAAACTGGCCAGAGTAGCAGATTCTGTGAGATTTGCAAACAATGTAAATAAGAGAAGCTGAGTGCTTCACCTACGATGCCACTACATACCACCAAAACAAGGAAGAGTTTAGGGATATAATTTTTGTTAGACAGGCACTACAGAAAAACCACATACATACAGTAATCTATTTCAGAATCTTTCTTGCATGTTTGCAGACATAGTAGCTGACTGGTTACCAAGGGCAGAGTAACAATAGACACACTAAACCTTTTAAATTGCTAATTGTATATACTATTTTTTGACCAATAGTACATACAATTAGCATATGGGGGCTTTCCAGTGGGGGGACTGACCAGAGGTAAAGCAGAAAGACACAGTCTTCCATGTGTTGTCTATCCCGAAGACATCCCCGTGGAGAGTTTAATGGAGCTGTTCTTTAGTCTCTCCTTTCAAGTCATCTTCCTCGCCTCCTGCTGCGAAAGTGAGCAACCTGACCTGGTCCATTTCAAAGTCAAGGGAGGGTGACGGATCTGCCATAAGCGTCAGCCTTCTGGTGTGACCGGGTCATGCGCAGGCTTCCCACCAGGCAACTTCTCCCAAGGTCCCATCCAGAGTTACACCGGGGCACATTGCATGCGGTTGGAAGCATGTGTGCCCCTGATCTCAGCATGGCCAGGCAGCTGATGCTGTGACCTTCTCCCGCTGCCACACTGGGGTTCAAGAACAAGACACCTCTCTCCTAATCTTGCCCTTCCTTACAATAACAAGAGCACATCAAGCCTTTGATCTTCAAGCCCCCCTTCCCATCCCTGCTGCTGGTTATCTGCTGCTGGGCAAATTCTGTAAATCCTCTTCTTTGTAGTCGTCTTCGTCTTCTTTTTCGGCGGCGTCTTTTTCTTCTTCTTCTTCTTCTTCTTCTTCTTCTTCTTCTTCTTCTTCTTCTTCTTCTTCTTCTTCTACTACTACTACTACTACTACTACTACTACAACACACCTCATCGGGTGTCGAGGGAGATACAAGGTTCTCATTCTGGCATTTCTACATTACAGTAAAACCTCAGATAACACTAAAACTTGGTCCCACAAGTCTTGGTGTTATCCAATTTTTAATGTTATCCAATGCATGTTAAAATCCTATGGGATGCATCGGATAATGTTAAAACTCCACAGAGATACATTGTAACCAGCACAGGCTTTAGTGAACGTTATCTGATGCATCCCACAGGATCTTAACGTTATTTGATGCAATGTTTTCCTCCAGATTGCTTACCGTTATGCAGTTGTAGCGTTATCTGAGGCAAACGTTATCTGAGGTATTACTTGTATTTGGTATTCTTGCAATGTGTCTTTGGCTTCTTGATTAGTCTCCCAAGAAGTTCAAAGCCCATGATGGCGAACCTTGGCACTCCAGCTGTTTTTGGGCTGCAATTCCCAGAAGCCCAAGTCCTTGTGAATCCACATGAATGGATTTATACATAGTTAACCCATTGGTGTGGATTCATAGTGCCTTAGGCTTCTGGAAATTGCAGTTCAAGAATAGTTGGAGTGCCAAGGTTTGCCATCACAGTTCTAAGCCAATCCCTTTGTGGGAGCCACGGAAACAACACATTCCCGCTTTTACACAGAGACCATCTCTGACATCCTCTCTGCCTGCCTTTGGTTTGCAGAATTTGACCCTCAAGTGTTCCAAACCCAGGGGACACACCAGAAATAATGAATGAAAGGCTCAAAAGTCTACAAAGCAGTGGCAGAGTAATGCGATATGCTCCCAGTAACCACATAAACATGTGTGTGTAATAATAAGATTTTAACAACCGGCAAGTCACTGTGTCACACAAGAAGAAAAACTGGCACTCTTTGGGGTGTGTTTTTTTATGTATGAAAAGGCAAAAGAAGTTTCCAGCTTTCCCAGAAATGACCTTCCAAAATCTGGGAAAGATTCCCAAAAAATGTGTAATATCAATATAGGGTGAAGGAAGCCATTGATGGGAAGATGGGAAGTTGCTAAGACTTTACTCCAGTATTTGAAGTTGACAGGATAAGATTACTTTGCCATGACTTGGGCTGGAGGCGACAGTCATTTGAGGAGGGTAAAAAGAAATGAGGTGATCTAGAATGGATCTGGGAATCAATATGACTTTCCAAAGTCTCCAACAGAATAGATTCGGGGAAATAGGGTGGCATTCTAATTACATGAGATGTCGGCACTATTACTGGAAATAGGAACTGATTTGAAACATCTTGGGAGTCCCACTAACTGCGTAAGAGGCAAACATTGTTCATGGGACATGGTTCAACAACACCGGGTATTTTTCTCACTACCCCCAAAGAAAGGATTAATCATCCTACAGTTTACAATCCCAAAAACCACACAAGTTGCCCTTTTGTCAATGCATCCTTTGGCACTAGACAGAAACCAATGTCTCTGATGAGTCAAAAGAAAATAGGGAATCTCAATTTGACATGTACTACAACTTCCAAATTCCACTTGGGATGCATAAATTATGGCATCCATGCAGAAGGCTCTCCATCAAGGAATTGGGGTTTATATTTCATTTGCTCCCTAGATTTGCCAATCAAATAGGTGACAGATTAGACCAATCTGGAGTGCTGTCTTGACCCTTTTCTTGGAAGAAGAGAAATCTCCTGTGTGGATGGAAGGATTGCTCCATTCAGTAGTGGGCATCAGCAGGTTCGCACCAGTTTGCCAGAACCGGTAGCATAAATCCCCCCCCCCCCTTGCCCATCCAAGTTTTGAAATAAAGTAGTCCTAATTCGGGTGCAATGCAGGGCTTTCCCCTTGGCCACGCCCACCATACCACACCCACAGTGTGGTAGTAAAAATTTTCTGGAGCCCACCACTGGCTCCATTGAAAGATTAACTCGATCACATGAAGATAAGATTTAATTTTCAACATGCAAAAGGCTTCCTCAAATTTCTCTGTCTGAAAAAGCCCCCTGTGATCCTTACATTTGGTATTTCAAACTTCTGGGCAATCTCACACAATTTTGGACTTGATTCCCACATGATCTTTTGGGGAGGCACAGATGCTGTAATCTCTGTTGCTATCAAATGCAATATTTGATGGATACAAGGGTGGCTGCCTGCTTTATTTTGCCACCAAAAGACCAGGAGACCCTTCCTTGGGGCATAAATGTGATGCTGAGCAATGGCAAAGCAGTATTATTTTGGGTGTTTGGAGTTTAAAAAAAAATACTTGCACCAAAAGTAAAAGAGAGAGAAAGGCTTTATTATCATGTATGCAAACAGCAAGAGGGCAGAAAGATATAAACAGACAAAAATCAAAATAGTGCAGACCTGGTCTTATCTGGTCTTTTGCATACCAAATCATTTATTTTACCCGCTCGCTGGCACACACACAAAGGCATGGGTAGGGGTCAAGGGGAGCAGCGGGACTTTTTATCTGTAGCTCACTTAAAGTTCAAAATGGCTTTTCTTCAGCTACATATGTAACCATTTCGCCCCATCAGTTTTCAGAAAGATCTTCCAGACAGCTTTATTCATACATCTTCTGATGTTATTTTATCAGCAAAGAGACAGATGGTCAGATCACGTGCCTGTTTTCCTCCTCTGGCAACATTGTCCCTCTGAGGCACTTGCATGCATATCTTTCAGTGCTACATGCTGAAGCTAGACTGTGAGAAGTGTTCCTGTTAAAACCAAGAACAGATCTTTTACCCCTTGTAGGGTTAGTAAAGGTAAAGGTTTCCCTTGATCGAAAGCCAGTCGTATCTGACTCTAGGGGTCAGTGCTCATCTCTGTTTCTAAGCCGAAGAGCCAGCGTTGTCTGCTTCTGCAGATGTTTCCATGGTCATGTGGCAGGTATGACTAGACACCGGAGTACCTGGAATGCTGTTTCCTTCCCACTGAAGTGATCCCTATTTATCTACTTGCAATTTCTTGCTTTCGAACTGCTAGGTTGGCAGGAACTGGGGCAGAGACTGGAGCTCATTCCGTCCTGCAGTTCTCGGGAATCGAACTGCTGACCTTCCACCTCCCAGTCAGTGTCTTAGTGACTTGAGCCACTGCAGTGTTACGTTGCTTTTAAACACAGAATCAGGATCTTCTCTAGTGTGGGTCAGGAGGATGGCAGGTTCGCTTCCAATGCAACTCTATAACTTTGGACCTATTTTGTTTTCTTCTGCTTGGAAAACAGATAACATCATGGATTTCCTGCAGAATTCTGATTGGTCACTCACTATGGAATGCAGGATGATGAATTTTAAGTCAAATCCAGCAACGTGCTTATTTCATTAAATTAATCTCAAGGTACAAATGGATTAGTGGTTTAGAATCTGAACTTGATGACTGGAAATTCGACAGGTCAGCAGTTTGAGACCCAAATCCTGCACGACGGAGTATGTAAGCTCCCATCTCTGTCCTAGCTCCTGCCAACCTAGCAGTTCAAAAGCAAGAAATTGCAAGTAGATAAATAGGGACCACTTTGGTGGGAAGGTAACAGCCTCATGTTTGCCATGTATCCATGGAAACGTCTGCAGACACAGACAGTGCTGTCTCTTTGTCTATAAAGAGAGATGAGCCTAGAGTCAGATACGACTGGTTTTTGAGCAAGAGCGGCCTTGACCTTGACCTTTTACAAATGCCAACCCTCTGAGAATTTTTAAAGCTAACTTCTCCAATTTGCTGTGCCAATTTCACTTCACTTTTCAGTGGCATCTTAACTCAACCCCGATGACTTGGTTTGTTGGGTCCAATTCTTCATGGAAACCTTTATTTTTGAATCAGGCTTTGGAGATGCTTTTAGGAATGTGCTGAAGTGGTTGGATGTTTTTATTCCCAGCATGTAAGCCACTGCTGAGAAAGGAGGATTTGGCTGTGTTTTGCACACAATCCTTTTTGTTCCTCTCCAGATCTGCTATTGCTCGGCAGACGGTAGCTGAACTGAGCTGGCAGTGGATGCTCTTGGAAAAGAATTTATTTGGACTCATTAAATTTATTTGGAGTGCTTGTTAAAAGCATGTTACTCGTCCTCTTCTCGCTCCTCTCTTTGATTTGCCTTTCCGAATGGGATCGCTTTGATTTGTTCGGTGGCCACACAAGATTATACGAGAACCATTTCCTCCACTCCCAGTGCAATAAAAGAAAAGTAAAACCATAACCGAGTCAAAACCAGGATCCACGAAGGTCCAATCGGTCTTGACACCACATTTAAGCCTTCGTATAATACTAATGTAACACTTTGTGAATGAGTTATTCTTTAAACTTATCTTTTTTTATACAATACAAATTAGGTAAATATTGCCCTTGCCCGAAAGCCAGTCGTATCCAGCTCTAGGGTTTAGGGCTCATCTCTGTTTATAACCAAAGAGCCAGCGCTATCTGTATCCACAGACATTTCTGTGGACATGTGGCAGGCATGCCTCAACACCAGAGTGCACGGAATGCTGTTTACCTTCCCACCGAAGTGGTCCCTATTTATCTACTTGCAATTTCTTGCTTTTGAACTGCTAGGTTGGTTGGCAGGAGCTGGGACAGAGACAGAAGCTCACTCAGTCATGCAGCACTCAGGTCTCGAACTGCTGACCTTCCAACCTTCTAGTCATCAAGTTTAACCTCTTAACATCTAAGCCACCACAGTCCGCACTGCTGCCTCCTTTATAAAACTACTTCCAAAAAATAAAATAAAAATACCCCTAAATCTCCCTAAATCATATGGAAGCAACCCTATTCTAGGAATGTTTTAAAATAAGGAATAAACTTTAGATAATTGCAGCAAAAATGTAACAATCTTATAAAATATGGCTTTCTATTTTTGAGTAAATCCTTTTATTTTCTATTATTAAAATATAAAGAAAACCAAACACAAAATAAACAAGAAAAAACACCACAACAACTACAAAAACCCCCAAAACCTTAATAAAATTACATACAACGACTACATGCAACCACAACTCGTGAGGCATTATAAATTCTTTCTTGATTAACTATTCTCAACATTGTTACATTTTTTTTAATACACGCATCCCGTTCTTCCAAAAAGATGATACAACATCTTCCTCTGGCTTTACTTTTTTGCCTTTCACTAAAACATAATCTAAAAATTATCTCCATATTTCTCTAAAATCAGCAATTTTTTACTAGTCCCTTTTTAACCTTTCACTCACATGTCAATTTATCATTAAGCCCTCCAATGCTGGAAGCATTCAAGAGAGAATTAGACAACCCTCTGTCAGACCTGCTTTGATTCGGATTCCTGCCTTGACTCGAGGACCTCAATGATTCTATGATTTATAGCTATATTCCATATCTCTTTATACCAATCATCCAGTTCAAATTCCCAATGTACTTTCCATTTTAAAAAAATAACATTCAACCTCAAAGCTTTTACAAATAGAACAACCATCGCTTTCTTATTCCATTCTATCTGCATGAGTAACACCTTAAAAGCTCTTTGCTCCCAAATTGTAACGTGTTAACAGGAGAATTAGTTATTTCTAATGTGTTTCTTCCTGGCTTGTGATTTCAACCACACACATATCTCATGGTTTGGCCAGCTAGGCTGGCTGATAAATACCATCCTCACCATCAACATACATTCAACCGTGTGTAAATAATCTAACTTTTGTGAAATGAGTCCTACAATTGTGTTTTTGGCCAACGCTTCCAGAAGGTGTGCCCGCAAGCAGGTAGGATGGACACGTCATGTGAAAAGCTCATTCCATCCTAGGTTGAACTTCATGACCTCCCATCTTTCAAGGAAACAAGGAGGAAGAGAGGAAAGGGGGTAGGTGGGCTTCTTGTGGTCAGGAGGACTCACGTCAGCCATTTCAGCCTCCCTTGGCAAGTGATTTGTGGTCCTTCAGAGGAATGTTGAGACTTCAAAGTTGAGATCGATGCCATAAAAACACTTTCCAGCTGCTCCCAACATGGGGGGGGGGGGGAGGGCAGCCAGAAATGCCATCCATCTGTGTGAGAATAGAAAAGGGAAAGATTTTACAAAAGGGGGGGGGGGAGAGAAAAGGTCATTGTTTTAAAAGAGGGAGATAATAATACAGTACAGTAATACCTCAGATAACATTAGTATCGAATAACACTAAAATCGCATAATATTAAGCAATCTGGGGGGAAGAATTGCATCGGATAACATTAAGATCCTATGGGATGCATCAGATAACAACCGCTAAAGCCTGTGTGGTTACAATGTATCTCTATGGATCCCATAGGATTTTAACATGCATCGGATAACACTAAAAATCGTATAACACCAAGACTTGTGGAACCAGGTTTTAGTGTTATCTGAGGTTTTACTGTAATTTCATGTCAGAAATTACTCTGAGTTGAAAGGATTTTTGTGGAAGAAACTCCACTTGGGGAACACCCAAATGAGGCTCCTTTCATGTCCCCAAGAGCTGAGATAAAGACAGGCACTCACTCTGTTAGGCAGTACCCGGGTCTTGAACTACTGACTTGCCAGCCTTCCAGCGATAATAAATAAGGTGAGCTTCTAAATCACTGAGTGCAGGAAAAATATGACACCCACCCACCCACCCACCCACCCACAAAGAATCATATTTGATTTCTGAATTAAAATTAGAGGCATCCTTCTCTCATACACCCACATGGTTTCATTATAATAGAGATATTTATGGGAATTATATCAGAGAGTAAACAAAGCAAAATAAAAAGATAAAAACGTGCCACCTTAAAGCTGAACTGTTGTATTTTAATGGTAGCTTTCATGGATCAAGTCCACTTTGTCAGTGGGAATTATTGGGACTTTATGGGAATTATTCTCCCTCAGACTAGCTCAATGGTGTCCCTCAGAAATAAAAGTTAAGTGGGTAAGAAAATAGACATGGGGGTTGCCAACTGTAAGTGAAATCCAAGCTGCCCAGGTTTTGGGAATGGTTTTATGAGCTGTGTTGAGGAATTTTAGGAACAAGACGGGCCCCAATATTAGGTGGTTAGTTAACATCAAGGCAAGCCCAGCCAAATGTCACAGCTTCTTTTTGGAGGGAAATCTGTCCTCATATTAGATTTGTACTGGAATAACGTGGCTGGAAGCCAACAGAATTTCAACACCAGGGAGCTTCTCAGTTAAGACGTTGGCACTTGGGGCGGGTGTCGTGTGAGACACCAAATGCAAAACACCGAATGAAGAAGAGAGCCACTTCATGATATCGGCAAATTAATCACTTCCTTCAAATGTACAGTCAAACCTCGCTTAACGAGCGTTTGGCTTTGCGAAAAACTCGCTTAACGAGTGGGTTTTTCAAAAAGCGATCCGACTCGCATACCAAATATTTTCGCTATGCGAGTCCGATAGCGAAAATATGTGCTATGCCAGTCGGACTTACCCTATAGAAAACTTGCATAATGAGCGTTTCTATGGGGAAAACTCGCATAACGAAAAAAAGTTGCTATGCGAGTTTTTCCCGTAAAAAAAGCTCATTGTGCGAGTTTTTCCATTGGAATTTTTGCTATGCGAGTCAAACTCGCATAGCTAAAAATTCGCATATCGAGTAGCTTTGCAGAACGAATTAAATTCGTTATGCAAGGTATTACTGTATTAGAGCAGTGAATATGTGCCACATCACGTTAAAAACAGCATTAGGTATTTCTTTTGGAATAGTAGCCGTGTTAGCCTGTGTTTCAGGCATATCAGAAAGCAAAAAATGCAAACAAACACTGCAGCACTTTAAAGACTAACTGCTATATGTTTAATATGAGTTTTCGTGGATCAACTTCATCAGACATATGCCAGTGGCAGATGTTCTCTGGCAGTTATTCAGATCAGCTCTAAATGTGGCTGTTATTTGGATTTATTTATTTATTTAATCACACTTTTATGCTGCCCTCCTCAAAAAGACCCAGGGCAGCTAGCAAACTCTCCAAAACACTTAGAACAGAATAAAAACACAATATAAAAATCAAGATTAAAAGATTAAAAAGATTAAGTAAAAAGATTAAGTAAGACAGCTCTAAATGTCCCCTATTCAATTTTAAATGTGGGGAAATTATTATTATTATTATTATTATTATTATTATTATTATTATTATTATTATTATTATTATTATTATTATTATTATTAATAATATTGACTTATATGCCACTCCACTTGCAAAGTGTGACTTTGGGCGGCTTACAACATGACTTCACGTAATATACATCTACAAAATGATCCAATTTACATAGTATTACAAGCTCAAAAGCAGAACACAGTTAAAACAATACAAAATCATCCTCCTAATCCTAGGCTGTGGCAGTCTTTTATCCTTCTCCAGGCGGGTGGAGCCCGGAGTTAAGCGGGCTGGAGCCTTCTCTACCGCCCGAATGGCCACAGCTGAACCTAAGGGTGAGCAGGCAAATACCTGACATTGAATTTAGGCTAATCAGTTTAACCTCTGTGTTGCTGGGTGAGCACATCCAACATTGTGTGAGACATGCTGTGAAAGCGAATATTGCAGGAAAGTTATGAAGGTGGTATAATATAACAAAATACAAAATATATAGCAGCATATAACAATCTGTGTATCAAAGTTGATAATGTCTCATAAACCCCTGGCTAATATTCAAACCCTTTTGGTGGGTGTCCAACAGATGGATGCATTTTATTTCTGCTGTCTCTCTCTGGATCCTAATCTTGTAATTTTTCTCTATGTGTAGGTATGTGTATCAGGTATACCCACCTAAAAGGTAAAGATAAAGGTCTCCCTTTGTGCCGCCCTACTCCAGCAGGCATGTTTGCCGCACAGCAGTGCTACACAGAGAGTCTATTCAAGGAAAGTCCAAATAGCAAAGTTCAAAGAGCAAGCCAAGGTCTGGTTACTGTTAGTTCAAGCAAGCATCTAGTTCAAAGGATGTCCAGGGGCATCGTCAGGGTTGGCAGAGAAGTCAGGGTCACGGCAGGCAGGTCAGGGTTTAGGCAGGGAATCTCAAGAGGTATCCGAAGTCAAGCAGGACATTGGTCTTTGCACTGAAGAATTGTACCAATGCTGGAATGCTGCAACAAACTTGCTTAAAGCTTCCCAGCTAATCACTATCAGCTGGGAGCCTTCTCTGGTAACTAGTTCTAGCTTCCTTGTGTTACAGGTGTAGTTCCTTTCTGACTCTTTCCCTGACTGAGTACTGAGTACTGTCAGAGTCAGACTTCTGATCTGACAGGTCATCTGCCTGAGGAAACAGAGTTGAGCCAGAAGCAGGCTGAGATTCCTGGTTCAGGACATTCTCAGGTTCGGGTGCAGGCAGAACTGGGCTGGGCATAGGAAGTGCCTCCTGATCCAGGTCATCTTTGGAGTCTGATGAGGACTGGATCATAACACACTTGCTGGAAAGCCAGTTGTGTCGGACTTGGGATGGGGTGCTCATCTCTGTTTACAGCCAAAGAGCCAGTGCTGTCTGCACCTACAGACATTTACATTTGGCAGGCATGACTAGATGCCGGAGCACAAGGAACGTTGTTACCTTTCCAGCTGAAGTGGTACCTATTTATCTACTTGCAATTTCTTGCTTTCGAATTGCTTGGTTGGCAGAAGCTAGGACAGATGACTGGCACTCCACCACATGGCACTTCCCGGTGTGGTGGGGGTGGAGAGACCGTATGAAATGGTGCCGTGGATTCTCAACCTCTCGACCATGGGCTAGATGTGGCCCGTGGGCACTTTTTTCTGTTACAGTACAGCACAGAAAGCAAAGCAAAAATAGTGCAAAATTTTGTTGGAACCAAATGGAACACGAGAAGATGGATTGAGGGAGCCGAACTGATCCAAACCTTCTGAATCAGGGGTTTGAAACCTACAGCCAGTGGGCCAGATCTGGGCCATTGTGCCAAATAATCTGGCCCCTGGCCTCGCTCTAGCTGCCGCTGCCACCGTCACCAGAATCGGCCACAAACCCATTTACGGCCATGTAAATGCGTTTACAACAGCCATAAATGAGTCTGCGGCTATTGTAAACGCATTTACAACAGCCAGTTTTATGGCACCAGTCCAGCCCGCTCAGCTGACTGAGGGTGTGTGTGTTCTGGCCCACAGCTGAAAAATGTTGAGAACCCCTGTTCTGGATCAACATTAGACATGTTTCATGCTAGGAAAGGAGGTCTGGGTCGGGGTCCGTTTTGAGAAACAAAACAAAGGGCTGGTTTTTAATCCTTGTTGAAATGGTGATATTTTATGTCTAGTCATTTCCCATCCGTCTTCTGTAGCACCATAAGCTGAAAATACATGTGGAAAAGGGGTTGACATTTTAGACATTCCTGGCACTACAGAGCATTTTAGAGTCTTGTTCTCACACCCACAAATCCATGTCAGGACTTTGAAATGTTACTTGCTTGGAGCACACATCCCCAGGTAATGGTCTCCCTTGCTCGAAAGCCGGTCATATCCGACTCTAGGGTTCAGTGTTCATCTCTGTTTATAGCCAAAGAGGCAACGCTGTCTGTGTCTGCAGATGTTTCCATGGACATGTGGCAGGCATGACTAGACCCCTGAGTGCACAGAATGCTGTTTATATCCCATCTGAAGTGGTACCTATTTATCTACTTGCAATTTCTTCCTTTTGAACTGCTAGGTTGGCAGGAGCTGGGACAGAGACAGGAGCTCACTCTGTTGTGCAGCACTCAGGTCTCAAACTGCCGACCTGCTGACATTCCAGTCATCTGCAATGGCTCAGTAGTTAAGAAGCTTGCCTTGTTAGCTGGAAGACTGGCAAGTCATCAGTTTGAGACCTGGGCACTGCATGATGGTTTGGGTGCCTGTCTCTGTCCCAGCTCCTGCCAACCTAGCAGTTTGAAAGCAAGAAATTGCAAGTAGATAAATAGGTACCACTTTGGTGGGAAAAGACATTGGGGAGATGAAAGGAACCTCATCCTGACATACCTTGAGATGAGTTCCTTCAGCAAAAATCCTTTCAATGCAAAATAATTTCTGACATGAAATTATTATTCCCACTCAGCCACCGCAAGTCCCTCACCTATCCCACAATCCCCCCCCCATCAGCACTTTTAGATCATACAGAATTGGTACAAACAAAGCAAAATATCTTTTCCCCAATCTGATCCATCAAAGTGTAAAACCAGCTCTTCATGGCTGCCCTTCTTAGTGCCATCATCATCCTTTGCAGTTGGCTTAACCACAGCAAGAGCCACATGGCAAATGTTCTTGGAAGCCATTTCCCCCTTGCTTCAAAATTGTGGCGCTTTCTTCCCCCCTCCCTTCCCAGCTCCAACCATAATGAAACAGTCTGTTAACTTTGAGTTGTTATTTTTAACGGGAGGGAAAATATTTCGGATTGTTATGTTTTGTGACCTCAAGTTAGCACAGGGCAGCCCTGAACGCTCCCACTGCAACCGTAAAGGGTTGGTTTTGGCCTGCGTTTCAGATGACGAGGAAGCGATCGCTCACAAATATTATGCTGGGCCTGTCATGTCGTCGCCCATGCCGAGTGATATATGGGCCGCCGTCCAAATGCCCCTAACAGCCAGCCTCCCCCCCAATTTCGCCCTCTCTGTGGCTCCAGGGGTGATGGCTTCTGCACGTGCCAGAGAATTCCTATAAACCCATCTGAGGATGTTCTCAGGAGGCCTTTGGAACGCATGGCTAGGTGTGAGCTTCAAACAGGTTTCTTCTGAAGATGACGAGGAAGTGTCATGCCCTATGCATTGTTAAATGGAACTATTCTGAACCTCTTTCTGAAGCGACTCAATTTTTGCCTTCCTTGGCAACTTTCAGAAATAAAAAATAGCCAGGAATGAATGAATAAATGAATGCCTTTTTCTTCTTTCATGAACAGATCAAACTTTGGACTGACAAAATGAAGCCACTATCTTGGTTTTGCTGTTGGCCAAACTTAAGTCCTCATTGGTGCCTGTTTCTGGTAGTAATTGGCAGACCAGCAAATGAGCCAGTTTCTGTATCTCTCTGCATTCACACAGCGTGCTATCTATCAGCAGCCCCCGCATGAGCATGTTGGCCTTACATTTAGGGACTCCAACCCTCAGCCTACTCAGGGTCCTTCAAGTGACGACATAGGGGAGGTTGAGTTCCTCAGCCATCTCCTCCTCCTTTAATGCTATTCCTTGTCCAGTGAGCTCCTTCCTCCATCTTCTAATTTGTTTTTATTCTTGTGTACCCTCAAGGATGTTTGTTTTTACCTTAAAGCTCTTCCTGGATCCAAGTTGGCTCTTTCTATGTACTCCAATGAATGAATGAACACATGAACGCACAAACGTGTTTCTTGTTGGTTTTTTGTTTGTTTTCTATACCACCCATCTAACTAATTTGTCACTCTGGATGATTAACAACAAGAAAAGAACAGCGAGAACAGAAATATTTCCATGGCGGACAAACTCACTCAAGGGCAGAGGACAAGAAAGCCCCTCCTTGAGCAAAGCAGATTTTACAAGGTTGCAGGAAGCTTGCTGGGTGGGGGCCCGATGGATGTTCTTAGGTGGTCTGTTCCCCAGCTTTGGGTGCTGAATAGAAGAGGACTGAGCTCTCCTGGTGGACTTTCCTAAAGTAGCCAGGAGAAAGCTCTCTGGGAGGTTAGCTTGTGTTGACGGAATCACAACACCTATCCCAGCCCAGCAAGGAGCCTTCAAGAACATCACAGCCCCTTCTGCCCAATGTAAATAGACAGATCCTGTAAGCACTCTGTCTGCTCCTTTTGAAAGAGGCTGGACGCTGAGATGTCTGAGGAATCTAGAAGGGATAAATTCAGGAATGAGGTTATAAGGGAAAGAATTGGAAGAGAACCAGTCTTGCACTACATACAGAGACGACAAATAAAGTGGTTTGCCCATTTGGAGAGAATGCCTTGGGAGTCCAAACCGTATAAGGCTTATGTGGAAAGAGGAGAAGGATAAATACCATGAAGCAGACCCAGAGGAAGGTGGAGAGATAACATCAGAGAAATATTGCAAGAATACCAAATGACGCTGATGGAGGTTGCTAAAAATGCCAGAGTAAGAACATTGTCTCTCCCTTGACACCTGAAGGGGTAAAAGGGGGGGGGGGAGTGAGAGTGGAAGGATGTATCACTGGAGACCAAGATCGTTCACTCTTGTGTTTCTAATTACCACATTATTGATGTCAAAGCTGGACAGTAAAGAAAGCTGCAAGAATTGGTTCAAAGCAAAACAAAGCAAAGTAATCACACTTCTATACCACCCCATCGTGCTTAGTGCACTCTCTGGGCAGTTCACAAGTTAATTAACATTCTGACCCAACATGCTGGGTACTCACTTTACTGACCTTGGAAGAACAGAAAGTTAAGTCAACCTTGATTCCCAGCCAGGATCAAACTCACAACCTTTTGGTTGAAGTACAGCAGTTTAACCACTGCACTACTAGTGGTGCTGGAGTAAAGCTCTGTGGATACCCTGGACTGCCAGAAAGATGGGTGAACTATACATGCAATAAACAAATGAGCGAGCGAACGAACGAACAAGCAAGCAAGCAAGCAAGCAAGCAAGCAAGCAAGCAAACAAGCAAACGGGTCCCGGAGCTAGTCAATCCTGAACTGTCTCTGGAGGCAAAATAATGAAATTGAGGCTATACTACTTTGGTCATATCTTGAGAAGTCAGAATTCTCTGGAAAGGACAAAAGTGTTGAGAAAGGTTGAGGGTAACCAAACGTGAAATGAGTTGATTCCCTTAGGCAGTGATGGCAAACCTTTTAGAGACCGAGTGCCCAAATTGCAACCCAAAAAACAATTATTTATCACAAAGTGCCAACACAGCAACAGGGGAGGAAGTAAACACTCTTATTGGGCTCCTGGGCAGAGGGGCGAGGCAAACTCTGTGCTTGGAGAGGGAGGAAGCATTCCCATTGGGCTGCTGGGCAGAGGGGCGGGGTAAACTCTGTGCTGGGGTGACTGCATGGGTGCCCACAGAGAGGACCCCAAGTGCCACCTCTGGCACTCATTCCATAGGTTCGCTACCACTGCCCTAAGGGCCACTGAGGACAAGACATTTTGGAAATCTCTCATTCATAGGTAGAAGAAGAAGGCAATATCTTTTTTGGACCACTAAATTAAAAAATCATAGCGAGCTTTCATGATTCAAAATCATCATAGAAAGTACAGTAAAACTTCACATAAAGAGCATCTCGCTTAGAGACTAACTCGTTTAAAGATCAGATTTTTTTCTGAATGGTCGCCTCACTTAACAAATAAAACCAACCAAAAACTCGCTTAACAACTAAATCAGGGTCACAATCCCCCCACGCCAGAAGTCACAATTGGTCACTTACAAAGGTGTTTTGCTTAAAGAGCAAACTCGCTTAATGAGCAATCCCGTGGAATGCATTATGCTCTTTAAGCGAGGTACCACTGTACAAATGTTTGTAGTCTGGTGGTTGTTTGCCAGGCTCTGTTCTTAAAAAATAAATGCGAAGAAGCAGTCCATTTTATATCTCTCCCCCATTTAACAGACAGACACAGGAAACCTGACCTCTGCTTATTGCCCTTTCCAAATGGCCACAGACAGGCCCCCTCTATGGCCAGGTCAAAACAATGGAAATCTCAGTAACCTCCACCAGGGCAAGGTGGTGGTGGTGGTGGTGGTGGTGGTGGTGGATTTGGTTTACACACTAGGTATTCCAATTGTAGCCAATTCAAAGTCAATTTGTAGTGATGTTGTCTCAAGATGAGGACTGAACAAAGATGAGCACTGAATCCTAGAGTCAGATACGACTGGCTTTCAAGCAAGGGTGACCTTTACCTTTACCTGTCTCGAAGTTAAAATGTCCATGCAGTTCAGGGGGCTTTTCTTGGCCTCTTCAGCAGTTTCCTAAACAAACAAATCAGCCGTGTGATCCATATACAAAACAAATGTCGAAGGAGAAGGCGATACTTTTTTTGGATCACTAAATAACCCTCCTTCATAGGGTTGCCAGACAACGTCAGAATCCATTTGATGGCATGTAACAAGGCAGGCAGTGGTCCATGGGGTCGCAGAGGGTCGGAATCGACTGTGCGACTGAACAACAACAACAAAAAAAAACCAACATCTTCTGTTCTGCTTGACAACCAAGCAGGGATGTGACGAACAACACCCTCCCCAACACACACCGACAAAAGACATTCCTCATCCTTTCCTCTTTGGGGCTTCTTGCCTGGTCACTGCCCCAGATAAGGAGTTCACATCCCCTCCGAAATTTGCTCAGTTCAGCCCAGCCTGAGGTCCCTGGTTTTCTCTGGCCCAATCCCACCCACCCCCCGCATATTTTGCACAAGAGAGAAATTAAAGACGTTTTGGCAGGACCGTTTGCACTTTTCGGGATGAAGACTGATTGAAATAAACGAGAGGGACGAATAAAAAGCAACAAACCATGGAAAAATTATTGCAGCACATATTTTTTTGAGCACTGCAACAAGTAGCGACAACAGAGTCTTGTATCAGATCCTGTGTAGAGCAATGGGAATGAATTGTGCTTAAGAAGTAACTTTTCTCAAACTCTGATGCTGGACTAAATGCCACCCTTGAGTCTGAACTATGCAGCCCATCTTTTGCAAAGCAAAGCAAAGCAACCACACTTCTATACCACCCCACAGCACTTACCGTAGTGAACTCTCAGGGTGGTTCACAAGTTAATTAGCATTTTACCACCAATGTGTCAGGTACTCACTTTACCGACCTAGGAAGGATAGAAGGCTGAGTCAACCTTGGTCAGATTCAAACTCATAACCTTTTGGTTGCAGCAAAGGTAAAGGAAGCTAAAGGTCAAGGTCACCCTTGCTCGAAAGCCAGTCCCATCGGACTCTAGGGTTCAGTGCTCATCTCTGTTTATAGCCAAAGAGCCAGTGCTGTCTGCATTTGCAGACGTTTCCGTGCACACATGACAAGCATGTCTCAACACCGCAGTGTACGGAACACTGTTTACCTTCCCACCCAAGTCATACCTATTTATCTACTTGCAATGTCTTGCTTTCAAACTGCTAGGTTGACAGGAGCTGGGACAGAAACGGGAGCTCACTCTGTCGTACAGCAGTTTAACCACTGCGCCATCCAGCTTATTAATTATAGAGATGGACTAGGGTTGCCTCTCCCTTTTGTTCAATTTGGGGTACTACAATCCCCATCATCCCCAGCCAGCAGACCTCACGATGGCTGAAGATGGAAGGAGCTGGACTCCAAAACAGGACAGGCATGAGGTTAGGTCCATGCTGCATTTATCAAAATGCCATTTGCTGGGCCTTCCTAAATGTCTGGGTCTCCACAGTTTCTGTTGGCAGCTGGAGCTCATGAAATTCTGTTGAGACAACCAATGGCCCTGGGCCGTTCTTCTCTGTTGATTAATTAAGGCACTTAATGGCCAACTACTTCAGACCATATGCAGAGGCTCTGAACAACATTGAGTCACAGCCATGAATACAGCTGCCGATGCAGTTGGGACAGGACATTTTGGCCTCGATGGCAGGATATTCATGGAACACAAAACAGCCGTATGCATTGTTTGTGACATTCTGTGAATGTAGGGAAATGCATCTTGCATGCAGGTGGGGGGAGTTACTTGTTAAAAGTAGTTAATGTTTAACTTTTCAAATTTATGAAACAATTAGTTACAGTTGTTGTTGCAAGACTGCTCAGTAGTTACTAACTCTTAGAGTTACAGGTTCCTACAAATTTCATAAATCTGGAGAAATGAGCTGTTTTCTATGAAAGTTAATGCTCCATAAACAGTGTTAGTCTTCCCGGGGGTGGGGGTTGTACACAGAGAGAGCCTCCTCAAAGATTGCGGTATTTTTGAACTACAATCAAGCATACCTTGGGCAACAGCAATCTCGTTCTGGCTAATCTTTCTCACATTGGGTCAGATGAAAAGAGGGGCAGAATGAACTCACCAAAAGGTGCCTTTGCAGGGCACCATAAATAGGACATGTTTTGATGGGACAGAACTCACTGTGAGGCTAACTGCAGAACAGAGAGAGGGTTTTTTTTTTTTTTTTTTGTTAAAGGGAGGAGGATTAATGGGAACCTACATTATTGCTACAGCTAAAACTCAAACAAGGAAAAACAGTAATTCTGCAATTTTACAGTATGACAATCTTGCATGCTGCTTCACAAGGTCTGCTTAACATGTGGGTGTCCTGATGCCACCTAGTGGTCATTTTAGGAACACTACCAGGAATGCTACGTAATCAAAGCTATTATTGGAGGAAAGATTAATTACAATCACAACAGCGTCTGGGCCCCCTAATGAAATATTTTGTAGTCTATTGGCCTCAGGAAAGAAACTGTGTTTGCTGATTTATTTTAAACTTCACATTACCCACCCATGTTATCAAAGCTGTTTGGGCGATGGATGTCACAGGGACATTCTGGTCTCTTCTCTGGGGAGAAACACAATAAACTTGTGCTGGATATTACTGATATCATTTTTAGTGGGGAAGGAAGATCTTGGCAAGGCCACAGAAAATGTCAAGGAAAATGCATTTTTGCTTGACTTTGGAGTGGTGATAGGAAGAGCCTCCAGCTCAAATGAAGTAATGAGATTCAAGTGGTAGCAATTATTACCCTCTCCATCCCTCAGGTCCACCAGTCCCCATATGTGTTATGATCGTGGATCATTGTCAGCAGGTCTTGGTTCATGGTTGACAGGGAGAGAGGGACTCATCCTAATGATTTCCTGTAACTAGCAGGAACTAAAACATCTGAAAAGAAAATTGAAGCTTTTGAAATGTGGCTCTACAGAGGGCTGCTAAGGAAATCCTAGATCCATGATGGTGAACCTTGGCACTCCAGCTCTTCTCAGACTTCAATTCGCAGAAGCCCAAGTCCCTGTGAATCCACATGAATGGGCTTACTGCGCGTATGTGTGAATCCAGTGGTGGGATCCAAATTTTTCTACTACCTATTCTGTGGGCGTGGTATGGTGGGCGTGGCCAGGGGAAAGCCCTGCGTTGCACCCGAATTAGGACTACAGTAAAACCACGACTTACATATGCCTCGAGTTACATAAAATTCAACTTACATAATGATTTTTGCACTAAAACCATGTCCTGATTTACATAAATGTCCTGATTTACATAACACAATTTCAGTAATAAAGTAAGTAGGAGTAGTAATTTCCTATGGGTTTGCTTTGAGTTGCGTTAAAAAAATCATTTTTCCTATGCGGTTGCTTTGAGTTACATAAATATCATTTTCCTATGGGTTTGCTTCGAGTTAAGTAAAAAATTCATTTTTCCTATGGGTTTGCTTCAAATTATGTAAAAATTCATGGTTCCTATGGGTGGTTTGCTTCAAGTTAAGTAAAAAAACTGATTTACATAAAAGCCTACAGAACAGACTTTTTACGTAAGTTCTGGAGAACTGGGGTGAACCTGCTGAATCCCAGTTAATCCCATTCATGTGGATTCACAGGGACTTGGGCTTCTGGGAATTGAAGTCCAAGAACAGCTGGAGTGCCAAAGTTCGCCATTACTGTCCTAGATTGACTATGTGACTAATGAAGAATTATTGTATCAGATGACTAAAGAACAAGAACTGTTTAAGACCATTAAGCAAAGAAAGCTCTAATATCTTGTGCATATTATGAAGAATGACGTAAAAGTTACAGTTTTTATACACCCCCCCCCCCCCAATCTCCCTTTGAAACTCAAAAAAAGGGTTTTGTAAGCTCTTAATATTCTTTCTTTCATTCTTGACCCAGCGGTTACAAGTGTACTGATAAGTTCCCTGTTTTCCTGAATTTCTCCAGGAACCAAAAGATCTGAGGCTTCTTTTGGCTGTCTGGACCATGTAGCTGGTATCCTAACCTTGAAGAATAAATGTTTCCCTCTGAGGTCTCCCACTCCTTTCTTTATTTGGATGAAAGAAACAGGCAACCGTCTTTAGAAAAACATTTTGCCAACTACCTTTATCTCTTAACCACCCAAAAGGGCCTCCCTAATTCCTGTTCTAAAAATACTTATAAAGGGGCTTTCAATTTATTTATTTATTATTAATCAAATTTATATTCTGCCCTACTCGCACAGGCGACTCAGGGCGGAGCACAACCAACAAATAACACACAGTTAAAAACTCTAAAGAGAACAAAATAAAAGATTAGGTAAAGGTAAAGGTTTCCCTTGCTCGAAAGCCAGTTGTATCCGACTCCAGGGGTCAGTGCTCATCTCTGTTTCTAAGCCGAAGAGCCAGCGCTGTCTGCTTCTGCAGACATTTCCATGGTCATGTGGCAGGCATGACTAGACACCGGAGCGCACGGGACGCTGTTACCTTCCCACCAAAGTGGTCCCTATTTATCTACTTGCAATTTCTTGTTTTCGAACTGCTAGGTTGGCAGGAGCTGGGACAAAGACAGGAGCTCATTCCGTCCTGCAGTACTCGGGAATCGAACTACAGTACTGACCTTCCACCTCCCAGGTAGCGTCTTAGATTAGAAACCAATTAAAACAATCTCTCATTCCTTTGTCTGAAGAAACAAACCAAATAAGAGGAATAGGAGGGTATTTGTGGGATGTTAAATAAGCCAGTGGGGAGGGGGTCAATGAACCATCACAATCCCACACCATTCCTGCCAGCTAAGTTTTCAGGCCCTTTCTAAAAGCCAGTAACTCCGTCTGGAGGCACAACTCCAAAGGCAGGCCATTCCACAGGGTCGGAGCGAACAGGGAGAAGGCCCTCTTTCTAGTGCCAGAGAGTCGAGCCTCTCTGGCAGGTGGTACAACTAAAGCACCTCTCCGGTCCGCTCTGGTGGGACGGACAGACAGATACCCTTGGGGAGATGGCAGTCTCTCAAGTTGCTACATTTCACTATTCTATTCTATGATACTGAATGTATAAAAATATTTCTCTTATAAAGTTCTAAAGCTACTGGTATAAAATTATACTAATAGTGATTGAGTGAATACCATTATACTAAACAGTGAGAGAGAGTGCTAAGTAAAACATAAAAATAAAGTCAATGGAATTACACATAAGAACAATATAACTTCTTTGTGCTTCAGTATATAGGCTATCATGTGTAAACTAATACAGTATGTGTATAAACTTGCTATTATAAGGATGAATGCAATCCGTGTGTTAGATGCAGTACATTTCTATGTAACTATAATAGATTTTTGATTTTTTTGGAATAGTAGCCGTGTTAGTCTGTGGTTCAGGCATATCAGAAAACAAAACAAAATAAATAAAATAAAATAAAAAACACTGTAGCACTTTAAAGACTAACTGCTATATTTTTATTGTTAGCTTTCGTGGATCAAGTCCACTTCATCACTAGGTTGGCAGGAGCTGGGACAAAGATGGGAGCTCATTCCATCCTGCAGTACTCAGGAATCAAACTGCTGACCTTCCACCTCCCAGTCGGCATCTTAGTCACTTGAGCCACTGCAGTCCCTATTTATCTACTTGCAATTTATTGCTTTCAAACTGCTAGGTTGGCAGGAGTTGGGACAGACATTGGTGTTCAATCCGTCGTGCAGTACCCAGGTTTCGAACTGCCGACTTGCTGGCCTTCCAGCTAACATGGTGAGCTTCTTAACCCCTGAGCCACTGCAACGCCCAAGTGGTGGGAATGATCTTGTACCACTGCTGTTCATAGCTCTCGGGAAGCTGCAGACATGTTTCCAGGCTCGATTTGTTCTTGAGACTGACTTAGGGAGACCGAAAAGTTCATGGCTGGGATACAGACAAGTTCTAAAGTACTTCTCAATAGCTGAGTTATGATGCACCAATAAAACACCCTCCATGAAATCCTCCTTAATCTTCTCCCCACACAGAGAGACATCATGGCCTTCCTTGTGTCTTAATAGGTTGTCAGTGTCCCTGCTGAGTAGAGCTTAAAGCTTTCCCCGTTGAGAGGGTGGCATCGATCATGTGGCTGCCAAGAATGTTTATTTTTTTAAAAACCCAATTCTTCCTCTGTTTTCAGAGGGAAGCTCCCTCATCCCAAGAGCCCAGCTGGTCGGAGTTCAGGGATTACTAAATGCACAGGGCAATGCTGAGTTAAGCACTCTTGAGCCTACAGGGGATCATGAGATGTTGGAGGGCTGCCATGGACTGGTCTGTCTCCTCCATACAACTTTGTTTCTATGTACAGCTGTGAAACATGGACCCTCTATATTGCCAAGACATGAAAAAGCTTGAACACTTTCACCAACAGAAGCTAAGGTCCGCCTTGAATATCAAGTGGGATGACGATGTCACCAACATGTTCAAGATGGACCTTGCCTTCGATCACTTTGAAGGAAGATGGCCACAAACACGAAGAGGCTAAGCGACAAGCACAAAAGCTTCGTCAAACTCAACTACGCCCTCAACCAGTGTACTTTGTGTGTGTGTGTGTGTGTGTGTACCTACACACACACACACACACACACACACACACACACAGATACAGATTACAGACAAAGAGCCAGTGCACAGAAGGCTATTACCTTTCCCGCTGAAGAGGTACCTGTTTATATACAGTATTTGCAATTTCTTGTTTTCGAACTGCTAGTTGGGCAGGAGCTGGGACAGAGATGGGAGCTCACTCTGTCACACGGGATTCAGGTTTCGAACTACTGACCTGCTGACCTTACACATCTTAACCATTAAGCCATTGTGGCCCTTAACAATACTGTATGACATATTAGTGATATATCTGGCAGGGGCTCAGTAAAATCATCCTACTGTATGAGGCACACTGGGTTTGCCCTAATCATCCAAAATTTATTCTACTAGAATCTTAGATACCAAAGGCAACGAAAACACCCAGTCAGAGTCCCATCATATTTTATGATGGTGGTGGAAACTGGTCATTTAATGGTTATTTCACCCCACCCACCCTAACCTCTATCTGGCCCAAAATAGACTTCCAGTTACTTCTGGTGTTGTTGGTTTTTTTTTTTTGAATAGTAGCCGTGTTAGTCTGTGGTTCAGGCATCTCAGAAAACAAAACAAAACAAACAAAATAAAGTAAAATAAAAAACACAGTAGCACTTTAAAGACTAACTGCTATCTTTTCACTGTTAGCTTTCGTGGATCAAGTCCACTTCATCAGTGAAAATATAGCAGTTAGTCTTTAAAGTGCTACTGTGTTTTTCATTTTACTTTATTTTGTTTTGTTTTCTGGTGTTGTGAAACAGAAGGTCCAGAGGAGGGCAAATATGTCCTTGACTTTCATTGGCAGCCCACCCTTTTTCTAGATGCCAATTTCCTAATATTGGGTGGCAGCCAGTGGACAGGCAGCTTATCCTGTCCTCTGGAAATGCCCTGGGGATTCTGGGCCTTGTAGCTCCTCAAAAAGGAACTTTACCAAGCTGTTTGAAAGTGGCTTTCGCTGGTGCTCCAAGATGCCTAGGCTTGGGATTCACTGGAAGAGGATTCGGTCCACATGGCATTCCCTCTGGCTGTGTTCTCAATGACATGGGAACGCCTTTGTTTAAATGCAAAAGGAGTCCTTGTTCAAACCCTTTGGCATCAGAACATCCCCACCCCCAGACGCTATTCCAGGGCCCAACCCTGGCCAGAAACTATTCTTGCTCCCCCATTAGGAATTTCCACTCCATCTCCTCTGCCAGGCTGATTATTACCAGGAGTGGATATTTGGAGAACCAGCTCATATCCTGAACGTCACGACCACTTGGTGTAGCCTCACTGCAAGGAATGTGGACAGGTAGAGCCACGCTTGCCACGTCTCAATTGTCGGAGCAAGGGGAACAGCAGGGTTGTTTAAACAACTGGAAGACATACAAAGAAGTCCCGTTGAAAAAGACAGACTTCAGTTCGAACAACCGGCCCATTCTTTTTGCTTCTGTCAGTCGGAGTCTGGAGATGCTATTCTTTGGACTACAGTTCCTAGCATCCTCCAGCCAGCATGGCTAGGTGAGCTGGGGGTGTTGAGTCTTGTAGTTCCCAAAAGCAATACTTCTAAGCTGTGATCCAGGATGTTTGGGGACCAGGAGGACTATCATCAGTGCCACCAGCATTTTTCTAGCTGCTGCATGGAAGATGTTTTTCACAAGTTGTTTTACTGCGGGAGAAAAAAGTGAACTGCCTCCATTTGAAGCAAGGTGCCTATTGTTTCAGGCTTCTTGTACATATCTTGTACATAAGTCACCCTTGCTCGAAAGCCAATCGTATTTGACTCTAGGGTTCAGTGCTCACCTGTTTATAGCCAAAGAGCCAGCACTGTCTGCATTTGCAGATGTTTCCTAAGACATGTATGTGGCAGGCATGACTAGACACTGGAGTGCACAGAATGCTGTTTACCTTTCCACTGAAGTGGTACCTATTTATCTACTTACAATGTCTTGCTTTCAAACTGCTAGGTTGGCAAGAGCTGGGACAGAGATGTAACCTTCCAGTTACCAAGTTCAGCGCCTTAACCACTAAGCCACCGCAGTCCCCAAAAATCATTTGCCTTTACCTAAATGCCTGGAGGGAGGGGTCCTGATGGATTTCCGGGTGTAGATCACTCCAAAATCGAGGTGGTACCACTGAGAAAGCACAGTTCCTTGTTAAAACCTCTTCTAGCTCTCTTGGAGGGGCCACATTGATTTCTTAACTAGTGTCAATTCATTGCTGATATTTTATGCTAACGATAGCCTTTTGTTTGCTTTCTATCTATCCCTCTTTTTTTGGCTGGGCATCTGGGAGTTGAAGTCTAAAACATCTGGAGGACCCTAAAGTTGAGACCTACTGATATAAGGGAACCGAGTGCCTGAAGCTAAATAGGAAAATTTTAAAAACATGCCCAGAAATATATATATATATACAGATACTATTTCATTGGCCCGACTTCAGGCAGACTATAATAGTCTGCAGGGATTTCTGTTTCTGGGTTTGGTGACCTTCCATTCTCTTCCTGGCTTTAAACCACTTTATACTACTAGAACAGCACTTGTGAGTTGTTATAATTCTTCACTCTCGTCATCTCCGTTGGAGTTTCTCTCCACACTCTTGGCTTGTTGTGTTCTGATGTCACATCTTGTGCTGACGGTACATCTCCAACAGCCTTAGTTTTGGCTCAGCTGCACCAAGGGAAACAGTGAGCCAAATGAGATATCTGAGTTATTTAGAGCAACATAAAACACATTTTTGTGTTCCAAGAACTGGTTTTTATTGCATCCAGACTCTAGCGGAGGGCCAAAATGCTTTCAGTAAATATGCTGAACCCAGCGTTTGACTCTCTGCATCTCTCCCAAATGCACCTTGGGGTCATGAGTTGTTGCTTAGCAATAGGTTTCTATCTCAAAGACTGTGATATTTTTGAATCACAATCAGACGTACCCTGGTAACGGCCACCTTGTGTTGCCAGCGCATCTTTCTCACACTAAGGTGGCTTCATTTGGCAGTTTAAAGTTTGACCTGGATGTGAAAGAAGAATTTGCTCTTCTCCTTTTCCTATTGTTTTAACTTTTAGTAGCAGGCTTGTCTTTCCCATTAAGTTTTGTCTTAAGATGTGCCCAGAATTGGACAGCCCCTGCTTGTTCAGCTTTGCTTCTAAAGCCGGGATGGTGAACCTTGGCACTCCAGATGTTCTTGGACTTCAGTTCCCAGAAGCCCAAACACCCTGTGAATCCACACGAATGGGTTTACTGCAATTCACCCAGCCCACGCTGCCCTCGTCGCTCCCAGAAGCGGAAGTAAAATGTGCCTGTTCGGAGGAAGGGTTAACCTGGAAGAACCGTACAGGCACGTTTTACTTCCACTTGAGCAACGAGGGCAGCGTGGACCAGATGAATCGCATCAAACCCATTCGTGTGGATTCACAGGGTGCTTGGGATTCTGGCAATTGAAGTCCAAGAACATCTGGAGTGCCAAGGTTCATCATCGTGGTTCTAGAGAGATTTCAGACTTGATTTGATCTAGTTATCTATAGCTTTTCAGAATGGGGAAAATATGTGTGCAAGGAAAAAATTTGCCTACTGAGACATCACCAAATGACAGCATTGTGAAGTCTTCAGGAGAAGCCTGGAACATGGACTAGAACAGGGGTTCCTTCCAACCGAAAAGGCTCTGCCTCTCCTCCTATGGCTGTTCAGTCCTTCTTTGCAATCCCTTTGGTCAAGGAAATTTCCCCATGGAGTAATCGAAATACAATTAAATCTTGACAATTGGGGATCAGAAAGCCACTCACAAGTGGAAAGCCTTACCAAGTCAGCCTATTTGACCATCTGACCCAGCATTAGCCACTCTGACTGGCAGGTAATATAAAGGTAAAGGTCGCCCTTGCTCGAAAGCCAGTCGTATCTGACTCTATGATCCAGTGCTCATCTCTGTTTATAGGCAAAAAGCTAGTGCGGTCTGTGTCTGCAGACATTTCTGTAGACATGCGGCAGGCATGACTAGTGCACAGCACACTATTTACCTTCCCACTGAAGTGGTCCCTATTTATCTACTTGCAATTTCTTGCTGTCGAACTGTTAGGTTGGCAGGAGCTGGGACAGAGATGGGAGCTCACTTAGTCGTGCAGTACTTGGGTCTTGAACTGCTGACCTGCTGACTTTCCAGTCATCAAGTTCAGCATCTTAATCACTAAGCCATGACAGTCTTGAGTTCAAATCTTCAGCTGAGCATGAGAGACAGACAGTAAATGTATTATGACTAGTGAGGATTCCAAGCTAAACCTTCTAAAGTCTATTACAGTAGCTCAGGTGACCCCAATTGTAGGTCCTCTGGATGTCACACCCAACCTTCTTGCTGAAAAGCTGTGTGAGCTGTTAAAACTATGAAACCTATCTAGGAAACTGTACCGTATACATTCAAAGCTTCTTGGAGCAGAAACAGGGAAACTGCTGCTAAAGACGGTTCTTAAGCATACATGTTTCCACTGTTTTAGTACAGCAGGTCGTAGCAGATATAAATGAAAAGACATGGTTGCCTGAATCACAGCGTGTATTGGAAGATTAATCAAACCTGCCTCCATGTGTGAACAACCCATTTCCACACTCCATAAAGCATTAAAAATCCAGCATCAGAATGCATAGCTCTTGTTATTCCAGCTGTGCAGCACCTCTGGAAAGTTTAGAATGCAATGCATAGGCTTAATTCCTGGAGGAAAGACTGTACAAACCCCCCCCCCCCCCAAATCGGCTTCTCAGCTCAGGCCATGAATAGAACAGCAGGAGACATTCCCAATGGGTCTTATATAGAGCTGTCAAGCTATCAGCGTTTCTGAAATGTGTGTCTTTAAAAAGTTGCTCAGTCTAAATACATTCACATGTTCTGAAAGCCTCAATCTTTTGATATATTAAAAATATTAAAGATGATTTATGATCTGACTTCCCAAAGCTTCCATCTTCCAGCTACTGCTGTACCTCTGCTCCACCCCATCCTGTTCGTGGAGCTCCAAGTGACACCCTACCGTGTGGTGTTGCCGGGATGTTCCCTTTGAGTTGAGTTTATGTAGCAGAGACTCAGCTGTAATTCTTAATGGCAAGGGGAAAAATAGAATTGCTTGTTAATTCAATGGTATATTGATATTATGATTGTTTTAACACAACTGCTGTTCTTAGGTAAAGGTCGCCCTTGCTCAAAAGCCAGTCATATCCGACTCTAGGGTTCAGTGCTCATCTCTGTTTATAACCAAAGAGCCAGCACTGTTTGCGTCTGCAGACGTTTCTGTAGACATGTGGCAGGCATACCACTGAAGTGGTACCTATTTATCTACTTGAAAGTTCTTGCTTTCGAACTGCTAGGTTGGCAAGAGCTGTGACAGAGACGCGCAGTCAAATCATCATGCAGGACCCGGGCCTTGAACTGCTTATCTGCCGACCTTCCAATTGTCAAGTTCAGCATCTTAATCTCTAAGTCACCACAGTCCTAGCTGTTCTTATCTCTTAACTTTCAATTTTTTAAAAAGTTCATTCAAAACTTTCCCAGTGTTATTACTGGATAGTCTAGGCTGGTGATCTGGGCCTCTACTGGAGTTAACCAAACTGTGGTGTGCTAAGCCGAAATGACTTGGTACATGACAGTACCAAATAAGCAAAATATATATGTCACGAAACCAGCTGGCCCCCTCTGCCTTGGCCCTCCTATACCAAACCCCCCAGAGCTGGCCGGCAATGCAGCTAAACAGCCCTTAGCTGCTTCTCTTCCACAAGGAGGTTTAAACAGGTAGCGTATTCAGAGGCTTGTGTGTGAATGCATTGCTTCTCTTACCCTTTAGTCCAATGAAGAGACGTTGTGGAAGCAAACGAAGGTTTATCGATCAGGTATATTGATCAGGTTCATAAAGCATAGGTCAGTAGCATAAGACAGTCCAGTAACAGTCCACAGGTACATTAGGTAACCATTTTGAAGAAGCCAAAAGGCATACCCCCCAGGCAAAGATGTTAGCCCATAGACATTTAAAAACGAACTCCCTCTCCTCTCTCCAAAATGGAGATTATGCAGTCAGGTGGGATACCCCCAACCAATCAGAAAGAGCTGTTAGTGAAACAGCAAGTTCCCAAAACATGGGAACATGTTTACACACATGTAGAGACCTATAGTCATAACAGGAGATAAAGGTTATGCTGAACTGGAAACAAGCTGTCTCGTGACACCCAGTCTTATGAGACAAAGAAGGGAAATGATTTTTGAGGCCTAGTTAAAGACCAGGTCCTCTCCAAGCTTTGAGAACATTAGGAAAAAGATGTCGTTTCATGTTGAGGCATATCAGAAAACAAAACTAAACAAACAAAACAAAATAAAAATAAAATAAAAACACTGTAGCACTTTAAAGACTAACTGCTATATTTTTATTGTTAGCTTTCATGGATCAAGTGCACTTCTTCAGAAAAAGAGTGAAACTTACAGGCATGGTTTTTATATACGAAATTCAGGGGGTCAAAGGGAGAAGGGTGTGGTCAAGCAAGATGACAGACAAGCAAGCACAACAATACAGCTTCACACAGTCGTTAGCAACAATAGATTATCCAGATTAGCTCTGGAAAATAAACCCTGGAGAAATTCCACCAAGACTTCAATAATTTTCATCCCAATATCAAAGTCAGTTTGGACCAGTCTACACAAGTATTTTTTCTGGACACCACTGTGAAACTACAAAATGGACATCTTAGTACCACACTATATCACAAACCCACGGACAGATGTACCTACCTGCATGCCTCCAGCTTCCACCCAGAACACACAGCAAAATCCATTGTCTTCAGCCAAGCCCTCAGATACAATTGCATCTGCTCAGACCCACAAGACAGGGAGGCCAAGCTCACGGACTTACAAAATGCATTTCTCAAACTACAATAACCATCCAATATGGTTAAAGAACAAATCAACGGGGCTAGACGAATACCCAGGAGTGATCTATTACAAGACAGGCCCAGAAGGGAAAGCAATCGCACACCACTGGTTGTCACCTTCAGCCCTCAACTTAAACCCCTCACACGCATAATGAGGGATCTCCAACCCATCTTGGACAAGAGTGCTTCACTTTCCAAAGCCCTTGGTGACAGACCCCTACTCACTTATAGACAACCCTCCAATCTCAAACAACTATTGACACACAACAGACTACACAGAAGTGGAGCAGATATGGGAACGAGACCCTGCTGCAAATCCAGATGTCAACTATGCCCCCACATTCACTCCGGAAACAGCATTACTGAACCCAACGGCACCACACACAACATTAAAGGCAGTTTTATTTGTGCTTCTGCCAATGTGATTTATGCCATCTCTTGCCAAAAATGTCCGTTTATGCTTTTTGTAGGACAAACAGGACAATCTTTATGCAAAAGAATTAATGGACACAAATCAGACATTCGGAATGGCAACACAGAGAAACCTGTCTCAAACCACTTTAATCTGACTGGGCACTCTATCCAAAACCTGAAAGTTACAATTCTGGAACAGAGAAATTACAAAACTAGGATTGAAAGGGAGACAGCAGAAATCAAATACATCCATCTGTTAGACACCCATCACAGGGGACTAAATATTAGTGAAGGGTTTCTGGGACATTATCAAATTTGATAAACAGATTGCTATATGATTTTATATATTACAACTTTCCTGCCGATTCTCTTTAGCAAAACAGAAAGTAACCAGGTACAGTGTTTTGGTTTGTTTTCTGACATGCAGGTCAAAAGTTGATCAGAGACCAGAATGCGCTTTTTCAGCAACCTTGAGACTGAAAGGGAGTTATTTAGAGCTAATCTGAATAATCTATTGTTGCTAATGGCTGTGTGAAGCTGTATTGTTGTGTTTGCTTGTCTGTCATCTTGCTTGACCACGCCCTTCTCCCTTTGATCCCCTGAATTTGGTGTATAAAAACCATGCCTGTAAGTTTCACTCTTTGTCTGAAGAAGTGGACTTGATTCACAAAAGCAAACAATAAAAATATAGCAGTTACTGTAATCTTTAAAATGCTAGTGTTTTTTATTTATTTTATTTTCTGATATGCCTGAACCACAGACTAACACGGCTACTATTCCTAAGAATGTTATTTTTCCAGATCACAAGAAGCCATCAAAGCTTTGTTTGAAGCAGCTAACATCTCTAAAGCAAGCAACATCGTTACCTCCAGCAAATGTAAACACCTTCTACACCTCCAAAACATCTGGACTAGAAAGCTAATCCTTATGGAGTTTGGCAACAAATGGTAGAGTAAGGAATACACATTAGTTTCCAAACTTTTATTTCTTTGAAGAGAAGCTGGCAGGTGGATTTTCTGGCTTGCTAAGGAACCATAGAATTATTAGTAATTCCTCAAAGACATGTAAAAGAAGACAGGTCTCCTGAAAAGTCAACAGTTTGGCAAGAGACTCTACCAAGTTGATGGAAAAGCTGAACCTACCTAGCTAAAACAAAGTGAAACAGCCACAAACGCAGTTCCCCTTTCAGTTCTGAAATACGTACCATTCCACTACAATGTAGTCCAGGGATGCTCAAACTTTTGGGGCCATGGGCCGGTCACGTGCTTCTGTAACCCTAATTTTGACATTAATGTTTTAGTATTATATACATTTATGGTGTTAATTGCTTCAGGAGTTAGCTATTGACATGTCCTGATCATGAATGGGGGTTCTTAAATTGCCCTTTGTATAAATGTTAATAAAAGGGTCCCTTTTTGATATTTCCCTTGCTCTGTAATATTTTGATTCTTAACATGTTGTTTTGTATTTTCGAAGTAGGACAATACACTGCGACCTCTCACCTAGAAACCAATTAAGCATAATCACACACACACACACACACACACACACACACACACACACACACACACACACACACACACACACACACACACACACACACACACACACCATTTCACACCCTGAGGGAACTGCCTAGAGATTTCCTTGATAACATTCAGGTCTGCCATTAACAGGAAACAAAAGGACTATTACTTTATGGCTATTACTATGGCTCACTGTGAGAAGAAAAATACATGTGCCTCCCCATCCTTTTCTGTTTTCTCCTAAAAGTTTCCGGACTTTGTAATCTCTTCCTACATCATTATTTGCATACAAGCTTGTCATTGTAACTTGAATTTAAGGTGCTAACTAACTCAATGTGACTAAAGATGGTTTATTTGTGTTTACTAAGAAACCCCTGTTGGACTTTTGTCTTATTGTATAAACTTAATTAGCATAGGTGATGAGATTAGTTGAAGGGGAATGTATAAAAACTCTCAACAGCTTCCATGTATCAGCTCTCCCACCAAGTTGCTCAGGGAAGCTCATTAGATTTTTCTAGCAGAGAAAAATGGGTTAGATATAGTTGTTTATCCAGCAGTGGGGCCCCTCTGCTGCTTAGATGTTATTTTTGTCAATAAACTACAGTAATACCTCAGATAATGTTTACCTCGGATAACGCTAAAATCGCATAACGTTAAGTAATCTGGGGAGAATTGGATTGAATAACGTTAAGCCGGTTAAGGTCCTATGTGGGATGGATCGGATAACAACCGCAAAAGCCTGTGCGGTTACAATGTATCTCTATGGAGCTTTAACGTTATCCGATCCATCCCATAGGATTTTAACATGCATCGGATAACACTAAAAATCGGATAACACCAAGACTTGTGGAACCAAGTTTTAGCATTATCCAAGGTATTACTGTATTCTTGTTTTTGTCTGAAATTAAAATCTCTGTGGATCTTGGGGAGCTCCGCCAGCAGACGAGCTTTTTAATTTTAAAACGCATCTCCACATTAAAAAGGGATAGCGATTTTTAGGTAAGTTTTGGTGTCAGAAGTGGGATTTTCCACAGATGACTGTATCTTCTTGCCCATGGAGGTGCACATCTATGGGGAATGGGAGCAGTCTGACAAAAGGGGGAGAACAGGAAGCCAACTCTACTCTAAATTTTGTCTTTGGTTCCTGCTTCAACACTGCCTGTGGAACTTTCCCTTAAATTTAAAAGGGCTACATTTTTTCAGGTAACAGTTTGGCAGGCCGGTCACATGGTTCCCCTCACCGGAAGTGGAACTAAAACATGCTTTTGCAACAGGATGAGATCGATTTTAAGCTGCCATTTTCTCTGCTTAAACCAGGGGCCGTAGTTTGGGAACTCCTGGTGTAGTCCAAAGCACAAACTAAAATGTAAGGTGGAAAACAGACTGTGGTCTTAATATAGTCAGTTCTTGCCAAGTTCTCCGTAAAGCTCCGGTGATATACTGTAACTGGATATTCACATGATGTACTGCAATGATCTTAAAACTCATAGAGTCTTCTTTGTGTTCAAGGCTCATGTTGGACAGATGTACCATTTCCTTCCCAGTTGCTTTGATTTTTTTTTATTATGAAATATCTTCAATCTGCTGGTACAATGGTTCAAAAGAGAAAGAAGACAGCAGGCATCATGAAGTAAATTAAACTTTTATTTTGTAATACGTACATATATATATATATATTTATATATTTTATGAGCTCACAACTGAGCCCAGATTTCAGTATACAATATAGAAAGCAAGAGCCAGATATATCTGAACTCCAAAATGCATATTGTCAGGAACCTCAAGCAGAGCACAAAATCTGCTTGTACGTTAGTGCAGTTGGAAACATGTGTGTCAGTGGTAACTACCGCCATCTTGAGTCAGACTTGCCCCACTGAAAGACTGTCAATAACTCCAGTTTAAAAACATTGACGGTTTTGTTGGTTTCGTTTGTGACATATATATTAAATAGGATTGGACACAAAGCAAAATTATACTCCTTTCATATAACCCCAAACCTATTGCACCATGTATGTAGACATGTAAAAAACCTGGCTTGTGTGTTTAGACCTGCTTCACAGGATGACAGGGTTTGAAAGAATGATAATGCCTGAGAGCTATTTTTAAGGATAAATGGTCCTATGAGATACACCTGTAGAGACCATCACGAAAACAGGCATGGATAGCCACCGCCTTCTGGTGACCCGTCTCTTCTGAGAGTGCATCTGAGTCAAGACAAAAGTATGCATCTATTCCTGGTTAGCTTAGGATCTCTTTCTGGCAGCTCATTTCCTACCTAAACCCAGTGGGATGGTTCATTGGGAACCTCTCCTTCACATGGACCCACTGTCATGCATGGGGGGTGGGGGCTTGTTGGGCAAAGGTTCTTCACTGAAAATCCCACTCCCTTCCTTACCTGTTCCTAAGTGATGGTGGTGCAGTGATTCAGGAAACAAACCTGAGAGCAGGAGCTGTTCTTATGGGTTTTTAAGGGCTTTTGGAGTGACAAAAACCCTTGGTAATTTACTGCTTACTTCTCAAGTGAAGAAAGCCATTTCTGTGTGCCCTGAATCAACAAGATAGGGATCAGCAACTTTTTCATGCTCCCTCAGACAGTTGTGGGGTCTGGACTGGTAGTCCCCCCACCATAAATGCATCCGGATTATTTGGTGTCATGGGCCGCATTTGGCCCATGGACCATAGGTTGCCAACCCCTACAATAAGAGCTGCATGACCTCAAATGCAACAAGCCATTGAGAGGGAAGGTAAACGTGGCTGCTTGCATGTAAACTCTCTCATCTTCAGGCAAATGTTTGGTTTAGCTTTCCCTCACCCCTCAAAAGGTAGAAAGAAATCTGAACAATAAACTTAGAAGCAGGCAATGGCCCAATCCAAGTGCCAGAGCGATCTGTAAATATTAGAAATCCAGAATAAGACGTGGTAACTGTTTGTCTGCACTGTGTATATATCATGATCATGTGTAATCAAAAAGTACTTCCCTAAACTATAGCAACCTTCCTCTTTTCCCTCCACCTCCTCCTCCTCTCATCCCGCCCATTGACTGAGTAGGGATTACAAGCACATGTTTTATCTTCATTCCAGACATATAGTTCCACTCTTTGCCACATGTTCTGCTGCGGCGTGCAAGGCTTACTTGTCAGAACTTTTCCGTGGCCTGCGGAAAGTGGGAGTATCCTTGTTTAGGGCACAGATCCTTCGAGAGAACTCTTCAAATTCCCCCAGAACTTGGTCGTCGCATTCCACTGCTACTGCGTGGTCCACTGGGATGTAGTTAAAGGCTTCGAGCTGGTCTCCGGTGCCAAACCCCGTGGCTTCCATGCCCATGATCTCTTCCGCTTGCTCCACCGTGCAGAGGACATTGGCACCCAGGGGACCACGGAATGCGCATGGCTGCTCTTTGCTTACATGCTCAGGACGTTCGCTGGGCAATGTCGCACCATTTATTGCACGAGAGGAACCCAGGAGAGACTCCTGTTGATCCCGGGAATTGTTCAGGCTCCTGTTTTCACCATTTAAACTGTTGCATGAATCTTCTCCCTTTCGGCTTTCTTTCGAGAGGTCAAAAGAGGTATCTAACGAAGAGGATAAAGACCCAGCCTTTCTCTCTGGCTCTCCTACAATGGCAATGGGCTGTGTTAAAGCTGAGTTGTAACTCGGAGGAGGACTTCTGTATTGTAGTCTCTCATTCTCCGAGCTGGCCCGTTTTCGGAGTCCTTTATCTGGAGAAGGTTGGCTGCTGGTGAAGCCAACATCCAAGCCCCCAAACACGGAACTTTGTTTCTTTGGAACTGGTATAGCGCTGGAAATGTTGTGCCGATCACTAGGAAAAATTATGAGAAGGACGGTTAAAACAGGAGACCCCTTGTAGAAATGAGTTGTAACCTGCAGAATCAGAAAGCTATCAAACATGAAACATTCTCAGATAAACATATTGTCAGTTAATGGGAATTTGATTAGTCAAGATGATTATATGTTTTATTGCTTCAATGGACCTAATTCCACCTGGGTTTTAAGAACTGAATCCAGACTAGCATATATTATTTCTTTAACAGATTTTAACAGTTCATTCTATGGCTTATTTTTTCTTCCAAGACATGCACTCTTTATATTCACCTCTTTTATGCCTTCCATAACACCCTGAATAAAAACACAAAAAGAAACTGCAACTTTAATATTGAAGTCCAAAGAGTTTTTCTAAGTTTGTGATCCCAAAGTTTTTCACATGGAAAACCAACTCTTTATTCACGATACTGCACTATTGTTCAGGTCACCTTCTAGACCGATTAATGACCCAGAATTAACAGCCCGACCTAGCAGAGAAACTCCTATGCCGGACTTAGGTAATACATTTGACATTTCCTGAACATATACAAAATCTGTGTGTGTCCCATGTGTTGAATTAAGAAACAAAAGTCTTCCAGAATTCCCTTTCCTGTACTGTGCCCTCCAACTTGGCAAAATTTATGGTTACAGAGTGAAAATACTGCTGATTAAAAGCCCATTTGCCAGAAAAAAGTTCAGAGGTATTCATCTGGGTCCACTGAAGTAGACAATAATCCATAAACACTTGAGCCATTATAAATTTGCTAGTCTTTAAGATGCCACAAAACACACCGCTGCTTTTATCCCACTACAGGTGTTAATTTACTCGCCAATCTTGAGATGGTTATAGTATCCACCACTTACTGCTGCTGTGAAGGTCATTTTGCAAACACTTAAACTCTGGCTTAAAACGTCACAGATTGGGCTGTTTTGCAAAACTTTGCTATTTAACTCAATCCTTCTGTGGAGAAGGCGATAATCCAATCCTTCTCTATTCTGTTGCATCTCAGCATCACAACTACCGGTGAATATACTTCTATTCCAGAAAAGCTAACAACACAATCAAATTTAGTCTTTAAGTTGCTACAAGATACAGTCTCGTCCTGTTCCCCCCCCCCCAGGGCAATTTGTGGCTCTTCCTAACACATCAGTTCCATGAATCCTTCAACCTTGAGCCTGTTTTGGGATTTTAGTCTTTATCCCAGGGGTGCCTAAACTACAGCTGGATCTGGCCCCCGGGGCATAGTGACCAGTTCCCTGAATCATGTGACTGGCCCACAGCCCAAAAAGTTTGGGCACCCCTGATTTATCCTCTTTCCACGTAGGGAAATTTACACATTCTAGCCCTAGGAAAGTGGAGATCTAAAATTTTAACATACCTAAGGTCTATTTAAAAAAGAAATTATTTAGTTATGAAAATTTGGGGAGTTAGATCTACAGATGTATCTAGATGTTCAACCAAAGCAAAGATAAAGAGCAGACCATAGACATGGGAACTATTCTCTAATATAATAATATGTATTATAATATTAATATATTATAATTATACATCAAATGAGAAGAGAGGATTCGCTTGACAAAGCCTTGATGCTGGGAAGGGTGGAGGGCAAAAGAAAAAGGGGGCGGCCAAAAATGAGATGGCTAGATGGTATTGTGGACACAATGGGCACAAAGCTGAGCGAGTTTTTATTTATTTATTTATTCCAATTTAATATCCCACCCCAATCAGGTAAACCCAACTCTGGGCGGCTTACAACATATATTTAAAAATATATAGTTAATCAATCAATTCCCCATTAAGTGTAACCTACTAACAGTCCCATCATACCCTCTACATACAGAAATAATACACTTAACAATTCAGATAGTGGAGACTGTAATTGATAAAATACTAAAAAATTTAAAACTTTAAAACTTTAAAAATTTTCAAAAATTAAAATAAAAAAAATTAACAAAATACTAAAAAAGAGATTTAGAAGTTAAAGTTAAAAATTTAAAACAGCGAGAAGGGTGGCTGTCCTATCAGATCAGCCACCCAACATGGGACCCCACATTCCTGGGGCCCCACACCTGCCCTGCCAGTCAGTTAAGGAGGATGGTGAAGGACAGAAGTGCCTGGTGGACAGTGGTCCATGGGGTCGCAAAGGGCCGGAACTGACTGTGCGACTGAACAAAAAAAATTATAACATTATAATATAATTAGTTCTAATATAAATTTGAACTAATATTTATTTATTATTTATTTATTTATTTATTTATTTATTTAGATTTATTACCCCGCCCTAATCAGGCGAACCTGACTCTAGGCGGCTTACAGAAATTCATAAATTAAAACCTTAAAGCTCATAAATTACTTAAAAGTCAATTAAAAAAGAATTAAACCATGAATTTACACAAATTTAAAAGATTTTAAAAGGTTAAAAGGTTTAAAAAGATTTTAAAAGTTTAAAAGAGTGAGGGAGGGGTGGCTGTCCCATCATATCAGCCACCCAACATGGGACCCCATGTTCCTGGACCCCCATACCTGCCCTGCCAGCCAGGTTTTTAGGCCCTTCCGAAAGGGCAGGAGCTCTGTCTGGAGACGTAACTCAGTTGGCAGGAGGTTCCAAAGGGCCGGGGCGGCCACGGAGAAGGCCCTCCTCCTGGTGCTAGAGAGATGCGCCTCTCTAGCCGATGGAATGATAAGAGAGCCTCTCCGATCCGCCCTGGTGGGACGGACAGATGTCCTTGGGACGATGCGGTCTCTTAAGTATCCTGGCCCACTACCATGTAGGGCTTTAAAGGTAATAACCAGCACCTTGAATTGCACCCGGAGACATACTGGCAACCAGTGCAGCTCCCGAAGCAGTGGTGAGGCACGAGCATAACGCCCGCACCCCATCACTACCCGAGCAGCCGCATTCTGGACCAGCTGCAGCCTCCGAATGGTCACCAAGGGCAGCCCCATGTAGAGCGCATTACAGTAATCAAGTCTGGAGGTGACCAAAGCATGTGTGATCATGAGCAAGGAATCCCGGTCTAGGAGTGGGCGTAGCTGGCGTATTACACGAAGTTGTGCAAAAGCCCTCCTGGCCACGGCTGCCACCTGCTCCTCGAGCAGTAGTCGTGAGTCCAAGAGGACCCCCAGATTACGCACCAGGTCTGTTTGGGGCAAAACTGCCCCATCCAGAACCAAAGATGGTAACTCCCGAGATAGCGCAGGACCCCTTACCCATAGCCACTCAGTCTTGCCGGGATTCAGTTGTAGCCCGTTGTCCCCCATCCAGACCCTGACAGCCTCCAGGCACCTGGATAGGACTTCCACTGCATCAATTGGATCTCCACGGGCTGAGATATACAGCTGGGTGTCATCTGCATATTGGTGATACCTCACCCCGTGGGAACGGATGATCTCACCCAGTGGCTTCATGTAGATGTTAAATAGGAGAGGCGAGAGTACCGAGCCCTGAGGCACCCCATATTGCAGGGGCCTAGGGCTGGACCTCTCGCCTTCCAGCCACACCGACTGGGTCCGGCCCCTCAGAAATGAAGAGAACCAGGCCAGCACAGTGCCCTGGATCCCCAATCCTTGGAGCCTTCCCAGAAGGATACCGTGGTCGACAGTATCGAAAGCCGCTGAGAGGTCAAGAAGAGCCAGGACGGATGGATGACCTCCATCTCGTTCTCGCCAGAGATCATCCACCAATGCGACCAATGCAGTTTCAGTACCATATCCGGGCCTGAATCCTGACTGGAAAGGGTCCAGATAATCCGCTTCATCCAGGACTTCCTGTAGCTGCCACGCCACTGCCTTCTCCAAGACCTTACCCAAAAAGGGTAGGTTGGATACAGGTCGGTAGTTGGTAAGTACCGTAGGGTCGAGGGATGGCTTTTTCAGGAGGGGACGCACCAAAGCATGTTTTAAGGGTGCTGGAAAAAGCCCCTCCTGCAGAGATGAATTTATAATTGCCTCGACCCAACCGCCTGCCACAGCCTTAGATGCCTTGACTAGCCAGGCAGGGCATGGATCCAATTCACAGGCAGTGGCGCGAACAGATCCAAGAAGCCTGTCCACTTCCTCAGGGCCAACTGGATCGAACTGATCCCAGATAACATGGCCAGACTGTACTCTGGTCAACCCCAGCTCTGTCTCTTCCACGCCGGGATTAAACTTCAAGCGAATCTGAGCGATTTTCTCCGCCAGATAATCAGCAAAAGCCTCAGCCGATCCCTGCCAACCAGGGCCAGACCCCCCTCTTCCAAGGAGGGACCTGGTCACCCGGAACAAGGTCGCTGGGCGATTATCTGCGGAAGCAATAAGGGCGGTGAAATATTGTCGTTTCACCGCCCCCATCGCCACTAGATAGGCTTTAATGGCAGCTCTAACAAGTGTTCGATCAGACTCACTCCGGGTCTTCACCCAGCGGCGCTCTCGGCGTCTCTTTGCCCGTTTGAGCTCCCTCAGCTCTTCTGTGAACCAAGGGGATGATCGATGCCCGTGGGCAAGGAGAGGCCGTAGTGGAGCGATCACATCCAAGGCTGCCGTTACTCTCTCGTTCCATGAGTTGACAAGAGCCTCAGACGAATCGCATTGCAGGTCAAGAGGAAAACACCCCAGTTCCCTCTGGAATCCTTCCGGATCCATTAGTCGCCGAGGGCGGGCCCATTTAACTGGCCCTACCTCCCTGCGGTGAAGCCTCGCCCCCAGGAAGTCTAGAGTCACCAGATAGTGATCTGACCATGGCACAGGGGTAATGTCTAATTTCTGTAGTTTCAGATCACTCTGCCACAGCTCCGATAAGAAAATTAAATCCGGGGTGTGACCACTGCTCCTGGTAGGGCCCTGAATTACCTGGGTCAGGCCCACAGCTGCCATGGAAGCCATGAACTCCCGAGCCGCCTCCGAGCCAGCCCCTAATGATGGCAAGTTGAAGTCCCCCAGAACCATAAGTCTGGGGAGCTCCAACGCCAACATCGAGACCGCCTCAAGGAGCTCAGGCAGGGAATCTGCTACCCTACAGGGAGGCAGGTATAGGAGTAGGATTCCCGACTGCCCTTTAGGGCCCAAACGCAGGAGCAGGGTCTCACAGCCCGGAATATGTGGAGCCGTGGCCCTGACGACTCCCAACGACTCCCTGGCTACTACGGCGACCCCACCGCCCCTCCCCTTCTCCCTAGGCTGGTGCCAAATACCGAACCCAGCTGGACACAGTTCGGATAGAGGAACCCCGTCCTCAGGTGCCAGCCAGGTTTCAGTGATGCATGCCAGGTCAGCCCGCACCCCCAATATGGAATCTGAAAGCAGGGGGGCCTTGTTACAGACTGACCTGGCATTCACCAGCAGCAGCCTAAGGGAAGGGTCACTCTTGACCGGCAGCTCAGGAACCAGAGGTGTAGCCGGGGGGCCAGAACAAGGGACAGCAACTAAACATCTGTCCCGTGTTCCCCGAGTGCGGCCCGCCCCTCGGTACCCGCCATACCGCCCCATGCCCGTCACAACACCAATTCGGGCCACAGGAAACCCCCTGCCCATACCAGACAGAGCCCAATCCCTATTCCCTAGGTGGCAGGCCTTTCTCTCCCTCCCCCCATCCACATTCCCCCAACCCCCATCCAATGTCCTCCTAGGAGGGTGGGGCCGGCTGCCCCACCACTGCCCATTCCTCAGAGGTGCTCCTGGGACCAGCCAAGATCCCGGCCATTCTCCTCTCCCAGGAGGGTAGTGGGGCTTGCTGCCCCATAGCTGAGAGTTCAGCGGAGGTAGTAGAGGTGTTCCTTTTGGAAGTGTTCCTTTCAAATCTCTCCTGCCAGGCAGCAACTGAGACACATCTCTTCCCCACCCGGCCCGGCGTGGGGAGTTGCAGGTGGAATTGCAAGGCCGAAGCAGTCTTGAAGGGCCTCCTTTTAACTCTCTCCTGCCAGGCAGCAACTGAGACACATCTCTTCCCCACCCGGCCCGGCGTGGGGAGTTGCAGGTGGAATTGCAAGGCCGAAGCAGTCTTGAAGGGCCTCCTTTTAACTCTCTCCTGCCAGGCAGCAACTGAGACACATCTCTTCCCCACCCGGCCCGGCGTGGGGAGTTGCAGGTGGAATTGCAAGGCTGAAGCAGTCTTGAAGGGCCTCCTTTTAACTCTCTCCTGCCAGGCAGCAACTGAGACACATCTCTTCCCCACCCGGCCCGGCGTGGGGAGTTGCAGGTGGAATTGCAAGGCTGAGTCAGTCTTGAAGGGCCTCCTTTTAACTCTCTCCTGCCAGGCAGCAACTGAGACACATCTCTTCCCCACCCGGCCCGGCGTGGGGGGTTGCAGGTGGAATTGCAGGTGGAATAAATAAATAAATAAATAAATAAATAAATAAAATACTCTTCCGAAAAGTCTAAGGCAGGAGTTCTCAACCTTTTCAAGCCAGGGGCCGGGTCATGCTCCCTCAGACAGCTTCAGGGGCCAGACGACCATTTTGTCCTTCCTCCACCACATGGCACTTCCTGGTGCGGTGGACATGGGTCACATAAAATGGTGCTATGGGCTGTATCTGGCCAGTGGGCCACAGGTTGAGAATCCCTGGTCTAAACCAAGGGATTATACAAAATGCAAGCTCTGCTTTCCACTCTACTGTTCTGGCCATATATTTTAAAGGTTTCTCCTTCCCCCCTTTTAAAAGTTTCCTGGTTAAAAACAACAAGAAAAACATTCTCCATCCTCCACTTTAAAACAAACAAATAGATTGTCTTGTTATTTAATATGTTTGCAAAAGGCATAAAAAAAACTTTCACAAAGACAAAATACAATCCCCAATCTTAAATATGTATGTTTCCCACCATAAAAAGGGGTTTCCTCCAAGAGACATTATTTGATCACAGCTGGTTAAAATACTAAATCAGGATTTCCTGGCTAACAGCCAAAATGTACAGCTATAACCCAATGGTATGAAATGTTTCAAGGAGAGAGAGAAAAAGTAACTTAAAACATTTGCCCACCACCAGCTAGGTTTTTTTTTTACTGTTACAAACATGACCTCATGGCAGCAAGAAACGAAGGTGTTTAAGTTGGTTTATAGCCATCTGAATGTATGACACTTCAAGTAAATCCTTTGGCTAATACTATGTCAATGGTACTAAAAGAGTGATTAAAAAAACCTCCTCACAAGTCTTTAAAGTTTGCAGCTTTACAGAGTTTTTAATAATAGGTGCCAGGAAGAGATGGCCAGTGGAGGCAAAGCAGTCATTCTGTTCTTCCATCCTTTTTCTTCTTCAAATGGCACATCTGATTCCGAATAGTGGTTATCATCATGGCAACCAGACATGAAGATTGTCCTGGGAACCATATAATGCAGTGGCCTTCCATTTGCCTTGCACATTGCATGACACCCATACCACTGATCCAGTTCCATGAGTTACTTTCTGTTCCTGAGCCCTTTTGGCACGCAAAGACCTCCTCAGCCCCAGGCCAGGATGGATGAAACTGCTGCCCTCCATCAAGATGGATTTAATCCACTTGGGGACCATCCCTATGGACTTCCCCACCCAAGGCCACTAGTCCTCAGGGTTGGCAGGTTAGTTAACTGCTACCTGATGATTAGCATTGAGTTGTTAGCAGTAGGGTCTACTCTATTACCATAGCAGGATAACCTGACCTTCCATCCTTAGTATATTTTTCTGCTAAGCCAGAATAAGTGGTTAGAAAACCATGGAGGATTATAAAGGTAAGATAATGACATCTGGAAGATTCGACAAAAGAACAACAAAAGTCTCATTTGGATGCCCTGTAACTGCAGCATCCACTATGGTCTGCTAGGATGTTCTCTTGTCAGTTCCCTTTTTGAGCAAGAGAACTTTAGATAGCTTACTGTAAAGTAAAGTCTTCCTTGCTCAAAAGCCACAGTGCGTGGAATGCTGTTACCTTTGTTGCCAAAGCAGTACCTATTTATCTACTTGCTACTTCGTGCTTTCAACTGCTAGGTTGGCAGGAGCAGGGACAGACAATGGGAACTCACTCTGTTGCATATTATTCAGGTCTCAAACTGTTGAACTGTCGACCTTCTGGCTGCAAACTGAGTGTCTTAACCACCAAGCCCCTGGGGTACCTTCACTGTAAGGTGCCTGATGCTTTAAGAGAAGACAGGGAAATGCAGTGGCCAAGTGGCTAAGATGACGACTGGAATGTGGGAGGTCAGCAGTTCAATACCCAAATACTGCAGGACAAAATGAGCTCCCATCTTTGTCCCAGCTCCTGCCAACCTAGCAGTTCGAAAGCAAGAAATTGCAAGGAGATAAATAGGGACCACTTCGGTGGGAAGGTAAACAGCGTTCCATGCAATCCAATGTCTAGTCATGCCTGCCACATGACCACAGAAACATCTGCAGAAGCAGACAGCACTGGCTCTTCGGCTATTAAACAGAGATGAACACTGAACCCTAGAGTCGGATACGACTGGTTTTTGAGCAAGGGTGATCTTTACCTTTCATCCTAACATCTGCCCACATAATGCTAGTGAGAACCAAGAAAAAAATCTTGTGGCACCTTAAAGACTTAACAAATCCTATCAGGTGTAAGATTTTCTGGACTCTAGCTCACCTATTCAGTACATGAAAGCTATGGGTTACTAGGGACCAAGTTGTAGCTTCTGATGATCTAGAGTACAGTTCATAAAAGCTTATCTCATATTAAGCCTGTTAGTCTTTACAATGTTAGAATATTATTGGTTAGGTTTTCTGCAACAGACCAACACGGCTACCCCTTTGGAAATTAATCTAATACAGTGGTGTCCAAACTATGGCCTGGGGGCCAGATCCAGGCCCCTGATGACAAATCATCTGGCCTGCAAAGCCCTTATCGCTCCTGGAAGCAGAAGTAAAACACGCCCGTACAGGCACATTTTACTTCCGCTTCCAGGAGTGACGAGGGCTTCGTGGGCCAGATGAATTGGCATTGGGGGCTGGATCCAGCCACCGGGCCATAGTGACTGGCTCCCTGAACCACGTGACTGGCCCACGGCTTGAAAAATTTGGGCACCACTGATCTAGTGGTTATCAAAGTTAACCTAAAGCACAGAGATTATCAAGAAACCAGGTCACTGAAGAACAGGTAAACAAAAATTACACAGAGGGACCTAATCCTCTGTAATGTCAAAGCATTTGAATGGCAATCTTGCAATCCTTTGTCAGCCGTGTGGCTCAAGAGACTGCAAACAGTCAACAGCATGGCTGTTCTTGCTGTACATATGCTGCCATAAATCTTAATTTTAATCACTTGGGCCCTGAGGGTATCAATTTAACCATCTATGTACAGAGGATTAGGTGCACACATTCCATATACGCATACCTGAACTAGGCTCTTGCAATGAAGCATGCTTGTACCCAGCCGCCCTTGTTGGAAATGTGGCCTCCTAATTTTGCCCTTGAGAGAAGATCTGTGAAAAGCCTCATTACCATTTATACTGGAAGGAAGTATCAAGAGGTAACTGTTCAGAATCATCAACCCTATCTGAGCCTTGGAGGTGAGAAAGAAATGAGCCATAGGCATGCCCACTGGAGAGGCTGGGCAGGGGGGAGAGGGAATGTGATAGTCCCACGGAAGGACGACTAATATCCACACATGGCAATGAAATATTAGCCAGGCAAAGAATGTGCTTTGTCTTAATAATGAGAACATGCCACTCTAACGAGACACCCAGGGACAGTAGGCTACCTCAAGTCAGAAATCAGAAGCCCACAAAGCCAGATCCTGTATATTTGTATTATTCTGAAGATTGATAGTCTGCTTTCAATCAAATAATTCACAAAACCACTTATAAGCAGCAGATAACTTAAAAACAACAACATCAACCACACACCCCTTGATTAATGGAGAGGCCAAATTCTGCTTCTCACTGGTTATGCAGTCTTAGGGTAAATAGCAGTTTCTCAGACATTTCTCTGGCCAGAAGAAAAATAATAAGAAGATGAACAACAACAAGCCAGTTTGTTTGCCTTTTTGCCATGAGGTTCTTCTTGCAGATATAGGTTCATAAATAAATGAGGCAAATCACATAGGTTTGCAATCTCTTTATTAGATGCTCCATTCAAAGCCCACAGAAGGAATATAGCTCAAAATGAACAGTACAGACTAAGCCCATGATGGTGAACCTTTGGCACTCCAGCTGTTCTTGGACTTCAATTCCCAGAAGCCCAAGTCTCCGTGAATCCATACAAATGCATTTACTGCACGTACGCAGTGGATTCACATAGACTTGAACTTCTGGGAATTGAATTCGAAGAACAGCTGGAGTGCCAAGGTTCACCATCACTGGACTAGGCAAATTACCCTGACTTGGCTGAAAAGAGTGCAGTGGTGAAAATGAGGAAAAAGGTAAAGGTAGGAAACCATGAGAAAACATGCAATTATCTGAGAGCTACACTTCCTCCTCCAATCTCTTTAGTTTCAGGAGCTTCACGAGTAGCGTCTGGACCTTTTTAGCTTTTCAAGACAACATTGTGAGTCAAAGGTTTCTTGTTGAATACTAGGTTCCAATTCATGGTTTTCGCTCAAAGAAGAACTGTAGGTTATTCAGCACAGAATTCCAGTATGCTTCCACTGAATGTCTTTTTTACAGGGAAGTCTAGCTTTGGTGGACCAAGGCCTCCTTCTTGTTGTTTACCACAACTCAACTGCAACTGTTAATTATGGTCTACAAAAAGCCTATGATAAATTTGCTCTTAGGCAACTTCGCATACTTCCTTTCTTCTACGTCCAAGGTGCCGTTTTCATGAAATTAAGTAAAGTCTTTGTCAGTTTCAGTATTTCCTACAAAAGTCTAACCAACCACTCTTTCCAATGCTAAAATGTGCAGCACACGCGAAGGCAATACTACTTACCATCTGACCATGAGGCCATGCTCCAGAAAATTTTTCAGGTTTGGAAGGGTCTGCCTTAGATCAGGAGTTCCCAGTCCATGTTGGTATCTAAGCTATGGAACAGAAGATGGTGAACATTACCAGGCAAGATCTCCTGTAGAGCTAGAACATTTTTTAAATGGCTTTGAGACAGATATTTGCCTTGCTAGCTGCATGATCAGGAATAAAATTATTAGTGAAAAAGAAGACATTTATTTATTTAGATTTATTATCCCTCCCCAATCAGGTGAACCTGACTCTAGGCAGCTTACAGAAAAGGGGAAAGACTATACACAATAAATGCAAAACAATTAAACAATCCCCCTACAAATTCAGAAATTAATTAATTTTTTTCTAATGCTCACTACAAGGATATGACTTACTTCCATCTAAACATCCAGAAGGCTGTTCTGCAAGCCTTGAAGTTGGATTCAACCATACTGCTATATAATTCCCAATTATTTATTCTCTAAGAGAGAGAGCTGGCTGATCTTTTAGCCAATAATAATAATTTTGTGTCAAAAATGATTCTGGGTTGAAAGGATTTTTGCTGAAGAAACTCCTCTCAGGGGACGCCCGAATGAAGCTTCTTTCATGTCCCCAAGATGTTTTCCCACCAAAGTGGCACCTATTTATCTACTTGCAATTTGTTGGCAGGAATACTTTTAGATCCACACACAATAGGCAACCAACCTGTGGAGTGCTAAAAACATCAAGGAGGAGTATGTGGCACATATCTAGACTTAGACAGGAGTATGCACTGATATAGCTTCAGGATAGAATCAGCATTGAACCCCTGAATAGTTCTTCCATACTGTTTTTCTTTAGAGCAGTACACTTGAGTAAACCCACTGCAAGGGACCGGAGTTGGACAGTCAATGTTAGAATGGAACATTTGTGAAGATCCCCATTATCTTAATCAAGATAATCATAAAAAGGAAGGAAAGGGTCTGTTCTGCATCAACCCAGAGTGCAGGATGCATAATAACAGGCTGAATCTACAGAAAGCCAGATTTAGGCTGAATATTAGGAAAAACTTCTTAAGGGTTAGAGCAGTACAACAGTGGGGACCAACTGCCTCGAGAGGTGGTGAGCGGTGCTCCAACACTGGAAGCATTCAAGAGAGAACTGGACAACCCTCTGTCAGATCTCCTTTGATTTGGATCCCTGCCTTGAGCAGATGGGGTTGGACTCCATGGCCTAAAAGGGCCCCCCTTCCAACTCAGTTATTCTATGATTCCATCACCTGCTTAGGCAAATACAAGATGAAGATTATCAGGTGTGTACCATACAACCACTCCATATTTTACTGAGGGAACAGAAGATGTTGCAAAACCCTTTCACAATAGAGCAGGGGTTCCCAACCTAGGGTCCACAGGGTGTATCTGACCCACAGCACCATTTCATGTGGGCCCCCACCCCTCCAAAGGCATTCAAGAAACAAAATGGCCACCCCTTTGAAACTGTTGGGACAAAATGGCCACACCTATCATGCAGGCAGGTCAAAATGACTGTCCGGCTCTTGAAGCTGACTGAGAGAGTGTGACCCGGCCCCCCATCTTGAAAAGGCTGGGAACTCCTGCAATAGAGTAATCCTCAAGCATGATCTGTTTATTCAGAAACAAATTCCACCAAATATAATCCAATGGGACTTATTTCCAAATAAGTGTGCACAAGAGTTTGGGGCGAGGAATGAATCCCAAGCAGAACTGTAGAGGCTCCCCATGTCCTCTGTTTAAATAAAAGTGCTGATAGGAAGAAAGCAAAGAAATTCCCACTGACACCAGGCATAGCTACGTGAGCCATAAGAGGTTCACTCTGCAAATATTCACCATTACTTTATTCTTAGTTTACTCTTGTTAAGAAAAGTCAAGTTTCCACTGCAAGTGCTGGAAGACACAATCATTTTTCTGAGATTCTTTGTTAAAAAAAGAAAGGAAAAAGGACTAAACCCGAAATAATTATGAAATTACAAAAAACCCCAATACTGTACTCAAAAGCAGGAGTGCCCAAACTTTTTGGGCCGTGGGCTGTTCACGTGGTTCAGAGGGCTGGTCACATGGTTCCTCCCACCAGAAGTAGAAGTAAAACACACCTTGCTATCTGTTTTGCAACAGGATGAGATAGATTTTAAGCTGCCATTTTCTCTGCTTAAACCAGGGATGCCCAAACTACGGCCTGTGGGCAGGATCTGGCCCTCAACACCAATTCATCCAGCCTGCATACAGGTGCATTTTACTTCTGCTTTTTGGAGCAACAAGGGTGGTGCGGGTTGGATTAATTGGCATTGGGGGCCAGTTCTGGCCCATAGTTTGGACCCCCCCCTCCTGCTCAACAGTGTGTTACCAAGTGTATTACTAAACCTACAACTCAGAAGTTAATACTCTTAGGGAGTATAAATTAAGAAATATTTACAATGTTTTAAAGAATGGTGCAGATAAAATGATTACCTTTCATAAGGACTAATCAAGGGCTGCTGCTTGCTTACATTTCACAACTGTTTCTTACAAGCCACAACATCTGTAAAGGCTCGCAAGAGTCCCTTGTAAACAGTTTCAAGGTGAAGCCCAGAAATAACCACCAATAACCAGACTACAGAGCCTGAATGATTCCAGATAACATTTCATTTGCTTTACACATCAAGGATGGTTTGGCCAGAAAAGCTTTCTTAAAGGTGGTGCCCCTTTTTTGTCACACTTGTGATTAGTAAAAAGCATTATTAATGCCAATGATACTGTAAAGGTAAAAGTAAAGGTCTCCTTTGCTTGAAAGCCAGTCGTATCTGACTCTAGGGTGGTGGTGCTCATCTCTATTTACTGCCAGAGAGCCAGTGCTGTCTGTGTCTGCAGCCATTTCTGTGGTTGTATGGCAGGCATGACTAGATGCCAGACCACATGTAACACTGTTACCTTTCCCACTGAAGCAGTACCTATTTGTCTACTTGCAATTTCTTGCTTTTAAAGACAACGGGCACTCACTCTGTCACGCAGCACTCGAGTCTCAATCTGCCAAACTTCCAGTCATCAAGCTCAGCTTCTTAACTACTATGCAGCTAAGGACTGGCTGATCTGCTGATCTAAGAGAGCAAAATTGTACCAGTTTTACAAGCAAGGGAAAATGAACATTTGTATTCTGAGTTTGCAATGAAAGCAGGGTGTAACGGTAGTTTCACAGTGCTATGTAGCTGATCTATCTTCCTGTCCTATAACCTGCTGGGAGAGCTGTTTTCCAAACACCTTCTGACGCCAAGTTTCAAACTCTTCTGGTCTTACAAGCATAACATATCTGGAGGCAAAGAGTTCTATAAATTAAAATAACTCTACATTATGCAAAACTCCAACTATTGGTTTCAGCTGGAAATGAGATACTTTTGTTAACGCTAACATTTAAAGTATCTCACTAAATTTTAATCAAATTTTTAAGATGGTATGTTACACTGCATTCTTTCCGGTTTCATGACATAACACAGCTTTTCAGAATATGGTAAGCTAAGACTCAACTTAATAAGAAGAGCAAGAAACAAACATAATACACTGAAGCTATATTCAAACATGGGACACTATTATTATTTTTACTCAAGGAATCTTAGGTTTGCAATTTATGTGGGCTTTCTTGAAAACTGTTCCAGATTATTTAAAAAAAGAGCAGCATATAAATGAGTATCTATAATGCTGTTTTAGCACTGTTAGAAGACAACATAATATCACATGGATTACACTGAAGTCTGTTTTCCAGATTTCCACATTTCAAAGTGAGTGGTCTCTGCACCACGAAGAGCCAGGAAGTAAACAGATGAAAAGAAACAAAGTGAGAGAAAAGTTGGAAATGTTCTCTGTTTGATATTGGCTAGAGATCTGCAGCTGGCCAACATAGCCTCTTAACTCCAACATCTGTCTGCCAATGGCACAATTCCCCCCATCACTGGCCCTGTACAAGGTTTAAAATCTATAAAACCACATTCAAGTCCAGCTTTCTTGCCTCTTTGTTTATTCCAGGGGTGCCCAAACTATGGCCCATGGGTTGGATCTAGCTCTCAACGCCAATTCATCTGACCCACGCCGCCGCCCCCCCCATCGCTCCCAGAAGTGGAAGTACGGGCACATTTTACTTCCACTTCCGGGAGCGACAAGGACCGGATGAATTAGCATCGGGGACCAGATCTGACCCATTGGCTGTAGTTTGGGCACCCCAGTTCAAGCAGAGAAAATGGAAGCTTAAAATCTATCTCATCCTGTTGCAAAACAGATTGCAAGGTGCGTTTTACTTCCGCTTTTGGTGGAAGGAACCACGTGACTGGCCTGTTGAACCACGTGACCAAAAAGTTTGGGTACCCCTGGTTTATTCTGCCTCCTAACTTCCAGGTTTGCCTGAACTTCTCAACCCTGAAGGTGGCCAATTCGAAAGAGATAAGGAAACTTTTCACCAGAAACTTTCCATTTTCAGCTGTGGACCTCACGCTCTGGAATGAATTACAACCGGAATCAGGGCTTTTTCTTTCGTGTCCCGATCAAACCCTGGACTGCCAAAATGAAGCCACTTTCCTGGCTTTGTCACTGGCCAAACTTAAGTCCTCATCAGTGCATCAGAGATGCCTCCCACTTTGTTGGCTTTTTGTAAACTCATTAAAACATTTTTATTCTAAAAGCTTTTCCAGTTTAAAGGAAATCAGAGGTTAGCACCTTTATGGTGGAGCTGTCTCTAGACTATTAAAAGCACCAGTATTTTATCCTCTTATTTTAATGTTTTGTGTAGTTATTTGTTTTTTGTAGTATATTCTGATTTTTGTATTTGTCATGATTGGATTTTATCCTTTTGTAAGCTACCCAGAGTTCTGGTTTCATTAATTAGGAGGGATACAAATAATCGATCAATCAATCAATCAACCAGCCAACCAACCCTCTGTATTGCTCCTTCAAGATGGTTCAATTCTTATGACAAAATTTCTAACCTGCCATTGCTTCAATGAACTCAGTGTGGTGTACATGGCCCTCCTTCACCTCACAGCAGAACAGTGGGGTAGATCAGTTTGGCAAATGGTCCACTTCATGACTGAGTGGGAATTTGAACTCAGGTCTTTTGAGTATTACTATTCACTCTCACCACTATGCAATCCTTCTCAGCATTGCCATGGTCTATTTCACTGCCATAGTCCTTGGCCTTTACCCATTATGATTTTGGGTCTAACGGTCCCATTTCTCTCTGCCTCCCACATCAGGTCACATTGGATTTCTTGTCTTCTTCTTCCATATCGGAATCCAAATATTGGCAAGCCTCATGGCGATCAGCCATGAAGACTGTCCTGAGAATACAATGCAGTGGCCTTCCATTCACCTTCCGCATCACAGCATGATCCCTGTACCACTGATCCAGTTCCGCGAGTCACTTTCTGGTCCTGAGCCCTTTTGGCACACAAAGTCCTCCTCAGCCCCAGGCCAGGACTGATGAAGCTGCTGCCCTCCATCAAGATGGATTCAAGTGAGATTTAATCCACTTGGGGACCATCACCCTTCCCTTTGAACTTTGGCACCCAAGGCCATTAGTCCCCAGGGTTGTCCAGTTATTTAACCACCACCTGACACTCAGTGCTGAGTCACTGGCAGTATGGTCTACTCTATTACCATGGCAGGATAACATGGCCAGACAGACACATTGCATTTGGGTGAGATAATTCATTAGTTCCATCAGTATCACTGGATCCTCCTTTCACCACTTTTCTTCTTCTTGCTACCTTGTGAAAGTGATCCAACAGAAATGGTTTCTGGGATGATCCCCCTGCAAACCTCTGGAATAATCCTCTGGGGCAGGGTCCCTCAGACTTGGCTCTCTAGGTGTTCTTGGACTTCAATTCCCAGAAGCCCTGATGAGCAGGAGCACTGACTTGGGCTTCTGGTAATTGAAATCTAAGAACCCCTGGAGAGCCAAGTTTGAGGAACCTTGCTCTGGGGCCTCTTTATCTGTGGTAGTAAGTCTCACAGGAGGGCAAGACAAGGGCAAGCCCCATTGGCTCATGCATGGAAGTGGACAACCCCATCCCAACTTCAGTGCCTGTTCCAACAAGTGAAAACTGTACACAATCTTGGCAAGCAGAGAGACAACTTTTGAAGTTTTTTGTTCTCATTTGCGAGAAGAAAATAAGCAAAAAATTTACATCTCTATTTTGGACATACTGATTTGACTACAAATATACCATAGTTTATTTCAACCCAATGCCAGAATTCTGAAAAGGCTTATTTACTGAGCCAGGGCTCTCGCTCATCATGAAACAGTAGCTTGTCCAATGAAGAGTAGCTTTCTTGAACAACCTAAAAATAAAATTCTCTGCAATTTCTTTCTTCAGGAACACAAATACTTTTTCAAAACTTGTGACTATTTCAAAATACTACTCACATTATGCCCTAGAGCAGGGGTGCCCAAATTATGCTTCATGGGCTGGATCCAGCCCACAGTGCCAAATAATCCGGCCCACACTGCCCTCACTGCTCCTGGAAGCGGAAATTAAAAGTGTCTGTGCATGTGCAAAACACTGCCTTAAATGCACCATTTACGACAGCCTTTTGTGCATGTGTGGGTGCCTTTTACTTACACTTCCAGAGGGAGGAACCACGTGACCAGGTTGCAGCAAAAAAAGTTTGGGCACCGCTGCCCTAGAGCTGTTTGCTTGTTTTGTTTAAAAGGCAGGCAATACATACGGAAATCAATAATGCAGCATATGCATCTTTTAAAAAGTTTGCAATAAGACATGGGCCTTGGCCTTGTCTTGAGATCCTATGAGCTCTGGTGGCTCAGTGGCTAAAATGCTTTACTGCAGCTAGAACATTATGAATTCGATCCTGACCAGGGCTCAAGGTTGACTCAGCCTTCCATCCTTCCAAGGTTGGTAAAATGAGTACCCAGCATGTTGGGGGCAAAATGCTAATTACTCTGTGAACCGCCAAGAGAGTGCACTAAGTGCTATGGAGGTGGTATATAAGTGTAATTGCATTTTTGCTTTGCTTTGTAATGTATAAATAACTAAATTCAGAGACTTAAGGAGGCATGAATCAGATCCAAATATAATAATCAGCCTGAGAGACTATGAAATAGGAAAGAGACTATTATCTACATAAAAGTAACAAACAAGTACTATTCACTTAATCATTTTAATTTAGCAGTTGTCAAGTGAGTTCAAGAGCACCATCCAAAAGCAGCTTTCAAGTCAGATAAAAGCCTTCTTGGCTCTGTGTCTGCAACCATTTCAACTCTCTCTTAGGTATCGTGGTGGAAATCCTGACTCAATTCAAGATTTAAGTTTCTCTTTCTAAGTGCAGTGCCTGACCGGGTCTGAAGTAGAATGAGCAGGTCTTCTTCAGTGGGAATAGTTTTAAAATGGTTAACAAGCACTTTGCACACTCAGGTGCCTGTGAAGACATACCTAGAAAGGCATTTAAGATGCCCAAATGGTCACTGTTCTGGGGGTCAGCTATGTGCCAGCCATAAAACACATTGGCTCAAGGCCAGTGTCAGTATAGTACTAATGTACAGGGGAATCCTCTATGAAACCATCTCCCAATGAACATTCTCATAATTAATAATAACACTGGCCAACAACCAGATGTTCTTCACCTACCCTTTATGCTTCACAGAAGACTTTGGGTTTTGTCTTCAAGAGCGATGCCTATCTCAATCCAGGCATGCAGCCTGTGACTGGATGAACATCCTGCCAAAATTATGTGCCACTTTTTATCTAGGGAAGTGTGGGTAAAACTGCAGTCAAGCTACTTATGTACTTCTTTCAGTCTGGCTAGGAAAACCATTCATCCGAGCAAGACCTAAAATTTTATGGCAGGAATGTATGTCAACAGTGGCTGCAACTCGTATCCGAGAATGCATTTTATCCTAAAGCAGGAAAAATGCCTTTGGCATGAATTTGTTTAAGGTGGGTGCCATGAAGTGACCCACACACTATGATCATGACGGAGCCCTCTCCTGTGGCACATATGAAATGAGACATGCAGGATTTAACACCGAGACTGCAATGGACTGCTGCAGCCTTGAGGATATGAACAAGGTGCGCCTTCACAGCCGGTCCATCTGGCATGGCCTCTTCCAACTCCATGACCATTGGGAAATCAGATTTCCTCCTCTGCTCATTTTGCCTTCTGGCCCAATAGGATGGTTTCCAGTGGAATTTCCTCCCCTCGACCATCATCCCACCTAAAGGGGCTCATGTACCTGTAACCGTTGGCCCCTTTAGGGAGTCAGTGTGGAATGTATGCATGGCAGAATAAAACTATTTTGCGGAAGGGGTACAAAGTACATTTAGCTTGTGATACTATAATGGGTGGACCCTGATGACTGCAATACACCATGAATTGGTGTTTTCTAGGAGAAAAGTAGAACATAAATATTAAATTGAATAAGACTTCTTTCAAAGCCTGTAAAGAAATGATTTCGAAGAAGCCACTACTGGGTTAGTTTGAACCAAGGACATAAAAGAAAAATAGTTTTCTGCTTTTCATGAAATAACTCCCTTCTCCAGTGAGACATGTTACATTTCAGTTTTGTATTATAATGAAGCTTTAGAAATGATTTACACAGACGGACATAACACTTACAATATAATTGTCAAGAGTGGGTTCCAATTTTAATAAGTGATGCATGGGGACTTATAAAATGGTACCTCAATCTCCTGAACTGTTTTATAGAATATAACTATCTATCTAAAGGGCAATTTAGATGACAGTGCAGTCATTAAAGACTTCAAACCCAAATTACACAATGGCACATTATCAATGTTTAACTCTTTTTACAGCCAGACCACAGGCCTCTGTTATAACCTGAAACTTTCCAAAGTTTATGCCTTTTTATTTATTTAAACTCTTCAGTACCATGAAGCAATGTTTATCATATTTCAAGACATGGGTATATTCCCTTTGTATGACCTCACTTGGAGGAAACTTACACATTAATCTAAGTATTACATCAAGGTGGTTTTTCTTTTTCTTTCAAGGGTTAAAAGTTCACAAGTTCATCTGCAACTAGAAAGTAATACAACTTTTGCATCCATAAAGATCAGGAATTCTTAATGTTAAATCCAAAAACAAAGTTTCCAAAGATCTTGCACTCAATTTGACACTAAAACTAAGCAATGCCAGCAAACTGAAATAAGAATGGACTGGTTCAGCACACAAAATGTCAAACCACAATGATAGTTTATATACTGACTGAATGAGAAATTAAACAGATAATTTGATTGGGATGGAGGGGGTTTGATGATTATTAAGTAACATGTTTGTGCTGCTGCTACATGTTGTCAAGTTGCTTGCAATTTATATGGCCCTATGAACTAATTACTGTATTGTATAAGACACACCTTTTCTCCTTAAAATACTCCGGAAAAAACAGAGTTTGTCTTATACTCCAATGCATCTACTGTATTTACCGGCATATAAATGCACTCCCCTACTTAAAATACACCAGAAAATGGAGTGGTGTTTTTTTTTTAGCTCATATTTACTATCCCGCCCCAATCAGGTAGACCCGACTCTGGGCGGCTTACAGCATAAATAACAATCACAGATTAAGTCTATTATAACAGTGATATTTAAAACCTTAAAAATTCATAAAAATTAAAATAACGCAACAGATAAAGACAGAAGCAGGGAGGGGTGGCTGTCCCTTAGATCAGCCAACCTACATGGGATCCCACGTTCCTGAGTCCCCACACTTGCTCCGCCAGCCAGGTCTTTAAGCCCCTCCGAAAAGGCAGGAACTCTGTCTGTAGGCGCAGCTCAGTTGGGAGGAGGTTCCAAAGGTCTGGGGTGAACACAGAGAAGGTCCTCTTCCTATTGCTAGTGAGGCGAGCCTCCCTAGTTGATGGAATAACAAGAGAGCCCCTCCGATCCGCCCTGGTGGGACGGACAGACGTTCTTAGGGTGACGCGGTCTCTTAGGTATCCTGGCCCACTACCATATAGGGCTTTACTCCGATGTGTCTTACATGCTGGAAAATATGGTACTGTATCTCTAAACGATCTTGCCATTAAAGGCTCTGCTTGGGTCTTGCAAAGTCAAGGCCATGCCATCCTTTATCGAGTCAATCCAACTCATATTTGGTCATCCTCTCTTACTGCCCCTTCCTAGAATTATTGGCTTTCCCAGTTACTCTTGCCATGATGTACCCACAGCATAACAGCATCAGTTCAGCCATATTTGCTTCTAGGGATAGTTCAGGTTTTACTTGTTGTTGTTCAGTCGCACTGTCGATTCCGAGCCTTTGCAACCTCTTGGACCACTGTCCACCAGGCACCTCTGTCCTCCACAATTCTCCTCGACCCACCCAGCTCTATGCCCATTAATTATAATAATAATTGCTATCAAGTCAATTTTTACTTATGTCAACCCTTTTTAGTGTTTCACTAGATAGAAAGTACTCATAAGGTCAACGAAACTGGAAAGAAAAAAGAGCCAAAGCAGGATTGCACTTGGACATTTAAAAAACAAAAATTATAACTACAGAAGAACTACACAACTTTAATGCTATCAATGAAGAAACTGAAACAGTGAAAGAATCTGTATACCTTGATATAATCATCAATCCAAATAGAAACTACAGCCATGAAATCAGAAGTTTGAAGCTTGGAAGGACAGCAATGAAGGAATTAGAAAATCATCAAGTGTAGAGATGTGTCACTGGAAAGTAAAGCCAAGATCATCCACACTGTTGTATTTCTGACCACTATGTAGGGGTGTGAAATCTGAACTATAAAGAAAGGTGACAGAAAAAAACTGACTCATTTGAAAGACGAACAAGTGGTTCTTTGAACAAATCCAACCCTGAACTGTCTCTGGAGGCAAAAATGATGAAATTGAGGCTGTTCTACATAATTCCATCACAAGAAATTAAGATTCTCTGGAAAAAACGATAATGCTGGCAAAGGATGAAGGCAGCAAGAAATGAAAAAAAGACTAAATGTGAGATGGACTTACTCTCTAGAGTAGCAGTTCCCAAAGTGGGACCCAGGCCCCACAGGGGGACTTCAATTCCCAGAAGCCTAAGTCAGTCCATTGGCTGATCAGTGCTTTGGGGAACTGACTTAGGTTTCTGGGAATTGAAGTCCAAAAACCAAAGGTTGGGAATTACAATTATATACTACCCCATAGTGCTTAGTGCATTCTCTGAGCTGTTCACAAGTTATTTAGCATTTTGCCCCAACATACTGGGTACTCATTTTACCAACCACGGAAGGATGGAAGAGGGTAAGTCAACCTTGAGCCCTGGTCAGAATCAACCTCACAATGTTCTGGCTGCACTACAGCCATTTAACCACTGCTCCACCATGCTTTGGTCACCTCCAGACTTGATTACTGTAATGCGCTCTACATGGAGCTGCCCTTGGTGACCATTCGGAGGCTGGAGCTTGTCCAGAATGCGGCTGCTCTGGTGGTGATGGGGTGCGGGCGTTATGCTCGTGCCTCACCACTGCTTCGAGAGCTGCACTGGCTTCCAATATGCCTCCGAGTGCAATTCAAGGTGCTGGTTATTACCTTTAAAGCCCTACATGATAGTGGGCCAGGATACTTAAGAGACCGCATTGCCGCGAGGAAATCTATCTGTCCACCAGAGCGGACCGGAGAGACTCACTGGCCGTGCCATCAGCGAGAAAGGCCTACCTCTCTAGCACTAGAAGGAAAGCCTTTTCTGTGTCCGCTCCGGCCCTATGGAACCTCCTACCAAGTGAACTATGCCTCCAGACAGAGCTGCTCCCCTTCAGAAAGGGGGTAAAGTCCTGGCTGGTGGGGCATGTGTGGGGTGTAGGCCGGACAGTCAGTTCGGCCAGCTGACTTGTTTGAATAATCCCCACCTCTCTCCCTGTCATTTTTATTTTTAAATTCTTTTTGATTTTTAACAATTCTTAATCTTTTTAACTTTTAAATATTTTAAAAATGTAATTAAGATGTTTTAATTGTGTTTTTAAATTTATAAGCTGCCCTGTGTCTTCGGATGAGGGTGGGGTATAAATGCAATAAATAAATAAAAATAAATCCTAAAAGGATCTTTGCACAAAAGTACCAAACATTTCATCAAAATAATTCAGAAGTGATCACCTAAATCTACCTTGACTTCTAGACACTGCTTCTTTGGACTACTTTTCTGCAAACAGTACTTATTTTACATATAAACTAGTGCCCAGAGTCCTATTGAGATTTTACGGTCAAATAAGTGAAATAATGGCAGAAAGTGAGGAGGACCTAAAGAAGCTCCTGATTAGGTTGAAAGAAGAGAGTGAAAACACTGGCTTGAGACTCAATATAAAGAAAACAAAGATCATGGCAACAGGCCCTACCAGTCCCTGGAAAATAGATGGGGAAGAAGTAGAAGCAGTGACAGATTTTACTTTCTTGGGATCAAAGCTCACTGCAGATGGGGATTGCAGCCATTAAATAAAAAGGCGACTGAATATTGGGAGGCAAGCGATGAGAAATCTGGGGAGCATAGTGAAAAGTAGGGACATCAAATTGCAAACAAAAATTCGTATAGTCAAAGCAATGGTATTCCCGGTGGCAATGTTTGGTTGTGAGAGCTGGACCATTAGGAAAGCTGAGCGCAGAAGAATAGATGCCTTTGAGATGTGGTGTTGGAGGAGAGTATTGAGAGTCCCCTGGACAGCGAGGAGAACAAATAGGTCAATCTTAGAAGAAATCAACCCTGACTGGTCCTTAGAAGGTCAAATAGTAAAGATGAAACTAAAGTACTTTGGACACCAAATGAGAAGAGAGGATTCACTTGAGAAAGCCTTGATGCTGGGAAAGGTGGAGGGCAAAAGAAGAAGGGGGTGGCCAAAAATGAGATTGCTAGATGATGCAACATTGGCAAGTAGGCAAAATATGGGAACCCCAACATATTGAGGAGACACGGCTTGTTAATGCTTGTTCTCCTATCATTCCAGTTTGCAGCAAAACAAGTGAAACCACAGTCTCTTGCCTCTGCAGTGTACATATTGCAATCAACCACTAAAGGAAACCTGGATTAATGCTCTAGCTTGTTGAGGAAGTCCGAGAGTGGCCTGTGCCAGGTTTCCATGTCACGGTGAACCAGATCCTGTTGTTTATTTAAATGTTCCTACTGCAAACAAGAGCTGTTACTTAGCATATACTGGAACATTGGCTCATTCTCTTGAGTTCTGTCTTACTGTGGTGTCCGAACGCAGCCCTTGTATCAAATATTGTTCCTAAAGCTCACTATATGCTCGATGACTTGTAAAAAAACTACAACCCACCCACCCACACAATGGCTTTCCTACTTTGCTGCAACAGGCAGCCAGCTTAGCCATTCACTTCTTCCTAACAGCAGTGCCAAGTGGGCAGGGGTTCATTATTCTAAGACAGCGATGAGCTAAAAGCCACTGAGATATCTCCGGCTGTCCAAAATGAAAGTCACTGAGGTGAAACTAAGGGAGGCAGCCAAACACTCCCTTCTTCCTGATAAAAATGCCAATTCCCCCCAAATTCCCACAGTTTAGAGCCAAACAGCCTAGTTACAGATCTCATTTTCCTTCTCAACTCACAAAATTGGCTCCTCCATGTACCTTAATCACATCTTCTAGCATAGGAGAGAATAAATCTAGCAGGGCTGGAAAAGCTGCATTTTAGAAATAAGTAGTAGTATAATTCCAAGGCCCACCAGTATAGTTCATTGCCATTATAGTTTCATTTTTTGAAATAGTAGTTCAAATAGTTTAATAATAATAATTGGAAACTTTGTCAATTTGAATGCAGTAAAAATTATTGGGAACATCAGGTAAAGAAAGTTTTGGGAATGAGAGTGTCAAGATCTTGTGGGACTTTAAAATTCAAACAGATATAGACGTGATAGAACTGGAGAAGAATTGGTTTATTGGCTTTGCTATAGCAGGAGATGCACAAATTGAGGATAAACAACTGGAGAAAATGATAAAATATCACAATTTGCAAATTGAAGTTGAGCATTTATGGAGGAAGAGATCTGTTGTACCCATACCGATCCAAGCCCTTGAAGCAATATCTAAAAGACTCCCTAGATCAGTGGTGGCGAACCTATGGCAAGCGTGCCAGAGGTGGCACTCAGAGCCCACTCTGTGGGCACCATTGCAGTTGCCACAACAAAGACTTCACTCAGCCCGTCCAGCAGCCCAATGGGATGACTTCCTTCCTTCCCCCAGCATAGTTTACCCCACCCCTCTGTCCAGCAGCCCAGTGGGATCACTTCTTCCCTCCCCCCAGCACAGAGTTCACCCTTTCCCTTTGTCCAGCAGCTCAATGGGAATGTTTCCTCCCTCCCCTGTTGCCATGTTGGCACTTTGCGATAAATAATTGGGGTTTGGGTTGCAGTTTGGGCACTTGGTCTCTAAAAGGTTCACCATCACTGCCCTAGATATTTGGAAATTTTGGATTTATTGGACTTGAATATCCTAACCCTACCAAAACAAAAAACCAACAAAAACAACTTTATTAGGAACTTCCTATATATTTAGACCAGTGGTTCCCAACCTTCCCAGCCACCCACCCCCCAAGCACCTCTAAAATCCTGATGCCCACCCCCTGTAATATAAAATTCTTATTATTCAAAAAGTGAATTCCTATTCACATGGAGGAAGCCTAAAAGGCCATTCATTGTTAATAACTCATTCTCGATTTGCCCCTTTAAAATCAAATTGACCCCTGTGGGGTGTGTGCCCCATGTTCTAAACCACAGACTTTGATGTGACCTTAACAGTTCTTATGTCCTAGTACAGTCAAACCTAACATAAAGAGCACCTTGCTTAAAGAGTAATTCGCTTAAAGAGCAGAATTTTCTCTGACTGTTCGCTTCGCTTAACAAATAAAACCAACCAAAAACTCGCTTAACAAATAAATCGGGGTTCACAATCCCCCCCACAATTGGTCACTTACAATGGTGCTTCACTTAAAGAGCAAACTCGCTTAAGGAGCAATCCTGTGGAACGCATTAAAGCGAGGTATAACTGTATAGGTTAATTTTGTACCAGTCTTAGACTGTGAATCTAATGGTAAAGTAACGGTCACCCTTGCACAAAAGCCAGTCGTATCTGACTCTAGGGTTCAGTGCTCATCTTTGTTTATAGCCAAAGAGCCAGCACTCTCTGTGTTTGCAGACATTTCCATGGACAAGTGGCAGGCATGCCTAGACACAGGAGTTAATGGAACGCTGTTTACTTTCCCACCAAAGTAGTACCTATTTATCAATTTGCAATTTCTTGGTTTTGAACTGCTAGGTTGGCAGGAGCTGGGACAGAGGCAGGAGCCCACTCCGTCATGCAGTATTTGGGCATCAAACTCTGACCTTCCAGTCTTCAAGTTCAGCGTCTTAACCACTAAGCAACCGCAGCCTCCAATGGATTTTTATAATAGTGTGCTGTCAAGTCAATTCTGACTTGTGGAGACTATTCCCAGGATTCAGAAGTGGCTCATCATTACAGCCCCTGCAAGGGGCATAATGGACCTGGGCAGCTCCTACAGGGCTACACAGGCTGACTCTTTGCCAAAGTGGCCTACTGGGGAATCATACTCTCAACCTCTAGCTCTTTAGCCAGATACCTAAATCAATGGGCTATGCAGCCAGGCAATGACCATTGTTACTTCAGCAAAATGCACCTGTAGTCTGGCATGAGACAATTTCCATCTCTCCCAAAAAAAGAGTAAAACTACAAGGCAAAACATAAACAATGCAATATTTCTTTTTTATCAATTACTGAGGCATTATTCTAATAACTACAGAAATAACCTACAGTTAGTTACAGTCAAACCTCGCTTAAATAGTGACTCGCTTAGCGAAAAATTCACATAACGAGCGAGTTTTTCGCTAACCGGTCTGACTTGCATAACGAAAATTTTCGCTATGCGAGTCTGACTCACATAGCGAACATTTTCTATGCAAGCCAGACTTTCCCTATGGAAACGCTTGCATAGCAAGCATTTCTATGGGGAAAACCTCGCATAATGAAAATTTTTCGCTATGTGAGTCCGACTCGCATAGTGAAAATATTTGCTATGCGAGTCGGACTTTCCCTATGGAAAACTCGCATAACAAGCGTTTCTATGGGGAAAACTCGTACAACCAAAACATTTGCTATGTGAGTTTTTCCCCTAAAAAAGCTCGTTATGCGAGTTTTTCCACAGGAATTTTTGCTATGCGAATTTGTTTCGCATAGCAAAAAACTCGAATAGCGAGTAGCCTCGCAGAACGAATTAAATTCAGTATGTAATGTATGATTGTATTTCGCCGGGGCTGCAGTGGCTCAAGTGGTTAAGACACTGAACTCGATGACTGGAAGGCTGGAGTTCGATGCCCAAGTACTGTGCAATGGAGTGAGTTCCCATCTCTGTCCCAGCTTCTGCCAACCTAGCAGTTAAAAAGCAATAATTTTAAGTAGATAAATAGATACCACTTCATTGGGAGGTAAACAGTGTTCCATGCACTCCAGTGTCTAGGCATGCCTGCCACATGTCCACGGCTATGTCTGCAGACGCAGACAGTGATGGCTCTTTGACTACAGAGATGAGCACTGAACCCTAGAGTCAGATATGACGGGCTTTTGAGCAAGGGCAACCTTTACCTTTACCTAGTTACTTTGTAATAGCAATAAAATTATCCTTTATCAAGTTGCAACCGGAACGGATTCAGTTCCATCTTTTTTTACTGGGAAGATAAACTAACTATGTATAAGGCTTTAAACTCTTTTGCAACACCAAAGGCAAAGATTTCTTTGGTTGCTGGAATAAAGAGAGAAAACCTTTCTAAATAGGCTGCTCATCTTGCTGAACAAGCAAAAGAGCAAAACTTGGATTATAACATTGATATTTAATTGTTATGACCTGATTTGACTTTTTAAAAAGGAAAACTGACAAGGAGAAAGATGGATATATTTGATATGCATGAAAGTTGAATATTAAAAGATTGGCAGTGCAGGCCTCATGTAGCAGCGAGGGATTAATAATCCGCCCTAAGAAATGCAGAGCTGTTTTCCACACACTAGAAGGATTCCTGTTTTATGGAGTTTTTCTATCTCAATCAATTTCCAATCTCTGGAGCCATTCCTTGTAGTTCTCCCATGAGTCAGTCTACAACTAAAACCCTCAGTTTTTAGGCTAAAAATGGCAAAAGAATCTGTTTGCATGATTAGTGATGACTCTTTTTTTAAAAAGGGGGTGTCCAAATGAAAACAGATGGAAGCCATTATCAACTAGCTGAAATGCAGCACACTGATATACCAATCCCAATTCAAAACAACGCCCATAATGATCTGCAGAAAATTGTATTGACCTGTTTCTAATTCCACCTTACATTCTCAAAGGACTTAGGCATGTCTTTAATTATTCTTACTCTCTAATTTCACAGAGATTCCAATTTCCCTCTGAGGAGACATTTTGATTTTCCCGTGTTTTTGCTTTGTTTGCCTCAACCCCCCCTCTCACAGAGGAACCTGTGAATACAATACATATCACAAGATACAAGATCCAGGCATTCATTCTGCCAGGCTACAGGTTATGGATGTTTATGCTAACATTGCTGCACCTCACCAACTTGCCTTAAAGCACATTCATAACAACGGAAACTGTCAAAAGATCTAAGCCTAAACAGTTGAAATATATACCAATCTGCAATGTACAGAATGACATTCTGTCACTTAGTGCATTAAGCTGCAACTGGAGTAGGCCCACTGAAACAGAAGAGATTGGGGGAGTCAACTCCTCCCTAAACTCCACTGACTTAATAGGTCTACTATAGTTGTAACATACCACACTAAGCAACAAGATTTCAGCCACTGAAGGAGAGTGGTGGCCCATTTACTTGACCAGTGGCCAGCTGACTGGCAGTGACTTTCCAAACAGAGGTTCAGACAAAATTATTTTCCACTTATACCTGAAGGTGCCAAGGATTAAAAATGGAACCTTCTGCCTGAAAAGAATGTGCTCCAGTCTGTCTCCACTGCGATAGAAATCCACACGATCTGTATTTAGGACCTGTGAGCTGTTTAGCATGGTACAGAAGGTATCCAAGATGTGTAAAAGAATATAATATGCACCAACAGTCACGTTGTATAATTTCCAGTATATTGGTCTAGCTCCATTCATTGTTTCTGCTACAACAGATTAATGGTCAAACTATGCATTACGATAATCCATCACTAGCAGTTCGAAAGCAAGAAATTGCAAGTAGATAAATAGGGACCACTTTGGTGGGAAGGTAACAGCATTCAGTGCACTCCGGTGTCCAGTCATCCCTGCCACATGACCACGGAAACGTCTTTAGAAGCAGACAAAGCTGGTTCTTCGAGTTTGAAACAGAGATGAGCACTGAACCATAGAGTCGGATATGAATGGCATTTGAGCAAGGGAAACCTTTACCTTTACAGGAGAAATTTATTTATTTATTTGTTCAGATTTATATTCCCGCCCACTCACCGAGGCGACTCAAGTGCTGAAGGATGTGTGAGAATTGCAACAGGAGCTTTTTACACCTCCCAAAGTGTTTTATGATTGGTCTTTTCAATGTAAGCAAAGTTTTGTTCACAAATAAGATTGCTCTTTCACGAAGATCTGCTGGAATCGCATCTGCAGAATGCTAACAGATTTCAACGTTTAGCAGTGGACAAGCTGTAACATATAGTTTGATCCTAAGTGTCAAGTTTTATTTGGCATACAACCCAAGAAAGATTAGACTGAATAAAACTTACTAGATTTTAAGACAATTAGACTCCCTTGTTTCTGCTACAGAAATCTGTGGTGCATGAAATGCAGGTTAAAAAACCAGCTGTCGAATTCTCCCTGCAAAAGAATCCATACTGTTTGGTTATAGAATGACAGTTTTCTTACAGCTAACATACCTGTGCAATATTTTTGTTGAGAAGATAGACGCCATAATCAAACTGTAGCTTCTCTCCTCCTTTTGGATATAATGGAAATCTAAAATATAAAGAGGAAACGTGAGCACAATCAATTTCTGACAGCTATACCTTCGGCCACTTGCAAGACTACCTCTTCCAACACTGCAATTTGTACAAATAAACCCCTGTAAAAATAATTTGTGCCTAAGTATTACTCTAAAACAATCATGCAAAATTCCCATTTAGTTCTAAAGTACCGTACTATTGTTAGATAGTTCTCGCAAAACTCTACAACATCATAGGTAAAGGTTGCTCTTGCTCAAAAGCCAGTCATATCTGACTCCAGCACTGGGTCCAGTGCTCATCTCTGTTTATAGCCAAAGAGCCAGCGCTGTCAGCATCTGTAGACGTTTCCATGGACATGTGGCAGGCATGACTAGACACTGGAGTACAAAAAACATTGTTACCTTCCCACCGAAGTAGTCCCTATTTAACTATTTGCAATTTCTTGCTTTCAAACTGTTAGGTAGGCAGGAGCTGGCACAAAGATGGGAGCTCATTCCATTGTGCAGTACTGTACTTGGGTCTCCAAACGCTGATCTGCCAACCTTCTAGTCATCAAGTTTAGCGTCTTAACCACTTAAGCCACCGCAGTCCCAACAGGATTATGTTATTAGCATTCCTTTAATATGCATTAAATTGCTGGGGGGGGGGGGAGGCTTAGTGCATAATACCAAGACTCAGGGATAGCAGTCGTGAATCCTACTGGCAAATGATGTCACTTCAGTCCTAAACTAAGTAGGCAATGTTAAACTCTCTCAGCCTCAAAATCTCTATTAGCAATAATTCTGTGATGTAGTACAGCACATTTTCTGCTGCTATCATTTTACTTAAGAAAAGTATTTCTGAATTTTCATGACTTAGACCCACCAAGTTAAAACAGATAGTATGGAGAGAATTACAGCAAGCGGTTCTTTATTTGAATAAATATTGATTAACTATTGTAAATAATACTTCTGGAAACAGAATCAGAAGACTAAGAGGAACTCCAGCAAGTCTTCATGGCCACCCCCTGCAAGGGTCAGAAATACGTCTGCAAGATGTAACATGGACATGGCATATCTTTTGTGTTTTCTTCATTTAAGAAAACATATTCTAGATAAGATCCTGTCTGGTTTCCAAATAGCAACTGTCCAGTGCCTCAGAATGTTCCATTAGATAAAGTATGGACATTTCCAACATTCCATATAAACAATTATAGCCTTGGGGGGGGGGGTTGTCCAGCAGTGTAAGTTACCACTGTACTCTCCCCACCACCTGTTCAAAAGGGCTAGGAAGCATTTTGGAGCTGGCTTTCAGAAGCCCCTTAGGGTGGAGGGAGAGTCAGAAAGTTTCATAATGCATGCAAGCATCACACCAGATACAGGATAACAAGCTAACTATGCTATTTTGGACTTCAGTGAAATGATGCAACTATTATGCTTATAGAAACTGCAAGGGTTGTGTGAGATCAGATATTTTACCTATGAGGAGCTGTTTGTTTCCTTCTTTCACTTTCTATTTTCTGAAAACTGCATTACACTGTTGCTTACAAATAATCAACCAAGCAGCAGAAGACATGTGGCCAGTTGCTTGTTGCACACGTAGTCATCCTCCAGTTGCACAACTGACATATATGACTGAATGCACAACCAACTGTCAGCAATTATTTTTAAAAAATGCATGCACAGTTCCTCTTCTATTATTATTTAATTTATTTCATTTGTACCCCACCCTCCTCCGAAGACCCAGGGCATCTTTACAACTAAAAGCAATTAAAATATATTACACAGAACAGGTTAAAATTAGGCAGGTCTTCACTTCTTTCCTAAAGGGCAGCAGCTCTGTCTGGAGATGCAACTCTATTGATAGGAGGTTTCACAGGGCTGGAGCGGACACAGAAAAGGCCCTCCTTCTTGTGCTAGAAAGGTGAGCCTCTCTAGCTGATGGCACAACCAGAGAGCCTCTTTGGTCCACTCTAGTGGGACGGACAGATGTTCTCGGGGTGACACGGTCTCTTAAGTATCCTGGCCCACTACCATGTGGGGCTTTAAAGGTAATAACCAGCATCTTGATTTGCACCCAGAGGCATACTGGGAGAAGTAGTGAGGCACGAGCAGAACGCCCACAGATCACTCTGCCACTGCTCAGACAGAAAGGCTAAGTCCGGGGTGTGGCCACTGCTCCTGGCTGGGCCCTGAATTACCTGAGTCAAGCCCACAGCTGGCATGGAAGCCGTGAACTCCCGTACCACCTCAGATCCAGCCCCCAATGAAGGCAAATTGAAGTCCCCCAAGACCATAAGTCTGGGGAACTCCAATGCCAACATGGTGATGGCCTCAAGGAGCTCGGGCAGAGAGTCCGCTATACTGCAGGGAGGCAGTTACAGAAGCCGGAGTCCCAAATGACCCTTAGGGCCCAAACGCAGGAGCAGGGCCTTATGTGAGGTAAATGTACCCATATTCCAGATACAGTTTAACTTGGATTCCTGCACTGAGCAGGGGATTTGGACTCAATGGCTTTATAATTCCCTTCCAACTCCATTATTCCATGATAGTTTATAACAGGATTTTGATCATCACATTTACATGGATTTAAGTACACTAGTACCTTGGATAACGTTATGACTTGGTTCCGCAAGTCATAACGTTATCCAATTTTTAATGTGTGATGCATTGATCGCACAATGTTAAAAAAAGCCCTGTTCCCTTTCCGAAGAGGAAAGGTAACCTGGGGGGGGGGATTGAGTTTGCTTGGGGAGGGAATGCATGTTTGCTTGGGGAGGGAATGCATGTTTGCTTGGGAAGGGAACACCTGTTCCCTTCTCAAGCAAAGGGCGATCAGTGCTTGAGTTGCGGGGTTGAACTGGAGCATGCGCCAGTTAAACCCCCAACCCAAATGCTGATTCCACACTCTGTAGCGGTGGGTGGCTGGCAAACCAAAAGGGGACTCTCCCTTCGGCTTCCCAGACATGCGCCACTGCGTGCTCCGTAGCAGCGGGTGGCTGGCATTTTGCGAAGCCCATAGACTTTGCTGCAAGTGAAAAAGGCCTGAGGAAGGAGATGTCATGGCCTGGCAGGCGGCTGAGGACCTTTCCTCCTCCTCTGGGCCCACACCAACTGGCAGAGGGGAGTTAATCTGTGTTCTGATTTGGTTGTTTTGTGAGGCTGTATTTTATGATTTTTACTGTACTGTTGCTGTTTTGACTGTAACCCGCCCTGGCGAGTGAGCAGCAATATAAATCTGAACAAACAAATAAATAAGTCTGTGGGCTTCGCAGAATGACGAGGACTGATGCAGTCTCTCGTCCTAACCTTTCCGGAGATGGAGGTGGCGGCGGACCGGCCAGTGACAGTGGCAGAAAGAGGCACAGGGGCATCGTAAAAAATTCCCTCATGCCTCTTTCAGCCGCTGTCACTGGCCTGTCCACCACTTCCTCCACCTCTGGACGGGTTAGGACGAGAGATTCCATCGGTCCCTGTCATTTTGTGAAGCCCATAGACTTCGCTGCAAGCAAAAAAGTCCTCCGGAAGCCCATAGACTTTTTCACCCGGAAGCCCAGACTTTTAGACTTTTTTGCTTGCAGCAAAGTCTATGGGCTTCACAGAATGCAAGCCACCCACCGCAATGGAGCGCGGAGGGGTGCGTGTCTGGGAAGCCGAAGGGGGACTCCCGCCGCTACGGAGCATGGGATCAGCGCTTGGTTTGGGGGTTGAACTGGCACGCGCACCTGTTCTTTCCCCCAACCCAAGCGCCGATCCCAGCGTGGGATCCCAGTGTGGGATCAGTGCTTGGGTTGGGGGGAAGAACGGGTGCACCTGCCCATTCTTCCCTCCAACCCAAGTGCCGATTGGAGCTGACGGATAACGTCGGATGATGCTAAAATCAGAAAATGTTGGGAAATTTGAGGCAAAAATTTGCATCACATAATGTTATCTTAAGGTTTGCGATGCAAATGTTTGCCTTAAATTCTCCAACATTATCCAATTTCAGTGTTATTCGATGCAAACGTTATCCGAGGTACCACTGTACAAGATTCAACCCAAATCCTCAAGACAGGACAGTATTAACATTTAAGTAGAAGATTGTTTTTAGAATGAGAGCATAATCTATGTGATATAAATTCTATTTTGCTGAAACAATTCCTTTACATCAATCAAAGAAAAACCTGTATTATTTCTAATAAGAGCCATTAAAGTCAACGGTTTAACAGATGTCATTAAAGAACACCAAGTCGTCAGAATCTCAGTTTTTACAATACTTCAAATTTTTAATGGACCACTTCAAATTGAGAAATATAGAATCACTCTAGCCACTATATATCTAAGCTCACCCTGCTTAATAGAACTATAAATTCAAGTTTTCTACAGTGCAGGAAAATAAAATACACTCTAAAAAGTAATGTAAGTGTGGTAAGATTCCACTGCTCACTGTTATATAAATCAGAAGGAATTCATGTCAATATCTACTGAGTTACATTATCCAACTGTAGCAGGATTTGGATTATAAAAGGATACAATTACAATTAATAGCAAAAAACTCATTTAGGCTGTACAATAAATATGCCTTTTAAAACACACTATACATTTTGTTGCATGATAGAATTTCTTTATGTTGTTAGGGAGATGGTGATATTTGCTTTAGTTGGAAACAAATGTTTTAAAAAGGGAGTTATACACAGTATAGAGCAGTGGTGGCAAACCTATGTCATGCATGCCAGAGGTGGCCCACAGAGGCCTTTCTGTGGGCATGTACACCATCCCAGACAAGCCCCACCTAGTCTGGCCAGCACCAATGGCAGTGCCACTTCCGCATTCACCCCTCTCCCTCCGCCAATGGGGAGATGAGAGCGGAGGCTGTAATCCTGCCCAGGAGGTGGCGCGGGGCAAGGTAATGGTTTCGTGTCAGAAATTATTCTGGGTTGAAAGGATTTTTGCTGGAGAAACTCTGCTCAGGGGAGGCCTGAATGAGGCTCCTTTCATGTCCTCAAGGTGAGGCGACTAGATACCCCCCCTTCCTAGGAGGGTGGGCGCACCCATGGGGGGGCGTGCGTACCCAACATGACATCGCTGGAGGCACACCAACAACGTCACCTGGGTGTGTGGGAACGTGCAGTGCATGCCTGCATGCCTCCTCCTCCTACTTAAGCACTCGGTCTCTAAAAGATTCACCACCACTGGTATAGAAAGTTAACCAGCTCTTCATAGTTTATTTCAAAAGGATCTTTGTATTACCAACTATAATAGAAATACACTAGTACCCCGAATAACGTTATGACTTGGTTCCACAAGTCCCGTCGTTATCCGGTTTTTAACGTTGTGAGATACATTGAACACACAATGTTAAAAAAAAGCCCTGTTTCCCTGGAGGCTGCAGGAAGCCAGAACGTCGGGATTTGAATCCTGACATTTTGGGTTGCTGCTGCCTCCAGGGAGGTGGGGGAACTTTGGAAACAGCTTGGAGCGGGTCTCCCCACCTCCCTGGACCCGGCGGGGGGGGGGGGTCAGAGACCCCAAAATTGGTAAAAAAACTGTCCGTTTTTTTTTTACCAATTTTGGGGTTTCTGACCCCCCCGCCGGGTCCAGGGAGGTGGGCAGACCTGATCCAAGGTGTTTCTGGGCTTCCCCGACGTCCTGAGCCAGTGCAGCAAGCCAGAATGTCAGAGTTCGACTCCCGACATTCTGGCTTGCTGCACTGGCTCAGGACGTCGGGGAAGCCCAGAAACACCTTGGATCGGGTCCCCACACCTCCCTGGACCCAGCGGGGGGGGGGGGTCAGAAACCCCAAAATTGGTAAAAAAAAAAGTCTGTTTTTTTTTTTACCAATTTTGGGGTGTCTGACCCCCCCCCCCGGCTGGGTCCAGGGAGGTGTGGGGACCCGATCCAAGGTGTTTCTGGGCTTCCCCGACGTCCTGAGCCAGTGCAGCAAGCCAGAATGTCGGGATTCGAACCCTGACATTCTGGCTTGCTGCACTGGCTCAGGACGTCGGGGAAGCCCAGAAACACCTTGGATCTTGTCCCCTGCCTGCTCCAGAGAGATCAGAGGACCCAATCTACAGCTGCAGGGTGGCTGGGGAAGCTGACGGGGACTCCCTGTCGGCTTCCCTAGCCACCCGCCCATGCCTCCGCAGCTGTGGGGTGGCTGGGGACACCAACGGGGGAGCCCCCCATCAGCTTTCCAGCCTCCCCACCCCTGCCTCCGTAGCTGCAGGGTGGCTGGGAAGCTGAACGGAGAACCCCGTTCAGCTTTCCACCCACCCACCCTGCTGCTAAGAACGACTGTATCGTATAACGTTAAAAATCACGTTATTTGAAACAAGATTTTTCCAAAAATCTTGTCACGTTATACGGTTTTAGCGCTATATGATACTCACGTTATACGGGGTATTACTGTATAAGAAATGAAGATAAGAAACTAATTTCTCCTTTCCTATTCTTTTGGCCACTTTTATTCCATTTTTTTGTGATAGTTTGTTCCATTCTTTCTCAAAGATAATGGTTGGAAGTGGCAGTGGAGAAGAATTCCAAAAAAATCTGAGTACTGTTCTGTACTGTAGAAATTCTCTTATACCAAACAATTCTTAAAATTTGTCTGAAGTGGTTCAGTGCTTATCTGATTGTCATTTTACATACAATAACTCAAAACCATAATTCAGAAGTTAAAGCTTTATTAATTGGACAACCATCTGTCATATCTGTCCTTTGATTCAGATTCTTGCATTAAGCAGGGGGATGGAATCAATTGTCTAAAAGGCCACTTCCAACTCAGTTATTCTATTACCTGCATTCTAATTCAATTACTATTTTTCTCCATCTCTGCATTATACCAGGTTAGCTGAAAACACCACCTTAAACATGACTCTATTAACAAAATACCAGACTGTCATATGTGCCTATGTAACCAAGCAAATCTCAGAACAGCAACAGCATGGTGAAATGCCCTCTCTACTACCTATCACATATCATGAAGCTGCAGATGACAACTCATTAGGCTTGCAAAATAATGAGCATATTTTAACAAATGTGGTCACCCAGAAAGCATATTCAAAAGAGGGGGAATGACCTACTCAGTAAACATGTGCTCATTTCAATCTGAACTTTTTCAAGAAATATCATTTCCAAGAACAGATAAACTTTTATATGTGGAACTACCTGTATAGATACTGCCACAACATCTTTGAGGCTAAGAAGACACCTGATGAGAAACTATGGTCAAATATGACACAAAAATTATTTATTTAAGAAGAGAGGATTTGATAGTGCTTTTCAAATACTGTACTGTATTTGAAACACAGTCATAAAGAGGAAGGGCAGGATCTGTTCTCAATCATCCCAGAGTGCAGGACATGTAAAAAGGAGCTCAAGTTGTAAGAAGCCAGATCTAGGCTGGATATCAGGGAAAACATTCTTCTTAACTGTAAGAGCAGTACAACAATGGAGCCCATGATCTCAGGAGACAGTGAGTGCGCCAACACTCAAGAGAAAAATGGCCAACAACCTGTCAGATCTGCTTTGATTTCGATTCTGCTTTGAGCAGGGGGTTGGACTCAATGGCCTCAGAGTCCTCTTCCCACTCAATTATTCTATGATTCTGTAAACATCCAACAAGTAGGATCTTTTCTTAGGAAAAATCTGATGGGCAACTGCTCCCACTTCTTCAATGCAGCAAGTATGAAAGGCAGAGGAAGGAAAATCACTCCCTCTGGCCTGCTAAGGAAGTTTTGATTTGCTAGAAAGACAGACGTTCGACTCAACCATGTATTCTTTTATGCCTTTTCACATGAATGCATGCTCACTTCCTTCACTCTCTCCTCCCCTAAACAAAGCCAAGCCAGTCTTTGCTGCCTACTGTGTCAGGACTTAATGTCCTTGATAAGCCCCACTTAATAAAAACCTCATGGCATCAGTAGTGAGACACTATCTCAGGATCTGAACTTAAGATATGAATAAAGGCAAGTTTCTTTCAAATGTACAGATATTTGTCAGATATGTGGGAAATAGCTCCCTCTTCTGAAGGCAGTATACAATATAATCAGAATACAATCCATAAACAATACTCAGTGCAGAATAAACAATAAAATCACAGTATAATCAATAGCCAATACCCAATACAAAAATAATCGATTTGACAATGTACAATATACAATACAGAATACATGTTTCAACTGTTTGTAGCTGGGTGGTTTTTTGTTTTTATAATTATATAGTTTTATTTATATCAATTGTGAATGAATTTAGTGCCTTTTTCACAAAAAGGAGTCTATAAAATTGATACTGACTTAAAATTTTCAAATATTTCAACTAGGAAATATTATGCTACATTGATTTTAATCATGTTTCAGTTATAGGTCAAAGCAAGCTCATTTCAAAATGAATAAATATGTACATAAATACATGAAATTTTTATCATGTTATTGAGTGTCAGGAATTCAAACATTTTCTTAGAAGTATCCAAGTGCTGGAATTACATATAAGGTAAAATACTGAGGCACTTCCTTAGCGTACTGCTTCTACTTAAAACTGACATACTTTGTCAGGAGGGTTCTCAACTTCAAGCATTAAAAACAGAAGAAATAAAAGCTTACTTCAGCTGAGTAATATTTTGTAAACTCAGCAACTTGTCTGCTCCATTTGGACGGCTATTATTTGAAGATGATAGCATCATCCTTGAAAAACAGAAATTTACTATTGTAGGTTGGTTATTTCTTAATTCGATATTAGCTTTAAAAACTTCCCTTAATTTTTAATGTCACGTTACACTATTAATTAAGGACATCCTGCAATCAATCTTCAAAGCTGCCATTATCACAACTACAAAAGGATGTATTTTGGCAGAGTCTGTCTCCTATTAAATGACTAAGCTCACTTCCACCTGTCATTTTTTTGCTGACCTTAGACAAGTATTTCCCCAATCACTCCCTCATTTCATTTCACTACCTCCTGCTGTTCCTAGGCTAATCTCAACCTGTTCAGCATCAGAGGACAGCTACAATATTTGAAAAGGCTGTAATGAGTCTCCACAGGCTTCTTAGGCCAGTCAGATGTTAGCTGTTAAAGCAAAACTAAAAAGGATCTAGGTGCTTTTTTAAAAAACATGTTTTCCCCTTTAGACACAAAATTTTTGTTCTTCCGGGTTCTCAGTCTAAGCAACTTTATTACTAAGTTCTGTGATTTATGAACTTCTTTGTATTCCAAGAGATCTAGTGCATATGTATCAATATCCTAGTGACTGATTTTTCATATGTCTCTATATAGTCATCTGCCTTTAATCCAAACTACTTTTAAGCTTAAGGAACTCATTGATTTTTTTAGACTGCCCTCACCTGTTTCTCATCTGACATAAAAATATGGTTCAGATCCTGACTTTCCTTTTTCCTTACATTTCAAAATTATTTGAAGAACCCCAAGTAAGGACTACAAATCTACCTCATCCCAACAGCATTCATACAAAAATGTAAGTAAATATGGCTGAAAGCGCACTGCTTCTAGTCATGCCTTGGAAAGAAATTTTTATCACCCGCTGAAGCTCTGGGAATTCACAGAAAGGATTACATTCCAGTTCACAGCATGATCTGCAGGCAAATATGACAGCCCAAGTTCTTCTAAGGTAGTTTGTTCACCTGAAGGATTTGGCCAAGTGCAAAGAATGGTCCGTTTCATGGTTATTAATTCACTGTTTAAAATTTAAAATACTTCAGGGCAATAGCAAGTGATTCTAATGTTTGTAGCCCCAATTCTTTTGGTTAGCTACATGGGAAACAGCATGATGGAAATAATTACTGCAGTAACAAATTACCAGTCATCAAGTTCAGCAATCTAAGTAACAAGGTCTTAATCATATACTGTATTTAAAACCCAATATCCAATATTGATTTGTCATTGCTTTTAGCACAAATCAACCGAACTCCAAAATGTTCTATCTTTTGCCTTCTGTTTCCATCTCTGGCCGAATAGCTATAAAATACATTTATTTATTTATTTACGTTTTAAAAAACAACAACAAGGCAATTACTTTCCTTTTGGTGAATGGGGGAGAGAAGCATTAATAGCACATTTGTTGTTCAGTCGTACACTTGATTCTGAACCTTTGCGACCCTATGGACCATTGCCCGCCAGGCACCTCTGTTGTCCTCCACCATCTTCCTCAGTCCGCCCAGCTTTGTGCCCCCTGCATCCACAATACCACCTAGCCATCTCATTTTTGGCCATCCCCTCCTTCTTTTGCCCTCCACCTTTCCCAGCATCAAGGCTTTTTCAAGTGAATCCTCTCTTCTCATTTGGTGTCCAAAGTACTTTAGTTTCATCTTTACTATCTGACCTTCTAAGGAGCAGTTAGGGTTGATTTCTTTTAGGATCGACTTATTTGTTCTCCTCGCTGTCCAGGGGACTCTCAAAACTCTCCTCCAACACCACATATCAAAGGCATCTATTCTTCTGCACTCAGCTTTCCCCACCACCATACATTACCACAGGGAATACCATTGCTTTGACTATGTGAATTTTTGTTTGCAAGGTGATGTCTCTATTTTTCACTATGTTCCCCAGATTTCTCATAGCTTGTCTCCCAAGCATCAGTCGCTTTTTTATTTCATGGCTGCAATCACCATCTGCAGTAAGCTTTGATCCTAAGAAGATAAAGTCTGTCACTGCTTCTACTTCTTCCCCATTTATTCTCCAGGGACTGATAGGGCCTGTTGCCATTATCTTGGTTTTCTTGATGTTGAGTCTCAAGCCAGCTTTTGCACTCTCTTCTTCCAACCTAAGCAGGAGCTTCTTTAGGTCTTCCTCACTTTCAGCAATTTTGATCCCAACTTGTGATTCATCTAACCCTGCATTGCGCTTTATGTGCTCTGTGTATAAGTTGAATCAGCAGGGTGACAAAATGCAGCCTTGTCTTACTCCTTTTCCTATTCCAAACCACTCTGTCATTCCATATTCTGTCCTAACTGTTGCTTCTTGACTCTTGTACAGAGTATCATCAGAACTGTAGTGAGAAATAGTAAAGATGAAGCTAAAGTACTTTGGACATCAAATGAGAAGAGAGGATTCACTTGAGAAAGCCTTGATGCTGGGAAAGGTGGAGGGCAAAAGAAAAAGGGGATGGCCAAAAATGAGATGGCTAGATGGTATTGTAGAGACAATGGGCACAGAACTGAGCGAGTTGAGGAGGAGGATGGTGGAGGACAGAAGTGCCTGGTGGACAGTGGACCATGGGGTCGCAGAGGGTCGGAATTGACTGTGCGACTGATCAACAACAAGGCCTCTTTCCCTCCAAATGCTGCTATCCAACAAAACCCAAGAGTTCAGATGCTTAGTAAGGATTAACAATAACCAATGTGTTGCTGCAAATAAAATACTTAATCTAATAAACAACTACCGTAGGCTCTATACCAGGGGTTCTCAACCTAAGGTCTGTGGGCTGAATCCAGCCCACAATGCCAAATAATCCGGCCCCTGCCCTTGTCCCCGCAACTGCCGGAAATACCCATGGACTCGTTTACGGCCATTATAAACACATTTACAACAGTCATAAATGGCAGGGGTGGGTGGGCAACCAGTCTGGCCCCCTCAACTGTTTGAGGGAATGTGATCTGGCCCCTGAATTTAAAAGGGTGAGAACCCCTGCTCTACACTATTCCCAATGGGGTGCCTTCCAGATGTGTTAAACTACAAATTAAAACACCTCTAAGGTGGCTCAAGTGGTTAAGACGCTGAACTTGATGACTAGAAGATCGGCAGGTCAGCAGCTCGAGACCCAAGTACTGCATGACGGAATGAGCTCCCATCTCTGTCCCAACTCCTGCCAACCTAGCAGTTTGAAAGCAAGACATTTCAAGTAGATAACTAGGAACCACTTTGGTGGGAAGGTAAACAGCGTTCCGTGCACTCCGGTGTCTAGTTATGCCTGATACATGTCCATGGAAACGTCTGCACACGCAGACAGTGCTGGGTCTTTGGCTATGAAACAGAGATGAGCACTGAACCCAAGAGTTGGATACGACTGGCTTTCGAGCAAAGGTAACCTTTACCTTTTCCTTTACCTAAGAGCTTGATTACTCGTTGGGGACAGTGCATGTTGTAGTCCAATCCATCTGGAGGGCATAAGGATAAAAAAAGCTCTTCTACCATTATTATGTATCATTTTCCAATTTAGAACTCCTTTACCTGTTGCAACTGGGTTGTATGACACATACCTTAGCTCCATTTTGTAGACATTTAAGCATAAGAACAAACCAGTGACTTACCCAAGACTGCAGTAAGAAATAAATACATCTCAATTTCCCCCAACAACCCAGAAAACCACTTCCCCCACCCTACTTCAGAGCTTCAAAGTTTCTCAACATTTTACCAGACTTTCTAGCCTTGTTTCCATTGCTCACTAGCCCAACAGATTCAAGGCATACTGTCTATTTATATCAGGTGTGCTCGTGGGCCGTAGTTTGGGCATCCCTAGTTTAAGCAGAGAAAATGGTAGCCTAAAAATCTATCTCGTCCTGTTGCAAAACAAATTGCAAGGTGTGTTTTACTTCCGCTTCCGGTGGGAGGAACCAATGGCCTGCCCTTTGAACCACATGATCGGCCCACAGCCCAAAAAGTTTGGGAACCCCTAATTTATATGAAAATGCTACTAAGTTTCAGTTTAGCAATCTCATAGGATTGGTCCACAACTAGCTCTCTTGGGTGCACATCTGCAACCAAGAAAGCAAGGATGTTCAGCTAATTATAGAATAAAAGGAGAAAATGTCCTGGCTGTATAATTCAAAACAACTCTTCACAAGATATTATTGTATTCTTAAATGAAGCACTAGTTAAGACTCCTGTAATACCAATAAAGGAAAAGCCAATATTTAAAGAATACACACTAGCGCACTCTTGAATTATACCAATTATAGTGGTCGAATTCTGGGGCCTTTGCCAATTGACCTAATTATCCATGAAGCCTGGGAAAGAAGGGACTCATTTCAAGTCTACAAGAGACCGGATATAACTGAAGTACCTAATCCTTGAAAGGTCACAAAGGTTAAAACTACTTAAGTGCCAAATCTGAACTCACTTGAAAATCGCTATAATTCCTGATTAGTAGTCCTGATACTGTGAGTGATTGCTTAGATTACAGAAGAATTTTACAAACTAGGGTTAAGTAGGCCACGATACAGTATTTTCAGTTCAATATATTATATGTGCCCTTGAGTATGTTTTGCTGAAGCACAGAATTTTGCTCCCAAGAGATTTCAGAACTATTGAAAAAACACTTCTATTACTGCCACCAGGTCTACTATTATTTTTAGTTTCTTTAATTGAATAGAAGACTAGGGTTTCCCAACTTCTTCCAGAATAGAATGAAGTAACTTGAAGCAATATGTACTGAAGAGAAAAAAATTCAATAATTACAGTCCCCTGTAGCAGTGGGAACCAGGGTGATCCCATATTACCTTTATGCATGAGCTGGAAAAAACACACATAAGCAGGTCTGAGTTCACTGACCAAACTTTCTGGTTATCAATAAATCAATAAATTATGAGGGACTGATAAAAACAAATATTATTTAGAAGTAAATGAAAATTAAATTTGTTACAAAGTAAATATGACATTCATATGAAATTGGATGTAGATGAAGCGAATCGTTTTGTTTTTTGTATGTTTATTGTTTAACTTTATTATTCATATTAATAAAAATATACAGTTGTACCTCACTTAAAGAGCATAATGCGCTCCACAGGATTGCTCTTTAAGCGAGTTTGCTCTTTAAGCGAAACACCATTGGTCAATTGTGGGGGGGATTGCGAACCCCGATTTATTTGTTAAGCGAGTTTTTGGTTGGTTTTATTTGTTAAGCGAAGAGAACATTCAGAGAAAATTCTGCTGTTTAAGTGAGTTACTATTTAAGGGAGGCACTCTTTATGCGAACTATGGCCCGTGGGCCGGATTCAGTGGCGGGCTGCAAAAAAAATTACTACCACATTGTGGGCGTGGTATGGTGGGCATGGCCAGGGGGAAGCCCTGCGTTGCACCCAAATTAGGACTACTGTACTTTATTTCAAAACTTGGATGGGCAGGGCCAGCCAGAATTTTTGCTAGCGGTTCTAGAGAACTGGTATGAACCTGCTGATGCCCACCACTGGCTGGATCTAGATGATAAAGTTACATTCCCTACAAAGTTTGTGACTTTGGGATGTAAATATGTTTGTTACAAAATGCTAAGGGGGAAGCAGAGCTGAGAGGTAGCAATAAAAATGGTGAACTGACTTATTATTTAAATGTATATCACATCTATTTGATTGCAGAATTAAAAGATATATATCTTCTACATGTCACACAGGAGATGCCATGCTAATATATTTATCTGTCGACAGGAAAGAAACATAATTTTAAAATATCCATCCTGAGCCAGGAGGTGAAGTAATTCAAATCTTGAAAAATAGAAACTGGGATTATCGCAGCTGATAAAGTATGTTTCAGACTGGGAAACACAACAGCAGTAAAATGTACAAGAATGCTTGCTTCCCATACTTTCACTTTTCAACATTATTAAATATTTAGTAACTCCGCAAATGTAATGAACTATCTAAATTGTTTTACCTTATATCCTGAGATTGCAATCCCCTTTGAAAGTGTAACAGACCCATTTAAGTAGTATCTGATTACCCTGGAGGTGACATTTTACTTATCTGGGAAAGGGCAAGTCTTCTCCATTTCAGGGTGATAATAATCGCATAAGCCACCAACAGACATCACTTTGCTTGGAGTTTAGTAGGGTCATTATACTAGATTCAAAACTATCCCTGACTGTGTTCGTTATTCCTCTCCTACTCTCCATACCCATCACTCTGAAAGAGCTGAGGCAACAGCAACAGCTCAGTTTGCCATTCAAACATAAGGCAAAGAGTCTCAAACTAGTATCAATATATCAGCCACTCAATTTCAGCGTGGTGGGGGTCTAGCCATCAGCCCTGGCACCAACAGCTACACGGGAAGGTGAGAAAGTTAGCAGTTCGAGACCAGAGTTCTGTGTGATGGGCTGAGTTCCTGTCGTCTACCCCAGCTCCTGCCAACCTAGCAGTTTAAAAGCAAGAAATTGAAAGTGGATAAATAAGTATCGCTTTGGCAGGAAAGGTAACAGCATTCCCTGTAGTCATATGTGCCACATGGCCATGGAAACATGTGCAGACAGTGCTGGCTCTTTTGCTATAAATAGTTGTGAGCACTGCCTCCTACAGCAGACACAACTGGCTTACAGGCAAGGGAGACCTTTACCTTTACTAGACCCAAAATGGAGTCTACTAAATGCTTTATGGAGCAGAGTTGCTGTTTCCAAAAATTGAAGGGAAGGTTTTAGCCAGTGAAGGCAATGTTTTCAACCGTCAGAAGAGAAAACACTAGTTATTCACAGAAAGACATGGGGGTTGAGGGAGAGGGAATTCTTAGCTATTGCTGTTGAAAACCTTGAACCTCACAGCACTGGCTGACAACTCCTCTTTTATGAGACACCTAGATCACATGAACCGCAAGTGTACCAACATCATTTTCAAAAATCTAGTTCTAGTAGTAGGAAAAAAAGCAAAGTCCAAGCTAACGGGCATAACAGTGAGATTATTGGGCATTATTTACTATTCAGTTCAAATCTAGAACAATGATTTTTTTAACACACAATAAAACGTAATTGATTAAACCCTACCAAACATCCAAGGGAAAAAAGCATAATGCTTCCATTTCCTCTAAACAGTATCAGATAGAATCCAACAGAAGTAAAAGCAACATGGAAAAGAAAAGAAACTCTCCTCTTAAGACTGAACCACAATGACTTATGTGTTGTTATAATAGAGAGTCACTAGATTATTATGTAGGACATTTACAGTAAAGCAGAACCAAGTGGCACTAAATGTATCTGGGTCTGAAAGACAGTTTCCAATCAGGACTTGGCAGTCATTTGCACAATTTAATCAAGTTTGAGGCAACACAGAAGGATGACTCATACCAGCAGTTATTCCAGAGCCGACTCCTCACACTCGATGACACTTCACCTAAGCTATAGGCCAAACCTATATTACTCTGGATCACACTGCCAAAGCTAGGCAAGGCTATCAGACTTTCCTCATACAGACAGGATAAATGGAGGCCAGCTAAAGAATCATATTATATTAATAGGCTCTACTGTACGTCATCTCTCCCGTGACATGTGTGTGTACTTGTGTGTATGTGAGAGAAAGATGTGAGAAGGATCAATCTCTTTAGAATTTGCACAGACTGTCAATGTGCTGCTTCCCAAAAACATGGAAAAACGGAGATATATATGGAACAAATTAGCCTTGTAATATTATACCAAGAGACCGCCAACATAAAAACAGAAGTCAGGCTTTGCAGTTAATTTTATCATGAAGTGCCCATTAAGGAATCTTAAACTGCATGGAGACCAGTAGCGTAAAGTAATTTATACCACATGGTATCATTAACAATTATGGAGATTTCTAAATGACAGACACTTACTGCAGTCTTGTATGCTTTACTATCCAGCCTTTATAAAGTGCCATATACCTGTCAGTCCTCAACTATTCTGTCTTAAGAAAAGCAGCACACTATATCATCTTCTAATCTAGAGTAAATACTGTAAACACAAACATGGCAATTGTTTTACGGATCTTCACCATTGGACCAAAATAGTGTTCAAACTTTGCCTAAAAATCCTAGCTCAAATCACACAGCTACTTTCACTTCTCCTGTTTAACATCTACATGAAATTGCTGGGTGAAGTATCATCAATATGCAGGTGATACCCAGTTCTATATTTTGGACCGTGGGGACCCAAGCGATGCAGTGGAAGTCCTTTCCAGGCAGCACCATTTCACATGACCCACATTGCCGCCGCCACCGGATGCATTTATGACAGTTGTAAATGTGCCTACAGCCGTCATAAACACATTTAAAAATCTGTGGCTGTGTTTTACAGCAATATTTATGGTGGAGGGAGCCACCAGTCCAGCTGTCTGAGGGTGCGTGGTCCAGCCCATGGCTTTAAAAGGTTGAGAACTCCTGATCTAGGCCAATGTTTCCCAACCTTTGATTTTTGGACTTCAATCCCCAGAAGCCTAAATCAATTCCCCAAAGCACTAATCACCCAATGTACTGACTTAGGCTTCTGGGAATTGAAGTCCCCTTGTGGGACCTGGGCCCCACGTTAGGAACCACTGATTTAGACAATAAATTATTTGATCTTAATATCTCAAAGGAAGTAAGAACAAAATTAATCTCCAATGTCTGAGAACCTTAGAGGAACATTATGAATTGCAACAGAATAATGTGTAATACTCATTATTCAGACTTTGACTATACATTAAATCCCTCCTCACCCATGAGCAGAAGACACACACTTACTCTCTTTCTTTCTCAGTCAGTTTGTCGTTAATATTATCTTTGATTGCAGACCTCGAGCCCTTGTGAATAATTGGATACCTGAGTGGCACTTGCAGGAAGAAGGAAATCATGGAGACCAAGTGAGCAGTGTAGCCCAGAGCGACTGCGATGCTACCATCATCCTTTGCTGTGAGGGACAACAAAGAAACAGCTCATGGTTAAGTTACCTAATGTAAATCTTAAGAGGAACTTAACACCATGCTGTGACTAATCTGTTGCCTCATTTTAATGCACTTGTCACCTTTCTAGCTTGGTTTGTCAAACTGTGTTGCAGCAATTAACAAAATAAAACACTTCAACAGACAGAATAAACCTCATCTGAAAAATGCAGGAGAAGGCAAGGTGCTAAAATTTCACGTTCCCTGCCATCCTGCCCCTTTCTTGATTTCATGCCAACCATCAGCAACACTGTGTCAGACTTCCAAAGATGTCATTTGTCAAGTGGAAGTTTTATCCATTTCCCTAAACTAGTGGTAGCGAACCTCTGGCATAAGTGCCAGAGGGGCACCTCAGAGCCCTCTTTGTGGGCATGTACACCATCACCCCAGCACAGAGTTTGCCCCGCCCCTCTGCCCAGCAGCCCACTGGGAGCACTTCCTCCATCTCCCCAGCACAGAGTTTGCCCCGCTCCCCTGGCCAGCAGCCCAATGGCAGTGTTTCCTCCCTCCCTCAGCACAGAGTCCACCCTGCCCCTCTGCAGCACGGATGGCAGCCTGCTGAGTTTGGGCGCTCAGGTCTTTAAAAGGTTCACCATCAGTGCCCTAAATTAACCCACATTTCCTTCTAGGCCATAACTCTCAATTCTTAATAGTAACAACCTTTTCTGGCTCATACCTTAGGAGTCCATCTTACTCCCACACCTCAATCAAATCTTTCATTTTCTTGCTCCTGTCAACCCATGTGATTAGGAAACAGAAGCTATCATGGCCAATAGAGGTTCTCATCTACCATGCATTTGGTTTTTGCATAAAGCTTCTGGAGAAAGCCTTAAAACGTGGAAAATCAGAGTCTGTCACACCCAATGTCTATGAATTTGTGCCAAGTTTTTGGTAACAGGAAACCAAAACTATTGTAATTGGAGAAATATTTTTTTAAAATTTGCTATAAAGTGGGGAGGGTGGCAGAAATATGTATTGCATTATGACAAAGTATTTTGGCACTGTAGATTAACTGCATCTTTTCCCATTTAAATCTAATTTTCCACAGCCTGCCTGCTTTAACTCCCAAGAAATAAGATGAAAGCCACTCTCTTAATGCAATTTAGTATTTTAGTTTCTTCTTTCAATTATCAGGTGTATAGTGAATCACCTAGCTTAATCCTTCTAGACAAGTTTCCCAAGGCAAGTAATCACTTTACTGACGGCATCAAAGAGTGACAGCCTAAGAAACATTCTCCTAAAATGCTTCAAGATTTAACTAATATATGGAAGTAACAGGTCAGAAAGAGTATTTTTGTTTACAAAGACTTATAGCAGGCAATTAAAAGTTCTGCTATTCAGAGGTTAATCCAGAATTTTAAGTCATTTATATGAAAACGCAAATGCTACATGATAATTTGGTGCATCAGTTTTGCCCTTGAGCACAGAACTGGTCAGTGGGTTTAGCAGCAATGGACCAAACCAAACTTCTTCAAGGTCAGGGTCTTATTCACAAGGAAGCAATTAATTACCCTTGCTTCAAGGATTGTTTTGAACAGACCAGGACATGGATTTTTAAAAACTCACTTAGCTATAACTTCCAGTCCCTCAAGTCTCACCTCTTTGGCTAAAAAGCAACAGCAGTGCTCTCTCACAGAACTGCTACAAGGGAGCAAGCCAGATTTAAACAGATACACGTCCTTTACCAGCCTGAAGAGGCTGCAGGAGCTCAGTTGTTAAGAAGCTCACCTTGTTAACTGGAAGGCCAGCAAGTCGGCAGTTCGACACCCAGGTACCACATGACGGACTGAGTGGCCATCACTGTCCCAGCTCTTGGGGACATGAAAGGAGCCTCATTTGGGCGTTCCCTGAGTGGAGTTTCTCCAGCAAAAATCCTTTCAACCCAGAGTAATATTTGACACAAAATTATTATTATTACCAGCCTGAAGCAAAATACTGTTCCAAAATGGCACATTGTACATGGCAAATATAGCCAACACATATTTTACCCTATAATATTATTTATTTACTTACTGCATTTTTATCCTGCCCATTTGGGAGATTTCCCACTCTGAGAAATACATGCACATATCAAAATAACATAATAAAACACACAACAAATTAAAAATAAACCAACCAAATAAATACATCCTAAAATAAAATAACTGGCATCTGAGGGCACAGAGGATCGACTGACTGGTTAATTTATTGCTAAGAGGATAACATTCTGAAAGGCTTCCTGGAATAGGAAAGTTTTAAATTGTTTTTTTAAGATATCCAGGAATGGGGCCTGACGCAGCTCCACTGGCAGAGTGTTCCACAGTGTTGGTGCCGCCATCGAGAAGGCTTTATTTCTAGTTATAGATTTTCTAGCCATTCTGGGGTCGGCTCTGGGAGCTGCGTAGACTGACAAATGGGTAATGCGGGAAGTTGTTTTGAGGGAGAGACGCTCCAACAGGTAGGTAACAGGTAGGGATTTTCTTGATGTTATATTGTCATATTGTATACTATATTATATTGCCATCAGCTGAGAAGACATTGTATTTCTGATATCAGACAATATTGCTATTTTGTATTTCTGGATGGGATTTTCTTGACATTATATTGTTGGATTGTAATTTTGTATTATCGCTTGAATTGCCATATTGTTGCTGTTTTGCTGTGTGGTATTCTATCACAGTATTGTTGCCCTATTATTGTTTTGTATTGGTGATTGCATTTTACTTGTTTTAGACACCGCCCTGAGTTGGTTGCACCAAGTAGAGCAGTATAGATATCTAAAAAATAAAATAAATAAAAAAATAAATAAACAAGGCCCCAGTATAAATAATCTCCTCTTTAAAGAATAACATTCTATCTGACTAGGATGGAAAGTTTCAGAATAGTTTCTTCTTTATTTGTTAGGCCACTGTTGATTTTCTTCTTTGCTAGGCCATTAACTAACAAAACATAAACAACTGGTATACTAAGTGTTCTGGAGTAGTAACACTGACAAACTTGTAGAAATTGACTAAATATTGCTAAGAAGCATTAAGGAACTCTCTACATTAAGGAGCCCTGGTGTGCAGTGGTTAAACTGTACTGCAGCCAAAAGGTTGTGAGCTCAATTTTGACCAGAGATTGGGATTGACTCAGCCTTCCATCCTTCCAAGGTCAGTAAAATGAGTACTCAGCATATTGGGAGGTGGGGGTGGAATGCTAATTACTCTGTGAACCGCCCAGAGAGTACACTAAACACTATGGGGCAGTATACAAGTGTAATTGCTATTGCTACTTATAACCTTTTTCTTTAAATGAAACTACTCTTCATGAAACTTGTTGGGACAATTTGTTTGAAATCCTCTCATCAGAAGCACCTGCATTCTCCCCAGTGAATTTGGTGTTTGGGTTACTCTCTTGGTCTGTGCACGCACTGTAATTAGATACTAAAAATGAGCAGGCAAATGACCAATTACCTTGAAAGTCCTCAGAATTGGGCAACTTGACTCCACAAATAAAATAATCCTTTTGATCATTCTGTGGATTTAATAGCAGAAAGTGAGGTTGGATCAGAGCCATGTGAGAATAAAACCCCAAGCTGTAAACAACAGAATCAAAAATTTAACTTGTAATGGAAGCTGACAAGTCATCAAGCACGTGTCACAGGCATTTAGTTGGAAAGCCACTCGGAAGAAATCAAAAGCTCCATTGATGATTTTGACAAGAGGCTGCCCCGCTGCAAACTGCCTCCACCACTTCTACTGATGGCCCTACAACTGCCTAAAGACGTGGCGGCGAACCTTAGCACTCTTGCTGTTCTTGGACTTCAAATCCTAGAAGCTCAAGTCCCAGTAAACCCATTCATGTGGATTCACAGGGGCTTGGGCTTCTGAGAATTGAAGTTCAAGAACAGCTGGAGTGCCAAGTTTCGCCATCACTGGCCTAAAGGCACCCTGGAGAAAGTTTGCCACCTTGGGTTCTGAGGACCAAGGGTACCCAGAGTCTCCATGGGTTCTGTCTCTGCTGCTTATTGTTTCAAGAAAAGTAACATCACATGAGGAACATAGTGCAGGATCTTTCTGGGGAACACAACTTCTATGAATATACGGGTGGAGACTGGGGACAAAAAGCAGATTGCTGTCATGTGCTTTGCCTATGACTGACAGCTGCCCTGAGTGCACTTTTGATCTGAACCACAGTCTGCTCACTGACCTATCTAGCTCAGTCCTATCAAGACTCCTATTGGCAGCACCACAGGGAGTGGATTTTACCCGTATGTAACCCAAATGCTTTTAATTTGAGAATGAACTTGAAGATTCATGAATGCAATATGCAAACTCTAACCCAGCGGTATCCAAACTACGGCCCATGGAGTCAAATCATCTGGCCGGCTCTGCCCTAGCTGCTCCCGAAAGTGGAAGTAAAGTGCGCATAATGCACCCATGCATAATGCTGCTGCAAATGACCCATGGCTGTTGTAAACATGTTTTACTTCTGCTTTGGGTGGGAGGAACCACATGATCAGCATGCTTAACCACATGAATGGCCCACGGCCCAAAAAGTTTAAACACCCCTGCTCTAACCCAGTGGTCCCCCCCTGCCCTGTGACATATAATTCTTATTATTCAAAAAGTGAACTCCTAGTCATGTGGAGGAAGCCTAACAGTCCATTAACTTGGTCTAACTCATTCTCAAATTGTCCCCCTGTGGGGCATGTGCCCCACATTGGGAACCACAGCTCTACCCTAAGCTACAAGCCCTTTTCTAAAAGTGAATTAATAGTTTCTGGCTCTTAAATGATTAACTTACTGTCTGGAAGCAACAACATCCAGATTTTCCTTCAAATAAAAGGAGTGCCATTACTATTATTTCCGGAGCTGTTACAGCTGGATAATCTGAAACTCACCTGATCAATAGGGTAAATATAGGAAAGCTCAGAGAGTAACTGCCTGCATCTGATGGTCAGCTGTGCGTTGGTCTTCAAGAACTGCTCTCTGGAGAAGAAAAAAGATATTGAAAAAATCAGTTACCTGATTATCGCTGTTGGAAGGAATTCTTGCTGTCCATTATTCCTAGACACAAACAGATAAAAGAAGTAAAAGTTGTCCCCACACCCTTATGCACAGGCCTGGTATCCATGGTTCCGTTATTCTCAGGCCAAAATATTCAGAAAAAAAACCCTAAAATCCATTAATAAATAGTGTAAACATTTCTATGACACATTACCAGAGTTGGCCACCAGAGGCCACTATCTACACTGTAACATTGGCAAGAAAATGAGTATAGGTTGGTGATGGAAAACCTTTAAGAGAACCAGTGCCCAAACAGAGAGGTGGAGTGAACTCTGTGGTGGGGGAAGGGAGGAAGCACTCCCATTGAGCTGCTGGGCAGAGAGGTGGGGAAATTCTGTGCTGGGGTAGCAGTGGTGTGCCAACAAAGGGCTGGGAGTGCCATGTCTGACACACATGTCATAGGTTTGCCACCACTGGAATATGTTGTACACTATAATAAAGGATTTGCTGCTTTCCACATTTTCAGACACCCGTGGAATATCTTGGATTGATAGTTTATTTTTATTGGAGACGATTTCGGCAGAATATATTGGATCGAACATGTGGATAAAATCTTTAATAAAAAGTGCATCCTCCCTTATAGGACACAAGGCTGATGTTTAAGAGAAAAAACCAAGGTAGAAATACACACTAGCAGCTCCACAAGAAGGCAAAAGGCCTAATTAAGCTGTCTTAACTAAGCTGGTAGCACAAACTGTACCTGGGGAGTCATTTCTAGAAATGTTTCCAATTGAATAGGACAATGACAGCAATCTCCAAACCCCTTTACTAGTTGGGAAACTGTCCCAGAGAATGCATGTAAACATAAAGCTGGGGGGGGGGGGAGGGATCCTCAACTGCACTAGTCTGGTACACTGACATCAGCAACAACTTCTGAATTCTTGGCCATTTATCTCCAACAGCCTTCATGTGCAAAGCACTGTCAGGCTACAAAACAAAGGCTGAAAGGAGCGGAAGAAACAGTGACTCTGCCACCTCATCCACCTGGCTCTCCTCAATTACTGTTATGGATTCCCTACATCCAAACAGACAACAATGAATCCTTAGTAACACCAACTAGAACTCTCTAGGTAAAGTAAAGGTAAAGGTCAGCTTGCTTGAAAGCTAGTTGTATCCAACTCTAGTGTTCAGTGCTCATGCCTGCTTATAGCCAAAGAGCCAGTGCTGTCTGCGTGTATAGACATTTCCATGGACATCTGGCAGGCATGACTAGACACCGAAGTGGTACCTATTTATCTACTTGCACTTTCTTGCTTTTGAGATGCTAGGTTGACAAGAGCTGGGACACAGATGGGAGCTCGCTCCATTGTGCAGTACTCGGGTCTCGAACTGCTGATCTGCCAACCTTCCAGTTGTCAATTTCAGTGTCTTAACCATTAAGCCACCGCAGTTGTAGAGAACTCTCAACAACTGCACCTCCCTTGGAAGGGAGTTATAGTTTGTCCATAGATTTCAGAAATTTATATCCAGTTGTAGAGTTCTCTACAACTAGATATAATTTTCTGGGATCATTGGACAAACTGTAACTCTTCCAAAGGAGGCACAGTGGTTAAACTTCTGTACTGTAATTAAAAGGTGCGATTTCGATCCTGACCAGGGATCAAGGTTGACTCAGCCTTCCATCCTTCTGAGTTTGGTAAAATGAGTACCCAGCATGTCGGGGGCAAAATGCTAATTAACTTCTGAACCACCCTGAGAGTACACTAAGTGTTTACATGGGGTGGTATAGAAGTGTGATTGCTCTGCTCTGCTCTGTTCTTCGTTCAGCTGGCAGTAAAGCATTTCTTATTTAGATTTGCAACTGACTGGTTACCATGAGGCTTATAATGTGGGTTTCTGTACTTTGTACCTCTTTGCCGTGCATTGTTTCCTCAACTCTTGCAGGGGTTCTTTGTCTAGCATGAGTTGCTGATATTCCTCTTCAAATACATTACCTACAAAAGACATTTTAGGAAGAACATATTTGTCATAATTTTTGTGTGTTGCGGTGTTAAGCCTTGGTGATGATGACAATGACATTGTTTAACTAACAAAGAAAAGCTATGAAGAATATGCACATTTGCACATATGTCTGTATTTATTTACCTATTTATTTCATTTATGTACCACCAAATCTAGTACCGGTATTACACCACTACTCATGGTGCTGAACAATACAAAGAGTAAAACTGAGAACAAATGAAAAGATTCTCTCTCTATATCTATCTATCTATCTATCTATCTATCTATCTATCTATCTATCTATCTATCTATCTATCTATCTAAAGAACATAAATATTAAAAAATCAACTCCAATTAAGGAACTCAAAATTCTTAAATAAAAATCGGGTTCAACCAGCAAAATAACCAGAAATCCTAACCAACAAGCATAGTTTGGGAAAAGGAGTTCACATTAAACAAATGTCTCTTGAGCAATTTTCTTAAATTGCTCAAGACGCAGCAGGAGGGAACTCAATTGCTCTCAAGCTGCTAATCCTTCCACATCCGCTTGCCTGCCTGATGTAGAAAGCCTGCTGTCACCATTCGCACTCACCTCTTTCAGACAGCGTACTCTGTTCCTTATGCAATAAAGCCACCTCTCGGCCCCAGGCTTTTTTCTGCCTGTCTAGCTCGTTCCGAAGCACCAAAATCTTCAACTGTAAACACTCACTTTCCTTTTTCTATTTAAAAAAAAACAATAGAAGCATTGCTTTGAGCACAACTGCAGTCTCAGAAAAAGTGTTGTGCAAGCAAATTATTAACAGGTCACTGTAAATCGCTCCTGGGCAGACAAAGTTTCACCACAGGAACAAGAAAGACCAGACGTGGACTACAGCATAACTTGCCCTGACAAAAGTAGAGAGAACTGCAGTACATAGAAATAATGGAATATCTAGTACGTACAGTAATTGCATTACAGATACCCTTGCCCTTCGAGATGTTCTCAGCACAATTCCCCTCTCCTTTTCAGCAATTTGAGGTGTATTTTGTGTATGTTCAAGACCAGGGCTTCCCAACTTAAGACCTGTTGGCCGGATCCAGCCCACAGTGACATTCCAAGGGCATTTGAGAAACAAAATGGCCACCATTTTGAAGCTTTTGAGACAAAATGGCCACCCCCATCGTGCAGGCAGGGCAAAATGGCCGGCCAGCCCTTGAAGCTGACTGAGAGATCGTGCCCTGGCCCCCAGCTTGAAAAGGTTGGGAACCCCTATTCAAGACCATGCCATATGCAGTGGTTAAACTGTTGTACTGCAGCCAGAACATTGTGAGTTCAATCCTGATGGGAACAAAGGTTGACTCAGCCTTCCATTCTTCCAAAGTTGGTAAAATGAGTACCCAGCATGTTGTGGGTGAAATACTAATTAACCTGTGAACTTCCCAGAGAGTGCAGTAAGCTCTACGGGGCAGTACAGAAATGTAATTGCGACTGTTATGCCCTGTGAATGGCTGGACACAGTGGCCCTAGTGTTCTCTTCTGAGAGAGGCCTGTCTCTAATCCTAGTTCAAGGCCCATATATGCCCCCTGCCACCTACCAACCCCAGCTAACACTGTCAACTGGGAGGGTGGATGGAACCTACACTCAACAGCATCTGGAGAGCCAAAATTGCCCCCTCCCTGCCTAACTTACATCAATCCTTCCGCAAGGAATTCCAGCAAGCTCTGCTTTGGGGCATTTCAACTGGCATTTTAATTTACACCTAATGTAATATGATTCTAGCCATGTTCTCACTGTTATTGTTACTAATATTTTGGGATAACCCCAGCATGCAGAATTAAATAATAGCACACTAGTCATGGGAAAGGAAATACTTGTCTGATATATACAACACTGTTTGTATTGTTCATGTCCAACTAGCCCAGGGGTGCCCAACCTACAGCCCGTGGGCCAGATCTAGCCCCCAACGCCAATTCATCCACTCCATGCCGCCCTCGTTGCTCCTGGAAATGGAAGTAAAATACACCCATAGGGACACATTTTACTTCTGCTTTCAGGAGAGACAAGGGCAGTGCAGGCCAGATGAATTGGTATCAGGGGCTGGATCTGGCCCACAGGCTGTAGTTTGGGCACCCCTGGTTTAAGCAGAGAAAAATGGCAGCCTAAAATCTATCTCATCCTGTTGCAAAACAGATGGCAAGGTGCGTTTTACTTTCGCTTCTGGGGGGAGGACCGGCCTGCTGAACCGCGTGACAAGCCCGTAGCCTAAACAGTTTGGGCACCCCTGAACTAGCCAATTAGTAAAGTTCTGACTTCCCGCCACAAAGATTACCTGCCTTTATTTGCCTGCTTTGTGACCTTTTGTGTGTGTGCTCTGGTCACTATTTGTTCTCTTTGCCTTGTAAGAGAAAGATTCTTCTATAAGTGTCTCCATTTTCCCAGCCATTCAACTGGAAAGAAAAGCCATATTTACCTACTTTTAACTACACTGTTCCTACCTGCACTATTAACTTGATGCTACCATGTCAAGAATTCTGTGCACATGTAGTGAGTAAATATCGTTTTCTTTTTACTTAAGCCTTTGTCTGAATATGTGTATTAGCTGGACAGAAAAGGGGAAGGACTGGAGATGACTTGCTTCAAACATAAAATCCCCAAAACGTGTTCTGCTTTGCTGTGCAGCTACTATAAAATGTAACATTTTTTCTCTAATAATCACAGATGTATTTTATTATGCAGGTATTCCATATGGAGCATGCAGTCACCCAAAGGGCTGTATGTAGAAGCAATGCTCAAAACTTTTAACCAATAACAAAATGCATTTTTTGTTACCTTACCAGTGCATATCATCAATGGATTCCCATTTCAAACTTGCATAGGAGCCCCATAGAGAAAATCTGGGTTTTGACTCAAAACAAGATACTGTACAGTATATTGGCATGGAAAGGGGGGGGGAATTGTTCTGGGCTAAAAAGAAACACAAAAGTATAGTAATAATCTGGTGAGAAAGATAGAGGAAGACCTCTTTATATCCCTCATTCTTTACAGCCAGTGTTATAAAGGACCAGAATTGTCCACTTCACATCCAGGGTTTTTCGAATGAGAGCACCTCATCAAAATAAAATGTACAGGGTCTTAAGCGGGACCCATCAGTGTGTCAGGAATGAAATACAAGCTGTGCCAATATAAATTTCCAAATTAAATCTCTTGCTATGTTGGTCCCCAAGTTAAAACTTGAGCGAAACCTTTCGACATTTTTTGTTGTTGTTCAGTCACACAGTCGAGTCTGACCCTTTGCAACCCCATGGACCGTTGCATGCCAGGCTCTTCTATCTTCCACCATCCTCCTTAGCCCACTCAAATTTACACCCATTGCATCTACAATGCCATCTTTCCACATCATCTTCTGGCGTCCCCTTTTCCTTTCTCCTTCTGTCTTTCCCAACATCAATGCCTTCTCCAGTGAATCCTCTCTTCTCATTTGGTGGCCATAGTAAGTCCTTTGAGTTTCAGCTTCAGTATTTGTCCTTCAAAGGAGCAGTCAGGGTTGATTTCTTTCAGGATTGACTTATTTGATCTCCTTGGTGTCCAGGGTACTCTCAAAATTCTCCTCTAGCACCACATTTCAAAGGCATCTATTCTTCTGCACTCAGCCTTCCTTATGGTCCAGCTTTCACAGCCATATATTACTACTGGGAATGCCATTGCTTTGACTATGTGAACTTTTGTTGGCAGGGTAATGTCTCTACTCTTTATTATGCTACCTAGGTTTCTCATTGCTTGTCTCCCAATGTCATGGCTGCATTCTCCATCTGCAGTGATCTTGGATCCCAGGAAAGTAAAGTCTGTTACAACTTCCATTTCTTCCCCTTCTATTTCCCAGGGAGTATTGGGGCCAGTTGCCAGGATCTTGGGGTGGTTTTTTTTTTTTTGGATGTTGAGTTTCAGACCAGTTTTTCCACTCTCCTTTCACCCTCATCAAGAGGCTCTTTAGGTCTTCTCTTCACTTTCCGTCATTAGTGTAGTTTCAGTTGCATATCTCAGGTTCTTGATGTTTCTCCCACCAATCTTAAACTTTTAACTTTACTCAGTGGCAAGAAGTTGCTGTCTACCAAATCCATTTTTTAAAAAAACCTGCGCCTAAGCAGATAATTAAAGTGTTTGTTGTTGCAGCTGAGAAGCCATTACATGCATTCTGCTCATCTTCAAAAGCTTGGAAGTACAGTATCAGCAAGCCTAGCTATTACACACAGCCCAAACAATTACAAGGTTCGCCACACTTTCCACTGGTAGGTCATTAATCCCAATCTCTAAGAGTTTGTTTTTTCTGGCAGTGACTTTCTGCTTGGATGCCATAGAGCCAAAGTAGATGCTTTGTAACTGCAGAGCATTAGGATGCCTATTAATTTCATTTCCCCCCGCTCAGCATTTAGGTTTAATCAAATATATAAAGTTGTTGGGCTTTACAAATAAATATTCCCATTTAATAATAAAAAGGACCTTGAGTTACAGGCAAGGGTGACACAAATTGCATACAAGTGTCTGAATTAGTACAAAAAGCAGCAATTATTGTACAAAGACATCAAATTATTTCTTCCATATGTGAAATTTGTTACAAATCAATTACTCCTAGCAATGAGGACAGTTAAACCAAATGAGATCTAATGGCAGGTGGATTTGGTGAGCCAACTCCAGTGATTCAAACAGGCTGAACTCTCATTGTAACTTACTATGCTAAAGTAAGTTGGAACTAAAATATGCCCACTGGAATCAATGGAACTTACTGAGGAAGTGATACAACAAATTCTCAGTGATTCAATAGGCCTATTCTAATTTCTTTCTTTATTTGTGTCAGATGCACCACCAGCATATAATAACATACAAAGCTAAAATTAACACATCTAAAACCAAAATAGAATTAAAAATGGCTATCCTAATATGACTTACTATACTAAGATACAGTCATGAGGAGGGGGCAGGTTTTCACTTAAGCGTTAACCTCCCTGGCATTTGGTCCTTTAAAAAGACCCACTTCAAGTTTTAAAAAATCTTTAATTGTATGAATTTGTATGATGCTTGTACACACCCTGTAATGTCTATATTTAACTTTTGGTGAAATAAAGGAAACAAAATTGTGCCTGAAACCTACCAGTTCATTGCTTGTTGATGTAAGCCTCAGTTTCTCTTCAATCTCTCTTCCTATTTTCTGAACAGTTACTTGAGTCTGTTTAATTGCACACTGTGCCCGGTGCAGCCTGCAAATAAATGCAACATAGAAAGAGAATTTTTTTCACAAATGATCCTACAGAAGTGAACACATTAGGCATAATCTTGTACTGAAAACTAGCAAAAGCAAATGGCAACAAGACTAACCTATGAACTGAGGAGTCCTAGGTCAGTGATGGCTAACCTTGGCCCTCCTGGTGTTCGTGCCCTTCAATTCCCAGAAGCCACAGTCAGCGCTCCTGCTGATCAGGGTTTCTGGGAACTGACAGTCAAGAACACCTGGAGGGCCAAGGTTAGCCATCACTGTCCTAAGTTTACATCTTCCCTCTGTCTTTAACTTTTATGGTACTCTTAAGGATGCCAACTGCAAGTTGCAGTACTGTAATAATCATAGCTGATTTTTTTCGTGAGTAGTAGCCATGTTAGTCTGTGTTTCAAGTGTATCAGATAATAAACAAAACAAAAACACTGTAGCGCTTTGAAGACTTTTTTATTGTGTCAGAAACACACAAAGGTGTTTTCAGGGTTGAAAGGATTTTTGCTGGAGGAACTCCGCTCAGGGGATGCCTGAATGAGGCTCCTTTCATGTCTCCAAGATCTTTTCCCCACAAAAGTAGTCCCCATTTTTCTACCTGCAATGTTTTGCTTTTGAACTGCTAGGTTGGCAGGAGCTGGAACAGAGACATGTGCTCATTTCATCATGCAGTGCCCAGGTCTTGAACTGTTGTATTTTAATGTCAGCTCTCATGGATTTCACGAAGTGGACTTCAACCATGAAAGCTAACATTAAAATATAACAGTTAGTCTTCAAAGTGCTACAACTTTTTTGTTTTGTTTATTCTCTGATGTGCTTGCAATAATCATGCTACTGGTGGTCATTTTAATAATAAAATATTGTGTATGAAGCACTTTGAACAGCCAAAAGAGTACACAACCCCCTTCCCTGACTAGAGCTATCTAAATTTTACCAGATTTTAGTCCAAGTAAGAAGGTATCAGTTGTACTACTGATGCATACAAAACTTGCTATAGCTTTGCTACAGATCTGTCTATACTGGTACTGTGTATAAATGACTACCAAAGTCACAGCATGTTTTTCATTACACAGGCACATTCTCTGTTACATAAGGATTCTCTAATAGAGCTGACACATGAATACAAACCTACACTTTACAGGTTCCAAAAATATTGAATTATAGAATGCTATTGCATAAAGCCATTCCAAATCATCTGTTTGAAATGGATGCCTGTGTTAGTAAACTGTTTAGTCCTCTCCATCATAAATCAGTTTAGTCTGTGTATTCCAAAAACAATTCCGAAACTCTATGAATACCAGAGCAAAAGGTAGCTATCTGCAGACAATTAAATCCAGCTACTCTAAGAGTCAAATGGAACATTTTTCTGGTCTGGAACAAGTGAAACATGCTAAACATAAAAACTTTGGTTCTTGGGCGGGGGGGATGGAACTGTTTCACAAAAGGCACAGAATTAGAAATGGTCATTGACATCATTCTTGCACAACGATTAAGCTCAGACAATGCTTCTGGTAATAGTTTATAAATTGTAATAAATTCAAAATATATCTCTGCAACAATATCTAGGATATTATCTAGGAGATTCTTTTATCAATCTATGTATCTCTCCAGTGTTATACCCTTTGCTGGAGTGCTTCTTTCTAAGAAATTGTACCTGGAGCACCCAAACTTTCAAATTATGGATATTACACCCAGATAAGTTAAAAATGTTATGAATAGTTTAAGATCTTTTTCTGCTGTGGCTCTCTTATTGTGGAACAATCTGCCAGTGGAAATTGGATTTGCTTCCATTCAAATGGCTTTTCGGAAGCAACTAAAATGTCCTATTCCAACAAGCATGTCTCTTATTAGTAAATTATCACATAACTGAAGAAATCCTTCTTATTAGATTTAGTGAGCTGTGATTTTGGAATATTGGTTCACTGGTTTATGAATCACTGGTGATGTTCATTGTTTTACTTGGATGTCATCTAGTTAGGTATTTGATCGTTGTTATTTTAGTTAATTGGCATTTAAACTATGCAATTTGTTTCTATGTATGTTTATTTCATGTTGTCACTGCCCAGAGTGGTGCTTGCACTAATTTGGTGGCATATAAATTGAATGAATGAATGAACAAACAAACGAATGGCCATCTTTATGGTTATTCGTTTAATGCCAGGCTCCATCTGAAATGGTCACTTTGACTTTTAAAGTCCTGGCCCTTTCTCCTATGGGAAGCAGCCTGCACACGGAAGTGAACTTCAGGGCTCTTGTACTGTGACACCATGTGAATCTACACAAATGGGTCTACTGCACGTACACACAGTAAATCCATTTGTGTGGATTCACAGGGACTTGGGCTTCTGGGAATTGAAGTCCAAGTACAGCTGGAGTGCCAAACTTTGCCATCACTGGTCTAGGATGCCTTCTTCCTGAGCACTAATTCAAGTTTAATTCTTCATGCTACACAGAGGAGTCATATCCTGCAGTTAAAGCACAGAAGCAGGTGTAAATTAGCAAAGCATGATTTATGTTGGCAGTGTAGGACATTTTCCTGCGGTTTTTAAAAACATATTTTGGCCCTTTCAGGAAATGAGGTCTTTATACACTCAATCCAAGAATGTAGCCTTTTTAGAGGCACTAGAGTTACATGACTGAGTGACATATTTGAGTCTCGGACAGCATTTGCCACCCTTGGTCAGTCCGGAAGGTTAGTTTTGGCCTTCCTATGCATCACGGTCCATTTGCTTGATCCATCAAGGCAGGCTGTTATTTATCATACCAAAGTCCTTTAACAGTGTAAAATCCTTTAGAAACTTCACTCCATTTATCCTGAGCAACCTGGGAGGCAAATTTTATTCCCATTTTACATGTGAGAAGATGACAGAGATTGAGATTTGCTGAGGTTAACACTGGCTCTGGAGTGGAGCTGAAATTAAAACTCAAGTTTCCCAGATCAGAGTCTAAACCTCTTAGCACTGGATGACCATGGTATTTCCATCACAGCTGTTTCCCCCTCTACAGGTGGTTCTACTCCTTTGCCTCTTTAAAAATCCAGATGTGAATTGTTCTGGAAACAGATATGACCATGGGCACTTCTTGCATGAATGCAGTGGCAGGCCTAAAATCTAGAGACTAATTTCATCCAGCATCTTCTCCTTCTGTGTCTAGGACAGACATGAAACTGCAAAAATGAAGGTACCTTTTGGCTAGTTCATTCTGCAGTTCCTTCACCTGATCCAGTGTGAGAAAGATTAGCCAGCTACACAAAGTTGCTGTTACCAGGGTACACCCGATTATGGTTCAAAAATGCCATAATCTTTGAGGAGGCCCTTTCTGCGTACCCTTTGGTGAGTTCATTCTGCAGTTCCTTTTGCCTGACCTAGTGTGAGAAAGATTGGCTGGCAACACAAGGTTGCTGATAACAGGGTATGCCCGACTGTGGTTCAAAAATGCCATAATCTTCAAGGAAGCTCTTTCTGTGTACCTCTCCTCCAGCTCATAATGGCAACACCTGTCAGTCACATACCAAGGAAGCCAATGGCTGCGAAGCTGAAGGGCAGGAAGGTCTGCCTTCTTCTGCTAATTAACTGGTGAACTGCCTAGAGAGAGCACTAGAGGCTTTGGGATGGTATATAAGTGTAATTGCTACTGCTCTATTTGCCAGAACATCACTGAAGGATGCTTCCATGGTATGTAGGAACAAGGTAGAGTCAAGCAGGATATCAACCCATCTTCTAGCTAAGTCAAAGCAGGGGTAGTTGTAAAGAGCCTGCTTTATCTCTGTTGGAAAGAGCTCTGTATCTAAGCTCTAATGCCTGTGTTTGCTTTTTACTTCTCCTAAAATATCAGAAGAAAAGAGAGAGCCTCCCTAACTAACTACCTTGAACTTTGAGAGAAAATGGAAAACATGCTAGGAACCTATACTTAACCCCTGCAGATCTTTTTTGTTTGCTAACTGCTTTAAGATGATCTTCATACCCCCTTTGTAGCACAAAGTAGTCACCTTAAATACTTTTACTTTCCAGAAAATATTTTTTTAAATCCCTACAGATCTTCAACTGCATTTCTCAAGTCAATCTTCCTTCCATTTAGCTGTCAGTCACAGTAATATTATTCTCAATTTCCTTACAAATACTGTACTAGCTCGGTTAGCATTTTGAAGCCAATATTTCCTGAAACATATTTGTGTATAGCTTGAAGCTATGCAGAAAATCACCCAAGCTATTTGAGGTCTGATAACATAAGATGTTGAAATGTCCAACCTTGCATTCTAGTCCATATCCATTTGACACAACCAGTAATTCTGTGAAACTAAAGTAATGTTCACTAAACATTTCTGCTCATCATATTTTCATTCTAGAAATAAATGCATCAGCAGAAATCAACAAGACTGTTGCATTTTAAGCATCCCCTAAAGAACACAAATTAAAATCCTGTACAAGTAATCGGGCACCTAAGAGAAATGTAAGAAATAAAAGAGGAACAGAAGCAGACCACCAAAACCTCTGGATTAACTTTCCATGTAAAATAAGGACTGCTTATCCGAGAGACTTTCACAAACATGGAAATATTTCCTTCCTTCCCTCTGACTTAACTGTTATTTTGGGCAGTGAATAAAACAAATAAAATACAACTACAAAAGATATCAAACTCCCACTCAGTCAAAAACAGCAACATGATATATAACCAAACTATTTGACATTACAGTAATACACTGGATAACGATTGCATCGGATAATGCTAGAATCGGATAACGATGCAAGATTTTTGGAAAAAACTTGCATCAGATAACAATTCTGGACAAACATCCTTTAGCGTTATCCAAGCCAATCGTCGGGGTGTGTGTGTGTGTGCCGTAGGGTTGGTAGAAGAGGCGCCCGTTCGCGTGCCTTCTCCCGTAGTTTTGGCAGAAGAGGCGCATGCTCACACGACTCTTCTCTGGACCCCACCGGAATCTTAGTGAGTGCTAAGAATCTAGTGGGGTCCCTGAATTCAGGGCTTTTTTTAGTGTTGTTGCATGCATCGGACAACGCTAAAAATCAGATAACATCATGACTTGTGGAACCAAGTCATAATGTTAACCAATGTTCTAGTGTACATATTTATTATGTTCCCTCAGCAGACATGTGCATTGCTAGAAGCCTGAAAAATTATTCCCTTGCATCCTACTCTTTCTTTAATTTGGACGAAGACTTTTGTGTTCCAAGAAACTGAGCGCTCTCCCTGAAACCTGGATTTTAACTTGTCAAGTGCTTTTTATAGAAATTTATTCAACCTGTAAAGCTCCAAAAGCAAGATGAACATTTGCTACACAGATGAAGAAAGCAGCTGCAACCTGTACCAACACTTCACAATTCCTGTGAAAGATGCAACTTCAAAGCCCATTAGTGGACAGCTGGCCATTTTAGATTCCCATCAATTCATTCCGTTTGTAGTAAAACACAGCAGTTAAGTTTGTTAAAACTTCTATGCGACTTGCCGATCAGCAAGACTAAAAATAAAATGTCCTGCTCCATAAGCAGCTAAGTTACAGAAAGAAGGCCTGCTCAACAGAGAAAAAATTATATTGAAACTGTTTCAGCATGTGCTCAGAAGTACTATGTTCTTTTGATGCCAATATCAACAGTAGTCAATAAAAAAATCCTCCTTTTTTCAGTTTACCCATGACAGTTGTCATCTACACAGTTTTGTTTCAATGTAGTCATTTTCAAATACTGTACAGTAAAACCCCGGGTTATAACTGCCTCAGTTTAAGTTTGCTATGGTTTACAAAGGCAAATCCTATGGAAATGCTATCCCGGTTTACAAATTTTTAATGTATTTATTTTCAGTTTACAACGATCAATTCAGGACCAGTTTTTATTTTTCAATTCATCCCTATGGATGCTTCGGTTTACAATTTTTTCAAGTTACAACGGAGACTGTTGGAATGGACCTCTGACATAACCCAGGGTTTTACTGTATAGTAATACTTCGGATAACGACTGCATTGGATAACGCTAAAATCGGATAACTGTACGATCTGTTAGCGTTATCCGATACAGTCCTTCATAGCAGCAGGGTGGCTGGAAAGCTGAACGGGGTTCTCCGTTCAACTTCCCAGCCACCCTGCAGCTACAGAGGCAGGGGTGGGGGAGCTGGAAAGCTGATGGGGGGCTCCCCCGTCGGCTTCCCCAGCCACCCCACAGATGCAGAGGCAAGGGTGGGTGGCTAGGGAAGCCGTCAGGGAGTCCCTGTCAGCTTCCCCAGCCACCCTGCAGCTGTAGATCGAGTCCTCTGATCTCCCTGGAGCAGACAGGGAAGTCAGAGAGCCCAAAATTGTTTTTTTTTTTTTAAAAAAAAACGTCCTTTTTTTTTTTTACTCATTTCAGGCTCTCTCACCTTCCTGCTTGCTCCAGGGAAATCAGAGAACCCGATCTAAGCTGTTTCTGGGCTTCCCCGACGTCCTCGGCAAGTGCAGCAAGCCAAAATGTCAGGGTTCGAACCCTGACATTTTGGTTTGCTCCACTGGCTGGGGACGTTAGGGAAGCCCAGAAACAGCTTAGATCAGGTGCTCTGATCTCCCTGGAGCAGGCAGGGAAGTCAGAGAGCCCGAAATGGGTAAAAAAAAGCCACCTGCCCTTGCTTCCCTTGCCTGGGGAAGACGACTCGGCGTTGAGTCACTGGCTGGACGGTCTATCTACTCCATTAAGACATTAAGCTGTAATTCAACATTTCTTCACAGATCTACTTTTAAAACTGGCATGGCCTTTTAGAGACAGGCACACCCAGAATCTCACTTATGCCCAAATGTATGCTGATGAGATGAAACTGGCACATACAGGGGTGCACCACCAAGAATCGATCAAGACCATAGAAGAGGCTCCAGATTGTCACTCCCCTTTCAGTATGTGTTTAGGGATCAGATACTACCACAAATACAGAATACAGGGTGAAAATTGGGACCTCTGCTCATCTATAGGACTGAAAAATCATAGGATCAAAACCAAGGAAAGCTGTGCAATGTACAGTAATACCTCAGATAACAACTGCATCGTATAATGCTAAAATCGTATAATGATGCAAAATTTCTAAAGACATTTTGCATCGGATAACTATCTGTTAGCGTTATCCGATGCAGTCATTCGTAGCGACAGGGTGGCTGGAAAGCTGAACGGGGTTCACCATTCTGTTTCCCAGCCACCCTGCAGCTGCAGAGGCAGGGATGGAGTGTCTGGAAAGCTGACGGGGGGCTCCCCCATCGGCTTCCCCAGCCACCTCATAGCTGCGGAGACAAGGGCGGATGGCTAGGGAAGCCTACGGGGAGTCCCCATCAGCTTCCCCAGCCACCCCTGCAGCTGTGGATCGGGTCCCCCTCCCCCTCCCCTGGAGCTGGCAGGGGGGTCAGAGAGCCCGAAATGGGTGGAAAAAATGTCCATTTTTTTCACCCATTTTGGGCTCTCCAGCATCCCTGCCACGTCCAGGGAGGTCAGGGGACCCGATCCAAGCTATTTCCAAAGTTTCCCCACCTCCCTGGAGGCTGCACCAAGCCAAAACATCAAGATTCGAATCCTGACGTTTTGCTTGCTGCTCTGGCTGGGGAGGTGGGGAATTCCAGAAACAGCGCGGATTGGGTCGCCCAACCTCCCAGGAGCCGGCAGGGGGGTCACAGAGCCCAAAATGGGTGAAAAAAATGATGGTTTTTTTACTTCTCTGGCTGTTGCAGTAACCCAAAATGTCAGGATTCGAATCCTGATGTTTTGGCTTGCTACAGCCTCCAGGGAGGTGGGGGAACTTTAGAAACAGCGCAGATCAGGTCCCCCGACACACACATACACCTGGAGCCAGCAGGGGTGTCAGAGAGCCCGAAATTTCAGGGTCTCTGACACCCCTGCCCCGGGTAGGTCGGGAGACCCAATCCGTGATGTTCCCATCCTACCCGGGTGCTGCGATCACAGCATACGATCGGCGCTTGGGTTGACGGATTAAACGGGCACGCGCCTGGTTCAACCCCTAACCCAAGCAGCTGATCCCATGTTGTGATCTGCCTGCCTCTTTGGAAAGGGCAGTCGGGATTCCATGAGTGGAATCCCCCCTGCCCTTTCCAAAGAGGCAGGCTGATCGCCCCCCTCTTCCCTTTCTTCTTCGGAAAGGAAACAGGGCTTTTTTTAACGTTGTGCAATCAATGCATCGCACGATGTTAAAAACCGGATAATGATGAGACTTGTGGAACCAAGTCTCATCGTTATCCGAGGTATTCATGTATATACATTTTCTTAGAATGGTCCTGGATATAAGACGTAGCTGCTTTTCCTCATGTACACATTCTAAATACCGTAAGCATTTGCTATGGGGATAGTCACTTAAGAGTGGAGCACATATAAGTCATATTTCAACTGTCTTCAGACACAAGTTTGACTGAAAGTAACCTGAAAAACAGACTGATGAATAATGAATATATTGAGTTTACTTTAGAGAAGACTTTACCCATCCCTCCACCCTAGATGGTTATACTCAAAGTAAGCAACATTTCAAAATGAAGCCAGATATTTCATAGAATAATTGCATAGAATTTTCTTCCACAATCAGTTCTGCTTATGTTAAAGGAAATAGGTTCTACTATTAAGCAAACACAAGGCAATCAGTCAGATTTCACCAGCTATTTTCTGACAAAGAAATAATTTCCCTGATAAACAGTGATGGCTTGGAAGCCAGCCCAACTGTGATCCAATTCATCTGAAGGAAGACATCATGGCAAGATTTAATACTAATTGCATGGATTAGTGTATGAAAGGCTGTCAAGAGATGTCTTTATTTCTGTGGGTTTTTTAAAAAGGCCCAGAGAGTTTACTGGTAATTCTATTGGCAAAGTGCCAAAAGATTTTCAAACTCAAGCTATCAAAAAAAAAAAAAGTTTTGATAGCAACTATAAGGGAACTTAGCAAGACACATCTTTTCAAGTTTTACAAGAAGTATTTTACATTCATAAGTAAAATGTATTACAAAAGATAGCTGCCTTGACAAACAGCAAATCAAATGTATTTAATTATGTTGTTTTGAATCATTTCATGGCTAATGTCTACATTTAGTTCAAGACTAAAAAAATTTTGGTGTCATTATAGGCCATATTTGATACATAAGTGACTCAGGCTTGATATTATAATCAAAACAGAACTGATCTGCTATATGGAAAATGGTTTGAAGAGTTTAACTTTCAGTTAACAAATAGCTCCACAATGCATGACATTTCCTGGAATCACACACTTTTAAAAGCAGCTCGTGCATCTTGTAAGGTTACAGTTTGCCCAGCCAGCTGGCCTGGTTTAGACTGCTACATATGCATATTCCTCTCATTCCTGCTGCAAAAGGATTTCAAGTATTCTCATTTTCTCAGGCTAGTTCCCTCTCAGTATGACTCCAGTCCTCATCAACCTCAGCCTGCACGGCTAATGGTCAGTACTGACTTATGCCAAGTGACACAGTGCCAGACATTTAAATGAATAAATTCCCCAAAAATGGATCACCCCATCCTGTGGTGTTTTTTTTTTTAAAAAAACACCCTTATTTATAAATGGCATGCTGTTAACACAGGAGATCCACAAATGCTGGAAACAAAACAAAAATTAAAGCAATCCTACCTGCATAAAAAATGTAGCCCTAGGATTGGTAAATGGTCTAGCTGGCTCGCATTATGTAATCATCTAAAAATGAACTGAACCTGTCTTTGCCATAAACAGTCCAAAAGACAGGATAAATTGTTCTCTGTTCACACATTGTGACTTTTCTTGCAGCCAAGCACTGAACTATGGAAAAGGGGCGACAAAACCTTCCATGTTTATATTGTTTGTTTTAATATTGTTAGCCCCTTTGGGTCATCATAACGAGAATTTTAAAAATTTAATAAATATACATATGTGCAAAGTTTAACTGGAAATCACAGGTCACAGTGGCCCATACAAATCATGGACATTCAAATAGCTGGCACATACATTTTTTCAGATATGTGTAAAAAGTAATAAGGCCTAGAAGTCTTTCAAGGGGAGCCTAACATTCTCAAAATACCACTTTTTGCAGAGTTGTATGTAACAATGCAGAAGACACAATTGCTTGACCTGTCGTTAAACTGTTAAAATGCAAAAAACAGAGAACAAGGCAATACGTCATCTATTTAGCTTGATATCTACATACTAGTACGAGTACGTCGGGTACATTCCTTGGTGCTCAACAAAGCAAACACCCATAATTAGAAATCCATGCAGTTTTTAGGTCTTAACAGAATACTGTATAAAGATCCATGACTTGTTCACACATACCATGGTCAACTGAGGGAGCTGGCATAGTTCAGGGTTTTGGTTTACATGGCTACACAGCCAGGAACAGATTCTGAAGCTGTACTGTCCTTTCCAAGAGAGGATGTGACCGGGCTGAGGGAATTATGTGCCCAGTTACCTTTGTGGCCTTAGCCAAGCTCCATTTTTCTCAGAACACCAGCTGAGGAGGAAATGATAAAATACTTCCAAGTATTCTGTGTGTAGAAAAATCTGGAAGAGTCCTAATAAGCTGGAATCAGTGTGATGGCATGTAAGAGTAATTCTTATTTCTACAGTCAACTGCCTAAAGTGAAAAGTTGGGTGCCACTTACTCTCTTCCTCTTATTTTCCCTATAATGCAGCTGTTTCATTCTTGGTCATAAGCCATGAATGCACAGACTAAATACAACAATCACACATCCTACAGCAATTTCTCGCAAGAGAAATAAATACAAGGAAGGTCAGATTTGCTAAAACAACCTTAATTTATATTAGGTTTATTTAAACAAAGTAAGGACCACTGAGGATTTAAAAAATAGAATGAGAATTTCTTTGGCAACGCGAGAGATATGGGATACCCCAACTGCAAACACCCAGGACTATTATTAAAAGGACTTCTATTAAACAGACTTTAAAATAAAAACACGAAGCCTGAACAAACAAGTCTTTATGATTGCCTAGAGACTAGATTCTAAAGCGGTCCTGCTACATTAGCCATGAAAAATGCTTCCCTCCCCATTACTTCACAAGTACAAGTAATCTGACTTTTTGTTCTTGGAATTTCCTTTCCCACTAATATATACTTGCTTATGTTTTCCCTTTATATGCAATATCCTCACCCATTCCTTTAAAGAGGTCAGACAGAAGCTAAGAAGAAAAAGGTGGAGTACAGAGATAGAGTGTCTCAATGAGGATCTCCCAGTATGCCACCTGCTTCCCACGTGGAAAGAAGCAGGTACCTTTTCAGCACAAGACAGAGAAAACAAGCACCAAGTGGTTCAACCCATTCATAGACCCTTGGAAGAACTGAACTTTCATAGCAAGAAAAATGTAAAGGATGAAACTTCCATCCAAAGATTTCAGTTTGTATGCTGTAAATTCCAGCTCTAATCTGGCTAATGCCCAGTCCTTGAAGTTAAACAGCAGAAATGTAACTTAAAGTCTATGAATAGAAACAAGAATAATTTGCACAATCACAACAGTTTCTCCTTCAGCATACATAATAATAATGATAATTTTGTGTCAAATATTACTCTGGGTTGAAAGGATTTTTGCTGGAGAAACTCCACTCAGGGGACACCCAAATGAGGCTCCTTTCATGTCCTCAAGTGCAGCGCTCAGGTATCGAAACCTGAACTTCCAGTCTCCAAGTTCAGCATCTTAACCACGAAGCCAATGGTGGAGGGCAAAATGGCTGTCCAGCCCCCAAAGCTGTCTGAGGGAGCATGACCCGCCCCCCGGCTTAAAAAGGTTGAGAACTCCTGTTCTATCAAACCCTAACAAGAGGCCAACCTGCAGCAAGCATAATCAATAGCTGAAATTGAACAATAAGTTTCAACTTGGAAAGAACTAGTGAATTGCTGAGGATTTGGTAAGGCAACACCTATGAATGTTCCTTCACTCAATGGGCTTACTCTAACTGCAACTTACTACTCACACTTGCTCAAATACCATGTCCAAAACAAGTTATCAGTAAAAACATGACATAGGCAACTAGTTGTTCATATTGCCTGAATTCAGGAAAACTCTGGCCACAGCCACTTCCAGCTGCAGGAACACCTGGCATCTCTCAGGGAAACACTGACACGTTTAAGACCAAGAGAGAAGGGTCACTAATTGAAACAGAGGGCAGGATTCCTGTAACTTTAATACATGCATAAAAGATGGCCTTTTGGCAGATGCAGCTCTTAAAACAAGCTATACTTGCTGAAACTTCCTCTTCTGCACAACTACTCAAGACACAGAAACCCTTTTCTCTTTCTCCTTAGATCACCCTAGCTAGAGAGAAAGACCCAATCATCCAATAAGCACAAGGGTCAAGAATGCAAATATCCAGTCCACCTCTCCCTAAACAGCCTGTCTATGGCCTCAGGCTTGGCAAATTTAAAATGATTCATCATAACCTGATGCAGCCATCTCTAACTTCATTTGAAACATAAAAAGAAAATGAAAATGTGATGGCAGAAGCAGGGAACACAAACTACATCGGGGTGCCCAAACTTTTTGGCCCATCGGCCGGTCACATGGTTCAGCGGGCCAGTCACGTGGTTCCTTGAAGCAGAAGTAAAACATGCCTTGCAATCTGTTTTACAACAGGATGAGATAGGTTTTTAGGCTGCCATTTTCTCTGCTTAAACCAGGGGTGCCCAAACTATGGCCCATGGGCCAGATCCGGCCCCTGACACCAATTCATCCAGTCCATGATGCCCTTGCTGCTCCTGGAAGTGGAAGTAAAACGTACCCATACATGCGTTTTTTATTTCCACTTCCGGGAGCAGCAAGGGTCGTAGTTTAGGCACCCCTATTATACATAATAGCATGAAGACTCAATTATGTTATATTTCCCATTACAGTCCGAACCATGTTTCCCAACATGGGACGTATGCCCCACAGGGGAACAATTTGATTTTTAAGGAGGGGGGAGACACTTGAGAATGAGTTAGATCAAGTTAATGGCTTTTTAGGCTTCCTCCACATGAATCGGATTTCACTTTTTTAATAACAAGAACTACATGTCACAGGGTGAGGATCAAGATTTTAGAGATGCTTAGGTGGGGCTCAGCCAAAAAAAAATAATATTGGGAACCACTGAGTTAGAGAAAGAAGCTGAAAACAGAACTGACATTGCTGGCTTCAATTTCACATTTATCAACAAGATAATAATAATTTTATGTCAGAAATTAGTCTGAGTTGAAAGAATTTTTTTCTGGAAAAACTCCATTCATCAATATGATGTAGGTAGTTTTAAAAGTCTAGTTATTCATCACGCTGGTCTACAACAACTAAGGGAGACTATCAACAAAGCACAGTACTTACCCGAAGAATCATTAATGCAACACAAAACAAGTTCTGAAACTTTCAAAATGATACATGTAGAAAAACAGAACTTAGACCAGGGGTGGCCAAACATTCCATGCCATGGGCCGGTCACGTGGTTGAGCGGGCCGGGCACTTGGTTCCTTCCGCCATAAAATGTGTCTGCGGCAGTCATAAATGCATTTACAACAGCTGCTGGTGCATTTACAGCAGCATTTTGCACATGCACAGGGCACGCCCACTTCTACTAGTGGCAAGGGCAGTCCAGGCCAGATGATTTGGTGCTGCAGGCCATAGTTTGGCTACTGCTGACTTGGACTATTTCAAAACCACATGGATAGAGGGAGGGTGATGTATTTAAATATCAGGAATTCAGTATTTAAGTTTCTGCCTGAAAATATTATTCTCATTAAGATTTTGTGGGAAACTAGCCATCTTCTTGCAGCCTCAACTTTCCTCCAGATAAACATGGGGTTTATACAGCTTATACAGTCCCCAAGCTAGAATTCAACATCCGCTTGCCAGTTCTTAAAATTCCTGGTCTAATTCCAAACCAATTGTCCAGGAGTTGGTCATCCTTCACAAAATTCATGAAAGCAATGTCAGGAGTTCTTAGCAAAAACATGGGAGTCTGTTTCTTTTTTAACACAAAGCAAAACTGGTCACTATAATACCTGAGCATGGACAAAGCTATCTCCTTTGAGACTGAGGACACTTAGTAGTCATTAAAAATTTCTTATATTTATTTATTTCATTTTCTATCACCGCCCCACTCCAAGGACTCTGGGCAGCTCATAAAAGCAAAAAGATAAAAATCAAAAGGTTACAAGATTAAAAGATTAATAATATTTAAAAGCTAAAAATTCCCCAGAAACACTCAATGTGCAAAAGAAGATTGATAAAGATAAAGTGAAATTTGTCAGTGGTCAGAAAGGAAGACTTCAATTACCTGAAATAGCCTAAGCTTCTTCAAATTAGAAAATTGAAAATACAGTAGAACCCCGTATAGCGATTTTAATCTGTTCCACGGAGCTGATCACTATGCGGTTTTCATCGTTGTACGATCTTCCCTATAGGAAAATCCATACAATGATTTTCCCTATGGGAAAAACCGTACAACGATGTTTGGCGCTAAGTGGTTTTTCCCACTGGAAAATCATTGTATGGATTGGCTTTCCCCCCCTCTAAGCTTCATTGCTATGCGATTTCATCGCTGTATAGGACGATCGCTATACGGGGTTCTACTGTATGTCACAAATAACTTGGCAAATATCAACACTGCCCAACTGCCCTTTTACAGTCGATAAATTAAATTCTTGCTCAAGAATTCAAATTCCCTTTAAGTAAAGAAACATATAGACTAGAATGTGCTTCACATAGAATACGGTTAACGTATGGATGAAATCTCGGGGGGTTGTAACACTTGACTACAGAGCCAGAAGTTAAGAGTTTGACTCCCCACTTAGCTACTCCAGAGAAGAGCCAGCCAAGATCTTCGAGTGCAGGAGTCCCCAACCTTTTTTGAACTACAGACTGTTTTCATGCTAAACAATTTTTCCACGGATTGGTAAGTGGGGGTGGTGGGATTAGACAGTGCAAGAGCATAATAAAAAATGATAAAGTGCATAATATATAATTTATTACATACCATATTTGTCAGTGTATAAGAAACTGGAGTACAAGACGCACCATGTTATTACCATAATAGCCCACTATAGGCCACTATATACAGTACAAGATCCACCCCATTTTTCTAGTGAATTTTAAGGGGGGAAATGGGTCTCATACGCCAGCAAATAGGGTATATAATTCTTTTTCGACCTCAAAAACAAGGAAGGGCCAAGCCACCTGCCACCCACAGCGTTCGACTCAGGCAGTGAGGTATCATACTGCAGAGCCCCACTGTAGTTACAGTAAACAATGTGGAAGGGGCACCTGGCCACCTGCCTATTTGCTGAGTCTGAAGCCCATGCTCTCACTTTAATCTTTTAATCTTGATTTTATATTATGTTTTTATTGTTTTTAGGTGTTGAGAGTTGAGTTAGCTGCCCTGGGTCTTTTTGAGGGGGGCGGCATAAGTTTGTTTAAATAAATAAAAATAAATAAATTTGCTGCGCAGACCCGGCGGAGCATGTTGAGGGCAGAAGGCTGCCATTGGGGCTCCCAGCGCCATCCACCCCCGTGGCCCGGTTCAGGACAGCCCATGGCCTGGTGGTTGGGCCCTGATCTAGTGTATGTACCATTGATGGAGTTAAGGATTCTGCCACTTTGACAATCTTGAAGAAGTTGTATAGTTCCAAAGCACCACCAGAAGAAGGGATTAGTAAACTACAAAAACCTTAGGAGGGTCATTATACATCTGAATTGACTTGACAGGACATTGTTAAAACATTTAAAAATGATCACCAGCTGGCTTTGTTCAGTCTGTGATCATTAATATGTAACTGTAGGCTAAACAGAGCTCTATACTCACTAAAAATGTTTTAAAAATCAAAGCTGAAGAGGAGGGCAAACTCTGGATGAAGGTTATCTTTTACCTTCCTTATGGGTCTCCCCTGCAAGGCTGTGGTTGAAAGCAGACTACAGGACTAGACTGAGTTTTTGTCTAGTTTAACAGCATCATGTTACCAGCCCAATCCTTATCCCCCCATTATTCTATCTGACAACAACAAACCTTTTAAGAGTCTAGCTTCTAATACAAATGATGTTCTGAGAACTCTGCCCACTTTTAAAATTAATCGGTGATATTTGAGTTTGTGAGAACTGGACTTTTAAGAGTTGCAAAATAATTAATCCATGCATAATTAAATCCATAAATAAAGCAGCTAAAAACTGTTCAGTTCCACGACACCACCCTTCCATTTTTTTAAACTACCCTTTTTTTTTTTTTTGCAGGGCAACACTGACACCTTCTGGTATGGCTGCTATATAGACATTTGAATTTTCTAACTACAAATATATTGTAGTTCCAAGAGCATAGAGGCTTCAAAAGAGCAGGGGGCATTCTAGCAAACTGACTATGCTGCTTAGTAAAAGAGATTAGAATAAAAAGCCTTCTGATATAAGTGGGTTGAACTAAGAGCCATCCAGTGAAACCAATCAATTTACATACAGAGGAATTACAGGGCCGGATATTTGTCTACTTGGACTCTAGAAAATGTAATTCCTGGAGTCAGAGGAAGCAGCTGATATTCCCAAAGAGACAAAGCAGAATGAGATAGAAAATGGGTCATTCTAGTAGCCCTGCACAAAGATCAGCAATTCTGAGCTGCTTCCCTCACTGAACTATTTCCAGCTGGATATTATATGAACAAAAAGCTGCTTAATGGTGGTAATGGACCCATTGCTCCCAAATAGACCCTTGGGCTTACAAGTAAGGGACAGCACTTGAATTGACGCCCTCTGGCTAAGCAATCCAAGATTTTAACTTGCCTTCTCACATGTCCTGACCTGAGTCAGGCTGTTAGTAAGGTAGCGGATAGAAAAATAAACAGTAATCTTCATGTCTCTTAAAGATACAGTCAAACCTCGCATAAAGAGCACCTCGTTTAAAGAGTAACTCGCATAAAGAGCAGAATTTTCTCTAAATGTTTGCTTAACAAATAAAACCAATCAAAAACTCGCTCAACAAATAAATCGGGGTTTGCAATCCCCCCCACAATTGATCATTTACAATGGTCTTTTGCTTAAAGGGCAATCCTGTGGAACACATTATGCTCTTTAAGTGAGGTACCACTGTACAGTATATTGTAGCAAGACCAGTTACAGCTTTCTTAGTTTCTGGAAGCAAAACAATTCTAGGCAAATGAAGCTTTTTTCAGTTCAGAAGGTACATTTAAAATAATGAAAACCTATCTAAGTGTGGATTCCCTGAAGGCCCTCTCTTAGCTTAAAAGTTACTACATGTTTGTTAAGTTCAAAGCAGACTCCAGAAGCATGGCAACAAGAACAAAGAGAACACTCCTTTCTCTCCCACTTCATTTATCTCCTAAGACAATTAGGCCCTTCCCCTGAATGACTCTAGGCTATCACTACACAGTCTTCCATGTCCCTCAAAAATTAGGTTTCATTTCTCCCAAAACATGAGGTTTTGTTTAGTCTACAAGACACTTCTTCCCTAGTAACAACCCAGAATGCATCACAGCCACCTCTCCTTCAGTAAGCAATGCATAGAAATCTCCATTACGGATTCAAAAAACACAACATAATGATGATGATGATGTACTTTTTGTAATGTTCAAATCAGGTAAGTCCAAAATTTCCAAATATCTAGGGAGACTTAAACAACTCTACTGGGGACTGCATAATATACTCAGACGTTACATTAGCAGCTCTTAGGTCCTTTGTTAGGGCTTGAAATGTTAATTTTATTCCAGTCCTCAACTGTGAACCAAATGGTTGTTGTTGTTTGATGATGATGATGATGATGATAAAATTGAATAAAATTTAAAACATTTTCCTGATGCTTTATCATGAAAAACATCCCATGGAAAGAACAATTAATTAGTGTAACATGGACAGATGAAGTAATGCTATGCATTTTTTGAGGCATGCAACACTTTTTCAAATACAGTTGTAACTCGCTTAAAGAGCATAATGCGTTCCACAATTGTTCTTTAAACGACTTTGCTCTTTAAGTGAAACACCATTGTAAGTGACCAATTTGTGACTTCTGGGGGGGGGGATTGCGAACCCCGATTTATTTGTTAAGCGAGTTTTTGGTTGGTTTTATTTATTAAGTGAAGCGAACAGAGAAAATTCTCCTCTTTAAGTGAGTTACTCTTTAAGCGAGGTGCTCTTTATGTGAGGTTTGACTGTACCATCAAGCCACTATATTCCACCTCTGTAATTAAGCATAGGATGGGCAAAAAAAAGTCATTTACTTATTCAAATGGCCTGGGTACTATGAACAACTGTGGGACACCCTTAGCTCAGTGTTAGCAGTACTTGCTATACAGGCAAAAGGCTCCACATTAAATCCTGGCCATTTGTAGTTTTAAAGCCAAAATCCTAGTTCAACAGACTATTCAATGCAAGAAATCATTTTTTATAACTTTGTCTACAGCAAAAATATGGCATTTTGTTTAAGTTACCTAAGCAAAGAGAAGACATCATATGAGTTACGGACACAGTTCTGATCCACTTGAAGGAGGTTATTCTTCTGGGCTCCTGGGAGACCCTTAGAAGGCAAAGGTTGCAGATTAGATGGTTTTTAATAACATTGCAATAAGGTCCTGCTTTCCTATTAAAAGAGGATTCGCACGTTCTGTCACATACGAGACCATCAAAGCATTCTGAAGCCACTGTTTTAAGATTATTCATGTATTATGTTCATCTTAAAACACTTTTGAGAAACTAGAGCCCTTTAAAGGAACCCTAGTGGGGGGAACTCTAGTAATCTATGACTCTGCACATAAATTTCTTCCCCTCCACCCAGGAATGGCTGGAAAGAATGTCCTTTTATAATCTATTTAGCTGCACAACAAATACAAAGAACTATTACCACCAAGAAGTAGTTATTCACCACGGAACCTATAATGGCCTCAACAGCTATAAAGCCTAAGAGTCACAACTTTTCAGTGAGGACAGCATGAGAGGATCATATGTATGCCAGCAGGAAGATCATATCCATAAGATGGGCTAGATATTGGTCACTAAGTAACCTTTTTGCTCTGAAGGATAAGATTTAAAATGTTTGAGCCTTATAACATAATTATTTTCAAAAATATATTATAGCAAGTGATGGCCAGCCTTGGCACTCCATCTGTTCCTGGACTGCAATTACCAGAAGCCCAAGTCAGCACTCCTGCTGATCAGGGCTTCTGGGAATTGAACTCCAAGAACACCTGGAGTGCCAAGGTTTGCCACCATTCCATCCATAAAGCTCATGCCACGAAAATGATCATACAGTGATATCTCGAGATACAAAATTAATTAATTCCTCGAGGTTTTCTGTATCTTGAAAAATTCATATCTCAAAATGCAATTTCCCATAGGAATGCACTAAAAATTAAATAATGCATTCTGGGGAAAACACCATTTTTTTTCCTTTTCAAATCTCTTTCTAAAGTGGCAAAAACATGGTGAAAAATTCCAAAGAGCACTTCAGAAAAAGTTTTGAACAGACATGGGTTTTTTCTTTTCACTTTTTTCTGAGCTCTGGAAGGTTTCCAATGCATTTCAATGCATATTCGGCACATTTCTAACAGCACCTTCCAGCTCTGGTAACTGCTGGACTAGTCCCCAATGAACAGCTGTTGAGGGGAAATTGGAATTTTTGGCACTTCCTGAATGCAGGAGGAGCTTCTGGTAGTGCCACAATGGAACAAAAAATTTCAAAAATTGAATATAAATGCTCTAAACACCCTTCTGCCACTGTGGGAAGCGTCGGAAGACCCAAAAACAGTTTCATATCTAAAAAAAAATTGTATCGAAGCAAATTTTGTCCAATATTTCCTTTCATATCGTGAGTTTTTTGTAAATAGAGGCATTCTTATCTTAAGGTTTTACTGTATTTCATCTTCTCATTTGCCCCTTGTCTTCTAGTTGTATCACAAGAACTGCTAAAAAGAAAAAGCAGTAGAGCTTTCCCAGGGTTGTTGTTATATTGCCACTAACCTAAAAATGAATGTTTTATAAGCCAAGTGGATGTGCAGATTCCCAATTTAACATCTGTTCTGTCTCTGGCACTGCTTAACCCATGCACTCAACTGTCTGCTAACTTTCTGGCCCCAAAAGCTAATGGGAAAATAATCGCACACAAGCTGAAATCCTGTTAGCACACTTACATCACATAAGGCTGATGTTGTCATCAGCTGTGGCCATTAAAAAAAGATCCTTCCAATTTACATCCTTGAAAGGCCCTTTTGTCATGATGAGGTCACTAAGAACTGTAGGATAACAGTGAATCTTTAATTCCCCAAAATCCCCAGTGCCAATAAAGTCACCCAACCAGTGGTGATTTTAGAAACTAAGACACCCAACCCCCCACAATTCCCAATGTTTTCCCATGAAGAAAAGGATTCCACGAGTGCCTCAATGTATTTATTTTTTTAATTACTGCAGTTGTTGAGGTTATCCATAACTTACAGAATTTCAGACTGTGTGCTGAATTAATTACTGAAAATACCATGCATTATACTAGCTGGGAGATCTGGCAACAGTGGCTTCTAAGTTAATTTTATAGTGTAACTGCCATTGTACTGAAGGTGGCACATACAACTAAAACAAACGCTCAGAATTCCTTAAACTATTGCTCCAAATTGTTGCAAAAGGCATGTGTGTTCATAACTTCACAATAAAATCTGCTGCACAATGAAATGAGCTTCAACAGTACAAATGAGCTCATTTCCTTGTGCAGAAAATTATGCGTTCTTAATTAAACACACCTGTAATGGTCTAAATGGCACCACAGTGGCATACCACAGAAGAGTCAAGCAGAAGATTTCACTGTGTGGCTTAACTCTAGACACCTAGCTGTAAATATTGCACTCTGTACCAAAACATGAATAGCATACACATTATGCAGTCTCACCTTCTGTTCATATGAAATTCCATAATAGCCATCATTCAGTCCAAAAATAATTTCATTTGGGCCACGAGCGTGTATCTGTTAATTAAAAACAGTGTCGGAGATTCAGTCAAATCTCAGGTTTAACTCGTGGATTCCCCTAGTGCAACACACACCACCTTGGCGTGTGGGTGAAGAAATCCAGGGAAAGGAATGAGATTATGAGATTTTAATCATTGTACACATTACATTCATTTTGCTTCTGCTATTTCTTGAAGTAAAAGACAGTTACCAATTTTTTGTGGGGGGAAATGTGTGTATTTATTCTTAAAGCCTAACAGTCACAGCTTTTCAGCTTTAAAATACCAAATACCTGTTGGTATCATTCCACCTAAAATCAGAGGAGAAGTAGCAGCAGATGCCAAGAGAACTAAGTAAGAGAACATCTTGTGAATGGATATGAACTTCAAGTCTGCCAGTTCAGATCCAGGAAGAACTTTATGGCAAGAAGAAACACTCTTGAGGGTACGGAAGGGCAAAACCAAATTAGAAGATGGAGAAAGCTCAATGAACAAGGAACACCATTAAAGGAGGATACAGCTGAGGAACTCAACCTCCTCTAAGTCACTTGGAGGACCTGAACAGACTGAGGGTTAGAGTGCCTAAATGCAAGACCAACATGCTCAAGTGGGGGCTGCTGGCAGACAATAACACACTGTGTGAATGTGGAAAGACACAGAATCCGGCTCATTTACTGGTCATGTATTGATGAAGATTTAAGTTTGATCAAACACAAGGTCAAAAAAGTGGCTTTATTTTGAAGTCCAGAGTTTGATTGGGACATGAAAGAAGAAGCTTTAAAATGATTAGAATTTGTGTGTGTGTGTGTGTGTGTTTATGTTTTATTTTAAAATGCAAACTTAATTTTTTGTTAGAAAGAGATTAGAATGATAAATGAAAAGTGGGGAGGGCACAAGAGTTTCTCAAAAACAAAAGAGGGATGAGATGACAACCCCACTAGTTTCAATCCATTGTGTAAGGTCAGTGATGGTGAACCTTTTAGAGACCCAGTGTTGAAACTGCAACCCAAAATCCACATACACTAGAACATCAGATAATGTTATGACTTCGTTCCACAAGTCATGACGTTATCCGATTTTTAGCATTGTCCAATGCATGCATCGAACACTAAAAAAAATGCCCTGAATTCAGGGACCCCACTGGACTCTTAGCGCTCGCTAAGAGTCCGGTGGGGTCCAGAGAAGAGGCGCGCGAGCGGGCACCTCTTCTGCCAACCCTACAGGAGCCTTAGCAAGCGCTAAGGGTCCCGTAGGGTTGGCAGAAGAGGTGCACGCTCACACGTGAGAAGGCACGCGAGCGGGCGCCTCTTCTACCAACCCTAAGGCACCCCCCCCAGACAATTGCTCGGATAACGCTAAAAGATCGTTATCCAGAATCGTTATCTGATGCAAGTTTTTTCCAAAAAACATGCATTGTTATCTGATTCTAGCGTTATCCGATGCAATCGTTATCCGGAGTATTACTGTATTTATCGCAAAGTGCCAACACGGCGAAGGGGGGGGGGTTCTGAAGAGAGGCTAAGAAAAGTTTCTCCTAGCCTCTCTTTAGAAACCCCTGCCTGGATCACTAAGGGGCTTAGTGATCCAGGGCGGGGCGGACGGCGTTCTGAAGAGAGGCTGGGGACCCTTTTCCCAGCCTCTCTTCAGAACGCCCCCAACCCCCAACCCCTGGATGGCTAAGCCCCTTAGCAATCCAGGCTGGGGGGGGGGGGCTGAAAAGAAGCTGGGAAAAGTTTTTCCCAGCCTCTCTTCAGAAACCCCTGCGCGCACTCATTCTTTCTCCAATCCAGCTGTCCATCGCACACTGTGATCAGCACTTGGGTTGGGGGAATGAACCAGGGTGCATGCACCCGAACCAAGCACCAATTGCAGCAGTGGTGCATTTGGGAAGCCGAACGGAGGCTCCCAGGTCGGATTCGCCTTACCACTACTGCGAGCTTTGTAGCACCAGTTTGGTTGGGGGGAGATCGGGTGCATGCACAATCCTCCCCCAATCAAACCAGCAATGTTTGCCTCGTTAGATCTCTGCCCCAAAGCCCTTAGGGCTGGTCTCCAGCCCTGCAGGCTTTGGGGCAGAGATCAACATCGGGGAATTTGAAGCAAATATTCGCATCACACAATTTATTTTATTTATTTTTATTTATTTGCATTTATATACTGCCCTTCTCTCTGAGGCGACCCAGGGCAGTTTACATCACATAAAGCATACCCACATATCAATCGAAAAACATTCCTAAAACCTCAGATTTAAAATTATAAAAGTGTTTAAAATTCTTATTAAAATTTTAAAAACCAACAAATTATAATAAATCAAACAATTAAAAGCTAGCACTTTTAAAATGACAGAATAAAAAGATTGAGGGAGGGGCTCAGATCAACCAATCGCTGTACCACCAGGACCCCATACCTGCCCCACCAGCCATGTTTTTATATTGTTCCTAAAGGGCAGAAACTCCGTCTGGAGACGTAGCTCGGTTGGCAAGAGGTTCCATAGGGCCGGAGCAGACACAGTGAAGGCCCTCCTTCTAGTGCCAGAAAGATGCGCCTCTCTGGCTGATGGAACAACTAGGGAGCCTCTCCAATCTGCTCTGGTGGGATAGAAAGATGTTCTTGGGGTGAGGCGGTCTCTTAAGTATCCTGGCCCACTACCATGTAGGGCTTTAAAGGTAATTACCAGGACCTTGAATTGCACCCGGAGACAAACTGGCAACCAGTGTAGCTCCCAAAGCAGCAGTGAAGCATGTGCATACTGCCCACACCCCATCACCACCTGGGCAGCCGCATTCTGTACCAGTTGAAGCCTCCAAATGCTCATCAAGGTCCCCATGGGCCGAGATATACAACTGGGTATCATCAGCATATTGACAATATTATGTCAACATTGTGCAATGCAAATGTTTGCCTCAAATTCCCCAACGTTATCCGATTTTAGCATTATCTGAGGCAAACGTTATCCGAGGTATTACTGTACTAGATTATAATTCTGTCTATATTTACTAATTTTTATTTCTCATAAAAACTTGTCCTAAAAGGTAATCTGTTGAACTGTTTTTGCTAAAACTTTATTTTAAACAGGCAGTTGAAGTTTGAAGGAGCATGGTTTTATTTTACCTGCTGTCCCAGATATTTGAGTCCATCCAGATTGACTTTCCATTCAACCAGTAGTTGATAGGTGTCGTTCTTGCCGCCCCATATCCTCACCACAAAGCAGGAGACAGATGTATCAAGGCGATCAGGCATTAGACCAAAATCAAGACTTCGCCACGTTGGGTTCTGTTGATGTGCAAAGAAAGACAAGGTATAAGAAAGTTGAAACTATTCATTTTGCTTGACTGGACCTTAAACTTCTTTACCAACTGAGACTATTGATCCAAATAATTTCACATGGGCTAGATTACATCAGTCAATTCAGACCTCAGGCACAGAAGTATTTTAATCCAACCTCTAGCACAGTACAATCAGAACTTCGTCTTTTCCCCCTAACACATACCTATTGGGCTCTAGCAAAATCTGCATTAAAAGTGTGCACATGTGTTTTTGGATTATGTTATACTGGAGTTAAGCCAACATCATAAGCGAAATATGTCCATATAATAGAACCCCCCCCCAAAAAAAAAAAAACAAAAAAAACAAAGCAAAGACTTCTTAAATTCAATGACATGGTACACACTGCTTGTCAACCTGCACTTGAAGTCAAATACAAAGCCTTATTTATGTATTTATTTATTTATTTAATGTCCCGCCCCAATATGTATAAAAGCCTTAGATAAATGATTAAGAGAAAAACAGTGAAATCGACTTACCAGAGAATTCTTTATGACTTCACTCCTATAGAATTCTATAAAACAAAATTAAATTGAATTAATTATTAGTTGTGCTGAAGAAGTCTAAATACAAAGCCAGTACTGTAAAGAAACAGAAAGATTTTTCAATTTCTGCAAGGATCAATTTTACATAAAAATATTCATTTCCTGATAAACAAAACTGAATGAAAATAAGTTTAAAACATTATGAAAGCAACCTGTTATGAAATCACACACAGAGAGGTTGGACTCTTACACTCTGTCACCTGCCCTTAACCACACTGCCTTGAACAAATATCCTTCCTATGCATAAAATAAAAATAGTAGTTCTTGCATGGGCAAAGCTTTAGAAATAGGTTCCAGTTTTACACAAAATAAGCTGCTGAAAAATCAAACCTAAATCTCCTTCCTCAAAAATTAACATTTTTAGTAATGAGGAATGAAAGATTCCAAACCTGTTGCCAATTGCACAATTTAAGACGATATGCCAGTAGTCAGCAATTTTGAAGTAAGCTCTATTCAATTCAATGGGTTCTACTCGTCAAAAGATATGCGTTGGATTGTAATATAACGTTGCAAATTAAACACCACATACTTGGGCTTCACTTCTAAATAAACATGTATAAATTGTCAGGTAAAATGCAAAAAATGTACATGCCCCTCCCCCATCCAAATCCCACATCTGCCTATTCATCAAATGACTACTCAAGAAAATGCTACATATTCTGTGGGAAATGCCACTGCTGAATTTAAAACATGGACGTCTGACAACACAATGTCACATATAAACAGACAGTTTCTTAATTTCATCCCACTTCTGAGAATGTTTTCATTCTTTGTGCATTGAGGCTTCATGTTTCCAGGGCAAGGTATCAGCAATGCACACTTTGAGAAACAGAAAGAAACTGGATTTGCAGACAAATGACAGAAGTGGTCACTGCAACGCATTCACTGAATACTACAGAGCAGTGCTTATTCTAAAAAGAGAGACCCTTTACTCTTCCTTCATCAAGGACTGCGTATCCTTTCAGAACACCAATAATGTCACTTTTGAGACACTGAAAATCAGCAGCTCCTCTTACAAAGACTGACTGAAAGAACAATGCAAGAAGAGCTTGCTACATAACCACCAGATAAACAGCTAACATTATTGTTATGACAATTCTAAGCACTTTCCTTTTAATTTACTTTATAAGCACAGCATCATGCGAAGTGAGATAAAAGGTCAGTTTATTTCAACATTCTCTTCCCATCCTGGCAAACCAGATTCCCTAACAGGAAGCCCATCGACAGTACAAGAAGAAGGCAACTCCACCACCCCAGTCATGCTACCCAGCAAATGGTACTTTGCATGAAGTACCATCTGTAATCCTGACGGTGAAAGCAGCCATCCATGGTCCCATGAACTGAAGTAGTCTCCCTTTAAAGCTATCCAAACTGCCATCCAACACTAAAGCCTCTGGCGGCAGCTTCTAAAGCTGAAACATCCACCCTGGTGACACAGTGGTTAAACAGCTGGACCATAACCAAGAAGGGCAAAAAAAAAGGGCAATACCAAATATTGTTCAAATTATTGTACAAATGTGCTCATCTCACACGCTAGCAAGGTCATGCTCAAGATCTTACAAGCTAGGCTTCACCAATACATGGACCGAGAACTTCCAGAAGTGCAGGCTGGGTTCCAAAGAGGCAGGGGAACTAGAGTCCAAATAACCAATGTTCACTGGATCATGGAGAAACCAAGGGAGAACCAGAAAAACATCTACCTCTGTTTCATTTACTACACCAAAGTCTTTGATTGTGTGGACCAAAATAAACTATGGCGAGTACCAGACCACCTCACCTGTCTTCTGACAGTTAAGACAGGATACGGAACAACTGATTAGTTTAAAATAGGAAAAGGAGTAGGACAAGGCTATATATTGTCACCCTGCTTATTTATCTTATATGCAGAGTACATCATGCATAATACCAGGCTGGAAGAAGCACAGGTGGGATTAAGATTGCTGGGAGAAAGATCAACAACCTGAGATATGCAGATGACACTACACTAATGGCAGAAATTGAAGAAGACCTAAAGAGCCTTTTTACGAGAGGTAAAAAGGAGAGTGCAAAAGCTGGCCTGAAACTCACCATCAAAAAAACCCAAGATCATAGCATCTGGCCCCATCACTCCCTGGCAAATAGAAGGGGAGGAAATGGAAGCAGTGACAGAATTCACCTTCTTGGGATCTAAGATCACTGCAGATGGTGACTACAGCCATGAAATAAAAAGACACTTACTTCTTGGGAGACAAGCTATGGCAAACCTAGGAAGCATAATAAAAAGTAGAGACATCACCCTGCCAACAAAAGTCTGCATAGTTAAAGCAATGGTCTTCCCAGGAGTAAAGTATGGCTGTGAGAGTTGGACCATAAGGAAGGATGAATGCAGAAGAATAGACGCCTTTGAACTTTGGTGCTGGAGGAGACTCTTGTGGGTCCCCTGAACTGCAAGAAGATCAAATCAGTCCATGCTGAAGGAAAATCAACCCTGGCTGCTCCTTGGAAAGACAAATACTGAAGCTGAAGCTCAAGTTTTTTGGCCACCAAATGAGAAGAGAAGACACAATGGAGAATGCCCTGATGCTGGGAAAGATTGAAGGCAAAAGGAGAAGGAGACCGCATAGAATGAAGTAGATAGATGGCATCGTTGATGCAGTGGGCATAAATCTGGGCAGGCTACAGAGGATGGCAGATGACAGAGGAGCCTGGGATGCTGTGGTCCATGGGGTTGCAAAGGGTCGGGCTCAACTGTGTGACTGAACACAACAACAACATTATTTACCCCAAGATCCTGTATACATCCAAGAAAGACCATGAATTTAGGTCATATGCCATGTTCTGAACTGCTGTTTACAGCTTAGTTACCATGGAGATAAGCATTTTAGAAAAATGTTAAGACAGACTGAGCACCTCCTGGGGACAGGTCCGGGTGAATGGGCAGCATGCCATGGCATTCTTTTAGGAAAAGACATTACCTCTGCCTAGAGCAAGGAAAAATAATGTACTGCCATCTCCTTAACAGAATAAGTGGTGGCACGGCAGGCCACACAAACAGAAGGTAAACATTCAGGGGCACCCAATACTAATCAATCACCCATATACAGTACTTGTAATTTTGTTTGAAGCTATTATTATGGCTTTTGGTGAGCAATCAAATCATAAGAATGCTTCAAATGACTGTGTTGTAGATTTTGAAATTCATCTATTACAGCAGAATTGTAAGCCTTGGTAATAGAGAAATGCCAATAGGTTCATCAGGGTAAAAACTATGAAGACTCTTTGTAGCATCTTGAAGGCTGACAGATTTGCTACGGTTAGGATGCAACATTTTTCACTCAGCATAACTATGAGCTATTTCTTACAGCCCACTCAATTGTTATTTTCTCAGATCAAAACATCACCTTTCTATTTGAATACTTAATGAATTTAATAAGGTGTAGAGCCAGGTATGGTAATAGAGTAGATCCTACTGCCAGTGACTCAATGCTGAGTGTCAGGCAGCAGTTAATTAACCTGACAACCCTGAGGACTAACAGCTTTGAGTGGCAAAGTCTACAAGGAAGAAAGGATGATGGTCCCCAAGTGAATTAAATCCCACTTGAATCCATCTTGATGGATGGCAGCTGCTTCATTCATCCTGGCCTGGGCCAATGAGGACTTTGTGTCCCAAACAGGCTCAGGATCAGAAAGTGTCTTCCAGAACTGGATCAGTAGTATGGAGATCATGCTACGATGCAGAAGGCAGATGAAAGGCCACTGCATTATATTCTCATGACAGTCTTCATGGTTAAGCACCATGAGACTCGGCAATATTCAGAATTGTTTATGGCACTTGAAGTAGCAGTAGGGGGAACAAGACAAATTACAGCTATGTAAAATTATACAAATTAAGATTTTTATGTAAATAAGAAAGCTTCAACAGACACAGTTCCAAAAAAGGAACAGCGGGAGTGACATACAGTATTTTTTTTTAATTCACACGTTTTTCCTCATAAAGAGCACAGTATAGAAGACACTGGCATGCAGGAGATGGGATTCAGTGTATGGTGAGGGCATGTCTCTCTCGTTGTCTGCAGCCCAACTTTTCCATGAAGTCACATCACTGATGGCAAGAAGGTCTTGAGCCAGACTGGCAGAAGCTGTATGGCAACTGCTACAAACAGCGACCTCTCTCACGTTTATCCCTACTCTAAGCTTAAGTCCCCTGCCTATACAAGAGACAAAAGCATCTCCTCTCACTAAATCCTTGAGGACAGATTAGAAATCTCTGTATGCACCCTGTTAAAATAAACTGGGCTACTTTCAAGTAAGGGCCACCTTTACCTTACTATGGGGAAAAGGGACTGTGGTAGCTTAGTCATTAAGACGCTGAACTTGACGACTGGGAGATTGGTAGGTTAGGAGTTCAAGACCCAGGTAGTAAGCTCCCGTCTGTGCCAGTTCCTGCCAACCTAGCAGCCCAAAAGCAAGAAATTGCAAGTAGATAAATAGGTGCCCCTTCGGTGGGAAGATAAACAGTGTTCCGTGCATTATGGTGTCTATAGTTATGCCTGTCACATGTCCATGGAAACATCTGCAAATGCAAACAGTGTGGCTCTTTGACTATAACCAGAGATGAGTAATGGACCCTAGAGTTGGATATGACTGGCTTTCAAGTGAGGGCAACCTTTACCCCGACCTTACTATGGGTACTTTACCCCGACCTTACTATGGGTATAGAGGAAAATAAGGTTTTGTATACCTTTACAAATCTTCGCTTTATCATCACACAAGTGTAAGGTGAAGTAGATATCCAGGAGCCGAAAACCATTCCTATTAACAATGTTTCGTGCTGCTATGTTACGCAGGTGACGAAGACGACGCTATAAAAAAAATAACAAGCATTAATGATTTTTAAAGGACAGACGTGGCAGTAGAAAATAATGTTATAATGACAAACACACAACAAGTATCACAACAATAAAACCAGTGCTATATTACATTAATTCTATGGCTGAAATCCTGTTTCTGGAGATATTCCATGCAAGGCTAATGATGTCATAAACAAGAGATTTTTTCAGACATAAAAACATTCCAATTCCCAAATATCTCAAGGGTCCCACAGAATCGTATTCATCATGGGACACTGGAAACCTTTAATTTTAAAAAAAATCACTAGTCAAGTTATGCCAGCAGTGGTAGTTTCCAGAAATTAAACATTCAGTAGCCCTCAATGGCTCCCCTGTGATAAGGTTTGAGGGCAGGGATTATAAATTTTTAAAATTCATTGCAGTTAATGATATAATCTGCCTTAAGCAGCATAGTTCTAAGAACAAGATCTAAGACAGTATATTAACAATGCATTAAATTTTATGCAAACAAAATTTAATTATCCTGGATTTTACATTATTCATTGACTAAATCCTGTCAGTGATTTATGCTTCCATAAATTAAACTGAGAAATTCACTAAGGTGAACTGCCACTAACAGATGAGGCATGCATCTGACTGTGCAATAACCTCATTCCCTAGTATAGTACTTGTTTGTTCATACTGACCAGTACCTCATTAGATACCATTTAATGCAATGAATTGTTTAATTTAACTCAGAAAGATTACCAATGTGATTCTGGTCACTATCTAACATTACCAAGGCTTAGAATTCTAATGGGCTGCATAGCATTCCAACAGAGAATAATATTCCTGAAATAGTAGAAATTGACAAAAACAAGTGTTGCATAATATTCTGAAGTACAGTATGTTTTTCCTTTGGAGATTTTGTGCCATGAGTGGTCAAATTCATTCGAACATTTACTCTGTTATTTCTATGACATTTGTCAATAATTAGCAAACTATAAAAAAATGAAGCATCAACATAGAATGCTTGCATTCCACGCTAGTGAATACAACGTTCTGGCACCTTTGAGAAGTTGACCCAATAAAAACTATAAAACAAAATAAAAAGTGCTTAACATCCAGATTTGGTAACTAGTCCCTCAAGTTATGGCTTCTACTGATGTGAGAGTCCAAACAACTCTTCATTCATAGCTGCCTGATAATGACAGGGGGGAGGTGCACCAACAAAAGCAGCAACCTTTTCCATCCTTATCAAGGGGAGGACTAACCTTTTCTCCTTCCATTCAACACAAAACAGCAAATGCTGTTTCCCCTACTTTCAATGATATACTAAGGGTCAGATATTCCTATCCAGTCTGATTTCTGGTAGCAAAGATATTTCCTTTGTTCTTAATCATATAGAATACCTACATATTGGGCAGTCTTCTGCTGCAGCACAGGAAAAGTATTATTCTCTGGCTATACTGCTCCGTCCAATGACCAGCTTTTCATTGCACAAGCCAAGGAACATCTTATTTCTGCAAACAGGGTTTATTCTTGCCCAAGGATGTGAGGGATACAGTATTGTGGAAGCCTCATTTTACAGGAAACTCATTTATGGAAAGTAATTTTGCTGAAAACACATCCCATTTTAAGGAAAAATCCCATTTCACGGAATGCGACTTCCCAGATTTTTTGAACGGCGGAAAAGGTAGGAAGCTTATCTTTGTCTTCCTTTATCTTTTACTGTGTTTTAGGTTTTTTAAAAAAAATGTATTATTTGGGGGGGGGGCAGGAATGTTCTCTTTTTTCAATGAATTCCTATGGGAATTGCTTCATTTTATGGAAAAAACATACAGTAGTACAGAAAAAGTTACGGAACTGACTTTTTTCTGTAAAACTTTGTTCTTTTTGTGTTTTTAGGGGTTTATTTTATGTCTGTTGTGCTCCGCTCTGAGTTGCTTGTGCGAGTAGGGCGGAATATAAATTTGACTAACAACAACAGGGTTTTACTGTACTTTATCATACAAGAGCCAAAACAGCCAGTGAATAGGAAGTTGCCCTATGATTCTAATGTGAACATATTTAGCAATCACTTCGGAACGTTAACAAAACTATGTCAACCAGTTCTGCCACTTAATCCTGCACAGTTGCAAAACATATTTCCTGGAATTAAGGATAAAAGTCTTGAAAAAACTGGTAGATTATAGCTTTGCTTTATGTATGCTTATCCTTCAACCTATTAAAGTTTCTTGTTGATATTTCTACATGAATCTTCAAGATAAGAGATTTAGTATAAAAACAACAATTATGCTTTTCTACCGCTACGGCAATAGGTGCGGCCATATAAATCTAAGTAAATAAATAAATAAGTTAAAATACTGTACAAGCTGTTCATTATTCCTGCAAAGGTACTGTGAAGTGTTAACAAAAATGTTTGTTCAGTATGGTGAAAGCTAACTTAAAACAAAACCATTATTTACCAATCCACCAAAAAAAAAAAAAAACAGTGCCACTAAACCACCATCAATTTCCTATTCCTAAATGAAAGCTTGAGTTAGGAGCCTCCACACAGGCAGAATCTTTCACAGGATACCAAGAGATCTTAGAGTCTGTGAGCATTCTTGGGACATTCATTCATTCATTATTTGACTTGTATGCCACCCCACTAGCAAAGTGACTCTGGACAGCTAACAAAGATACAAAATATCTAATTGGAACTACAAGGTACCACATTATCATAATACAGAAACATTTCAAAACATTTCAAAAAGTATCCCAATTACAATTACACTTATAATTACAAAATATTGAGTTATCATGATACAAAACGTACTTTGAAAACAATACACGGGGGGAAAGCCATCATAAACTCAACCCCTATGTCCGAGGGAGAGTCCGGTGGTGGTGGTGGTGGTGGTGACAGCAGCTATTGTAGCCGGCCAGACAGGATGCTCACCTATGCCTCCTTCCCTTAGCCGGGCTGGCTGAGGGAGTCCAATGGTGATGGCGGCAGCTGGGTTTTTGTAGCCGACCGGCCAGCCTGCTCACCTGTACCTCCTTCCCTCAGCCAGGCTGGCTGAGGGAGTCCAGTGGTGACGGTGGCAGCAGTGACGGACATAGCCAAAGCCTCATACCGTATGGCTTTGCAGACATAATTCTAACATTTAAACAGCTGGTAAAGAACGGAGCAATATTCTTTTTAACTGCAGTGTCTAAACCAGGGGTTCTCAACCTTTTTACACTGCAGGCCGGACCACGCACCTCAGACAGTTGAGCAGGCCTAACTGGTCCCCCCCCCCCCAATCGTAAACACTGCTGTAAAACACATCCACGGCTGTCGTAAATGCACAACAGCCATGGGTGCATTTACGGCTGCTGGCAATAGCACAGGCCGGATTAAATGGTGCTGTGGGCCGTAGGTTGAGAACCCCTGGTCTAACTCTAATGGCTGCTCAGAGTTAAGACCCATGAAGGCTCAAATATAGCATAAGGTGGCAAAAATGTTTAAGCCGTAATAAGATTCTGCAGTTTTAGAATATAATGCCATACTGTATTAGTATTTCCTCAGAAAGTCTGCAATCAGTTTTCTATGGCACTCCGCCTACTTGTACTCTACAAAATCTTACCTACTCATGGCAATTAAGAATATACCTCCACTGAATTAAAGTAAAAGAATACTGGATGACTGAAATCATGCAATATCGTGGGATTCAGGAAGATGCTTGGTTACATGTCTCACTGCCACCTCTTTTTTGGCATGATGGAAATATATCTTGGGTTAAACAGGAGCTAACAAGTACCCTTACCTACCAGCCAGTTTCCCATAACACTAATTTTATAATACATCAAGACAGTAGTAAAACATGTTGTAGATCTCATCTCTCCAAAGATCCTGTGTACATTCTCAGATTAAATTCTCACATATGTACAAATATAAACTGTAAACAAACTGAAAAGTATCAAATTATAAAGCAAGAATACACTTAATAGATTTTCAGAGACATGTTAATCTACTGTGGCAACAATAAAGAAATCTTAAAACTAACTTATTTCTCTTGTGCACAATACAGTATTCTATGAGGTTCTTAACATTGTGTTATTTAGATTTTGTATTTTAAAAAGACCAAGTAGCTGACAATACTCTATTAATGCTTTCAGTCATCAGTTTAACTGAATTTTATGTTGTTATGGCCATCTGTTAAAGATATTTTGATTTCACACTGCAATCAAATGCGCATCAAGTTCTAGATTTTTTAAAAAGGGCTCTGGAGGAATGGGGAACAGCTGAGTGGAGTGGCCGGCCAGCTACAAAAACGCCGCCAGGGCCGCTTCAACCGGGAACGGACTCCTCCCACAGGGACAGCTGAGCAGAGCGGCTGGCAGACTGCAAAAATGCCAACGACGATGACGCTTCTACCAGGAACGGACTCCTCCCCGGGAGGAATGGGGAACAGCGGGGGTGGAGCGGCCAACCGGCCATCCACAAAAATGCCAATTTCACCACCACTGCCACTTCTACTGCAACCAGACTCTTTTCTCGGCCACTTTCTGTGGGACTTTGCATATAAGTGTTGTGGGATTCAGTAAATGTAGTTTTTTTGCTCTGGTAATACTTTTTTGTAACATTTTACTGTGATTTTGATACTTTTGATTGTTACTGTGTTATTGACACTTTTGATACTGAATGTGATGATTATTTTTTGTATTACGATAATGTGGAATCTGTGACTGTAATTATATATATTTTGTATCTTTGTTCAATCTGGTAGTGGGGCGGCATACAAATCTAATAAATAAATAAATCGTCCTGCAAAGAGGGAAAGAATAACTCACCATGTTCCACACAAAGCAAGCTGACAAAGGTCCAAGTGCCACAACAACCTTTGACCTCTGCATCGGGAATTGTGGGTGGGAAAATAGCTGGCACATCTCAGGAACCCTTTTTGGCCAGCTGTCAAGTACAGTGGGACCAGTGGTGGCCATCAGCAGGTTTGCACCAGTTTACCAGAACCGGCAGCAGAAATTCTGGCTGGCCCCTCTGCCCATCCAAGTTTTGAAATAAAGTAGTCCTAATTCGGGTGCAACGCAGAGCGTTCTCCCTGGCCACACCCACCATACCATGCCCACAGTGTGGTAGTAAATTTTTTTGGAGCCCACCACTGAGTGGGACTTGTTCAAGGTTAAATGGTGCAGTGTGTGGGAGCCATCAACTAACAGACTGGCCTATGAACGTGCAAGTCCAAAGAACCAAGTACAGTCAAACCTCGCATAAAGAGTGCCTCGCTTAAAGAGTAACTCACTTAAAGAGCAGCATTTTCTCTGACTGTTCGCTTCGTTTAACAAATAAAACCAACCAAAAACTCGCTTAACAAATAAATTGGGGTTCGCAATCCCCTCCACAATTGGTCACTTACAATGGTTTTGCTTAAAGAGCAAACTCGCTTAAAGAGCAATCCTGTAGAACGCATTATGCTCTTTAAGTGAAGTACAGCTGTAAGCAGTTCAACTCTCTCATTTGCCACAATTCTCTTCTATTCATGTACATAGTGAGTAAAACTTATTACTCATTCATAAAAACAAAAATCTAAAACTGCAATCCTATTCAGGATAGGGCAGACTTATTTCAAATTAAACATGTTCAGTATATTGCACAATTTCCAGATGCAAACGTTAGTGAAATCAAAGTGAAAACCTTGGGGGAGAACAATAAAGTCCCTACACCTATTTTGCCCTAAAATGGTATATCTTACGTTTTAGCAGAAACCACCATACAGTATATTTCAACAGCATCTCATAACTTCCTGTATTAGAAACAGCTCCTTGCCCACAACGCTTCTTGTATCCTACAGAGTAGTTTAAATACACTACCAAAGTTCAGGATCATCTGCCCACGTCTAATTCACTTTTTAAAAAACACCTGTACGTTAGAAGCAAAAATGGCCTGGCACTCCTTTGTACTTCCATCTCAATGAAAGTCAATATGGGATTTGTTCCAAAGAGATTATATATGTCTTAAGCTTTTAACAAGTCTTACCTGATCTTTCAACTTGGTAAATCAGGGGTTTGCAACCTATGGCCCACGGGCTAGACCTGGCCTCTGGTGCCATTCCATCCGCCCCATGGTGGGGACCCCAGACATAGAAGCAGACACATTTTCAACAGCCATAAATTCGCCTGTGCAAACACATTCACCATTATTTGCAGCAGTGTTTACAGCGGGGAGAAACCACATGTCGGTCTGCTCAGTTGTCTGAGTGGAAGTGGTCCAGGCCTGTAGCAGGAAATCCTTGAGAACCCCTGTGCTAAATAAACAACCAACTGTCAGGTCAGAATGCAATTACAGTAATACTCCAGATAACGTTATTACTTGGTCCCACAAGTCATGATGTTATCCGATTTTTAGCTTTGTCCGATGCATGCATCGAACAATGCTAAAAAAAAAAAAAAGCCCTGACTTCAGGGACAAACCGCTTTAAAGGCAGGCAGGGAAAGACACCCAATCGGGTCTCTTTTCCTCCCTGCCTTTAAAGCCACCCCCCACATGCAGCGGTCTCTGCGACTGCAGTAGGGTCAGGGAAAGGTGCGCCTTTCCCCGACCCTACTGCAGTCGCAGAGACCGCTTGTGTCTCTTTCCCTTTCCTTTCACGTCTCTCTCTTTCCCCCTCCCTGTAGTTTAAATACAGGGAGGGAAAGAGACACAAGCAGTTTCTCTCTCCCTGTAGTTTAAATACAGGGAGGAAAAGAGTATGACCTGTATTTAAACTACAGGGAGAGAGAGAGACTGTGTCTCTTTCCCTCCCTGTATTTAAACTACAGGGAGGGGGAAAGAGAGAGACATGATTGGTTCTCTAGAGAATCATGTCTCTCTCTTTCCCCCTCCCTGTAGTTTAAATACAGGGAGGGAAAGAGACACAAGCAGTCTCTGCGACTGCAGTAGGGTCGGGGGAAAGGCGCGTGCTTTTCCCCGAACCTATTGCAGTCACAGAGACCGCTGCGGATGGGGGGTGGATTGGGTAGTTCTACCCAAACCACCCCACACCCGCAGACCATTGCCTCGGATAACGCTAAGAATCATTATCCAGAATCGTTATCCAATGCAAGTTTTTTCTAAAAAACTTGCATCATTATCAGATTCTAGCGTTATCCGATGCAATCGTTATCCGGGGTATTACTGTACAGTAATCTGTTCTCCTCTTATCACAAGAACAAGAAAGTAAGGAAATTTTTTGGACAAAATTTTGTTGATGTAACTTTGTGTGGCACAATCAACTTTATGAAGTTATCTCTTCAGTCATAGTGCATCTCCATTGGCTTCAGCTCTCAATTCAAGATGCTGGTGATTACCAATAAAGCTCTAAAAATAGTTTAGGAACCTGATACCTCTAAGAATATTTTTCCTACAAGACAGCTATCCACCAACCCAATCTTTGCAGTCCATGCTGTTAAAAACACAAACAACTAGGGAAGCCAACATGTTAACACCTCCTCTTTCAATAAAAGTTTTCCAGGTACTCTCCAAACCAGCTTTTAAGTTGGTAAAGCAGAATCGTTTAAAGCTGCCTTTTATTAGTGCATCTTATCTTACATCTGACTATAAGCTAACATCAAAATAAAGCAGTTAGTCTTTAAGGTGCCACAACTTTTCTTTGTCTTTTAGTTTAGTTCTGATATGCTTGTACGGACTAACACGGCTACCATTTCAAAAAGTTTAATTTTTTTAATCTAAAAACTGGCTTGATTCCCTCACAAGTTTAACAGGGTTTTTTTAAATTTCTGGTTGATTATTTGTTTTTTGTACTGTATTATTTGTGTAAGTTATTTTTGGTTATTGCATTAGTATGTTGTCAACAGCTTAGAGTGGAATGCATTGTAGGACAGTATAGAAGTAAAAAATAATATGCATAACCCAGATCAAGCATCAGAAGTCATTAATTTAAGTTAAAAGCTACCTCCTCCTCCCCATTTTATGTTCTGAGGTTCCCCTAGTCCTGTGATGGCGAACCTTGGCACTCCAGGTGTTGGTGGACTTCAATTCCTAGAAGCCCAAATCTCTGTGAATTCACACAAATGGGTTTACATATTGGATTAGTGGGGGTGAACCCCACTGAAATTATCATGCAAAATAGACTAAGATTTATAAATAGTTTTATGAATTTAATAAAAATAGACTAAGATTTATGAATAGTAACAACAAATTACTTTTGTAGATGATACCTTAAACCAAATGTCACTAAGACAGAAGTTGTTTGCTTTTATCTGAATAATAAATTAGCACATAAAGAACAATATACCTGTATATGGATATGAAACGTCTTGGTCAGAATAAAGAGCCTAGGTACCTAGGCATCACCCTAGTACTTTGGCATTTAAACTACATCTTCTAAAAACTGCAGCAAAAAATAGAAAGAGGAATAACATCACACTGAAATTAGGCACTACAACTCTGTGATCCTCAGCCACGACTTTATAAACTTCTGTGTTAAGTCTAGTTTATTCCACAGAAGAACACTGCACCCATTTGGTTAAACAGCACCCATGTAAGCAAGGTTGATGCGCAGCTTAATAACACCATGCACACTATATCCAGAACAATTAGGCCCACATCTTCTTACTGGCTTCCAGCGTTGAGTAACATTCCTCCACCAAAACTTCACAGGAGAAATGCTCTTTTAAGAGAGTACCACAAAATAGTTCAGAATCCAGAACTGCCAGGAAATTATGACATATTAGATCTGAATATTAACAGACTCCACTCAAGAGATCCACCTTTATCCAGTGCCACTACTGGAGGCAACGAAGAGTTCAATCTGCAGGACACATGGAGAAGACAATGGTTGGAAAAAGCACCACACCAGTACCAGAATTTTCAATGTGTAACCAGAACACCTCCTGGTTTTGATCAACTTCGCAAGATATAGGCTAGCCTTAATAGAATACATACAGGGCACGGTAAATATGCAGACTTTTTTCATAAATGGGAGGAACTATTATCACCAGCATGTGTGTGCAGGGCACTGCAACAGACTGTGCAACATATTATACAACAATGTAGCCTTAGAGAACGGGCCAGATCCAGCCCTCAATTCCAGTTCATCCTGCCCACACCTCCCTCATTGCTCCCAAAAGCGAAAGCAAAACCCGCCTATATGTGTGTGTTTTGCTTCCGCTAGCAACGAGGGTGCCTCAGTCTGGATGAATTGGTGTCAGGGGCCAGATCTGGCCCATGAGCCATAGTTTGGGCACCCATGATTTAAACAGAGAAAATGGCAGCTTAAAATCTATCTCATCCTGTTGCAAAACAGATTGCAAGCCATGTTTTACTTCTGCTTCTGGTGGGAGAAACTACGTGACCCGGCCACTGAACCATGTGACAGCCTGCTGCTTGAAAAGTTTGGGCACCCCTGCCTTAGAGCATACGAGGGTAATAGTGAAGATTTTCTAAGGGTGACAACATCGGTCACCAAGTGATATTCCAAAGGAGTAAAAAGACCCCTTGGTAGGCCCCTCAAAAGATGGGAAGACCCAATCGTGAAAAGTTTTGGTCGAACCTGGAGAAGAAAAGTGTGGCAGTGAAAGGAATGGAAAGTGAGTTGAGACCAGCAGAAACTTATACCTTGATAGTCTGGTGAATCAAGGAATTTGATTGTGTCCTGATGAAACCTTTGACTGCCAAAATGAAGCCACTTTCTTGGCTTTCTCGTTGACCAAATCTAAGTCCTCAACATGCACCAATGAGGACTTACAATGAGGACTTACATTTGGCCAACAACAAAGCCAAGAAAGTGGCTGCATTTTGGCAGTCCAGGGTTTGATCAGGACACAAAAGAAGAAGCAAGTAAAGGAAAAGATAAAAGCTTCTATTGTAAGTACTGTATAATTATGTGCTAATTTCAACCAGAACTAAAAGAAGGCAGTCTTGAAAGGAATTCTTTAAGCAGCTATGAATGACATCTGCTGACCAAGTATCAGCAATTACTACAGCTATGCTTAAGATCAACTGATATAGTTTGACTGCTTCCAACATTAAGAATACATTCACAGCCAACTTTTACTATCTATTGAAATCAGTAGCAATTGGAATTCCAAAGGAAAGCAAGAAGAAATAAGGTCTTCTTAAATGAACAGTGCAAAGTAATAGAGGAAAACAACAGAAGGGGAAGGACTAGAAATCTCTTCAAAAAATCTGATGAAATTAAGGGAGCGTTTCAAGCAAAAATGGCCATGATAAGAGACAAAAACAGTAGGGACCTAGCAGATGCAGAAGAGATTTTAAAAAAGATGGCAAGAATACACAGAACTCTACAAAAAGGATCTCAACGTCCCTGACAACCACAGTGATGAGAACACTGACCTTGTGCCAGACATTCTGGAGTGTGAGGTCAAGAGGGCCCTAGAAAGCATTGCCAACAACACAGCTAGTGGAGATGATGGTATTCCAGTTGAATTATTCAAAGCCCTGTAAAATGATGCAATTAAAGTGTTGCACTCCATATGCCAGGAGATTTGGAAAACACAGCAGTAGCCACAGATTTGGAAATGGTCAGTATACGTTCCATTCCCAAAGAAGGGTAATGCTAAAGAATGTTCAAGCTATCAAACAGTTGTGCTCATTTCACACACTAGCAAGGTCATGCTCAAGATAATACAGGCTAGGCTTCAGCAATACGTGAACCAAGAACTTCCAGAAGTGCATGCTAGGTTACGAAGAGGTATGGGAACTAGAGAACAAATTGCCAACATTTGCTGGATTATGGAGAAAGCAAAGGATTACCAGAAGGAAGTCTACTTCTGTTTCACTGACTACACCAAGGCATTTGGTTGTGTGGTTCACAATAAACTGTGGCAAGTAATTAAAGAGATGGGAATATCAGACCACCTCATCTGTCTTATGAGAAATTTGTACATGAGTCAAGAAGCAACAGTTAGGACAGGATACGGAACAACTGAGTCATTTAGAATAGTAAAAGGAGTATGACGAGGTTGCATATTGTCACCCTGCTTATTTAACTTATATGCAGAGCTCATAATGCACAATGCAAGGCTGGGTGAATCACAAGCTGGAATTAAATTTGCTGGGAGATACATCAACAACCTGAGATATGCAGATGATACTATCCTAATGGCAGAAAGTGAAGAAGACCTAAAGAACCTCTTGATTAGAGTGAAAGGAAAGAGTGCAAAAGCTGGCCTGAGACTCAACATCAAAATTGCAACCAGCCCTATCACTCCCTGGCAAATAGAAGGGGAAGAAATGGAAGCAGTGACAGACTTTACCTTCTTAGGATCCAAGATCACTGCAGATGGTGACTGCAGCCATGAAATAAAAAGACAATTAATTCTTAGGAGGCAAGCTATGAGAAACTTAGGTAACATAATAAAAATCACCCTACCAACTAAAGTCTGCATAGTCAAAGCAATAGTATTCCCAGCAGTAACATATAATTGTGAGAGCTGAACCATAAGAAAGATTGAGCACAGAATAGACGCCTCTGAAATGTGGTGCTGGAGGAGAATTTTGAGAGTACCCTGGACAGCAAAGAGAACAAATAAGTCGATCCTGGAGGAAATCAACCCTGACTGCTCCTTAGAAGGACAAATATTGAAGATGAAGCTAAAGTACTTTGGACACCAAATGAGAAGAGAGGACTCACTTGAGAAGGCCTTGATGCTGGGAAAGATTGAAGACAAAAGGAGAGGGGGGCGGCAGTGGATAAGATGGCTAGATGGCATTGTTGACACAATGGGCATAGAGCTGAGCGGGTTGTGGACAATGGTGGAGAATAGGGGTGCCTGGTGGGCAATGGTCCATGGGGTGCAAAGGGTCAGACTCGACTGTGACTGAACAACAACAAAACATATGTGTAGAGTGAAGTGAGACATGTTCACTTTTAATATTTCACTATTTCAGAATAACTCATTTGTGCCTGCATAGAAAAAAGATAATCCAAGAATATAAGATACCATACACAACAAAAATGTCACTATTATGTAGACCCTTCCTTTCCCTAAAAAAAACCCACAAGCATAACAAATGCATTTTAAAATGGTATCAAGAAGCATATTTCTGTTCTTCTTCTTGTGCCGTATCGGATTCTGAATGTCGGCAATCATCATGGCGATCAGCCATAAAAACTTTCCTATGACTATAATGTAGTGGCCTTTCATCTGCCTTCCACATCTCAGCATGATACTCATACCACTGATCCAGTTCTGTGAGTCACTTTCTGGCCTTGAGCCCTTTTGGCATGCAAAGTCCTCCTCAGACCCAGGCCAGTATTGATGAAGCTGCTGCCCTTCATCAAGAGGGATTCAAGTGGGATTTAATCCACGTAGGGACCATCACCCCTGTGGAGTTAGGCTGTTAGTCCTCAAGGTTGTCAGGTTAGTTAACCGCCGCATGACACTCGGCATTGAGTTGCTGGCAGTATGGTCTACTCTATTACCAGAGCAAGGTAACCTGGCCAGACATTTCTGTATGGGAGCATATTCTACAAGTGAGGCAGATCCTGCATCCAACTCCTTAGAGATCAGTGTGGAGAGAGCCTATGATGATGCAGAAACCAATATTGTAACCCTGTTGTAACCACAGAGTCAATACAGTATTTGTGGTTTTACTTATCCACAGCCTGAAAATATTAAATGGAAAATCTAATACATAATGCATATGCAAACAAAGACAGAGGCATTCACAGTAAATCTAAGAACCTATCCCCCATGGATATGGCAGGCCTACTGTAGTGTCAATATACAATAAAATCCAACAGGCATGGGGTACTGAAGCTCACTACATGTTCTTACACTGCAGTTTTCATCAAACCTTACTGCTAGCTGGACTGATAGAAGCCTCAAGTCAAAAAGATCTAGAAGGTCAAGTATGGCAAACCTAAAATAGATTTAATTATCAGTCTGGGAAGTTGACCTATGCACATATACTCATACCAGGCACATTTCACCATGTTTCTTCCTAAAGACTGGCTGCTCAGACAAGGGACAAGGAACCTGTACCTCCTGGTGGTATAGCTCAATACCCCTCGGCTATGCAGGCTGGGACCAAAAGAAGTCACAATCCAACAATATCTTGAGGGCCACATATTCCCCAACCCTGACCTAGACCCTACAGAAACAAATTTACTTAATCAAATTTGGCAAAATAATGTCTAACTAATGAATTCCTCAGCTTCTCTTCCCATAAATATTCAGGGATTTTTCTTACCTGTTAAATATTCTTAATTAAATAGCAAGTAATACATGGTTCATAACTGATGAGCTATTGTTTGTGGAAGAGGATGGCAAAGCCTAAGCATCAGGTTTTGACTTACATTTCAACTTGCCATATGTTAACCTAGTGACAGTTTGCTACTCAAACTCTTCTGTATCTGTTGCTACACATAACTCCTGCCTTCTAAAGTTAGTGAAGGTTGTGGAAGGACCAGTAGGTAACAGATCTGGTTACACAGTTCCATATTCAACTATTTCACCTACTATAGATCTACTAACAGGCTGCAGTGGCTCAGTAGCTAAGAAGCTCAACTTGTTAGCTGGAACGCCTGCAAGTTGGCAGTTCAAGACCTGGGTACTGCATGACGGTTTGAGCTCCCGTCTCTGTCCCAGCTCCCGCCAACCTAACAGATTGAAAGTAAAAAGCTGCAAGTAGATAAATAGGAATCACTTCAGTTTGTGTGTGTGTCAGAGATTATTCTGGGTTGAAAGGATTTTTAGGGGACACCCGAATGAGGTTCCTTTCATGTCCCCAAGTACAGCTCTCAGGTATCAAAACTCATCTTTCCAGTTTCCAGCTTCGGTGGGAAAAGATCTTGGTGACATGAAAGGAGCTTCATTCAGGTGTTCTCTGAGAGGAGTTCCTCCAGCAAAAATCCTTTCAACCCAGAATATTTATTTCTGACATGAAATTATTAATAATAATAATAGATCTACTGAATTAGTTATTGAATGAATTAGTCAAACCTTATACAGTAAAACCTCATATAACACTAAAACCTGGTTCCACAAGTCTTGGTGTTATATGATTTTTAGTATTATCTGATGCATGTTAAAATCCTATGGGATCCATAGAGATACATTGTAACCACACAGGTTTTAGCGGTTGTTATCTGAAGCATCCCATAGGATCTTAATGTTATCTGATGCAATTCTTCCCCCCAGATTCCTTAATGTTATGCGATTTTAGTGTTATTCGATACTAATGTTATATGAGGTACAGTATTACTGTATACTGTTTCAATGGATTTGTTCTAGTTGCAGCTACTAATAGATCCAGGCGATAATGTCTGAAGGAGTTAAATGAGAATTATACTGGTAGTGATTCCCAGTGGCTGGTAGCTTGCAGTTTATTGCACTAGCTGTCACAAACACTGTCATTTCACAAAGCACCATTTCAAACACAAGTACTGTACATATGTCACAGAAATGAAGTCGGCACTGATCACTGAGCCTTTCAGAACAAATTCAAGCTGAATATGAACTCCTCACAAAACAAGCTGCAGTCTGTAACGCCTCACACTAACTACATTTGGAGAACAAATCAACAGAATAATTTACTACTTTGCTTAATGTTCTGTGTTCCATTCCCAAACAAATATCACAAGATTGCACGCAAGTCCTGAAGTTTAGTATGGAAGGAGGGGAAATGAGAAAGATGAATGAGAAAAATGGCTCAAAACCTCTAACATCTCTTGCAAGAAACATTAGCTGTGTGCCTTTTCCCTTGTTCAGATATATATTAACTATTTTCCTTTACCTTCATAAGGATCCTATATGCCAGATCACATTAGGAGAAAGTGACTGCCCTAAGACCAGGGATTCACCAGGACCAGTATCTGGCATGTATGGCCAGGTTATCCTGCTATGGTAATAGAGATGACCATACTGCCAGTGACTCAACGCCAAGCATCAGGTGGCGGTTAAGTAACCTGACAACCCAGAGGACTAGCAGCCTTGGCAAAATCCACAGAGAAGGGTGATGGTCCCCAAGTGGATTAAATTCGACTTGAATCCATCTTGAGGGAGGGCAGCAGATTAATCAATACTGGGGTTGAGGAGGATTTTGCATGTCAAAAGGACTCAGGACCAAAAAGAGACTCACAGAGTGGGATCAGTGGTACAGGTGTCATGCTGTGATGTGGAAGGCAGGTGAAAGGCCATGTCATTATATTTGCAAGACAGTCTTTGTCAAGGATTCTTGGCTGTATGTGTGTTCAATGTTAGCAGACTAGCGGTTAGCTAATGTGACAGCGGAAGGTTGGGTGCAAAGACACACATACAGTCTCAGTGAATAGTGGTTTACTTCTAGGTGAGGGAAACACTCAAACAATAGACACAGAACTATACACAGGTACCAGTCTGTCTTCAAGCCCCACAGCAGAGTCCTGAAATCCTGAAGGCTCAAGTCCACTGAGCATACAGAGTCCTGGCAGCAAACACTGACTGCAGTTTGCCCAAAGCCTTAGTCAGTGTGCTCTCCTCAGCAGTGTAGAGTACCTGATAGTTCTTAGTAGTAGCAGAGCTTCCTGCAGCACTTCTTTGTCCCTCGTCTGTCAGATGTCATCTCAGTCTCTTTCTCAGTCAGAATCTCCTCCTTCTCAGATCCTCCTCAGAGTAGCCCATCTCAGGTGGGCTATAGTTATACGGTAATTCTGCTGACTCACCCTCAAAGTGGCCACAGCTGTGCACAGTTCTGAATCATGTCCCCAAGTGGTTACAGCTGTGTAATCAGTTTATGCCTTAACAGCTGTGTCTAGACACCTAAAGGTCTCTTAAAGGTACATTAACACAGTGGGCAGGAATCTTACTACAATACCCATAACATATGCCCCAACAGTCTTCATGGTTGATCGACATGCTGATTGTCAATACAGTTGTTCCTCGCTTAAAGAGCATAATGTGTCCCACAGGACTGCTCTTTAAGCGAGTTTGCTCTTTAAGCGAAACACCATTGTAAGTGACCAATTGTGACTTCTGGTGCGGGGGATTGTGAACCCCAATTTATTTGTTAAGCGAGTTTTTGGTTGGTTTAATTTGTTAAGCAAAGCGAACATTCAGAGAAAATTCTGCTCTTTAAATGAGTTACTCTTTAAACGAGGCACTCTTTATGCGAGGTTTGACTGTATTCAGAACCAGATTTGGCCCAAGAAGAAGTAGCTGGCACACCTAAGTCCTAGTCCAATACTAACCACACTTCTCACCAGGTTTCACATCTGAACAAGAGATATCCCTACTTAAGGCCAATTTTGCATGCTGCAACACTTTCCACCCACTATGGAGGGAGGAGGATTCTGGGAGCTGTAATTCAAAGAAAATTTTCCCCAGGTGCTGCTCAGAATACCCCAGACTTACAGCCTCTTTTTCACCACATCACCCTTCTGAAAAAGCCCCACATAAATACATCAGTGTGGTGCACGTTGACAGCACAGCCCACTTTAGGTCAGTATTATGCTGTTGATTGCATTTTAAGCAATGTTTTGGGTTACTGAACTAAACGATGAGCTGCAGGACTAAACTATCCTTTCACAAATGTACCAGCTAATCAAATCAGAAGACCAAAGAAACCCGTGATAAGAGGGAGCCTTTGATCCAAACACTATCAAAACCACCCCGCAGACAGAGATATGTGTCTTTGTGAGTGACTACATATGTATGTGTGCAGAGCCAACCCAAGACATTCTGCAACCTGAGGCAGAGCACCAAACACTATTCACTCATACCAAGGTGCAAACTACTCAAGTCAAACACCTAAACTAGAAAACCTCAATCAAACAAACCTCAAGACAACCACAACCATCTAACCAACTATCCACTTCCTGCAGCTTCATGATAATGTACTCAGAATATACTATCCAAAGCATTCCCTTTATTCTGTGTCAGGGTAGGGGCTGGCTGTGTGCCTCTGTGTTTGCGTGTAATGTAGAAAAACACTGCATTTGTGTGTGTATATACACAATCTTGTATGCACAATATGAAATCTGCAGCTCTATTTCTCGACTGTTTTCCAAATTAGCTCAATTTTGCTTCCTTTCTTGCAGCTGCTGCACACAGGACCCCACTTGCACATCTGTGTGGTTTTGTTCATGCTTGTGCTTAACCCCTTCACTTGCAGAATTCCAAAAGTGGGTGACCCTTCACAGACATATGGGACTCCCATACCAGGCTCCATTAACCATTTGCTGTCCAGGGCTCGTAACCACCACCTCTTCACAGAGAGACAAGCCTCCCTGACAGGTCTCCAGAAGCCATTTACTACTGACAGGGCTCTTGGCCATCCAAATCATCTTCACAGACAGACAGACAGACAAACACACAAAACACAGACACTCACACACAGATGGAGACTCATGTACCAGGCCCTATTAACCCTTTCCTGCCCTGGGCTCGTGACCACCCCCACCCTTTTCACAGACTGACAAACAGACACACAGAGACAGGACTCCCTGAACAGGTTCCATTAACCATTTGCTGCCCAGGGCTCATGACCACCCACCTTCTTCACAGACAGACACACATAGACGGGACTCCCTGGCAGCAAAGAATTAATGGAGCCTGGTCCTTTACTTAAAGGAACTAGACATTGTTTTAAATTGTTTTTAGAGTTTTTAACTGTGTTTTGTATGTTTGTTGATTGGTTGTAATCCACTCTGAGTCGCTTATGCGAGTAGGGCGGAATATAAATTTAAATAAATAAATAAAATAACCCTTTGCTGCCCGGAGCTCACAACCACCACCACCCCCTTCTTCACAGACAGATAGACAGACAGAAACACACAGACGGGACTCCCTGGCAGCAAAGGATTAATGGAGCCTGGTCATTAACCCTTAGCTGCTCAGGGCTCGTGACCACTCTCACCCTCTTCACACACTCACATACACAAACATACACACAGACACAGGACTCCCTGAACAGGTTCCATTAACCCTTTGCTGCCCAGGGTTCGCGACACACACACACACACACACACCATCTTCACAGAGACAGAAACACACACCCCTCCTCTCAGGGCACCCTCAGGTTGCTTCACTGGCCTCCTCCTCCTCCTCCTCCCCGGTCTCTTCTTCCACCACCACGACTTACCTGCTGGGAAGGCAGTTCCACGTGGAGGGCGCGTGATGAGCCCTGGCCCGGCGGGGCCAGCGAGGCGGCTGCGGCGGTCTGGCTCATGCTGGCGAGAGGAGGAGGAGGAGGAGGAGGTGGCTGACGGGGTCGGGGTGGGCCCGGCGGCGGCGGCGGGAGCAAGAGCGGCTGCTTGGGTGTCTGCGCATGGAGGCCGCCGCCCGGCCAGCCTGGCCCTCAAGCCGCCGGGCACGGAAAGGTGAACGGTGACGACGCCGACGGCTTGGCCCCCTCTCCGTTATTCGGCCCAACCGCCATGAAACGGGGGGACCCCCCCCCCGCCGCCAAAGGCCGCTGCTCGCACGCGCTCCCTCACGGAGCCATGTTTTCATCCCTCACGACTCGGTGAGGGGGGGGGAAGAAAAGAGAACAGAGGAATGAGCGACGGACCTAAGCCGCTGGTTGATTGGCTGCGAGGCAGGAAAGGGAGGTGCTCAGCCTTGACAAGGCGCCTTATCATTGGTCTCCAGGCACGTCGATCCAATAAAAAAGCCTCGCCTCCGGCGTTGATTGGCTAATCGTTCGCTTCTGTGCGAGTTTTTTTCTTTTTCTTCTTCTCTTCCCGAAACTCCGCCTCTTGTCAAAAGAAACCCCTCGCCGAGAGCGCCGAACTCATCCCTCGCGCCTCATTGGTTGACCTGCCTCTCCCAAGGGGCAGGACTAAAGACTTGTTTCCGCAGCGATTGGTTGGTTGTTTTATTGTGATCGACAGCACAGCCAATGGGCTTTGGGCAAGAGGAAAGGAAGGAGGGAGGGAGGGAAGAGGACGTATCACGTGGCATCTGTTTTTGTCATCTGACAGAATCCTTCGGAAAGGGGAGGCTGTCGCCATAGCAACAGATGAAGGAGGCCTTTCCTCCGGGCTCTAAGGATGCTGCTGCCCACAATGCATTGCGGGGCAGTATGCTCTTATGGCTCACATTTAAATTCTAGCTTTTGCATGCATAAGCTATGGAGTACTGTATTGACAAACGCTATATCATTCATCATTGCTGCATTTATTTATTTTTTTCATTTTTCAAGAATGTTTAGTTTTTTTAAAAAAAAACTATTTTAAAAGTCTCACATTGTATCCCAGATGAGTGGTATAAAATCTAATAAATAAATGGACATAGAAAATTTTATGGTAGCAGAAATCAAAAAGTGTTTATTTGGTCCAAGTAGTCACAATGGACAATGGTTTAAAAGACAAAATATCTAGAAGATAGAGAGCCGCATGGTGTAAATTCAGAAAAATGTCAGCCATCTTGAAGTTAAAAGCTAAACTAAACCATTGTTGTTGTTCAGTCACACAGTCAATTCCAACCCTTTGTGACCCTACGGACAGTGGTGGGCAGCAATAGTTTCGCACACACACCCGGGGGGGGAGCAAAAATGGGTGGCCTCTTGTCTTGGCAGGGGGGTGGCGAAATGGGGTGGCCTCTGAGCAGGGGGCTGGTCAAATTGGGTGGCCATGCCCACCTCCCTGCCCTGCCCCATCAGGTTTTGTCCCTGCAAGTGGTTCAAGGTCTCCCTTGCTCAAAAGCCAGTCATATCCAACTCTAGGGTGCAGTGTTCATCTCCATTTACAGCCAAAGAGCCAGTGCTGCCTGGGTTTGCAGATGTATACATGGCCATATGGCAGGCATGAGCATGACTAGATCACCCACAACATAGGCTCCACCCACGGTGGTAGCAAAATATTTTGCTGACCACCACTGCCTATGGACCATTGCCCGCCAGGCACCTCTGTCTTCCACCATCCTCCTCAGCCTGCCCAGCTCTGTGCCCATTGCATCTAGAATACCATCTAGCCATCTCATTTTTGGCTGCCCCCTTATTCTTTTGCCCTCCACCTTTCCCAGCATCAAGGCTTTCTCAAGTGAATCCTCTCTTCTCATTTGATGTCCAAAGTACTTTAGCTTCATCTTTACTATTTGACCTTCTAAGGAGCAGTCAGGGTTGATTTATTCTAGGATCAACTTACTTGTTCTCCATGCTGTCTAGGGGACTCTCAAAACTCTCCTACAATACCACATCTCAAAGGCATCTACAGTATTCTTTTGCGCTAAGCTTTCCTAATGATCCAGCTCTCACAACCATACATTAGCACCAGGAATATCATTGGTTTGACTATGCAAATTTTTGTTTGCAAGGTGATATCTCTACTTTTAACTATGTTCCCCAGGTTTCTCATAGCTTGTCTCCCAAGCATCATTAACAAAGGCAAATTTGTTCAATTCTGCAGTCTTGGAAGCAATGATATACAACCAGGGCCGGATTTACATGAAAAGAGGCCCTACCTAGACTATTCCACTTATGTGACCCTTTCACCTCCCATTTTTAAGTTTGAAAATTACCTGAGAGATAATAAAATACATCATTACTGTGATATATATCAATATATAGGCCCCTCTTGATCTTGAGGCCCTAGGCTGAAGCCTAGTTAGCCTATAGGAAAATCCAGCCCTGTATATGACAGTGAAACGTGTACTTTAACATCTGTGGAAGAAAAATGGCTGCAAGTAACACAATGAACAATAGAGAGATCCTCGGAATCTTACTTTGCAATAACGTGGAAAATGAGGATATCAAGTGATGATTTGTTTGTTTGTTTGTTTGTTTGTTTGTTTGTTTGTTTAGATTTATATTGCCGCCCACTCACCAAGGCAACTCAGGGCGGCTTACACTCAAAACAGCAACAGTACAATAACAATCATAAAACAGAACCTCACAAAACAACCAAAGCAGAACACATACTAACTCCCCTCTGGCCGTGTTGGTGTGGGCCCAGGGGAGGGGGAGAGATCCTCAGCCGCCTGCCAGGCCATGGTGTCTTCTCCCTCAGGCCGTTGGTGTGGGCTCAGAGGAGGGGGCGATGTTCTCAGATGCCTACCAGGCCATGGCATCTTCTCCCTCTGCTAAAAGATCACTGCTAAACGACGTAGTAACAGAATACCTGATGAACAAATTAAGGTAGGCTGGCCACGTTGCACGCACAAGAGAGAAAAGATGGAGCATCAGAATAATGAATTGGTATCTGAGAGATTGTAAGAGACCTAGGGAAAGACCACCCGGCAGATGGGAAGATTTTATCAAGAAAAATGTTGGACTAACATGGAGAAGAACTGCCAGGGACAGATTGTTATGGACAGAAGTTGGGTGCAATGTCGTCGCGGAGACATCTACTCATACAAGGACTCCTCACTGCATAATGGCTATCTGGAATGCTCTTGAAAGCATTATTTATTTTAAACTGATATTTGTGTCACATTGGTTTTGTTTCTTTGTTCAAGGGAATTGGTGTATTGTGTGTGGAGGAGGTGAAGAATACGAAGTTTTGGTGAAGGCAGATGAAAGGTGAGAAAGGTGACAAACAATGGTGATTTTTGTAGGACCACCTGCCTGTGCCATTGATAAAGCTGGGAAATGGACAAGCAGATGGATAGATTGCAAGGACAGGATCCGTCCTTCTACAACCTTACTCAGGTCCCATACTCAGAGACAACTGTTGTTACCTAGCTTCCTCACGAGGCTGGTGGAAATATCAATTCCAGTGCACCCCAATGCACATTGTGTTGGTGCAGGGCAAGTGTGTTCTCTGGAAAATCTTCCAAGGCAGAAAAGCAGAGAGCAGGCAGGGGGAAGGGAAGGGCACTGCTTTGGACCATGCACAGAAAGAGGAGGGATTCAGAGTTATGGCAGAGGGGAGGAGGGGGTGAAAAGGGGCTATAGTTAGCAAGACTTTGTCGTAGACATGAATCTGTGTGATTGTAATTAAATTTGGAAAATTGTTGTTCATTCACACAGTCGAGTCTGACCCCATGGACCACCACATGCCAGCCTCCTCTGTCAACTGCCAGCCTCTGTAGGTCATCGAGATCTATGCTCAATGTGTTAACAATGTCATCTAGCCATTTCATCCTCTGGCTCTCCCTTCTCTTTTTGCCTTCGATCTTTCCTAGCATCAGGGCCTTCTCCAGTGAGTTCTCTCTTCTTCTCATTTGGTGGCCAAAGTACTTGAACTTCAGCTTCAGTATTTGTCCTTCCAAGGAGTAGTCAGGGTTGCTTTCCTTTAGGATGGACTGATTTTATCTCTTTGCAGTCCACTGGACTCTCAAGAGTCTTCTCCAGCAACACAGTTCAAAGGTGTATATTTTTCTGCACCCAGCCTTCCTGGAAAGACCTTTGCTTTAACTATGCAGATTTTTGTTGGCAGGGTGATGTCTCTATTTTTAATTATGCTGCTTAGGTTTGCAATAGCTTGCCTGCCAAGGAGTGAGTATCTTTTTATTTCATGCATTGTTGTTGTTCAGTCACACAGTCGATCCCGACCCTTTGCGACCCTATGGACCACTGTCCGCCAGGCACCTCTGTCCTCCACCATCCTCTTCAACTTGCTCAGTTCTGTACCCATTGTCTCTACAATACCATCTAGCCATCTCATTTTTGGCTGCCCCCTTTTTCTTTTGCCCTCCACCTTTCCCAGCATTAAGGCTTTCTCAAGTGAATCCTCTCTTCTCATTTGATGTCCAAAGTACTTTAGCACTTTAAAGAGTAACTGCTATATTTTTAGTAGTTAGTCTTTAAAGTGCTACAGTGTTTTTTATTTTATTTTTGTTTTGTTTATTTTGTTTTCTAATATGCCTGAACCACAGACTAACATGGCTACTATTTGAAAAAAAATATTTCGTGACTGTAGTCACCATCTGCATCAATCTTAGATCGCAAGAAGGTAAATTATATCACTGTTTCAATTTCTTCCCCTTCCAATTTGAAAAATACAGGGCCTGGGCCTGAATTCATTTTTTAAAAATCATTAACTGCAGCCTGAAAATGTTTTTAAACCTCTGGTTTAGGTATTTGGCTGCAGAGCCAAAGGCTGGATTAAATGTTCCCCACTATGCATCCATGCTCTGTAAAGTTCCTTCCAACTCTGCTGTCCTAAAATGATGATGATGACAATTACGATCTTCCTCCCTTTCCAATTTATATCAAGGTTCATTGTCTCAGCACAAAGGTTATTTGCATGTGCTTTGCTACTGAATAAGAAGGGAACAAAGGAAATGGACTGTGACTGCATGACATGCTCTTCAGCCTATTGTACCAGCTGAAGCAGAGGTGGAAACTCATGAATTTTAATGTTTTACTCAAGCACCCAGAATTTTGCAATTGTTGTATAAGGGTCTGTGATATTACAAAAGAGTTGTCCCTGGAGTATCATAAGGGTCCACACTGATCTCAGATGTTGGTCCTGAAATCTGAGGAAAAAAGCTGCTGTGCTGGCAATCCTAGTGAAGTTGAGGACAAACCATTCATCTGTCAGGCAGCTGTCAGAGGCTCATGGAGAATGCCAGAGTTGCTCCATTTTGTTCAGTCGCACAGTCGATTTCGACCCTTCGTGACCCCACTTACGAATCTTGTTTTGAGCTCACTCTTCAATATCACTATGTTCAATCAAGGCACTATTGAAGAAGGGACAGGGACAGAAAGTTGCTTAATGTAAAGAACTACATTTTCTGGTCTCCATCTTCCATAAGTCCAGTGGTGGGCATCAGCACGTTCCCACTAGTTTGCCAGAACCAGTAGCAAAAGTTCTGGCTGGCCATGCCCATCCAAGTTTTGAAATAAAGTAATCCTAATTTGGGTGCAACACAGGGCTTTACCCCTGGCCACACTCACCATACCATGCCCACAGTGTGGTAGTAATGTTTTTTGGAGCTCACCACTGCATAAATCCCAATTAGCAAGACCAGTAGGAGACATGATGGGAGTTATAGCATGTCTGGCTGGACATCCCGCTACAGTAATGGAGTAGCCCATACAGCCAGTTGAGCGTTGGGCAGTGGTAAACTGATTCCCTAAAAGGCCAATGGCCACGGGCAGATGAGCCCCTTCAAGTGGAGTGATGGTCCCCTCAGTGGAGGAAGTGCCACTGAAAACCATTGTATTGGGCCCACTGGCAAAATGAGCAGAGGAGGAACTCTGATTCCCAAAAGTCACGGAGGTGGAGGAGGCCATGCCAGACGGACTGGTTCTGAAGGCCCACCTTGATAATGTCCTCAAAGCTGCGCCAGTCCATTGCAGTCCCAGTGTTAAATTCTGCATGTCTCATTTCATATGTGCCGCAGGAGATGGCTCCGTGATTATCGTGTGTGGGTCACTTCAAGCTGAGATCCACCTTAAACAAATTCTGCATGCTGTCATCCCCGAGGTCCACGTGTGCTTATGGCCTGGTCATGAACTGCAGGGACAGCTGGAGAAATGCAACTCCTCCATAAAGGTGTACAACTTCAACACAAATACTCCAAGAATCATGAACTGTGCTTTCAGGATTACAGGCACGGATTCTTCAGTTGGGTCCTCTACAAAGCTCTAAACAACTTAGGAACTAGATATGTGAGTATCTTTTCCTGTACAGTGTACAAGTAATACCTCATATAACATTAGTATCGAATAACACTAAAATCGCATAACATCAAGGAATCTGGGGGGAAGAATTGCATCAGATAACATTAAGATCCTATGGGATGCTTCAGATAACAACCGCGAAAGCCTGTGTGGTTACAATGTATCTCTATGGATCCCATAGAGGATCAGATAACACTAAAAATCATATAACACCAAGACTTGTGGAACCAGGTTTTAGTGTTATATGAGGTTTTACTGTATGTCCTCTACTCAGCCATTAAGATCTGCTATGGGAGGCCTTTTCTAAGTTGGTTGAGAACAGTTGTGGATTGTGGTCCCCTTACAGGCCGGATGGGTAGCAACAGAAATTAAATTTTGCCACCAGTTTAAAACACAGCTGTTTGTGTGATCCTCAAATGCTTTGTTTAAAATTTTAAAATTATATTTATATTTAGAGCCATGGTGGCTTAGTGGTATAGATGGTGAACTGAGTCCTTGGATGAGGGCAGGATATAAATGTAATAAATAAATTAAAAAATTAAATAAACAGGCAAGTAGTTCAAGACCCAAGTACTGTGAGATGGAGTGAGTGCTTGTCATCTGTCCCAGCTCCTGACTATTTGCAAGAAATTACAAGTAGATAAACAGGTACCACTTTTGGCTGGAAAGGTAACAGCACTCCGTGTACTCCAGTGTCTGGTCATGCCTGTCACATGACCAGAAAAATGTCTACAGACACAGTGCTGGCTGTTTGGCTGTAAACAGAGATGAGCACTACCCCCTAAAGTCCAACATGACTGGCTTTCAAGCAAGGGAGACCTTTACCTTTATTTGTATTGAAGAACACAGGGTCGTCGTAAGGAGAGAAATCTTGAACGTTGAGGCAGATATATTGCAAATGTCTATGTGGCAGCTGGACTGAACATATGGGCTTAACCATGATGGGGAAGCCTGTTCTACAGTCTATCAGTGGTTCCCAACAAGGGGTACACAGCCCACTAGTGGACTTCAATTCCCAGAAGCCTCAGTCAGTACATTGGCTGATCAGTGCTTTGGGGAAATGACTTAGGCTTCTGGGAATTGAAGTCCAGAAACCAGTATTTGGGAAACACTGGTTCTAGCTCCATGAAGGTGAACCTTGGCACTCCAGGTGTTCTTGGACTTCAATTCCCAGAAGCCCAAGTCTCTGTGAATCCACACGAATGGGTTTACTGTGCGTACACAGTAAACATGCAGTAATTTAATTTAATTTAATAGATTTATATACTACCTTATCCAATGGACTCTGGGCAGTGTACACAAGTTAAAACCAATATAAAACAATTTAAAAACTCTTAAAAACATAGCAATATTACCCACCACTGTGTCATTTACTATCTAAAAATAAATATAAAATCTGCACAACCTTAACATTAAAAGTTAATTACAGGAGGGGAGAGCCTCAAACAAGCCAGAAAGGGGAGCTTGTGGACAATCCCGGCCTCCAGACCCACTTTGCCAACCATGTCTTCAGTTCTTTCCTAAATGGTAACTTGGGCTTCTGGGAATTGAAGTCTAAGAACACCTGGAGTGCCAAGGTTCACTATCACTGGTCTAGATCATGTCCCATTCCTAACTTGTATGACATACTATTACAGATGGGACTCTTGGGTTTGTTTGTTTTTTCATGATTGATCCCATAATTCTCCATTCTGGGAGTTTTACCTGACAGAAAGAGACACCTTAGGAAAAGGTAAAGAACGCCTTTGCTCGAACGTTGTAGCCGACTCTAGGGTTCAGTGCTTATCTCCTTTTACAGCCAAAGAGCCAGTGCTGTCTGCATCTGCAGACATTTCCGTGGACATGTTGCAGGCATGACTAGACACTGGAGTGCACGCAATGTTGTTTACCTTCCCACCGAAGTGGTCCCTGTTTATCTACTACTTGCAATTTCTTGCTTTCGAACTGCTAGGTTGGGAGGAGCTGGGACAGAGAGGGGAGCTCATTCTGTTGCGCAGTTACTTGGGTCTCGAACTACTGACCTGCTGACCTTCCAGTCATCAAGTTCAGTGTCTTAACCACTAAGCCACTGCAGTCTGCTCAGAGACACCTTATAGTCACCTAAATGTGACTCACCTGGCAGAAAGCCCTGGAAAGCTTTGAAGCCTAACTAGGCTAGCTCTCCAGCTTCAGTGAACGCTAGGAGCTTGCTTTTTAAACAGGATGCTTGGTGAGCTAGCTAAGCCTCAAAGCCTTCATGCCATGAGAATTTCCCCATCTTATCACACAGTGGCAGTTGCACAACTTCGCCTGGGACCAGGAAAACCAGCAACAACTTCCTAGCCAGGATAAACTCACTACTGAAAGTGGTGGAGGATTCTGGCCCATAGAAATTAAGCAGAGAACAATCAACACAGTCTTTTTCCTTATGTTTATTACTATAAATTTGTACAAAATTCTCCCTCCCCCCCAATGTACAATATGAAATGCCCAACGGCTGGAGCATTAATATTTTTTTCTTCTGTACACACATTATGATTGCAGGGATACGAGAACCCCAGAACGGAAGCCCTGGCTTTCCGCATCACCCAAAGGCACATTTAGAACTTGGATCGTTGTCAACAATTCAAACAACGGAAGGCGGCAAGTTAAACATGCAATAGTGCAAAACATTTAAATATATATGTATATAGATATATGCATGTGTGTATTTGCACTCATATTGGGCTCTGAATATATTTCTCTATATAGCTTCAGTCAACATCCATGTAAACATTTACAACATAGTCAATACATTGTGCAGAAGAGCTACATTATATACATTCATCATTGACTGGATCTTCATCACTGTCATATGCTTTAAAAAATAGGTATTTCCAGTTATAGCCAGGCCTCTTTCTCACAAAACCTTTTATCCACAGAGGATTCCTCTTAGACTTAAGCACAGATTCTAATGCCAGATTTATTCCTGAGGGAGTCTCTGGTATGTTTCATGCATGAGTGGGTGACCAGCGAGTCTGACAGCCCATTTTCTGATCCCACCCGAAGACTTATTATGGGCCACATTTCCCACAAAAGCACAGTGTGCATATTTCTTGGTCTGCCACCAAATCTCAAGGAGCAATTTGTACAATCTCACCTAAAGCGAGCAGTCCCTGATTCTTTTAATGGCATCCAGCAATCTGCAACTCAATTCTAGTGGATCATGTTGAAAGAGGCCTAGGAACCACATGTTGTCCTCTCCTGCTTTAATGGGGGTCATAGCGAAGAAGAAACCTGATTAAGGGGCATTCAAAGTGTCAAATCAGGTCCATGGCATTTCCCAAAGTAACAAAACCAATGCTATGAGACCCTTCTGTGCCCTGACACATTTACCAATCCCAACAGTGACAGTGGAGAAGAGAAGGGATGACTGTGGGTGTTTTACTTCCACTTCTGGGAGTGACAAGGGCAATGTGGGCCAGATGGATTGGTGTAGGGAGCCAGATCCAGCCCACAGGCCGTAGTTTGGACACCCCTGGTTTAAGCAGAGAAAATGGCAGCCTAAAATCTATCTCATCCTGTTGCAAAACATGCATGTTGTGAAACAGATTGCAAGGCGTCTTTTACTTCCACTTCCGGTGGGAGAAACCACATGACCATCCCACTGAATCATAGGACTGGCCTGTGACCAGCCCATGGCCTGCAAAGTTTGGGTACCTCTGCACTAGAGTCATGTATAATTGGACTTCTTTTTGACATGTACAGGAAGTCTAAAGAGGTGAACCAAGAACTCTTCTGCAGAATTGGGTCAGGCAGAGGAATCAGAAGGGGTAGAGCAGGGGTGCCCAAACTTTTCAGGTGGTGGGCCAGTCACGTGGTTCAGGAAGCTGGTCACTATGGCCCAGGGGCCGGATGAGGCCCCTGATGGCAATTTATCTGCTCCACGAAGCCCTCGTCGCTCCTGGAAGCAGAAGTAAAGCGTGCCAGTATGGGTGCATTTTACTTCCGCTTCTAGGAGAGGCAAGGGCTTCACGGGCCGGATGAATTGACATCGGGGGCTGCATCTGGCCCCCGGGACGTAGTTTGGGCACTCCTGTGATAGAGGAAGGTGAAAAACACGGAAAGAGTTCCATACATAAGGGAGAAAGGGCAGGGGTTTTAAGGACCAGCAAGGACATCTTTCAATAGCTGAGGTCTTCCATTAAAAATAAAGCTCACAGTTGACAAAGAAAGGTTCGAAAACCATGGGGTGAAATCCTGTTCAAGTTTGCAGAATGTAAAGCTGACCCTGCTTGTGTGCAAAGCCTTGTGTCCAGCAGCCAGCATGGCACAAACGCCCGTGCATGGCACAAACGCCGTGCACGATGCAGTTGTTTGGCTTGTGCTGCAGTTGCACAACTGATGGTATGAATCACAATCGTGCAATTCTGTACAGCTACACAAACAGTTGCATGGTTCACATGGGGGCCGTTGTGCGACTACTGCTGTAGTTTCAGACATTGCAAATGAGGTAAGGAGAAAAAGAGGGATATTAATTGTCTTTCCTTAGAAGTACAATATAAGGAGGACGCTAGATTACACATGTTCTCCTGATCATTCATCTGCTTGAAAGAACAGCAGCCTCTCTCAAAAAGACACTTGGTAACACTGCCACATATCCCTTCCCATCCTTTCATGCATTCACCTACAGGAACACACATAAAATAAGGTTGTGGTTTTGCGTTTCTGGAAACCAAAGTTGCACTGGGTCAATACCAGCTTTCAATTTGACATTAACTTACAGATGACTGATAATACTGATCTTCCAAGGTTTTCATATAATAATAACCATCAAGTCAATTCTAGGTTATGGGGTTTTCAGGGTTTTTTTAGGTAGTGAACTCTGAATTGGCTCTTCTCTATAGGAGGCACAGTGGGGAATCAAACTCTCTGCTCTGCAGCCAGACATCTAACATAAGAGACATATAAAGGTGCATACCATCTTTTGAAGGGGTGGCCAAGTCTTGTTTTTTACAAGAGAGCAGAAAAATCAAAACAGGAAGAATAAATGCGAAGATATTTGCAAAGACCAACTAACTGAACTAGGTCTTTTCTCTGAGCAGATCTTTGGTTGCCAGCAATATACATATGGAATGGGGAGGGAAGAAAGCCCTAGAATTTGCATTGGTAACCATAATACCAAATAAAACAAAATATTTAGAACGAGCAGCCTATAGCAGTGATTACCAACCTTGGCACTCCAAGTGTTCTTGGACCTCAATTCCTAGAAGCCCACGTCAACACACCTGCTGATCAGGGCTTCTGGGAATTGAAGTTCAAGAACATCTGGAGTGCCAAGGTTGGCCATCACTGGCCTATAGGATCCGGAAATGTGTGAAGTTAACTAGTCGGAAATTACAAGGAAACCTATGAATACTTAGGCAGTATAATGTCCAAGACCTGCCAACTTTAATAATTGGAGGTCATCAACTCCATTCCAATAAAGGATGACCCTTTCTAAGGTTGTCCAGGCGGAGCGTACTCAGAATGGGATGTTCCAATCCCTCAGTCTAGGGGGTGCTCTGGGACTGTGCAGCTTGTCCAGGGTTACATAGACTGCCTCTCTAGGGATGTACAGAGGAAACCTAAATGCCCAACCTCTGCAGCCAGATACCTAAACTTACGGAGCTTTCCAGCCTTCTTTGGGTCACCAGATTTTAATAGGCTACAATTCAAACAAGGACCTCCCTTCCCATCCTCTTCCTGCTTGTTTCACAATCATCTGCCTCTCTGCGAAAGTCAGGGTGGGTGGGTGGGATCTCAACTCCTAGCAGCACACAGACCTCATCCGCAGATGGTTCCAGGGTCACCTGAAACCCCAGGCAATACTGTGCTAGTAGACCTCATGGCCTGAGTTTGTATAATAAAATCCCCACTAAGATTAAAGCAGCTGAAATTCTGGTTCCGGACTCCTATTTTTCTCCCCTGAATGGCAGCACATTCATGCCAACCATTCTCTTCCCCTTATGAGGTTGGTGGAGGTTGTCGCGGAGGCAGCAGCATGGATAGGTCACAGACGAGCCAGACAGAAACCATCCTGATTCTAGAGAGCTCTAATGTTTTAAATCTTTTAGAGAATTTCTTTTTTTTATCTTTCTCATCCTTTTTTAAAGCTCATGCACACAATCCAAGCTCGCTTCCCTGATTCATAGACCCAAACACAAGACGACTCAGTCTCCAGCAAGAAAACGTCTCTTTTGATGGCCCACGCGCAAGCGTGCTGGCAGTCAAAATGCACTGCTGAGGCATCAATGTCCTTCCATGCTGTCAGTTGAGTTCCAAAACCTCTGTCTCTGCTAGGCCAAATTTTGTCTTGTATTTGTCAAAGAGTTTAATCAGAGAGCTCACATAGAGGCTGTGATAAAAGTCTACTTCCTTCTGGCTGGGATTTTCGATTTTGGGAATGGTGATTGGCTCTCCAACTGAAAGGCAAGATGGAGAGCAGAAGTTAAGTTCACTGGACCACAGGAACCCCCTCCACCCAAATACCCTAAAGCAAAGGCGCAGCAAAGAAGGTTCCAGTTCAAAAACCATCTACATTGCATACATCAGCTTTGGCCCTGAGGGTCTGTGTCAGAGTTGGCTGCTTCAGTATTGAGTGCATCCACATGTGCAAAACAAATTGACATCACTGTAAATCAGGGGTTCCCAACCTTTTTAGTCCAGGGGCCGGGTCACACTCTCTCAGATAGCTTTGAGGGCTGGACGGCCATTTTGCCCTACCTGCATGATGGGGGTGGACATTCTCTCCCAACAGCTTCAAAGGTGTAGCCATTTTGTTCATTGAATGCCCTTGGAGGGGTGGGAGGCCACATGAAATGGCACAATGGGCCAGATCTGGCACGTGGGCCTTAGGTTGGGAACCCCTGTTGTAAATGAAGCCATGCATATAGTGACAGGATTCCTCAAGCTTACACCAGTTGAGAAAATATATCCTGGTATTGCTCTACCTATGATCAGGAGGGAAGTGGCAGCAGACGCTCAGAAAACTTAAGCAAGAGAATGACCCTCGACATTCCCTGAATGGAGATGAGCCTCAAGTCCACCAACTCAGATCCAGGAAGAGCTTTATGGCAAGAACAAACATGCTTGAAGGTGTGCAAGAGCAAACCCAAATTAAAAGATCGAGGAAGGAGGTCACTGGACAAGGAATAACATTAAAGGAGGATAGGGCTGATAAACTTTTGTAGGACCCTAAATAAGCTGAGGGTTGGAGTCCCTAAAGGTAAGACCAATAGGCTCAAGTGGGGGCTGCTGGTAGATAACAACAAGCTGTGTGAATGTGGAGAGATCCAGAATCCATTGGCTCATTTGCTTGTCCGCCGATTACTACCAGAAACATGCACCAATGAGGACTTAAATTTGGCCAATGACAAAACCAGCTTTTGGTAATCCGAAGTTTGATCTGGAGATGTTCAAAAACCATGAGATAGGGAGTTCAGTTCTATTGCCAATGGCCTGAACTGAAATAATGGGTCCCCCCCTCCACTTTGGCACCCTTCAGATGTTATGGATTACAACTACAACTCCCATTCGCCACAGTGCCAATCTGAATGGGAATGAGGGGCACTGTACTCCACAAAGGCTGGGGGACACCAAGGTCTGGAAAGCCACCTTTTGCAGAAGTTTCTAAGTGGTGTGCAAGTTGGTCTCCAAGAGAATAAACCCACACAAGTCAGCATCCGAAAGGGCAGCGTCCAGAAATCAGTGGGAACGCATCTTCAACCTCTGCGGTTGCAGAATTTTCAAGTGGTGTTTATTAAACAAAGGCATAGGAAAGAATGGTTCCCTTTAAGAAACCATGAGATCAGACATTCAGTTCTATTGCCAGGGGCCAGAACTGAGATGATGTAATGGGGTTTTTAATCTTACTGCAGTGCTAATTTATTTAGCAATGCCAGATTCTTGTGAATCCCCATCGTGCTTGCTTTACCTACATCTAAGATTTAACACAACATTGTTCCAGCCTGTGTCTTTTTGCTTTTCATTTCCCACTAGCCTCAAGTGCTTATAATACCCATATCTTAGCAAAGTTCCCTCTAGTTTACTTCTTCTTTTTCCGTATCCAGATATTGGTGATCATCATGGCAATCAGCCACGAAGATTGTCCTGTGAATATAATGCAGTGGCTTCCATTGCCTTTCACATCACAGCGTGACACGTGTACTACTGATCCAGTTCCGTGATTCACTGTCTGGTCCTGAGCCTTTTTGGCACACAAAGTCCTTATCAGCTCGAGGCCAGGATGGATGAAGCTGCTGCCCATCAGTCCTCAGAGTTGTCAGGATAGTCAACCTCCATCTGACACTCAGCACTGAGTCACTGGCAGAAGGGTCTACTATATTACCATAGCAAGATAACCTGGCCAGACGTTATGTTTTAACTAGAACTCCCTAAATCTCCCTATTCAAGGTATTTTGTGTGTTGTAGTCCAAAAAAGTAACTTTTCCAACTTCTACCACATCGTCATGGTTACAAGCCTACTACAGTAATACCTCATATAACATTAGTATCGAATAACACTAAAATCGCATGACATTAAGGAATCTGGGGGGAAGAATTGCATCAGATAACATTAAGATCCTATGGGATGCTTCGGATAACAACCGCTAAAGCCTGTGTGGTTACAATGTATCTCTATGGATCCCATAGGATTTTAACATGCATCAGATAACACTAAAAATCATATAACACCAAGACTTGTGGAACCAGGTTTTAGTGTTATATGAGGTTTTACTGTATTTTATCCTACAAAGGCTTACATAGCCCTTGGCACTATGTTGTAGGATCAGTAACGTCGCATGAATTTCAGCGGCCCAGCGCTGAAGCCAAATTTGCCACCCCCTGGTGGACGCTGGTGTCCACTCCCACTAAGGCTTCTGAGAATTGTAGTCCAAGAACATACATAGCCCAAAAAGCGCCGCCCGGGGCCAGGCGCCCCCCTAGCCCCCCCTAGCAATGTCACTGTGTAGGATGATGCCAGCCAGTTTTTCTGACATTGGACAGCATCTCCCGGAAGCAGTTCTCTCCCAAGATACAACCCAACTACCATCCATAGATCTTAGTTCTCTGTGTTTTAATCCAATTCAGATGGAATTTCTCTTCTGACTGTCAGCATCGTTTCTTTGGATAGTACTGGTACTATTTTGTAAGGACATTTGCTCAACAAAGTCTTCTGCATTTCTTCATTATAAGAATATTTTTAAAAAAGTTTTGTAGACTACAATTGTAAGTCTGGCCAGGTTATCCTGCTATGGTAATAGAGTAGACCATACTGCCAACGACTCAATGCCGAGTGTCAAGTGGTGGTTAAGTAACCTGACGAACTTGAGGACTAATGACTTTGGGTGGTGAAGTCTACAGGGAAAGGTGATGGCCCCCAAATGGATTAAATCCCACTTGAATCCCTCTTGATGGAGGGCAGCAGCTTCATCCATCCAGGCCTAGGGCTGGGAAGACTTTGTGTGCCAAAAGGGCTCAGGCCTAGAAAGTGACTCACAGAACTGGATCAGTAGTAAGGGTGGCACGGTGCAATGTGGAAGCCATGGAAGGCCACTGCATTATAATGTTCCCAGGACAATCTTCATTGTTGATCGCCATGAGGATAGCCAGCATTCAGAAATGGATATGGAACAAGAAGAAGAGTACAATTTGCTTCCTCAGATGCACACAGAGTCATGAGTCTGATGGATTTCCACTTCCTCCAAATCAATATACAGTAGTGCCTTCCACAGTACCAAATGTCTATTTCTCTAAACAAACTCATAATACAAATCAAAGCGTATGAAATAAAAATGCCCAATTAAGTTACATTCTGCATTCCCATGAACCCATTGTCCGGTAAGCCTTACCAACAGTCGTGATGGGTTTGGAATAGGGGACCAAACCCCAGCTGCTGGTAGAAAAGAGTCCTCGTCCATGGAAGATGCAAGGCGCAAAGCCAACGTATTTCTGGAACTTCTTCTGGACCCATCTCCCCCACGAGCCCTCCTCAAAGACCACTTGCTTGTAGACCTCGTTCTCACCAAAGGAGTACACGGGGACCAGATCCGCACTAGAAGGTGAGACACAATTGTGACAACAGAACCATTTTGCTAGAAACCATTTTGCAGGGTGTTAAGACAGGACAGAGTTTAGGGGAAATTTCACTTTTCTGGATTACATTCACCAGTAATGCCCAGCCACTTGGGACTATGGTGCTCAAGCTATAAAACAGGGGTGCCCAAACTATGACCTGTGGGCCAGATCCGGCCCCGATGCCAATACATCTGGCCTGCACCACCCTTGTCGATCCCAAAAACAGAAATAAAATGTGCCTGTATTGGTGAGTTTTACTTCCGCTCCCGGGAGCAACAAGGGCAGCATGGCCCAGCTGAATTGGTGTTAGGGGCCAGATCCAGCTCACAGGCCATAGTTTGGGCACCCCTGGTTTCAGCAGAGAAAATGGCATCCTAAAATCTATCTCATCCTGTTGCAAAACAGACTGCAAGGTGCGTTTTACTTCTGCTTCCAGTGAGAGGAACCATGTGACTGGCCCAATGAACCACGTGACTGGCCCACAGCCCAAGAAGTTTGAGCATCCCAGCTATAAAACACATTCCTGAGGCACTGGGGCTTTGCTTTATGGAATTTTTGCTTTCAATGCATTCCTATGGGCGCTCCATGATAAGGAATTTTCACTATGAGGAAAACCCCACGGAATGGATTAATTCCACAACCCAGGGCTTTACTGTACTTCAAGATATGTGGAGAGTTTAATTTCCTGGGCTTGAATGGGAGTCTACTGCAAGGAGAACTTGCTTACTATAACTACCTGTATTTGATAAACCTCCCTGCCTACTGCTGTGTATCTGCAAATGTATAAAAAAAACTTAACAGAGTGGATGGCTTGTTGGGTATGTACAAATCTGGAAGCAGTCACTGAAAATATTTCAGATCTAGATATTTATAAAAGGCAAAGGGAATTTTGGCAAGACACAAAGGGTTGCTTTCTCTCCCCTCTTACCCATGCCGTAGCGCCAGCTTTACAAAGCCCTTCCGGTTCTTCAGAGTCACAGAATTTTTGCCCGGCATGCAGTTCAGAGACTCCGCAGCACCTCCGACCACAATGACAATGGCATTCCCGCTACCATTCTTGGAGAGGATGTAGTCAATGGTGTCACGGTTTACAGGGATGATCCCTGGACATAGAGAAGGAAAGAGACACCTTCAGAAAACAGGAGGCAAGGCAAGCTTTAAGCTTGGGGACAAGGTCACTCATTTATTATTTCTACATCTCCCTTCCTCTCCAGTGAGTTTAAGGTACCTTCACAACAATCTTATGAAGCAGGTGAAAGGAGCTGCCTGCCGATGTAGTGAGTTTCACCACCAACCAAGGATTGGAACTAAACCTTCAGCCAACACTGAACCTCTTCTTTAAGTGCCATATCTGATTCTGAATATTGACTCTCATCATGGCGATCACCCATGAAGATTGTCCTGGTAACAATTTAATGCAGTGGCCTTCCATTTCCCTCCTGCATCGCAAGGTGACCCCAACACCACTGATCCAGTTCCATGATTCACTTTACCAGATTGGATGTTTGCTTGTTTGTTATACTTATATGCCACCCATCTGGGTGATGTTTCCACTCTGGGCAGCATTCAATGTTTTAACGTAATTTTTACAAAATTCATCCCCAACACCAACGCCACTGCTGTTCTAAATTGACAACTTAGTGGCAAGACCAGGAAATATCATTTGCAAGGTTATGCCTTTGTTTTATATTGCTTTAATTGATGTAAAAGTCATAGCTGCTGTTCTCAATATCTTCATAGCTGATAAAAGGGCTTTCTCCTCCTAACAAATAAAGCTGACTAAACATCACAGCTCTTCCAAGGGAGTAAACTTTGCTCCTTATGCTTACATCAACTTACTTCAACAAGAGACAATTGAAGGAGGAGGAGGAGAAGCAGGAAGAGGAGGAGAAGCAGATGAAGCAGAAGCAGAAGCAGAAGCAGAAGCAGAAGCAGAAGCAGAAGCAGAAGAAGAAGAAGAAGAAGAAGAAGAAGAAGAAGAAGAAGAAGAAGAAGAAGAAGAAGAAGAAGAAGAAGAAGAAGAAGAAGAAGAAGAAGAAGAAGAAGAAGAAGAAGAAGAAGAAGAAGAAGAAGAAGAAGAAGAAAATAGGATGGCCTGGCAGAAGAGGGTTCTTTGGCTTCAGTTGCAGAAGAGCAGTTGTCACCCTTACCCCCAGACATTAAGTAGTCCCTCAGGATGGGCATCCGAAAGTTCCCAGCCAACGTAGCAAGGTAGGGACGGATCCCTGGAAACTTCTGGCTCACACCGGTTGCTTCTGTACTAAAATTGCAGAAGGCACCCAAGCCCATGATGCCATGGGGATGATAGCCAAAGATGTAATTCCTGTGGGTCACCAGGTTGTGTGTTTTCACCAGCTAAGGAAATAAAAAAGAGAAAGAAATTAGGGAAAAGGGAATGCACATGATTACAAGAGAGAGAGAGAGAGATTTAAAAAAAAACCTTGAAATGCATAATATATATTATTTCTATGGCACATTACCAAAGCTTGACACTAGAAGCCACTGTCTGCAATATGTTTAAGAAGGAACTGATTGCGTTTGTTGTGGTGGCCATTTTTCTCACCCCCAAATAGAATGATGGATGCATTTGTACACACACTCTGCTAGTATGACTGGGGTATATGTACTTAAATATGGGGGTTGCAGTTTTCTACAGTTTCAGGTATCTGTGGAAGGTCTTGGAACGTATCCCCTGCAGATTTGTGGGGCATCCTGTATTGATATTAAAGGGGAGACATCTGGTAGAAGCATCTCTTTCCTATGCTTCCACAATTACATTGCAGGACAGAAAGTGCTACTGACATTTTGAAGCTGATACTTTAAGTCCTTTTTTACATAAAGTATTTTTTCTAACATGGCAAATATGAAGTACAAAGAGGAAGGGTAGGATTGCAGCTTGAGATTGATAAACAAATAGTCAAGGAATACTTTTTTTCCCCTTTGAATAAGTTGATATCCTGAGGATTCAATGTTATTGAAGGAGCTGGCTGAAGAGATCTTAGAACCACTGTCAATCATTTTCTTGAAATCGTGGAAGATGAGTCAAGTGCCATATGACTGGTGGAGGGCTAATGTCCCTATCCTCAAATAGGGCAAAAAGAGGAACCAGGGAACTACAGAACAGTCACTTTCAAGCAGACTATAAAGTGGTCATTCTGCAAACATCTTCAAAACAATGCAGTAGTAACTAGGAGCCAGCATGGATTGGTCAAGAACAATTCCTGCCAGACTGATCTTATCTCATTTTTCAATCTTGGTAGATGGTGGGAATGCTAAAGAGGGAGTATATCTTGATTTCAGCAAAGCCCTTGACAGAGTGCCCCATGATATTCAGATTAGAAAGCCAACTGGGTTTGCCCTGGAGAGCATAAGTTCAGGTGGATATAGCATTGGCTACAGAATCATACTCAGGGTGCTTATTAATGGCACCTTTGCAGCTCCCCTGGTGCCTTAGTGGTTAAGATGCTGAGCTTGGAGACTGGAAGGTCAGGTTTCGATACCTGAGGGCTGCACTTGGGGACATAAAAGGAGGGCATCCCCTGAGCAGAGTTTCTCCAGCAAAAATCCTTTCAACCCAGAGTAATCTCTGACACAACATTTTTATTATTAATAATGGGACCTTTTCAAACTGAAAGGGGGTAACAAGTTGGGTACCTCAAAGCTCAGTCTTGGTTCCGGTGCTCTTCAAAATTTTAATTAATGAGTTGGAGGAGCGAATGCAGGGAACACTTGCCAGATTTGTGGATGACACAAAATTGGGTGGAATAGCTAATACTTTCCAAGACAGGAACAATTTTTTTTTAATGTGAAAATTTGACTAAAAACAACTAAATGAAATTTAACAGTTACAAGATGGAGGATACTAGGCTCAGAACTACTACAAACGAGAAGGATCTTGGAATTGTTGGAGAACACAAGCTTTACAGGGCAATGTGGTTGACAAAAAAAAGCCAATGCTATTTTAGGCTGCATTAACAGGAGAATAGTCTCCAAAACCAGCTATAGGAAAAACTTCTTAACTGCTAGAGCAGGACGACAACGGAACCCATGATGATCATCTCAGGAGGCAGTGATTGTTCCAGCACTGGAGGCTTCCAAGACAAAGTTGGACAAACCTTTGCCAGATTGACTTTGGCTTGCATTCCTGTGTTGAGCAGCAGTTTGGACTCAATGGCCTCATAAACCCTTCCCAGCTCAGTTATTCAATGATTCTAAGATCCTCTTGTAATTCATAGATTCCATTCCTGGATTTCCTGTCAGCTTTTCCTCTGCTGCCCAAAAGCAAGGATGTGAAAAGGGGGACTCCAAGGAGCCTTATTTGGTCTGAGAACTTCAAACAATACAGTAGTTTTATTTTAAAATACATTTTAAAAATTCAAGAAGTCCACCTCTGCCCTCTAAGGGTCATGGCAGACAGTTCTGCCAGGATTTGGGCTTTGCAGCAAAAATTGTGACTTTAACTTTGGCCACTAGAGGGCAGAGGAGAGGCTACTTGCAGTTTTCCAAACTGATCTGTGGAAATTGTCCACACTGGGTTGCAATACTTGTCCTTGCCCATGAACCAAGCAAAAAAGTCGTATTATTATGCAAGAAGCTGGCACCTGGGAAGAAAACTAGCCTAATGATTGTCCATTTATCTAAAGAACTGTTCATATAGGTTGAATCTATAACCTTTGCTCCATGCCTGTTGTTTAGCCACCCTTTGGTGTGGTAACAGGTACCTGCCCAGTTGGTACACACCTTTCTTGATAATTATCTGAGGTGTGTACCAGGGCAGATACCTATTACCATCCTTTTGATATGGTACCTATTGTCCTATTTATTTATTATTATTTTGATTGATTGACTGATTGATTGATTGCATTTTTATACAGCCCAGTTGGAAGATTTCCCACTCAGGGCATACATTCAAATACTGTATCAAAATAATATACTAAAACACACAACAAATAAAAAAAAAACCAACCACATAAATACATCCTAAAATAAAATAACTGGCATCTGAGGCCACAGAGGACTGGCTGGCCGGTTAATTTATTGCTAAAGAGATAACATTTTTTTCAATTGTTGTCTGGAGATATGGATAGCAACTTTGGAGAGACAGAATGAGACATTCTGACTCAGGAAGCCTGCCAATTACCTTCCTGAAAGACAAGACAGTTTAATTGTTGTTTCCTGACAACACCGCCTTAGTGAGACATTCCTTAAGAAGAAGGAAAAAGTGGTGAGAATTTTTTTTAAAAAAACCCTGTGATCTCTTTCAGTGTCTTTGCATTTTATTTGATTTTGGGGCCTGTGAGACAATCATAATTACCAGAAAGGTTTTTATCTAATAGTACATCCCATTGATGCCTAGGCAAAGATTGTAACCTTAGTCTTAGACCCCTCCTAATACCAAAGGACAACGAGGATGCTCTCGAAACACATGGCGAAGAACTTTCATGGCAGATTTAAAGAGCATGAATGTGATATGGGAGGATGTCAAAGTCCCCTCCCAAGACCGAAACTGCTGGAGATCCCTTCCGGGCTGCCCAATATGACATAACATGGGAGGATCTACCATAAGTATGATAATAATTTCGTGTCAGAAATTATTCTGGGTTGAAAGGATTTCTGCTGGAGAAAGTCCACCCAGGGGACACCCGAATGAGGCTCCCTTCATGTACCAAGATCTTTTCCAACTGAATTGGTCCCTATTTATCTACTTGCAATGTCTTGCTTTCAATCTACTAATTTGGCAGAAGCTGGGACAGAGACAAGCACTCAATACATCATGCAATATCTGGGTCTCAAACTGCCGACTAAGTAAGTCTAAGTGAGAAGCATTATTGTTCTCACTTAGATGCAAATATGACTTAACTGAGGTTATCATACTTTGGACCTACCACGAGATGTCAAGACTCCCAAAAAAGGACAATATTGGGGGGGGGGGGGAGAGAGAGAACACTAGAAAAGAGGAAAAATCAAACATCAGAAGGATTGCATTGAGAAATGAAGACGCAAGACTTGATTTTGAGAATACATAACAACAACTTTCTAAAGTTTCACTTAAGGGAAGCCTTTGGTCCCGTTTAGTTTGGGCATTTGTTTGCAGGGCTTTTTGGAGGTCATTACTTTTAAGGTCACCCTAAAGTGGAAGTGACTCAATGACTCACACCGGTAAGAGCACCACGGACCTCATCCTTTCCCCAAACCTGTCCAAGAGGACAACCAGTGGGCCATATGGCAAAATAATGAAGGCAAACACAGCCCCAGGAACTGGAAGGCAGCACTTGCCAAGACTGCCTGGAAATGGCCAATCCGGTTCAATGGACAGTGGGCTAAACAGACAAACGTCTCAAGAAGAAGAAGGCCAAAGGAAGCAATGGCCGTTTTAAAAAGGCCATAGGTCCATGATGGTGAACCTTGGCACTCCAGATGTTCTTGGACTTCAATTCCCAGAAGCCCCAGTGAATCCACACGAATGGGTTTACTGCGATTCATCCGGACCGTGCCGTCCTCGTCACTCCCGGAAGCGGAAGTAAAACGCACCCGTACGAAGGAAGGGTTAACCCGGAAGAGTCTTAACTGTAAGGGTGTGTTTTACTTCTACTTCCGGGAGCAACGAGGGCATCGCGGTACAGATGAATCGCAATAAACCCATTCGTGTGAATTCACTGGGGCTTCTGGGAATTGAAGTCCAAGAACATCTGGAGTGCCAAGGTTTGCCATCACGGCCATAGGTCAAGTCAAGGTCAAGATCTCAGTTGCTCGAAAGCCAATTGTGTCCGTCTCTAGGGGTCGATGCTCATCTCCACTTACAGCCAAAGAGCCAGCGCTGTCTGCATCTGCAGATATTTTCATGGTTATGTGGCAGGCATGACTAGGTGACGAAGAACATGGAATGCTGTTACCATTCCTGCTAAAGCTGAACCTATTTATCTACTTGCAATTTCTTGCTTTTGAACAGCTAGGTTGGCAGGAGCTGGGACAGACAATGGGAGCTCAATCCATTGTGCAGGATTCAGGTCTCAAACTGCTGACCTGCCAACCTTCCAGGCACCAAGCTCAGCATCTTAACCTACTGTGGTCCTAAAGTAGGTCATAAGCCTTTCCTAACCTAGCATTTTCCAGATAGGCTATTAGGTGGCTTAGTGGTTAAGACACTGAGCGTGGAGACTGGAGGGTCGGGTTTCAGTACCTGAGGGCTGCACTTGGGGACATGAAAGGAACCTCATTCAGGCGTCCCCTGAGTGGAGTTTCTCCAGCAAAAATCCTTTCAACCCAGAGTAATCTCTGACATTGAATTATTATTTTAAAATTCCCACGAACTCTTAGCCAGGAGGTCTAGACATTGGCATGTCAGGAAAAGATGGAATTTAAAAAAATATTACTGGACTCACTCGGACGGGGAAGTAGTCCCGGAAATACCTCCACACAGCCCAGTTTCTGACCCATTGCGACCTTCTTCCACCTTTTGGAAAGAGCAAAGAGAGTCTGTTAGACAGGTTAGACAGAGGAACCCAACAAGGCCCAAGCAGGGGAATCTGACAAAGAAACAAACCCTCCTAACTATCAATTTAAAAAAGACAGCTTCAAACTACACCTAGAAGCAGAACCCTGGTCCATGTGTTCCAGGTAACATCTGTTCCAACGGACCACAACCCCAGTGCAGAAACCCCAGAACTACTTCTTCTTCCATCTCTAGGCCAGGCACGAAACTGCCAAAATGAAGGCACCTCTCGGTGAGTTCATTCTGCAGTTTTTTTCACCCAACCTAGTGTGAGAAAGATTAGCGAGCAACACAAGGTTGCTGTTACCAGGGTACACCTGATTGTGGCTTTAAAATACCACAATCATTGAGGAGGCTCTTTCTGTGTACTCCAATCCCAGAAGTAGGAAAAGTTACTGTGGCTGTGTGCATTTGATTCTGGGACTCAAACTCATAGGTTTATTTTAATAAGTAGCACATATATTTTGCACTAGGCTTCAATTGGTAGAAAGGGTCTGTGGTGGCTGAGTGGCTAAGACCCTGAACTTCATGATCGGAAGGTCAGCAGTTTGAGACCCGAGAGCTGTACAACGGAGTGAGCTCCCATCTCTGTCCCAGCTCTTGCCAACCTAGCAGTTCAAAAGCAAGAAATTGAAAGTAGACAAATAGGTACAACTTCAGTGGGAACGTAAACAGCATTCCGTGTCTAGTCATGCCTGCCACATGTCCACGGAAATGTCTGCAGATGTAGAGTTTGGGCTTTTTGGCTGTAAAAGGAGATGAGCACTGAACCCTAGAGTTGGATACAACTGGCTTTTGAATAAGGGAGGCCTTTACCTTTACCTCAATTGATAGAACCTGGAGGCCTTCGTGTAACCAAAAACTCATCCTAAAAACCACTCAGTGGAAAATATAACAATGTTGGGAAAAGTGTAAGACAGTGGGAGAAGAGGAAGATCCAACATGAGATGGACTGACTGAATAAATAAAAGCCACAGATTTTGTATTGCAAAACTCTCTTCTACAGAGTTATATGTACTACAGAGAAATTGTTGTTCTTTTCAATATACTGGCACTCAAGCCAATCCAGTTGTTGTTGTTGTTTTGCTCTACAGTGCCCATCATCCCTGACCAGTCTTCACTGTCACTTGAACAGATGGGAGCTGTAGTCCAATACATAAGATAAGCAAGAGGCTGCATTACACCATGGCTGAAACTCAGTAGTGAGCCCTAGTGGTGCAGTGGTTAAACTACTGTACTGTAGCCAAAATGTTGTGAGTTCGATCTAGAGGGTTGAGGGGACTAGTTTGACTCAGCCTTCCATCCTTCCGAGGTCAATAAACTGAGTACCCAGCATGTTGGGGGCGAAATGCTAATGACCTTGTGAACTGCCGAGAGAGGGCACCAAGTGCTACAGGATGTAGACATCTGTGTTATTGCTAATTGCTTACCTTTTTTGGGAGTGTTCCAGTCAAACACCAACCACGCCAGGTAGGCAGCTGCGATGAGCCAGCAGTCTGTACACAGAATGTACATAAGGATAACTGTGCAGCCCACACCTGTGCAAGATGAAAGGGAAGAATTAGCCCATGTGGGTAAGAAGAGATTTGTACAGGGGTGCATGCATGCACGCACGCACATGCACACACACTTACCTTTTGAACCTTCCCATACTCTAAGCTAAATCGGATTTTATTGTGTAAGGCCTAAGCTTCTTGTCTAGCTTGGATCCAAGCTGCCTTAATTTCTTCCAGCTAGATTTCCCCTCCTCACTAGCCTTAGCATTTAGCTGTGTTATTCTACTTCTTTTTTTAAAAAAAAAGGCAAGAAGATTTTTTTTCCTTTAGCTTAACGTCTAAAGTTTTTAAAACTAGTCACTCACAGCCCTGGTTGAGGGTGGGTGGGTGTGCCCTGACCTGTATGGATAGCCACAGATTCTGCACATGCATAATACCATAGATCCACAGTCTCCTTGTGCATCATCCTCGCCCCGCCCCTGCTTTTTAAAAGTAATTCTATCTTCCACCCTGAGGAAGGCAGCTGGAGTGACTAGAAAGGATGAAATCAGGAATGAGATTCTAAGGGAAAGAATTGGAACAGAACCAATCTTGCACTACACACGGAGACCACAAATAAAGTGGTTTGCCCATTAGGAGAAAATGTTTTAGAATTCTACAGGGTGCGGCAGCATAACTTCCTGTTTTCAAAACTTAATAAAACCCATTGTATGAATCAGAAAATTTTTATTTGTTTTTTATAATGAAGGCAAATACCTAAAGTTTTGTTTTACACCGTTTTGAAGTTTTAAATCAGGTAGGTGACGTCCCCCATTCTCCATACACTGAGTAAACCGATTTCTGGCGTTTGTCATGACTCTTTCCAGCATAGCAGGCTGTATGCTGGGTTGCGATCACTGAACAACCACTCGAAAGGTAGGTCTCAACGGCATACGCACACTCCACACTATTCCAACGCATGATGGTGACCGAACTGTGTCGGGACAAAACTTTATAGTCCCGCCTCTCGAACGAGACCACTAGCGCTCCGCTACGACATCAAACGACTGAATTGCGCGCATTTTAAAAAAGGAAGTTATGCTGCCGCACCCTGTACACCTTACAAGGCCTATGCAGAAAGAGGAGAAGGACAAAGACCACCAGGCAGACCCAGAGGAAGGTGGAGAGAGAACAACAAAGACTCAAAGAGACATATTACAAGAACACCAAATAACACGGGTGGAAGCTGCTAGAAGTGCCAGAACAAGACTCTTGCATCTCTCTCGATACCCGACATATTACATGAACACCAAATAATGCTGGTAGATGCCATTAGATGTGCTAACTAAAGCAAGAACCTTGTATCTCTCTTACACCCAAAGAAGGAGGAGGAGGAGGAGGAGAAGAAGAAGAAGTTCAATTTATTTTGAACTGCTAAGATGGCAGGAGCTGGGTCAGATGATGGGAGCTCATTCTGTCACAAAGCACTTGGGTCTCAAACTGCTGACCTGCCAACCATAGCCATCACAGCTAAGGGTTTTCCTTAGATAATGCTAACTCTCTGAAACACACCCAGCCAGAAAGGGGAACCCACATCACTCACATCCGCATCATGTGCCTGAAAGAACAACTGTTCCTATGGCAGCACCCAACAACTAACTCAACTGGCCAGTTTCATTTCAAATAGGAAGCAGGAGCTTCTGCTAAACCAGGTGGGGAACCTGTGGCCTTCTAGGTCCTTAAGTGCGGCCTTAGGACTGAATTCAAACTCTACAGATCAAATCCTTTTATTTTTACCAATACGTTTTTGTTTGTCTTTTATTTATTTACAGCATTTAAAAATAGTGTTCATTTTTTGAAATTATCAAGTATGTTGCAGTTTGATTTTTACAAAATAATCTACATTTTAAGTACCGTGTATACTCTAGTATAAGCCGAGTTTTTTAGCCTCAAAAATTAGCCCCCAAAAGGGGACACGGCTTATACTCAGGTCAATGACCACGAGGGCCCCAAGACCACACCGGATTGAGTACCTCGGCTTATATTCAGGTCGGCTTATATTTGAGTATATACAGTATATCTAAGTGAAGTTTCTTTCATGCACTCTTATTTGATTACAGGTAAATTAATATTCACACAAATTTTTGGCTTTTGTTTTGTTTTATTTAGTCTCTGATATGCTTGCACAGTTTAACACGACTATCACTTCAAAAACTTCAGGCAAATTAATGCGGCCTTTCATGCAGCCTTATTTGAGTACTGTGTAGGTAAATTAATGTGATACAGACTGCAGTGGCTTAGTGGTTAAGATGCTGAACTTGATGAGTGGAAGGTCAGCAGGTCAAGACCTGAGTGCTACATGATGCAGTAAACTCCCATCTCTGTCCCAGCTCCTGCCAACCTAGCAGTTTGAAAGCAAGAAATTGAAAGTAGATAAATAGGTAATGCTTCAGTGTGAAGGTAAACAGCATTCTGTGCACTCTGGTGTTTAGTCATGCCTGTCATATGTCCATGGAACCATCTGCAGTCGTAGACAGGGTGGGCTTTTTGGCTATAAACAGAGATGAGCATGGAACCCTAGAGTTTGATACGACTGGCTTTCAAAGTAAGGGCGACCTTTACCTTTACCGAAATTAATGTGTCGTTCTGACAGGAAAAGGTTCCCCACCCCTGTACTAATCCAATATAAGCAGGAGTTTTTGCTAAACCAGCAGGACCTCCAAGTCCAGATCTAAACTCAAGAGATACCTCAAAGGATATCCAAGATCTTTTTGACCTTTTTATAACCACTATCAATTGCCATGAGATTCTGTAATTCACAAATTTTAGCAACCACGTACCCTTTCCTGAGCCTATTCCAGTGGTGACAAACCTATGGCATGCGTGCCAGAGTGGGCATTCAGAGCCCTCTCTGTGGGGACGTACACCATTTTATTTATTTATTTGTTCATATTTCTCCACCATTGCTCCAGCACAGAGCTTGCCTCGCCCCTCTGCCCTGCAGCCCAATTGGAGCACTTCCTGCCTCCCCCCAGCAAAGAGTTCGCTCCGCCTCTGTGTGGCTCAGATGGCAGCCTGTGGAGTTTGGGCACTCAGTCTCTAAAAGGTTCACCATCACTGGTCTTTCCTCTCCTCGGTGCCGCTGGCCAAACTCAAGTTCTATCATTAGTTTCAGTAACGCTCATATTTGCTCACCCATGTTTGAGAAACGTCCCTTTATTGATTTAGCAGCATTATCTCTGGACCAGGGAGTTTCTGATCCAATCAAACAGGGTCTGATCTGTTCCTGCCCCACCAGCTTCTTCTGTCCCAGGGACGTGACCTTCCAAAGGTGCCCCCCACAACCTCCCCTGGGAAGAGGAGTATTAATAGCTAACAAGGAAGGATGACAAATAAACATATTCCCTTGTTCAAATAACGTGCATCTGGCGAGGAAGGAGACTCTTTTTGCATGTTCTCATCAGCAGAAAATGCAAATGGGACAATTTGGGGCTACAGTGCCCATCATCCTCACACCAGCATGGCACATATGAGGGATATGGGGGACCATGGTTCAAAAAGAAACTTTTCTATGCTTCTAATACATCTGTATGGTGGGGCAGGAAAATTTTTCATGGAAGTAGCATATCCTAGACAAATGCATTAATTTAGTCTCCGTCCCTAACAGTTCAAAAGCAAGAAATTGCAAATAGACAAATAGGTACCACCTCAGTGGGAAGGTAAACATTATTTAATGCAGACCGGTGTTTAGTCATGCCTGCCACATGTCCACAGAAAAGTCTGCAGAGGCAGACAGTGTTGGCTCTTTAGACATAAATCAGGGGTGCCCAAGTTTTTTGGGCCGGAGACCGGTCATGTGGTTCCTCCAACTGGAAGTGGAAGTAAAATGTGCATGCACAGGCAAGTTCTGCATTTACAACAGCTGCAGGTAATTTACGGGAGCATTCTGCACATGCATGTGTGCGTTTTGTGCAAGCATGTTTTCCTTCTGCTTCCAGGAGCGGCAAGGGCAGCGCAGGCCAGATTAACTGGTGCCACAGGCCGTAGTTTGGGCACCCCTACTTTAAACAGAGATGAGCACTACATCCTAGAGTTGGATACAACTGGCTTTCGAGCAAAGGGCAACCTCTACCTATTTAAAGGACCACAGTTCCCCATATGCCATTGTATTCCATATAACTTGCCTTCCATCCTTCCAAGGTTGGTAAAATGAGGACCCAGAATCTTGGAGGCAAAATGCTAATTAACTTGTGAGCCATCCAGAAAATGCACTAAGCGCTACGGAGCATTATAGAAGTACAATTGCTTTGCTTTGTTCACCCAAGATCTTGAATGGTTTTACGAAAGGGTCTTGTATGGTTCCTTGTGAACCACCCAGAGAGCGCACTAAATGCTACGGGGTAGTACAGAATTGTCATTGCTATGGCTAAGAATGAAATCAGGGCTGCTTGGAATCAGAAATGGCTTGCCAGGTCATAAGTTGTCCTAAAATGCTGAACTTGACTGGAAGGCGGGCTGGTCAACAATTTGAGACCCAAGTGCTGTGTGACGGAGTGAGCTCCCGTCTTTGTCCCATTTTCTTTTCTTTTTATTTTTTTATTAATTTTTTCAAAAACAACATACAATTTTAGCTTTACAAAATTATTTTCATGATTCTTATCATTTGTATAAAACATTCAAAATAACATGACCGACATCACCAAATAAAAATCACATACAGTATAATACTAATCCTAACAAAATACAATATAAAAAAAGAAATTATAAACCCCTGTGTGCTATTTACACTGCCCTGGAGGTTTGAGGTAAACCACTTACATTCTTTTTTATTTCCAAAAGTTCATTTGTTCACGTGCTGGCTTCAGTCCTCTACTATCACTCAATGAGGCCTCCACAAATATACTCCAGATTTTTGAGAATCTATTTTCCTGGACTATATCCTGGACTATACATTCAGTTCCCATGTTAATTTGTCATTTAAGGCAAGCCCCCACATCTCTGTATACCAATCTTCAATCTTTAAGATCACATCATTTTTCCATTGTCTTGCAATACATTGCCTTGCTGATGTTAACATTATAGATATCAACTCTTTTTTATCCTCATCCACATTTATACCATCAACATCTGTTAATAAGGCCATACCCGATCCCCAGCTCGAGCTCCATCTTCATTATACTTTTAATTTCCTCTTCTATCTTTCTCCAAAATGTAGTTACCACATTACAACTCCACCACATGTGTTCATACGTCCCTCTTGCTTGTTTACATCTCCAGCAAGTATCACTTGTACTTCTGTCTATCTGATGGAGTCTAACTGGGGTCAGGGACCACCTCCATATTTTCGCCCAACCTAGCAGCTCAAAAGCTAGAAATTGAAAGTAGATCAATAGGTACCACTTTGGTGGGGAAGGCAACAACATTACTTGCACTCTGGTGTCTAGTCATGCCTGCCACGGACCACGTTCGTTTCCTATGTTTCTGCAGTCAGACAACAGAGCTGTCTCTCATTCTGATCAGCAGTACGTCTTAAGGCAGGGGTGGCCAAACTTTTTGTGCCGCAGGCCAGTCACATGGTTGGGCAGGCCAGGCACTTGGTTGAGCGGGCCGGTCACAAGATTTATCCCACTGTAAAACACATCCATGACTGTTGTCAATGCGTTTACGACAGCCATGGGTACACTTACAATAGCGTTACGCGCAGGCATGTTTTACTTCTGCTTGCAGTGAGGGCGCCATGGGCCAGATGATTTGGCACCACAGGCCATAGTTTGGCTACCCCTGTCTTAAGGGGAGCCCAGTGGCTCAGTGGACGGACCACCCATTCTGCTCTGAAGGGGGATCTGGTTCAATTCCTTGGTTCCCTGAGGAGGACTGCTGGGGAAAGGTGGACGAAATAAAGCCCCCTTGAGCTAGACTGACACCCGTGCCATGGCACAACACAAGGCAAGTAGGGAGAGCAACAGGGCATAGAAAATACCTCTCTGGCCTTTGCATGGAAGGAGGGACTCCTTCTGCAAACCCAGGGATACTCCCTCACCCAGCAACCAGCCCCACAGAACATGTATTTTATGTGTTGCATTGATGTCCTCCTGCCCATCTGGGATATTTTCCCACTCTGGGAAAATACTTTTGAGTAAAGGGACACAGGCTTGGGTTAAAGCCGCGCAGTGCCAGTTTTCCACATTTTGGCTCAGTCACAAAAGCTGGCTTGGGTTTATGCATCCTTTCTGGAATTAGCTCCTTTGGTGGTTCGAGGCATGGGTGTCTTTAGGTAAAGGTCAAGTGGTATCCAACTCTAGGGTTAAGTGCTCATCTCCATTCACAGCCAAAGAGCCAGGGTTTTCTGAGTCCGCAGACATTTCTGTGGTCATGTGGCAGGCATGACTAGATGCCAGAGCAGATGTAATGTTGTTACCTTTCCTGCCAAAGTGATATATATTTATCTACTTGCAATTTCCTGCTTTTGAACTGCTAGGTTGGCAAGAGCTGGGGCAGACGACAGGAGCTCACGCTATCATATAGCACTTGGGTCTCGAACTGCTGACCTGCTGACCTTCCAGTCATTAAGTCCAGTGTCTTAACCACTAAGCCACCGCAGTCCCTTCATGGGTGTCTTTAAACCAGAGGTACCCAAACTTTTCAGCCCGCGGGGCGTCACATGGTTCAGTGAGCCGACCATGTGGTTCCTCCCACTGGAAGTGGAAGTAAAACGTGCCTTGCAATTTGTTTTCCTACAGAATAAGATAGATTTTAAGCTGCCATTTTCTCTGTTTAAACCAGGGGGGCCCAAACTACCGCCCGTGGACTGGATCTGGCCCCTGATGCCAATTCATTCGGCCTGCACTGCTGTCATTGCTTCCAGAAGCGGAAGCAAAACCTGCCTGGATGGGCGCGTTTTACTTCTGCTTCTGTGAGTGACGAGGGCGGTGTGGGCCGGATGAATTGGCATCAGGGGCTGGATCTGGCCCAGGGGGTGTAGTTTGGGCACCCCTGCTTTAAACAGTCCCAAGGGAAACATCTCACATATCCGAAGGCCTTGAAAGGTTGCCCAGCAGAAGGATCTTTGCTCTTACCCATGATCAGGAACGACAGCACCCATTGCAGCACCGAGATGACCTGCAACTGCTTCTCAACTTGGGACTTGGAGAGCCAGGATAGGTCCTGCAGAGCTGAGAGGATGCTGGATCCCGTACCTGGAGAGAGAAAACCAGAAGGATTCTTGACCTCCAATGCTTAAGCGTCTCCACAAAAAACACAGGACAAGAACTCGGAGATTTATCACACTCTCTTTAAAACTACAGTTCCCAGAATCCTTGGCACCACCACAGGGGATTTGGGGGGGGGGCATAAATCCCTCCAGAAGGAACTTTCCACTGTTCTGAGATGATGTTGCAAATGTCTACTGCTATCTCTCCAGCTTTGGGACATTAATAGCAAAAGCAATTACAGTTATAGGTCGCCCTTGCTTGAAAGCTAGTCATATCCAACTAGAGGGGTCAGTGCTCATCTCCTTTTACATCCAAAGAGCCAGCGCTGTCTGCAGCTACAGATGTTTCCACGGTAGTGTGGTAAGTATGTGACTAGACCCTGGAGCACATGGAATGTTGTAACCTTTCCTGCCAAAGCAGTACCTGTTTATCTACTTGCAATTGCTTGCTTTTAACATGATAGATTGACAGGAGCTGGGAAAGATGATGGGAGCTCACTTGGTCACACAGCACCTGGGTCTTCAACTGCTGAACTGCCAACCTTCCAGCTCAGCATCTTAACCACCAAGCCACTGTGGTCCTACAATTACAGTGATATAGTGCTCCATAGCACTTAAGAGCATTCTCTGGGAGGTTCACAAGGAAATTAGCACTCTTGCTCCCAATACACCAGGTGTTCATTTTATTTGACCTTGGAAGGATGGAAAGCTGAGTCAACCTGGAACCCATTGGGATCAAACTCAGCAGAGTATTTGGCTGCAGAACTGAGGCTTATGTGCTGTGCCAGGAAAACCACATGTAGGCATTAATGTATTAGCCACAGAGTTATTCATTCACCTGGCCTTCATGATGAAAGCTAAGATGTTGTGAAGAATTCAAAAGGCAAGGGTCCTGAATGTATCACCCCAGCAGCTATGGCAATCTAAGACCCACTTCTGTCTCTCAATGGGAAGAGACTAGGTATCACCTGAGGTTCCCCCAACCTGAACATAAAAGCATCTCCTAACACACTCTTGAATGAGAATGTATTTCAGATCTCTTTAACTTAGAGAAATCATTTCAAGTTTTGCATGTGCACATATGAGGTGCTATCAAAGCAAAGCAATCACACTTCTATACTCTGCCCCATGTAAGCGCTTTAGTGTAGTCTCTGGGTAGTTCACAAGTTAATCAGCATTTTGCCCCCACACATGCTGGGTACTCATTTTATCAACCTTGGAAGAATGGAAGGCTGAGTCAGCCTTGTTTTCCCTCGGGATCAAACTCACAGCCTTTTGATTGAGCAGAATTTCTCCCGCAAAAATCCTTTCAACCCAGAATAATTTCTGACACAAAATATTATTACAGTATTATTACAGTTGTGTAAGTGACCAACCTAGCCGAGTGTATCTGAATTCCCTCCACACACTTCCCTTTTTTTGATTCCTGAATAAGGCAAGCTGAGAAACCTCAACTGGTGCCACCGCGTCCATTTGAGGTCAACATAACAAAGTAAACAGCAGGATGATATCTGACGGAGGGAAGACCACAGGACTGCTTTGGGGATTAATTATTTGCAAGGGTTCACAAAGACTTGGACCCGCTGAGCTCTGGCGGAGGTGGAAAGTCATGCAGAGGGAGAAAAGTCTACTCAGGAGAAAGCCCCGTCAACAACAACCTTCGAAACCTCTCCGATTGATTGCAGAAGCAAAGCAGAAGAAGCCCCTCTGAGATCCTATCCAATGGATGGATGGATGGATTGACTTCCTTAGTTTAAGACAGGGGTGTCAGGGGCTTTAGATGGCCCCTGGACTTCCCTGGACTTCCTTGGACTTTTAGGGAGATCCCAGATGGATTCTCCACTGCATAAGTGTTGTTATGTGTATTCCTTTCTCTAAAAGCTTTCTCACACAGCCTGCAGAAAGCCAGCAAAGTGTTATGGTTGCTGGAAATTTTTGGCCTTGTGGGGGAAAGGAAAGTGCACAATTCCTTGTCACCACTAGGCCCCAGGTGCATAATAAACAGTCTTGAAATCTTGCTTGATTTCTAATTAGGTGCTCCTGGAACCATGTCTTTATGTTATGGACACATGGGACTAGCCCCATAATGGTGAACCTTGGCACTCCAGATGTTCTTGGACTTCAATTCCCAGAAGCCCAAGCCCAGTGAATCCACATGAAGGGGTTTACTGTGATTCATCTGGCCCGCACCACCCTCGTCACTCCCAGAAGCAGAAGCAAAATGTGCCCGTATGGTTAAGACTCTTCTGGGTTAACCCTTCCTCCGTATGGGTACGTTTTATTTCCGCTTCCAGGAGCAACAAGGGTGGTGTGGGCTGGATAAATTGCAGTAAACCCCTTCGTGTGGATTCACGGGGGCTGGGGCTTCTGGGAATTGGAGTCCAAGAACATCTGGAGTGCCAAGGTTCACTATCACGGGACTAGGAGAAGTGGTAGTGAGTAGACTCAGAGTTAAGAGTTGGAGATGGAGGAGCAAGATGGATTAAGTAGAATCGGAAGCTAATTGAGGCTCATAAAGAACTACTGTAGTACAAAATGAAGAAAAGAAAGATTTCTAGAGTTTAGACAGGTTATTTTACTTTTCAGGGTAAATGCTCTTGGAGGGGTGAGGGCCATTTGAAATGTTGCTGTGGGCCAGATCCGGTTATTGGATCTCTAGCAAATGTACTAGTAGTGGTACAAAAAGGGAAAGAGAGAAACAAAAAGGAAAAGAGGGTGAAAAGGAAGTGTGTGAGAGAGAAACAGCCTTTGTTTACAAGTAAGAGAAAGTTACACATTGATAGATCCCTGCTGTTCTGGAAATTTTTAGGCATTTTAAAGACTTTATCTTCTGGTTTAATACAACAAATGAAATAAAAGAAGTCAGCCACACAACCTGGTGATTTTTGTTTTGGAACTAGGGCTGTACTGCAACCAAGCTTCTGAAAGATAGGGGTCACCCAGGATGAGAATGGAGCCCACAAATTGTGGCCCCCTATCAAGTTTGCTGGACTACAACTCCCATCTGCCTCGCCCAGGACAGCCAAAGGTTAAGGATGATGAGAGCTGCAAATCCAGCAACCTAAAGAGGGCCAAACCGGACCCATCACTAGACTTGGCTAAGCAAGATTTAATTTCCTCTGTTGGCTGAGTCTCAGAGGAGAAAGGGGTATTTTGCTGCCCAGGTGTCATGACACCGTAAGTAACTCTCAAGTCTTTCCCATATCTTAATGACTTCAAACTTCATAGTTGATCTATTGCGATAGTGATGGGAGCCAGAAAAGAATGAACGTGTAAAAGACGGCACTATAAACTCCATCCGTGACCCACCAAGGCATGGTTAGACCAAAAGACGACTGATGACTTCAAATATTCAGGGGCAGTGAATTCATTTCAGATTTTAATCCAAAATTCACAGGAGCAATTGAAGATGCAGAATCCTATCCCCAAAACAGGGTTAGGATCTCTTAATATCTCTAAGTGTTATGTGCAACGTGGCTGCAAAAAAGGCCAACACTGAACAGAAGTCTAGTCTTCAAAACCCCATGAGGTACTTACTAGATCAGTGATAGCCAACCTTGGCACTTGAGGTGTTCTGGGACTTCAATTCCCAGAAGCCCAAGTCAGCACTCATGCGATCAGGGCTTCTGGGAATTGAAGTCCAAGAACAGCTGGAGTGCCAAGGTTAACGGTTAGAGCACTGAGACCCATGACCTTGGGAGTTGGTGAGCTCTCCAATGCTGGAAACATTCAAGAGACGAATTAGACCACCATCTGTCACATATGCTTTGTTTTAGATTCCTGAATTGAGCAGGGGGTCTGATGCGATGATCTCTACGGCCCCTTCCAACTTAGTTATCCTATGGTTCTATGACTTCCTTATCTTAAGATGTAACATCCACAGCTCCTTAGCACTTCTCTCTTTCATGCTCACGAGTAAGGGGGAAATGTCCACAGAAACAGTGGAGTTTTCCCCTTTGTGAAGCAAACACATATACAGAAAGGCTGGCTAATTGATCAGAAAGTTGCAAGCAACCCATCTGGTGCTTCTAGTTTTTCAAAAGTCCACACAACAAGGCAACAGCTATCACAATTGGACACAATGAGACTAAAAGTTTTCTCTGCAAAGGTCAGGACTTCTTATAATGGAAAAATATCTCACCCTCTTGCAATCCAAGATAAAAAGTTTGCAGCTTCTAATTTTTGCACCTGAGAATAAGAGAAGTGAGGATTTGCAGCTCTAATCCACAAGCCCCTTTTGCCTTAGAATGGGGTGCCCAAACTTTTCGGGCCGTGGGCCAGTCACGTGGTTCCTCCCACCAGAAGCGGAAGTAAAACATGCCTTTCAATCTGTTTCGCAACAGGATGAAAATAGAGATAGATAGATAGATAGATAGATAGATAGATAGATAGATAGATAGATAGATAGATAGATAGATATGTTTACACATGCACACACACACACATGAGTACACATTGTGTTGAGCAGGGAAGAACATGTGGATGAAATGAAAGCAGGAAGAATGTTGGGGGGGGGGGAGTGAAGATGGCATTTTAGGAATCTGAGATAGCCCAACTAGGAAGGTGAGGATAGTCCATTGTGTGCTCCAATCTTTAGGAAAGCTGATTTCAAAAAGCTGAGAAAGAATATAGTCAGTCATATTCAACTCAAGGGTTCGGTGTTCATCTCTGTTTACAGCCAAAGAGCCAGTGGTGTTTGCGTCTGCAGACCTTTCCATGGACATGTGCCAGGCATGACTAAATGCTGGAATGCACAGAGCGCTGTTTACCTTCCCACTGAAGTGGTACCTATTTATCGACTTGCAATTCCTTGCTTTCGAACTACAGTAATACCTTGGTAACGTTTGCACCAAATAACGCTAAAATTGCATAACATTAAGCAATCTGGGGGTGGGGGAGAGTTGTATTGAATAACGTTAAGATCCTATGGGATGCATTGGATAACAACCACTAAAGCCTGTGTGGTTACAATGTATCTCTATGGAGCTTTAACATTATTCGATGCATCCCATAGGATTTTAACATGCCTCGGATAACACTAAAAATCGGATAACATCAAGACTTGTGGAACCAAGTGTTAGCGTTATCCGAGGTTTTACTGCATTCGGTTTGCAGGAGTTGGGGCAGAGATGGGATCTCACTCCATTGTGCAGAACTCAGTCCTCAAACTGCTGACTTGCTGATCTTCCAGTCATTAAGTTCAGCGTCTTAACCACTAAGCCACCACAGTCCCTTGAGAGAGAACATGCAAGTGTGCTGTTCTACAGTCCAGATGGCAAGATAGCTCAGTGGTTTAGGCATCTGGCTGAGAAGCCAAGGGTTGGGGGTTCAGTTCCCCGCTCTGTGCCTCCTGGGAGAAGAGCCAGCATGGATATCCCTGGGCAAGCTGCACAGTCCCAGAGCACCCCCAGCAGAAGGGAATGACAAACCACTTCTGTCTATTCTCTACCTGGAAAGTCCTGGAAAGACTTGCCTTGAGAGCATGTAATGGTTATTGTTACAGTTGAAAGTAGCTGTCTTAGTCTGTGTTTCAAGCATATCAGAAAGAGGTTTCACAAAGATGGTGGCATTTTTGTATCCCCAATCAGGTGTACCCGGGACAATGGCAACCTTGTGCCAGCTAATCTTTCTCACAAGGGGCCAGGGGAAAGGAACTACAGAAAGGTGGAGTTTCACATCTGACCCCGACACGGAAGAAGAATCCGAGAGTAAACAAAACAAAACAAAACCACTGTGGCATTTTCAAGACTAACTGCTGGCATCACCAGACCCTGTTCATCAGCCTGACAAACTGGACTTGAGCAGTGAAAACTAACATCAAAACACACCACTTAGTCTCTAAATTGCCACAACATTTTTGTGGTTTGGTTTGGTTTACTCTCTGAAATGCTAAAGAATGTAAGCCAAAAAGTAACAGGAAATAATCTACCAGAACGGAAGACGTTTACTGAAGAAGTCCTCATTGCTTTAAAAAAAATAACAAAGGCAAGGAGAAAAAGCAACCTAACACTTACAAATTATGCATGAGGCAAAGAGAGAGAACTTTGTGTTTCTCCCTAAGCCAGGGGTGCCCAAACTACGGCGCCCCAGGCAGGATTGGGGCCCCAAACGCCAATTCATCACTCCAAGAAGCAGAAGTAAAACATGCCCGTATTTGTGAATGTTACTTCTGTTTCCAGGAGTGACAAGGGTGGCACGAGCCGGATGAACTGGTGTCGGGGGCCCGATACTGCCTGGGGGCCCATAGTTTTGGGCACCCTGGGTTTAAGCAGAGGAAATGGCAGCCTAAAAAATCTACTTCATCCTGCTGCAAAACAGATTGCAAGGTGTTTTTACTTCCGCTTCCAATGGGAGGAAACACGGCCCAAAACATTTGGTCACCCCTACCCTAAATGCTGCTAATGCACATCAGCCATGAAATTAATTCATATGCTGCTTTTCTCACCATAACAGACACGAGGCAGCTCACAACAATCATTCAGTTGTATCCCCCGTTCAAAATATGTCTGTTGGATCCCACTTTAAAATGGATGACGATCAATACAGTTTTCCAAAAAAAATGTGCAATTAACTCAAGGGGCATGAAGCATTTTAAGGCCCTTCAGCCTGATGGACAGACAACAAGAGTTTTTTTTTTTCATACGAATGAAGAGTTGTTGTGTTTATCTCCATAACATGTGATGGGGGCTATGAACGTAACTGGGTTGGAAAAGAACATTAGACAAATTCACTATGCTCTGGTCTTCTTCTTCTTCAAGTGCCACATCTGGTTCCAAATATTGTTATCATCATGGAAATCAGCCATGAAGATTGTCCTGGGAACAATATAAAGCAGTGTCCCTCCATTTGCCTTCCGCATTGCATGACACCCATAGCACCACTGCTCCAGTTTCATGACTTACTTTCTGGTCCTGAGCCCTTTTGGCATACAAAGTCTTCATCAACCCCAAGCCAGGATGGATGAAGTTGCTGCCCTCCATTAAGATGAATTACAGTGGGTTTTAATCCACTTGGGGACCATCACCCTTCCTTCCCTGTGGCCTTCAGCATCCAAGGCCATTAATCCTCAGGGTTGTCAGGTTAGTTAACCACCACCTGACACTCGGCATTGAGTTGCTGGCAGTAGGGTCTACTCCAGGGATTCTCAACCTGCAGCCTGTGGGCCAGATCCAGCCCCCGGTGCCATTTCATGTGGCCCACCACCACCTTAGCAAGTGCCATGTGGTGGAGGAAGGGCAAAATGGCCGTCCGGCCTCCAAAGCTGTCTGAGGGAGTGTGACCCTATGGCCCCCGGCTTTAAAAGGTTGAGAACTCTTGGTCTACTCTATTGCTATAGCAGGATAACCTGGCATGCCTGGTGACCAGACTGGGCTGGTCTATCCATGGCAATCAGGCAAGGGTTGCCCAGGCACTGGGAAGTGGAGGGGCCGCATCCTGGCCTCTATCCTTGGCTAGGGATCCACAGGTCACTGAAGGCTGGTTCAGTGGAAGAATTCACAGCCAACAGGAAATCAACCATTGCTGTCCATCCACCCTTTCACTGTTGCTACAACCTAATGCAGGGGTTCCCAACCTTTTTAAGCCCAGGGGGGTCACACGGGGGGCACATGAAATGGTGCCATGGGCCAGATCTGGCCCACTGGCCTTAGGTTGAGAACCCCTGAGCTAATGTTTCATTTCCCCCCTCCTTCCTCCTCTTTGCTCTTCCTCTGATGTCATAACTTAAAATCACATGCTTGTGGACAGGTATAGTACTCTCTTATTGTCAGTAACACACATGTAACAACTGTCTTCTACTGATCGAGGGCCCTTGGTCTAGCTAACCAGCATGGTCAGTGTCTCACCAAGATCGGGATTCCTTCCCAGTCCTAACAGGAAATACTGATCAAAATTGAATATAGGATCTTTTGTATGCAAACAAACAAACAAACAAACTATATGCTACCCCTGAGTAACAGTCCCCTGCATGGAAGCCAAGCAGAGTAACAGTATATTTAATAACATCAGGATAGAGGGAGCTTTATTACACAGAGTCATTTCATCTGCCAACCTAGCCCAGATGGCAGGGTTTCCAGCAATTTTCTCCAACCTGGCATTTTCCAGATGTGCTGATCTACAAATCCCATTGCCTTCAACCTAGATAAAGGTAAAGGTCTTCCTTGGTTAAGAGCCAGTCAGCAGGACTCTAAATGTGGTGGTGTTCATCTCCACTTGCAGCCAAGGAGCCAGCAGTGTCTGTGTTTGCAGACATTTCTGTGGTCATGCAGCAGGCATGACTAGATGCTAGCACACACAGAACACTGTCACTTTTCCCGCAAAAGCAGTACCTATTTATCTACTTCCAATTTCTTGCTTTTGAACTACTAGGTTGGCAGGAACTGGGACAGATGACAGACACTCACTCTATCATGCAGCACTCGGATCTTGAACTGCTGACCTTCCAACCTTCTGGTCGTCAAGCTCAGTGTCTTAACCACTAAGCCACCGCAGCACCTTCAGGCTGTACAAAATCAAGCATGGTGAGCCTGACCCACATTAGCTCCTAAAAGGATCCTCCACTCAAACTGAACAGCGGCAAGATTCAGAACATGTAAAAGCATTTTATCAACAGACATATATACACCTGCTACATTGTTAAATAATTACATAATGCAGTACAACCAACTTTGTAAACCGCCCTGGGTCGCTCCGGCGAGGAGAGCAGTATACAAATTCAAGTAAGTAAGTAAGTAAGTAAGTAAGTAAGTAAGTAAGTAAGTAAGTAAGTAAGTAAGTAAGTAAGTAAACAAACAAACAAACAAACAAACAAACTTCAAAAGGAACAATGGTCTTCTTTCAAGGCATAGATCCACCAGCTCTCATACCTAAGAGGCAGGGGAATCGCCCTGCTTTTCACTGTGATTCTAGTAGCTATCCAAGGTGCTGAAGCCTCTCAAAATAGATTCAACACTTCATTCAACTATCCAGTGGTTCCCAACAAGGGGTACACAGCCCACTAGTGGACTTCAATTCCCAGAAGCCTCAGTCAGTACATTGGCTGATCAGTGCTTTGGGGAAATGACTTAGGCTTCTAGGAATTGAAGTCCAAAAACCAGCATTTGGGAAACACTGAACTATACAGTATTCAAGTTCAAATGACAACAAAACACCAACGAACTATTTCATTGCCATTGGATCCTAACATCTTCCCTGGTTCTTAGAATCCAATGACAATGAAATAGTTCATTGGTGTTTTGTGGATATAGCCACAACTGATAACTCAACAAGCTTTAAAAATGACAAATTAAATTTATGGAGGATGAAGCTGCTAGTCCTCATGGCTAAACACGAGTACTGGTTACTGGGTAACACATCTGAGAGGACGTTACTGCTCTCATGTCTTCATTGTGGGCTTCCCATAGGCAAGTGGTTGCCCACTGTGGAAAGATGGTGCCAGACTGAGCCAGCCCTTTCATTTGATCCAGTTCGGTTGGAATGTTATACTTTGACAGGTTTATTCATTCATCCATGCTCGAGTATTACCAACTGCACAAGACAATTATCTTTGCTCCTTGAATTCCTTAGTGGAGCTTGACTACAGACTGTATCTATGATTAACCAGGCCAGTGGACGCCACCCTCTAAGAACACTACAAAATTTTAATCAAAATCTGGTTTCTGGTCTCTAACAAGCATGAAAGGCTGACTCTAGTCCCTCTTTCTTGGTCTGACCCATCTCACAGGCTTATAAAATGGGGCCTGTCTCCACCATGCTTCCATGAAACCTAGACTTCTGAAACCTGGAATGAATATGAAGAGGCATCTCAAGTTTTTAAAAAGTCCATCAGATAATTTTTTCATTAATTCAAAATCTATTTGCAGTCTCTAGTATCAACCTCACTGAATAGGTGAAAGGCTTCACCATTTTCCATGTGAAGCAGAGGCATTCTTGATCTCTCCAGCAGGCCTCTCATCAGGACCAGTTCTGATCTCCTCTGCTGGATCACCGAATTGTTCAACAGGAAGCCAGAAAGAAATGGTTCCTTAATATGGTAACATGAAGGAGGAGGCTGAGCAAAGGAAAAGGTTGAAAAGAACAATCCAGTGGAAGTCTGGCTAGGTTACCCTGCTATGGTAAACGAGTAGACCATACTCAACGTCGATCGTCAGGAGCCAGTTAACTAACCCGATGGCCTTGAGGACTAATGGTCTTGGGTAGCAAAGTCCACAGGGAAGGGTGATGGTCCCCAAGTGGATTAAATCCCACTTGAATCCATCTTGATGAAGGGCAGCATCAATCCTGGCCTGGGGCCAATGAGGACTTTGTGTGCCAAAAGGGCTCAGGACCAGAAAGTGACTTGCAGAACTGGATCAGTGGTGCAGGTGTCACGCTGCGATGTGGAAGGCAGATGAAAGCCCACTGCATTATATTCTCAGGACAGTCTTCATAGCTGATCACCATGAGGACCGCCAAGATTCAGATTCGGATACAGCAGAACAAGAAGAAGAAGTGGGAAAGTGGCAGAAAAAACAACAGAGCAAAAAGCAAAGCAGAAGGGCATTAGAGTGAAGGACTAGTAAAGATGCCAACTTTTAATCAAATTAAACAAAGCCAGTCTATTCAACCAGTTTTTGTGTACCTACCCAGAATTCTGGCCACACGAAAAGGTTCCTCGTTCCTGGACGCTGGCTGCAAATAATAAAAATAGTCCGGAAAACACTACATCACAATGTCTTGGGGTTTAAGATCAAATCTGAGTGCAGAGAGCTGGCTCAAGACCATCTAAAAACTTTAAGGCTCACGTTTCACAGCTGCGAAATCCAACCACTTGAGCATCGATAGGGTTAGATTGTGAAATTCTCTCATGCGCATCTCGACTTCTTTCTCACACTTCAAACCCTGTCAACCCACTCTGGACCACTCCAAGGTTCGAACAAAAGCCATGAGGAAACCTGTTCTCCAGTTTCTGGGTTTTCTCAGATTTCTCACATGTCCTCAAACCCCAAACCACTCAGCAAAGCAGGCAAACACAAGGAAGAACAGAAGGAAGTGGAGCAGCCCAACTATCTATATCAGAGGTGCACAAACTAATGCCTGTGGGCCAGACCTGGCCTCCAACACCAATTCATCTGACCCACGCTGTCCTTGTCACTCCCAGAAGTGGAAGTAAAGCACACTTCCACTTCCAGGAGCGACAAGGGTGGCATGGGCCAGATGAACTGCCATTGGAGGCTGGATCTGGCTCACGGGCCATAGTTTGGGCACCCCTGGTTTAAGCAGAGAAAATGGCAGTCTAAAATCTATCTTTTCCTGTTGCAAAACAGATTGCAAGGCGCGTTTTACTTCTGCTTCCAGTGGGAAGGACCATGTGATCAGCTCGCTGAACCATGTGACCGGCCCACGGCCCAAAAAGTTTGGGCACCCGTGATCTACATCTCACGAGGCCAATGTGGGGTCCCCCCCCCCAGTATCTACATGCCATTTTATTACTGACCGACTGATGGCAACCAAGACAAGAGCCAAACCCTTCAATCCATGTAGCAGAACCAAAGAGATTAACTATCAGAGCTTAGTGTCGAGGAATTAAGTACTAAATGAGTTGTCTCATGTACAGGGTCCTCTTAATCCAGTCCTCTTAATTGCCTTGAGGAAAGACTTCTTGGATGTTCGAGAAACACTTGTGCAGTTCAGACACAACAGTTCAAGATATTTGGTCAATGACAGTCGTGTCCAAACTAAGGCCTGGGGGCCAAATGCGGCCCCCAACGCCAATTCATCCGGCCCACAAAGCCCTCATCGCACCTGGAAGTGGAAGTAAAATGCGTCCATATGGGCGTGTTATACTTCCACTTCCAGGAGCGATGAGGGGCTTCGCAGGCCGGATGAATTGGTGTTGGAGGCTGCACCCGGCCCCCGGGCCTTAGTGACCGGCTCCCTGAATCACATGATCAGCCCACGGCCCAAAAAGTTTGGGCACCCCTGGTCAATGACGTAGAAATACAAGGCCCTGAATATTTGGGAAAGGAAGACTATGGATCCTTCCCCCTTCCCAAAATGTCAAATGTTTCTGGTGGGAAATGTTAATAATTTCATGGAAAGTAGAAAGCAATGTGAAAACCCATGTTCTGCTTTGGAATAAGTGAACTGCTTTTGAAGACAAGGTTTATTCAGTCAAACATGCCAGGTGCTGTATAGTGTAAATTCCCAATTGTAAAACAATCCCCGGAATTAGAGGATAATAATTCATTCAGGAACACTATCAATTCCAGGACACATAAGGTAGGGAATGTGGAGGATTGTATAGCCTGGGAGAAGGGACAACACAACACTGTGGGTAACATTTGGCCTTCCCCTGGCTCTCTAATGTGGTGGAGAGAGTCACAGCAAGAGCAAAAGTATTTTTCTATGCTCACAATACATTTAGCTAATCTGCATTATTACTGGTTTTCCCATATTAGATGGCAGAAATTGTGCTTAGATAGCATGATGGGCTACAGCTGAATCCCAGCAAGACTGAGTGGCTATGGGTCAGGGGTCCTGCGTTATCTCGGGAGCTTCCATCTTTGGTTCTGGATGGGGCGGTTTTGCCCCAAACAGACCCAGTGCGTAATCTGGGGGTCCTCTTGGACTCACGACTACTGCTCAAAGAGCAGGTGGCAGTCATGGCCAGGAGGGCTTTTGCACAACTTCATGTTATACACCAGTTATGCCCACTCCTAGACCAGGACTCCTTGCTCACGATCACACATGCTTTGGTCACCTCCAGACTTGATTATTGTAATGAGCTCTACATGGGGCTGCCCTTGGTGACCATTCGGAGGCTTCAACTGGTACAGAATGCGGCTGTTTAGATCGTGATGGTGTGTGGGCGTTATGCACATTCCTCACCATTGCTGGGGGAGTTGCACTGGTTGCCAGTGTGCCTCCGAGTGCAATTCAAGGTGCTGGTTATTATCTTTAAAGCCCTATATGGTAGTGGGCCAGAATAATTAAGAGACCACAACACCCCAAGAACATCTGTCCGTCCCACCAGAGCGGACCAGAGAGGCTCTCTGGTGATGCCATCAGCTAGAGAGGCACATGTCTCTAGCACCAGAAGGAGGGCCTTCTCTGTGTCCGCTCCGCCCTTATGGGACCTTCTGCCAACCGAGTTGCGTCTCCAGACAGAGTTGCTGCCCTTCAGGAACGGAGTGAAGACCTGGTTGGCGGGGCAGGTGTGGGGTTCGGGCCAGTTTGTTATCCTGGCCGGCTGTCTAATCTAACTGTTCCCCCCTCTCTCCTGTAATTTTAACTGGTGAATTTTTAACTTTTAATCTTTTTAATTTTTAATCTTTTAATTTTAACTTTCTGAGTGGGTGGGTATTTTATCATGGGTTTTATTGTTGATTGTGTTTTTATCTGTTGTTCGCCACCCTGAGTCATTTGTGAGGAGGCCAGCTTAGAAGAATGACTAAATAAATGAATGAATAAATGAATGAGGCACCCTGGACAAAAACAGCTATATCTCAGTAGCCATCAGTCCAGTCCACACTGCATCCATCAGCTTTGGCCCTGAGCATCTCTACAGCAGCGTTTGGTGCTCCAGTATGGAACATATCTACACATGCAAAACAAGTTGACATCTCTGTTAATGAAACAATGTGTATAGCGACAGGATGCCTCAAACCTACACCAGTTGAGAAAATATACCATCTTGTTGGTATCACACCACCTAATATCAGTTGAAGTAGCAGTGGACACCAAGAGAGCTAAGCAAGAGAAGGACCCTCGGCATCCTCTGAATGGATATGAGCCTCAGGTTTGCTCGATCAAATCCAGGAAAAGCTTTATACCAAGAGCACTCTTGAGAGTACACAAGAACAAAACCAAATTTGAAGATGGAGGAAGAAGCTCGCTGGACAAGGAATAACATGAAAGAAGGAGATGGATGAGGAACTCCCTACATTGTCTCTTGGAGGACCCTGAATAGGCTGACAGTTGGAGCCCTTAAATGCAAGGCCAACATGCTCACAAATGGGGGCTGATGGTGGACAGCAACATGTTGTGTGAATGTGGAGAGATACAGAATCCAGGTCACTTACTGGTCTGCTGATTGCTACCAGAAACATGTGCCAATGAGGACTTAAATTTGGCCAACAACAAAGCCAAGAAAGTGGCTTCATTTTGGCAGTCCAAAGTTGATCTTGACATGAAATAAGACTAGTCTCAGACCCATTTGCGTGTCTAGCTACTAACACATCATCCACTAAGGAAACTGTTAAAGTGAGACATGTTTTCACAAGTTTGTAGGGTTGTACTGGAGTCTGGGTTTGCAGAGTAAATCCCAAGGGGCTTTTGAAAATCAAGGAGTACAACCACCATTCTCAAGTTTCTCTGATTCTTCTGAAGTTAGTTTTAATTCTCACAGTAGCTTGGAAAGAAAGTGATTCGCCCAGGAACAGTACAGTGTGGCAAGCTATGCCTGATGTAATCCAAAGTGTTTGAGGCCACCTTGGCCAAGAGTGGGCAATTATGGGCCAATAACCTTGCAAAAGTTCTGCTACTTGATTATTCTTATGCATTATGGCAGGGTGTTGCAACCTATGGCCCATGCGCCATTTCATGTGGACCACTGCCCTTGCCACCACCACTGGAAGCACTGGAAGCAGAAAAACCAGGAAAAACCCTGCCACCCTTGCTCTCGCCGCTGGAAATGCACTTGCGGCTGTCATAAATGCATTTACGACAGCTGCAGACACATTTTTTATGGCAGAATTTACAGGGAGGGCACCACATGTCTGGTCTGCTCAGCTGTCTGAGGGGGTATGGTCTGGCCTGCAGTGGGAAAGCAGAGAACCCCTGCACTAAGGATACACCATCTGGTTTTTTGGATGATAAAGCCCATAATTTTCCATTCTGGGAGATCCACCTGAAAGACCCGCACCTGGCTGAACTGAGGAAAAGGCCTAGATGGCAGGTTTCCCGGCCTATGGAAATCATAACTCACCATGACTACGACCAGTTAGGAAAAGCAGCTGCCCCAAAGCTTGTTAGGAAGTCAAGAGAGGGGTGCCATAGATATATTCCTATCAGATCTTGGGGAACCTCTTGCATAACTGGGGGGTAACCATGCCACCCCGACGAAAAAACAAATTAGGAGAGCCAAAACTAACTATAACACACACACAAACACACCTTTATCTCTTTTGGAGCATTGCACAATTCCAGTGCAATGCTTCTAGATTTTGCAGTTTCTTCCAGAATGACTGAAAGGTCTACCACCAAGTTGCAGCCGTCGGTGTGTTTAACTGACACTATAAGACACACATGTCTTTACAGTAAAACCTCGCATAAAGAGAGCCTCACTTAGAGACTAACTCGCTTAAAGAGCAGAATTTTCTCCGAATGGTCGCCTCGCTTAACAAATAAAACCAATCAAAAACTCACTTAACAAATAAATTGGGTTTCACAATCCCCCCTCCCTCCAGAAGTCACAATCGGTCACTTACAATGGTGTTTTGCTTAAAGAGCAAACTCGCTTAAAGAGCAATCCTGTGGAACGCATTATGCTCTTTAAGCGAGGTACCACTGTATTTATGTTAGAGCGTTGCACAATTACAATTACTATCGCCCACATGTGTGCAAAAAATGTAAGCCTCTTCAAGCAGCCCAATGAACTGAACTGTAACCACAATATACAAACACCACCATTTGAAGCGTTGTGCCATTTACGGCTTGTAAACACATTCCTGTCCTGAAAAGCAAATATTGCTATCTGTTACAAGCTTGACTGCTTCCTCCACTTTGTGCTGGCTCAGTCGGAAAGGACAGACTCCTACTTGTCCTGAAAAGGCCTCCAAGCTTGGGCCTCAAGGCAGTGGTGGGCAGCCAAAATTTTTACTACCACACGGTGGGTGGAGCCAACATTGTGGGCGGAGCCAACATCATGACATCTTGGGCAGAGCCAATGATGTGGGTGGAGCCAACGTAAAAAACCCCATAAAAATAAGCACACATAAAAATACAAATTAAATAGACATAAAAATACACATAAAATACACATTAAAATAAATACACATTAAATAGACATAAAAGCACATAAAATACAAATTAAATACACAAAACACATAAAAATACACATTAAAAATAAATACACATTAAATACACATTAAAATACACCCACCCACCCCACATCCAAAGGTGAGTCACTTACCCTGGGGAGCAGGCTATTGCTTCAGGCTAGCAGCTTCTCTTCCTCCTCCCCGCTTGGGAGGACAGCAAGGAGGCCGTGCATACGCGCCAAGCGCTGTAGGCACGCATGCACACCATGCGTTTGGGGCGCATGCACAGTGGGGGAACTGGTGAAAAGGTAAGCCCCTGAGGTGGTTTCCCCAAAAAGCCACTACCGGTTCTCCGGGACACCAGGGAACGTTACTACCGGTTCTGGTGAGCTGGTGCGAACCTGTTGCTGCCCATCACTGCCTCAAGGTGGTCAACCAGCCTAAAAAAAAATGCTTATGAAAATCTCATCTTCCTCCAAGCCTGGTCATCCTTCTCCTTCCTACATTGATGCCAAGAAAATCTACATCTCGCTTGCACTACATTGGTCTGCAGGTTTGAATTCAGCTGTTTAAATGACCTCCCAAAGAAAACAATCTTGCCAGTCTGGCCAGGTTATCCTGCTATGGTAACAGAGTAGACCCTACTGCCAGTGACTCAACCCCAAGTGTCAGTTGGCAGTTAACTAACCTGACAGCTCTGAGGACTAACTCCTTGGCAAAGTCCACAGCGGAGGATGATTTATTTATTTATTTATTTGAACTTTTATGCTGCCCTCCTCACAAAGAGGGTGACTAACAAACTTTAAAAACACTTAAAACACAGTAAAAACATGGTATAAAAACAGAATTAAATAGGATTAAAAAGTTACAAAAATTAAAAGAGATTAAACAAGTCACACACAGAGAGGGAAGGGTTAGATGAGCTAACAAACTGAGGCAACCGTCTGGCCCATACCCCACACTCATGCCCCCAAGCCAGGTCTTAACCCCCTTCCTAAAGGGAAGCAGCTCCATCTGGAGACACAACTCACTTGGAAGGAGGTTCCATAGGGCCAGAGTAGACACAGAGAAGGCCCTCCTCCTTGTGCTAGAGAGGTTCGCCTCTCTGGTTCACTCTGGTGGGATGGACAGATGTCCTTAAGGCAATGCGGTCTCTTAAGTATCCTGGCCCACTACCATATGGGGCTTTAAAGGTAATGACCAGCACCTTGAATTGCACTGGGAGGCACACTGGCAACCAATGCAGCTCCCGCAGCAATGGTGAGGTGCGAGCATAACGTCCGCACCCCATCACAACCCGGACAGCTGCATTCTGTACCAGTTGCAGCCTCCGAATGGTCACCAAGGGCAGCCCCATGTAGAGCGCATCACAATAATCAAGTCTGGAGGTGACCAAAACATGGGTGATCATGAGCAAGGAGTCCCGGTCTAGGAGCGGGCGTAACTGGCGTACAACACGAAGTTGTGCAAAGGCCCTCCTGGCCACGACTGCCACCTGCTCTTTGAGCAGTAGTCGCGAGTCCAAGAGGACCCCCAGATTACACACCAGGTTTGTTTGGGGCAAAACCGCCCCATCCAGTACCAAAGATGGTAGCTCCCGAGATAACACAGGGCCCCCGACCCACAACCACTCAGTCTTGCCAGGATTCAGCTGAAGCCAGTTGTTCCCAATTCAGACCCTCACAGCCTCCAGGCACCTGGAAAGGACTTCCACTGCATCACTAGGGTCCCCACAGGCCGAGATATGCAGCTGGATATCATCTGCATATTGGTGATACCTCACTCCATGGGAACGGATGATTCCACCCAGTGGTTTTATGTAGATGTTAAATAGGAGAGGTGAGAGCACCGAGCCCTGAGGCACCCCATATTGGAGGGGCCTAGGGCTGGACTTCTCACTCTCCAACCACACCGACTGGGTCCGGCCTGTCAGAAAGGAGGCAAACCAGGACCACACAGTGCCCTGGATCCCCAATCCTCAGAGCCTTTCCAGAATGATACCGTGGTCGATGGTATCGAAAGCCGCTGAGAGGTCAAGAAGAGCCAGGATGGATGGATGTCCACCATCCCACTCTCTCCAGAGGTCATCCACAAGCACAACCAATGCAGTTTCTGTACCATATGCGGGCCTGAATCCTGACTGGAAGGGGTCCAGATAATCCGCTTCATCCAAGATCTCCTGTAACTCCCCAAGTGGATTAAATCCCACTTGAATCCATCTTGCTCAGGGATTCTCTACCTGTGGCCCTCGGGCCAGATGTGGCCCATGGCACCATTTTATGTGGCAAACAACCACTTCCACCACCGCAAGAAGTGCCATGTGGTGGAGGAAGGGCACAATGGCCATCTGGCCCCTTAAACTGTCTGAGGGAGCGTGACCCGGCCCCCAGCTTTAAAAGGTTGAAAACTCCTGATCTTGATGGCAAGCAGCAGCTTCATCCATCCTGGCCTGGGGCTGAGGAGGACTTTGCATGCCAAAAGGGCTGAGGAACAGAAAGTGACTCGTGGAACTGGATCAGTGGGACTATGGGTGTCATGTTGTGATGTGGAAGGCAAAAGGAGGGCCACTGCATTATATTCTCAAGACAGCTTTCATGGCTGATCGCCACGACGATAGCCAATATTATAAACTGGATAGAGAAGGAGGAGGAGGAAACAATCACGCTCTTTTACTCACCCATATAAAGCTATGTCATCGGGGGAAGCATCTCTTCCCCAAATCTCATCCCTTATCCGCAGGGAATCTGCGAACGAGGCACTTGTCCGAGCTTTGCTATTCCCTTCCTTGCCAAGCCACAAGTTTTTCCACTGCAAATGCTTGGCTGGGCCCTTCCTCGCCCTAAATCTGAATCTCTCCTAATCCGACCAGCCTTGTTGTTTTATCCCAGTGGCCCAGAAGAATGTGTTCACTGTCCCCAGGCAAGCTTCTAAGCAGCAGGTTATCAGAGATTAACATACATTGCCAGCATCTGTTTCCATCCCCCGAGAGAGATGCGGCAGCCAGAAGGACTGGAGAATCAGACTCCTGAGTTCAGCTGGGAACAAGCTGATGGGTCATCACAACATGCTCCAAAAGACTGCCATGGCATCTTCGCCCCAGAAGCATATTTATTTGTACCCCACTTTCTCCCCAGCAATATCCCTGCACGGTAGGATAGGCTGAGGGCGTGGAAAAGCACTCCATCAGCATGGTCAGATTAGGACAAGGGTGCCCAAACTTTTTGGGCCATGGGCCGGTCACATGGTGCGGTGGGCCGGTCACATGGTGCAGCAGGCCGGTCATGTGGTTCCTCCCACCAGAAGTGGAAGTGGAAGTAAAACGTGCCTTGCAATCTGTTTTGCAACAGATTGTTGCTCCCGGAAGTGGAAGTGAAATGCACGTGGGCAGCGGCAAGGCCAGTGTAGGCCGGATGAATTGGCATCGGGGGCCGAATACAGCCCATGGGCCGTAGTTTAGTCACCCCTGGATTAGGGTCTGCAAAAGACCCAATGAGCAATTTGAAACACTGAGACCCAAAACTGAGCTCCCCAAATACAACCTGATAAACATCACAGCCAAGTCGGGATTTGAACTCCGGTCTCCCAAGGGTCACTTAAACACCCGACAGCTGCAACTTGGTGGTCGACCTTTCAGTCAACCCGGAAAACATGGCAAACCAAGCAGTACTGAAGATGCTGAGGCTTATCAAGGTGAGAGAACAAAAGCATTCAGAGCCATCCCTACCATTAGGCATAGCAAGACACACACACACCCCTGCTCAGGCAGCAGATTTTAGGTGTCGTTCAAGGATGGCAAAGTATCCTTTCACTTTTTTTCTGTTTCTACTGCCAGAGATGGAGACAAATGATGGCAAGGCTTTCTGCTTCGTGAGCCAAAGTAACTTAGGTGGTCTTGATGGGATGGGTTGGGTTTGCTTCTCTGCCTCAGGCATCAAAATATCTTAGACCACCAGAAAAAGGGGAAGAAGCAGCTTTACGACAGAAAGATGAATTAAACAGAGCTTGGAGAAGGTTGGAAGGGAGGGAGGGAACAACACCCATCCCAATATCTCCCAACATCCCTGGTGCCTAGAGATTTCTGGGTGTTGTAGTCCCAATGAGAAACTTTGCAGGGCTCTGGGAAACACAATGGTCGGAGCTTCACACGCTGCTGATTCTGGTTTGAAAAATGCATCACTAAAGATGCATAGCTTCTGGGAGTGGCAACCCACAGATCCACAAAGCTACACATCTCTGGCCCATCCTATTTGGACCCAATGTGGGGAACAGACTCTGGACAAAGGTGTACATCTGAAACCTTTGGACAGGTAACCATCGAAGTTGGCTGAGACTCCTGGAAGGGAGAAGCCCTTCAAAGAAAGCAGCAGCCTCTCCTTACACCCAGCCCAGAGGTGAAAGGAAGTCTTAACCATTAAGTCTGCCTGCCCTGGATAAAGGCCTATTTTTAAAGTTTAATCTTTAAGATGGTCCAGTTGCAAAGTCAGCTGGGTTGGGGGTGAGAATCTTGTCGATCGATTTCCGGCTGTCATCTTTCGACACAGGACGTCCAAGGTTGTTATCTGATGCACACCACGTCAGAGCCAACCGGCTCTGGTTTTTCCTAGGTTTGCCGTAGGCGATGGTGGGACGAGCCTCTTCATACGAAACCACGGCCATCGCTCCTCTGTGGCTACCAAACAGAGGGCTGCTTTGTTCCAAAACTCTTGATAAGTTCTGGACCTTGGCCAAGACAAGCTTCGCTTGTTTAAGGCACTTCGATGCACCGCTTGAGGAAGCACTTTGAGGTTGCCCCAAAGCCAGGAAGGCATCACTTTCAAGATCACAGCATTTTCTAAATAACCATACACTTCCCCACACACACCCCTCTCTCGTCGAGAGCTGTAAAGGTTGCCCTTGATCGAAAGCCAGTTGTATCTTGGGTTCAGTACTTATCTCTGCTTATAGCTGAAGAGCCAGCGCTGTCTGTGTTTGCAGAGACTTCTGTGGACATGTGGCAGGCACGCCTAGACACCAGTGTGCACGGAACGCTGTTTACCTTCCCACCGAAGGGGTACCAATTTATCTACTTGAAATTTCTTGCTTTCGAACTGCTAGGTTGGCAGGAGCTGGGACAGAGACGGGAGCTGATTCCATTGTGCAGTACTTAGGTTTCGAACTACTGACCTTCCGCCTTCCAGACAGCACCTTAACCACTTGAGCCACTGCAGTAATACCCTCCAAAGCTAAGACAAAGAGAGGCTGCCCCAAGGAGCTTCCAATTTACATTTTGTTAGCAGGTCACACCAAAAAAAATAAAGCAGCAAAGAGAGGTAAGCATGTTTACGAACAACCGCTGTTACACATAGGACCACTGAGACCAAGCCAAGGATAACAGCCATGCAAGAGCAAGAGAGGATAAAAAGAGATTTAAAGGCTGGATTTAACATATATCAGTTCTGGATGCCAACTCCTCAACCAGCCCCGGTAGCTGTGCCTTCTTATAGCTCTGTGATCTGCAGACATGGAAAGTCTTAAGGGAGCAATTTCACTCATTGTGCATATTAATCTGCTATAAAAAAAACCCAGAGCAGTCCAGACTGGTTGAACATCTCTGTGTCCTCATCTGGGCCATTTGGCCATTACAGTAACAATCTGTGAACCTACTTGAGGGCTGGGGCAATCTTGAAGCAAGGCCACCAGTACTTTAGCTTGGAAAAGTTATTTTAAGATTTGAGCTCCTAACTTGGCTACTTGGTTGATCTGTGCTTCACACAGCAATAGACATACAGTACTGTATTGTAGTTTGATGTGGCAAATCAAAGCATCGTTTCCCACTGTTTCCGATGCCGTGACAGTCTACCCTAGCACTTCCTATGTATTGTAGTATTTCAGGAGGTGTACTGCAGGATGGAATTAGTTCCCGTCTTTGCCCCAGCTCCTGCCAACCTAGCAGTTTGAAAGCAAGAAATTGCAAGTAGATAAATAAGGATCACTTCAGTGGGAAGGTAAACAGTGTTCCGGGTGCTCCGATATCTAGTCATGCGGGCCACAAAAATGTCTGCAGAAGCAGATAGCGCTGACTCTTCGGCTTTGAAACAGAGATGAGCACTGAACCCTAGAGTCAGATACAACTGGCTTTTGAGCAAGCTAAACCTTTACCATTACCTATTACTTAAAGCTTCCATTTCACTATGTTAGCCACAGGAAGAACCAGCATACTTTAAATATTGAAATAGAGGAGACAGGTATAAAACAAGCTGCAGAGGTTCAAATAGCTAGGAACAACATTTACTGAAGATGGCAAAATGGACGAAGAGGTTAACCGGGCTACGGTGCAGGAAGGCAAACCAAATATTGGGGCAGTGAGCTCCGCTCTTACAACACAAGGCAATGAAACACCTCCTAGGAAGCCTATTCATTCCCTCCCTATGTCACCCAGTGTTAAACATGGACATTTACAACAAAACATAAATGAAAGTTGGTCACCACAGAAATGAGATGTCTGAGGGAGGCTGCTGGATAGACTAGAAGGAATGAAATCAGGAATGAGATTTTAAGGGAAATTGAAAAAGAACCAATCTTAAACTAGACATAGAGACAACAAATAAAGTGGATTGTTCATTTGGAGGGAATGTCTTGGAACTCCATACCATACATGGCATATGCGGCACGAGTGGAAGGATAAAGACCAAAGGGATGTTGGGGGCAAAATGCTAATTAACTTGTGAACCATACCACACACCCCAGAGTGCCCTGAGCGCTATGGGGCGGTATAGAAGTGCAATTATGATAGCTATGACTGCAAAATATCTACACAATGTCATGTCTGGTTGAGGAAACATGACTGGTTCATGGTTACGCCACGGTCAACTCCCGCCCGCAGGAGAAACTAGTTCAAGACAACTTTTTCAAAAGGTCAGAATGCAACTGCTGATATTTCTTCACTACAGGAATCAATTTATGCAGTGGATCTATTTACATCCTCTCTGGCAATTGTTAAGCAATCATCCTCCAAGAAATCAGATGAGAGTTTTGGCCAGGAAAGTAAGGGGTAAGCAAGTCTTTCCCCCTCTGGCACAAACCAGTCTGGCCCCACCAGATTTCATGGTCCTAAAGCAGTGATGGCGAACCTTGGCACTCCAGGTGTTCCGGGACTTCATTTCCCAGAAGTCCAAGTCTCTGTGAATCCACATAAATGAGTTTACAGTGTAGACTCCAGGTATTCTTGGACTTCAATTCCCAGAAGCCCAAGTCTCTGTGAATCTACACGAATGGGTACTGCGCATACGCAACTTGGACTTCTGGGAATTGAAGTCCAAGAACACCTGGAGTGCCAACGTTCACCATCACAGTCCTAAAGGAAGCCCACAGGTGACTACCAACTCGCCATCTCAAATCTCAACAATGGCAACCATGATTTTCACAATGAAGCTTTCTCTGGAAGTTATTTGCTATTTTCTTCTTTCCTTTCCTTCCCATCTTTCTCCTAAAACTGGGAGAAAAGGAGGCTTACAACATCATTTAAAGACAAATAAAAAGAAAAAAGGATCTACATTGGCTTAGTGGTTAAGATACTGATCTTGAAGACTGGAAGGTCGGAAGGTCAGCAGTTCGAAACCCGAGTGTGGCATCATCATGGGAGTGAGCTCCTATCTCTGTCCCAGCTCCTGCCAACCTAGCCATTTGAAAGCAAGAAATTGCAAGTAGATAAACAGGTACCACTTTGATGGGAAGGTACACAGCAATCTATGCACTATGTATGATGTAAGGTAAAGGTAAAGGTAATCTATGTATGATGTAAGGTAAAGGTAAAGGTAAAGGTCGCCCTTGCTCAGAAGCCATGCATATCCAACTCTAGGATTCAGTGCTCATCTCTGTTTATAGCTACCAAAAAGCCAGCGTTGTCTGCTTCTGCAGATGTTTCCATGGTCATGTGGCAGGCATGACTAGACACCAAAGTGCACAGAACACTGTTTACCTCCCCACCAAAGTGCTGCTTATTTATCTACTTGAAATTTCTTGCTTTCCAACTGCTAGGTTGGCAGGAGCTGGGGCAGAGATGGGAGCTCACTGGGAAAAGTTACTACCGGTTCTGGTGAACTGGTGCAAACCTGTTGCTGCCCATCACTGGCAATGTGGGACTTTCCCCCACATCCCCCCCCCCACACACATCTTCCAGCATTTGCTTGCTTCTCCTTCTCTTTTCCAGTACCTTCTACATTGTCTATCCAAGCAATGCTTCTCTCTGTTGATACTGGGAATGGCATTTTGGATCTTGGCAGAAAGGAGGTCATAAAACGAGTAAATAAGCAAACATGTGAGTTGTCATCAACCGTGCGTAAAGCACTGAGAGAGCCGACTGAAGGAATGATACCACTGTTTATTCCTGCATGAACCACATGGGACTTGCATGAAACTTCCATGTAATAATTGTAATCCCACACACCCAACTCACCATGCGCAGACATCATGACAGCTTCCAGGTCTATATGGCCATGCTCCAGCTGTGGCAGTTGGATACCATTCTAAGCATCATGATTACATCATAATCTATCCAGGATTTGGTAGCTTGCAAGGTTCTTAGAATTCTTTGCTAGAGCGCTAGAGCACTTCAGCGCCAAACAGCACCCTAGATTTCCCAAGAGACTCCATCAAACTCACTTCTTTGGATGGGGCCAAGAAAACAAAAAGTGGCACGAATTCCTTACAACTGTTTAGTGCAGACACATTTACAAGGAATCCCACAGTTTTAAGCTATGTTCACAATCTCTGATTTGTGGCAGTTCCAAAAGGGAAGAAGACACTGCAAGACTATCCTGCTTTCACCGTCTTGTGATTGCATTGTTAAAGGAAGCTGTTGTCTTCAACTATTGGGGGTTGGGGGGGGGGAGGCTCTGCTGATGGAGACTACAGTGGCTCAATGGTTAAGATGCTGAACTTGGTGACTGGAAGGTGTTGCCAGGTCAGCAGTTTGAGACCCGAGTGCTTCACAATGGAGTGAGCTCCAGTCATCTGTCCCAGCTCTTGCCAACCTAGCAGTTTAAAAGCAAGAAATTGCAAGTAAAGAAAAAGTACTGCTTCAGCGGGAAAGTAGCAGAATTTTGTGTGCTCCAGGGATGAGTCATGCCTGCCACATGACCATGGAAACATCTGCAGACACAGACAGTGATGGATTTTTGGCTATAAATGAAAATGAGCACTGAACCCTAGAGCCAGATACAGTAAAACCTCACATAAAGAACACCACGCTTAGAGTCTAATTCACTTAAAGAGAAGAATTTTCTCTGAATGGTCGCCTCACTTGACAAATAAAACCAACCAAAAACGTGCTTAACAACTAAATCGAGGTTTGCAATCCCCCCCCCCCACACACACACACCAGAAGTTACAATTGGTCACTTACAGTGGTGTTTTGCTTAAAGAGCAAACTCGCTTAAAGAGCAATCCTGTGGAATGCATGCAGTGGTTCCCAACAAGGGGTACACAGCCCACTAGTGGACTTCAATTCCCAGAAGCCTAAGTCAGTACATTGGCTGATCAGTGCTTTGGGGAAATGACTTAGGCTTCTGGGAATTGAAGTCCAAAAACCAGCATTTGGTAAACACTGCGTGATTACTGTATTCTCTTTAAGCGAGGTACCACTGTGCTTCTGAGTAAGGGAGAATTTGATCTTTACCTGCAGATGGAAATGTAATCTATCCATGGTTAGAAGAAATACTGCATTTGCAAGAGCTCTGGGAAGCGTCTAGATAATCCACCGATGCAATGACCACCTTAGAGCTTGGAAAACAAGTGTGCTTATACACACACCTTCCCCCCCCCCCAATTGAGGATCCACAATGCTTAGAACATTGTTGCTGGACCACAACAGAGGCCTAGCCAGTACAGAAAGGAGTCTGCCTCGGCTGGAAGACTGGCTGGGGTACAACCCCAAATGTTATTGTTTAAAATGGACACATCCAACAGCAGAACTCCAAGATTGGGGGAGAGGGGGAGAAGAATGGAATGGGTCCTGTTCTTCACCATAAGTCAGGAGGGCATAAAGGTGACTTGTACTCAGAGGTACATGGCTTTTCTGTTCAAATACAGTACCATTGCTGACAGCTGACTAATTCTCCACCATGATCCAACAAAAAATGCTCGCAACTGGGGGTGGGGATGTGCTTTACACAAGAGCAAGTTCCACAAATCCACAAAGTTTGCAGGGCTTTCCTCTGGAGAACCCATACTTCTGAACACGTCGTTCCTTAAGCAACTGTTTGGAAAAGACTTTCGCCCGGTGCTAAAGCTGCCTACATTACTAACTGCTGACCCAGAAAAAGGTCACACCTGAGTGACGCAAGTGGGCTACAGCATAGGAGTCAAACTTTGAAAAGAAAAACATCTGACAGCCAGGCAGCGAAGGCACAATTGTAACTCCCCCAATATTTTTGGACTAGGGTTCCTATCATCATTGGTGCTTCATCAGTCCCTCCTCCACAACTGCTAGCTGAGAGGTAGACTGTCACAGCACACTGAAGTTCCACTAAAGAGGTCACGATGGAGAGACCACAGATAGGAGAGCCTTCCAGGACTTTGTCTGATTTCTTTTTTAAAAGTACTGTACAGTATAACCAAAACCTTGCTTTACAACAACATTCAGCAGTAAAATAGCTAAAGAAACACACCAGAAGTGCTATGGGTCAGTATCTAAATTGTACAGTAGAACCTCAGTTAACAAATGCTCAGTTAACATAAAAATCACGTAACAAAAGGAAATCCATAGAAAATAGTGGCTTGGTTTGCAACTTTTAAAATCTTTTTAAACCTTTTAACCTTTTTAAATCTTTTAGATTTTTGTAAATTCATGGTTTAATTCTTTTTTAATTGACTTTTAAGTAATTTATGAACCTTAAGGTTTTAATTTATGAATTTCTGTAAGCCGCCTAGAGTCAGGTTCGCCTGATTAGGGCGGGATAATAAATCTAAATAAATAAATAAAATAAATAATAAAAAAAAATTTCAGAACACGTTAATTGATTTTCAATATATTCCTATGAGAAACCGTGTTTTGGTTAATGTATTTTGGTTTTCATTGCATTCTAATGGGAAATTGCATTCAATGCATTCCTATGGGAAATTTGGTTAAAGTAATTTTCGCTGTAAGAAATGTCCCAGATAACGCATTAATTACGTTAACCGAGGTTCCACTGTAATTGCTATTGCTATATTCTTGTGAAATATAACCATGTTCTAATTAGGGTTATCTACAATCTCTATTTCTGCCCCTATGCTCCATCAAGGTCTTCTTCATGGTCTCTATGAATCCATACAAATAGGTTTACTGCACATATGCATTCACAGGGGACTACAAAGAAGAAGAACAGTTACAGGTAAGCACCCCGTGATTATAGAGTCCTGGTGATGCAGGGGCTAAAGTGCTGTACTGCAACCAAAACATTGTGAGTTTGATCCTTCAGAGATTGGTAAAATGAGGACCCAGCATGTATTTGGGGGGCAAAATGCTAATTAACTTGTGAATCAGCCAGAGAGCGCATTATGTGCTATGGGGCATAGAAGCGTGATTGCTATTCAGTCTCTGTTGCTTTGCTATGCTATGACAGAGACCTGTGGGTCTATCAATTCCATTGCTACCTGAGCCCTCCAAATTGTTACCCAGGCCCCTTCAGCCCTAAATGGGAGGGTGGGTAGAACCACTACCAAAGCAGGAAGATCTGACCTCATGGCAGATGCAAAGCCTGGTACCATTTCCAACACCACAAATCCTCTATCAGGGATCCACAAAAACCACAATAGCAAGGAAACAGGAGTACACAAAAAAATAAATAAAAGGACAACAGCATACACCCACTGCCCGGATCAACCTGGTAGGTGGAAGGGGGGGGGGCTAGAGAGTATATATAAATATATATTTGGGGAGGTTTAAAAAAAGAAATACTGTATATCACTATATATCTCTCTTTATTACGATCCTTGATCAGATAAAAACAGATTCACGTAATAATAATAGTAATAAAATATTAAAGACAAGTTAGGCATGCATTAAGTGTAACGAACTCATACAAGTACAGTATAGGTACGCCCTGCCAAGGTGAGCCCCCTCTCCGCCCCTTTCTACCTGCAGGGTCTCCTCGCGAGCAGCCCCATCCTCCCATCTCCCAACGGTGGCGTCCGACCGATCCTGTCTCCGCGGGCGGCCCCATCATCCTCAAACCCCCCCCCCCAATCATCCGCAAACGATGGGGTGGCGCGATCGAGCAAGGAGGCCATTTATTCTGTGTGTGTGTGTGTGTGTGTGTGTGTGAGTGACACACACACACACACTACTGTATAAGCAGAACATAATTAAGGATCGTAATAAAGATATATATACTGTATACTGCACGGAATCTATATTCCTTTCTTCCATACCGAGATCTTGACCAAGCCGAGCCAGTGAAAGACCTGGATCGCACCCCCCGCTCCCATTCTCCCGTATTTAAATGTCATCCATAGGGGAGGGGGCTGCAGAAAGAGAGGTATCATCATCATCCCCCCCTCCTTCTTCTTCCAAGCCAGGCTCACCTCGCAGGACGCCGGAGTGGGCAGCGATGAGGGTCTTCATCATGGCCTCAGAGTCGCAGCCTCAGCCGCCGCCGGCCCCGATCCATCCCGGGGCAACTGGGGGAAGGAAGAAGGCGTTGCGAGAGCGAGCCGAGAGCGATCGCTCGATCCCCGGGGCCCGGCTGCGCAGAGGCGATCCAGCCGGCCGCCGCCTCGCGTCCCCTTTTATTGCCACCTGGCCGGCGAGGGGAGGAGCCAAGGCCATCGCCCCGCCCCCAAGCCCCCCCCTCCCACCCGTAGGCAAGAGCCTCGCCCGCCGGGACGGGGGAGGGGGGGGATTGTGATGCTGGCCGGGGCGACGTCCGGTGGGAGGGGGAGACCTAGTGGGCAGAGCCTGAAGTAGGCTGGGCAGGGTGGGAGGTCCAGCAGCCTCCTCCCGATCCTCACCTTCCCCAGAGATAACGGAAAGGGGGGGCGCAGGAAGGGCGAAGAGGAGGGACAGCATCCGACCCCGGTCGGTCCGGGGTTGCCGGAATGGATGCAGAGATGGAGGTTGCAAGCCATAAGACGGGGTGCCCAAACTACGGATCTGCCCCCCCCCCCCGCCAATCATCCCTCTTGCAAAGCCCTCGTTTCTCCTGGAAGTTGAAGTAAAACATGCCCATAGGATTACTGTACTTCTGCTTCTGGGAGCAAAAAAAAGGCTTTGTAGGTCAGATGAATTGACTTTGAGGCCCAGATCTGGCCCATGGGCCACAGTGACCAGCCCCCCTGAACCACATGGCTGGCCCACATTCTGAAATGTTTGGACACCCCTGCCATAAGAGGAAGAAGCCTGAAGAGCCTTTTTCTCTCCTCCTCCTCCCATTGTCATCCTCATCATCTTGTTGAGACATGTGCCCTCAAGTCTCCTCCAACATATGACGACCCTAGGAATGAGCGATCTACAAAATGTACCGTCCTCACTAATCCAATTCATCTTGCGTAAACTCAAGCCTCTGGCTTCCTTTAGGGTAGGGGTGGCCAACCTTGGGACTCCAGCTGTTCTTGGACTTCATTTCCCAGAAGCCCAAGTCAGTACTCTTGCTGATCAGGGCTTCTGGGAATTGAAGTTCGAGAACAGCTGGAGCGCCAGGGTTGGCCACCCATGCTTTAGGGAGTCACTCCATCTTGTACAGGGGCCATGGTAGCCAAGTGGTTAAGAGGTTGTGTTTGACCATAGGAAGGTCAGCACTTTGAGACCCAAACACTGCATGATGGGGTGAGCTCCTGCAGTCATATCTGACTCTAGGGTTCAGTGCTCATCTCTGTTTCATAGCCAAAGAGCCAGCGCTGTCTGCTTCTTTAGACATTTCCGTAGTCATGCAACAGACATGACTAGACACCAGAATGCATGGAATGCTGTTTACTTTCCCACTGAAGTGGTCCCTATTTATCTACTTGCAAGTGGTCTCTATTTATCTACTAACTGCTAGGTTAGTAACCCTATGCATGTTAACTATAACTATCAAGAAAAATGCCTCTATAAATAGGTAAAACTTGAATTCACAGCAGAAACACCCACCACGAGAAAATTCATCTCGTCTTAGCAGGGAAACTGGGCATCAAAACACTGCCAGCTTATGAGGAGCTATCCTCCCTGAAACAGAGAGCTGGACAGTCTATAGACAGACAGCGTTACAATGATGATGATGATGATGATGATGAGTGTAGTTGTACAGTATTGGTTGTTGGTTGGCAACCCATCCCAGATTTGTAGAGGGAACACTGATTCCCAAATTACTGGTGTCTGCAGAGTTAAAGCCTTCCCCGTCTCTTTGTATTTCACTGCACCCCTTGCAGCAACTGCAGAATGGGACACTTTGCCCATTCATCTGTATGGTGTTGTGCCCCTAAAGCAAAGTACAGTATCTGAAATGGCTTAATATCGGTTGGGCAATGAAGAGCCATTAGGTAAAGGTAAAGGCCACCCTTGCCAGTTGTATCCAACTCTAGGGTTCAGTGCTCTTCTCTGTTTCTAACCAAAGAGCCAGCACTGTCTGCATTTGCAGACATTTCCGTGGACATGTGGCATGTATGACCAGACAAGGGAGTGCACGGAATGCTATTACCTTTCCTACCAATGTGGTACCTATTTATCTACTTGCAATTTCTTGCTTGCAAACTGCTAGGTTGGCAAGAGTTGGGACAGATGATGGGAACTTACTCTGTCATACAGCACTGGGGTCTCGAACTGCTGAACTGGCAACCTTACAGTTGTCAAGATCAGTGTCTTAACCACTAACCCACTGCAGTCCCACAAAGAGCCATTAGGTTTACACGAAACTGCACAGGGGTGGGAGTAAAAGACACTAGGCTGGTTGATGTTGCTCTTTGAACTACCACGAGGAGCAACGCCAGGACTTCAAGATTTACATTTCTCTCCTCTTGGTTAGCTTCGCTGTTCTTGTTCTCGTTGCATCATCTGGTCACGATCTTTGTACATCGCACTTTACTGTCCCAACAGAATGTCAAGCTAGAGGGGAAAGTGTTCACCCAGTCTGTGAGCAGGAATAAAAAAAGTCTGCTTGACTAATACACTTAACTGGATTGCGATAGGTTTGCAAACGAGGTAATGGCCGAATCCACAAGGATCCCAGCCAGTCTTTTTGTTTACACAGAGAGGAGGGAGTATAAACCTTTGACATATTTCTCATTTGCAAAACTTGCAACCTCCATCTTGTCAATTTATAGCCATGATAACATGTCAGATTTTTGGTACTTTTCCACTGCAGTTTGAAGAAAGGTTTGGACAACTCAAAAGCTCACACTGCCCCTTTTCAGTGAACAAGGTAAAGGTAAAGGCCACCATGGCTCGAAAAGCCAGTCGTATCCGACTCTAGGGTTTGGTGCTCATCTCCATTTATATAGCCAAAGAGCCAGCGCTGTCTGCATTTGCAGTCGTTTCCGTGGACATGTGGCAGGCATGACTAGACACCAGAGTGCACAGAATTCTGTTTACCTTCCCCCTGAAGTGGTACCTATTTATCTACAGTACTGTACTTGCAATTTCTTGCTTTCAAACTGCTAGGTTGGCAGGAGCTGGGACGGAGATAGGAGCTCACTCCAAACTGCTGACCTTCAAGTCATCAAGCTCAGCATCTTAACCACTAAGCCACTAGAGTGCCACTTAGTTAACCAATAAAGGTCTTATTCAACCCAGAATTTTATAACATCAGTAAGAAAGCTCTCTGCCTTAAAGATCTAAAAACAACCATGTTTCTGCCAGCATCAAAGTTAATAGCTTCATCATCACATCATGACTATATATGTTAGAACTGCCATCTTTTCCCCCAAATGTTTGATCAGGAGTACATTTACCAATAAAAGTATGAGTTAACAACACAGTACCTGTTAATTCAAGGGAACAAGCCTGATGGCAGATTTAAGAGTGCAGCCTAAGTCTACAGAAAGAGGCATAGGAGAAAAATAATAAAATAATAATTTTAAAATACTTTTTTTTGTTTTCAAGAACAATATGCATCACAGCAAACACAATCTTATCAATCTATTTCTTTACAGAATATTGTGCTTCCTTTAAAATGGTTTTATCACTTCCAGTTTTTCTATTTGTTTTAAAAGTAATCTTCACCCTTTTTTTTTTGCCCACTAAAATAACGCTACTATTTTGCATTCATAATATTCATTGATTAAAATGGATGGTATGTTTCAGCCCAGGGACTGTGGTGGCTTAGTGGTTAAGATGCTGAACTTCACTACCAGAAGGCTGGCAGTTCGAGACCCAAGTACTGCATGATGGAGTGAGTGCCCATCTCTGTCCCAGCTCCTGCCAGCCTAGCAGTTTGAAAGCAAGAGATTGTAAGTAGATAAACAGGCCCCACTTGAGTGGAAATGCAAATAGCATTCCGTGCACTCTGGTATCTAGTCATGCCTGCCACATGTCCATGGAAATGTCTTCAGATGCAGACAGCACTGGTTCTTTGGCTGTAAACAGAGATGAGCATTGAACCCTAGAGTTGGATACAACTGGCTTTCGAGCAAGGGCGCCGTTTACTTCTACCTAATGGCTCTTCATTGCCCAACCCATATTAAGCCATTCCAGATGACTGGCTTTTGAGCAAGGGCAAACTTTACCTTTATCTATTTTTTAGGTAACATCTATATCTCAGCCCTGATCCAATTAATAGCCATGTGGGTGGGTGGGGTGTCCTATGCTTCTTTGTGTGCAGATAGCTAGATAAGACTAGCAAGTAAGCCATAAGACCTCAGTGGCTTGCAGAAAGGGTTACTGTCCTCTTTATTTGATATGTACGTGGTTAAGATGCTGAGCTAGATGGCTGGAAGGCCAGCAGGTCAGCAGTTCGAGACCTGAGTGCTGTGTGACGGTATGAGCTCCCATCATCTGTCCCAGCTCCTGCCAACCTAGCAGTTTGAAAGCAAGAAATTGGAAGTAGATAAATAGGTACCGCTTCAGTGGGAAAGATAACAGTGTTCCAAACACTCCCTCATCCAATCATGCCTGCCATGTAGCCATGAAAATATCTGCAGATGCAGGTAGGGCTGGCTCTTTGACTATAAATGCAGATGAGCACCCATTCCTAGAGTTGTCTACGACTGGCTTTCGGGTAAGAAAGACGTTACCTTCACTAATCCCTACATTGTATGATCACTTTAAAAACAACCTGATTTCTGCACATTTGTCATGTGGACCTTGATCTTTAAAGTACTGTCATAAATAAAGGAATTCCATAGACTTTATCTGTTGCACGCCACGTCACACAATTTAACTTACAGCAAGTAATGCCTGCATGGATTTCTTACCTTACACAATTTGCCTCTTATTGCTTATTGTGTTAACCTTGTGTTAACACAGCCATGCTAACTTTGGGGTAAATGTAGGATTTTCTCCCAATGTAGCCATAGCCACAGCTGTGGTATTGTCTACTGCGTGCCAAGCTGTGTGATGGCGTGCGACAGATAACGTTTACTGAGATTTCTTCATTTACGCCAGGTTGCCAGGATCAGCCGCTAAAAACTACGCCTTGTGCATAACTGCATCGCAGGACTTCAGCCATTGTGTAGTACAAGAACCCAATCTCAAAGGCATGAGGTAAAGGTAAAGACCTCCCTTGCTTGAAAGCCAGTTGTATCTGACTCTAGGGTTCAGTGCTCATCTCCATTTATAGCCAAAGAGCCAGTGCTGTCTGCATTGGCAGACATTTCCATGGACATGTAGCAGGCATGCTTAGACACCAAAGTGCATGGAATGCTGTTTACCTTCTCGCTGAAATGGTACCTATTTATCTACTTGCAATTTCTTGCTTGCAAACTGCTGGGACAGAGACAGGTGCTCACTCTGTCATGCAGGACTCGGGTCTCGAGCTGCTGACCTTCTGCCTCCCAGTCAGTGTCTTAACCACTTGAGCCACTGCAGTCCCTCAAAGACATGACGCTGGATGGAAAAGTGATGCTGGATCAAGAGCCCTCCTGCAAACCTCTGAAGGCCATGGAACAGGATCGGACCTTGGGAAAGTACCCTTGGCCAACTTCCGCTTTTGTAAACCCTGCAACCAGCACGTAGACCCCCTTGTTGGCAAGAGAGAGCATAGGCAAACAGACTGCAGGTCAAAGATCCACCACTGTTTCCTGCACCCACCCACCCACCCACCCCCTTAATGGCATGTGAGGACATCTGTCTGCTCCCAGTCTGAGACTCTGAGCCATGCCAGGGAGGCAAGAGTTGTCATGTCTGTTCACATGGATTGCATCTGTGGATGCAATACTGTATTAGAAACCAGCCTTCATGAAGGCATAGATGGGACTCTAGGACAGGGTGCATGGCCCTTAGCAAAGACTGGATGCAATGCAATTATTAAAGACCAAAGGAACTGGGCTGGTTTAGCCTTGAGAAAAAGAGATTGAGAGGAGAGATGATGATTGCACTATTCAAATACCTGTACCTGAAAGTCTGACATGCAGGTCAAAGGTGGATCAGAGGCCAGAATGGGCTTTCTCAGCAACCTTGAGATTGAAAGGGAGTCATTCAGAGCTAATCTGAATAATCTATTGTTGCTGATGGCTGTGTGGAGCTGTATTGTTGTGCTTGTTTGTCTGTCATCTTGCTTGATCGCACCCTTCTCCCTTTGACCCCCTGAATTTGGTGTATAAAAACCATGCCTGTAAATTTCACTCTTTGTCTGAAGAAGTGGACTTGATCCACGAAAGCTAACAATAAAAATATAGCAGCTAGTCTTTAAAGTGCTACAGTGTTTTTATTTTGTTTTTATTTTGTTTCATTTTCTGATATGCCTGTACCTGAAAGGTCATCATAAAGAGGAAGGAAACAATCTGTTCTCCATCATTCCAGAGTGCAGGACGTGCAATAATGGGCTCAAACAAGAGGAAGGCAGAACATCAGGAAAACCATCTTAATGGTTAGAACAGTACGTCAGCGGAACCAACTGCCTCGAGAAGTGGTGAGCGCCTCAACACTGGAAGCATTCAGAGAGAATTGGGATTGTACAACCCTCTGTCAGATCTGCTTTGATTAGGATTCCTGCCATGAGCAGGAGGTTGGACTCGATTGGCCTCGCAGGACCCCTCCCAACCCAGTGATCCCATGATTCTCTTATTGTCATGGCCCTAAAATCTGCCATCCTGGTACACGAGGAGGAGGGTGGGGGATCTGTTACTATATTTTGGTAATATGGAGGGTCAATATGCAAAGAGATGATCCAGATCTGTTTTCCCAACATCTTCTGTCCAGTACTGCATGTAGATAGGATTTCCTTTCTCCTTCTGTCTCTGTTGTTGCTTCCTCCTGCTTCTTCTCTCTGGCTGGATAGCTCGGATGGTACCCCTGACTGCCAAGCCAGGGGGTGGGGGTGGGAGTTCATCTCCACCCACGTCACATTGGAGAAAAGGTAGCCTTTGCACACTGGGTCAAGCAGCATGGTCTCAAGGCAAACCTGGAAGAAGACTCCTAAATACTTGGCGGCAGCGGCTGCCACTGGCGTGAATTTGTTGAAGGTGGACCCCAGCTTGCCATGAAGTGACTCATACACTATGACCTCGATGGAGCCCTCTCCTGCAGCACACATGAAATGAGACATGCAGGATTTAACACTGGGACTGCAATGGACTGCCACAGCCTTGAGGATATTGTCAAGGCACGCCTTCACAACCAGTCCATCTGGCATGGTGTCTTCCACCTCCATGACCGTTGGGAATCAAGAGTTCCTCCTCCGCTCATTTTACCATAGGGCCCAATAGAATGGTTTCCCGTGGCATTTCCTCCACTGAGGGGGACCATCGCCCCACCTAACAGGGCTCATCCACCCATAGCCGTTGGCTGCTTTAGGGCGTCAGGTTAGTTAACCGCTGCCCAACACTCAGCGTTGAGTCGCTGGCTGTATGGTCTACTCCATTACCATAGTAGGATGTCTGGCCAGACAGAACCCACTGAAGTGGTACCTATTTATCTACTAGCAAATTCTTGCTTTCAAATTGCTGGGCTGGCAAGAGCTGGGACAGATGACGAGAGCTCACTTCATCATGCAGCACTCTGGTCTCAAACTGCTCACCTGCCGACCTTCCAGTTTTCAAATTCAGCATCTTAACCACTAGGCCACCACAGTCCCTAATGTCTGTGTTAGCATTCTTTATAAGAAGAGTTTTGTTTCTTTGCTTCCAGGTGGAGAGCCCTTATGCATCCGTAATAATAAAAGCCTTTTTCTCTTTCCTACTTTTTGTGCATGTATTCCTTCTGGTGGCCACAGTCACATGAGCTGCAATTTGCCCATTTTAGGCAATACCCCAGCTGCCCTGCCCCAGTTACAGACCTGCTGAGACCTTCTGTGAGATGCCTGATCTACGGGCAGTTTGGGTCTTGCCCAAAAGACAACGAAATACAGCACAGGTTGGCCCCCAATACAGCACTGGCAACTCGAGGTATGATTTACCACAATCGCATGGACTATGAATCATGCCTGGCCAGTCCCCTAAATCTCCACGACCCTTTCTGGGACATCTGGCAACAGGTCATCGTAGGTCTCCAGTTCTACCACTTTGCTGCGGAAGATGTGGTTGGAAAACGGCCTTCCTGGTGGTCCTTGAGTTGATTTTGCAAAAAGGCTAAATCTAGCCGTACAAAGGGACAGATAAGGTGGGGCAACTTTTTTAAAAATCATTTGTGACCCACTCAGCAATGTCATAAAAAGGATTAACAAAGAGAGACTCCAGACAGTAGCAACTCTAGCCTTTTCCCCACTGGCCTCATATCCTCCCTGGACTTTCATCCACGAGCTAGAGATGAAATGTGTTTGCTCTCTCGCTCTCTTTTATTTTTTCCCAGCCTAATTGCCGAAAATGGATCTCTCAAACCCTCCTGGGACAAAACTCCACAAAGTGTCACTCTGTTGCAATGTACCCAAAAATGGAAAATTGCAACAGGCTGTCTGGAACAGTTTGACACGCTGCCAGGAAACCCTGAAAACAAGGACACCTCTGGGTTGGAGAAAGGGTTTGCATAGGACAGTCCCCAGATATCTGCCAAAGTCCATTTCCTTCTGAATTTAAAACCTACTGTCCATTTCACAAATACTGTATACAGTACTGTACTAGAAAATGCGCACACATGTACAGATTGTTAAAGCTCCTGTCACCGATGAACTAATGATTTCATGACAGAAATTATTCTGGGTTGAAAGGATTTTTGTTGGAGAAACTCCACTCAGGGGACGCCCAAATAAGGCTCCTTTCATGTACCCAAGAGCTGGGACAGAGACAGGCGCTCAATCCATCATACAGTACCCGGGTCTCAAACTTGCCAGTCTTCCAGCTAACTAGCAGCTCCCCTGGTGGCTTAGTGATTAAGACATTGAGCTGGAGACTGGAAAGTTGGGTTTCAATACCCGAGGGCTGCACTTGGGGACATGAGCCTCATTCGGGTGTCCCCTGAGCAGAGTTTCTCCAGCAAAAATCCTTTCAACTCAGAGTAATCTCTGACATCTATTATTATTATTATTATTATTATTATTATTATTATTATTATTATTATTATTATTATTATTATTATTATTATTATTATTATTATTATTATTATTATTATTATTACTTATTATATGAACTGATTGATATAAAGGAAACTGTAAAAAACATAATGGCAAATTGGGGCTAATTAATGGGGTGCACAACCAGCCCCTTGATAATGAGTAGCAATTTGCTACAGTGATTTACTCAATTTTCCTTGCTCAAGCACAAATCAGAAATATTTATTTATATTTATTATTCCTTACATTTTATATTCAGCCAATAATGAGCTACTCTGGGTGGAAAACTAGGCATAATTAAAAAAAAAAAACAGTATGAAAAATAACAACCCACTTAAAAATAAATACAAAACATCACTTAAGGAAATAGGTAAAGGTAAAGGTCGCCCTTGCTTGAATGCCAGTCGTATCTGACTCTAGGGTTTGGTGTTCATCTCAATTTACAGTCAAAGAGACAGCACTGTCTGTGTTTGCAGACGTTTCCGTGGACATGTGGCAGGCAAGACTAGACACTGGAATGCACATAATGTTATTACCTTTCCTGCCAAAGTGATACTTATTTATCTACTTTCATTTTTGAAGTGCTATTTTGGCAGGAGCTGGGACAGAGATGGGAGCTCACTCCATCGTGTAGCACTTGAGTCTCAAACTGCTGACCTGCTAACCCTCCAATCATCAAGTTCAGAGTCTTAAGCCACTGCATACATAACCACTAAATTTGCCCGGGAGAAATATCACCACAGATCATATAAAAATACAACTGTATGTAAACAAAATATCAGGAAATAAATGAATCTTAGAGCAATCCCTCAAAAGGTTTCCTGATGGGAGCTCAACCATCCGCCCTGCATGCATCACCTTTGGCCCTGAGCATTGACGCAGCGGAGTATGCTGCTCTAGTACAACAAATATAAACATCTAACACAAGTTCCCAACCTAAGGCCCACAGGCCGGATCTAGGGGCACCCCCCACCCCTCCAAGGACATTTGAGAAACAAAATGGCTGCCCCTTTTGAAGCTATTTGGACAAAATGGCCACCCCCATCATGCAGGCAGGGCAAAATGGCACTCCGGCCCTTGAAGCGTGACCCGGCCCCCGGCTTGAAAAGGTTGGGAACCCTCGGTCTAACAAAACAAACAATATGGAACCTCCTGCCAATTGAACTGCGTTCTCCAGTCTGAGTTGCTGCCCTTTAGGAAGGGGGTTAAGACCTGGCTGGGGGGGCAGGTTTGGGGTTTGGGTCAGACAGTTGCATCAGCCTGTTGGCTCATCTGACCCCTCCCTCTCGCAATGTATGATTTTTTAATCTTTTAACTTTGCTTAGTTTTAATCTCTTCTAATATTAATTTTAGACAGGATTTTATATTGTGTTTTATGTCTCTTTTGAAGCTTTGTTAGCCGCCTTGGGTCTCTTTGAGGAGGGCGGCATATAAGTCTGATTAAATAAATAAATAAATAAATAAATAAATAAATAAATAAATAAATAAACAAATAAGAGCCCGAAAAATAACTTTTACTCGGCCCCTTTCTATGCATGCTCGATCTTTTCTTCTCAATGCAGAATTCGGCTTAGCTTCTCAAAATGTATCTTAGACTTAAAGCTGAGGGTACACAGCCTCACTAATACTTTGGATTAACATCTTCAGTGGTTACATAATGGATGTAAGATAGGAGCAGGAGGCTGGACTTTAGAGCCTGGCAGAGGAAAGGAATGAAGCTGGAGGCTTCCAAAGCTGAACTGGATCCACTGAGAACCTGGGAAAGATTTTGGAAACCACCCTTTTTATATCAGCAGCCTTGAGACGGAGGGAGGGAGGGAGGGAGAAAGAAAGAAAGAAAGAAAGAAAGAAGCAATCACACTTTTATATATCGCCCCATATCACTTAGCACACTCTGTGCTGTTCACAAGTTAATCAGCATTTCCCCCCCAACATGCTGTGTAATCATTTTACCGACCTTGGAAGGATGGAGGAGGGTGAGTCAACTTTGTACCCCGTCAGGATCGAACTCACAATCTTTTGGTTGTAGGACAGCCTGGACCACCAGGGGTCATGATTGCTTTGCATCATTTCCAGACCAAAAGGCAAGTAGTAAAAAAAAAGTACACTTAAATATACTGCCCCATAGCACTTAGTGCACTCTCTGGTCAGTTTACAAGTAATTAGCATTTTGCCCCCAACATGCTTGGTCCTCACTTTACCAACCTCAGAAGGATGGAAAGCTGAGTCAACCTTGATCCCCATCAGGATCGAACCCACAACAGCAGCAGTTTGGGTTGCAGTACATCAGGTTTACCACTGTACCATGAGATTTCCCTGCCCAACTAACTGATGCATTGCTCTTGATAGTGGCTTGCTGAGCACTGAATGGTATCTTAAGGTCACCCCAAGACATACGTCCCCCCACAACTGTTTTAGTTTTTTAGATCTACATGCAGATTAGTGTTCTTGGGCTTCCTTCCTTCTTTCTTCCTCTAAGGTCACTTCTTCTTTCTTGGTGCTTTTTATTCAACAGTGACCTGCATACATTGAAAACAGCTTTGTGTGTGTTTGCGTGTCAGTAATGAAGTTTAAAGGTCTATCTTTTTGTGTTAAATTGACTCCCAAGTGTAATAAACAATGCCTTCTCTCACAAGCTCAACCTTGCATGGCTGCACGCTACAACAGGGGTGCCCAAACGTTTTGGGCCACGGGCCAGTCATCTGGTTCAGTGAGCCGGTCACGAGGTTCCTCCCACCGGAAGCGGAAGTAAAACGCGTCTTGCAATCTGTTTTGCAACAGGATGAGATAGATTTTAGGCTGCCGTTTTCTCTGCTAAACCAGGGGTGCCCAAAGCATGGCCCGCAGGCTGGATCCGGCCTCCAATGCCAATTCATCCAGCCCATGCCACCCTCATTGCTTCCAGAAACAGAAGTAAAAGGCGCCCATCCAGGGTGGTGCAGGCCGGGTGACTTTGCATGGGGGGGGGGGGTCTGGATCTGCCCTGCAGGGCATAGTTTGGGCACCCTTGCTCTAGAAACATAAATGCCACCCAATGCTGATTCTCTTAGCCTCAAGTCCCCTGCTTGTGAGGTTGTAGCGGCCTTCTTTGTTAGCTATTTACAGGCAAACCGAAACATGTATTTTAATTTCATTGATGATTAACATTACAGACTCTTTCACCCTTGCTGTTGTTGTTGAGGCATATTCACAAACCTTCCAGTCATCAAGCTGAGCATCTTAGCCACTAAGCCACTGCACTCTCTTCTATAACAGAACTAGACAACAATTCTGAACGCAGATGTGAGGTTTTTGAAGTACAGTAGACATCTGGATTATTTTTAGGCTAAAAAACTAGAATCCAGGGTTTGGCTGTAGCTCTTGGGCTTGCATAAAGGCCATGCCTGCTCCCTGCCTGTCTCAGTCTTTAAGATGCTGGTTTAACCTTTGTTTCCATTTCTAAAGAGCACTTTGGGGATTCCCTGGAAATTGTCTCCCTGCCTTTTCCTTACCACATGTCCCTGCTTCCTTCTTGTGATAAGAATAGAACCATTTGCATGAAAGCTGAGCTATTTCTATAGCAATTTCTCCACCTCTACCACCGCCAGAGGCCGTAGTGGCTTAGTGGTTGAGACGCTGATCTTGATGACTGGAAAGTTGGCAGGTCAGCAGTTTGAGACCTGAGTGCTGCACAGTGGAGGGAGCTCGCATCTCCGTCCCAGCTCCTGCCAACCTAGCAGTTCAAAAGCAAGACATTGCAAATAGATAACTAGGTACTGCTTCGGCAGGAAAAGTAACAGCGTTCTGTGTGCTCCGGTGTCTAGTCATGCCTGCCACATGACCATGGAATCATCTGTCGACACAGGCAGCAGTGGTTCTTTGGCTGCAAATGAGTTGAGCAGAACCCTCTAGAGTTGGATATGGACTGGCTTTTGAGCAAGGGAGGCTGTTGTCTGTGCCTTTGCCATCTGGCCTTTTACTTATCTCTTGGGGAAATGAAAGCCTCGTACACCCCCACCCCCACCCCCCACAATTTCTCTTGCTCCCCTGTTTTGAAACTGAGAGTTGTATCGTCTTTTGCACCCAGCAGGTTGGCAGCAGTTTAAAGCTGATTAACTGCGTCCATCTGTCCAGACCCACCTAAGCAGAAACACAGACCTTCCCTCTCTGACTTTTATTCCTTTCTATGTTTATCCATTTTGGGACTCTGACCTGAATCCAACCGGTGGTCTCTGCTAGAGTAGACCCATTGAATCAATGGGATTTGCATAAGTGCCCGAAAAGTTTGGGCACCCGTGGCATACGCACTCTATCCTAATTGTGTAATAATATTTCGGTAAAGTTGAATGCATTAAAATGAGTGAGAAAATAAAGGAAAATAATTTTCCAGGAAGCAAAGAAGCTGTCTAGACCAGGAGTTGTTCCCAACCTTTTCACGCCAGGGGACGGGTCACGTTTTCTCAGTCAGCTTCGAGGGCCAGGTGCCCATTTTGCATTGCCTGTATGATGGGGGGGGGGGGAGATGGCCATTTTGTCCCAACAGCTTCAAAAGGGCAGTCATTTTGTTTCCCGAATGCCCTTGGAGGGGTGGGGCCCCACATGAAATGGTGCCATGGACTGGATTAGGTTTGGAATCCCTGATCTAGACAGTGACACTAGTCTTTCTCTCTACTATGCAGCGCTCCACAGATTGAAGGGTGTAGTGGCTGCAAGGGGAAATATGTGCAGAAGAGCACATGGGCCTCAGTTTGAACCCTCACTGGTGTTTCAGTTGTTGACATGTCCAGGGAAGATTTTGGGCTCTATTTGGCGTGGGGGGAGGGGGAGGTGCAGCTGCCATTCTCCTTAATCTCATCTGTTGTCAACAGGTCAAGTACTGTATATTGGATTCCTTTGGATCTCCCCCTTCCTCAAGTGAAATAGCAGTAGTTTTTTCTGCCCTGCAAATGGGTAAAGAAATTTCCATCATCAAATTACTACTTGTGTCACCCTGCAGTCACCCCAGAATGGCACAAACACCCTGGCCTGGTCCATTTTTCCACATTTGTTCATGCATAATTCCAGGCGCATCACAAAGTGTTTTTGTTGTTGTTCCATGCAGTCAAGCCATCTCTGACATATGGCAATCCTATGAATGAGAGATTCCCCGACACACACACACGAAATTGTCCTATCCTCAGCAGCCCTGCTCAACTCCTGCCAGTTATAGTCCGTGGTTTCCTTTAGGGAAACAATCCATCTCCCATTTGGCCTTCCCCATTTCCTGCTGCCTTCCACCTTTCCCAAGATTATTGTCCTTTCCAAAGAGTCTTGGTTTCTTCTCATGATGTGCCTGAAGTAGGACAGCCTCAGTTTTCAACTTTGTTGGCTCCAAAGACAGTTCAGGCTTGATTTGCTCAAGAATCCACTTGTTCATCTTTCCGACAGTCCAAGACAAGGAGTTCCCAACCTTTTCAAGTCAGGGGCCGGGTCATGCTCTCTCACTCAACTTTGAGGGCCAGACAGCCATTTTGCCCTGCCTGCATGATGGGGGTGAACATTTTGTCCCAACAGCTTCAAAGGGGCAGCCATTTTGTTTCTCAAATGACTTTGGAGGGGTGAGGGGCCACATTAAATGGCACCATGGGCCAGATCTGGCCCACAGGCCTTAGGTTGGGAATTCCAATCCAAGATATCCACAGAGTTCTCCTCTAGCACCACAATCAGTTTCCCCCCTGTCCCCTTCCCATATGTCCAGTTTTTGCACCCCTACATGGCGATCCAGAAGACAAGAGTGTGGATGATCTTGCTCACAGTATCCAGTGACACGGCCTTCCTTGGGGGATGCTTGAACCCCCTTTGCAACACACCACATTTGTTCAGTCCATTCCCATCCTCCCTAACCAGGTTGGCTTATGTTGATGGGTGTTGAAATGTAGCCTGTCTGGTCACTAAGGCAAGGAAGCTTTGTTCTAAAGGTTTCCACGCTCCAATCTCAAGAGCCAAACGGCTCTTCAGGAGAGAGACCAGGAATGTCTTGCAAAATTCCTGAAGCAAATATTGAAAGCCAGAATGTCCACAGAAGTGGGCTAAGAGTGACAAGAAATGCCAGCTGATTGCTGCTCTTGTTTCACAAAATGTAACAGCTGTAGAGACCAGAGGTTAGTTACTTGTTTTTTTCAAAAAAGAGTGTCAAATCCAGTCTTGCCCAATGCTGATAATTTTAGATGACCCCTGAACAATGCCTATGCACCACCTCCAGTCTGGCCAGGTTATGCTGCTATGGTAATAGAGTAGACCCTTCTGCCAGCAACTCAACGCTGAGTGTCAAGCGGTGGTTAACTAACCTGACAACCCTGAGGTCTAGCGGCCTTGGCGAAGTGCACAGGGAAGGAAGGGTGAGGATCCCCAAGTGGATTTAATGGTCCCACTTGAATCCATCCTGAGGGAGGGCAGCAGCTTCATCCATCCTGGCCTGGGGCTGAGGAGGAGGACTTTGTGTGCCAAAAGTGCTCCTCAGGACCAGAAAGGGACTTGCGAAACTGGATCAGTAGCACAGGGGTCACACTGCAATGGGGAAGGCAGATGGAAGACCACTGCATTCTATTCTCAGGACAGTCTTCATGGCTGATCACCATGAGGATCACCAATATTCGGATACGGCAGAAGAAGAAAAAGATGCACCACTCACCAAAGTGCTCAGATACAGGATTTGGGTGAGAAGCGAAGCCCCAGCAGAAGTAGACGACTCAGCAGGGAAAGGACAAAGAGACAAGGCATGCACGAAGGGGCGAAGTTAGAATAATAGAATTATTCATCCAGACAAGTATTTCCCAACCTTTGGTTTTTGGACTTCAATTCCCAGAAGCCTAAGTCAATCCTGCAAAGAACTGATCAGCCAATGGACTGTCTGAGGCTTCTGGGAATCGAAGTCCTCCTGTGGGGCCTGGGCCCCACAATCTGGTCCCCAAAGCCTCCATCCCAGAGGTAGGCAACGACCTTGGAAATGTGGTTCTAGACACCAATTCTCAGAATCCTTCAGGCAGGCTGGCTGAGGGATTCTGGGCACAACTTTTCCTAGGTGTGTCTAGATTGGGTTGGCCAACATTTCCTGTCAAGCATTGTGGGTAGATGTGGGACAGAGGGGGCTTTTGGTCCATTGATGCCAGGAGGCTGCAGGTTACCTTCCCTCCCTAGCAAGAAAGCCAAACTTGCAAAAGGACCACTAACTACGGCAGGGGTACCCAAACTTTTTGGAACATGGGCTGGTTACATAGTTCAGCGGGCCGGTCATGCAGTTCCTCTCACCGGAAGCAGAAGTAAAATGCACCTTGCAATCTGTTTTGCAACAGGTTGTGATTCTTAGGATGCCACTTTCTTTGCTTAAACCAGGGGTGCTCACACTACAGTCCATGGGCTGGATCCGGTCCCCAGTGCCAATTCATCTGGCCCATGATGCCCTTGTCAATCCTGGAAGCGGAAGTAAAACACACCCATATAGGCACATTTTACTTTGGTTTCCAAGAGTGGTAAGGGTGTCGTGGGCCGGATGAATTGGCATCGGGGGCTGGATCCAGCACGCGGGCCATAGTTTGGGCAACCCTGAACTAGGGTGCTTGTTCAAGGATGCAGCAGTGAGACTCAAAAGAGAACAGAGCCAAGGGTGCTCCTTGTCTTCTTCATCCTCCCATCTTCCGGCTGCCCTGAGGATCTCTCGGCTTTAGTTAAAGCACAAGGCATGGAGCTATTCTTAGCCACCTCTGCTGGACAAGCAGGCTGTCACTCAACAGGATTACGGCTAAGATTACTCAAGGAATGTAGCAAAACCTTCGGAACGTTTCCTGAATTGTCTTTTGCTTTCATGCCTTTGGGAAATGGAAACCTGATGAGAATTCCAGACAAAAAACAGATGTGGTTTCCTTTGTATCGCATTACAATTCTCCCAATATCAGAAAACAAAATAAAATTAAAAACACTGTAGCGCTTTAAAGACCAACTGCTATATTTTTATTGTTAGCTTTCGTGGATCAAGTCCAATTCATCAGACCGTTGGACCTTCATCAGACCTGGTCTGATGAAGTGGACTTGATCCACGAAAGCTAACAATAAAAATATAGCAGTTAGTCTTTAAAGTGCTACAGTGTTTTTTAATTTTATTTTGTTTAGTTTTGTTTTCTGATATGCCTGAACCACAGACTAACACGGCTACTATTTCAAAAAATTCTCCCAATGTTTTCTTTGAACAGAATGTGATGCCCCACTCATGATTTTTTTTTTTTTTTTAAAAACCCTGTTCAGGGAAATCCCTATTCCCTGCTATTGCAACTTTTCCTTCCAGGTACGCAGGTCCTTCAAAGCACTCTCCCTAAGCAATCAGACTTGCAAAGGAAACCAGTGTTTACCTCCTGAAGGACAATCACAAAGCATAGTATAATTGTCACCTGTGGCTTGTGCTAGGCTAAGGGAACTCTGTTTCTAATGTCGCACTGGCTATGTCAGTTTGGTTCGATCTAAATTAGGGGTCCCCAAACGTTTAAAGCTGGAGGCCTGTTCACAGTCCCTCAGACTGTTGAGGGGTCAGACTGGTGGTCCTCCTGCCACCACCACTGGCAACCACCACAAGCCCCCACCTCCCCCACCCTGAGGCCCCTCCCCACCACTTCCCTGCTTACCTGCCTAGAGGAGATGCCTGGTATGGGTGAAGGAGGGGTCCAGACTGTACTTCTGGTCATGGGTTTGGGCAGAAAACACTGCTCATGGACGCCAGGAACCATAGGAAAGCTGTGCATGGCCACCCTGGCCTCCAGGAAAGCCATACGTGGCTGCCCCAGGGCTCAGGAAAGCTGCACGCTGCTATTTTGGCTGCCACTTCTGCCAGTGCCGCCAGTCCTGCTTCAATCCTTGACCTTGTCCCCTCCACTTGGCTTGGCATGTCCTTAATGGCACTCCGTAGCAGGGTGGATGTTGTAAGGCTTACAACATCTGCCTTGCTACAGTGCTCCATTGAGGACATGCCAAACCAAGTGGAGGGGACAAGGATTGAGGCGGCAGTGGCGGAAGAAGTAGTTGAGGAGTATCATTTGTTAAAGTGCAGTTTCCAGTTGTAATTCTTCTGCAGGTGTTGATATAATAATGCGATAGACAGGATAGTATGCTTCATAGCATAGGAAAGGACCATGTAACATTCAGATAGGATTTTGTTTAAAAAAGAAAGCAGCTAAACCAACTAATGTAACTACTTCTGTGAATTTGGAAGTAAAATGGAAGCAAAGAGTTACCTTTACATTTTATAAATACTTCAGCACATAGCTGCTGTTTCTGGGCCGTGAATGGGAAATGAACTAATTACAGTACTTCTTAAGAATAAGCACAGATATTCTTAAATCAGTAAGCACCAACTAATGGCTAATTACCAGTGATTAGGTCCTGGGTTTGCTAGTGGTTTATACAGCCAATGCGGTTGATCTACAACACTGGTTAAATTACCGTGGGAATTTTCCTTCCACTAATTTTCATTTAAATTTCCTATTGGAAAATTGCAGTTATCCTTGGCACCTCTTACTTTTGCTTTTCTTTTGTCGTTAACAATGTTAAGAGTCTCATCAGTCATCCATTGAGGTTTCATTTCATTTGGCTACAGGTACAGTCTGTCTTAATTCTTCTTTGTCTTTAATAACATGGCTGTCTGTTTGGCTCAGTGAGCGCTTTCTTCCATCTTCTGATTTGTTTTTGTGGTTGCGTACTTTCAAGAATGTTTGTTCTTGCCATAAAGCTTTTCCTGGATCTGAGCCATCAGACGTCTCTTCTGATGACAACCATTCATTCCTGACGAGGATGCTTGCACCTTCGTCTGGTTTTCATCTTTGACCATTTCACTTTGGGTGACCCCTGTGTGGAATATCCAAGTTTGTAACAAAGCCTGGCTTCCTGACAGTTTCACTGACCCTCCCAAACTTCTTCAACCTACTTAAGATGTTCACCCAAGTGGGAGAACAGAACATTACTGTGCAAGAAATGCCAGCCGTTTCAAGGCAGTACAAAACACGTACTGTATACAGTATATTTGTTTTGCCACGCTTTTATTAAAAACAGTGAACCAACTTGACAATCATCGTGATTCCCTTGTAAAATGCAATTTCATACGCTCTTTTCATTTGTCACAGTAAGTAAAAATGGAGGCCAACTCTCTGATTTTAAAAACGTTTATGATCCTCGGATCTGAATTTAATGAAGTTTTATAAACTTTGCCAAACCAGGAGCCCTAAAAGACCAAGTTGGAGTTCCATAGATCAGGAGTGCCCAATCTACGGCCCAGCGGCCAGATGCGCCCCCCGATGCCAATTCATCTGGCCCACGAAGCCCTCATCATGTTTTACTTCCGCTTCCAGGAGCGATGAGGGCTTCATGGACCAGATGAATTGGCAACAGGGGCCACATCTGGCCCCCGGACCATAGTGACCAGCTCCCTGAACTACGTGACTGGCCCATGCCCTGAAAAGTTTGGACACCCCCGCTGTAGATGATGGAAAAGATTAATGTGGTTGGTTTTTTGTCTCCTTTTTCTTATCTCTCTCCTTGTGCAGCATTAGTGGAGATAACCCTGATTCCTAAATGTCATTTAAACCAGAAGATTTTGAACATTCTCACAGCTCCCCTTCAGCTGGGCATTACAGAGGCACTGGACACAGAGAGAAACAGAACAAAATTAACAAAGCCAACACAAAATCCACACACAGTACTATATGATACCAGTGATGCCGAACCTTGGCACTCCAGATGTTCTTGAACTTCAATTCCCAGAAGCCCTGATCAGCAGGTAACTGAAGTTCAAGAACACCTGGCGTGCCAAAGTTCGCCATGAAGGCTTCAAGAATTTGGGTCTGTCCATGATGGCCATTTTTAGTAAGGGCTGGTGAATAATAAGCAGGATTGCACTGGTCAAGGCCATTGCAATATGCCATTTTGCACAATTCACTTTAATTAAATTAAAAGAAGGTGGGTTTTTTTCTTATACAGTACTTTTCTATATAATGCTAATTGAAAGTGTGGTTGCAAGCAGTTTCTCGATTGGCAGTAGAGTATACAGAAGAGCAAAGAAAAGCATTTCTAAGCAAATGAGCACATCAACAATGATCTACCAGAGGCTAATAATAATAATAATAATAATAATTCCACTCCCTCAGTCCCTCCAGAGATTAGCAGGGGAGATGTGCAATTTGCCAGTATTCTCAAAGAGGCTCAGAAGCCACTTCAGGATACCAATGGTAGGTTCCTTTGACAGCTACGAGCAGTGATGGGATGTCCCCGTTTCCATACGGTTCCCTGGAACCGTTAGGAACAATCCCGGAGGGTTCTCCGGGAGGTTAGTCAACTTTTGAGGCGTCCGGTTCCGGACGCCTCACTGAAAGAATTTTTTTAAAAAAAAATCGGAGCAAAAATGGCTCCAATTGACTGCGCATGTGCAGAAGCTCAATCTGATGTATTGTGCATGCGTTAGATTGAGTTTCTGCGCATGTGCAGTCAATTGGAGCCATTTTGGCTCCAATTTTAATTTTTTTTCTTTCGGCATCGGAGCTGCACCTTTTCAGGGCAGCTCCGGCGGCGGCGGCACCAGCCCTCAGTTCCTCAGCCAGCGCGCCTTCCAAAGACCCCTCCCCAGCCTGCCTGCCCCCCTTGGGCGGCCCTGCCCGGGCGTGGCGGCAGCATTGCTCACCGCGGTAGCGCTTCAGCCCCGGCCTGGGACGCCTCCTCCTTGAGCAGCTTGGAGATCCCATTAGCCGGACTGGGCTGGCTGGACCGGGCGCCCGTCGGGAGGAAGGACAGCATGGAAGGACTGGCTGGGCAGGAGCCTTTTCAGCCCGGCTGCGGCTATGGCGGCAGCTGTAGGCGGTGGCGCCTGCCGCGTTCGGAGGAGGAAGTAAGTGAGGGTTTTGTATTTGGGGTGGGTGGGCGAGTTATTTGTGTTTTGGGCGGGTGGTTGTATTTTTGTTTAATTTTTATTTTATTTATTTATTTATTTATTTTATTCAAGTTATTTACGGGTTTGTGATGGTTGGGTGGTTGAGTTGAGGTTGTGTGTGTGTGTGTTTTTTTTTTTATTATTATTATTATTATTTTTAGCCCCGCCCACAACGTCATGACGTCATGACGTCAGCTCTGCCCATGACGTCATGATGTCATGACATTGGCCACGCCCATGACGTCAGTGACGTCATGGCGTGGTAGTAGATTTTTTGTCATCCCATCACTGTCTATGAGGTTCTAGTTTAGTCTGTCCCAAGCAACTACATGTACTGCAAAGAACTAAGCTAATGCCCACCAACCCACACCGAAAGAGTAGACATTTGCTCAGAAAGATAGTTAATACCTTGAAGACATGAGCAGAATTCAAAAAGATCTTGGTAAGCTCGAATGCTGGGATGAAACCAACAGAATGAAATTTAACAGGGTATAAGCAGAAGGTTTTATACCTAGGGCAGTGATGGTGACCCTTGGCACTCCAGGTGTTCTTGAACTTTAATTCCCAGAATCCCTGATCAGTAGGAGTGCTGATCTGGCCTTTTGGGTAATTGGAGTCTAAGAACACTTGGAGTGCCAAGGTTCGCCATTACTGATCTAGGCAAACAAAAACCAGATGCACAGTTACAAGATGGGGATACTTGGCTCAGTAATACTACAAGCGAGAAAGATCTTCAACCGTCTCTCCCAAAACACAACTCCCAACACTCATGTTCAGTAATAGCCAACCTGATGAAGACACTTGGAGGATTCAGCTCAACTTTCTAATGATATTTGCCCAGCCCTGATTTTCTGTCTTGCTTGTGGACTGCCTGCCTGTGGGTTTTCTGGTTCCCAAATCTTGGTCTAATTTCAATTTCTAGTGCAAAAGTCATGTTGGCTCCATTAAATCAGTTGCAGAATGGTGAGTCAACATTTGTGTAGATCACACTGATTCAACAGGCTGATTCTGATTGGGACTACCAGTCAGATTCATATCCTTCTTTCCATCCCTGTACTGCACAAAACCTCAGCCTCCTCCATAGCTTGGCGGCTCTCAGACCCAAATATTTGGACAAGGACTAAAGCTCAGTAGATTGGCTCCAGAGATACCCTCTTGGCATGCACAACAAACTGGTTTACACCCCACACCACGATATTCTGCAGAGAGTGAAACCAAATATGTCCCGTCTTGGCCTTCACTTGTGGATGCCTGAAATCTACTAGAGAACATACAAATGGCATGAGCATTGTATAAATCAGGGGCCGGTCACGTGGTTCCTCCTGCCATAAAACGCATCTGTGGCTGTTGTAAACGCATTTGCAACAGCCGCGGGTGCATTTACGGAAGCATTTACTCATGAGCAGGTGCGTTTTACTTCCACTTCTGGTAGCAGCGAGGGTGGTGGGGGCTGGATGATTTGGTGCTGTGGGCCGGGGGTGGCCCATGGGCCATAGTTTGGCCACCCCTGGTACAAATCCTTACAGTATTGCTCAGGGGGAAGTAATGGTAGAAACCACTTTTTTCCAGATCCAACCCAGAGCAGAGAAAAGGATCCCATGTGGTTTTCCGCTTTTATATGAAAGAGAGATGTTGATCTTCTGGAATGTTGTATTTGAGTTTATGGTCTTCAAAGAGCTTACATAGTTCATCCATGTAGAGTTGATGTAACTGGTCCACTTCTTCTTCACTGGCACTGGGCTTTTTTTCAACCTTAATGGGTTTTCCAACTTGAGTGCAGAAAGAAACAGGAGGCAAGCAAGAGGATTATTGATTAATTCATTTGGCAAAAGTATTTGCTTCCCACTCCCCCCCCCCCGAGGGCTGGTATCCAGACTTGCAACATTTTTTAATTAAAAAGAGAGAGAGAGATGTGCAACATATTATGTTTTAATATTATTTATTTATTTATTTATTTATTTACATTTCTATACCGCCCTCTTCGCCAAGGCGACCCAGGGCGGTTTAACATATCATAAAACATCAGAACAATACAGGTTAAAAATTAAAAAGTTCTTAAAATCTATAATTAAAACCAATTAAAATTACAACTAAATCTTTGTTTTAATTTAAAAGTTGAGGGAGTGAATAGGGCGCTATATAAATGTAAAGGCCTCCCTTGCTCAAAAGCCTGTCGTTGGTGCACATCTCCGTTTACAGCCAAAAAGCCAGCACTGTCTGCATCTGCAGATGCTTGCATGCTTGCACAGCACACATGACCTGATGAGGGAGTGCAGGGAATGCTGTTTACCTTCTCATCAAAGTGTTACCTATTTATCTACTTCCAATTTCTTGCTTTCAAACTGCAAGATTGGCAGTAGCTGGGAGAGATGATGGGAGCTCACTCTGTCGTGCGGCACTCAGGTCTTGAACTCCTGACCTGTGGTTAAGACATTGAACTTGACGACTGGAAGGTCAGCAGGTCAGCATTTCGAGACCTGAGTGCTGCATGATGGAACGAGCTACCGTTGTCTGTCCCAGCTCCTGTCAACCTAGCCGTTCGATAGGAAGAAATTGCAAGTAATTGCAAGAAATTGGTGGGAAGGTAACAGCGTTCCATGCACTCCGGTGTCTATTCATGCCTGGTTCATGTCTATGGGAATGTCTGCAGACACAGAGAACGCTGGCCCATTAACTATGCCTTTACCCAGTCTGATCTGTTTTCAGGGTGCAAGATTAGAGAAGGTTGGCCTGCACAATCACAGTCACAAGATCGATCAGATTCTTTGGGATTCACTAACTGCGATTCCCCAGCCAGGACACCCACCTTACCACCTCAACAGACCTGGCTTGAAGGAAGAAGAAATCAGCTCATGGGTGAACTCTTGCCAAGAGTGAAGCCGTTGGGCTTTCCATCGTCCTCCTAAAGCTTTATGCTAATTGTATCTGTCAGTCCATAATGGGCTACCTTTGTTTCAGCCAACCTTGCTCTATCTCATTAAGTGTCCTCTGGTTACAGGGGTTGGTGAAAGTTCTGTAAAACCCCTGAGATGATCCAAACAAGCTATAAAACAATTATGGGTAATCGCTGCCTGTCAAACCCCATCAGAGAAAGTGGCCTTACCTTCTGGAAAGGGCCTTTTAAAATAAACATTGTGAGGAAGGGTGGCTGGGTCAGTTTATGCCTTCTTGGCCAAAATGAATCTTTGGCCCTGGAAAAGCTCCTTCAATTCACCGCAAGGCAGCAAATCCTTCTTGCCAGTGAAGGTGGCCTGGCCCTTTGGTAGGAGCACTGGTTGTTTGGGAGGGTGACATACATTAGACTCCCAACTGGTGACAATCTGATTTTGGGTGGCCCTGTCAATATTGTCAATGGCCCCTCAACTAGTGTCTAAGGTCGGTTTTACAACCTCCGTGACTAACATCCTGAGTTGAGTGTGACAAGAGAGGGAACAGAGGAGTGGGGGAGAAAGAGCAAACAAATCAGTAGAGGATAGATGGAGAGAAAGGTCTCCCTTGCTTGGAAGCCAGTCATATCTGACTCTAGGGTTTGGTGCTCATCTCCGTTTATAGCCAAAGAGCCAGTGCTGTCAACATCTGCTTCCATGGTCATGTAGCAGGCATGCCTAGATGTTGGAGCGGAAAGAATGCTATTACCTTACTGCCAAAGCGGTACCTATTTGTCTACTTGCAATTTCTTTCTTCCAAACTGCTAGGTTGGCAGGAGCTGAGACAGATAACAGGAGCCCACTTCGTCATGCAGCACTCAGGTCTCGAACAGTTGACCTCCGACCTTTCAGTAATCAAGGTCAGCATCTTAACCGCTAAGCCATCACAATCCCTATAGGTCCCCCCTTTTGTTGTTCAGTCGCACAGTCGATTCCGACCCTCTGTGACCCCATGGACCACTGTCCTCCAGGCACTCCTGTCCTCCACCATCCCCCTCAACTCGCTCAGCTCTGTGCCCATTATCTCTACAATACCATCTAAGCCTTCCTAATTATGGGAACAAGCAGCGTTGCAGTTGTAAATCTGTATGTTTAGGCAGTCAACCGGGCCATCCTTGAAGCAAAGTGCACAGAACACTGTTACCTTTACCACCAAAGCGGTACCTATTCATGCAGCACCCAAGGGATAAAAAGAAGGAATACCACAACCCTATTATATATAGTAAAGCCCGCAGTGGCTTAATGATTAAGACGCTGAACTTGACAACTGGAAGGTTGGCAGGTCAGCAGTTCAAGACCCAAGTACTTTGTACAACATGTGCTTTGTAATTAGATTTGGGTTTTATTATATGCTATGTACAGTATGTTACATGGGACTGCAGTGGCTCAAGTGGTTAAGATGCAGAACTCACAGACTGGAAGGTCGGAGTTCAATTCCCGGGTACTGCATGAAGGAGTGAGCTTCTGTCTCTGTCTCAGTTCCTGCTAACCTAGCAGTTCGAAAGCAAGAATTGCAAGTAGATAAATAAGGACCACTTCAGTAGGAAGGTAAACAGCATTCTGTGCACTCCGGTGTCGAGGCATGCCTGCTGCATGTCCACAGAAATGCCTGCAGATACAGACAGCGCTGGCTATTTGGCTATAAACAGAGATGAGCACCAAGACCTAGAGTCAGATACGATTGGCTTTTGAGCAAGGGTGACCCTTACCTATATGTTACGTAGTTTTGTTTAATATTTTTTAAAAATTAATTAAAAAGGGAAAAAAGCCACCTGCCGTTCTCCCACATTTTCTCATGACCGTCTTTGTGCCTGTTTTGTTTTAGAACCCCCGCGAAAGGATGCAACATCCCTCTCTCCTTGTCTCTCATGACTCACCCACAGTATGGATGGGTCCCCGGTAAGGAAGCAGCCCAAAACTGTACTGGAAGATCCCTCGGGCATAGAAGAGAGGGAGAGAGACGCCCATGAGCTTCCGTAAATGTTCTTGTGTCCACCTCAGCCAGGAGCCCTCAGGGTTGTCAACTTGGTTGAATAGCTCATTCTCTCCAAAGGAAAATACAGGGACCAGTGGTGTGCTGGAGAGAAGAAGAAGGAAGTTGTCATATTGTTATCATTTCTGCTGCAGCTCTGTTAATGGTGTCTAAAAGAAATCACAGTTGAGACCAGTACCTAAACAAAGAGTATGACATCCTGGCTATCTGTAGCTTTTTTCAGGTCCCGTTCCACTGCTGCCACCACCCAGGTGTTAGAAAGAAAGCATGTGAAGTCATACACATGTAGGGTCACCCAATGGTTTGGAACCATGGATGATCCCATCAAGAAGCAAGGAAGAGTTAATAGGAGATGGAATCAGCAGGCATAGACCAGCTATTCCATTCAACCATAAGGTGTGGGTGTCCAACACTTGTTAAAGGTACAGCTGAAGTGATTGGGCACTGAGAATTTCCCTCACAATTCTCTACTGAAATGTCCAATACTTGTTCACCAGGTAATCTCTAAACCAGGGGTTCCCTAACTCGAGTCTCCAGATCTTGTTGGAGTTCAGCTCCACCTGCCATTCTGGTCAAACCTTTTGGGAGTCCAAGACCAACACAACAAGAAACATGGTTTCGCATACTTTCACAAATCAGTATAATGTTCTGTTGTCCTTTTGGGGAAAGGGGAAGTGACTGGCCTGAAGATTTCCCACAGCTGCCCTGAGTCCTACAGGACTAGACCTTCATTCTGCTGCAGCTGCTAAGCCCCACTTGAGAGTCCTGGAGAAGATTCTACACCAGGTGTGCTGACTTGGGCTTCTGGTAATAGAGGTCCAAGGACAGCTGGAGAGCTAAGTTTGAGGAGCTTTGTTCTAGACCATCATGAGCTCCACCTGGCAATCCTGGGTGAGCTATATGAGAACTGGTCCTCCCTCCCAGAGGTTGCCTCAACAATGGGGGTCAACAGATGTTGTTTTCTGGGAAATCCTTTGCCTTGTTCCTGGTTTCCAGAAGATCTTCTGTTTTGTTCCTGTGGTCTGTTGCAGTGCTTTGCCTTGCTCCAAACCCTAAAGGTCCTCTGCCTTATCTGTTCTCCTGGTCACCTAACCTCTGGCTCATTTGGACTACACTTTCATCATCAGGACTAGGGTTCCCCAAACTTGTACTGACGTGGGCTTCTGGGAATTGAAGTCAAGAACATCTGGAGAGTCAAATTTGAGGAATCTGGGACTGGACTAATCCTGCTTCCCTGGCTTGATTTGGAGTTGAATTCTGGCGTGAAATGCAGTTATTGTTCAGCCTATTACCTGCTTGTCCTGGTGTTCATGTTATTTGCCAGCTGTCCATGCCCTGGATTATTTGTTTGTTAGTTTGCTTGTTCCCACTTGTATGCTGCCCTACTCGCAGAGCAACTCAGGGCGGTTGGCAAAGTGTAGCAAAATGTCACAAACTATAAAGTCAAACAATAAAACACATTGGCCTCTATTGGCACTGCAGCTGGACATTAGGGAGGCCCAGGGGTCGGAGCCCAGGGCTCCTCAAACCTCCCCATGACTTACCCATGCTGCATGGCCAGCCGAATGAACCCCTTCCGGTTTGCCAGCAGCACCTTAAAAGCTCCCGGATGGGCATCCAAAGCTTCCCGAGCTCCTCCTATCATGATGGTGAGGACATTTCCACCTCCTGGCTTCCTCAGAATGTGGTAACCAGATTCCTTGTCAGAAGTAACCAAACCTGGGTAAGAGAAAATGCAAACCGTTGATTGCTTGACCTACAGGTATGGACATCACCAAAGCAAAAACATGGAAATCAATCTCTGTGTACAAAATACTAAATTGCTATTAGAAAAAAAAACTTAAGCAATCTGTGCTTCATCATTTGATTTGAATTTCTGCCCTGATTCTACCTAATTTGTAAATCTGCTTTGCTTCATCCCAGAAATGAATCTGGCTGTACAGCTTCAATCAAGATCTCATACTAACCTACATGAGTAGCACTCAGTGCATTCTCTGGGCGGTTCACAAGTTAATTAGTATTTTGGCCCCAACCTGCTGGGTACTCATTATACCAACCTCAGAAGGATGGAAGGCTGAGTCAAGCTTGGTCCCTGATCAGGATCAAACTCACAACCTTTTGGTTGCAGTACAGCAGTTTAACCGCTGCACCACCAATTTAGGTAGTAATGTGGGCTGCAGCTGTAATAAATGCACAGCCGCCTTTGTCTTGACCTGTTGGTCTCTCTTGCACCCACATTTCCTTTCCCTCTGTGGAAGTTAAAAAGATGCCTCCGTGCCTCCCCTCTTCCACCCCCTCCCCAGCATTTAAAAACAACAACCTTCCTGGGTCTTCTAAATGTCTTACCTCCACTCATAATGTAGTCGCGAAAGAAAGGAGCCCTGAAAAAGAGGTTCAGCATCATCAGGTGAGGGTTCAGCCCTGGAAAGATCTTGGAGAATCCTGTTGCTTCGGTGCAGAAGTTGACGAAGGCACCGGCCGCCAACACCCCGTGGGGATGGAAGGCAAAGAGGTAGTTCTGGCCAGGATCGAGGTCTGCCGTCTTCACCAGCTGCAAAAACAAAGTCACTTCATCTCCTCATGACCTCACATCCCAGAGAAGAAAAACTAAGCCTCTTGACTCCCAAGCCTTTCATGAATAACGACGGAGAGATTGTAGCATTCAGAGAAGAAGTGGTTGCTTTATGTTTTGCTTTTTTTCCTAGGCACACAGTCAGTCTATCCATCCATCCATCTATTCCGGGGGTGCCTAAAATACGGCCCGGGGGCTGGATCTGGCCCTGATGCAAATTCATCTGGCCCACAAAGCCCTCATAGATCCTGGAAGCGGAAGTAAAATTCACCTGTACAGACACATTTTACTTCCACTTCCAGGAGCAACTATGGCATCGCAGGCTGGATGAATTGGTGTTGGGGGCCAGATCCGGCCCCACGGGCCATAGTGACTAACTCCCTGAACCACGTGACCATCACACGGCTTGAAAAGTTTGGAACCTCTGATCTATTCATCCGTCCGTCCATCCATTCCTATTTATAAATGTTGCTTTGGATGTTGTACATAAGGGATAAAATGGAAATACAGAAAACCCCAAATACATAAAATGATTATAACCAAATCAGAAACATTGACAAAGGCAACAGCCAAAATCAAAGAACTTAGGAGGGAAAAACTTATTAATGTAGGGGTCAGTAGTTGCCAAATGCCTCCTTGTAAAGCTCTGATTTAACCAACTGCTGTGGCTCAGTGGTTAAGAAGCTCGCCTTATTAGCTGGAAGGCCAGCAAGTTGGCAGTTTGAGACCCAGGTACTGCATGAGATCAATAGGGACCAATTCGGTGGGGAAAGATCTTGGGGACATGAAAGGAGCTTCATTCGGGTATCCCCTGAGCAGAGTTTCTCCAGCAAAAATACTTTCAACCCAGAATATTTTCTGACATGAAATTATTATTGTTATACCGGTTTATGGAATGACAGGATGGAGGGATCCTGCTATCTCTCTGGATCTATTGTAGCAATTTAGCATCAATTTCCATCAGAGTTTTCTGGAAAAACTTGCAGCAGCAGCAACAGAAATGGGGTCTAGCAGATCGGTTTAGATGGGCCACAGCTGATCCATTTTGCCTCCACTACTGTCACAGATCACTGCCACCAATCAGCTGTGGTCAGTCCCCGCAGATCAGCTGAAGCCCATCTCCACTGGTAGGTGGTAGCAATCTGCAGTTGCAGCTGACATTGAGGCACAGCTGATTGATTGAGACTTACGGATGCACACACTGATGCAAATACCATCTGACCTGAAATCAAAATAAATAACCCTGACTGTGACATGATGTTTTTCTACCGTGTTTTTCACCCTGCATTAGTATGTAATCAGATGGTCCATGTTTTTCTCTTTGAGCTTTCCTGCTCTCAAGGCCATTCTTTATGCATCCGTCCTGCTGATTTAATTTACAACTTGGTTTCGTCATCTGATTGGAATGCAGTTCTCCGCTCCCTCGGTCCCAATCCACCAGGAATCCGTTAACCCTAACCATAATGGAACTAAAAAGTAATGAAGTGACATAACGCTAGTATAACAAGAAGAACCAATGACAGAAATACTGTGGTCTCTCTACAGCAGGGGTGCACAAACTTTTTGGGCCATAGGCCAGTCATGTGGTTCAGTGGGCCGGTCACATGGTTCAGCAGGCCAGTCATGTGGTTCCTCCAACCGGAAGTGGGAGTAAAATGCATCTCGCAATCTGTTTTGCAACAGGATGAGATCGATTTTAAACTGCCATTTTTTCTGTTTAAACCAGAGGTGCCCAAACTTCACTATACAGGTGCATTTTACTTATGCTTCCGGGAGCAATGAGGGTGGCATGGGCCAGATGAATTGGCATCGGGGGCCAGATCTGGCCCATGGGCCATAGTTTGAGCACCCCTGCTCTACAGTTAGCAGAGTTATTTCAATGTGGGTTTGGGTAGATTGGAAGCTGGCTGGAATGAAATGGAATTTCCTGAGAGCAAGTGAGAGAGCATACGATTTGCTCTTATAAGAGGGAAAAGAATGACATCAGAGCAGGTTGTAGGTTTTCACACGCAGCCGTATGAGTGTCCCCCACTGAAATCTGCTGCCCACGAGCGAATACACGTGAAGTCCTTATTATTAGTCCATCCCTCTCCTCGAAACTCTTCCTGCCAGGCAGAAGCTCAGTCTACTGCAGCTCACTGTTGACTGTGCCTGTGTGCCCATTCAAGCAATCTCACCTCAATGAGGTGAGGCTGGGAACAGGTTGTCCCATTTTGCTACCTTAATGCATGGGGCCAAGTAGGGGTTCCACCTGGAGATCATGTTTGCTGAATTTCCAGGGGACGTGATCTCCACATTTTCCACCTTGGGAAGTTTGCTTCCCATCAGGGCATTGAGTTTAATATATTTCATCCTAAAGCATGAGTGGGGGAAGGAAGGGAAACCTGGTATCACCACCTCCAAATTAGGGTGGCCTAAAGTTTAGAAGGAACTGCAGTGGCCTAGTGTTTAAGACGCTGAACTTGACAACTGGAAGGTTGGCAGGTCAGCAGTTCGAGACCCGAGTGCTGTGTGACAGAGTGAGCACCTGTCTCTGTCCCAGCATCTGCCAACCTAGCAGTTCAAAATCAAGAAATTGCAAGTAGATAAATAGGTACCACTCTGGCAGGAAAGGTAACAAGGAAAGGTAACAACCTTCTGTGTGCTCCAGTGTCTAGTCATGCCTGCCACATGACTACAGAAATGTCTACAGACAGAGACAGCACTGGCTCTTTGCCTGTAAATGGAGATGAGCACCTCACCCCTAGAATCAAATGTGACTAGCTTTTGAGCAATGGTAACCTTTATTTTAGAGATTAGAAAGGTTATTTTTGGACTAGAAATCCAGAATCCTCACCAAACATGGCCAAGATCTTGATCAGCCACATGAAAATATGACTGGGTTCCTGCATCTTCAAAGTTATGTAAAACAGGGAATTCCATCAGGTGTTTTTTACGTAGTTTGCTCACTTGTCAACCTCAGAAAACAGTATTTTTGAACTTTCTGGAACTGCTGCCTTGGAAGATCCAGAAAGCTGTATTTCAAAAAGTTACTTTTCTAATGTCTGCTCAGATGGTAAAAAAGAGAAATGTTAGAGGTGATTCAAGACAACTTTGTTGTAGTTTTGAAAAAAAGAAATAATGTAATAATGGGCTGGGATAGCCAGATAAAAGCCAAAATTAAAACAAATCAAAAATAACAACAAATAAATAATAAACCAAAAAGTGATATGATATGAAATAACAGAAACACACACACACACACAGACAGACAACAATTTGTTCTGGGGTTGGGGTTGGGGTTGGGGTTGGGAGTAGATTCTAGTTTAATTTCTTTTTCATCCATGGAACATTGACATTTGTTGTTCAGTCACAGTTGGGTCTGACCCTTTGCGACCCCATCGACCACCACACACCAGGGCTCCTCTGTTGGCTTGGTACCAAAAAAAAAACCCCTTGTGATCCATTGGTTTAAATAGCTTTTTCCTGTTTGGTTTTTCAATATTTTTCTTCACCCTGGAATTAAATTAAAGCCATTGCCATCATGTGCTCTCAGATACCAACTGATTACTGTCTGCTTGTCATCTTCCTTCCTTCCTTCCTTCCACATCAGATAGTCGGTCCTTTGACTGAATCCGTGACTAAGTTTTTCTTCTTAAGAGCTCATAAAAAGACTATTGTTTTAACTGGTGGCTTTTTTCTAAATATGTGTGTCTTTTGATGTTTACTTTATTATTATGTTGTTATTGTTGTTGTTAATTTGGGTGTGTTACTGCATAATCATGAGCAAAGCAAGTATGCAGCCGCACTGAATGACCATATGACCATTTGTCTTTTCTTATAGTGTCATTCCACCAGCAGCAAGATCAAAAGGAAATGTTCCAGTGTTTTATGATGTCCAGACAAGGGGAACATCTGTGTTCATGGTTGACTTCCTTTGGTCAACAAGCAGAACCTTCCTTCCGTCCCAAAGCATGACAGAGCCTCAAAATGTTAGGGAGTTTGTGGAACTCATAACGTTCTGACTGCAATACTGTACAGCAGTTTTTAACCACTGCACCACCAGGGCTGAAGTCCTCCTACTCAGAACCAGGAAGCGTTTTTTATGGCAAGAACAAGCACTCTTGTGGGTGTGCAAGAGCAAAACCAAATTAGAAGCTGGAGGAAGGAGCTCACTGGACAAGGAATAATCTTAAAGCAGGATATGGCCACAGAACTCAACCTTCCCATGTCACTCAGAGGACCCTGAAGAGGCTGAGGGTCACTGTGTAAATGATGGAATACATAGAACCCAGCTCATTTGGCTGGCCTGTCCATTACTACTGGAAACATGTATCAGTGAGGACTTAACTTTGGCCAACGACAAAGCCAAGAAGGTGGCTTCATTTGGGCAGTTTAAAATTTGACCTGGACACGAAAGAAAGTGACTCCTTTGGGAAAGAAGGAAAACAAGTTTGTCAACTCCTACAGTCCCCAACTAACGAGGACGCTAGGATTTGTGGGGAGATGTACTCCAAACAATCTAGAAGGCAAGAGGTCACATCGCTCTGGAGGCTATTTGCTTCATCTAACTTGATGAAGAAGGGAAGGCTATGCAGAGTCTCCTGAAGCTGTGACCTTTGATATCTGGAAATTTAGCCTCTCTTCCCTTCATGGCTTGCCTTTGAGTGCTGACTTTTTGCAAATGAGTGCTGACTTTTTAGGATTTTAACTTCTGTCTCTTTACGTCAAGCTCTGTGTTGTCCAAGGTGTCATGGGAGAACTCCTTTAGCATTTTAATTTCTCAAATGAATGAATGGTGCACCATTTAGACTTCAGTGCAAAATAGATTGCACATCACCCATATTGGTTTTCAGCTAATCTTACGGACTTATGTTTCCAACATGGGACTTGGCCAAGTGAGCAGATTAAAATCAATTAAATTCTACTGCAGAGGTGTCAGACAACGGTGCATTTTATCTCCTTAGCTGTTCAAATCATATGTGGAGTGAATCACATAGAAAGCTGGATTAGATTCAAAGGAAGGAGGAGTGGAAATTGATGGAAGAAACTCCAATAAATTAAGATATACAGGTGACACAATAGTGATGGGAGACAATGGTAACAACTCAAAGCCCTACTGATTAAGTTTAAAGATGTCTAACAGTTGGGATGGCTCAGAGGAGTAGAACGGTAAAGGTAAACGTTGCCCTTGTTCAAAAGCCAGTCGTATCTGACTCTAGGGTTCAGTGCTCATTTCTGTTTATAGCCAAAGAGCCAGCGCTGTAGGTGTCTGCAGACGTTTATGTGGGCATGTGGCAGGCATGACTAAACACTGGAGTGCATGGAATGTTGTTAAAATTTCCACTGAAGTGGTACCTATTTATCTACTTAAAATTTCTTACTTTCAAACTACTAGGTTAGCAGGAAATGGGACAGAGACAGGAGCTCACTCTGGCTTGCAGCACTCTGGTCTTGAACTGCTGTCCTGCCAACCTTCCAGTCATCAAGTTCAGTGTCTTAACCACTAAGGCACAACAGTCCATTTACCCTGGAGTAGAAATCACCAAGGCAAATGGGTGAAATAACTAATTCTAAGCTTCAAATTCCAGGATACACCAGACAGCAAGGCCTCTGATCATGTTTACTGGAGGATGATGGGAACTGTAGTCCAAAATACAACTCTTACAATTAATGGTGGGCAATCATGAGTTTCTCCCTGAAAGCAACCCTTGTGGAAACTGTGATGTGAGCATCAACCATCAACACATCCCCCAAACAGCAAATGTTTATTTTAAATAATTAGTGGTTAATGTTAGCCTTTCTTTGCCCATCCTTCACTCAACTCCTGGTTGCCATGGTACCACCCTTCTCCTCAGAAAGATGCACATGGGTTAAATAATATGACCTGCTCCCTTGTCATGCAGCAAGGTGATCTCGATTAATGGCTCATTGGAGTTCGTTATTTGCTTACAGAATGAGGGCAGAAGAGCTAAGAAACATGAACATGGCATTAACCAGGCGGTGAGTTAATGAAGTTGACTGTGGAAGTGTGTGCTTTTCCACACCTCGTGTTTCTTTGCTTTGCTTTGTCTGGAGAAATTGTGCAAACACTGGACAGTTTCCACAGCGTTTCATTTTGTCTAAGCCACAGCTTGGGGGGGGGGGGGGGAATATTGTTCTGGATAAAGACTCAAAACAGTCATGTTTTTATCTAAGCAGCTGTCATACAGTCTCTTCTTCCAGAAAACTTTGGGGTGATCAAATTATAAGTTACAGGCAGCACATTACAAAAAAATACCTCCCACCCGCACCAATTAAAAAATCTAGTTTAAAACTTTTAAAAGCATGTGTGATCCTCCTCTAAATGAGTATGTTTGGGGGGGGGTTGCTCCCTCCCCACCTCTCCCCAACTGCCCTGCCAGCCAATTTTTCAGCTCTTTCCTGAAGGGCAGCAATTCTGTCTGGAGACGAAGTTCAACTGGCAGGAGGCTCCATAGGAGGGCCGGAGCGGATACCAAAAAGGCTCTTCTTCTAGTGCTAGAGAGGTGTGATCATCAGGGTGTGATCTTGTGACCCAAAGACAAATCATAGACAGAAAGATGCCTTTGTGCTTCTTCTTCTTCTTCTTCTTCTTCTTCTTCTTCTTCTTCTTCTTCTTCTTCTTCTTCTTCTTCTTCTTCTTCTTCTTCTTCTTCTTCTTCTTCTTCTTCTTCTTCTTCTTCTTCTTCTTCTTCTTCTTCTTCTTCTTCTTCTTCTTCTTCTTCTTCTTCTTCTTCTTCTTCTTCTTCTTCTTCTTCTTCTTCTTCTTCTTCTTCTTCTTCTTCTTCTTCTTCTTCTTCTTCTTCTTCTTCTTCTTCTTCTTCTTCTTCTTCTTCTTCTTCTTCTTCTTCTTCTTCTTCTTCTTCTTCTTCTTCTTCTTCTTCTTCTTCTTTTACTGCTCTGCTTTCCAAGGAAAGGAAATCCCCCCTCCACTGCAAATTCTGTTCCAGTTAATTTATCCAAAGCTTCAAGAATGTTGACTGTCAATCGTTTCCCTTATCTTAGCTCTGCAAATTACTGTATTCCAATAACAATTCCGCTTAGTGTTATTTCCCTAGCATGTGATCTCTTGGGTGCCTTCTGATCCAACAGACTTCTAAAATATTTAGACAAAGATCCTGATCAAAGACTCAGGAACAAATTTATCAGTCCTGAGGTAAGAGGAAAAAGTGGCTACAAATCAGGAAGCAGAGAGATGTGCTGTGGTGGCTCCATGGTTAAGAAACTCGCCTTGGTAGCTGGAAGGCTGGAAAGTAGACAGTTTGAGACCCGGATACTGCATGACGGATTGAGCGCCCATCTCTGTCCCAGCTTTTGGGGTCATGAAAGGAGCCTCATTTGGGTGTTCTCAGAGTGGAGTTTCTCCAGCAAAAAAAATCCTTTCAACCCAGAATAATTTCTGACACAAAATTATTATTAGGAAGCAGAGAGTAAACATTCATGAGCAAGTCTTGACATGGGCTGATGAGGCCAACATTGGGTCCTTTGAAGCTGTGTTGGGTCATTCTTCTTCTTCTTCTTCTTCCTCTTCCTCTTCCTCCTCCTCTTCTTCTACTATGTCCAGATCAAACTTTAAACTGCCAAAATGAAGCCACTTTCTTGACTTTGTCGTTAGTTAAACTTAAGTCCTCATCGGTACATGTTTCTAGCAATAATTGGCATATCAGTAAATTAGCTGGATTCAGGGCTGTTTCAGGGCAAGGAGTTGGAGGTAGCCATTGAAGCAAAGGCCATCAAGAGCACGCAAATTGCCGTGGTCCATCTACCAACAAATCTAGCCAGGAAAGCGATGGAGAAGGGCCGGGTACACATTGGCTGGATAATCTACCGACTTAGGGAGAAGGTTGATGTGCAGAAGTGCTTCAAGTGCTGGGCTTTTGGACACCGGGCCCGCAACTGCAAGGGAGTGGACAGGTCCAAGTGTTGTCTCCCATGTAGTGAAGCTGGCCACACCTGTGAGGTGTGTAAGAACGAGGGGGTGAAGTGTGTACTGTGTGAGGATCAGAGGAACCACCCAACAGGGAGTTTTGGGTGTGCAGCCTACCAAGCAGCAGTGAAGGCAGTGGTAAACAGGAGATGAAGATCCTCTAGCTAACTCTTAATCATTGTGTGACAGCGCAGGACCTGCTGAAGCAAACTGTGCGGGACCTGGATATAGGCATCGCTATTCTGTCTGAGCAGTACAGGGACATTGAGAGTTCATGAGCATGGATTGCTTACACATCTGGCCATGCAGCACCTATCTGGGTATACGGGCATAATTTTCTCTAGGAAACGCCGCAAGTACTAAGAACAGGATTCACTTGGGTCAAAGTGGATGGCATCTATATATACAGTGTTTATGCTCCACCCAGCGCCTCACAGGATGAATTGGAGGCTCTGCTGAACAATTTGGCTGAGGATGTGAGAGGTCAATGGCCACTCATTATTGCAGGTGACTTTAATGTGTGGGCCACAGAATGGAGTAGTAGAGAGACCAATAGGAGGGGGTGCGACACTCCTGGACTTTGTGGCTTCTTTAGATGGAGTCCTCCTTAATAATGGTTCAACTCCAACATATATATGGGATGGCAATACAGTACTGTACCTCCATTATATTTGTGACCTTTTCCAGTGAGAGTCTATTTTCACGAGTTAAGATGTGGCAAATGAGTGACTTCTACACCTACAGTGACCACCAGGCCATCATTTTTGGAATTGCCGCACAGGGAGGACGAAGGGTGACCGACCTGACAGCTCAAGCCAAGTGGAACATCAGGTCTTTTGACCACGAATCTTTCATCATTATGATGCAAGAGAACATCCAGTTAGCTAGCTCTGTGGAGTATATGTCCTCGCAGCTCATGTCACTGGTTACTAGTGCCATGAAGAAAGGTTCCGGGGGAAATCACCACACACCGATCTCTGTGGAGATTGCCGAACTCTGGAGACTGTGCCACCGCACTCGGCGAAAGGCACAGTGTGCCCAAGGTAGTGAGGACTATGAGGCTTTGAGGCATCAACACTGGGAGGCATGGGGGGGGCCCTTGAAGAGAGCCATCAGGGACAGCAAGAACTGCATGTGGAAGGAGTTGTGCGATGTGGTCAACAGTGGCCCATGGGGTAGGCCATACAAGACAGTAATGGCCAGGTTAAAAAGCTGTACAATGGTCTCACCATCTTGCCTAGTACTTCTCAAAAAGATAGTAACTACTCTCTTCCCAGGCCAACCGGGACTCGCCTATACCAAGGAAGTGTCAGCTGATCACTGCTTTGACGTACCAACTATTTCAGAGGAGGAGCTGATCAGGGCCTGTAGTAAGATTGGGGATGCGAAGGCTCCTGACCCAGATGGTGTCTCCAACATTGCCCTTAAAACTGCCATCAGGTCCTGACCAGAAAGCTTCCTAGAGATGTACAACATGTGTCTCGCTCAGAGAATCTTCCCAAGCCAATGGAAAGTGCAGAAATTGGTCTTTCTTCCAAAAGAGAAAAAGCTGCTGGATGATCCATCATTTTATCAACCGATATGCCTGCTGGATATGGCAGGTAAGGTACTCGAGAGGATCATCTGTAACCTGATGGAGGAGTTCGGCAAAAGAGCTCAGGGATTGTCCGAAAGCCAGCACGGATTCCGGAAGGCAAGATCTACGGTGGGTGCCATCAACGTAGTCATAGATATTGCCCACAAGGCCATAGAAGGCAAACACTGGAAGAGAGGTGCCAAGAAGTACTGCGCTATCATCACCTTGGACATGAGAAACATGTTCAACTCAGCTGGATGCACTTAGATTTATGGAGATTCCGGAGTACATCAGATGCATAATTGTGAGTTATTTCACAGATTGAACCTTGTTGTATAACACCGATGCTGGACTTCAAACCTATAACATCACAGGAGGTATTCCACAAGTCCAGTGCTCGGACCTCTCTTGTGGTTGCCTATGCCAGTAGGAACAAGGACAGTTGGATTTGCAGATGATGTGGCGATAGTGGTTGTTGCCAAACATCTGGAGGAAGTTGTCCAAACTGCAAATGAGAGTGTTGCCAAAAATTTGTCAGTGGTTCTCATTAGCTGGTTTGCATTTAGCAGATCATAAGACTGAGGCAGTTCTCATGACCAGTAGGAAAGCCAGGGGAGACCATCACCCTTACTGTTGGAGGCTGTAGTATCCTCTCGCAACCATCACTACAATATCTGGGTGACCAGATAGATGCCAGGCTACACTTTGATGAGCATTTGCAAATTGTGAGTGCAAGGGCCAGAGCAGTATGTAATGCATTGATGAGGATCATGCCCAATAGAGGCCCGTGACAGACTCGCCCAAGACTCCTCTCAAGTGTTGTTAGTTCCGTGTTGCTGTATGCAGCCCCGATTGGGTCAGAAGCTACAGGGACATCGTACATGTGACGAATAACTTCAACATACTGTAGGAGTGCCCTGCGGATGGCTCGGGCATTTTGAACAGTCTTGTACGATGCCATGTGTGTCATCGCTGATATGATGCCAATCCATCTGATGGCAGAGGAACTGGATGAGATTTAGCGGCGGAGGCGAGTAAATCAGGTGAAGGAATGACGCACAATTACTACAGAAGCCAGGATAGAGAGGGCAGCACAATGGCAGCAGATCTGGGATACATTGACCAAGGGACGGTGGACTCATCGCCTTATCCCGGACATCAGTGCATGGTCAACAAGACAGCATGGAGAGGTGGATTGCTACCTCATACAGCTGTTGACAGGGCATGGCTGCTTCAGAGCCTACCAACACTGCTTTAGGCTAAATGATGATGCTTTGTGCCCCGTCTGCCAGTCTGTGCAGGAAGACGCAGAGCATGTGTTTTTTCATTGTCCATGCTTTGATGCAGAACAGGAAATTTTACAGAGGCATCTTCAACGACAGCTGTCTCTGGAAGACATCATCAGTGAGATGTTGAGCAGGGAAACTACCTAGGCCATGATGTCCAATTATGTGGCTGGGGTCATCTTGGAACTTAGACGTGTGGAGAGACTGCGAAGAGGGCACAGCCAGAGGCATAGAGGAAGAGGACGAGCAGCCAAATTGGAGGAGGGTTTTTAACAACCAGTCTGCCCCCCATGAAGTAATGCCTGACGGCGGTCCCACAGGGTGGGCAACACTCACCCTGGCCAACCCCTGGCTACGGCCCTGGCTGGATTCTGTATTTCTTCACATTCACACAGCCCCCACTTGAGCCTGTTGGTCTTACATTTAGAGACTCTGGCCCTCAACCTATTCAGGGTCCTTCCAGTGACATGCAGGGGAGGTTTAGTTCCTCAGACATCTCCTCCTCCTTTTATGCTGTTCCTTGTCCAGTGAGCTCCTTCCTCTGTCTTCTAATTTGGTTTTGCACTTGTGTCCTCTCAAGAATGTTTGTTCTTGCCAGAAAGCTTTTCCTGGACTTAAGGCAGATCTCCACTCAGGGGATGTCGATGGTCCTTCTTTTGCTTAGTTCTCTCGGCATCTGCTGCTACTTCTGTCCTGATCTTAGGTGGAACGATACCTACAAGAGGATATATTTTCTCAACTGGTGTAGGTTTGAGGTATCCAGTCTCAATACTCGTGGTTTCATTAACATCAATATCAACTTATTTTGCATGTGTGAATGCACTCCATACTGGAGCAGATTGCTGATGACACTACATTATTTAGGTTGGTGATGGGAGCAAAATGATTGGATTGTGAAGAGCTGCACCCAATCTTATTAGCATTTTGCCCCATACACTCTTGGTACTCATTTTACTGACTTCAGAAGGATGGAAGGCTGAGCCGGCCATGAGTCCCATCAGGATCGAACTCACCATGTCAGCAGTCTTGGCTGAAGTCCAGCAGTTAAACCACTGCACCACCAGGGCAAATTTACACTGAGGTCAGAAGATGCCAATGGTATGCAAATCAACATCCCTTTCAGCCCCTTTTCTTTTTGCTGGGTGAACAAGTTTATTTTAGTTTGGCAGTGCAATAATGTCGGTGCGGTCCCGAAAGCAGTCGCAGAAAGCGACCTTTTGCTTATTCCAGTGCCACTGCTTTTTCTCCACCTCCTGGTTTGCAACTGGGTGTACAACCAGCTTTCTTAAGCACAGAGTGATGGGGTGGATGGGTGGGATTAGGCCTCCCCCCGAGAGATTAACCAGTCCTTTTATTCCTCCCCTAATAGCTGTATACTATAAAGGATGGTTCTGGGATAAGGTATGGAAGAAAGGAGCTGGGGGAAGGTCCCTTGTGCTAGCAGGGAAGCAGAGCCGGTCCTACCATCAGGTTGCATGGGGATGAGGGAAGCAGCCGCAGGATGTCAGGACATTTTAGAGCAGGTGTTCCCAACCTAAGGCCTGTAGGTCGGAACCGGTTCTGATCTGGGACACCCCAAGTTCAGTTTATCTTTCTCACACTAGGACAGACAAAAGGAACTGGAGAATGAACTCACCAGAAATTGCCTTCATTTTGACAGTTTTACATCTGGCCTAGACACTGAAGAAGAAGTTTGCAAGTTCAGAATTAAGGAGACCCATCTTCATAGCGTTCCTCCAAGAATCTACTGTGTTTCCCCGAAAACAAGACACTGTCTTATATTTATTTTTCCTCAAGAAGACACCCTATGACTTATTTTCAGGGGCTGTCTTATTTTTATTACACCACTTCTTTACTGCTCTGCGCTGGGACACTGCATAGCCAGGCCTATCACTATGTCTTATTTTCAGGGTATGGCTTATATTGCACAACTGCTCAGAAATCCTGCTACGGCTTATTTTATGGGTATGTCTTATTTTCAGGGAAACAGGGTATTTACTTCTTCCAGATTTGCTGCTTAATGCGTTTTGCACACACCCAGTTAGCAAAAAAAAAAGAAAAAACCAACCTCCAATTTAGGACTGCAATGACAACCCTGAGGACTAATGATCTTGGGTAGCAAAGTCCACAGTGAAGGGTGATGGTCCCCAAATGGATTAAATCCCACTCGAATCCATCTTGATGGAGGGCAGCAGCTTCAGCAATACTGGCCTGTGCCTGAGGAGGACTTTGCATGCCAAAAGGGCTCAGGACCAGAAAGTGACTTGTGAAACTGAATAAATGGTACGGGTGTCATGCTGCAATGTGGAAGGCAGCTGAAAGGCTACTGCATTATATTTGCAGGACAGTCTTCATGGCTGATCACCATGATGATTGCCTATATTCGGATTCGGATATGGAAGAAGAAGAAGAAGAAGAAGAGTACAAACAAATAAATTACAAATGAATCAATCAATGACTCAGTGAATGAAATTTTAATCCCCAAGAGAAGAGGGGTTTGCATAACTCTTTTCCTCAGTGCCAGAAAACATTTTTCTATGTGCTAAATGGATGTGTGCAAAAAGAATAAAACGGCAACTTTTGAAGGCTTCAGGTATTATATACACCTTAAATCATATCAGGAAGCAAATTTTGTTGGTCAAGCCCTGCCACTGAGCCTTGCTCCCCCCCCCCCACACACATATAGTGAACTCCACTTGTCCCAATTTTTACTGGGAGCAGTGCACAAAGGTCGATACAGCACAGAGGGTTTGTGGATTCAGGGAAACTAGAAGAGTTCCTAAAAGTTACTTTCTTGAAGTTTACCTCCCTTGAATGTTCAGCCAACTACAACCACACCAGTAAAGGAATTTTTGGCATCATCATTTTTCTCCTCTTTCATAACAAGCCACAACTAAATGGTGTCAAGACTATTTATATGGCCTCACTAAGTTTGGCATTCCAAGTCTCGATCCAAAAATATCTCATCTATTTCTAGATCATTAGTTGCCCCACCATCATAAGATCTCAGAATAGCATTCAATTAAGCACAGATAAAAGCTGCATAAAAGAAACAATACAGAAATGAATTAAAGTAACATTGGTTGGTTCACAAGTTAATTAGCATTTTCTCCTCCAACATGTTGGGTACTCATTTTACCACCCTTGGAAGGATGGAAAGCTGAGTCAACTTTGAGTCTGGTTAGTATTGAACTAAGATCGTGAGCAGAGTTTTTGGCTGCAATGCTGCAGCTTGATCACTGAACTATGGCTTTGTCTCACATTGTGGTGGTAGGAGAACCAAGAAGCCAACTCTGGCTAGAGAGAGGACAAGCCTTATACTCTTCTTCTCCGGTGGTATAGACTTCAGAGCATCCTGCTTCCTAGGATCCATAGGACTTCCAGTTTCTTAAGGCTCCTGTCTCAATGGATTGAGCCAGTGGGCAGTTGGGAGGGTCCCTACAAATTGGTCCCCTCCCATCAGTTTCGTATTTGATATGCCCCCCTTGCACGGAGCTTATCTAGCCAACCCTATATAGGTTCCAAGGGACTAAAGTGGCTTAGTGGTTAAGATGCTGAACTTGAGGGACCACTTTAGTGAGAAGGTAAACAGTGTTCTGTGCACTCCGGTGTCTAGTTATGCCTGCCATATGTCTATGGAAATGTCTGCAGATACACACAGCACTGGTTCTTTGACTATAAACAGAGATGAGCACTGAACCCTAGAGTTTGATACGACTGGCTTTCGAGCCAGGGAGACCTTTACCTTTCTTAGGTTCCAAAAACTCCAAATCACATTTGATGTTCATGCGGCTGAAACTAGCAGTTACATTGGAACCTTGGTTTACAAACACCTCAGTTAACGTAATTTTTTATTTACAAATGAAAATCCATTGAAAATGCTTCGGTTTACGGAATTTTTTCCAGAACAGATTAATTGGTTTTCAATGCATTCCAATGGGTCCATGTGGTCGCAAAGGGTCGGAATCGACTGTGCAACTGAACAACAACAACCAATGGGAAATTCAGTTTACAGTTTTTTTTCCGTAATATGAAAAGTCCTGGAGAACGCATTAGTTTCTTAAACCTAGGTTCCACTGTACTACCTGACAGATTTTTTTTCTGCAGAAATTAAGAAAGTGAAGTTTTCATCCTCTCAGACACTAAAATGTAATCTAGGTATTAAAATTGACCTAAAGGGGGTTATGAAGTAATGGTCTTCTAGGGGATCAAAGATTAAGGCAAGCAATAACAAACTGGAAGAGGCAAACACTTGAACAAAACTGTAAAGGTAAAGGTTTCTCTTGCTCGAAAGCCAGTCGTATCCGACTCTAGGGGTCAGTGCTTATCTCTGTTTCTAAGCCGAAGAGCCAGCGCTGTCTGCTTCTGCAGACGTTTCCATGGTCATGTGGCAGGCATGACTAGACACCGGAGCACATGGAATGCTGTTACCTTCCCACCAAAGTGGTCCCTATTTATCTACTTGCAATTTCTTGCTTTCAAACTGCTAGGTTGGCAGGAGCTGGGACAGAGACGGGAGCTCGTTCCGTCCTGCAGTACTCGGGAATCGAACTGCTGACCTTCTGCCTCCCAGTCAGCGTCTTAGTGACTTGAGCCACTGCAGTCCCTTGTAAAACTGTAACAGATGTGTATTTTTGCTACTTCAAAGCACAGGCACCTGCATTTTCCCTCCCCTCATTCATTGTCGCCACAGCGAGTGGGCGGCAATATAAATTTGAACTAATAATAATAATAATAATAATAATAATAATAATAATAATAATAATAATAATAATAATAATAATAATAATAATAATAATAATAATAATAATAATAATAATAATAATAATAATAATAATTGTTCATCCACAATTTTTATTCAAGCTCTGACCAGCTGTTTTCCAATGCAACGTCCATCTAGCTCATCTCAGCACCCTTCCCTGTCCCCTTTTATACACCCCAAAGACTGGAACAGAAATGGAAGAATATCTGAATTCTATCTGCAGATATTTGTGTAGTTTCTGGGATGGAAAGTTTGGGTGGGAGATGCCATCTTCTGGCCAAACAGAAGGCAGGCAGGTTTCCTGGAGGCTGAAGCTGGAAGGCAAAAGGAGCCAAGGGGCAAAAGCTCACTTACTCTACCTGACTTTTAATTGAACTGTTTCAGTGACGGGCCTCCTAATGATTTCTGGAGCTGGTTATTTTTCAGATAATTATGTTTATATATATTTCTTTTCTTTTTAAAAAAACATTATTAAATCTAAAACAACCAAATTACAAAATAGAACAAACTTAACTACAGTATTGGTATATTTAACATCAACAGCAAATATAATCTCAATAGTTTACTGGTAAAATACATAACAAAATTACATAACTAATAAGTGCACCCACCGACTATATATTTCAACGTTATTATTATATTTATCCATCTGTCCAGCTGTCTGTCTGTCAGAGATGTAGATACTTGTCCGATTCCCAAAAAGCCACGCATTCTTGTCCCAGTCCCACTCCCTTTAATTTAAATAATACAAATCTCTTTAAAAATAATTTTAGTCCTTTCTTTAATTTTAATTCACACATCAATCTACCATTTATTACCATATTCCATAATCCGATTCACAAAATATTAACAATTAACAATCTCATAACTCTTGCCATTGCAATAATCTATTCGTTATTGTTTCTTTCTTGCTATATTCTTATGTCCAAAATCCATCAACAATGCTATTCTAGGACAACATTTCTAATTTTAAAGACAATGTTTGGTTCATCTCTTCAAAAATGTTCTTCCAAATTCAGATACTGTAATTATGTTTAGCTACTCAAGTGGTATTTCTGTTTGCTCACTTGCTCGCTCTCTTTGTCTTTTTCTCTTTCTCGCTGGCTACACTCACTTACCTGATCAACCCACCTACTCACTTTTTTTTGATACTCCTGAGACTTAGTACAGTTATGAGAAAATCTAGCACTCTATAATTCACCACTATACCAATTATAGTGGAAATATACTGTATTTTCTGGAGTCAGTAGTTAAGCATATGTCAGAGTAGAACTTAGCACCACTTTTTAAATATTTGACATTTCCATCAGAAATTTGACTAGGATTGCCATAACACAGATTGCGACTTGGCAATATTGTACTGAAAAATAAAAATCAAGTAGAGGTTTTCTCCCCTTCCCCCATATCAGCATGTTCAATATCCACAGTTCCTGTTATCCACTGGTCTAAAAATACCTTACCTTGGATACCTTGGAGTCATTAATCAGTGAGGAGTCCACGCATTGGTAGACATCTCTGTGATGACATTCCACACATGCAAATGCACTTAAGAAATCAAGTCCATCTGCATGTATTTTTTTTAGCCTTTTGGATATCATGTCACCTGCTGGCCAGGTGGAGCATGACGTGTGCCCTCCGCTTTCACTTTGCCCAAGAGATCTGACAGAGGACGTTTTAGTGAGTTTTAGTCCCAGACTAACATCATTGACAAGAGATGGGCAACACTGCCTAGTTAAACCACTCAAGTCCCTGTGCTTCAACAAGGCTCCCATCTAGCGGTGGTGGTGGTGGTGGTGGTGGTGGTGTGTGTGTCCTAAAATATTCATTTAAAAAACCCTGAAATATATAATATTGATGTATTTCTATGGTGCATTGCCAGAGCTGTTCACAAGAGGCCACTAACTGCAATGTAAAAGATAGGGTTTGCTGTTATCCACAGTTTCAGGTATTTGCAGTAGGTCTCAGGACATATTCTCCACAGATACTGGAAGTGACCTGAATTTCCATATTTTGCATAAAACATTCTCCTGTTAATTTAATAATAGTTGTCTGCCATCAAGCCAGTTCTGATTTACAACAGCCCATTCCATGGTCTTCTATGTGCAGTGCTGTAGTAAGTACTCAAAATTGGTTTACCATTCCCCTCTCTTCTAGGTGGCACTCTGGGACTGTGCAGCTTGCCCAAAGCTACATAGTCTGGCTCTTCTCCCAGAAGGCACAGTGGGGAATCATACTCCCAACCTCTGGAACCACAGCCAGATAACTAAACCAACAAGCTATCCATTATAACAGGGGTGCCCAAACTTTTCGGGCCATATGCCGGTCACATGGTTCAGAGGGCTGGTCACGTGGTTCAGCGGGCTGGTCATGTGGTTCTTCCCACCAGAAGCGGAAGTAAAATATGCCTTGTAATCTGTTTTGCAACAGGATGAGATAGATTTTTAGGCTGTCATTTTCTCTGCTTAAACAGGGGTGCCTAAACTATAGCCTGTGGGCCGTATCTGGCTTCAGACACAAATTCATCTGGCCCTTGCCACTCATGGAAGCAGAAGTAAAATGTGCCCATCCTTGTTGCATTTTTCTTCCGCTTCCAGGAGTGACAAGGGTGGTGTGGGCTGGATGAATTGGTGTCAGGGCCGAATCCGGCCCATGGGGCGTAGTTTGGTCACCCCTGCATTATAACATGGGATGCTATAATCTGCTTCCCAATGTCTTCACTCACCGTAACAGGGAAGTAGTCTCTCATGTATCTCCAGATGACATTCTTCCGGACCCACCCAATTTTCCTGCCGCCTCGGCATGGCGTGTCCCAGTCATAGGCCCACCAGACACCGTAGAGCACGCTAATCAGCCAAAAGCGGGTGAAGACGAGGCTGATGAAGACAAGAATGCAGCATGGCCCTGCAAAAGGAAAGGCAATGGGTGAAGAAAATGAAGGTCCCCCAAGATCTTTCTGTGGTTGCCACCAGCATAGATGCACGTTGGCCACGGGGCTCCCTAAGCCAAAGGAAGAATGGACACTTTCAGCCAGGATCCAGACAAACCAAATAGGAAGTGGAGTTGGAGACAATGGGATGCCTTCAGACCCCAATGGATTCTGGTTCTATCCTCCTTAAAGGTAAAGGTCAAAGTCTCCCTGCTCGAAAGCCAGTCGTATCCAACTCTAGGTGCTCATCTCCGTTTAGAGACAAACAGTCAGCACTGTCTATGTCTGCAGACATTTCTATTATCATATGGCAGGCATGACTGGACACCGGAATGCTGTTACCTTTTCTGCTGAAGTGGTACCTATTCATCTACTTCTTGCTTTCAAACTGTATCTAGTCATGCCTGCCACATGATCATGGAAACGCCTGTAAATGCAGACAGCGCTAGCTCTTTGGCTGTAAACAGAGATGAGCAACGTCCCCTAGAGCTGGACACAACCAGCTTTCAAGTGTGGGAGATCTTGACCTTTAACCTGGGTAGTGTACTTGTGAACAGGAATGATGGCAATTCCCAGGTCGCCTCATATGACCGGATCTCAAGGTGGAAAACTGACACACTCAGGTCATTTCGCTGTGAAACTGCAGCAACGACATTGACCTGCTGTAGAAGGCTTGGCTCTCGATGCTATTATGTTTTATGACTGCTCAGAGGCCAAAGTGTGTCTTCTAAGGAGACAGCACCACCTTGCTTGCTGGCACATGGACTGATGATTAATTGGGATCGATCAGTTCCCACCCCTGTCCCTTTGGTTCCTGCAGTGAAGATTAGGCAAGAGTAAGAAGGACTATTCTGCATGGAAGCCAAAGGGCAAGGCACTACCCTGCCAGTAAGAATTAGCATCCACTTAGCCTGCTGCTTCCAGATCAGATGGGCGGGTTTTGCTTTTTTAAAAATGCAGTGCATCGTACAAATTATAATCTGTGCGCTATGCATCCTTATGACTTTTAATCATAAAGAGGAAGGGTAGGATGGGTTCTCCATCATCCTAGACTACAGGATATGTAATAATGGATGACTGAAACTACAGGAAGCCAGATATATATCACTCTCCTACTGCCCTTCTCGTTGTCGTCTGGAAAAATGAATATCAGAAAAAACCTCTTAATGGTTAGAGCAATATGACAGTGGAACCCACAGCTTCAGGAGATGGTGAGCCTTCTGACACTGAAAGCACTCAAGAGAGAATTAGACCATCCTCTGATCTATTTTGATTCGGATTTCTGCCTTGAACTCAATGGCCTTAAAAGCAAAGGCAAAGCAAAGCAATCACACTTCTATACCGCCCCATAGCACTTAGTGCACTCTCTGGGTACTCACTTTACTGACCTTGGAAAGATTGGAAGGCTGAGTCAACCTTGAACCCTGGTCAGGATCGAACTCACAACCTTTTGGTTGCAGGACAGTTTAACCACTGCGCCGCCCCTTCAAGCTCTGTAATTCTATGACTCTTGGTCACATGGCTTCATGGATTTTTGTAATCTTAAACCTGTCGGGTTAAACCATGCATGTACATTGGGCTACAGAGAGTCCCGCAAAATACGGTTTTCAGGTCTGGTTCATATGCAAGTCTTGCACCGTGGGGAGTTATTGCCACAGGGGTGCCCAAACTATGGCTTGTGGGCCAGCACTGTATGGACGCATTTTACTTCTGCTTCTGGGAGTGATGAGGGCACCGAGGGGCAGATGAATTGGCATCGGGGGCCAGATCCAGCCCATGGGCCGTAGTTTGGGCACCCCTGGTTTAAGCAGAGAAAATGTTTTGCAAAATCCTGTTGCAAAACAGATTGCAAGGTGCGTTTTACTTCTGCTTCCAGTGACCGTCCCACTGAACCACGTGACCATCCCACGGCCTGAAATGTTTGGGCGCCCCTGCCCTAGGGCTCCGATATCCAATGCTGTACCAGTAACCGGCAAGAGGACTGGGGCTTGGTTGGATAATATCACCAGTTTCCAGGGGGGGGGGGGAGGAGCAGCAGCACATGAGTTTCCTTTCTTCTTGGAACAAAAGAGATGCCCAACTCCCCACTCCATACACCCTGGCACAAGTAACTACTCCTTTTCTTAGCAGACAGCTTGAGAAAATGAAAAGGACCCCCCCAAAGAGCTGGCTGTCCACAGCTGCTGCTGCTCTGTGCTGGGATGCCGAGGGTTGGCAAACTAGAACGGCTCTCCCAATGGTCGTTCTAGGCCATCGTAGTCTTGGCAACTGAAGGCTTGGCTTCAATCCCGTAGCCCCAGCGACAACGGGTAGGAGCAGCCGTCCTCCAGCTGTGTCCTGACCAGATGGCTGCCAGAGAGCGACAGAGAAGGCTTGGATACAGACAGAAGGAACAAGGTTTTATTCTCCCCCTCGGGGTGAGCAGATTCAAAAGGAGAGAAGGGCTCATGTACTTTTCATTGTGGCTTGGTAGTGGAAACATCTTAATGGAAACATCTGGCCATGGTGGCTTAGTGGCTAAGATGATGGGCTTGATGACTGGACTGTTAGCGGCTCAGTAGTTCAAGACCCAAGGGCTGCACCATGGAGCGAGCTCTCATCGCCTGTCTCAGCTCCTACCATCCTAGCAGTTCGAAAGGAAGAAATGGCAAGTAGATAAATAGGCACCACTTCGGTGGAAAGGTAATAATAATAATTTCATGTCAGAAATTATTCTGGGTTGAAGGGATTTTTGCAGAAGAAACTCTGCTCAGGTATCACCCAAATAAGGTGTAGGTTTGAGGCATCCTGTCGCTATACCCATGGCTTCATTAACAAATCAACTAGTTTTGCAGGTGTTGATGCACTCCATCCTGGAGCAGCACACTCTGCCGCAGAAACATTCAAGGCCAATGGAGTGCATCAACACGTGCAAAACTAGTTGATTTGTTAACAAAGCCATGGGTATAGCGACAGGATGCCTCAAACCTACACCAGTTGAGAAAATATATCCTCTTGTTGGTATCGCTCCATCTAAGAACATGATGATGAACCTCGACACTCCAGATGTTCTTGGACTTCAATTCCCAGAAGCCCAAGCCCCCATGAATCTGCACAAATTGGTTGACTGTGATTCATCTGACCCGCACCACCCTTGTCACTCCTGGAAGCGTAAACAAAACACACCTGTATGGAGGAAGGGTTAACCCGGAAGAGTCTTAACCGTATGGGTGTGTTTTAGTTCCGCTTCCAGGAGCGATGAGAGCACATATCTGGAGTGCCAAGGTTTGCCATCACAGATCTAAGATAAGGAGAGAAGTAGCAGCGGACATTGAGAGAACTAAGCGAGAGAAGGACTCTCAACATCCTCTGAATGGATTTGAGCCTCAAGTGCACCAGCTCAGATCCAGGAGGAGCTTTCTGGCAAGAACAAACACTCTTTGGGAATATACTAGATAGCTTATGAGTGTCACTGACAATTGACCTGATGCCCCTTAAAATTCCTATATGACACAGATCAATAGACCCTGAGTTTCTTGTGACAGCAACTACAACAGACAACAACATAAAAGGAAGAGATTCTACAAAGGTGAAGTCTGTCTGACCATTTCAAGTTACACAAACTTTACATGAACACTGATAGGATCTTGGCTATCATTTCCAAACTTTCACCTCTGTATGTATGTTTCTGTTTCAGCTAAATATGGGGTATTCCCCAATTGTCCTGTTCTTGACAAGAGAGGTAGTCCAGAAAAATGGAGGTAACCTGTTTTAAAATTACAGTACCAGCCTTTGGGGAAATGGTCCTGTGAGTGATACAAGGAATGGAAAACTTTAGTTTTGGTCAACCTTTCATTAATTCTGTGCAAAATGTCTCTATGCAAGATGCTGCCCCCCTCTCCCTTCATGCATACGTGAACATCGAAGATTCAGAAGGATTGGCTGTTGATGAAAAAGATGTTTAAAAAACCTTGCCTAAGATTTCTGATTTTCAGATGTCCATGCAACGAAGCAGCAAATTGTGTAGTTTTGTTTAATTATGGTTTGCTTTTTGTATAACAAAGAGATATAGTTCAGTTTAGGGAGCAGGGTGGGTGGGTCGGTAATCCCATTGTAAATGCTGTGAATGTAAATACTGTAACGGGAACTCTCTCATCATCTTGCCGGTGAGAATAAAAATCATGCCCTGATATTGCATCTGAGAACAAGATAAGAAAGTATTTATACCAGGGGTGCCCAAACTTTTTGGGCCAGGGCCGGTCATGTGTTTCAGTGGGCCGGTCATGTGGTTCAGTGGGCCAGTCACATGGTTCCTCCCACCAGAAGGATGAGATAGATTTTAAGCTGTCATTTTCTTTGCTTAAACCAGTAGTGCCTAAACTACGGCCCATGGGCCAGATCCACCCCAATGCCCATTCATCTGGCGCACGCCACCCTTGTCACTCCTGGAAGCGGAAGTAAAACATGCCCGTACAGGTGTGTTTTACTTCTGCTCCCAGGAGCAATGAGGATAAATTCACCTTGGGGGTCGATCTGGCCCATGAGCCATAGTTTTGGCACCCCTGGTTTAGACCTTAGGGGAGTGGAAACCAAACCCTATGAGGAAAAACTAAAGGAACTGGACATGTTTAGCCCTGAGTCTTAAAGAGGAGGGGCTGGATCTGTTCTCAATGAATCCAGAGTACAGAACATGTAATAACAGGCTAAAACTACAGGAAGCTAGATATAGGCTGAATATAGGGGGGAAAAACAGCACTTCATGATTGGAGCAGTATGACAATAAAACCTGCAACCTCAGGAGTTGGTGACGCTCCAATGCTGGAGGCATTCAAGGCAAACCCCAACCACCCCCTGCCAGACCTGCTTTGATCTGGATTTTTGTCACGTGCAAATTTTTGTAAGAAATGTGGCATCTCCTCCTTCCTCCTCTTTTGAGGTTATGTGTAAGGTCGTATCCTAGATGATAGGAAAGCTGGAGTAAAGTAAAGGTCACCCTTGCTCAAAAGCCAGTCATATCTGACTCTAGGGTTCAGTGCTCATCTCTGTTTATAGTAAAAAAAAATCCAGTCTGGAGATGTTTCCGTGGACATGTTGTAGGTATGACTAGACACTGGAGTGCATGGAACACTGTTTATATTCCCAACGAAGTGGTCCCTATTGATCTACTTGCAAATTCTTGCTTTTGAACTACTAGGTTGGCAGGAGCTGGGACAGAGATTGGAGCTTACTACGTCATGTAGTACTCAGGTCTTGAACTGCTGACCTGCTGACCATTCAGTCAAGTTTAGCATCTTATCCACTAAGCCACCGCAGTCCTGAAAGCTGGAATAGGAAGCCCCAAATGAAAAGAAAACAACCCATCTATCCCTGGCTATTACTCGTGATGCCTACATGCTCAAAGTCAAAGGTGGTGCTTTTCCCAGAAGCCTCTGGCTGACCACTGCTGGAAACAGGTTCCTGGGCAGAGAGCCACCAGTCTACTCCTACAGAGCCATTCTTAATCTTTAATTAGATTCCCCCCCCCCTCACTGCTTCCTCTAACAAATGCTGAATGCACACTCTCAAGTTTCTCAGTCCTGCCTTCAACTTCCTTCCTGCAGCACCAATTTTCTTCCGTCACCTTGGAAACGGAAACCAATTCCCCTAATAACGTTCAGTATTAGTCAACATGCCTCCGTTGTTCTCCTCAGCCACCATGCCAAGTGTCCTTTCCTCTACAAGGAGGCATCTATCCTAAACTCCCTGGGCCACAAACAAACATTGACATGCGGTTGACCCTTCTCTTGTTCTAACATAGGGATGCCCAAACTATGCCCGGGGGCCATATCCGGTCCCCGATGCAAATTCATCTGGCCCATGAGGACTTCATCGCTCCTGGAAGCAGAAGTAAAACACGCCCATACAGGTGCGTTTTCCTTCCGCTTTCAAGAGCAAGAAGGGCTTCATGGGCCGGATGAATTGCTGTTGGGGGCCAGATCCAGCCCACGGGCCATAGCGACCAGCTCCCTGAACCACATGACTGGTCCAGGGCCCAAAAAGTTTCGACACCTTGCTCTAACACAACAGCACAAAGCTGGACAGAAGGGTAGCTAGTAACGTCTCAATCAAGCTCTTTGGACTTGATTCTCTCCCACAGATACTCTGTGGGCTGGAGATGTATCAGATTATTATTCTGAACCCTGTACGCCTATAATATCACCTGCAGTTTCCTTCCAAAGGAGAACCCAGAGGAAGCTTCCAGATAAGTGCCTTCTCCAAAGGGAAGTTCTAAATACCCTTCCTAGACATGAAACTTAGAAAAAAAGAGTTTGAAGACAACTGCATGGACATTTATCCCACTGCTAGGTCTGCTCTGGGGAGGGACCAATTTGCTCCTATTCCCAGGGATCAGATGATGTAATTGCTAGAACAAACCAGTCCAACGCAAAGCATCCTTTCCACACATTTCTGATTTCCTGTCCAGTGGCTATTCATTTCTAGTTGAAGCTAGAATCACTCCGCTTTCGGTTCCTTTCCAGCACATGGGATTGCTTTTGTTGTTCAGTCACACAGTCAATTCCGACCCTTTGCAATGACCCCGTGGACCACTGCCCGCCAGGCACCTCTGTCTTCCACCCTCCTCCTCAACTCGCTCAGCTCTGTGCCCACTGTGTCTACAATACCATCTAGCGATCTCATTTTTGGCCGCCCCCTTTTTCTTTTGCCCTCCACCTTTCCCAGCATCAAGGCTTTCTCAAGTGAATCCTCTCTTCTCATTTGATGTCCAAAGTACTTCATCTTCATCTTCAATATTTGACCTTCCAAGGAGCAGTCGGGGTTGATTTCTTTGTAGACTGACCTACTTGTTCTCCTCACTGTCCAGGGTATAGTACTCTTAAAATTATCCTCTAACACCACATTTCAAAGGCGTCTATTCTTCTGCGCTCAGTCTTCCTTATGGTCCAGCTCTCACAACCATACATTACTACTGGGAATACCATGGCCCTGACTATGCGAATTTTAGTTTACAAGGTGATGTCTCTACTTTTAACTATGTTCCCCAGGTTTCTCATAGCTTGCTAACTCCCCCTAAGTGTCTGACCCTCTTTTTGAAGAAGCCACTTAACTGGGAAACTTTCTCTGGGTTTTTCTTTGGAGGTCAGGAAAGAGGCAAACATTTTGAATATATTTTAAACTGTTGCTAAGGCATCAACAGGCTCCAGTGGGGGCTGCTGGCAGACAGTAACACACAGTATGAATGTGGAAAGAGACAGAATCCAGTTCACTTGCTTGTCTGCCCATGACTGCCAGAAACAGGCACCAATGAGGACTTAGGTTTGGCCAACAAGAAACCCAAACAAGTGACTTCATTTTGGCAGTCCAGGGTTTGATCGGGACATGAAAGAAGAAGAGCAATGCTTTGAAATGGTGTGTTTTTAAGTACTATCCAAGCTTCACAGGTTCAGTTATAAGTTATATCACAGAGTAAACAAACCAAAAAGACAAAAAAGTTTGTAGCATTTTAAAGACTAACTGCTGTATTTTAATGTTACCTTTTGAATGCAGCCGTTAAGTCTTTAAAGTGCCACATTTCTTGTCTTTTTGTTTTTTTACTTTCTCAAATGCTCGAAACACAGACTAACACAGCTATCATTTCACAATTTCCAACTGTTATAAGTTAGGTTGCTCTTGCTCAAAAGCCAGTGGTATCCGACTCTAGGGTTCAGTGCTCATCTCTGTTTATAGCCAAAGAGCCAGCACTATCTCCATCTGCAGACCTTTCCGTGGATATGTGACAGGCATGACTAAACACTGGAGTGCATGGAATGCTGTTACCTTCCCACCTGAATGATACCTATTTATCTACTTGTAATTTCTTGCTTTCGAACTGCTAGGTTGGCAGGTGCTGGGACAGAAACAGGTGCTCACTCCATTGTGCAGCACTCGGGTCTTGAACTGCTAACCTGCCGACCTTCCAGTCATCAAGTTCAGCATCTTAACCACTAAGCCACCACAGTTAGCAACCATTCAAAAGAAATCACCAGCTTTGTTTCCAAAGGAAGCTTTAACGGGAAAGCTTCTCATTTCACTAAGCAGCTTTAATGGCGGTCCAGAAATTATGTCCAAATGTGTCAGAATGCTCCATGCAGAGAAGAAACTGCAAACAGATGTTTGAGCTCGAGTAAGAAGTCATTAAAAAAAAAGTTAACAGCCACCTGTCAGATGGGCTTTGATATGTGTTCCTGCATTGAGCAGGGGCTTGGACTGGATGGCCTCATGGACCTTGCCTTCCAGCTCCTTTGCTCCGTGAGAGGTGGAACTGCTAAACAGCAAAGAGTCGGCAGGAACTGGAAGGGAACAGCTGGAAAATATGAGGTCTGGAGATGATAAGAAAGCAAGCTTAGGGGGAGAACTCAAAAGATGCAACACCCTATAAACGAGGGGGGGATGCAGCCTTTATTTGGAAAGACACCCACAGAAACATTATGGCCCACCCCACCCCACCCCGAAATCCCATTGCTGGTCCAGCCAACCAGCAATCGGAGATGTAAGGAAGTAAGTCTGAGTCCATGTGTCTGCATATGAACAGATGTCAGCCTGTGTGTGACACACACAGAGAAAGAAAGAATGAATGGATCTGATTTACTAAGTACTCTAAATTAAACTAGACAGCATTAGAAATCCAATCAAGTCTTCCTCTGATGTATCCACACCCCATAAGCAGCCATAAGCAATTTGTGCCAAGATGACCTCATGGGAGCCTTTTCAATTAAAGCCTTTCCCTCCCCTCCCCACACCCCTAACTTCGCCAAAAGTTAAGAAAGCCCAGATCATCATCATCACCACCACCACCACCACCACCATCACCATCATCCACTGCCACCGAAATTTTACCTAGGGCCAGGAAGCTGAAGACCCACTGGACCACCGAAGCTGTTTGCAGCCTCCTCTCCAGAGGAACAGAGCGGGGAGCAAATTTTATCTTCATGGCGGGGCTCAGTGCCGTGGGTACAGCTCAACACCAGAAGGTGAACAGAACTCCAGGAAGGGAAGAAGGTGGAAAGGGGCAAAGTCTCTGCTTGTTGCTGATTCAGTGTTAAAGGGAAAGTCCTTCAGTTTGGCTTGAGAAAAGAAAAGGCCCCATCCCATTTCATCAGGGCTGAACCTGTCAGGTATGGAGGCAGAGCTTTGAAAAATTACTCCTGGGGACCACAGCTTCCAGTGGGTGTACTGGCTGGGAGATTCTGGGAGGCATCATTTTAAAAAAAAGTTATTTTCCAGATTAAACCATAGCTGGAGCTGCGGTAGCTTAGTGGTTAAGACACTGAGTTTGATGACCAGACGGTCAGCAGGTCAGCAGTTCAAGACCCGAGTGCTACATGATTGAGTGGGTGCCTGTCATCTGTCCCAGTTCCTCCCAACCTAGCAGATCGAAAGCAAGAAATTGCAAGTAGATAAATAGGTACCACTTTGGTGGGAAAGGTAACAGAGTTCCATGTGCTTCAGCATCTAAGTCATGCCTGCCATGTGACCACAGAAACATCTGCAGGCACAGATAGTGCTGGCTCTTTGGCTATAAACAGAGATGAACACCTCCCCCTAGAGTTGGATACACCCTTTCTGTTGTGTTTTAATGTTCTTATGAACTTTTACAGTTTTAAATTAGAACTTGTATTATATTATTATTGGTTTAAATTTTGTTTTAACTTATGTGTAAGCCGCCCAGAGTTGGGTTTTACCTGATTGGGGCGGGATAATAAATACGAGTAATAAATAAATGAACTGGATTTCAAGCAAGGGAGATCTTACCCTAGCTGGGCAGAGGTGGGAGGTGATACACTTTGCATGTAACAAGAAGCACCCTGAAAAGGCTGTTGTGTTTCTCCCTCAAATTAGAGTAGAGGTGGCCAACATCTTGCTGTCTAGATTGTTTTGGACTACAATTCACATCATCCCTACCCAACATGGCCAGTGATGAGGGGCTGAAGGTGTTATGGTCCAAAAGCACTGAAGCACTAAAGTCCCACACAACAAGATTAGGATGTGATCAATAATGAAAGTTTGAGGAAAAACTGACTGGGTGATTTCTGTGAGTTTTTAAGAGTAACTTTTCCACGCTGTAGATGCTTGTTGGGGTGCGCTGGGTAGCTGCCTCCCTGTAAGGTTGCTCAGACAGATGCATTTCCCAGGCATGCTGTCTGGGGGCCAAGTTATACATTACAGTGAGCACATTACAAGCAGAAAGGATTCTTTAAGTGCTGGGAACATCAGATTGTCACAGCAAGGCTTACATCATGCCTGATACAACCTGTAGACTAGACTGCTCAGGTCTCAAATCTTAACCACTAAGCCACCAGTGGCCCTTACAATACTGGACTATCCTTCAAATCCACCTGAGAGAGTTAAAAATAGCAAGAAGAAACTGCAAGATCAATTTGGACATTACAATGTTAGGGAAATTTTTAAAGGTGCAACCATGTGACTGTAGGAGCAAAACAACCAAGAGTTCTGTACCGCACCTTCCAGATTAATGACTTTATTGCAGCATGAAATCTTCTTGATTCTTCACTTCTACAGATCCATGGATTTTACAGTTTAATCAGATTATGCACTGGGAGAAATGGAGAGCAATCTGGAAAAACCATGCTGTAAGAGAGCTCTTAGTCTTTAAGGTGTGGCAAGGATCCGTGTAAGTCTGTTGGAGCAAAAAATAAAAAGAAACCACTTTGGTTTTTAAAGAAGGTCAGTTGGTGTTTCATGTGTGAATTGTGATAGAATGTGTGTGCATTCTAAAAATGTACTTATAAGTACAGCACATTATGTGGGACTTTTAGCAATGAAATATGTTGAAACTACCATATTCTTCTTTTATAGCCCCATACATGAAGTACGGTACCCACCCTTGCTTGGAGGTCAACACCATTGGATTTGGTGGGCCTTACTTCTGAGTGGCATTCTTTACAACTAGGAGTGAATGAGGCTTCACAGGCTTCAAAAATGCAAAGCTCACAGTCTCTCCACAGAGACATGTTCTTCCCAAACAATGGCTCCTAGAAGCCTCTTTACAAGGTTTCTATTTTCTCTTAGTACAGAAGAAGTAAGTACCAGCAGATCTTTTGTTAGTCAGTGGACATAAGGGTCTCTTGTATTCACAAGCCGAGCGAAGCTAACAAGACTTTCTAGAGGTTTGTGGCTCTGTTGAGCTAAATCTCAATCATACAAATTGTAAAGTTGGAAGAAAACTTTAAAATCGGTAAACCAGAGGTCACTGGTTCCAACCCCTGCCAATAAGTAAGCAATAGAGAAGAAACTTCTAATGCAGAAAGAAGACGGAGCTGTGATGTACCAAGGGCAAGGGGCCCACCCTTACCTTGGAGACACTGGTGTCGTTATTTCAGTGAGGAGTCCTCGTATGAGTGGATGTCTCCACGATGGCATTCCGCACTTCTGTCCATGGCGTTCTTCTCCATGTTGGTCCAAAATTTCTCTTGAGAAAATCTTCCCATCGGTGAGCTGGTCTTCCCCTCTGGGTCTTTTGCGATCTCTTGGATGCCAATTCATTATTCTGGTGTTCCATCTATTGTCACTTGTTTATGCAACATGGCCAGCCCACCTTGCCAGGTATTCTGCTACTACATCTTTTAACAGTGATCTGCACCTGATATCCTCGTGTGTTTTTTAAGTTTATTTCCAAGTGAGATTCCAAGCATTGATCTCTCCATTGCTCGTGGTGTTACTTGTAGTAGTTTTTCTTCCACCGTTCTTAAAGTCCATGTTTCGCTGCTGTATGTCATTGCTTTCAAGACTATAGAATTCAACAAATTTTCCTTTGTTTCTGGTTTAGCTTTTGACTTCAAGATGGCTGACACTTCTCTGAATTTACCCCCATGCAGCTGTGTGTCTTCTACAGATTTATTCTTTCAAATCATTTTTTGTATTTGTATTTAGACTTATATGCCGCTCTACTTGCCAAAGCAACTCATTGTCCATCCGGACTGCTTGACCCAAATAAATGTAGCTTTCCACTTCTTATATTTGTTCTTCACCAAGTTTTATTCCATCACAAGGCAGCTCTTTTGATTTCTTAAACTTGGTTTTAGTTTTGTTGCTCTTGAGACCTATTTTTGCCTCTTCTCTGTCCAGCTCTAAAGCATTTGTTGCAGCTCTTCTGTTGCATTACTTATCAGGACAATGTCATCGGCTACCTCAAATGGTTTAATTTCTCACCATCTACTGTGATACCCTCAGTCCAAGGCTCTCATATCTCCCAAAAAAGGGCTCCTAGCTCTTTAGGTGGCTCCTGTAACTTGATCTTCAATGATGGTTCTATCTGTGAGAAACAGCCAGCAGTTATGTTTATCCCTGTACTGTGAAAAGCTCTGACGGCTAATTCCTGCAGATCAATCCACTTTAAAAGATGGCAAGCAAAATCAGAGCTAGAACATTGTTTTCATCCAATTAACTGTTCCAGCTCTAATCGTCATGTTTACTAATAAGGAAAGGTCTTGGAATCTTCTCACGGACAAAAGGGCATCGATGTTTTCTGTCTATCTGCTTGAAATCTCCAGGGCTAGAAATTCCAAATTCTAGGCAGAGTGTATGGAAAATAAAAGGGGGTGGATGGGGTTGTGGTGGCTTATGAATAATATAGGAAAATGCTGTAAAATTTAAAGTGATGATAAGACTGGATTATATATGTATGATACAAATTATCATATGTATGATGACTATAAACCATTCTCTGAACTTTAAAACAGAAGAAAACAGTAATGTGTGTAAGGCCTGGTGCTGAATCAATTCACTGGGTACTTTTCAGAGTGGTGGCTGGGTTAGTCTGTGAAGACATATCAGACAGGAAATGAAACAAAAGTAAACACACACACAGAGCAGATGACCCTGAATAAACTACATCACCTCCAATATCAGATTTTGTAAGCTAAGCAGAATCAGAACTGGTTAATCTTCTTCCTTCATGTCCCATTCAAACCCTGGACTGCCAAAATGAAGCCACCTTCTTGGCTTTGTCATTGGCCAAACTTAAGTCCTCATTGGTGCAGTAATCACCAGTAAATGATCTAGATTCTTCATCTCTCCACATTCGCACCACATGTTGCTGTCCACCAGTAGCCCCCACTTGAGCATGTTGGTCTTACATTTAGGGTCAGCCTATTCAGGGTCCTCCAAGGGACGTAGGGGAGGTTGAGATCCTCAGCTATATCCTCCTTCAATGTCGTTCTTTGTGCAATGAACTCCTTCCTCCACCTTCTAATTTGGTTTTGCTCTTGTGTACTGGTTAGTACTTATATTGCACAAACTTCATAAATCCTATTTCCCCCCAAAATTGTTGGGTTCAAGTTTCTCTGTTGCCATTCGGAGACAGTGTGCCTGTTTGTGTGGATTGCATTTTTTCAAAACAGAAGTGTGCTGCACATGCATTACTCCATTGTGTAAAGTGGTGCTGCTGCTTCCTTTTTTTTTAACATTGGGAACTATTCTCAAGGTGAAAATCTCCCATCTAGAAGCAGAATTTATGGGATATGGAATATAACAATAAATGTCAAATTAACATGTGAACTGAAATTTTAACAAGGATCCATAAAAAACACTGATTTCAGAGAAATATGGGGAGAATTTATACAATATGTATTAGAGAAAGGAAAAGAAGTAAAGCCAGGGGCAAGGTCTTTTATCTTTTTGGGATGAAGGGACAGATATATAAATAAAATGTAATGATTTTGAGAATAGTTAAGATAAAGGTCGCCCTTTCTCGAAAGCCAGTCACACCCAGCAGCGAGGTTCAGTGCTCATCTCTGTTTACAGTCCAAGAGCCAGTGCTGTCTACATCTGCAGATGTTTCCATGGTCATGTAGCAGGCATGATTAGACACCAGAGTGCACAGAATGCTGTTTACCAGTACCTTCCTATCAAAGTGGTATCTATTTATCTACTTGCAATCTCTTGCTTTAAAACTGTTAGGTTGGCAGAAGCTGGTATAGAGACAGGAGCTCACTCCATTGTGTGGCACCCAGGTCTTGAACTGCTGACCGGCTGACCTTCCAGTTGTCAAGTTCAGCATTTTAACCACTAAGCCACTGCAATCCATATAGTTCATATAAGTAGCAACATCAATAGCAGTTACATTTATATACCGCCCCTGTAGTGCTTAGTGCACTCTCTGGGCAGTTCACAAGTTAATTAGCATTTCTCCCAAACATGCTGGGTACTCATTTTACCGATTTTGGAAGGATGGAAGGCTAAGTCAACCTGGTCAAGATCAAACTCACAACATCCTGGCTGCAGTACAGTAGTTTAACTACTGTGGCAATAGTTTAAGATTTTGTGCATTTTTCTTTTATATTTGTATGTTGTTTTCCAATGTTTATTTTGAATTTTAAAAATTATTTTAAAAAAATAGAAACAGAATCTAGCTCAGCTTGCCTCACCCTACACAAATACAGGAGTGAGAGATCTTCTAGAGTCGTGATGGCAAACTTTGGCACTCCAGCTGTTCTTGGACTTCAGTTCCCAGAAGCCCAAGTCCCTATGAATCCATGTGCAGTGAACCCATTCGTGTGGATTCACAGGGATGTAGGCTTTTGGGAATTGAAGTCCAAGAACAGCTGGACTGCCATTACTGCTCTAGAGCAGAGGTTCCAAACCTAAGGCCTGCGAGCCAGATCTGGCCCATGGTACCATTTCATGTGGCCCCCTACCCCTACAAGGGCATTTGAGAAACAAAATGGCCACCCCCTTTGATGCTGTTGGGACAAAATGGCCACCCTCACTGTATAGACAGGGCAAAATAGCCATCCGGCCCAAGAAGCTAACTGAGAGGGTGTGACCCAGGCTTGAAAAAGTTGGGAACCCTTGCTTTAGAGCTGTGATGGTGAACCTTGGCACTCCAGATGTTCTTGGACTTCAATTCCCAAAAGCTTCTGGGAATTGAAGTTCAAGAATATCTGGAGTGCCAAGGTTTGCCATCATGGCTCTAGAGAATTTGGCCAGGATGGAGGGGAGTTCTTTTCATTTTAAATACTCTATAGGCTGCTTCATAGTCTGTGCCTTTCAGCTTTCTCAAAGGGGCCCATCATGGGGGATTAAAAGAGGGGCGGCGAAGAAGGGATGAATTCCCTATCCTTTCTCCTGGCCTCAAGGCTCTCCATTCTTTCCTGTACTGTACTACTGTCTATAGCTTGGGATCTGTCCAGAGGTTTTCAGTACTGAAAATGCTTGTCTCACGAAATGCGGCAATGGTGATGCTGAGAGCATGTCCAGGGTCAGTGCAGGAAGTGGAGGAAGAAGAAGAAGAGAGAAGGCTGCCCAGGACATAAATCGGATTTCCCCCCCCCCCTGCCTTTTAGGAACAGCATCCGCCATCCTCAAATCTGCCCACCTTTTCAAAAACAGGTTCCTTCCCACCCACTGCAAACGAGTTTGCAGATTTACACGTGGGGTCGTCGCGAAAACAGCCCGAGGCGGCACCGTCCATCCATCACCCCCGAAGAGCCGCCGCTGCCCCCAACAGACCTGTTTTGGGTTAGGCAGAGCCCTAGTGATGCAGGGGTTGAATTGCTGTCTTGCAGCCCAAACGTTGTGAGTTCGATCCTGATCAGTCATCGGAGGGGGGGGGGCTCAACCTTTCCCATCCGTCCGATGGTAAAGTGAGGATCCCAGCATGTTGGAGGCAAAAACAAAATGCTTCGTTTCTTTGCGAACCACCCGGAGAGCGCATTAAGGACTAGGGTGTGGTATATTAGTGTAATTGCTATTGCTCATCAGGTACCCTTTGAAGAGGCTTTTTAATTGGGGGGGGGGAGCTGTCCTTTGGGCTTCCTCCTTGGCGGGGGCTTTTCAATGGCTTTAAGGCCTCAGTAATTGTAATGGGGAGGGGATATGAGTCCTCTCTTAGCAAGGCAACTTCACACGGATCCGTGTCTTGCTCAGCAGCCTCGAGTGACCCGTTCACACATTCGCCAGAGCTGGGGAAGAAGCATGCTCAGGGGCTGCCGCCACCCCCACCCAACACACACCCCTCGGCCGCAGTTCCATACCGGGAAGGGGTGACGTTGGGGGCGAGACCATCTCAGACCACGGGGGGGGGGGAGAGAGAGAGGAGAGGGATATAAATGCAAAGGAGCTCCGAAGATTGAATCCTCTTCTGCAAAAGGCGTGAAATATCACACGGGAGAGACATGAATGGCAACCTCGGCACCCCCACCCCACCCCCAATGACTTGCAGCTTGAAAAGTGTCCCGGGGTGCCTCCTCCTCACCCGAAATGGTCCGATCCTAAAGGGATGGGCACTTCCCACATCCTTCGCCATCATCCGCAGCCTGGAGCGGTCCAGCCCATTCATCCACCTATCCACCCAGTTTGCTGCACGTGGGGGAGGAGGAGGAGGAGGAGGATCCTGGTTCTCCTTCACGCGTTTCACCCTCTTCAGACGCGCAACCCTAACACGTATCCCGCCCAGCCACCCTTTCTTTTTTGTTTCCCCTGGATTCAGGATCGCGGCGCACCCAAGAACAGTTTCTGCCTGGACCGGGACTGCAACGGGTTAAGAGGCCGCCTCCCTCTTTGCCCCATCATCATCATCATCCTCCCCCTCCCCCCACGACGTTTGCGTGCTGACGGAGGCAGGTGATCCGAGCGTCGCCTCTCTTCCCCCCTCCCCTCCTCCGAGCATCCTCAGTCGTCGCCGGAGCTGGGTGTGGTCGGGTGAGGAGGAGGAGGAGGATCGCGTCCGGGCGTTGCCGCCGCCTGCGATCCTGTCCACGGCAGGCGATCCCGTAGCAGCAGCAGCAGCAGCAGCAGCAGCCGCCACAGCCAAGGTTGCCCCCCCTCCGCCGCCGCCCGTCTGGGGGTCTGATTCGGCTTCCTCCGAGCTGAATCCTCGCGGATCGCCGCCTCCTTTGCCTCCGGTACGGAGCCGAAGCGATCCCTGCCCCATAGCCGGTGGGATTTGCCTTGATACCCCACCGCGCGCCCCCCTCCCTAGCGGGATCGGGCCGCCTCCCCGCCTGCATCCCCTCCGCCTCGATCCACGGACGCTACTGGGGGGTCGTGGACGCCACCCCTCCCCCCTCTCGATTTGCACCAGGGAGGGATTCGGGGTCGACTCTCGGATCCGTTTCCTGAAGGGCGGCGGCGTTGTTTGTCCCTTCTTCTAAGGGTGGGGCTGGGCGGGGTGTTCTTGGACTGCACCCAGCACAGCCCCCAAGCAGCAGGGCCGGACGGGGCCCTTTCCCTTCCTCTGGGGAGGTTTGCCAGTCTTTAAAATTATTATTATTATTATTATTAGCACTGTTGGGGCTTGTGATGTAAGCCGCAGGGAGGAGGAGTAGGAGTAGTGGGAGAGTCTCTAGGGTTGCGTTGGGTGGGGGGCCTCCAGTTGTTTGGACATCTGTCCAGTGCCCCAGCCCTGGACGGAGGCGAAGGGCCCGGCCCGGTGGACAGAATGGCCTGGCCATGCATCAGCAGGGCATGTTGCATCGCCCGCTTCTGGAACCAGCTGGACAAAGCCGACATCGCCGTGCCTTTGGTCTTCACCAAATACTCGGAGGCCACTGAGCTCCCGGGCACCCAGGTGGTCCTGCAGCAGCAGCCGCCACGCCCGTCTTCTGCCATCGAGACCCAGCCAGCCGCGGCTGCCCTTGGCGGTGACCTCGCGGCGGCTGGGGACCATGGACCCACGCCGTCGGTCCTTTCGGCCGGGCTACCATCAAAAGATCATGTGTCATTCAACTCTATCATGCGCCAAGACTACCAGCCCTGGAAAGCCCAGAGGCCTGAGCTCAGATGCAAGCCCCAAAATGAGTACCAGCCCCCGGACACCCCCTTTGAGAAGGAGAGCCAGTACCAGAAGGACTTCCGGCCTTGGCCCATCCCGAAGAGAGGGGACCACCCGTGGATCCCCAAACCCTTGCCCATCCCACCGGTGGATCTGGAGAAGGGCTCCAAGGAGAGATCAGGGAGCCAAGAGAGGAAGAAGAAAGCACCCATGAGTCAGGAGTTGGAGGAGCAAAGGAAGGAGGAGAAGCTCAGGCCCACCCAAGCAGAAGAAGCAAGAGTCAAGAAGGTCAAAAAGAAGGTACAAATCCTGGCTGAGGACAGGCCTTCTGAACCCCGGCCGGCTGCAGGGCTTTCCACGCCACATCAGGAGGGCACCAAAGGACGCGCGGCAGTGGATGCCCTCAACAGGCAGATCAAGGAGGAGGTCACGGCACGGGTGAGCACTTCCTCCTACAGGTGAGAAGCCAAAACAGGTTCTTCCGTGGGCCCACCTATGCCAGGCTTCCTGGTTGCCAAAGGTCTTAGCCCAGCCACCTGAACTTGCCAAGCAAAGGGAAGGGGACTCCTCCACAGCTAGGTTTGGGACATCTTGGGAAAGGGAAACAAGCCATGGGGTGGTCCACAAGATGGCTTATGTGCTGCATCTAACATGAGATGAGGACACAGATTGGTTGTGAAGGACCTGCTTTGAATTAGGAGGATATGGGATTTTTTACCAATACAGTAAAACCTCATATAACGCTAAAACCTGGTTCCACAAGTCTTCGTGTTATATGATTTTTCGTGTTATCTGATCCTCTATGGGATCCAAAGAGATACATTGTAACCACACAGGCTTTTGCGGTTGTTATCTGAAGCATCCCATAGGATCTTAATGTTATCTGATGCAATTCTTCCCCCCAGATTCCTTGATGTTATGCGATTTTCGTGTTATTCGATACTAATGTTATATGAGGTATTACTGTATAACATAGCAGTCTAGTGTGGTGTTTGTTAGAGGAGAAGTAGCAAATCTTCTTCCAAGCCATTCTTTTAAGAGATAGAAACAGGAAGTGATATCAGAGAAAGAAGGAAGGAAGCCTAAGAGTAGCAATCTGCATGTAAATCTAGGTTTTAAAAAGAGAAAGGAATAAACAGCCTGGCTACTTAGCAACCCCTCTCCATTTGATGCAGCTGATTTGGCTCATACTTTGATGCTTTGTTCTAACAGGTGCCAAGTTTAACTCTGGCACTTCCTATTAGAAAGGGATTAGGGCTTAAAAGAGTAGGATAATTTGTTAGAGGAGAAGTAGTCAACTCGGAGAACTGATGTTCTTTAAAAATACATATATACTTTTATTGACAAAACATAAAAAGGGGGGAGTATATGAGAATATTACAATGATAAAAACATATTAGGCAAAGCTATTACCTCCTGACTATAAATTAAACTGAACAACACAAAGGAAAAATTCTTTATAATTAAAATATATTATTTTTAAAAAAGAAGAGAGAGAGATTAATCCAAACCACGTGAAAATAACTTCCTCCAGTTCCCCAAAGTAGTGGCTTCCACTTTAACTTCGAGCTTTTTCTAAATAAATTCTAGTGGTTGTTTTTCTTACATCTTTTCCAGTTTAAATGTCCATTTACATATATTGCAGAAAGATAAACAAAAAAAAATCCCTAATTCATCCTGGATGGCTTTCAGCCATTTCTTTTAAGAATAGGCAGAAACAGGAAGTGACATTAGAGAAAGAAAGAAGGCAGCAGGAGGAGGAGGCCTAAGAGTAGCAATCTGCCTGTAAATCTGGGCGGGGGGGGGGGAGAGAAAGGAATAAACAATCTGGCTATTTAGCAATTCCTCTCCATTTGATGCAGGTTATTTGGCTCATACTTTGATGCTTTGTTCTAACAGGTTTAACTCCTGCACTTCCTATTAGAAAGGGTTTGGGGCTTAAAAGACTAGGAAAATCCTCCCAAGACTCAGCAAAGTCCAGTCATACCAACGAGGTAGATCGAGGGTGGTTCAATTTTAAGTCAGCCCTACCTGTTCATGTGAACTGTTACACTCTTGAGCACCTTGCTCACATAAAGTAGGAGGCACAGAATGGACTTTTGAGGAATGCAGGGTATTGTTATGGGTATTGGGTGCCAGACATAACAAAGATAACTGGCTTTGTGTTTGTTTGTTTGTTTGTTTGCCTAAAATGCCACACATTTCCTGTCCTTTAAAATGTGATATTCAATTCTTAACTTGTGTAGCAAGTTTTCAGATTCTGCAGTCTTTGCATTCTTGAAGCAAAACCATCATGAAAGTGAATTTTCAAACCCCAAATTCAGATTCCAAACCTGCCATCTCAACAGTTACACGTGTGACTCTGCCTTGTGTTTGTATATTTTCTCTTCTATGTCTTCAGAATTGTTTTCCTCCTCCATCAATTTATTTGCACAATAGAAACAAAGACTGTTAACGCTATTGGGTTGGGCAGAGACCTGGTGGCACAGTGGTTAAACTGCTGTATTGCAACCAAAAGGTTGTGAATTTGATCCTGACCAGAAATTAAGGTTGACCTATCCTTCCGAAGTTGTTAAAATGAGTACCCAGCATGTTGGGGGCAAAGTGCTAGTTAACTTGTGAACAGCCCAGAGAGTGCACTAAGCGCTGTAGGGTTGGTATATAAGTGTGATTGCTTTACTTTTGCTTTTATTTACATTATATAAGCATCTTCCTTTCATTTGCTTCAGTTACAATATTAGCCCTTTCAAACCAAACTTGCAAGTGGATTTTTTTACAACAGTTCCCCCACATGCTACCAAAAATAAGGAATGTAGAGCCAACAGGTAGTGAAATACACATCATCATCATCCTGCTCTCCTGCCCTTGATCATGCCAGCTAGGTCTCATGTGAGATGAAGTTCTAGTCTAGAACAGCCTCCCACAATTCCTTGCCTTTAAAATTTGATGGACTACAGTCTCTAGCACCCTTGGCTGTTGGCTCTCCCGGCAGTGGCTGATGTTAAACCATCCAAAGTAGGTTAAACCATCCAAAGGGCATTGAGCAAGTCTCTGCTGAAGAAACATACAGTAGTAGTAATGTAAGGATTGTGTATTCACGGTGTGGGTTTTTGTAGGCTGTCCTAAGGATGAGTTACGTTAACTTCATTTGTTATAGAAAGGGGGATTAAGTGCCTTGCCACCTGCAGAGAGGAGATGCCGTTAAGATAACACCACTACCATCACCCCAAGTCAGTGCAGAGTTTAGGGAATTTATTTCTTTGGAGTACAAATTCCAGAGTCTTCCAGCCACCATGATTAGTTGTCATTTCATTCCTAGCTTTTATACACCTCTGTAGTAAGTACATTAGCTGCCTGGCTGTTCAGTTTGTCAGTTTAATCTAACCCTTTGAATGTTTACGATTGGAAGCCACTCCAAAGTCATTTCTAGCTAGTGGTTGCGTAAATTCAGTGTTACTACTCCTGGGACTGCAGTTGCTTATTGGTTAAGAAGCTCTCCTTGTTAGCTAGAAGGTCGGCAAGTCGGCAATTCAAGAATTGAGTACTGCACGACAGAATGAGCGCCCGTCTCTGTCCCTGCTCCTGCCAACCTAGCAGTTCGAAAGCAAGAAATTGCAAGTAGATCAATAGGGACTACTTTGGTGGGAAAAGATCTTGGGGACATGAAAAGAGCCTCATTCGGGGATCCCCTGAGCGGAGTTCCTCCAGCAAAAATCCTTTCAACCCAGAAAGCACCTTTGTGTGCTTCTGACACAAATAAAATACTATGACGACGACAAGTGGGGAAAGGTAGTTTTTTGGACTACAGCTGTGGAATCTTCCCAAGTAACATAGGAGAAAGCCGGGAAGCCAGGCTGGCTATGGGACTGTCAGAGCAGTAGAGGGGGGAAAAATAACACGTTTTCATAGCACTCTGTCACAAGAGTTGTAGCCTTGAGGCTGTTTAGTTTGCAGTCGAGGCCCAAATGGAGCATGTTGTTTTGGGATCAATATGATCCTCTGTAACTCTGAATCCCCTCCCTGGAGGGGAGCACCCATTCTGGCCAGCTCCTCCCAACCTAGCAGTTCAAAAGCAAGAAATTACAAGCAGATAAATAGGTACCACTTCAGGGGGGAGGTAAACAGCATTCCCTGCAGTCTGGTGTCTAGTCATGCCTGCCACATATCCACGGAAATGTCTGTAGATGCAGAGAGCGCTGTCTGTTTGGCTACAAACATCTGGTTGTCAAGTTCAGCTCCTTGGCAGTTTCAGATCTGGCCTAGACACTGAAGAAGAAGAAGAAGATCACTAAGCCACTGCAGTCCCCTTATCAGCTATAATGACCCCTAAAATTAAGCCTTCACTGGGTTTCAAGAACCAAGTTTGGTTAGCTGTTTTTTATCCCCATGAAGTGGAAGTGACAAGCAGTGGCTTATGGAAAGTGGTGCCTTCTTACCACCTGATAGAAACTTCTTTTCAGGCTGTAGCTTTTAAGTGTTGATCATTGCTGGGACATTTGTTTTATGTCATTGATTCCCAGGGGCTGCGGTGGCTCAGTGGTTAAGAAGCTTGCCTACTTAGGTGGAAGGCTGGCAAGTTGGCAGTTTGAGACCCGGGTACTGCATGACGGTTTGAGCGCCCGTCTCTGTCCGAGCTCTTGGGTACATGAAAGGAGCCTTCTTCAGGCACCCCCTGAGTGGAGTTTCTCCAGCAAAAATCCTTTCAACCCAAAATAATTTCTGACATGAAATTATTATTATTATTTCTGTGGTCAGAACATTTTTGCCAATTTCTGGCAACAAGATACCCAATTTGTACTTGCTTTTAAATCCAAGTTTGTTACTGGATCTTTGGGTTTGTTTTTAATTTTAAATCACGAGTAGTTCTTCTCTTGTGGGGCTGGTTGATGATAGAGGGAGAGCTCCTTTCCTTAATATGAGGACTATTCAAAGAAAGACCACAGTGCTGAAGTCTGTGGAAGGCTTGGAAGGATGGGTATGATAGATAAGCATATTAAGTGTGATGGGACACAGTTAATATGCTACAAGATATCTCATGGAGAGCTGTGATAGATACATGAATTAAATAATAAATGACTCCTGTAACTCTCAGCTGTCTGCCAGCCACAGAGGAAGCTGCTTGTTGTGTCTCTGTACGATATACCGTGTATACTCAAGTATAAGCTGAGTTTTTTAGCCGCCAAAGGCAAAGGCTTCCCTTGCTCGAAAGCCAGTCGTATCCAACTCTAGGGTTTAGTGCTCATCTCTGTTTCAAAATCGAAGAGCTAGCGCTGTCTACTTCTGCAGATGTTTCCGTGGTCATGTGGCAGGCATGACTAGATACTGGAGCGCACGGGGCACTGTTTACCTTCCCACCAAAGTGGTCCCTATTTATCTACTTGTAATTTCTTGCTTTCGAACTGCTAGGCTGACAGGAGCTGGGACAGAGTCGGGAGCTCATTCCGTCCTGCAGTACTTGGGAATCAAACTGTTGACCTCCTGCCTTCCAGACAGCATCTTAGCCACTTGAGCCACTGCAGTCCCAAAATTAGCTCCCAAAAGGGGACATGGCTTATACTCGAGTCACCGACCATGATGGTCCCAAGACTGTGCCAGATTGAGATGTGCTGACAATTACCCTGTTTTCATGTATTTTGATTATTGAAACTCACTAGGAGCTGCTGCATTTCCAACCCTCGGCTTATACTTGGGTCAATCTATTTCCCTGAGTATTCAGGTCAAAATTTGGTACCTCGGCTTATATTCGGGTTGGCTTAGACTCAAGTATATACGATACTCTCTGCTACTGCCTTTTCCTCTTCCAACTGGCTGTGGATGAATATTTCTTTCCCCAGTAGGGTGATATCACTGGGTGGGGCTAAGAAGCTCGCCTTGTTAGCTGGAAAGCCGGCAGTTCAAGACCTGAGTACTGCATGATGGATTCAGCCCCCATCTCCTGCCAACCTAGCAGTTCAAATAATAATAATAATAATAATAATGATAATAATAAAATAAAATAATGCAAGTAGATCAATAGGGACCACTTTGGTGGGGAAAGATCTTGGGGACACGAAAGGAGCCTCATTCTGGTGTCCCCTGAGTCAGCAAAAAATCCTTTCAACCCAGAATAACTTCTGACATGAAATTACTATTATTAAGTCACTCCTCTGTCAACAAATGTAAGTCAAAGGAGGTGCCCGTTATTTCTCTGCATTAGTTCTTGCTCTGTGCATGCCAACCTTACTGGTGGTCTCTACAGAAACAGTAGGGGTGGACCTCCTCAAAGAGTGTGGTAGTTTTGAACCACAGTCAGGCATACCCTCAGAGCCAAGTTTTCCCTGGACAGCCCTGGCAACCACAGCTCCCAGTCCCCCACCCCAGATTAAAGACAGAGAATGGCTTCTGGCGCACACACTCCACTTACTATGGGGTGGTGTGACTGTGCAAGAATAGAAGAGCAAATGCAAGTTATGCATTATCCCACAAGAAGGCCAATCTGTCAGAGTACTTTTTTGGCAAGGTTTAGGAGGAGCTGAGAAAGATCATTGCCAAAGATCCAGGCCTTGCAGAATCCCAAACGAGAAAAGTGTGTTAAGTGATGCTATTAAATTGCCCCATCTCTGCAGAAGAAGGTAATTAATGTAGAGGTAATGCATTTGAAGTGCTCACTCATCAGCTGTCATTCTTCCAGACCCATTTGTTGGGCCAATATTTGTTCGGCCGCATTCCTAACCACACTGAAGGGGCAGGGATTTCCTTTGGGCTCATGTCCAAGAATGAAGTGGTTTAGCCAAAGAGCTGGTCAACTAATATCCCCAAGGGGGTCATTCCTTGGTGCATTTTGTACTCACTCTGTGAAACTCTGCTACTGAACTTACTAGTGTTTGTGGTTTTTTAAAAGAGACTCAATAAAGGAAATGGTGGGGTTGCAAGTGGATCTGCTGGACTCGGAGGACTCCCGATGGATGGTTCCTGCCAGTGACCAGAAAAGAGGAAGCCCCTGTAGCCCAATGGAGGCAGATGTTTCCCATTTCACCGGAGTGGCAAAACCCACTCAAGATTTGAGTCCAAACCTTGTGAGAGCCACCTAGGGTGCCGAGTCTCACAATAGGTTCAGCATCTTGGATCGCTCATTACAGGTGCAGACCCTAGATCAGGGGTTCCCAATCTTTTCAAGCCAGGGGCCATTGGGTCATTCCCTCTCAGTCAGCTTTGAGGGCTAGATGACTATTTTGCCCTGCCTGCATAGTGGGGCAGCCATTTTGTCCCAACAGCTTCAAAGGGGTGTCCATTATGTTTCTCAAGTGCCCTTGGAGGGGTGGGGGCCACATGAAATGATGCCACCAGCCAAATCCGGCCCACGGGCCTTAGGCTGGGAACCCCTGCCCTATTTAGACCCATTGTTCCCACAAAAGGGATTACTGGCTCAGGTTGTTGGAAAGACATTTTGAGGACTGATGCTCCCTGAGTTTCTGGTGCAGCATAACTGAGCGCAAAGGGACTGCGGTGGCTTAGTGGTTAAGATGCTGAACTTGACGACTGGAAGGCCAGCAGTTCGAGACCCGAATGCTGCATGATGGAGTAAGTTTCCATCTCTGTCCCAGCTCCTGCCAACCTAGCAATTCAAAAGCAAGAAATTGCAAATAGATAAATCAGTACCACTTCGGTGGGAAGGTAAACAGTGTTCCGTGCACTGCAGTGTCTAATCATGCCTGTCGCATGACCAGGGAACCATTTCCAGACACAGACAGTGCGGGCTCTTTGGCTATAAACAGAGATGAGCCGTGAACCCTAGAGTTGGATATCACTGGCTTTCGAGCAAGGGCGACCATTACCTATAGCTGAGAGCAATGCTTGCTGAAGGATTATAGGGGCTGAACTCAAAAAACCAAACAAACACCACTTCTTCTAAGCTTTTCATTGGGAGTGTATCCTGATACACCAGAGGTGGGAGCCAAGCTTAGAAGCACATGAGATGCTTTATAGGAACAGCTGCGAAGTCTAGGAGAAATTGCCTGGGACTCTCCTGTTGCCCTCCAGCCTCTGCTGCTTGAATCGTTCACCTCTTGGCGCCCAGTGGTAGGGCTGGGTGTGTGCAGTAGACAATTGTAGGCTGGTCTAATATAATCTGTGGTTTTATATAATCCTTCCTAGAACCACTGAGTTGGAATAAGGCACCTTTCAGGTCATTGAGTCCAACCCCATCTGCTCAAGGCAGGAATCCAAGTCAAAGCAGAACTGACAGCTCTCATTGTCCAGTTCTCTCTTGAATGCTTCCAGTGTTGAAGCATTCATCCCCTCTTGAGGCGGTTGGTTCCATTGTCCTACTGCTCTAACTGGTAAGATGTTTCCCCCTTAGATCTCCTCCTTTAGTTTCAGCCTCTTATTACGTGTCCTGCACTCTGAGACAATGGAGAACATACTTCCCTCACTCTTTATGACCACCTTTCAGGACTTTGCAAAGCACTATCATCATCCTGTCCCCTCTCGGTCACCTTTTCTCAAGCCTAAACATGCCCAGCTCCTTTAGTCTTTTCTCCTAGGGTTTGGTTTCCAGTCCTCTAATCATCCTTATTCCTTTCTCTGTACCTGCTCTAGTTCATTAAAGCGCAGTGCCCAGAACTGGACACTGGACCCTAGATGTGGCCTAGCTAGTGCTGAATAGAGGGGGACTAGTAATTCCTCATGGCTTTTGGAGACTATTAGGTAAAGGTAAAGGTCGAAAGCCAGTCGTATCTGACTCTAGGGTTCAGTGCTCATCTCTGTTTACAGCCAAAGAGCCAACGCTGTCTGCATCTGCAGACATTTCCATGAACTTGTGGCAGGCATGACTAGACACAAAAGTGCACAGATCGCTGTTTACCTTCCCATCAAAGTGGTACCTATTTATCGACTTGCAATTTCTTGCTTTCGAACTGCTAAGTTGGCAGGAGCTGGGACAGAGACAGGAGCTCACTCCATCATGCCAAAGCACATGGAATGCTATTCCCGTTTCTGTGGAAGCGGTACCTATTTATCTACTTGCAATTTCTTGCTTTCAAACTGTTCGGCTTGCAGGAGCTGGGACAGATGGAATGAGCTCAGTCTGTAATGTAGTACTCAAGTCTTGAACTGCTGATCTGCTGACCTTCCAGTCATCAAGTTCAGCGGATTAACCACTAAGCCACCTCGGCCCTTCCACCAGTGCAGGGTTTCCCAAATAAGACAGCTAATGCTCCATGACCTCAATCAGGCACAATTTCTGCTGTTTTTCTCCACCCAAGCTGACTTTAAAGGGCAGTGATTACTCACATCACCAAGAAGAAGAAGATAGCCACTTGATCTTAATCTCTCTCTCTCCTTTCCCATGAATTTCTTTGCTTTAATGAGGCTAAGCATCTTCTCAGCCCTCTGACACAGAGGAGGAGAAAGGATTAATGTTACTTACTGTGTGCAGAGGTAGAAAGTACTTTTCAGCAGCTTGCAAGATGTGCAAACAAATAAACAAACAAACACACTCTAGTGATAAGTTCTGAGGAGTAGGTGTCATTAAAAACATCTTGTGGATGTGTAAAGACAGAATTCTCTTATGCACAGATGGTTTGCACAGATGGTTTGCACGGACATCAGACTCTTGCTAGGAATTCATTCTTGTGAATGGGCTTGTCAAATCACTTGCTCGTCACTTAACGCCCAGACCTACCATTTGCAACTTGTGGCTGTTTTTTCTTCTCAATGCATTAGTTTCCTAAACTTCATTCTTCTACTTCTTGTGCCATATCTGATTCCAAATATTGGTGATCCTCATGGCGATCAGTTATGAGGATTGTCCTGAGAACAATATAATGCAGTGGCTTTCCATCTGCCTTCCGCATCACAGCATCACCCCCGTGCCATTGGTCCAGTGCCTTGAGTCACTTCCTGGTTCTGAGCCCTTTTGGCACGCAAAGTCCTCCTCAGCCCCAGGCCAGTCTTGATGAAGCTGCTGCCCTCCATCAAGATGGAGTCAAGTGGGATTTAATCCACTTGGGGACCATCACCCTTCCCTGTGGACTTAGGCACCCAAGGCCGATAGTCCTGAGGGTGGTCTGGTTTAGTTAACTGCCACCTGACGATGGGCATTGAGTTGCTGGCAGTATGGTCTACTCAGAGTAGCAGGCCAAATTGGAAACTTCTTTACCTGTAGTTAATAAATGCCTTCTGAGAAGCAATGTCATAGTTGTACAAAAATTTGCAACACCCTTATACAGTTGTACCTCGCTTAAAGAGCATAATGTGTTCCACAGGATTGCTCTTTAAGCGAAACACCATCATAAGTGACCCATTGTGACTTCTGGTGGGGGGGGGGTGATTGCGAACCCCGATTTATTTGTTAAGCAAGTTTTTGGTTGGTTTTATTTGTTAAGCGAACATTCAGGGAAAATTCTGCTCTTTAAGCGAGTTACTCTTTAAGTGAGATGCTCTTTATGTGAGGTTTGACTCTATATTCATGTATTAACGTTGAATGCTTTGAATGCTAAGACTCGTAGATGAGATCAAAGGTCTTGCAAGAGGACTTTTGTCACACTTTAGATATGAGCTATCTCACAGCTCAGCAAGACCAGGATTGGCATACTGTGATCTTTGTTAAAGCCATGGTATAACCTGATCTGATCTGATACTATCTCAGTGAACACAAGTACTTAACAGGATGGTATGTTTTATAGATGTCCTTTGCACATTTAAAGGGACTACAGTGGCTTAGTGGTTAAGATGCTGAACTTGATGATAAAATATTGCAAGGAGATAAATAGGATAAATAGGTATTACTTTGATGGGAAGGTGAACAGCATTCCATGCACTCTGGTGTCTAGTCATGCCTGCCACATGTGCATGGAAACATTTGCAGACACAGAGACAGTGCTGGCTCTTTGGCTATAAGCAGAAATGAGCACCGTACCCTAGAGTCAGATATGACTGGCTTTCGAGCAAGGGCAACCTTTACCTTTACCTTACATTTGTGGAAGGGCCATGGTGGTTTAGTGGTTAAGACACTGAACTTGATGACTGGAAGGTCAGCAGTTCAAGGCTTGACATGACTGGCTTCTGAGCAAGGGTGACCTTTACCTTTGCACATTTATACATGGGTGGAGTTAGTGCAGACCAAGGGTAGACTTTGCTTATTAAATCATTGAACTAAGCACTGGGGACGCAGCACTCATTGCACATCAAGATTTATGATTGCCATGTTAATCTCTGCATTTATCTCAGGATAATTCTGCCCAGAGTGGCAGAATATCCCAGATGGGTGGGATATAAATGCAATAAGTAAAAAATAAAAATGAATAATTCATGCGCAGGCAATCAGATTACCTGTGGGCTCAGTCCCAATGCCCCATTGCAATGGGTGAATGTAAGAACACCACAAGGTCTCCAGTTTCCCAGCCTCCTGCATTGATTTCCTGTCGGCTGAAACCCTGACATTGTTTGATTTCTGGTTTCCACACCCTCTCCTGGCCCCAGGCAATTACAGCTCTAATAGCAAGTGCCCCATGATGAATGGATGGGTGGATGAATGAATGAATGGAAGATGGGTCCAGATTCAAAAGACCCTGATGGTTTCCCCCAATCCATAATGATTAGGGTTGCTTCGTCCTGCCTACCCCACACCATCCTTTATCAGTTAATATCATGACACCAAGCCAGCAGTTGCTACGGTATGCTGATTTCAGGATCTCTGAAGAATTTCAGATAAGTTGGGGGGGGGGGCAGAGAGGTTTTCCCTCCCGCTTCCAACAAACTCCCAGATGGAGAAGTTTCTTTTCAGCCCAAAGCCATTGTCTAAGCCAGAGATTCCCAACTTTTTCAAGCTGGGGGCCGAGTCACACTCTCTCAATCAGCTTTGAGGGCTGGACAGCCAATTTGCCCTGCCTGCACAGTGGAGATGGCCATTTTGTCCCAACAACTTCAAAGGGGTAGTCATTTTGTTTCCCGAATGCCTCTGGGGGGGTGCAGTGGGGTCACATGAAATGGCATTGTGGGCCAGATCCGTCCCATGGGCCTTAGGTTGGGAACCCTTGGTCTAAGAGGCTTGCTTTGGCAATGTTGCAGATCACAACTGGGTGTGTGTCCTGATGGAACCTTGTGCATATCTTCTCTTCTTCTTCTTTGCTTCCTCTTTTACCCCATTGGGTGTTAAGGGAGATGCAACATTCTTGTCCTGGCACTTCTAGCATCCTCCACCGGTGTTATCTGGTGTTCTTGTAATATTTCTTTGACTTTATCTCTCCACCTTCCTTTGGGTCTGCCTCGTGCTCTTTGTCATTCTCCTCTTTCCATATATGCCAAGGTATGGTGGACCTCCAAGACATTCTCTCCAAATGGGAAAAACCACGGTTATTGTTGTCTCTGTATGTCAGGAGTTCCCAACCTTTTAAAGCTGGGGGCCATTGGGTCACGCTCCCTCAGACAGCTTCAGAGGCCGGATGGCCATTTTGCCCTTCCTCCACCACATGGCACTTCCTGGTGTGGTGGATGCGATGGGTGGGAGCCAACATGAAATGGTGCCATTGGCTGCAGGTTGAGAATCCCTACTGTATATAGTTTAAGATTCATTTTGGCAGGTTCATGTCTGGCCTAGACCTGGAAAAAGAAGATTACTGTACCTCTATTCCAATTCTTTCCCCTATAATCTCCTTCCTGATTTCATCCCTTCTAGTCACTCCAGCAGCCTTCCTCAGACATCTCATTTCTGTGGTGACCAACTTTCATTTATGTTTTGTTGTAAGTCTCCATGTTTGGTGCTGGTAACATAAGGTGAGTTGAATATGCTCTGTATGTGGTGTTTCTTTGTGCTGATCGGTATCGCCCTGTGTTGCAAGAGCAGAGCTAATTGTTCTCTGAAGAGTTAATGAACTCCGTCCATTTTGCCATCTTCAGTAAATGTCCCTTGTCCGTTCCAAACTTGCAAAAGTTTTTGCGCTACATCCTTTCCTGAACCTGATTCCATTGATGCATCCTCCTTTCTGCATTCCAAGTAGACTTTGGAAGAAATAAATTTTTGGACAACAGATCCCAGAATCTCCCAGCCAGCATCATCCCTGTGGACCAGAGGAATATTTATCATTCTGACCCCAAAAGGGATCTTTTGACAGTGATGCAGAGCAAAACCATAAAACTCTCTGTAAATCTGACCACCTTCAAGCAACTGTTTGTATCACTTCTTCTGTGGAAATAGTATGCTGCTGTTTGATTTTCTACCTAATTCCCTCTCTTTTGGATGGTTTTAAAGCAGGGGTGCCCAAACCTTTCAGGCTGTGGGCCGGTCATGTGGTTGAGCAGTCACGTGGTCCCTCGCACTAGAAGCAGAAGTAAAATGCACCCACTGGTGTAAATACACCCACAGTCATCATAAACACGTTTATGACAGCTGTGGATCATTTACAGCAGCTTTCTGCACATGCTTAGGCACATTTTACTTCCACTTCCAGGAGCGGTGAGGCTGGCATGGGCCGGATGATTTGGTGTCATGGGCCAGATGTGGCCCACAGGCCATAGTTTGGGCACTCCTGTTTTAAAGACTGAATGCTCAGTGTTGTAGAAACTTCTCTTCACACAATGGTGAAAGTGCAGGTCAACACAGATGTTCTCAGCTAGTTTGGTTTTAAATGCTTGTGAAACCCACCTGCAATGCTATAGATCAGGAGTTCTCAACCTTTTTAAGCCGGGGGCCATTGGGTCACACTCCCTCAGACAGCTTCAGGGGCCAAACGGCCATTTTGCCCTTCCGCCACCACATGGTACTTCCTGGTGTGGTGGAGGCAATGGGGAAGGCACATGAAATGGCACCTTGGCCCACATCTGGCCCACAGGCTGAGAATCCCTGCCATAGATGGCCATAGTTTTTGTGTCCTGCTAAAATCCCCTGTTCCTGCTTCCCTGGGGGTGGCTAATTAGAAAGAGGCTTCTCAGACTCGGCCATCTGCTACTGGAGGCGCTCTGCCTGCCTTCCAGACTCCCTAGTGATTTTGTGGTGTGGCTGCTGGGGCAGGGCGAAATTGATCCTGATGGCTCAGCTGCACTTTGCCATTAAATGGGGTTGAAAGGGGATGGAAGAAGTCCATTGAAGATGATTATTGTGCTGTGTCGGATCACAGTCTGGCCAGTGGGCTCGAACCAAGAAACAAAGCCAAATTGTGTGTCACAGCCAAAATTCTGCAGTCAGAATAAATTCAGAAGGTGCGTATGCATACAGTTGTACCTTGCTTAAAGAGCATAATGCATTCTACGGGATTGCTCTTTAAGCGAGTTTGCTCTTTAAGCGAAACACCATTGAAAATGACCAGTTGTGGGGGGGATTGAGAACCCTGATTTATTTGTTAAGCGAGTTTTTGGTTGGTTTTATTTGTTAAGCGAAGTGAACATTCAGAGAAAATTCTGCTCTTTAAGCGAGTTACTCTTTAAGCGAAACGCTCTTTATGCGAGGTTTGACTGTACACTAGTACCCCGAATAACGTTATGACTTGGTTCCACAAGTCCCGTCGTTATTCGGGTTTTAACGTTGGGCGATACATTGAACACACAATGTTAAAAAAAGCCCTGTTTCCCTGGAGGCTGCAGGAAGCGAGAACATCGGGATTTGAATCCTGACATTTTGCCTTGCTGCAGCCTCCAGGGAGGTGGGAGAACTTTGGAAACAGCTTAGAGCGGGTTTCCCCACCTCCCTGGACCCGGCGGGGGGGTCAGAGCCCCCAAAATTGGTAAAAAAAACGTCCGTTTTTTTTACCAATTTTGGGGTTTCTGACCCCCCCGCTGGGTCCAGGGAGGTGGGCAGACCTGATCCAAGGTGTTTCTGGGCTTCCCCGACGTCCTGAGCCGGTGCAGGAAGCCAGAACATCGGGATTCGAAATCTGACATTCTGGCTTCCTGCACTGGCTCAGGACGTCGGGGAAGCCCAGAAACACCTTGGATCAGGTCTGCCCACCTCCCTGGACCCGGCGGGGGGGTCAGAAACCCCAAAATTGGTAAAAAAAACAGACTGTTTCCGAAAATCTTGTAACGTTATGCGGATTTAACGATATACGGTACTCGCGTTATACGGAGTATTACTGTATAAGGGTGTTTGGGTTGGTTTTTGTTAATTGTTTGTACTTTAGGTAATTAATCAGTATTTTGACAGTTTTCAAGATTGTTGATGGTAGTTACTGGTGGGAATGGATATGGATTATCTCTGCTATCAGAAACAATTTGCACCTCAACTGTAGTTGACCACTGCAAAAACTGAATGCTATACTAGATGAACTTTTGGTTCGATCTGTCACTTTGATCTTAAGGCAGCGTATCCCAACCTTTGGTTCTTGGACTTCAATTCCCAGAAGCCTCAAGTCAATTCCCCAAAGCACTGATCAGCCAATGCACTGACTTTGTCTTCTGAGAATTGGAAGTTCTCCTGTGGGGCCTGGGCCCCATGTTAGGAAACACTGCCCTAAAGGAAGCCATGGGCTTCTGTTTGGAAGGTTTAAGCAGGGCTAATGAGGACAGAACATTTTGGAGAATGCTCATTGGTAGGTTCATCATAAGTTGGGGGCAACTTGAGAGTACATGACAACAACAATGGTAGTCACAAAAACAGATTTGCTAATTGATGTGGTCCTTGTAGCTTCCGACTCATGTGATCAGGCGTACAACAGGTCCTTTGTTGATCAGCCAAGCCCACGTCAATGGTTGTTGTGTGTGCGGCAATTCCAACAGAATACGGGCCAAAATGTTTAGTCTGTTGGCCTCCTAATGCTACATAGCAAAATTAATGTTCCCTTCATGGAACCAATTATAGGGTAGAAGCAAGGTTAAGCTAATCCAGGAGCGCCTAAACTATGGCCTGTGGGCTGAATATAGCCCCCGATACAAATTCATCCAGCCTGTGATGTTGTTGGAAGTGGGAGTAAAACACGCCCATACAGGGCCATTTTACTTCTGTTTCCAGGAGCGGCAAGGGCATCTCAGGCTAGATGAATTGGTGTTGGGGGCTGGATCCGGCCCATGGTCCATAGTTTGGGCACACCTGGTTTAAGCAGAGAAAATGGCAGTCTAAAAATCTATCTCATCCTGTTGGAAAACAGATTGCGAAGCACACCTATATCCCTGACAGGTGGGGACGTTCAAAGCTCTGCCTAAAATCTTCTAGTACCGTAGTAATTGTGTTTCTCTCTCACGTGTCTTTGAGATACAACACTTGTCTGCAAGTTTCAAAATTCATAGAAGAACCTTTATTGGGTAGGCCAATCAAATGGGTCATAAAAACAGCCTCACAGACTTAATAAAATCACATTTTTGTGCTTTTGTGGCTCTCCCAGGTAAGGTTTAACAATTGTATGGATTAAAGAATTTTACTTAGAACCAGTATGGTTGCATTTGCTTTCTGTAAAACATAAAACAACTTGGTTGTCAGTCTTTATTATAGGCCCTTTTGTGGCTCTTTTTCTTTTATTTCTAGATGCTCCACTTATATGTTACATTATTCATGTGCCTTTTGACTTTGATGATGCTCATGAGATGAAGCTTTTAATTAAAACACACTTAATGCCATTCCTCTGTCCCTTGTTGACTGTGTTCCTTTCTCTCATCTTTGCAGTGGGTCCAGACAAGCAGGCAGCATAATTGCAACCCAGTGGGGAAACTGGGCTGGCTGTTCAGCTTTCTGCAAGTTTAAGATTAAACCCATTAAGAATTGCCCTGGTAGTTCACCGTCAACATTTGGAGAATTAACAAGGTTGTCCAATTAACACCATCAGGGGGGGATTCAGAAAGGAGTAGTCCAAAATAGAAAAAAAAATCTAAGTTCTAACAAGGGTTCCTCAAACTTGGCTCTTCAGGTGTTCTTGGACTTCAGTTACCAGAAGCCCAAGTCAGGACGCCTGCTGATGAGGGCTTCTGGGGATGAAGTCCGAGAACATCTGACAAGTCAAGTTTGAGGACTTATATTCAATCAGGGCCATCCAAATAAGTGGGAAAACTAGTTTAGATGGCCAATCATTTGAAGAATAGTGATGTTATATCAGGGATCGGCAACCTTTTCAAGTCGGGGGCCAGGTCACACTCTCTCAGACAGTTGAAGGGGGCGGACTGGTGGTCCCCACGCCGTAAATGCTGTAAATGTGTCTGCAGCAGCCGTAAATGTGTTGGCGGCTGCCGTAAATCCATCTGTGGCTGCTTCCAATGGTGACGGCAGTGGCAGTTGGAGTGAGGGTGGGGGCCTGATGATTTGGTGCCATGGGCCGGATTCAGCCTGTGGGCTGTAGGTTGCCGACCCCTGTGTTATACTAATGGAAGATGTGAGCCACTACGGTATCTGTTGGTAGACCAACTTTGCTGAGAATGTACAGTCCAACAGATTCCGCTGTTTGCATGTTTTAATGGTTGAATAAAGATGTAACTTGCCCAAGGGTAATTGTTTTAGGGACCCTATAAATGTATCAACCCAGGTAAGTTATATACTTGTTAGACCTCTAAAATAAACAACCTAAGTAAGCATTAGGAAAACTTTTTCTGGCAATTGTTGAACAGTGTAAAGGTCTCAGTTGAAGGGTTTTGGGCAGAGGTTGGATGGTCACCTTTCAAAGATGTTCGAGCTGTGAATTTCCTACGGGCTCAGTGAGTCTTGGGCTTCCAACTCAACTGTTCAGTGAATGTCGTTATTCTGTGGTGCAGGAACCTCAGAGAGACTGACTCTCTGGAGCAGGGGTACCCATGCTTTTTGGGCTGCGGGCTGGTCATGTGGTTCAGTGTCTGGTCACATGGTTCCTCTCACCAAAAGTGGAAGAAAAACACTCCTTGCAGTCTGTTTTGCAACAGGACGAGATAGATTTTAGGCTGCCATTTTCTCAGCTTAAACCAGGGATACCCAAACTACAGCCTGTGGGCCAGATCCGACCCCTGACACCAATTCATCTGGCCCACACTGCCCTCATCACTCCCGGAAACAGAAGTAAAACACACCCGTACAAGCGTGCTTTACTTCTGCTTCGGGGGCGTCGTAGGCCAGATGAATTGGTGTTGGGGGGCGGATTTTTCCCATAGGGCCGTAGTTTGGGCACTCTTGCTCTGAAGGGTTTGCTGAACATTTCATAAAGCTATGCACACTAAATGGTGTTAATGGATAAAAATTGCTATAAGTAAACAGTGTGGGTAATAACTGGATTTGCCATGCTTTCAGTTTGCATTTGATTTAAGCACAGAAACCAGGACTTAAAGAGATCAGCTTACGACTCCTAGACAGAGCATATCCGTGCAAGTACCAGGGATTGCTTTTCAAGGGAATTAAACCAGTTCCCAGGTGTCTGAGGCTGTTAGCGGGAAGGGAGGTCACTTGCCTTTTCATTCCCAAAAGTGGGATGTCTCTCAAGATGATTAGAGCCCAGATATTTCCTATGGGAGATGATTATTCAGAGTCTCATACCAGCAAAAAAGAGGTGTCTGTCTGGTGCAGCAATGATGATCTTGCCATGAGTCATCACCCTTGAGCAGTGTTTCCTAACCTTTGGTTTTTGGACTTCAGTTCCCAGAACCTGAAGTCAATTCCCCAAAGCACTGGTCAGCCAATGTACTGACTTAGGCTTCTGGGAATTGAAGTCCCCCTGTGAAGCACATGCCCCACATTGGGAACCACTGATCTACAGAAATCAGTCCCATACACACACACACCACCACCACCACCCCAGCCAAACCCATTTGCTTGAGATGTGTAGATTCCAGCTAAGCTTCTTGGGAAAATGAAGGACACCTGTAGATCAGGGGTGCCCAAACTTTTTGGACTGTGGGCTGGTCACATGGTTCAGTGGCTAGTCACATGGTTCCTCCCACCGGAAGTGGAAGTAAAACATGCCTTGCAATCTCTTTTGCAACAGATATGTTTTGCAACAGGATGAGATAGATTTTAGGCTGCCATTTTCTCTGCTTAAACCAGGGGTGCTCAAACTATGGCCCGTGGACCGGATCTGGCCCCCAACACAAATTTATCCGGCCCATGCCTCCCTCATCACTTGTGGAAGCAGAAGTAAAATGGACCCATATGAGCACGTTTTACTTGTTTCCACAAGCTATGAGATCAGCATGGGCCAGAAGAATTGGTATCGTGGACCGGATCTGGTCCATGGGCTATAGTTTGGTCACTCCTGCTGTATATCTGCATTGGAAAAGGCAGTTCATTCATGCTGAAAAAGACAGGTGGTTGTAACCTTTCACATCTTCCAAACCTCGGCAGATACCTTGCTTTGTTTTGTGAATGGGCATTAGAAGTGGAGCATAGCCTTGTTTGCAAAAGACGAATATTCTATCGCGAAGATCTTCTGGATTCACATTTCTGGGACACTCATAGATTTCCACTTCTATTGATGTGCTATCTGTAATGTGGAATTTGACCCTTTATCAGCCCATGTTAGTTTTCAAAAGGAAAAAAGAAAGGAAGAAGCCAAAGCTATACAGTATAGTAGAGTCTGCCCATGATCTGCGTTTGATCCTGATAGGTATCTAGGATGACTCAGCCTTCAATTTTTGAAAGGTTTCCAAAATGAGGGCCCAGCATGTTGGGGGCAAAATATTAATTGCCTAGTGAACTGCCCAGAGAGTGCTGTAAGAGATGTGGGCATGGAAGCACTATGCATTGATTCAACAGGGCACAACTTGTGATCTGGAGGAGTTTTGTGTGTCCCCATAAGCCTGGTGTGGGTAGTTTCAGCTTCCAAGTGTGTGCATTTGTGTGGATGCACTTATGTTTATGCCTTATCTCCAGCTGCAGAGCTGGAAGAGTTCCAGTGGCCACACTGGCAGAGGCAGTCTGGGAATTGTAGTCTAGAAAAAGTAAGGTCCGATCCCCCACCACCACCACCACCAAAAGAAGTAACATTCCCTTGGAACCTAACATTTTCTGGTTGACTTGAGACCAGAGGCCAGAATTTCCTTGTTTGGAACAATCTGCTGGATTCACAGGCCTCAATTACATTGGAGGTACTCTACTTTATTTCACTTGCGATTTCCTCTTCCTTGCTTGAGATGCTGACGTCTGCTTTGTGGATGAAAGCACAATCCATTCCTGTTCCAATGTAATCTACCAATTAGTTGCACCCCTGCAGTTTGTGGTGTGTCAAGGGTGGTCTTCTGCATGGACCAATGTGCTTGCTGCTAGTTTAGAGAGTGTGTTGAATATTAATGGCCTGCTAGGTTTTAATTAGTGGGTGTACTTCTGTTCCTAGGGAAGGGCACGGCACAGTATTAGGTGATGCCCAGTTGCACCACCTTCCTTCCTTCCTTTGCATGCAGTAGATTATAATAATCTAGTACTGTACTAGACTATTTGAACGCCTTTCCTTCATGAACACTGCTCCCCACACCCCCACACCTTTTCACACTATCAATTCATTTCTTTTGATAGGACCTTATTGGTAGTGATTCTCAGATTCCAGTTCTTTAAGGAATAGATGTTGTTTGTTGTTGCAAGCATATCAGACTAAAACACCACGAACAAAACAGACAAAAAACATTGTGGCACCTTAAAGACTTAACTATTCTATTATAATGACATCCATGGGTCATTTACGGCAGTGTTATGCACATGCACGGGCGTGTCATGGTCCCACGCATGCATGTTTTACTTTCGCTTCCGGTGGGAGGAAGCGGCCCACAGCCCAAAAGGTTTGGGCACCCGAGTCTACAAGGTAACAACAACATAATCGACACATTAATTTACAAACCATGTGAAGCAATGTAGCATTTCACACTTGTAGACTCATAATTGGCATTATTTGCAGCCTAATAACCTCCTCTTAAACAAACAAACAAAGAAACAAACAAACCACTGTCATTTTGTCCATTATTTTTATCCTCACCTGGTCATGAGACTGTATATAAATATGACAGTCATGTAGTCTTACTCTTATGTTTGAGGAAGTGGACTTGATCTATAAAAGTTCACATTAAAATATAGCCATTAGTCTTGAAGGTGCCACAGCTTTTTTTGCTTCTTGCTGTTTTTGCTTTTGCATTATATGAGGTTTGACTGTACACTAGTACCCCGGATAACGTTATGACTTGGTTCCACAAGTCCCGTCGTTATCCGGTTTTTAATGTTGTGCGATACATTGATCACACAATGTTAAAAAAAGCCCTGTTTCCCTGGAGGCTGCAGCAAGCCAGAATGTCGGGATTTGAATCCTGACATTTTGGCTTGCTGCAGCCTCCAGGGAGGTGGGGGAACTTTGGAAACAGCTTGGATCGGGTCTCCCCACCTCCCTGGACCCAGTGGGGGGGGGGGGGTCAGAGACCCCAAAATTGGTTTTTAATAAAACTTCCTTTTATTACCAATTTTGGGGTCTCTGACCCCCCTGCCAGGTCCAGGGAGGTGGGCAGACCTGATCTAAGCTGTTTCTGGGCTTCTCTGATGTCCTGAGCCAGTGCAGCAAGCCAGAATGTCGGGGTTCGAACCCTGCCGTTTTGGCTTGCTGCACTGGCTGAGGACGTCGGGGAAGCCCAGAAACAGCTTGGATCGTGTCTCCTGCCTGCTCCAGAGAGATCAGAGGATCCAATCTACAGCTGCAGGGTGGCTGGAGAAGCTGACGGGGACTCCCTGTCGGCTTCCCTAGCCACCCGCCCTTGCCTCCGTAGCTGCAGGGTGGCTGGGAAGCTGAACGGAGAAGCCCGTTCAGTTTTCCAGCCACCCTGCTGCTAAGAACAACTGTATCTGATAACGTTAAAAATCGCGTTATTCGATACAAGATTTTTCCGAAAATCTTGTAATGTTATGCGGTTTTCACGCTATACGATACTCGCGTTATCCGGGGTATTACTGTACTTGGATTAGACAAGTAATTTATGTATTTCACATTATTGGCATGTTATGTTGATGACTTTAATGGTACCTATTTATCTACTTGCAATGTCTTGCTTTCAAATTGCTTAGAACCATGATGGGGAACCTTGGCACTCCAGCTGTTCTTGGACTTTATTTTCCAGAAGCCCAAGCAGTGGTGGGCATGGGCCGGTTCGCACCTGTTCGGTTGAACCAGTAGTAACAATTCTGGGTGGCCTCCTGGGGTGGGGGTGGTTAGTAACCTTCCTGGGAGATCACCCGGAGTGGTTATTAATTTTTGAGGCGACCAGTTCGGTTGCCTCTCTGGCCGCACAACGCATGTGTGCTCCAAGCACAAAATGGCTGCTTGGCTCGACATGCATGCGTGTTAAGATATCAATTGATGCACATACGTCAATTGATATCTTAACACGCATGTGTGCCTAGCAAAACAACCATTTTGTGCTTGGACTCAGAGTGTGCATGTGTCGGGCGGAGGCTGCAGTCTGGTGCTAGGCCAGGCGCCTGCTGCAGCCTCCACTTGGCAGGCCTACCCAGAGAGTGGCCCGTGCATTTTCAACTAGAGGCCGGGCCGTCTTTGTGGTGGCTCTGTTGCTCTGGAATGCCCTTATCCATCAGACTCCTTTGTATATTAGCCAAGGCCGAGCTTTACAAATAAGCATTTGGTTCTATCCTGCCCCTGTTATAGCACTTTCTCTCACTGACCATTATTCATTTGCCACCTTTGTTTGCATCTTTCATCTTTTAACAGTTTCTGTTTAGATTTGTTTTTGTGTGGGATGAGGAAGGGAGGGCGAGTTGTTTTGAAATTATTGCTGTAAACAGCCCAGTGTGATACCAGTGTCAGAAGGGCAGTGTATTAATCCAACAGACAAAAAGATAGCATACAAGCTCTATGGAAAGAGGCACCTTCTGATTGCCATTACCACGGTTTTCTCTTTATTGATTTTCATATGATTTATCTTTTCTTGGTTCATGGGCATAAGGTGTTCTGTAGCTGTACTTGTTATCAATGCCTGATCATCTGCAAAAAGTAATTCATTGATATTGTTTCAATTCAGGGGCTTAGTTCTTTTGCTTATGTTGTCTAGGTAGGTGCTGAATAACAGTGGCACTTTTACTCACTCAATGGCACGCCTAAAAGTGACCTTCAAGAACTGGTTGCTCCATCTAACCATGCTTCCTCACCAGTGTTTGGGGCCTATTGTGGGTTCCCCGAAGCTTTCCAGGAAGCATAAAAGCTGAACACAACCCCTAGGGCTCATTGGGTGCCATTTTTGAACTGTAGTAAGGGTTGCTTCATGTATATTGAAAGAAGTTGGTTATGGATTTTTCCCCCTGTGTTTTTTTTTCTGGACCAGTTTCAGCTCAAGAGTGTCCACAGGTTGTTGGCCAATGGCCTTTGTGAACACAGGAAAAGATGGCAGCTTAGAGTAACAAAATCCATCCCCAGTTCCTAACTTTGGCCTTTCTAGCCAGTTCCTCCTACATTTCCCATTCTAACCAGTTCCTCCCACTCCTCCTGCCAGAAACGAATTCCGACCATGGACGGATGTCAAGCCTGTGAAACCCATCAAAGCGAAGCCCCAGTATAAACCTCCGGATGATAAAATGAATCACCAAACAAGCTACAGTACACAGTTCACAGCCGAAAGCGCTAAACCTACTTCAGCCGATAACAAATTCCTGGAGCATAGGAGAATACGCAGCCTCTACAGCGAACCCTACAAAGAACCATCCAGGGTAAGGAGCAAGAAGGGTTGGGTCAAGAGCGCTCTTGGGGATTGTCCTCTTGATTAAAGCCAAGGAGAACACGTGGAGGGGGGGGAGGGCTTCTTCCACTCTTCCTCAAGGGTGGGAAATGTTTTCAAGGAATCACTGCGGAAACAAGTTGGAGCAGGTGTGTCCAAACTACAGTCTATGGGCTGGATCCGGTCCCCAACACCAATTTATCCGCCCCATGCTGCCCTTGTCGTTCCTGAGCCATACAGGCCTGCATGGGCTGGACAAATTGGCATTGGGGCCGGATCTGACCCACAGGCCATAGTTTGAGCAATCCTGGTTTATGCAGAGAAAATGGTAGCCTAAAAATCTATCTCATCCTGTTGCAAAACATATCTGTTGCAAAACAGATGGCAAGGCGTGTTTTACTCCCGCTTCCAGTGGGTGGAACCACATGACTAGCCCACTGAACCACATGGCCGGCCTATGGCCCGAAAAGTTTGGGCACCCCTGAGTTAGGGTCTCTGCTGCAAGTGATGAACTCAATTCCGTAGGCCACCTTATTGTGGAACTGAGTTGTGCTGGTGGGAGGCTTCGAAGAACATGATTCAGCTTCAGAATGAAGTCTGCACTTACTGGTACATCTAGTTCTAGACTGAACATGTTTGCTTAAAATGTGTGCATTGGTACAGGAATAGAGGGTAGGTTTTCTGCTCCCATTCAACAATGCAATGGTAATTTCAAAGGAAAAGCACCAGATGTGGCCATGGAAGGAAGCAAGTAAATGAGGAGAACTGTTTTCCTCCCACAGGAATGTCTAGTGGAGAGGGAAACCTCCGACCTTGCTGTGGCCGAGAGCAACTCTTCTGGGTATCTGTTCATGGGTCTTGAGAGACTTAATGGTCCCAAGATCCTCCTACCTGAAAACTCCAAGAAAGCACATTCATTCATATGGAGTATAGCTCCCCGAATTGGCTTGTATATGTTCCCTGAAACATTCAGTAGAGTAACCCAAACAGTAATGGAATAAACCAAAAACCACAACCAGAAATCTCTGTAGCACCTTAAAAACTAACTACAGTTAGGAGAACCCCACATAATGAAAAAACTCTGTTCCACGGAGCTCTTCCGTATGCGGGTTTTTTCGTTATGCGAAGCTAATGTTTGTTATCCGGGTTCCCATTGATCGGGTAAACCCTGGTTACCAAAAAAACCCACATAATGGGGGGGGGGGAATCCGTTATGCAGGGTATTGCCATTGCCTAATGAATGCTTTGTTATGCGATTTTTTTCGTTATGCAAAGCATTCGTTATGCGAGGTACCTCTGTATTGTATTTTAATATTACGCTTAATGGATCAAGCCCAGTTTGTGGACTTGATCCACAAACGTCAACATGTTCGTCTTTAAGGCACTACAACATGTTGTTTGTCTTTTTCTTCTGTTTACTCTGACATATGCTTGCGGGGACTAACACAGCGATCACTTCAAAAATCCCAAGTGATATGATGAGCGATTCCCATATCAAAAGGTTAAAGTTCTGAGATTTAGAAAGTGAGCAGTGGAATGATAAATTAAAGTAATAAAGCAAAGCAACAGGTAGGGCCAGGAGGTCAGAGTTCCTTCAGCATATAATCAGAGATTAGAAAATTTGGGGGATGGGGTTGGAGAGGGAGGAATGGAACTACAAAATCCAGAATCCGACATTACACTGGTCATCCAACTGGGAATCATGGGACTTGTAATCCAAAACCTTTTTCAAGATTTGCCTCTGAGAGGGAGCACCCCATCAAGGGGGGGCGGGGAGAGATTGTGTTTAGAAGGAAGTTTTCAAGCCCAGGTTGGCTGCCTGCTTATTTTAGGCAGAATGGTTTGGTAGTGAGAGTGTCCTGGGGGCGCAGTAGTTAAACCTCTGTATTGCAACCAAAAGGTTGTGAGTTCAATCCTGACCAGGACTCAAGGGTGAGTCAGCCTTCCATCCTTCCTTGGTTGGTAAAATGAGTACTCAACATGTTTCGGGCAAAATGCTAATTATCTTGTGAATCACCCAGAGAGTGCATTAAGCGCTATGGGGGTGGTATAGAAGTGTGATTGCTAATTGAAAACCCCATCCCTTGCTTGGCTGTTCCTCTCTAAATTCTCCCTCCCCCCCTTCTTGTGTGTATGTCTTGTTTTGGTGCCTATTTCTCTTGGTATTCGTGGTTTATGTCGGTTGCCCCCCCCCTGCCCAGGTGGAGAAGCCTAGCCCTCAGCCTTCTAAACCAAAAAAGACCACGGCAAGCCATAAACCACTGAAAAAGGTCAAGGATAAGCAAGTGGCATCCGCCCGGGGATCGAAGAAGAAGAGCGCCGCGAGCCCCAGCGGGACAAACGTCGTCACGGAGGACAAGGAGAAGAGCAAAGAGATGAACAATAAACTGGCTGAGGCGAAAGAGTAAATTTTATTGCATTTCCTTGATCTTTCTCTCCAACCCTGCTCCCGTTTTTGTTTGTTTATTTATTTTTTAATTATTTATTGTTTTGCTTCTTTCTTTTTCCTTTCTTTTCCTTTTTTTCTTTTTTTTAAAATAAAGAGCACCAAATTAATTAGAGGCTTTCATTCTGCTTGTCTTTTGATGGCATTAGGAATGCTTTGTGTTTTGAATTCCAAGATGATTTCATAAGCCTCATTTCAAGGGTTTGGAAGTGATGTGAGGCAGGGAACAGGGGCCGCTCCGGATCTAGGAAAAGGAGGGAGAAGGATTTGCCAGATTTGGGGAAGTTATTGACTCCCAGAATCGCCAGCCTATCCCAAAATAGCTTTATTTAGCTCTTGGATTTGGGCAATGGGTTGTTTTGAAGGGAAGTGTTTTAAGTGTTTCAAGAGGGATTTGCTTTGGACATGTGTTTCTTTTTCTTCTTTGTTATCAATGGCTCAACAGGTTTTGTAGGCTTTTGAAATGAAAGAAAACCCAAGTTGACCTTTTTGCCATCGGTCAAGTCTGAGGACTATATGGCTCTGCAGATGTTTCTGTATGACATTTCCCATCGCCTCTCACCACTGGCTAAGAAGGATGGGATCTGTCATCAAACAAGATCTGGAATATCACACATTCCTCATCCATTCTGACACACAACTGGTTTTGCTGATATTTTGCCGATAAAGAATTGAAGAGCAGGACATCCAACTCCCTGGAGAGTCACAATGGAGACCCATTCTTATGCCTTCCTTAGGTCTTGATCCTATCCTTCTCCAATCTCTAGTAGACCCATAAATCTGCAGGCTGCCCAGTGTCAAAGGCTACCTTTTAAGTGATCTAATGAAGAGTTACTCTTGTTCATACAGCTGAAAAAAGAGGATGAATTTAATGTTGCACCCAGGACTAGAAAAGCCATCAAGAATCCTAGTCACAACATCCAAAGCCCCTGAGAATTTTTTCTTTATGAAATCCAAGCCATGAGATACTTCCCTATTTATGGTTACATGAGGGCATAAGCAGGTCTTTAAACAGTGCAGGATCAACTGGTTGGTTAAAGAGGATGTAGGGTCCCATGGAAGATGCCCTCATGTTGCTCTCCCCTTTGCAGAGCACTTACCATATGTTGCTCTCCCCTTTGCAGAGCACTATGTTTGGGAAGGCAGAGCCAGATGATTTCCACATTTGTTGTGCTGTCAGAGCAGTTGTTTACATACCCAGGAATATACAACTTTCCACTTTCATTGCCAGTCAGTGTTGGCCAGTGGAGAGTGAGGAAAGTGGAATATTGTGCTGCCCTTACTGAAAATTAAACTCTACTGAGCACAGGAAAAGGAAGAAGAGAGTGCAGGATTATTCAAGCATCTCACTTGCTCTTTAATCTCTGGAAACCAGCACTTTGCCTCGGGCTGTTTTGTTGTTGATTATTTTTTAAAATTCAGACTAAACCCAATACTCTCTAAGAAAGATAAACCCTTCAGGTCTGTATAGCTCAGGAGATGAGAGCTAGGGAGGTCAGAGCTAAGCTATAAAACATAAATCAGTAAATGGGAAACTCCACTTTTGGAGTCGGAAACAGCCAAGGATTTCAGTGATCAATCTAAATTATATTGACATGACAGGCTTGGGCGATTCTGTCCTAGGTGGAAGTTGGCTTCGCACATTACAAAAAAGAAGAAGAAGAAGAAGCTCTTTGCCATATCCAAATCAGAATCTTGGCGGTCCTTATGGCAATCAGCCATAAAAACTGTCCTGAGAATATAATGCAGTGGCCTTTCATTTGCCTTCCACATTGCAGTATGACACCTGTACCACTGATCCAGTTCCAGGAGTCACTTTCTAGTCCTGAGCCCTTTGGGCACTCAAAAGTCCTCCTCGGCCCCAGGCCAGGATGGATAAAGCTTCTGCCCTCCATCAAGATGGATTCGAGTAGGATCGTTTAATCTACTTGGGGACCATCACCCTTCCCTGTGAACTTTGGCATCCAAGGCCGTTGGTCCTCAAGGTTGTCAAGTTAATTAACCACCACCTGACACTTGGCTTTGGGTCACTGGCAGAAGGGTCTACTCTATTACCATAGCAGGATAACACAAAAGCTCAGATCATGTTTATTATCATCGTTTACTTTATATCTTCTCTTTCCTCCTGTGAAAGAATCAGTAATGAGAGCAAGGGCATTACTGTTACCATCAAAATGTGGGGCAAGTGATCCCCCCCCCCAATAATAAAAGCTTGAAATACGACTTCTTTGGAGATCCAAATCCTGCAAAATTCTGGCCCCAAAATGCCCCCGCCAGCATGGCCATGCTTCTAAAATGCATGTCTTCTGCATCTATAAGTGTATCTGTTATGATTACCAAATTTTATGGCTGTTGGTTTTTCCTGGTTTCCACCTCCATCACTACCTTTGATGACATATTAAGTGGTACTGTCTGTACTGAGCAGTCAGCATAATGTGAAATTTGTGGAAATGCTGTCAGATTCTGCCTAAGTGGGTTCTGAGATTGCAGGTTAGGTTGATCACAAAAATCCCCCAATTTTTGGAGCGTTACAAAACCAAGCACCCAAAGTTTGATTTTATTTATTAATTTTACTTTCACCAAACAAAGATAATGTCCACCACTGAGTAATTTTTTAAAAAAAAGCAAGGAACATTCAGACCAAAGCAAAGAGAAGCTGGCACTATAATTGTTCTTTGGCCTCAAATTGCCAATTAGTTTTCGGAGATAAAAGGGAAGGCCTACCCTTGGAAGGGAAAGGTGACGTGGGACAGCCTGACAGTATTCGGACATGATAGCTGTGGAGGTGTTTGAGGGGGCAAAGACCCCTGCCAAAAATACCTTTTTTAAAAAATTATTTTTATTACTATTATTCCTAGAGCAGGGCTGCCCAAAGTACAGTCCACAGGCCAGATCCGGCCCCCGATGCCAATTCATCCAGCCTGCATTGCTCCTGGAAGCAGAAGTAAAACGTGCCCATGCATGTGCAGAACACTGCCGTAAATTCACCCGTGACTGTCGTAATCACATTTACGACAGCAGCAGGTGCATTTATGGCAACATTCTGTGCATGCGTGGGTGCATTTTACTTCTGGTTCCGGTGGGAGGAACCACATGACTGGCCCACTGAACCATGTGACCGGCCAGAAAAGTTTAGGCACCCCTGTCCTAAACTGTAAGGGTTTGGGGGGTATTGTAAATGTTCGTTTGGGAGATAGTTGAGGAATAAGCAGAAATAGTTGCTTGCCAGATAGGCTAGGAGGCCATGCCTTGAACTAGAGGAGAAGCTGTATGATAAATGAGTAGGAAATATTGACTTGACTACTGAAACTGATTGCAGAACCAACAACTACGAAAACATAGTGTATTGTGTGTGACTTGTTCGCTATGGCTTCGTGCCTGAACGCTTTCAATTATAAAGTATGTGTAATGAACTCCGTTTTGTATTTTCAAGTGTAGCTGTAGTAGAAATTGTAGAGTACGCAGTGTAACCAGGACAGTGTGTCCGTAGAGGGGGGAGGTTCAGGGTGGGCTGGTGGGTGGGGGGGAGGTTAGCTATCCCTCCAGAGCTCTGGGGGAATTCAGGAATAACCATCAGGGAAGCAGAAGGAAAGAAATAATTTGCAAATGTGTGATGCATTGTATGTGTGTGTGTGTTTTTCCGCATGCTTTTGTGGGAGAGCTGCCATGGTTGATCCATAACTGCTCATTTGCTATTCAGATTGCTGTTTTGGAAGAAAAAAAAGCCAGAAAAGAAAGAAAACTCTGCATGGACATTGTTTGATTATACAGATTTGCAGCTCTGGAAAAGATTTGTGCCAAGCCTTAAAGAATGCTGCCGCTGCTGTTGCTTGCATTCTGGAGCATCTCATTATGTGCCCAAGGGAGGCCATGCGTCCAAAGTGTCTGGCCACAATCCAGGGGTGTATTTGAAATCTGAAGGGTTTTCTTTTCATTAGCTTAAACCAGGGGCACCCAAACTATGACTTGTGGGCCGAATCCAGACTGCGGGCTGTAGTTTGGGCACCCCTGGTTTAATCAGAGACAATGGCAGCCTAAAAACTATCTCGTCCTGCTGCAAAACATATCTGTTGCAAAATGGATTGCAAGGCATGTTTTACTTGCGCTTCCAGTGGGAGGAACCATGTGACCAGCCTGTGGCCCAAAAAGTTTGGGAACCCCTGGCTTAAACTATCCAGTTCCCTATGAAACAGGCCAACATAAAAGCTTCCTGGCTCCTGTTGCTTGCTTAGAAACTCAAATGCAGCCTCATAAGGAATATATATAATGATATACAATTACTACCAGTAAGAAACTTGATTACTGGTTTGCCTCTTTATCTTCCCTGGTGAGCCGCAATTCCACATCCAGCTTAAATGGGAGTGGGTGAAATCACATCCTTTTCTCTTGATCTGTTTTTACTTTTGAGATACACAGAGTAAGAATTTCTTGCAGGGAGCTGGAAGGTTGACTAGGGAGATTTGCGTCGGTCCTTTCCACCATCGGTTAGCAAGATGGAAGGGACCCACAAATCCACTGTGGGTTGTTCTCGTGGCTTGCTTGACTCAACCCCTCCCTACAGATGGCAAATGAAGCAGGATGCGTCCCTACAAGGCAAGAAAGTGGAAACCTTCCCTTCCCCTCCCAGGGAAAATAGCAGCAGCCCTGGTGCTGTTCCTTTCAACAGCACGGCAGCAGGGGAACACCCTGCATCGTAAAACTCGCCCACCCCAGCCCTGCAACTGCTCTTTTGGCAAGAAATATTGAGAACTGCGAAATGCCTAGAAGCAGGTAGCATCTCACCTGCTTGCACAGTCCCACTAAACCTGTGGAAGCATAAAAATCCACCTGTACCACCTTATTAAACCGGTCCATACAGGAATGTACTCTAAAGGGAAGGAGGGAGTTGTAATTCCCAGTGGGTTATGGAGGGCACAATAGGCATTTAATTATTATTATTTTTTGCTCTTTTTCTCTGGCTTAACACCCAAGTGTCTCTTCTAACGCCAACCATAACACACCTGTGTTGGGGGCCATCATTAAAAACAAAAATTCAGGTCTGTCTGAGGCACCTGTGTGTGTGTGTGTGTGCTCTGTTTCTCTGTTTTCATTTTGCTTTCTAAAATTAAGATTTGTGTCTCGGCAGCCAGGTTTTACGCACATTTCTTGACTTGCATTTGTACAAAACCCTGCTTGCTTGCTTGCTTGCTTCCTGGTACACATTCCTTTTTTAGCATTTCTGTGTGTTTGGTCCCATTCACCGTACCGCTCGCTTTCTTGAACTGTTGCTATTCTTTACCCCAACCGTCCTTTTTGCAAGATGGTGCTAAAAATCTTTTCCACAGCCTGTTTCTATCCTACCCTTCACATGGCTTTGCCAAAAGAAAAGAAATAAACACCACCTCGCTGGCTTTGCTCACCTGCACTGTTTTTTGTTAGGAAATATGTGAGAAAATATATGAACAAAAAATAATTCCTCACATCCTCCATAAATCCATCTCTGCTCTTGTAAATTAGATCCAGGAAGATCTGAATTGGTATTTTGTGGGCCTCATTTCTACTTCATAGCACCCTCACTTCCCACCCCATTTATCTCCCTACATGATGCTCAAGCCCATATTTTTCTCCCAACACTTTCCTCAAATGTGCTGTTGGTATAATAATCATGACCAGAACAAATATTAATGTATAGTAAAAATGAATTTGTGATATATGCTTATGGACTTTGCTTGCTTGAATAGGGGCACTCTTTTAATTTATTTTTCCCCACTGGACAATGATAAATAAATGCTGAAGACAAAACACTCGTATTTTGGATCTTATCATTTTTATCTCTCAAATGAATCAGGAAAAAAAATCTGCTTTTCTTCTGGTAAGTTCTGCAAAATAGCCCAGTTTCTCAGGGTAAAAATAACAAGGGCATTTTGCAAATTTGTTTTCTCTTGAGATGGGATCAGGCCAGAAAGGAATTTCAAGGCAAATCAATTAACAGGTTCCACATTGCCTGATTTGTTTTTCATTAGGGCTAAATTAAGGGTTCCTAGCCTTTTTATGCCATGGGCCACACCACGCCCTCAGACAGCTGAGTGGGCCGGAACACGTCCCCTGGAGGTGGAAGTGGGCAGCCATAAATGTGCCCACTTCCACATTTATGACAGTCATGGGCGCATTTTATGGCTGTTGTAAACAGTCTGCTTCCACTTCCGGGTGTGGTGTTGGCAAGCCACATGAAATGGTCCCACAGACTGGGTCAGGCCTGTGGGTCATAGGTTGGGAACCCCTGCCCTAAGTGATGCATTAACCCACTCGAGTTGACGGATCAAGAAAAACATGCGAGTGGACGAAAGTTTTGTTCTTTCTCTTTTTTTGGCACATTGTTTTCTAATAGGGTTGAAAAATTAAAACAAAAGGCTGCCTTGGGTTTCCTAAATGATGGCCAAAATTTTATTGCTTTGGCTGACTGACATAAGTTCATTGATGTGAATTTCAGCACACACACACAAAATGCTGCTATCGGAGACATTTCAGCCGGGTGACTTTGTGTGTAACAACAAATGCCGCCACTGACTACTACTTAATTGACTGATAATGTGTTCTGGTTTTTAGAACCCCTAAAGAATAAATCTAGAATAGAAACATTTAATCCTTAAAAGTATAAGTACTTAAAAGATCTTGTTGGTATAAGGACTCCACCAGAAGTAAAAGACACATGCACTATAAGTAATCTGCTTTCTTTTGCTATGAAAATAATGTACCGGTAGTTATGCCTCCTGTTTCCTTAAGGAATAGGATGAAAATATATATGACAAGTAATATGCCACTTTGAAACATCACAATTTGTTGTGATTTGTCACAAAAAAATATGTCAATGATTTTAGTGTCAGTGAGATTGTTTTCAGTTGGATTCCTGCCTGTTCTTTAGATCTGAAAAAAATACTGGTACCGAGACAGGACTATGTCTAAGCTTAGGCTCCTCAAAATTACCCATTTGGAGGCTCAATGACTTTTTAAAAATATATCGATAATAAAAAAACAAGCTAAAGAATCAACTTAGAAGCCAAATAAACTTGTACAGATGAATTGCTATGCTTATGAGACTCTGGAAATTGCTTGAACACAGAACTTTCACGTGCAACATGACATGTCTGGCATCTCATCCTATCAGCATACACAGATAGAGCCTCCTTGAAGATTAGGGTATTCTTGAACCATAATCTGGCATACTTTGGGCAACGTCCACCTTGTGCCGGCTAATCTTTCTCACACTAGGCCAAGTGAAAGGAACTACAAAATGAATTCATCAAAAGGTGTCTTCATTTTGGCAGCTTCGTGCCTGGCCTAGACGCAGAAGAAAAGTGCCTATGAATAATAGATATATTCATAGAGGATGGGAATTTTTGTTTACTATAGAAGATAAATCCTTTCAATTAAATCATCAAGTAAATCATATGCAAGCATAGTGAGCTATCCATTTCATGCATCACTCTTGCAAAACATTCATGCTGCTAGAGAAACATTTACCTTTAAAATGTTGCGGGACTCCCTAGGTTGTGGAAAGTGAATATTTATTTAAATGTTTATAGCCCACCCTGTATCATAGGATCTCAGGGTGATTTTCAAAGTTAAGATCTTAACAGCATAAAATTAAAACACTCAATTGATTCAAACAGCTGCCTTTCCAAAATGCATTCCCAGGGGATCTCAAGAACTTAATATATTCTTGTCCAGTCGATTGATTCCCAAAACTTCCAAAATTTCATTGGATGCTGATGAGGGCCTTGGGAGTCTAGGAATTGTAGTCCAAAAGAAACATTTCCAAAAAAATTTCTAAAATAGAGATAGAGGTCAGAAACTTTTGCTACTTGTTTTGATCCAAACTCCCTGAGACCTCCCTGCTGGCCAGGACTTTCTGATAGGTGTACTCTATGAAAAGTAACTTTTCCTAGAATGTGCTAAAAAATGTAATGCAGGAATAATGGACAATGGATAAATGGAGGAGTTAAACAGTCCTGTTTTCTATCACAGACGCAGTGCAAATTACTGGTATGTACTTTCAAATACACGTGGCTGTTTTTAAGAGAACGAGAAAAATAGATTACAGCAGATAATCCTGCCATTTGTCACCCACAGAAAGCCAGGGAGGTGGTAAAGCAATCCTCGAGTACATCACACATACCTCCAAAACCCTGTAAGAGGTTGCCAGAAGCAACCAAATGACACAGAACCACCTCATGATTTGCTTGCAATTTGAATATTTTTTTACCAGTTCTACATATTTGCTCACGTTGATTTCTCATAGGTATCATGAAAAAAGCAAAAAAATAGGTGGACTGACGATTGTTCTAAAGATGTGTCAAACTATGGAACCAGCTACACACACACTTGCTGGAAAAAGACTACAGTAATGGAATAATTTCCCTTACAAATTAGGGATAATCGTCAACACATCCTGACATCTTGGATGGTTAGATGGTTTTCAGGTTTCATTTCTGCAATCAATAGTCTTCACCTCAGCTGTGACCACTGTGTTAGCATTGTAGCGCAAGGATGGGGAATGTTTGGCTTCTAGATGTTTCAAACATCACTTCCCACAGATCTTTACTGTTGAACAAGTTGCTTGACATTTCTGGGAGCTGAAGTCTCAAACATCTGAAAGGACTCGGGTTCTCCACCTGATAATCACAATGTGGAACGGTCCTTTTTGAAAGTAATTCAAAAGATAACTTGTTACAAAGCCACTATCCTCTCTTTAGCGCTTTGTGGGTTGTGTTATCAAAACATTTTTAGCAATAACATGACCATTAGCGTGTAGTTTATTGTTTTTTCATTGCATTTTCAAGTTCCGAGGGCCAGAAGACCAACTTGGACTGCCTGCACAATGGGGTGGCCATTTTGTCCCAACAGCTTCAAAGGGTCAGCCATTTTGTTTCTTGAATGCTCTTGGAGGGGTAGGGGACACATGAAATGGTGTTGTGGGCCAGATCCAGCCCATGGGCCTTAGGTTGGAAACCCCTGATCTAAAACAAATGTGCAAATTGCCTAAAAATCAGAGGAGAGTTTATTAAAATGCCTCTTGAAATACTTTCATCTCCGAAAACTAACGGAAAAAAAATTAACCAACACATTTTTTCTCACCTCACAAAAAAACTCTATTATCCAATGTTAAGTTATTTTGCAAAAGGAACATTGTTATACTCCTCTCTTTATGTCCCCCAAGTAACATACCACTAGCTTCCAACTTTGGTGACAATGAGTTATTAAATGGATTAAACATTGAGTCTTCAATTATCCATCTCCAGGGATCTCCTAAGTGAGCTCAAGATGCAGTGAAGGTAATTTCAGTTTCGGAAACTCCCAAGTCAGTTGCATCAACCAAAAGCAGCCTTTGAGAGCATTTGTAAGCCCTAAAATTGTGGCTACGGCCGTCTGCTTGGTTAGCTTCATAAATCACTGGACTGCATGATGTCACTCTATGCTAAGCAAATTCATACCTAGTCTGGCTGTTGCTTCTGTTGCCTGCAAAGGAAGGCATATTTCTACCAGTCTTGTGGAATGACAGCCTTTTTTCTGCCTCCAGGCCCCCTGATAAAACCACCAGTGCTCCATCGAAGGAACCAGGTTCCATAAGGCAGAACCAACCCATAGAAGATCGTACTTTGCTTTCCATTCCGGAGGAAGCAGCCGAGACGAGCATGTCAACTGCATGAAAGACTTGCTTGAGTGATATCTATCTTCTACAAAACTCAATAAACTGGTGCTGAATCCTCTACTGGCTCTGGAATTATTTCTATCATTCTCTAGAAGCACCAAGAAGGGATGTTCCAACCAAAACTCTGGGTGGGTGAAATATATATATGTATAGCTATAATATAGTATTACCTGAGAGTGTTATCCTTTAACTTAGAAGTAGGTTGACAACACAAATCAAGACATGTAATAATTTGCAATACTAATTTATATATGCCCTGCATCTGCATATATATATCCCCACTCTGTTGCACAGCATTTGGGTCTCAAACTGCTGACCTGCCAACCCTCCAGTCATATGTGACTGGAATGTCGGCAGGTCAGCAATTTGAGACTCAAGTGCTCCAAGATGGAATGAGGACCCATCTTCTGTCCCACCTAGTAGTTTGAAAGGAAGACATTGCAAGTAGATAAAAAGGTACTGCCTGGGCAGGAAAGGTAACAGTGTTCCGTGTACTCTGGTGTCTAGTCATGCCTGCCATATGACCACAGAAACGTATGTAGATGCAGACACCACTGGCTCTTTGGCTGAAAACTGGAAGGTTGGGGTGCGATACCTGAATGCTGTTTGACGGATCTTGGGGACATGGATGGAGTCTCATCCAGGCATCTTCTGAGTGGAGTTTCTCCAGCAAAAATCAACCCAGAGTAATTTCTGACATGAAATTTATTTTTAGTGACAGCTGGCATGGAATGGGTGTCTTAGTAACCACAAACTAAACATGTAGCAACAGCCAAACAGGCTACTGCAATTGTTCTCTAGAAGCCCAGATCAAGGGAAAAGACCGACCTGGGTCTTTTTGAGGAAGGTGGCATAAAAGTGTGATTAAATAATAAATGCAAGGCCATGGTTGCTTCTGAGTCAGTTTGTCTCATCTTGTGTTTGGTCTTACTCTTTTCTTGCTGTCTTCCACCTTTCCCAACATCATTATCCAGACAGTCTTGCCTTCTTCTCATGATGTGCCCAAAGAAAGGCTGCCTCAAATTCATCATTTTCTCTTCCAAAGATGGTCCAGAAACCCACATATCATAATGTTAAGCTAATGGAAGCTCCAGACTCCGGCCTACTCCTGACACTAGCCTGAACTTTATGGCAGCTATCCAAGGTCCTGAATCTATTTCAGAGCTCAGTTTTGGATCTTTGGATACCTGGTGCAAATTTTGGACTAAGATTTATTTATTTGCTTCATTTTATTTCTATATCGCCCATCTAGCGACAAACAGTATTCTGGGAAGTTCATGTTGTTAGATATAACACTCCACCTTACCAAAGTAAAATGAAACACTCAAACATTCAACAACATGGAATGAACCATCAATAGCAAATATGTAACCAAGAATGGCAAACAAAAATTAGGACTAAAACAAAGGTCATCAGAAGAAAAAGAAACTTCACTGCTGGAGAATCATATCTTTCCACAGCTATGCAAACATCAATTCCTAGAACTTAAGATCTTTTCTCGAGGAATTACAGTTTATTAAACATCCACGGGGCTGCCGGTCTCCCTGTGTGTCTGGAGTCTTTCACAGTTCACTTACTGTCTTTGTTGATAGTTTGGTTGATTTCACATTTCTGTCCTGCTTCATGCATTACTCATATTTCCATTCCTACTTCTCATTATTATTTATGCTGGGCAGGCTTTCCCATTTAGGAACCAACCGTTTCCTTTTGTGACATATCTGGGTCACAATCAGGATTCCTCCGTCCCAGACTGGATTTTAGTGGGGAGGAAATCTTCCATTTTTAATGCCCAATACATTATTTAAAAGCATTCATTAATGATGTATCAACAAGGCAGCACCTCTGAGATAAATGTATTTTTGTGGCATGCTCCAGAAATGAAATGCAGGAGGGAATTCTCAAGTCTGACCTTCTGTTCCAATTTAAAATGACAGTTTCCTAGATCTAGATCCAAAATAATAATATCAGTAGCGGTTAGTTTATTTGTTTTCAAACCTGAACCATCCATTTCTAGGGCCGTTTCTCACCTGAGAGTTTGGTTTAGTTGTATTTGATGATTACCCCATGTTAAGCCCAATGTTTGCTACTGAAGAAACAGAATTCTTCACTGTTCAGGATCCCTGCTATCTATTTATATATATATAAATATATATATAACAGAGGTGCCTGGCGGACAGTGGTCCATTGGGTCATCACAAAGGGTCGGAATTGACTGTGCGACTGAACAACAACAAGCACTTTAAAGACTAACTGCTATATTTTTATTGTTAGTTTTTGGGGATCAAGTACACTTCTTCAGTTAGTCTTTAAAGTGCTACAGTGTTTTTTTATTTTGTTTTGTTTATTTTGTTTTGTTTTGTTTTCTGATATGCCTGAACCACAGACTAACACGGCTACTATTCCAAAAATTTCAATTATGAGTGAGAGAGAGAGAGAGAGCAAGAGAGACTCAACTTGACTATGCAATTCATAGAATGATACAATTTAAAGTTGTGAAGGACTTCAAAGATCATTCAGTCAATTCTACCAATGCAGGAAAATACAATACCAGAGATATGAGAATTGTATATACTCGAGTATAAGTCTAGTTTTTTAGCCCCCAAAATGAGGTCCAAAAAGGGGGATTCGACTTATACTTGGGTCCTGAAGCTGCGGTGGTGCAAATTGAAATGTATAGTAAAAAAAAAAGCATGAACACTACCATAGAAACTTTAAAACATACCCACACAGATGTCTAAATTAATTAATTTTACCGTATTTTCATGTATTTTAATTATTGAAACTCACTAGCAGCTGCTGCATTTTCCACCCCCGACTTATACTCGGCTCAATCTATTTTCATAGTTTTAGAGGTCCAAATTAGGTACCTCGACTTATATTCAGGATGACTTATAGTCAAGTATATATAGTAACTTGATATAGGACCAAGTCTCATTTCCATAATTTACAACCTTGGACAGCAGAAGCCAGTGTAGATTAGAAATCAGCATTTCTTTGGCTATGAAACAGAGATGAGCACTGAAACCTTAGAGTCGGATATGACTGGCTTTTGAGCAAGGGAGACCTTTATCTTTTCCCACTGGTGAATCGCTTCTTATCTTTCCAACCCCATAGGACTGCTGTCCACCTTGAGAGAAGAGGTTAGCATCAAAATGGGAGGAAAGGACATTTCACTTCCATATCTGTTAGGAACACTTTCCTACCATTTCAGCCTGTCTGTCTAAAACGGCCAAAGAAGTACTGCTTTTTGTATTTTCAATGTTCAGTATCAAAACTGGGGGGGAAGCAGAGAGCATTTCATTGTGTTTTTATGGCATGTTGGTGGCTCCAACCCTACCCCACAAGGTACAATTGTCTTTGGGAGATGGACCGAGGACAATAACCTGACTCCTCAATGTGGGAAGAGGTTGTTAGACTCGGGGGGCCTTTAGTATGGTTAAGCAAGTCTCTTCAAAGAGTCTTCAGATGGATTGTGTATTTAAGGGCTCCCATTTCTCTCCTATTCCATGGCACCTTGTTGCAGGGACTAGAACTGTTCGCTATCAAAGGTGAATTTGTGGGTTACATTGATGTTTCTGAGGAGCAACAAAGTCTAGAAAAATTAAACCTGGCCCTGCTGCTTGGGAGATTTTATGATTCCAGTCCAAAAACAAAAGCAACGTGTTAGGCTTTGGGAAAACACCCACAAACTCAGCTTCTGGGCTTGGAACTGCTAAGAAAATTGTGGTTGATGCAACCTTTCAGAAAGTGTCATACTGTATTCATAACTGGTGTTGGCTTTGTTCCCATAGTTTGTCTGTGTGTGTTCCTCTTAAACAGCGCAAGTGTTTTCCCTGGAGGGCTTCATTGTTTCACTGATCATTGTGCTGTCCTTAATGTGTTGTGAAGCCGAGTTGTTATATGCCTTATGCAGGAGGAAGGGAGCAACTGGCAGCCATCCTATTCGGGGCAGCTCTTTTTGTTGTTGTTCAGTCGCACAGTCGAATCTGACCCTTTGCGACCCCATGGACCACCGCATGCCAAGCTCCTCTGTCATCCGCCATAATCCACCCAGCTCTATGCCGACTGCATCAACAATGTCATCTAGCCATCTTATCCTCTGCCATCCCCTTCTCCTTTGGCCTTCAAGCTTTCTAAGCATCAAGGCCTTCTCCAGTGAGTCCTCTCTTCTATTTGGTGGCAGAGTACTTGAGGTTCAGTACCTGTCCTTCCAAGGAGCAGTCAGTGTTGATTTCCTTTAGGATGGACTGATTTGACCTCTTTGCAGTCCAGGGGACTCTCAAAAGTCTTCTCCAGCACCACATTTCAAAGGCGTCTATTCTTCTGTGCTCAGCCTTCCTTATGATCTAGTTCTCACAGTCATACATTACTACTAGGAAGACTATTTCTTTTACTATGTGGACTTTTGTTGGTAGGGTGACGTCTCTACTTTTTTATTATGCTGCCTAGGTTTGTCACAGCTTTCATCCCAAGAAGTAAGCGTCTTTTTATTTCATGGCTGTAGTCACCGTCTGCAGTAATCTTAGATCCCAAGAAGGTAAAGTCTGTCACTGCTTCCATTTCTTCCCCTTCTATTTGCCCAGAAGTGATGGCCATGATTTTGGCTTTTGATGTTGAGCTTCAAGCCAGATTTTGCACCCTCCTCTTTCACCCTGAGTCTCTAAACGTAAGACCAACATGCTCAAGTGGGGATTGTTGATGGACAACTCGCTGTGTGAACGTGGAGAGATACAGAATCCAGTTCATTTGCTGGTCTGCAGATTATTACCAGAAACATTTACCGATAAGGACTTAAGTTTGGCCAATGACAAAGCCAACCACGAGGGCTTCATTTTGACAGTTCAAACTCTGCCCTGGACATGAAAGAAGAAGAACCACACTTCAATCTCCACTTTCCCTTTCCTCCATAAATTTAAGAAGCAACCAAGGGCAACACAGACTGAAACTCTGACCTCCCCTGAATGTCTCTGAGCAAAATGGTTTTAGTGGTGGAGCAAAGCTTTCAGACAAGCTGGGGGGAAGTCTGAGGACTTCTTGTAACTACAGCATGCTGAGTCTCTTCTGAGATAATTCTTTCTGTGCTGCCGGGAGTAAGATGTGTGTGGATCATTGCCTTCTGAGAGAGCGTTTCTGTTTTGTTCTAAAGACGCAGCAACTGGATTTGTGATCCAACAAAATTGCAGAAGCACAGAACACACCCCTTGTGGTCTACACTTAGAGGTACCCATTCTACTTCCAATTTCACTTCCACCCACCATGTGCACACAAATGTTAGGAAAGGGGCCGTGCCTGATTATCCTCCCCCATTTGTTTCTATGCTTGTTTGTGGCTTTGAAATCTAACTGTGATTTTGCCCAGAGTACTTTGTGTCCCAGATCCAAACTGATCTGTAAATCTGGACCTAGAGCTCCCCATTGTCTTGTGCCAAAATGGCAATAACCTTTCAGTATATCCACTGCTGTTCATAAAACTGGCAGATATGACACACCCTTAAAGGCCACCACAGATCAAATTCAATTTGATGGCATGCGATGCCAATCATTAATTAAAAGGGAAACATACCTGCCAAGTCTCAGACAGTTCACTTCAAAGATTTGCAAACAAGGCATTTTAAAATTTTGTTTTATTTAAAAAACTGTAGGATATAGAAATATGTAAATCCATTTCATTTGTCCTTGAACCAAATCTGGCCATCCTGCTTGGATGTTGGATCTATTACAAACTGATCTGAATCAAGCCCATTTGGCTAGGACTAGACCACAGTTTTGAGTAAATACAGGTACCCTCCCCCCCCAATATCTACAGGTTCAGTATCTGCGGTGTCAGGTATTTGCAGGTCTAAAAATATTCAATAACAAATCCCTAAAAATCTATATAGCAGCCAGTGAGTGTTTTAAGGGCAGGTGGAAATCTTCAAAAGACACTGTGGAGCCCTTGCTTCAGCTTCACAGTGTGTGGGATTTTTACCCACTAAAACCACTTCCCATTACGCCCCACCACCCTGTGTGACCCCCGTCAGGCATTACTTCACGGGGGTCAGACTGGCTGTTAGAAACCCTCCTCCAATTTGGCTACTCGCCCGCTTCCTCTATGTCTCTGGCTGCCCTCTTCGCTGTCTCTCCACACATCTAAGTTCCAAGATGACCCCGGCCACATAATTGGACATCACGACCCAGGTAGTCTCCCTGCTCAACATCTCGCCGATGATGTCTTCCAGAGACAGCTGTCGTCGAAGATGTCTCTGTAAAATTTCCCGTTCTGCATCAAAGCATGGACAATGAAAAAACACGTGCTCTGCGACTTCCTGCACAGACTGGCAGATGGGGCATGAAGCATCATCATCCAGCCTAAAGCCGTGTTGGTAGGCTCTGAAGCAGCCATGCCCTGTCAACAGCTGTGTAGTAATCCACCTCTCCATGCTGTCCACCATCCCTTGGTCAATGTATCCCAGATCTGCTGCCATTTATGGTGTCCTCTCTATCCTGGCATCTATAGCAATTGCACATCGTTCGTTCACCTGATTTTCTCGCCTCCGCCGCTAAATCTCCTCCCGTTCCTCTGCCATCAGATGGATTGGCATCATATCGGCAATGACACACATGGCATCGTACAAGACTGTTCAAAATGCCCGAGCCACCCGCAGGGCACTCCTACGGTATATCAAAGTTATTCGTCACACGTACGATGCCCCTGCCGTGGCTTCTGACCCAATCGGGGCTGCATACAGCAACACGGAACTAACAACGCTCGAGAGGAGTCTTGGGCGAGTCTGTCACGGGCCTCTATTGGGCATGATCCTTGTCAATGCATTACATACTGCTCCGGCCCTTGCGGTCACAATTTGCAAATGCTCATTGAAGCATAGCCTGGCATCTATCTGGTCACACAGATATCGTAGTGACGGTTGCGAGAGGATACTGCAGCCTTCAACAGTAAGGGTCTCCCTAGTTTTCCTACTGGTCCTGAGAACTGCCTCAGTGTTATGATCTGCTAAATGCAAACCAGCTAATGAGAACCACTGGCGAATTTTGGCAACACTCTCATTTGCAGTTTGGACAACTTCCTCCAGATGTTTGCCAACAACCACTATCACCACATCATCAGCAAATCCAACTGTCCTTGTCCCTACTGGCATAGGCAACCGAAGCACCCCGTCGTACATAATATTGCACAATAAGGGGCCGAGCACCGAACCTTGTGGAACACCTCCTGTGTTGTTATAGGTTTGACTCAGGCATATGTGTTACACATAGGGCTCACTGTCACCCACTGTTTCAAGTATTATTTATTTATTAGTCATACTTCTCAACCACCCTCCTCACCGAGGTGACCCAGGGCAGCTCACAATTCATTAAAAAAAAAAACAATAAAACACTGTTAAAAACATTCCTAAAAACCACTCAATTTAAAACTTTAAAATCAAAATCTAAAAACTAATTGAGGGCAAGCAGGGCTTAAGTCAACCAGCGGGCTGGGGTCATAGTCCCTCCTGCACCCCAAACCTGACCTGCCAGCCATGTTTTAAAATTATTCCTAAAGGGCAGCAACTCCATCTGGAGACGTAACTCTGTTGACAGGAGGTTCCATAGGGCCGGGGCAGACACCGAGAAGGCCCTCCATCTTGTGCCAGAGAGACACGTCTCTCTGGCTGGTGGAACAACTAGAGAGCCTCTCCAGTCCGCTCTGGTGGGATGGGCAGATGTTCTTAGGGTGATGCGGTCTCTTAGGTATCCTGGCCCACTACCATGTAGGGCTTTAAAGGTAATGACCAGCACCTTGAATTGCACCTGGAGGCATACTGGCAACCAGTGCAGCTCCCGCAGCAATGGTGAGGCACGAGCATAACGCCCGCACCCCATCACAACCCGAGCAGCTGCATTCTGTACCAGCTGCAGCCTCTGAATGGTCACCAAGGGCAGCCCCATGTAGAGCGTATTACAATAATCCGGTCTGGAGGTGACCAAAGCGTGTGCGATCGTGAGCAAGGAGTTCCAGTCTAGGAGTGGGCGTAACTGGCGTATTACACGAAGTTGTGCAAAAGCCCTCCTGGCCACGACTGGCACCTGCTCTTCCAGCAGTAGTTGTGAGTCCAAGAGGACCCCCAGATTACGCACCGGGTCTGTTTGGGGCAACACTATCCTATCCAGAACCAAAGATGGTAGCTCCTGAAATAACACAGGGGCCCCGACCCACAACCACTCAGTCTTGTCAGAATTTAGTTGTAGCCCATTCTCCCCCATCCAGACCCTCACAGCCTCCAGGCACCTGGAAAGGACTTCTACTGCATCACTCAGATCTCCAAGGGCCGAGATATACAGTTGAGTATCATCTGCGTATTAATGATACCTCACCCCGTGGGAATGGATGATCTCTCCCAGAAGTTTCATGTAGATGTTGAACAGGAGAGGTGAGAGCACCGAGCCCTGAGGCACCCCACATTGGAGCAGCCTAGGGCTGGATTTTTGACTCTCCAACCACACCGACTGGGTCCAGTCCTTCAGAAATGAGGAAAACCAGGACCACACAGTGCCCTGGATCCCCAATCCTTGGAGCCTTCCCAGAAGGATACCGTGGTCGACGGTATCGAAAGCTGCTGAGAGGTCAAGAAGAGCCAGGACAGTTGGATGTCCACCATCCCGCTCTTTCCAGAGATCATCCACAAGTGCGACCAATGCTGTTTCCATACCATATCCGGGGCTGAATCCTGACTGAAAAGGGTCCAGATAATCCGCTTCATCCAGGACCTCCTGCAACTGCCATGCCACTGCCTTCTCTAAAACCTTACTCAGGAATGGAAGGTTGGAGACAGGTCCGGTAGTTGGTCATAACTTCAGGGTCGAGGGATGGCTTTTTTAGGAGTGGGCGCACCAAAGCATGTTTTAAACTAGCAGAGAAAACCCCCTCCCGAAGTGAGGAGTTAATAATGGCCTCGACCCAACCACCTGCCACCACCCTGGTAGATTTTACCAGCTAGGCAGGGCATGGATCTAATGCACATGCAGTGGCACATACAGATCCCAGGAGCTTGTCCACTTCCTCAGGGACAACTGGATCAAACCTTTCCTAGATAACATGACCAGTCTGCACTTTGGACAACCCCAGATCAGGGGTACCAGTGGTAGGTCTTGAAACATTATCCCCCATGGATACTACTCTTGTTCCTTCTATGTTCTTATTGACAGGCCATGTGGCAGGAACATTAGGAGGACGTTTTGATAAAATCCCAGTGAACATTATTCACAATCAGTCAAAATCAAGGGAGGGTGAAATTTAGTTTCACTGGGGGAAATTCTAAAGCTTTTAAAGAATCGGTTGACACCGCCAGTTACATGTCCCTATAATGCTTAGACGAATACAGTAAATACATTTTACCCTGCAGCAAACATGGTAACACAACGAGAGGAAGAAAGCATTTTCCCCTGCTGTGAATGCATTGTAGATCAAAGTTTAGAAAAGGTACAATCATATATTTTTTTTTATTATTAGAGAGCAAGCATCCAGGCCTCCTGCAATGGAACAAGAAATGAAAGCAGTTGAGGAGGAAAGCTCTTAGCAAGTCAGCTAATCCAGAACAGCCAGGGAGGTTGCTGCTGCCTGTAGGCTGTGTTCTTTTTTCCCCAATAAGATGGCAGGCTGAAAAATAAATACTGGGTTTCTGTGAGCAACTGGTGTGCACAAATGTCACTCCAAATTTGCAGCTCTTATGTAATGCGGAAGCTAATTTAGCTTTCCCTGCTCTGGTGCCTGGTAGGAATGTTGAACTGAAACTTCAGTCCTCTTCAGTCAAGTAGGCCCAGCTCCTGCCAGCCTAGCCGTTCAAAAGAAAGAAAATGGAAGTAGATAAATAGGGACAGGTAACAGCATTCTGTGCGCTCTGGTGTCTAGTCATGCCTGCCACATGACCACAGAAACATCTGCAAAAACAGACAGTGCTGGCTTTTGGGCTGTAAATAGAGATGAGCACCGACCCCTAGTGTTTGGACACAGCTGGCTTTTGAGCAAGGGAGACCTTGACCTCTTTTTCAAGGGAAAGATTGGATATAAAATAGATTGAGTATAAAATAAATAAGTTAAGTCTGGGTTTGCCCAGTGGTTTTCCTACTCATCCCTTGTGTTCATACACATAGGCAGAGCCTTGATTGTTGCATCACGGTTGGTCCCTCACAATACTGGCTGACCTCTTTCTAAGTCAACCGACAATATCATGAAACTAAGGGTTCAGCCCCCAACCCCAAATTCCTTCCACTCTTGACATGAAAGATCTCACAGAGCAAGAACGGACACCTGCCAAGACAAAGGTGTGTTTTTTGGTTTAAGTTTATTATAATGGGAAGACAATGGCAAGGGGAGGGGCAGAAACTGTTTGATCTCTTAACTATTGCCTTCTCTTGGTACTGTAGGGTGGATGGTTTGGTTAAAACTGAAATAGTGGGCCATCCAGTATAAATCCCCTACCTTGCACTGGCACAAAGATGAACAAGTGGGTCCAAATCAAGTCTGAATTGTCACTGGAGGCAACAATGATGAAATTGAGGTTGTCCTACTTTGAGCACATCATGGGAACGAATGAATCTCTGGAAAAGACCATAATGCTAGGAATGGTAGAGGCAGCAGGAGAAGAGGAAGGCCAAATGTGAGATGGATTAACTCCATAAGGGAAGCCACAGACTTGAGTTTGCAAGAACTGAGAAAGATTGGTTGAGAATTTATTTATTTATTTATTTAAGCAAACTTTTATGCCGTCCTCCTCAAAAAGACCCAGGGCGGCTGACACAACTCTTAACAACCTAAAACACAATAAAAACATAATATAAAATCAAGATTAAAAGATTAAAAATTAAAAAAAATCTAAAACAAGAGAGAGGGGGTTTAAATGAGCCAACAGACTGGGGCATCTGTCTGGCCCATACTCCACACATGCTCTGCCAGCCAGGTCTTGACCCCCTTCCTAAAGGGCAGCAACTCCGTCTCAAGACGCAGCTCACTTGGCAAGTGGTTCCATAGGGCCGGAGCAGACACAGAGAAGGCCTTCCTCCTTGTGCTAGAGAGATGAGCCTCTGTAGCTGATGGTACAACCAGAGCGCCTCTCCGGTCTGCTCTGGTGGGACGGGCAGATGTCCTTAAGGTGATGCGGTCTCTTAGGTATCCTGGCCCACTACCATATAGGGCTTTAAATGTAATAACCAGCACCCTGAATTGCACCCGGAGGCATTCTGGGAACCAGTGCAGTTCCTGCAGCAATGGTGAGGCGTGAGCATAACACCCGCACCCCATCACGACCCAGGGAGCTGCATTCTGGACCAGCTGCAGCCTCCGAATGGTCACCAAGGGAAGCCTCATGTAGAGTGCATTACAATAATCCAGTCTGGAGGTGACCAAAGCATGTGCGATCATGAACAAGGAGTCCTGGTCTAGGAGTGGGCGTAACTGGCGTTTTACACGAAATTGTGCAAAAGCCCTCCTGGCCACAACTGCCACCTGCTCTTCCAGCAGTAGTCATGAGTCCAAGAGGACCCCCAGATTACGCACCGGGTCTGTTTGGGGCAACACTACCCTATCCAGAACCAAAGATGGTAGCTCCTGTGATAATGTAGGACCCCCGACCCACAACCACTCAGTCTTGTCAGGATTCAGCTGTAGCCCGTTCTCCCCCATCCAGACCCTCACAACCTCCAGGCACCTGGAAAGGACTTCCACTGCATCACTTGGATCTCTCTCCATGGGCTGAAATATACAGTTGAGTATCATCTGCTATTGATGATACCTCACCCCGTGGAAACAGATGATCTCATCCAGTGGTTTCATGTAGATGTTCCACAGGAGAGGTGAGAGTACTGAGCCCTGAGGCACACCCCATCACCCTTTCCCTGTGGATTTTGGCACCCAAGGCCATTAGTCCTCAGGCGGGTCAGGTTAGTTAACCACTACCTGACACTCTGCATTGAGTCACTGGCAATAAGGTCTACTCTGTTATCATAGCAGGATAACCTGGCCAGACGAATCTCCACAACTACACCCAATAAACTGGAGATATTATAAAAAAAAAAAGAACCGCAGATTACATTTGCCTCTGCTCACCCTACCTAGGCCTTCTTCAAACACTACAACAAACACCAAAAACACACCATTCCTGACAGCCACTTAACGAGCTTTGTTCTTCGTTAGGGTGAACAGCAGAAAGTGTAAGGTGAAACTCTTTGGCCAGATCGGATATGAGAAAGACAGTTTCCCTGAGATACATCCCCACATTCAAGATTTCCAGGAGACCCTCAGGTTGACCTTTCCCAAAGGGCACTGTTCTATTTCAGTTATTTTACTGGCACACATGCATGCACACACACGCACACAGTGTGTGAAATGGGGTCAATTTTGCAAAATGTCCTAACTTTGAGAGGCTGAATTGCAGTCTCGCACCTATTGTGCTCCATGCAAAGGTCTGTCATACCGATTTTGTCTTGGTATAAACCTTTGAAGGTATTTCCCAATTCGTTTCCACACTACATTGTATTCTTAATCTACAAATGGGGTCCATTCACCAACTCATGTGTCTTGCTAGCAGGACAGCACCTTTCCCCAGTTTTAGGGAACGGTCCATTTGTCACAGGCTTCATGTATTGATTTCTTTCACAATAAATGAATTTCTGTTACAATCGTTGCGCTTCTCTTGATCTCTGTCCAAGGACTGGGAAAAGGCTTTTTTTAGGCTAAAACAATGTGGTTTCTGGTTTTAAAGTAACATCAGGTTCAAAGCCTTCCAATTCAGGTCTTCTTCTCAGGGGCATCCTATTTACGTACCAAAGATTTATACAGTTGTACCTCACATAAAGAGCATAATGCGTTCCACAGGATTGCTCTTTAAGCGAGTTTGCTCTTTAAGCAAAACACCATTGTAAGTGACCAATGGGGGGGGGGGATTTTGAACCCCGATTTATTTGTTAAGCGAGTTTTTGGTTGGTTTTATTTGTTAAGCGAAGCCAACATTCAGAAAAAAATCTGCTCTTTAAGCAAGTTATTCTTTAAGCGAGGTGCTCTTTATGCAAGGTTTGACTGTACACTTCTTATTCAAATGGAAACCAATGTTAAGATACTGGCCTGTAACACAAATGTAATATATAAATGGAATTAAACAATAAATACTTATTTTTTTCCCTATTTTCATAGCAATAAAGTGCTCCTCCCCTGGTACAAGGAATCTCCATAAACCATTGTTCATTAAGGAACTTTCTGAAGAAGCCAACAAACAACTTGTTTTACCCTCTGCAACGCAGTGTTCAGATTTCGCTTTGAGACAAAGAAATATAACTTGAGATATAACAAGTCTAGATTAAATTAAGAAAATGAGCCACAGTTTACAAGACACCGTAGAAAACTTTAAGAACGTGATGGAAGAAATGCAGAAGAAAGTGGCAGCTATGAGGGAGCGAACAGACGAAGCTTACAAGAAGATCCATCGGCTGGAAGCCCAGAGGCAGACGCTGCTCGCTGCCAATGGTCAGATGGCGAAGGAGCTGCATAAACTGTCTTCCCAGGTGGCACTCTTTGAAGAGAGCAAAACTGCAAAAGGGCACATCTCCAAAGTCCCAAAGAGGAAAAAAGGAACTTTGAGAGTTCAGAAATGAAATGGGGAAAAGGAACTGGACGGAGGCACAATTTTGGTAAAAGGAACACAGTCAATCCTGAAATAAAAGCAAAAGCAAAATGGGTTCATTGGGGGCACATTATTTAGACTGCTCTCAAGTGGTTAAGACACTGACTGGAAGGCAGCAGGTCAGCAGTTTGAGACCCATGATGGTTTGAGCTCCCATCTCTGCCCCAGCTCCTGCTAACCTAGCAGTTCAAAAGCAAAAAATTGCAAGTAGATAAATAGGGACCCCTTCGGTGGGGAGGTAAACAGCGTTCCATGCACTCTGGTGTCTAGGCATGCCTGCCAAATGCTCACGGAAATGTCTGCAAAATGCAGGCAGCACTGGCTCTTTGGCTGTAAACAGAGATGAGCACTGAAACCTAGAGTCAGATATGACTGGCTTTCAAGCAAGGGTGACCTTTACCTTGGATACCTTGGAGTTGTTATTTCAGTGAGGAGTCCACGCATTGGTAGACATCTCTGCGATGACATTCCGCACATGCAAACGGACCTGAGAAATCAAGTCTACCTGCGTGCGGTTTGTACCCATTTGAGTGTCATGCCCTGTGCTGGCTAGGCAGAGCATGAAATGTGCCCTCCGCTTTCACCTTGCCCAAGCGATCCAATGGAGGATGCTTCGATGAGTTTTAGTCCTGGCCTAACATCACTGACAGAAATTGGCAACACTGCCTAGTTGGACCACTCATGCCCCCACGCCTGGACAAGGCTCTCACCTAGCGGGGCTTAAACTGCTAGACTAAAACTTCTGACATTGTGAGTTTGATCCTGATTGGGCTCAAGATTGACTCAGCCAGCCATCCTTCTGAGGTCAGTAAAATGTTGGAGGCAAAACGATAATTAACTTGTGAACCACCCAGAGAGTGCACTAAGTTCTATGGGGCGGTATAGAAGTGGGATTGGTATTGCGCTGTTTTTTCATTCTTAAGATTCCCGGAGCCTCATCTTCCAAGAAGAGCTGTAGTGTGTTTAGGAGAGGAACACTCACCATCTCCCTCACGCACTCCGCTTTACACACACAGGAAGAAGGGTGCAGTGGAGTGAGGTCTCTCAGGATCGAAGTCTCAGGGCTTTCTGAATAACAACGAGCTTCACTCCACCCCTCCCCTCTTCCCTTTAAACCAGTGATGGGATGACAAAAATTCTACTACCACGCCATGACGTCACGGACGTCATGGGCGTGGCCAATGGCATGACATCATGACGTCACGGCCGACGTCATGACGTCATGACGTTGTGGGCGGGGCCAAAATAAAAATAAATAAAAAATAAAAATAAACATACACACACACCCCTCCCTCTCAGCCCACCCACCCAGACACAAATAAATAAATAAAATAAAAACAACCACCCACCCAAAACACAAATAAATTACCCACCCACCCCAAATAAAAACCCCTCGCTTACCTTTCTTGGGACCCGGCACCCCGATTGCTGTCCACAGCCGCTGCCGCCGCCGGAGCTGCCTGCACCCCTGTGGCGTCCTCCTTGGGCCGGTACCTTTTTAGCCCGGCTCCGGCCATGGCGAGGGGCGACGGGCAGCCGCGGCTGCCGCGCCTCCCTGGGCCGTCCCCATGCCGCACCGCCGCCGCCTACAGCTTCCTCCTCCGCAGCGCGCGGCAGCCGAGCTCAAAAGGGACCGACCCAAGAAGGAGTCCACAGGGATTCAGGCAGCGGCAGCTCCAGCGGCGGCGGGCGGCGGCTGTGGACGGCGGGTGCAGGCACCCGGCCCACAGGCGCCCGGCGGAGGCGGCGGCAGCGGTGTACCCCGCCGGGCGTCCCCAGGGCATGGGGCTTGTCAGCAGCGGACGGCCGAGGCAGCCCTCAACGTGCCGCGGGGAGGCGCCCCCCTCAGAGGGCTGCTGCCGCCGCCGCTGCCCTGAAAGTTCTAAATGTTTTGAAAATCGGAGCGAAAATGGCTCTAATTGACTGCGCATGCGCAGAAACTCAATCTGACGCATGTGCAATGCGTCAGATTGAGTTTCTGCGCATGCGCAGTCAATTAGAGCCATTTTCGCTCCGATTTTAATTTTTTTTTTCTTTCGGTCAGGCGTCCGGAACCGGACGCCCCAAAAGTGGACTTCCCCTCACGGAGAACCCTCCGGGATTGGTCTTACCGGTTCCAGAGATCCGTCTGGAACCGGTGACATCCCATCACTGCTTTAAACCTGTCTCATAATAGCTGGAGGAGAAGTGGATTTGCCCAGGAATGGTACATCATTGCAAACTATTCATGCTACAATGCAAAATAATAATGATAGAGGATAAGTTGGTATTGAATGAGCAGTTAAGACCAAGCTATTGTGTTGTTGGTGAAAATGGGCAAATCGCAGCTTGTGTGTCTGTGGGTTATCAAAAGGAATACATGCACCAAAAGTAAGAGAGAGAGAGAGAAAGGGTTTATTAAAAGTTCTTTTGCCAAAGGGCCATCTTCTCTCTACCCTCTTCAAGAGATGGGTAGAGGAACAAAAGACAAGCAGTTTAGGAGTACAGGCAGTTTTATAGACTAAAACAAAAGGCAGGTCAAGAAATTGCACATTCAATTGTTACCTCATTCTAGTTTGGTGGCTGGGCCATCTCAGGGTCATTTTCTTGATGGCCAGGCAGTTAAGGACCAGCGCTTGTCTTCTTTGTTGTTCAGTCGCACAGTCGATTCTGACCCGTGGACCACTGTCCGCCAGGCACTCCTGTCTTCCACCCTCCCCCTCAACTCACTCAGCTCTGTGCCCATTGCATCCACAATACCATCTAGCCATCTCATTTTTGGCCACCCCCTTCTTCTTTTGCCCTCAACCCTTCCAAGCATCAAGACGTTCACAAGCGAATCCTCTCTTCTCATTTGATGTCCAAAGTACCTTAGCTTCATCTTTACTATTTGACCTTCTAAGGAGCAGTCAGGGTTGATTTCTTCTAAGATTGACCTATTTGTTCTCCTCGCTGTCCAGGGGACTCTCAAAAATCTCCTCCAACACCACATTTCAAAGGCGTTTATTCTTCTGCGCTCAGCTTTCCTAATGGTCCAGCTCTCACAACCATACATTGCCACAGGGAATACCACTGCTTTGACTATACGAATTTTTGTTTGCAATGTGATGTCTCTACTTTTCACTATGTTCCCCAGGTTTGTCTTCTACAAACAGGATTCAATGGGGATTAACATATAGACATGCCTAGCTAGAGGCAAGGTAGGGGTGAAGAGTGACTCTTATCACTTAACACCTACACAGAGGGCTGGGGAAGGGGGAGGTGGTTTACTCCTTTGTTCACTTAAAGTTCAAAATGAAGGCAGGACATGTTGGAAATCTCACATGCATAGGGTCTCCATAGGTCACAGGCAACTTAATGGCACATCATAACAACCAAGCCAAACTGTACACATCCAAAATGTTTATCCCAGGCTTGTGCCTGTGTAATACCTGAGCCCCTGTTTATTACATCACACTGTCTTCTCCCCAGGTGATTGGCTGAGGGGTTGCCATGGTGAGGGATGAAGCAATGGCGGCCAGGGAGCTATTTTTCTCTGGTCCCTCTGGAGCCACTTCTGGCTGGGGAAACTAAATTAAACACAGGTGAAGGGAAGCAAGGGACACAAAAAGGAAGTGTGGTGGGAGCAGAAACCGTAGCGACAGCCGGGTCTGTTTTCCTGCTCACAATTTAGGTCTCTCAATTTAAAATGATAATCATCATCGTGTGCCATTAAGTCCATTCTGAGTTATGGAGGATGGCCTTTTCCAGAGATTTCTAGGCAGAGGGTATACAGAAGTGGGTTCCCCTTCCCCTTACTCTAGGGCAGGGGTTTCCAGCCTACGGCCCATGGCACACACCCCTCCCCACCCCTCCAAGGCAAAATGGCCACCCCTTTGAAGCTGTTGGGACAAAATGGCCACCTCCATTGTACAGACAGGGCAAAATGGCTGTCCGGCCCTTGAAGCTGACTAAGAGAGTGTGACCCAGCCCCTGGCTTGAAAAGGTTGGGAACCCCTGATCTAGGGGGTGCCCTGGGATTGTGTCTTCTTCTTCTTCCGTATCTGAATCCGAATATAGGCATACAGTACCTGAATCTGAATACGAATATAGGCGATCATCATGCTGATCAGCCATGAAGACTGTCCTGAGAATATAATGCAGTGGCCTTGCATCTGCCTTCTGCATCATAACACTGATCCAGTTCTGCGAGTCCCTATCTGGTCTTGAGCCCTTTTGGCACACAAAGTCCTCCTCCTCAGCCTCAGGCCAAGATGGATGAAGCTGCTGCCCTTCATCAAGATGGATTCAAGTGGGATTTAATCAGTGGTGGGCAGCAACCGGTTCACACACACCCGGCCGGGAGGGGGAGCAAAATTGGGTGGCCGTTGGGCAGGGAGGGTGGCAAAATTGGGTGGCCTTCAGACAGAAGGGGTAATGAAATTGGATGGCCACGCCTCCCTCCCTGCCCTGCCCTGTCAGGTTTTGTCCCTGCAAATGGTTCAAGGTCTCCCTTGCTCAAAAGCCAGTCATATCTGACTCTAGCGTGCAGTGCTCATCTCCATTTACAGCCAAAGAGCCAATGCTGCCTGTTTGCAGATGTTTACATGGCCATATGGCAGGCATGACTAGATCGCCCATGATGTAGGTTCCACCCATGACATAGGCTCCACTCACAACATAGGCTCCGCCCACGGTGTGGCAGTGAAAATTTTTGCTGCCCACCACTTGATTTAATTCACTTGGGGACATCATCCTTCCCTGTGGACTTCGCCACCCAAGGCTGTGAGTGTTCAGGGTTGTCAAGCAGTGGTGAGCATCAGCAGGTTTGCATCAGTTTGCAGAAATTCTGGCTGGCCTCCCTTCTGCTCATCCAAGTTTTGAAATAAAGTAGTCCTAATTTGGGTGCAACGCAGGGCTTTCCCTCTGGCCACGCCCACCATACCACGGCCACAGTGTGGTAGTAAAAATTTTTTTGGAGCCCACCACTGTTGTTAGGTTAGTTAACTGCCACCTGACACTCCGCATTGAGTCTCTGGTGCGTGGTCTATTAGCATAGCAGGACTGTGTATAGGTGCCCAAAAGCTCAATAGACAGGGCCCTTCTCCCGGGGAAGAACTAGTGAGGAATTGAATTTCCAACCTCTTGCCTAAACCCCTGAGCTGTGCAGAGTTTTAAAATTTTGGGAACGGCTTCAACATTAAAGAAGTGAGCCAAAGGGAAAAGTTGTTTTGGTGGGAATAAACTGTGGAATTAGGGTGGCAGGTTGAGAAATCATAGATCCATGAGCTTCACAACAAAGGGGTTTCTTGGCACAGGAAGTTTAACACGGTTTTTCCCATGGCCATAGTAGCATCAAAAAATTAGCTTGGGTGCCTCCACTGTCCCTCCTTTGCCAGGGCCACTTCCAGCTGCCACTGTTGCCCGGTAGTTTCCTTGAATAGAGTAGAACTGTGGTTGTTTTGACCATGCCCCACTTAAGCCTCTCTAAAATCCTGGTGCCCCCACCCCCCTAGGAGACATATAATTCTTATTAGTCACAAACTGAACTCCTATTCACACAGAGGAAGCCTAAGAGGCCATTAACTTGCTCTAAACAAACTTCCAAAGAACATGGCATAGATGAAAGAGGAAAAGAACCAAGGGTAAAGGTAAAGGTCACCCTTGCTTGAAAGCCAGTCATATCCAACTCTAGGGTTCAGTGCTCATCTCCATTTATAGCAGGGGTGCCCAACCTTTTTGGGCCAGGGGCCGATCATGTGGTTCAGGGAGCCGGTCACTAAGGCCCAGGGGCTGGGTGCGGCCCCTGATGCCAATTCATCTGGCCCTGCAAACCCTAGTCACTGCTGGGAGTGGAAGTTAAATGCACCCATACTGGTGCATTTAACTTCTGCTTCTAAGAGTGATGAGGGCTTTGTGGGCCAGATGAATTGGCATCAGGGGCAGCACTTGACCCCCAGCCCTTAGTTTGGGCACCACTGATTTATAGCTAAAGAGCCAGTGCTGTCTGTGTCTGCAAATGTTTCTATGGAGATGTGACAGGCTTGACTAGACACTGGGGTGCACGGAATGCTATTTACCTTCCCACCATAGTGGCCCCTATTTATCTACTTGCAATTTCTTGCTTTCAGACTGCTAGGTTGGCAGGAACTGGGGCAGAGACAGAAGCTCACTTTGTTGTGCAATACTCGGGTCTCGAACTGCTGACCCCCCAACCATCCAGTCAAGTTCCACTAAGCCACTGCAGTCCCTAAAAAAACGAAAGGACACTGCAAAAAAAAATTACTCTTGCTAACTCATTCTTGAATTGTTCCCCTTAAAAATCAAGGCCCCCCCCCCCCGCCCCGTGGTGTGTGTGCGTCCCATGTTGGAAACCACAGGGGTAAATGTATCTTAGTCTGCTGCCTCCTCTTCTTGGAGTTTAGGCTTGAAATGGAGCACGGCCTCTTGATAGTTTCATTGATACACTCACCACATTAAAATGTGCACCCAAGAATAGGAACTGGATGATATGTAACAAAAGGAATCAGGAAGTCATGATGCCACTGAGTTCAATAAACCCTGAAATGCACAGCAGTGCAGTTACAGTCAGAATAGAGATGGTCTTAAACAGCTACATTAAAAAAAACCCTTCGAGAATGGGTATTGCTTGGTGTTATTATGCACCCTCAGTTCTAATGGATGGTTTAGGACAGTGGTACCCAAACTAAGGCCCGGGGGCCGGGTGCGTCCCCCAACGCCAATTCATCCGGCCCACGAAGCCCTCGTCACTCCCATCATTATTGCCGCCATCGCTGCCGCTGCCAGAAGTGGTGGAAACAGCCATGAATACATCCGCAGCTGTCGTAAACACGTTTTTACACACCTACAGCTGTTGTAAATGTGTCCGTGGCTGTCGTAAATGCGTTTATGACAGTGACAGACACATTTTATAGCAGTGTTTACAGCAGGTGGAACCATCAGTCACGGCTGCTCAACTGTCGAGGGAGCATGACCCAGCCAGCCCATGGCTTTAAAAGGTTGAGAACCCCTGTGTTAAGCAATTCAAGGGTTGAGAGGGTGATCATAGAAGAAATACTAAAGTAAATGAACACAGTCAAGAAATCTGGAAACAAATGCAATAAAGAAAGCTAGGATACTTTGGGTCAGGTAATGAAAACCAAAAACCACAGAGGGTTCCAACTGATTGTTGGTGATAAAATAAATGGGTAAAAGGACAGGAAGAAGCAGCCGCCGCTCTTGGCTGAGGAATGTGGGTAAGTGTGGCTGCAATAGCACATTGGTAATCATGGCATCTAATTTATCACTTTCATCACTATCTGCAGTAACAGTCCTGTGTTGAAAACTTTGGCATGCCCAGTTTCCATGTGTCTTCTACCGCCTCCATGCACTCAACGTTGATTCTGAAAGTCAACCGAACTTCCAAAACATAATGAGGAACTAAACAGGTGAAATTCAAGCAAACCGTTCAACACAATTTGGTGAGGTTGGGTGTGTGTCTTGATCCAAAATGACTCTTTTCTACATTCCTGCAGAGTAGGATACTTCCCCCCCCCCCAGTCCTCCCTTGGTACCCAAAAAGCAGGCAGAGTTTTTTTAAAAAATCAAACTGGGGAATTATAGGACTTTCCTTTTAAGATGGTTAGGTATTTCTTTTTTGTTTTTCTGTTATTTTTCTCTTTTTCTTTTCTCTCTCTCTTTAATAAACTAGATTTGGTTAGTATAAATAATTTTTCTTCTTTCCTATTTTAGAATTCCCTCCTCTTGTCTCTCCTTTTCTCTCTCTTAAGAGTGTTAGCAGATATTATTTGTGTTCTTCAGTTTAATTTACATACGGGATGTATATAAATTTGGCTAATTTGTTTCTGCTGTTGTATTATCACTATATCCTTTTTTCTTTTTAAAGTTTTTTTGTTTGTTGTTAAAAATGAAATTTAAATACAGTACAGTAAATATATTTTGTTTAAAAAACTTTCAGCAATACTGCAAATCTATCAGCAGATGGCGGGTTTGCCTCAAAGATAGACCAGCTGAGACATTTTTAGAAAGTTGAGGAACTGCCAGTGAATTAAATGAGAAGTCTCCCTTGCTCGAAAGCCAGTCGTGTCTGACTCTAGGATGTGGTGCTCATCATTGTTTACAACCAAAGAGGCAGTGCTGTTTGCGTCTGCAGACATTCCTGTGGTCATGTGGCAGGCATGACTGGCCTCTGAGGCACAGAACGCTGTTACCTTTCCTGCTGAAGTGGTATCTCTTTATTTACTTGCAGTTTCTTGCTTTCAAACAGCTAAGTTTGCAGGAGGTGGACAGATGACAAGGTGCAGCACTCATGTCTAGAACTGCTGACCTGCCGACCTTCCAGTCATCTAGTCCAGCATCTTAACCACTAAGCCACCGCGGACAAGAAACAATTTTTTAAAATTAAGACAAAAACATAGCACCAGAAAGACTAACTGCTGTATTTTAATGTGAGCTTTCATGGATCATGTCTGGCAGACAACAGCACACTGTGCGAATGTGGAGACATTACAGAGTCTGACTCAATTACTGGTCTGCTGATGACTGCCAGAAACACGCACCAATGAGGACTTCAGTTTGGCCAATGACAAAGCCAAGAAAGTGGCTTCATTTTGGCAGTTTAAAGTTTGATCTGAACAGGAAAGAAGAAGATGGATTAAGTCCAGTTCCTCAGACGAATGTGAGGGTGATTCTTTAAAACCACCCTTCTTATAAGGCCTTGGGCACTTTGAAGAGGAATCTCTTCAAAGTCAAAGAATGCAAATTGCTGAGCTAATGGGGAAAATATAGAAAAAGTTTAAGTGTCTTTGTGTGTGTGTGCGCGCACACGCGTGCGTGCATGTGTGTGTGTGTGTGTGACTTTAAGAGAGGGCTGTAATCTCTTTATGCAAGTTCTTCTAGTACAGTGATGGTGGACCTTTGTACTCCAGGTGTTCTTGGACTCCAATTCCCAGAAGCCCAAGTCCCTGTGAAACCAAAGGAATAGGTTTACTGGTTTAGGACTTAGCTTCACGGATCATGAGTTTTTGGGAGTATAACAGCAATTAGTAAAGCAGAGCAATCACACTAAGCCTCATATTGCTTAGTGCTCTCTCTCTCTCTCTCTCTCTGTGTACATATAGTTGTTGCTGCTACTACGACCAGCTACCATGACCCTAACAGAGTTTTGGAAGTACAGCCAAACCTTGCATACAGAGCACCTCGCTTAAAAAGTAACTCGCTTAAAGAGCAGAATTTTCTCTGAATGTTCGCTTTGCTTAATAAATAAAACCAACCTAAAACTCGCTTAACAAATAAATCGGGGTTCGCAATCCCCCCCCCATTGGTCACTTGCAATGGTGTTTCACTTAAAGAGCAAACACGCTTAAAGAGCAATCCCGTGAAACGCATTATGCTCTTTAAGCGAGGTGCAACTGTACAGTATGTGAACTGTTCAAGGAAGAGTTTGCCACTGCTATCATCTAGTCAGTGAGTTTCCCTGGCTGAGTGAGGATTTGAATTCAGGTCTCCTGAGTCCTAGTCTATCACTTTGACCCCTACAACTCACTGGCTCCTTAATATTACAAGCTAAACCATTCACTTATGGATCTATTGACTGAAGATTGTAGCTTGGCTATTTATAACACACAGTGCTGTATTAGATGAGGTATGGCATGGAATATACTTATGAAAATATTTAAAAAATAAGTAGAAATAGCAATATACTGGCGGTAGCAATATAAAACGAGAGGCCCTGGTGGCTTAGGGGTTAAGACGCTGAGCTTGACAACCAAAAAGTCAGAAGGTCAGCAGTTCAAGACACAAGTGCTGCACGATGGAGTCAGCTCCCGTCATCTGTCATCAATGGGAATTTACATCTAGGAATGTGAAGCCGCTGGACTTGATGACTGGAAGGTCAGCAGTTACCAGTTCGAGACCGGAGTGCTGCACAATGAAGCAAATTCCTATCTTCTGTCCCAGCTTCTGCCAACCTAGCAGTATGAAAGCAAGAAATTGCAAGTAGATAAATAGGTATTGCTTTGGCAGAAAAAGTAACAGCGTTCGATGTCTAGTCAAGCCTGCCACATGACCACAGAAGCATCTGCAGGTGCAAACAGCACTGGCTCTTTGGGTGGAAATCTATCAGCAGATGGTGGGTTTGCCTCAAAGATAGACCAGCTGAGACAAACTACTAGGCTCTTATTCTTAGGTGTTCCATGGGAATATAAGCAGCAGATTGTATCTTTTTACAATTTAACATTCATTTTTAACAACAAACAAAAAACTTGGAAAGGAAACAAGGTAATAATAGATGGAAAGGAGAATCATTTTAGTCCTGTGGTTTTGCTTTCTTTAATGGTGCATATCTATTTACTTTGTGCAGAAGTGTATTCAGTTCTGAATGAAACAACCCAAGTTTTGTGATGTCGGTGGAGGAAAATCTGTCAACAAGCAATGAAAAACTCCGTCACCAAATTGAGGAGCTGCGAGAAGCAGTCGCCTTCCTCGATACCGAAAACCGAGAGCTGCTAAAGGATAACAATTCCATCAAGGACCAGAACAAGGCCCTACAAATGTCTGCTGACCAGTTCAAGAACACGATCGAAGACATGCAGAAGAAGGTGGAAGACATTCGCGAACGGATGGACCTTGCGCAGAAGAAGATCCAGGAACTGGAAGTCCAGAACAGGTCTTTGATGTCTGCTAACGAAGAGCTCAGCAAGGAATTACACGAGGTCTCGTGCCAGATGTCTCTCTTCCGAGAATACAAAGCCGCTCAAGAAAAGGACTTGTTGGAGATGCAGCACCTTTCGGCCGAGGTCAAGAAGTACCTGAAGAGCCTGGAGGAACGTCTGGATGAGACGGAGCATCACTACCATGTGAAGAAGAGCCAGTCAGCGCAACTGCGGGAGAAAGTGGGTTCCCTTCTTCAACTGCGGGAGAACCAGAGGAGTGACATCAAAGACCTCCAGGCCCAACTGGAGACCTGCGTCCAGCAGGCCACCATCCTGAGGCTGGACCATGAGAACCGAGTCCAAGTGGGCTCCCTGATGCATGAAATCGTGGAGGCCAAGCTGGTAGATGTGGCTTTGAACCAGTCCAGGACGAGGAAAGTTATGCAGTGGGTCTGGAGTCTGGGGAAAGTCCTGGTCATTTTGGTGATTGGCTGCAGCGTCATCTTGTTCCTGGTCTTGATCTACACCTACTTCTTCAACCAGGAGTTCATCTCTGAGACCCTGTTGATGTTCCTCAATGAAAAGACAATCGAAAGAATCGTGCAAGGATTCTCCCGTTACCTGGTCTGGAGGAACGACGGCCTCTTGCCATTTTGAAAAAAGCACTCTGTGCAGGTTTCCCCAAACAGGCCAGATTAATTTTCTTCCCTTGATCTTCCTAATGCTTGATCTCAACATTAGAAATATATGGATTTAAAAACATTGTAACAATACGCATGGATATGGTGTGCTCTCTCTCTCTCTCTCTCTCTCTGTACAACTTGTTACACCAGCACAAGGGTGCCCAAACTATGGCCCGCAGGCCAGACCTGACCCCCGACGCCAATTCATCTGGCCCCAACGCCCTCGCCGCTCCTGGAAGCAGAAGTAAAACATTCCCCACACATGTGCAGAACACTGCTAAATCCAATCTGCGCATGCACAGGGTGCATTTTACTTCTGTTTCTGGGTGGGAGGGACCAGCGACTGGCCTGATCAGCTGTCCAGGAGGTGTGGTCAGGCCGGCGACCTGAAAACGTTGAGAAACACTGGAATAGATGCTTAAGGCCATCTGAAACAAGATGGCCACACTCTACTTTGGGACAAAGGAAAGAATCAGAGACTGGGGATGATGGGAGTTGTTACCCCATCTTCGCAGGACTCGGCAACTCTGCCTGCCTGCCTGCCTAGAGCTGGGGGGGGGGGGCGTTTCCCACTTTCACAGTGGGCCACTTTCCCCTCATTGAATCCTGATTTCATACCCCTCGGGCCCCAAATTGGCCTCCATTCTCTCTCTGTTCCAGCCCTTCCCAGATGGCTCAGGGTGAAGCTTAATCTCTATTAATCTCTGATCCCGTGCCTCTCCCCTCAGCTGGGACCCTCGGGCTCCACTATCGCCTCTCGCCAGCTGGACAGTCACGGCAGCTTAAAAATAGGGGACCTTATTGACAGCTTCCAAAGAGGTGGAAAATATTGCCCCTCCTTTGCTGAGCTTAGGAGCCCTTGAGCACCCCGAGCGTCTGCAAAACGATCAACTTGTAAATGAGGGAGATGGAAATGAACAGCACAGCTGCAGGGGAAAATGAATTTGGCTTCTGGGACACGGAGAGCCGCAGCTGATGCCAGCCATTGTTTGCAAAAATTGGACTCTTCTTCTTTGGTGTCCAGGTCAGACTTTAAACTGTCAAAATGAAGGCCCCTTTCTTTGCTTTGTCTTCCACCAAATTTAAGTCCTCGTCGGTGCATGTTTCTGGCAGTCATCGGCAGATCAGCAAATGAGCCAATGGATTCTGTATCCTCCACATCCACACAGCGTGTTGTTGTCTGCCAGCATCCCCCACTTGAGTATGTTGGTCTTGCACTGAGACACCTTGACCTATTCAGGGTCCCCCAAGTGATAGCAGGGCCGTGGCCAGAGGGGGCTAGGGTGGGCTTGGCCCATCCTGTTAGCCATTTGCCCACCCTGGCAAGGCGTGGTTTCCCATAGGAATGCATTGAAAAGGCTTTGTTGCCCACCCTGAAAAAAGATTCACCCACCCACATCTAGAATCCTGGCTACGGCCCTGAACTGATGTAGGGGAGGTTAAGTTTCTCACCCCTATCCTCCTTTAATCTTCTTCCTTGTCCAATGAGCTCCTTCCTCCATCTTTCCTATTTGGTTTGTTCTTGTGTACCTTTCAGCAGTGTTTGTTCTTGCCATAAAGCTCTTCCTGAATTTTATCCACACTTGTGATGTTATAGCACCCTTCATCCTGGATGGATGGATGGAGGGATGGATGGAGAGAGAGAGAGAGAGAGAAAACTGAGATGAAGCTTTTATTCATTTCTTTACTATGAAACTGCCTGCAGAATCAAACAAGATTCACAAAAGGTGGAAGGCAGAAATACAAACGGATCATGGCATTGCATAAAAACATAACAAGGGCAATGTTTCACATGGGGGGGGGAGGGGGGAAGAAGGGTAGTAGCCACAGGCTCATCTGTTTGTGTTTCGGAGGATGGTCACGCAACCATGGTTACTGGTGCAACGTTGCAGCAGAGGTTGAGGTTCCATCTTGCCTGTAACTGCATCGAAAGCGAAGACTCTGTCCGTGCCTTCCCCATTTTCATCTCTGCCCCCCAAGATGTAGATTTTTCCATCACAGGCAGTTACTCCACAGCTCTCCTGAAAGAAGAAGAAAAGGTAGGGAAGTTTCAGGCTATCACTGGCTCGAAGACCTTCCCTACCTTGGTCCTACCATCATTCCCAATGAAGACGACAGCCAAGAAAATGGAAGGAATCTGAGACTTAAAAGGCCAGGTTTGAAGAAATTAGTTAGTTGTTGTTATGTGCTGTCAAATGATCTCCAATTGTAAGTAGACATGCATTGGTTTGTGCTCTTACGTAAAGGTAAAGGTTGTCTTTGCTCAAAAGCCAGTCATCTCAAACTCTAGGGTTCGGTGCTCATCTCTGTTTATAGTCAAAGGGACAGTGCAGTCTGTGTGTGCAGATGTTTCCATGGACATGTGACAGGCATGACTAAACACCAGAGCACAAGGAACACTGTTACCTTCCCACTAAAGTGTTATCTACTTAGCTACTTGCGACTTCTCACTTTTGAACTGCTAGGATGGAATTAGCTGGGACAGATAATGGGAGCTCACTCCATCCTGCAGCACTCAGGTCTCAAACTGCTGACCTGTCAACCTTCCAGTCGTCAAGTTCAGCATCTTGACCTCTAAGCCACTTTGTGCTGTTACCTGGGAGCAAATCTACTGAGCTGAGTTTTGGATAAATATGCACAAAATTGTTTAGTTAGTTGGTTAGTTAGTTTTCTTTCTTGGATCTCAAATCAGTGCTGCTACAGGCTACTGCTAGGTCACTTAGGAAAAATAAAAAATGGTTAAAAGATGGAAATTGCCAATTAGCACCTTGTCAGATCACAACTAGAGATACCACTATGACCCTTGGGCTGGGTACGTTGCGGTTTTTCCTTACCAGCGGTCCCGGCAGAGATGCCACTCTGCTCCACGTACCCCCCTGTGGCTGGTAGCAGAATATTTGACACAGGAGTCCTCCAGCCACATAAATTCTGTCATCCAATGTGCCTGCATTGATGCATCGCTGGCTGAAAGGGGCAGGAGCCAGGAGTTTCCACTTGTTGTCCTTGGGGTCGTAGCACTGGACCTGAGACAAAAAGCCACAGATCATTTTAGGGTTAGTTGAGACCAATCAGGCCAACTTTGAAGGCCAAGGATGCTGCAGTTGCCTCGTGTTTCTCTTATGATCATGATGCTTAACATTTCATAGCTTACGATATCACCACTTCGTCAAAGAATCTGAGTCCTGTCGTTATATAAAAGCCCTCTTTCTCCGGGAGGAACATTTATATGTTGGCAGGCCTCTTCTTATTTATTTATCATTTACCCTGGTGGCCAGTGGAAACAGGGATTAGGGGAGACAGAGGGATGTTCACCTTTATTAAAAGGGGATTCATAGTCTGTGGCAGGTAATTTATAGAAGCAGCAATAGGTTACACTTACAGACGGACAGTGAGTTTTCAGTAACATTGGTCAGAAAACGCTGTTGCGGAAAATGGGAAAATCAAAGCTTGTCTGTCTGTGGGTACCAAAAGGAATACATGCACCAAAAGTAGGAGAGAGAGAAAGGGTTTCTTCTTCTTCTGTCGTATCCAAATCCAAATCCTGTATAGCCAATCACCGTGGCATTCATCCATTAAGACTGTCCTGAGAATATAATGCAGTGGCCTTTCATCTGCCTTCCACATCTCAGCATGACACCCATAGTACCACTGATCCTGTTCCGTGAGTCACTTTCTGCTCCTGAGCCCTTTTAGCACACTAAGTCCTCCTCAGCCCCAGGCCAGGATTGATGAAGCTGCTGCCCTCCATCAAGAGGGATTCAAGTGGGATTTAATCTACTTGGGGACCATCACCCTTCCCTGTGGACTTTGCCATCCCAAGGCCATTAGTGCTCATGTTGTCAGGTTAGCTAACCACTGCCTGACACTCAGTGATGAGTCGCTGGCAGTATGGTCTACTCTGTTACCATAGCAGAATAACCTGGCCAGACTGGTAGAAATGCTTTATTCTACGTGTGTTCATACAGGCTTCTCTTGAAGCAAGAGGGAGCAAATATACCTGCTCCCTGGCACATACACAGAGGCATGGGGGGGGGGGGATTTTAACTCTTTAGTTCACTTACAGTTCAAAATAGCTTTTCTCTGGTGACAACTCTATGTCCCAATTCCACTTCTGTTTCCCACCTGAAGAACCACAGCCTGAGTTTTCTGGGCTCTGCTAGCTAGTTTAATTGAACCAGGGTGGATTGGACTTTAAAAGGTCAAACTTAAGATCACATAGAGATGCAACATGTCCTTTCGGGTAATCCTTGCAAACACATGGCATACACAACTCAAGAGGATCCTTTTTGACTCGCCTCTCTTTAAAGGGAAAGAAAGAGAAAAGGAGAAATTACACTCCTTGTCCCCTCCTGTCTTCTCCTCCTTCCAGAAGGAAGATTCTAATTTTAAAATAATTGCTGAAAGGTGCAATGCATTAGAGCTGCTCTAATTGGATTAAAAAAAATACTTTGCTTCTTCTGACTCCCCCTCCATGGAGGAGCAGAGGAGATTTTTCTTTCCCCAATATTGTTAAGTGCCTCAGTTTTCAAGCTGCTAAAGAATATTAGGAAATTGAAAGCAGCAAGCCGTGCTTTGATTTGATCCCTGGGATCATGTGTAATACCTGACAGTAATACCTGACAGGTAAAGAAAGGTAAAGGTCTCCCTCCCTCGAAAGCCAACTCTAGGGGTCAATGCTCATCTCCGTTTACATCTAAAGAACCAGCTTTGCCTGCACCTGCAGATGTTTCTGTGGTCATGTGGCAAGCGTGACTAAACAACAAAGTGCATGGAACATTGTTTACCTTCCCACTGAAGTGGCATCAATTTATCTACTTGCAATTTCTTTCTTTTGGGCTTCAAGGTTGGCAGGTTCTGGGACAGACAAAGGGACCTCACTCCGTTGTGCAGCACTCGGATCTCGAATGTCTGATCTGTTGACTTTCCAGTCCTCAAGCTCAGTGTCTTACCCACTAACCCACCACAGCCTGCTATACCTGTTGTTGTTGTTGTTCAGTCGCACAGTCGATTCCGACCCTTTGCAACTCCATGGACCACTGTCCGCCAGGCACTTCTGTCCTCCACCATCCTCCTCAACTCGCTCAGTTCTGTGCCCATTGTCTCTACAATACCATCTAGCCATCTCATTTTTGGCCTCCCTCTTCTTCTTTTGCCACCTTTTTCTTTTGCCCTCCACCTTTCCCAGCATCAAGGCTTTCTCAAGTGAATCCTCTCTTCTCATTTGATGTCCAAAGTACTTTAGCTTCATCTTCACTATTTGACCTTCAAGGGAGCAGTCAGGGTTGATTTCTTCTAAGATTTCTTCACTGTCCAGGGGACTCTCAAAACTCTCCTCCAGCACCACATCTCAAAGGCATCTATTCTTCTGCACTCAGCTTTCCTATACCTGACAGGGAGCCAAAAAATGTGGGTAGTCTACCCTGGGGATGGACTTGTTTGCACTGGCACTTGTGCAATCACGGGGGAAAGGAGCAAACCAGCTTGTCCCCAGAGTGGAGCAAACTCAAGGAGAAATCTCTGTGTGGACTTACCATGCTTGTGCTGGCGCCATCATCCACTGCTCCCCCAATGACGTAGAGCTTGTTGAGGCAGGGGGCCACAGCAGCCGAGCTCACTGCCTCTGGCAAAGAGGGAAGGGTCTCCCAGCGGTTAAAGAAAGGGTCGTAGCCTTCCACACTGGCCAGGCGGCAAAAGCCATCATAGCCCCCCACCGCATAGACCTGTCAATAAGAGGGGAGAAAAGAGGAATGTTTAATTTGGGAGGTGGGAGGGGGGATAGGCAAAGAGTGAAAGCTGGATGGTAAAAAAAATTGATTTGTTTGAAATATGCTGCTGGGAGAGAGCTTTGTAGGTACCCTGGACTTCCAGAGAGAGAAACACGTGGGCCATAGAACAAATCAGGCCTGGAGGCAAAAACGATGAAATTGAAGCTGTCCTACTTTGGACCCATCATGGGAAGAAGGCAAGACTCTCTGGGGGAAAAAATAATAATGCTGGGAAAGGGGGAATGGCAGCAGGAAATGAGGAAGGCCAACATGAGATCAATTGACTCCATGGGAGAAGCCACAGACATGAGTCTGCAAAAGCTGAGCCCAGCTGTTGAGGACAGAACATTTTGCATCATACAACTGGATGATGTATAAGCTGGACAGACGGACGGACATCTTGCTGTGACATCTGACGGTAGATCACAGTAGAAGGGCCTGGACAGGATGGGTGGCCTGCTGCTTTGTCTGCTAACATTTTGACACGGATCTTCCCCTCCCAAAGAGCTGCTGCCAGAGGCAGCTCCGTTGATGTGGCCACCCAGGAATCTGTACCCGCCCTGCAAATAGGGGAAAGAAAAAGTGAAGCACCTTTCCTTGAAGGGGGGCCATTCGGTGCCTCCATCGGCCCTTCTGCAAGCAAGCCATCTTGAGCCAGATGTTCAGTCCAGAACTCAACATCCAGACCTCTTTGCTGTGGGTATGGCCCCCTTAGAAAGCAAACACAGAGCTTCCCTTTAAGGTAGGAACAGGAGCGTTAACCACTGAAAGGAGTTACAGTTAGACCAAACAACAGACAAAGGAAAGAATTCCAGATGAATAAAGTAATTCAACTGAAGACATTTAGCTAGAGCAGCAACAACCAATGCACCACAAGGGCTCAATATCTATTGCTAAGAACACTAGTGGTGTGTCCTCCTTGGAAATATCACATTAATGTTGTGTGTATGTTTGTTCATTTGTCCACTTATTCGTTCATTCATTCACTTATTCATTTGTTCGTTCGTTCATTCATTCGTTCATTCATTCATTCCAGAGCATCTCACAATTTAAAATTATGGATATATATGAACTATAGATAAAATTATGGATATATTTACAGTACTGTATATGAAAAACAGATAAATGTCAAGCAGATGAAATGTTAAAGCGATTAGACTAACTGGCTGCTCGCCATTGTCCAAAGAGTGCCTGAGTTGTTATTGCAATGTTAACATAGTCATTTATTTACTAGCTTGTCTATCTTGCTTCAAACAGCTGAACCAGAGCTCAGGGTCTCCCTTCGTTTGCTCCTGGGGTCTTCCAGTTTCCTGGCTCAACTTCCTAACCCACTCCTGTTTCTTTAATATGTTTGTCAAATTGGTTCTCTTTTAATCCCCGGGAAGTGCGCTTTCTGTTTGCATCTCTTCTTTCTTGCCTTCAGTCTTTCCCTCTAGTCTGAATTTGTTGGAACAGAAGCTGTGCTAGCCTGTGTTTTAAGCATATCAGAGAAGAAACAAAACAAAAAACATTGGAGCACCGTGAAGGCTAGCTGTTAAATTTAAATGTGAGCTTTCGTGGATCAAGTCCACTTCATCTGTAGTGAAGAGATCAAGTCCTGAACACTGAGGATCTTATTTTTCTTATCAAGAGGCCTGGTGGCACAGAGGTTAAACTGCTGTATTGCAGCCAAAACCTTGTGAGTTCGATCATGACCAGAGCTTAAGACTGACTCAGCCTTCCACCCTTCCAAGGTCAGTAAAATGAGTACCTAGCATGTCGGGGGCAAAATGCTAATTAACTAGTGAACCACCTAGACAGTGCACTAAAAACTAAGGGGTTGTATATAAGTGTAATCGCTATTGCTATGGCTCCCTGGTGGCTCACTGGGTAAAAGCATTGTGCTTGGAGACCAGAAGGATGGGGTTCAATTCCCCGAGAGCTGCACAATAGGGGACATGAAAGGAGCCTCATTCAGGCAACCCCTGCAAAAATCCTTTCAACCTAGAGTACTCTCTGACACAAAAACACACAGCCTTGTTAAATATAACAATGTTCTAATTATGGGCTATCTACAAATAGGTCAATCTTAGAAGAAATCAACCCTGACTGCTCCCTTGAAGGTCAAATAGTAAAGATGAAGCTAAAGTACTTTGGACATCAAATGAGAAGAGAGGATTCACTTGAGAAAGCCTTGATGCTGGGAAGGGTGGAGGGCAAAAGAAGAAGGGGCAGCCAAAAATGGGATGGCTAGATGGTATTGTGGACGCAATGGGCACAGAACTGAGCGAGTTGAGGAGGAGGATGGTGGAGGACAAAAGTGCCTGGCGGACAGTGGTCCATGGGGTCATTGCAAAGGCTCAGAATCGACTGTGCGACTGAACAAGAAAAAAACAAACAATGTCTATTTCTGCCCCTAAGCTCTATCAAGTTCTTCTTTGTGGTCTCTTGGAATCCACACTAATGATATTCTTTGTGTAAAGCCATTAGTGTGGGTTCACAGGTGACCACAAAGAAGAAGAACAGTTACAGGTAAGCAACCTACCATTCTAGAGCCCTGGTGGCAGAGAGGAAGTCCCTGCTAACTTCTCAGATATGAAGTGGGCTTGTGTGGACTGAAGAAGGGCTTGATAGGAGTCCAGTCACACCTAAATCCCTAGACTTACTGCTTAGCAATACATCTCCCATCATCCACCCACCACAGCCACTAGGACGGACAACACATCAAACCTGAGAGATATATGTTGTTCTTCAGGGTGCAGATGGCAAATTCCGATTTGGTATATCCAGGCAAATTTGGAAGTGGCTTCCATTGCCCACTGCCGGGATAAAACACATCCACGAAAGGGATTTTCAAGAGTCCTTTCTTATCACAGCCTCCAACCACAGCAATCATCTCTGCTCTTTCCATGAATCTGGAGCAATGGAAAGAAAGCGAAAAAGACTTTGGATGCAAGGAGAAGCGGTGGAAGTGCCAGCTGAAATGTGTGGCCCTTTCCCCCTTGACAAGAGAAGCATCTAGTCTGGGCAGGTTATCCTGCTATGATAATGGAGTAGCTCAATCATGGTGAACCTTGGCACTCCAGCTGTTCTTAAACTTCAATCCCCAGAAGCCCAAGTCTTTGTGAATCCACATGAATGGGTTTACTGCATGTATGTGCAATAAACCCATTCGTATAGATTCACAGAGACTTAGGCTTCTGAGAACTGAAGTCCAAGAACACCTGGAGTACCAAACTTCGCCTTCATGGGAGTAGACCCTACTGCCAGCGACTCAACGCCGAGTGTCAGGCAGTGGTTAACTAACCTGACAACCCTGAGGACTAGCAGCCTTGGGTGCCAAAGTCCACAGAGAAGGGTGATGGTTCCCAAGTGGATTAAATCCCACTTGAATCAATCTTGATGGAGGGCAACAGCTTCATCCATCCAGGCCACGGAGTGGCTGGGGATGTGCTTCGGGGTGAAATGGAGCCCCGGGAAAACCTTGGACAAGGGGGAAATTCATTCATTCATTCATTCATTTAGTCATGCTTCTATGCCGCCCTCCTCACAAATGACTCAGGTCAGCAAGCAACAGTTAAAAACACAATCAACAATAAAACCCATGATAAAATAGCCACCCAACCAGTGATGGGATGTCAAAAATTCTACTACCACGCCATGACGTCACGGACGTCATGGGCGTGGCCAATGTCATGACGTCATGACGTCATGGGCGGAGCCAACGTCATGACATCATGACGTTGTGGGCAAGGCAAAAATAAAAATAAAAAAAAATAATAAACACGGCACACAGACCCGTAATTAACTTAAAGAAATAAAATAAAGAAATAAATAAAATAAAAATTAAATAAAAGTACAACCACCCACCCAAAACACAATTAAATCACCCACCCACCCACCCAAAATATAAAAGCCTCACTTACCTTCCATGGCTGCAGCCAGAGCCGGGCCGAAAAGGCAACGGCCCGAGGAAGCTCCAGGCGCCCGACAGAAGAGGATGCGGCGGTGGCAAGCCCCGCCGGGTTTACCCAGGACATGGGGGTTTGTTGGGCCCAAGACCCTAGGACGGCGCGGCGCGGGCGGACGGCGCGGCGCGGCGTGGGCGGACAGCGCGGCCAGGCACCAACGTGCCTGTGGGAGCCAGGTAGCCGGCTAGGGGAGGTGCCCTTCTCTTAGGGTGGAGCTGGAGGCTGGGAGGGGGGAGATAAATGAATGGACGGGGAACCTCCCATCCAGCTTCAGAAGATTTTTTTTTTTAAAATTGGAGCCATTTGGCTCCAATTTAGTGCGCATGTCCAGAAACTCAATTTGACGCATGCGCAATGCGTCAAATTGAGTTTCTGCGCATGCGCAGTCAATTGGAGCCATTTTAGCTCAGATTTAAAAAAAAAAATTCTTTTGGTGAGGCGTCCGGAACCGGACGCCTCAAAAGTGGACTCCCCTCCCGGAGAACTCTCCGGGATTAGTCTTACCGGTTCCAGAGATCCGTCTGGAACCGGGGACATCCCATCACTGCACCCAACTCAGAAAGTTAAAATTTAAAGATTAAAAATTAAAAAGATTAAAAATTAAAATTCACCAGTTAAAATTACAGGGGAGAGGGAGGAACAGTCAGATTAGCCAGCTGGCCTAACTGACTGGCCCAAACTATAGCTTCAGAGGTTCGCTATAGAGCAGGGGTGTCCAAACTTTTCAGGCCACGGGCCGATCACATGGTTCAGGGAGCTGGTCACTACGGCCCGGGGGCCGGATGCGGCCCAGGCACCAATTCATTTGGCCTCCAAAGCCCATACGGGTGTGTTTTACTTCCACTTCCAGGAGCGACGAGGGCTTTGCGGGACAAATGAATTGGCGTCAGGTTGGATCCGGGCCCCGGGCTGTAGTTTGGGCATCCCTACTATACAGTGATGAAAATAGAAGATGCTTCTATTTTCATAGCTCTACAGCAAAGAGTAGTCACACAGCCAACAGACCACACCCACCCAGTCACATGGCCACACCCACAGTGTGGTAGGGATTTTTTTCCCCCATGCCCACCACTCTTTGTAGTCCAAGAAAGTAATGTTTTCCATGCAGTGGCTGTTAACTGCTTTTAAGTCAGCTCAGTGGTGGCTACAGAAAAGCCTCCTAATAGGAATTAGGAAATTTGCTTTTTTTTTTTTTTACCTTCGGGGTCTTGAGCGAAGGGAGTGGACTTCTGCACCTAGGATGTAATGCTTGCGAGCTTCTTGTAAGAAAGGATGGCATGCCTTGGTTCCTTGGATATGTTCATCCATCTCCACCTTCTCCAGGAAGTAAAGGGGGTCCATCAGAGGGAGACGTATGTGCTCCAGAAGACGGCCAAGAGCTTCTTTCCGGGTTGGTATATCATGACACACCCAACGCATCATGGCCTCAAAGACCACCTCCTCCTTGGGCACTGCCAGCCATTCACTTGAGAGGTAGCCCTCCAGTGCCTGGACATCTAATTCTAGGAACTCTTCATGACGAGATACCTCCACAAAACCTTCCAGCGTCAACTTCTTGCTCTTCTCAGCCAAACAGGAGATGGAGAAGGAGTCAACGAGCCTCCTAATGCCCAAGCAGTTGCCAGGATGGAGGTGACCTTCCAAGAAAGTGATGCAGGACTCTTTGAGTTTGGGTATTTGCAGGACACTGGACAGCTCCAGAAGACCTTCCACATTGTCCTCCTGGATGACGACCTTCCCTCCATACATGTAGTCCAAGGCAAGGCTCATGCTGAGAGCTGGGACCTTCTGAAGGATGGTGTCTTGGCCATTCTCCTTCAATCCTCCAGAGAACACAGCCTGAAAATAAGCACTGTTTGCTGACAAGGTTGCCTGGTGGCAGGGAAATTCCTGCCCATCCATCTGAAGCACGACGTCAGTGAAGACACCCTCCTGCCGGTAGCCATTGAGAGCCTTGAGGATTTGCTCAGCATGGCAAGGATCACTGATCACTTCCATGTGGCTCTGATCCGGATCTCTCACTTTGTCAGTTCTTCCAAAACTGGGTTCATATTTCATTAACTGGTTCATCCCGATATCTAAGAACACAAGAACAAGCCCTTCTCAATTGCATCTAGTCCAACAACCTCTTCCCACCTACAGTCAGGCAGTAGAAGTAGCCCAAGGCATTTTGCTGTCTGAGGCAAAGAAACAGATACAGGTCCCATGCGATCTTTGAAGAGCAAACCTTAAAGGTCCTTGGTATTCAAATCCTTAAAGCTATGTGCCTGAAATTTAATGAATTTCACTCCTCTGGTTAGTTTCTAACATGAGGGTCTAAGAAGACCGAGTTCACAGTGGCCGTCAGCAAAATCCTGCGTTCCCACCAGATTACTTCTGCATCTGACCATATGACACGTGTTCCCAGTTGAGAGCCACCATTTTAAAACTGGGAGGGCATCTATGCTACCTGGTTACAACCACATGAGAATCACTTAACCTGCCACAACTCCATCAGGTGCAATCCCAGCGTTCGTAGTTTGGCAAGAGACGTCATATTCTATCCTGCCATTCTAGAAAGTGGCCTGAAGTTTCTTAGTAAGGTAAAAGTCACCCTTGCTCAAAAGCTAGTTGTATCCAACTCTCTTTATAGCCAAAGAGCCACTGTTTTCTGTGCCTGCAGATGTTTCTATGGACATGTGGCAGTCATGATTAGACACCCAGGTGCATGGGACACTGTTACCTTCCCACCAAAGTGGTCCCTATTTATCTACTTGCAATGTCCTGCTTTCGAACTGCTAGGTTGGCAGGACCTGGGACACAGACAGGAGCTCACTCTGTTGTTCAGTACTCAGGTCTCAAACTGCTGACATGCCAACCTTCCAGTCGTCAAGTTCAACATCTTAACCACTAACCCACTGCAGTCCCTTCCTCCTCAAATTAAAAAAACCCATAATTCCTTTGGATGGAGCGGGGTAAAATGGGATCACATAGGTCAGTGATGGCTAACCTTGGCACTCCAGGTGTTCTTGGACTGCATTTACCAGAAGCCCAAGTCAGCACTCCTACTGATCAGGGCTTCTGGGAATTGAAGTCCAAGAACAGCTGGAGTGCCAAGGTTCGCCATCACTGACATAGGTTGCTGCAACCACCTAGTACAGGCATTCTCCAAGACATTGCAGATGGCCTCAAACTGATCGCGGAGGAAAGTGGCTGAAGAAGGGTTTGAACCCAAGACCCTGTGGCTGTCCTCTAGGCAAACCACCACTGAAGCAGATTAGCTTCCCCCACCCCCACAGAACAGCTCTACAGATCCATTCTGTACGCTCAGTTTAGGAAGGATTGTCTCACCTGTTAGGTCAGGAAGAGTGACACCTGGGCTGCAAGGTGAGATGCGGCCAAGACAAGTGCGGGGCTTCAGAGGCATCTGATAAACCTTGGCAAGGTTGATGCAAACTCCTCAGGAAAAAATACGGGGAACGTCTCTTCCGCTTGTCCTGGAGAAAGGCAGCCAGGCAGGGCATCCTCCCTCCGAAACACGCAGCAGTGACGAACCCAACCACTTTTTGTTCCTCCCGTTATTGTGCCTTATTGTGCCGTGCCCGGAGGATTGCTTGGCGTTAGCTGCAGCTGTCAAGAGTGTGGATGTGTGTGTGTGTGTGGGACGCCCCCACCCCCACACAAACACACAGGGATAAGGGCAGGCGGGTGAGAGAGATTTCACCCAAGGGACTGCTTAGGAGGTGAAACTCCATCTGGAAGCGTAGCTGGAGCCTGGAAGGAGCCAATTCGGTTGATTGAGTGCTTCGCCAACTTGCAACGAGGCATTAATGCAGTGGTGCCGCTGGGTGCGGCCCCCGATGCCAATTCATCCGGCCTGTGAAGCCCTCGTCGCTCCTGGAAGCGGAAGTAAAACGCGCCTGTACAGGCGCGTTTTACTTCCGCTTCCAGGAGCGACAAGGGCTTCACAGGCCGGATGAATTGGCATCGGGGGCCGCACCCAACCCCAAGCCTTCGTGACCGGCTTCCTGAACCACATAATCAGCCCACGGCCCAAAAAGTTTGGTCATCCCTGCATTAATGGTTCATAACTCACCACATCGGGGCTCTCACCAGGGGTTTTAAAGCTTAGCTTTTATAAAAGGAAGACGACGTTTTTGGGAAAGGGAGCCATTTTGTTTCTTTGAGAGCCAGGTCAATGATTCTTACTGGTGCTTGGGCTCTGTGTTGAAGAAACCCTTCATTGTGTTACCAAGGTGTTGTGGTCTTACCTGCCCTTGGCACATACATACACACACGAAAAAAGTTGGCATTGCTGATAATGAAGCCATCCACATGGTGACAGGATGCCTCAAACCTAAACCAGTTGAGAAAATACACAGTGATACCTCGAGATATGTTCATTCCTTTAGGTTTTTCTTATCTTGACAAATTTGATCACTTACAATGGTGTTTTGTTTAAAGAGCAAACTCGCTTAAAGAGCAATCCTGTGGAACACATTGTGCTCTTTAAGCAAGGTACCACTGTATTTTTTTCTGTTCAAAACTCTTTCTATAAAGTGGTGAAAACATGGTGAAAAACTCGAAAGTGCACTTTAGAGAGTTTTGAACAGATAAATGACTCCCACCACCACCACTTTTTTTCTGAGCTCTGAAAGGTTTTCAATCCATTTCAATGCATATTCGGCACATTTCCGACAGCGCCCGCTAGTGTTCAGCTCTGGTAATTGTAGGACTAGTCCCCGACAATCAGCTGTTGAAGGAAAGGGAGAAATTTTGGCATTTCCTGGTTGCGGGGAGAGCTTCTGGCAGTGCCAAAACACGATGAAAAAACAAACAAACAGAGGAAATGCTCCAAACACCCTCCTGCCACCATGGGAAAGCACCAGAAGACCCAACAATTTTTTGCTATCTTGGGAAAAAATATCATATCTTGAAGCAAATTTGTTCTGAGATTTCCTTTGGTATGACAAGTTTTTCATTAGTAGAGGCATTCGTATCTCAAGGTTTTACTGTATTCTATTCTTAGTATTGCTCCACCTAAGATCAGGAGAGAACTAAGCAAGAGATGGACCCTCGACATCCTCTGAATGGATATGAGCCTCAAGTCCACCGGCTCAGATCCAAGAGGAGCTTTTATGGCAAGAACAAACATTCTTGAAGGTACATAAGAGCAAAACTAAATTAGAAGATGGAGGAAGGAGCTCACAGGACAAGGAGCAACATTAGAGGAGGAGGAGATGGCTGAGGAACTGGACCTCCCCTACATTGTCACTTGGATGACCCTGAATAGGCTGAGGGTTGGAGTCCCAAAATACAAGGCCAACATGCTCAAGTGGGGACTCCTGGAGCACAACAACACATGGTGTGAATGTGGAGACAAGAGAATCCGGCTCAGCTACTGGTTTGTCAACTGCTGCCAGAAACACGTACTGATGAGGATTTAAGTTTGGTCTCTGACAAAGCCAAGAAAGTGGCTTCGTTTCGGCAGTCCAAAGTCTTGACTTGGGGATGAAAGAAGAAGACCCCTAAGAGATGCTTCCTCCTGCACTCAATGGGACCAGGTAGGTTGTGATGAAACCAGGAGAACTTGTGCTCAGACCATCCATCCTCTTCGCTGAACAGCCGCTCCTCTCTTGGAATATGTGAGAAATGTAGACGTTGGAAAGAATGAGGTAGTAATGGATGTGTGTGTGTGTGCATGTGTGTGTGTGTGTGTATACAATCACAGAATCTAAAAGGTCTTCCTTGCTCAACAGCTGGTCATGTCCAACTCTAAGGGTTAGTGCTCATCTCCGTTTACAGCCAAGAGCCAGCATTGCCTGTGTCTGCAAATGTTTCCATGGTCATGTGGCAGGCATAACTAGATGTCGGAGTGCATGGAACACTGTTACCTTTCTCACCAAAGAGGTACCTATTTATCTACTTGCAATTACCTGCTTTTGAACTGCTAGTTTGGCAGGAGATGGGGCAGAGTGTGAGAGCTTACGCCATCCCACAACACTTCGGTCATCTGGTCATCAAGCTCAGCGTCTTAACCACTAGACCACCACAGCCCTTGGAATTCTGGGAGCTGTGGTCTAACCTTTCAAACCTCCGCGTAATCTAGGTAATAAACCCTTAGTTGTGGAGAAGTCGTCAATAATTAATGAGACTGACACTTTGCAAGAACTTCACAACATACATATTTAAATAAGTTCAGCTAACAACGGCTGGACCAAGGGGAGGAAGGGAGAAAGAGCACCAGCATGGGACCCCCCTTCAATGGGCTTGTGCCAGAGCGTCCAAAGTTCACCGGCTGGCCCAGCCGAAATGGGAGCACTTCCAACGTCCAGTTTTGTGTCCTCACCAACGTGTCCAGTGTTTTGCCCTCGCACAACAAGAAAGGGCCGAAAAGGGTGGGGTGGGGTTATTTACAAAAAGAGAAATCAAAGAAACCCAGCCCAGCTTCAGTTTCTAGAGAGGCACCAGGCCCCCCACTCACAAAGTCCGTCGCAATGAATGAGGTTGGTCATAGGAGTTCATTTCTCCCAAAGTTCAGATGCCACCACAAGGGGGTGAGGCTTGAGGTTATGGAGACCACCGGCTCCTGCTCAGGTCACTCGGCCATCTCACCCACCCACCCACCCACTCAGTCCATTCGAAGCTTCACTCCTCGGTGATCCATGGGCGTGATACCTTCATTAGCGTAACCATTCTCAGCACACAGCGAAAACTCATCCGTCATTTCTCCTCCGCTGCTGATTTCTGGAAGAAGGCAAAATGGAAGAGTCGTCATTGCTGACGTCAGGTAAATCAGTGGTGGGGAAATGATATGCCCTGAATCAAATACGAGGAGTGATCAACACCTAAAGAATGAGGCTAGTCCTTGTGGTGCTTAATGCAAGCGAAATGGATAATGTGCACAAACACTTTTTCATTTAAAAAAACCAAACAAACACAAGTCCCTACGGATTGTATTTTTTAATGTTTACACTTTGGCCTTGCCTTCCTGTAAATCAATGTTCCCATTTTTACTCTTGTGTCTTGTTCTGAACATCCACAAAATACACACAACAGCTGGTGTTTATGCACGTCCCCCTCCAACTTGCATTAATGTACACAAACGTGAAAATTCAGTAAAATTCACATTGCAGTGACCTTTGCATATACCCAGGCAAGCTGTAGCTAAACAAGGGGTGAGCTGGGAAAACAATACTGTACTGACAATTGCTATCCTAAGGAACGGATGGTGAACCTTTTAAAGACCGAGTTCCCAAACTCAATAGGCTGCCTGCATTAAAGAAGCCAAGGAAGAACAGATACTGTAGTAGTGAAGAATGCCCAGGCATAGAGATCTCTTCCAATGTTTGGTGGAACTGCCAGGGGAAGAAGAAGCCAGGGCAGGATGAGACCTTGCCGCCCCACCCCTGTGCCCACCCCAACATATTGCATTGTAATGTAATGTAATGTTTAGTAATGTATTGTCTGTAAGCCACCCTGAGTCGCCACGGCGAGTGGGCGGCAATATAAATTTGAACTAATAAATAAAATAATAAATAATAAATAATGAAAGGTGTGGGCCAGGTCACCGGGCAATGACTCCTTCCAAACATTAGGTGGCGACAGAGTCCAGATGGGAGTTCCACAGAGGCAATTCACTGATAGGTAAAGGTCGCCATTGCTTGAAAGCTAGTCATATCTGACTCTAAGGTTCAGTGTTCATCTCTCTTTATAGCCAAAGAGCCAGAGCTGTCTACATCTGTAGACGTTTCCATGGTCATGTAGCAGGCATGACTAGATATCTGAGTGCATAGAACACTGTTCAGCTTTCCACAAAGTGGTCCCTATTTATTTACTTGCACTTTCTTGCTTTCGAACGGCTAGGTTGGTAGGAGTTGGGACAGAGACGGGAGCTCAGTCTGTTGTGCAGCACTTGGGTCTCAAACCGCTGATCTGCTGACCTTCCAGTTGTCAAGTTCAGTGTCTTAACCACTAAGCCACACCTTTTTTCACCCTGGGACCTCAAACAATGTCTTCTGGCTCTAACATTCAGTCCCATGTTACACCAAGAGCACCCACGGCATCCAGTGACCCACTTAAGAGCCAAGAAATGGCCACGTGAGAAGAAGACGCTCAACATCAACATTGGGAAGGGCAGTGGAGGATGCAAAGCAGCCTGTGAAGATCTTTCCAAGCAGCAAAGCAAAGCAAAAAAACCACCCGAAAAGTCTGAGATGCGCAGGACGTTTCCGGGAACCCTCCACCACCGTGACAGCGTGAAACGATGATTGGAGAAACGGGCAACTCTTACCTTGCAGAGCTTAAGAAAAGAAAATGTCAATGGGGGGGCTCTGGTGCCACCTAGTGGCTAGAACCTGCAAGACACAGTTTCAACACAACTTCAAGTTTGAGAGGGAGAAACACAGCGGAACCCTATGGGGAAAAGTTTTCTTTTCTTTCCCTTAAAAAAAAAACACCACACACACACAACCACTCCCTATTGAATGTTATTTGTTTATATATTTTAACTACATTGTAAGCATTTAAAATTTAAGATTTTTACCCCTCATTTTGCTGTGTTGGTTGTAGATCGTAAAAAAGTAATTGATTGGTTGATATTTTTACAGTTTTTCTTTTTTAAAAGTTCCTATGATTTTTTCTAAAAGTGAACTGTTTCTTCTTTAATTAGCTCCCCAATTTTAATCGGTATTAACCTTACTGTGTGAATTTTAAGTGTTGTGTTCATGTCATACCCTAGTTTTGACTGTTTTTACTTCTTATACTTTACCATGGTCAATAACTGGTGCAATATCCCTTCATTATCTGTTACACTATTTTCATTTACTTGATAATGCAGTTTGTTCATTTATTTTTCAATGTTTCTCATGCTGCCTTCCAGGTTGAGTCCACGGAAGGTATCCAATTCCTTATTAAAACACAAGCAATTTTATAGAATTTGTCATAATATAAATATATTGGATATTAATCTGTACTTCTAGCATTTTCACCCTCTTTTTTGATGGCTGCCCTGTGGACTTAGGAGGATATCCTTTTTAGAAAGAACTAAAATTTACACACACACACACACACACACACACAGACAGACACAGAGACACACACACAGAGAAAGAGAAAGTATGGGAACTCATACACATAGATTTTGCAATGCATTAGAAGCCAACAAACCTCTTACGGATATATCACGTTTGCATTTTATATACATTTATGATGTCACCATTTTAGCCTGCAAGACTGTCTTACGTCTTACGCATTCTAGCACTCAGAATTCACATGTGGTCAGGAGAGGATGTTAGTTGTCCTGTCTTGGAATGGGATATTTTTTCCAGATTTCTTGGACACCTTAAATGTAAGACCAACATGCTCAAGTGGGGGCTGCTGGTGGACACCCACACAGTGTGTGAGTGTGGAGAGATACAGAATCTGGTTCATTTACTGATCTGCCAGTTACTACCAGAAACTTGTACCGATGAGGATTTAAGGTTGACTAATGACAAAGCCAAGAAGGCAGCTTCATTTTGGCAATCCAGGGGTTGGTCTGGACATTCAAGTGAAGGGTGTGTCTTGGGCAGACATGGGTTAGAACTGGGGTTCCTTTTCCTCCACAGATCGGGAATTAGTAACAATAAGCTTCCATGCTTAAGACTGGGAATCAATTTGAGGGGAGAGACCCCTCCCCCTCTTTCTTGGCCTGATCTGATGTAACTCTACTAGGATCCAGATGCAATTAACAACACTAATCAGTCTCTCAGGAGGAAGGAACTCCACTTGATTCAGTCCTATGTTCTTTTGCCAGTGTGCACCAGTCTCGAATCCGGCTCATTTACTGGTCTGCTGATTGCTGCCAGAAACATGTATTGATGAGGACTTGTGTTTAGCCAAGGACAAAGCCCAAGAGAGTGGCTTCATTTTGGCATTTTAAAGCTTGACCTGGACACAAAAGAAGAAGAACATCCTCTTCCTTACCAGAAAATATGAGCTTCTCCTTCATGATGTTGACATCCCGGCTAGACCTGCGGACAGTGGCACTGAGCATGATCTGCTCGGGGTTATAGCTGCGGATGTTTCCCAGGCGCCACCTGCAACAGAGGTTTTGAGCATGAAAGACGGACCCTTTCAAAGACACAACTCTTCCCCGCCCCCAAACCGAGTTGTTTGGCCTATCAAGCTGTGCCTTTTCTGTAGGTGTTCACACGTGCAAGTATGCTACTGATGCTCCCAACCACCCAGTCATTATTCTCCTCCTTCCACAAAGCTCCATCCAACACACACACACAGACACCAAATTGCCACAGAATACAAATCTACACCATGAACTTGGGTTTACTCTTCTAGACCAAATATTCTTCCCACAGCTCCAAAAGATGCACTATGGGTTACTTTCAGAAGCAGTGAATTATGAAGATTCATATTAGATACAATCACATCCGTTCGTTATCAAGTGTGCATGTTGTTCGTGCATTATGTCTGTACTCTGATTGGTCATTCTACAATAAGTCTTGAGTCCATCTGTTTCCATAGGGCATTTACCTGTCGTCCAAAGGCGCACTTGGATATTTACAAATACAGTAAAACACTGGGTAAAACTTGGTTCCACAAGTCTTGGTGTTATCCGATTTTTAGTGTTATCCGATCCATGTTAAAATCCTATGGGATGAATCGGATAACATTAAAACCCCATAGAGATACATTGTAACCGCACAGGCTTTAGTGGTTGTTATCCGATCCATCCCATAGGACCTTAACGTTATTCGATCCAATTCTCCTCCCCAGATTACTTAACATTATGCATTATGCGATTTTAGCGTTATCCGATCTAATCGTTACCTGTACGTTTTACTGTACTTAATTATAATTTATATTATCATTTAAGTGGGAGGCACTGAAAGAACCTCCTCAAAGATGATGGTATTTTTGAACCATAATTGCGCATACCTGGTAATGGCAACCTTGTGTTGCCGGCTAATCTTTCTCACACTAGGTCAGGCGGAAGGAACTGCAGAATGAACTCACCAAAAGGTGCCTTCACTTTGGCAGTTTCACGTCTGGCCTGGACATGGAAGAATAATTTATTTTAAGTATTCATGTCAATAATATTATTTATTTATATTTAATTATATATGAATATTAATTTTTATTAATTCAATACATCTGTCCTGTGTTGCAATGAACATATTAAATGCGTCCGCCTGGCTGACTATCTTAACTGTGACTTATTTTAGGGGTAGGACTTATATTACAAGCATCCTGAAAAAAATCATGCTAGGGCTTATTTTCTGATTAGATCTTATTATCATGGAAATAGGTTATATATATGAGCCTGGGGTTTCTATGATTTAGGCTACTTCATATTTCATCATCCTCTTTTCTTACCACCTTCTACTTTCTACACCATGTCCTTTTTTTTCTAGTTAGTCTTATCTCCTTAAGAAACGTCAACAGGCAATAGCATCAGTTTTAGCCATTTCTACTTGTTGACAAAGGGGCTGCGGTGGCTCAGTGGTTAAGAAGCTTGCATTGTTAGCTGGAAGGTCAGCAGTTCTAGACCAGGGTACTGCAAGATAGTTTGAGTGCCCATCTCTGTCCCAGCTCCTGCCAACTTAGCAGTTCAAAAGCAAGACATTGCAGGTAGATAAATAGGGACCACTTTGGTGGGGAAAAGATATTTGGGAGCCTCATTCGGGCATCCCCAGATGGAGTTTCTCCAGCAAAAATCCTTTTAACCCAAAATAATTTCTGGCACAAAATGATTATTACTCGTTGACAGATTTCAACTCCAAAGACACCTCCTTCGTTTTCTCTCACACACAGAACAAGACTGACGTAAACGAACCTTCATGAGATAAACCGATTCAACATTTCTTTAAGTTGGGGCTGCTATAGTCCTACGCTCAATACCCTGGGAGGAAAGGTTCTTCAACCCAAAACCCAAACCGCCTGCCCCACAAAGAGTCAAAAAGAAACAAACGACAGATAACTTCTAATGCAAAACACTCAAAGACACTGGTCACATATTTAAAAATCTATATGTGTAGTATCCAGGGTTTTCACTTTTTGCAGTGCCAATTTATGGCAATAAAAAAACTGTACCCTTGTTTTTTCTACGCAGGACAAACTTTTGGCCAAGCCAAAGCTTTGCAAAAGTTATTTTTTTTTGGACAATAGCTCCCAGAATCCTTTCAGCTAGCAAGAGGGTTCAGGAAAGGTTACCAAAAAGGTAACTTTCCAAAACTCTGATTTCAGCCGATGGTGGCATCAGTGTGTATTGACCTCTGATTGGTTGCCTATCCCAAAGAGAGGCAATCCAAACACAGCACTTCTGCATTATTCCTCCTTCTAGTGGGAAATAACTCCCTGTCCAGACTTAGAAGATGGGATGAAGAGACTTCAGCATGTATTAATAACAGAATGCCACACATCTGCAAGCCTTTGCAGTCTACTTTGGAAAATAAAATGTACACTCCACAAAAATACACATAAACATACCTTTTTTTGGGGGGGGGGATACACAAGAGTTTGCATTTAAAACATGTTTGCTTGCTGAAAGTTTGTGAGAAACTTCCCTTGTGAGAAGAAGGACAAACTAAGTCTTGAAACCTGATAAATGATCAGGACAGGCCTGGAAAGGGTCTAGAACTCAGAGGAAACTCTGCAATATCAAAATGGATGGCTACCTGTGTTTGCTAATCCCTACTAGAGTAAACCCACTGAATCACTGGGCTGTACACAATTCACTTTCCATTCAGTCAATGTGTTTGCCTTAATTAGGAATAAGAAGGGGACTGAGTCTCAAGAAGTTTTCACGTACTCAAAAAGAAATGGAGAATGAAAAACCCAGGTTGAGAATTCCAGATCTCTCTACTCCATCTGTATTTTCAATCTCCCCATCGCTTGTGTTGATAGATCCGGTATGCCATGAGTATTTTCTGCACCTGTCCAGTCTGCTTTAACCCCCTGGGTTCATGAGATTCCCAAAGCTAGCAGAAAAAACTCAAAGCTTTAACAACTATATAGACCAGGAGTCTGGCCCATGGTGCCAATTAATCTGGCCCATGCCACCCTTGCCACTCCCAGAAGCAGAAGTAAAATGTGAATACATGGGTGCCAAACACATTCATGCACGGACAGAACACTGCCGTAAATGACCCTGTGGCTGTTGTAGATGCATTTATGACAACTGCAGGTCATTTACGTCAGTAGTCTGCACATGTGTGGGCACGTTTGGCACCCACACATGCACCTTTTACTTCTGCTTCTGGGTGGGAGGAACCACATGACTAGCACGCTGGACCACGTGACTGGCCTGTGGCCTGAAAAGTGTGGGCACCCCTGGTATAGACTGAGGGAGACTCCCGTCCTGCATAGGAAGTGGGCACAAAAGAGTTGAAAAGACTTCCTTGTCCATAAAAAGTTAGCGTAGGAAAGAGAAAAGGTGACTGTGGTACGCTCCCCTGGAAAAAGCTCGGATGTGTGCAGAAGCAGCTTTGATGAGAAGAAGAAGAAGGAGAAGAAGGAGAAGGAGAAGAAGGAGAAGGAGAAGGAGGGAGAGGAGGGGGAGGAGGGGAGGAAGAAGAAGGAGGGGGAGGAAGAGGAGGAAGAAGGAGAAGGAGGAGGAGGGGGAGGATGGAGGAGGAAGAAGAAGGAGGAAGAGGGGGAGAAGAAGGAGAAGGAGGAGGGAGAAGAAGGAGAAGGAGGAGGATGGGGAGGGGGGAGGAGGAGGAAGAAGAAGAAGAAGAAGAAGAAGAAGAAGAAGAAGAAGAAGAAGAAGAAGAAGAAGAAGAAGAAGAAGAAGAAGAAGAAGAAGAAGAAGAAGAAGAAGAAGAAGAAGAAGAAGAAGAAGAAGAAGAAGAAGAAGAAGAAGAAGAAGAAGAATGGTATTAGCGGGAATGCCGTCCCTCCCCTTTGGTCTCCCGAATGATGCAGGCAGGGTGAGATGTTCCAGGTGAAGAACTGTGTCACCTCCATTCATTTCTGGCATGGAAAACTATGTATTCCGTAGGTCTCTCCCTTGCTTGAAAGCCAGTCATATCTGACTCTAGGGTTCAGTGCTCATCTCCATTTAAACCCAAAGAGGCACCATTGTCTGTGTCTGCAGATGTTTTATGGTCATGTGGCAGGTATGACTAGATGCCAGAGCACACGGAATGATGTTACCTTTCCCGCCAAAGCGGTACCTATTTATCAACACACTAGATTCGATGATCTGTTGTGCCATATTAGGGCTAAGTGAGAGGCGACATTAAATGAGCCTTTTTCATTTAATATGCAAATTTTAATGGGCTAATTCCATCTGCTGTTGGACAGGCATGAATGGGATCCAAGCAGGGACAGAGAAGACATTTTCCTTTGAATTATATATTTATTTACTTTATTTATTTTATTTATACCCTGTGTTTTTCTTGGCAAAGAGCTCAATGTAGCCAAAAATACATACTGTATCTTTAAAATCACAATAACTTAAGCTATTCATATCAATCTGAACTATGTATTAGAAGAGGGGTGGCCAACCTTGGCGCTCCAGATGTTTTTGGACTTCAATTCCCAGAAGCCCAAGTCAGCACTCCTGTTGATCAAGGCTTCTGGGAACTGGAGTTCAAGAACAACTGGAGTGTCAAGGTTGGCCACCCATGCATTTAGAAGGAAATCCTAGAGCTTGGAAAACGTACGTTTTTAGACTACTAATCCTCCAACCCAGCATCATCAAAGGCGGTGTTGGCTGGAGATTTCTGGACATTGTATTCCAAAACAAAACTCTTTAAATCTTCAGTTTCTCAATTTTCCCCAAAGTAAACAACAAATCCAATACCAAAGCTTTTGGGAAGCCCAAAGAAAAATTCTCTTTCAAAGCCTGTCCTGATCCTATTATTCACTGACCACTCCAGATGCAATCTGACTTTAAACCAGCCCCTGACGCAAATTCATCCAGCCTGCATTGCCCTTGTTGCTCTCACAAGGGCACGTTTTACTTTCGCTTCTGGGAGCTACAAGGGTGACGCAGGCCAGATGAATTGGCGTCAGGGGCCAGATCTGGCCCACGGGCTATAGCTTGGGTACCCCTAGTTTAAGCAGAGAAAATGGCAGCCTAAAATCTATCTCATCCTGTTCCAAAACAGATGGTGAGGTGTGTTTTACTTCCATAGCATAAAAAGTTTGGGCACCCCTGCTTTAAAATGAGAATAAAATACTGTAACTGCAAAGGATCGCTTATCAATCGGCCTCCAATATGCTACTTGATGCTTTTGAGCAATTAGACTTAGTGGCATTCGTTTAGTGGCACTTAGTTTAGCGGCATTAAGGCTTCATTGCAATTCTGTACTTCATGGCTGTCAAACAAAGGCAGTTCCCAGTTTCTCACCATTGTGTTTTGTAACTCTCCCGGATTTTTGGTAGATTTTTTAAAAGGAAAAATTAAATAACAGTCTTTAGAAAATTTAACCTCAATTCACAGCAGTGTTTTTCTAAGGAAGGAAAAAATAATAATCAAGAAAAGATGAAAAGTGAGATGATGAAGGAGGTGCCAGAAATTACCTGATTATGTGATAGCTGTAAAGATGCCGAAATGCAGCAGCAGAAAAGAAGAGAGAAAAAGAGGGGGAGAGAGAAAAAAAGGAAGGGAACATGCAACAAACATCAGATCAGTAAGAAAAAAAATAATAATCAAGAAGAGGCCCCTTTTTTGAATCCATTTTTTGCATTTAAGTCCACGTTTCTGGCCCCTAAGCTAGGTCAGTGATGGCTAACCTTTTAGAGACTGAGTGCCCAAACTGCAACCCAAAAAACACTTATTTATCGCAAAGTACCAACACAGCAACAGGAGAAGTAAACGCTCCCATTGGGCTGCTGGGCAGAGGGGCGGGGTAAACTCTGTGCTGGGGAAGGGAGGAAGCGCTCCCATTGGGCTACTGGGGAGAGGGGCGGGGTGAACTCTGTGCTGGGGGAGGAAAGAAGCGCTCCCATTGGGCTACTGGGGAGAGGGGCGGGGTGAACTCTGTGCTGGGGGAGGAAAGAAGCACTCCCATTGGGCTTCTGGGCAGGGGGGGGGCGGAGTAAACTCTGTGCTTGGGTGACGGCACATGTGCCCACAGATTTGCCACCACTGAGCTAGGCTAACCACTGGGGATTCAATCAACGTTTCAGCTGTTGTCGGGAGTACAGGGGAATCAAACTGTGGGTTTAGAGAGACAAGTAATTTCCATTTCTTAAATGCTGGCAGTGCCAATGTTTTCCCAACCCTGCCATCTACAACAGTTGGTTCCCAAACTTGGGTCCCTATGAATTCTTGAACTACAATTCCCAGAAGTCTTTAGTAATGGCTACGCAGACTAAGGTTTCTGGGAGCTGCAGTCTTCTATGGCAGTGTTCCCCCAACCTTTGGTTTTTGGACTTCAATTCCCAGAAGCCTAAGTCAATTCCCCAAAGCACTGATCAGCCAATATACTGACTTAGGCTTCTGGGAACTGAAGTCCAAAACCTAAAGGTTGGGGAATCCTGCTCTATAGAACAACTGATGTACAATAAAGGGCATCATCCTTATGCTAAGGTAAGGAGTGGGCAGCTACGGCCCTTGAGAAATTTTCTGGCCAACTTAGTCAAAATAAAACAGCAACAACTAAGCCACCAAGTGACTGGCCCTGATTTAATTTCTGCCCATTGCTAAAAAAATACTTTCCCATATGTTGCTCAAAAGAGGGTACAGAAGGATTTTTCCAACCTTCTTATGTCTGACCATCTCCCACTGGTCCTAATTACTTGTAGTTTAAAAACCAATTCATGCCCTTCTTTCTTGAAAAGATCTGCTCTAAATATTTTAGAATGCTATTTATATTTTTGCCAGGCTGGCAAGGTTATCCTGCTATGGTAACAGAGTAGACCCTACTGCCAGTGACTCAATCACGATCATCAGGCGGGGGTTAACTAACTTGACCACCCTGGGGACTCACAGCCTTGGGTGCCGAAGACCACAGGGAAGGGTGATGGTCCCCAAGTGGATTAAATCCCACTGGCACCCCTCTTGATGGAGGGCAACAGCTTCATCCATCCTGGTCTAGGATTGAAGAGGACTTTGTGTGCCCAAAAGGATCAGGACCAGAAGGTGACTTGTGGAACTAGATCAGTGGGATGGGTGTCACGCTGTGATGTGGAAGGCCAATAGGAGGCCACTGCATTATATTGTTCCCAGGACAAACCTCATGGCTGATCACCGTGATAATAGCCAATATCTGGAATCAGATATGGGACTTGAAGAAGAAGAATCTATATTTTATCCTTCCTTCCTATCTATTCTTTAGGCAAAGCATGCCCAGTTCTTTGAAGGATGGATGGGTAGACAAGGGAAATGATGAACCACTAGAGCGGTGATGGTGAACCTTGGCACTCCAGGTGTTCTTGGACTTCAATTCCCAGAAGCCCAAGTCAGCACGCCTGCTGATCAGGGCTTCTGGGAACTGAAGTTAAAGAACAGCTGGAGTGCCAAGGTTCACCAACATGGCTCTAGGTATTTCTAGGCCCTACCCAAGCAGACGGGCACAAGCCTGAATCTGCCCTTCTAAAAAATGAGGAAAAGGACTTGTTTCCCCCAAAAAAACTTATATGGAAAAAGTGTCACTTCAACACAGGTTCTTAGAGGACTTTCTGGACTGAGATGCTGACCTAACTTTCTCACTGGAAAGCAGTAACTGCCCAGATTTGAGATTTTTATTTGATCTCCTCTTGGGTTTTCTTTTTAACCCTTTATCCTTCCTGCTTTTTACCTGGCAACCAGGACGGTAAAATAGTCATTTTTGCCAGGGCTAACCCTTCCGCTTCCCAGCCAGCCTTTCAGCTTCATGCCCAAAACAGCAATTAGCAATTACATTAGCACACATATACCACTCCATCGCATTTAGAGCACTCTCTGGGCAGTTCACAAGTTAATTAGCATATAGCCCCCAACATGCTGGGTCCTCATTTTACCTACCTCGGAAGATTGGAAAGCTGAGTCAACCTTGATCACCATCAAGATTGAACTCACAACATTTTGGCTGCAGTACAGTAGTTTAACCACTGTGCCACCAGGATCAAAAACAGCACTGGCTTTGCCCCCTGTGCTGTTCTTTATTTGCTGCCACCATTAAACCTCTGCTTGGTCATAGACTCTCCACTAGCACTTTAGGCCAACTCTTGACCTCAACCTCCACCAATACCAGTGATGGTGAACCTTGGCACTCCAGGTGTTCTTGGACTCCGATTCCCAGAAGCCCTGATTAGCAGGAGTGCCGACTTGGGCTTCTGGTAATCCAAGAACAACTGGAGTGTCAAAGTTCGCCATAGACACTGTGCCTCAAACCACAACAGGCCACCCTGTAAGGCGGGCATGTGGGGCTTTGGGGGTTGCATCTGGCAAAACTGCACGTGGGATGACTGCCATTCCTCTTGAGTCTCCTGGCACTGAGGTTGTGCCACTTGGGCTTTTGAAGAGATCTTTTCCACTTCCATTTCTAGGGATGGACGGGTGGCAGGAGCGATGCTTCTCTGCTGCTCACCCCAGATGCCAAAAGGGCTGCTCACAGCTCTGCACGCAGCTATTCTAGTGGAAACATGGAAACATTAATTTTTGGGCTACAGATCTCATCACACACACCCCAGCCCAATTCTGGGCCCTGACGTCCAAAAACTACATTTCCAAAGGCAACCCAACTCAACTTGGTTAGATTCTGGTTAAAACTCCTGCCCTGCGCTGATGGCTCAATTCCACACCACTCAGTAATGGAGGAAGAGCTCTGGGAAAATAAAAATGAACCAGGAAAGGCCAGAGGAACCGAGAGGCAGTGCAGCCTAGTGGTTAATGTGCTGGGAGTGACATTTGTGAGAGTTCAGTTCTCCTCTCTTCTGTGCTGTGAATGAGCTCAAGGGCTAGCCATCTTCTGTTCCCAACCTAATCCACCTCACAGGGTGGGGATTTGTCAACTTAAAGCAAGGGTTTCCAACCTAATGACCATGGGCCGGATATGGGCCATGATGCCGTTTCAGATCCCCCCACCCCTCCAAGGGCATGTGAGAAACAAAATGGTTGTTCCCTTTAAGCTGTTGGGACAAAATGGTCACCCTCATCATGCAGGCAGGGCACAAATGGCCACCCGGCACTCGAAGCTGACTGAGAGAGCGTGACCTGGCCGCTGGCTTGAAAAGGTTGGGAACCCCAGACTTAAAGTGAAAAGGAGACGGGTTGAGCGCAGCGAGCTCAGAGGACCAGTGGATGAACAGCAGTATTGGAAAGACAGTGAGCAATGTGCTACTTACTTCTGGAATATAAAAACGGAGGCAATTATGATAAAGGAAACGAGATCGGCTGTTATCCAGATCAGATAGTATTCATCTGGAGTCTGTGAGAAAGAGAACACGAAAACAGGAACACTGGATGTAGTTATGGCAGGGGCTGCCGGGTCACTTACAGCCTTTGGTGACCCAATGGATCCAAAAAGCTCTGAAGTCAGGTCTTGCAAACTCAAAATCGCAGCTTTCTTTACAGAGTCAAACCATATCATGGTAAATCTTTATCTTTTCCTGCCTGCTCAAACCTTTCCAGCACAATCTTTCCACCCTCACCCCCACCAGCCCCTCCGTCTTCTCTTCCCGTGATAAGTCTAAAGTACTGCAGCAGGGGTGCCCAAACTTTTTGGCCTGTGGGCCGATCATGTGGTTCAGGGAGCTGGTCACTAAGGCCCGGGGGCCATGTGCGGCCCCTGACGCCAATTCATCCAGCCCACGAAGCCCTCGTCACTCCTGGAAGCAGAAGTAAAACATGCCTGTATGCGTGCATTTTACTTCCACTTCCAGGAGCGACAAGGGCTTCGCGGGCCAGATGAATTGGTGTCAGGGGCCGCACCTGGCCCTTAGTTTGGGCACCACTGTACTACAGAGTCTAAGTTTACTCATTTTAGCCATATCCAATGTAACAGCAGCTTATGTCAAGGTTTTGGTCTAAAAAAGCAGGGTGATGAGATGAAGGCTAGATTTTCAGGCTGAGCATTCAGTCCCTTCTTTTCCTCCTTGGCTGCTGCACTACAACTTCTTCCCATTCTGGATCCAAAAGGAATCCAGAATGGGAATGAAAGTTGTTCAAAACGTTATTGAACAAATCTCCTAATTTATGCCATTTAAGGTCAAGGTCACCCTTCCTCGAAAGCCAGTCATGCTCATCTCTGTTTACAGCCAAAGAGCTGTCTGTGTTTGCAGATGTTTCTGTGGTCACATGGCAAGCATGACTAGACACCAGAGCACACAGAACACTGTTAATTTCCTACCAATGTGATACTTATTCAGCTACTTGTAATTTCTTGCTTTTGTAATTTCTTGGCCTGAGCTAGGGCAAAGACGGGCACTCACTCTGTCGTGCAGCACTCTGGTCTCGAATTACTGAAATATCGACCTTCCAGTGGTCAAGCTCAGTGTCTTAACCACTAAGCCACTGTGGCCTCTTATGGCATTTACTAAATGTCAAATTTTGAGTGGGCATTAAAATGACTTTTCCCCAAGAAGAATTAAAGCTAAGCTGTTGGTGAGCAGTTCAATATCCACTAACTCAGGGGTTCCAAAACTGTGGCCTGTGGGCTGGCCCTGCCCCATGGCACCATTTCATGTGGCCCACCACTGCCCTCGCCGCACCCGGAAGTGGAAGTGGACACATTTATGTCAACCATAAAACGTGCCCGTACATGCAGTAAATGCTGCTGTAAATGCACACAACAGCTGTCATAAACACATTTATGACAGCCATGGGTACATTTACAGCAGCGTTTTCAATGGGAGGAACCATGTGACTGGCCCGCTAAACCACATAACTGGCCCATGGCGCAAAAAGTTGCAGGTGCATTTATGGCAGCGTCTGGGCATGGATGCATTTTACTTCCACTTCTGGGACTGACAAGGGGTGTGTGGGCCAGATGATTTGGTGTTGCAGGCTGGATCTGGCCTGTGGGCCATAGTTTGGCCACACCTAATTTAGAGCAAGAGGAAACCCTTCATCAACCACTAGATGGCATTTGTTCCCTTCCAATAAATATTAGCTCTTGGTGATCCAATCATTCAATGCTCAGCTGTTTTTTTTTTTTAATAAAATAAAGTATTTCCCCACTCAAGACTACCCTAAAAGCAGATGAGAAGGTCTAGACCCCGTTATGCTACATTTTCAATTGGGGAGGATTTGACGTAAATTGCAACTTAAATTGCCACTAAGAGAGACTCAACCTAATTATGTCATTTCCCTTCCTAATATGTAATCCTGCTTAGTATAATCTTACTATATACTTTTCCCATAACCTCCTTGCCCAGATGGACTGCTCCTCAAAGGGATAAATGTTCCTCAAGGAACCTATTGAAAGCAATCCTGGAGAGGTTGAGAGGGTTTCCAAGATGATATCACGTCAAGAGAAAGGAAGGAGGGGAGGATTTTTATTCCCCCCCATTAAAAAACCAGCAACATACTTTAAGCAGAGAAAATGACAGCTTAAAAACGATCTCATCCTGTAGCATACCAGATGGCAAAGTGTGTTTTACTTCGGCTTCCAGTGGGAGGAAACACGTGACCGGCCTGCTGAACCACATGACTGGCCCACTGAACCACATGACCGGCCCACAGCCTGAAAAGTTTGGCCATCCCTGACATAGAATGTAGAATCTGAGTTTGTAACCTATTTTCCATACTGGAGTGGAGTTTAGTGCACTGAGTTAGTTATATGGCTGTGGAGTCAGAGGTTGGGAGTTCAATTCCCTAGTGTGCCTCCAGGGAGAAGAGCCAGTTTATGTAGTCATGGGGAAAGTGCATAATCCCAGAGCAACCCCAAGGAGCAGGAAACCACTTCGGCATCTTCTTTACCTAGAATATCTGGGGGAGGGGGGGGGAATGGTCACCTCTATGACCATAGCAGGATAACCTGGCCAGACTGAGGTGTTTTTACTGGTTGGAGGATTCTGTGGGGTGTAGTCCCCAAATAAGAGTTACTCTTCCATGTGCTCCCAGAAGCATTCAAATACTGTACTCAACATTCCTGTATTTACATAGCTTGAAGGGATAACGCAACACAAGACCAATGGGTTTTTGTTTTCTCCCTTAATGGCTGGACCTCAGCTAAGGAAGGACCTCTCTATTGAAACCTACTTTGAGGAGACAGCATTTGGCCTGATCCATCCAGAAACCCTGACCAAGGGAAGGAAGAAGCTTCGTACCATGAGCCAAGATGGGGAAAGCATCCTGTTGAGGGTGATGACATTGTCAGTGGTGACTGACTGGGCTCCGCTGCACCACAGGATGGAGTAAAGCCACGGCTCATTCACAATGTACAGGTTGACGCTCAGGTTGGCTGCTGCGTATTCCCTGTTGGCAGATCAAGGGAGGGGAGAGCAGAGAGAAAGGACAAGAGCATAAGAAATCACCTGCAAAGGAACAGAAGGACAGCAAGATGGGGATTCAAAGTTTAGAAAGCTGCTTTTTAAAAAAAAAAAAGTAATTAGTCACAACTATATAAGGAATGTCTGAAAAAAGGAATTTCTTCAGCTTTCCTGATTTTTGTTGTTGTTCAGTTGCACAGTCGACCCTTTGTGACCCCATGGACCATTGCCCACCAGGCACCTCTGTTGTCCACCATCTTCCTCAGCCCGCCCAGCTCTGTGCCCACTGCGTCTACAATACCGTCTAGCCATCTCATTTTTGGCTGCCCCCTTCTTTTGCCCTCCACCTTTCCCAGCATCAAGGCTTTCTCAAGTGAATCCTCTCTTCTCACTTGATGTCCAAAGTACTTTAGCTTCATATTTACTATTTGACCTTCTAAGGAGCAGTCAGGGGTGATTTATTGTAAAATTGACCTATTTGTTCTCCTCGCTGTCCAGGGGACTCTCAAAACTCTCCAACACCACATTTCAAAGGCATCTATTCTTCTGCGCTCAGCTTTCCTAATGGTCCAGCAAAAATTACTTTCACCGAATTTTCCATAGGAATGTATTGAATACAAGTTTCCATAGGAAAGCATTGAAAACCAAAATACATTAACCGAAACGCAGTTTCCCATAGGATTTCATTGAAAACCAATTAATCCGTTCCCCAAAAAATTCCATAAGCTGAACCACTATTTTCTATGTATTTCCTTTTGTTGTGCAATCTTTATGTTAACTGAGCCATTTGTTAACTGAGGTTCCACTGCACATGAAAGTCACATAGCCTAGGAATTTTCCCCACCAAAACCAGCTCATGATTTAATTGTCTTTTCTTACAAGACTATAAGCCTGCAACAAGCGTCGGCATTTCAGCTCTTATTGTGGGACCCCGTAAAAGAGGAGGGATTGCACCAGAGTTGAGAGAAGTTCCAATTTTAGCACGGAGACATCTAACATGTCATTTAAAACACTGTGGTGTGTTCGTTATCACCACTATTTAGAAAGCCACCTTGAGAATGATTCATTAGATAGCTGCAGTCTACATCATCTAAGGAAGCAATTAAACACAACAACTTTCCAAAGCACAGATTTCATTGACAAGCAGAACTCCTGCAGCTGTGTCGAATCAATGCAGCAAGATTATTCCGGGCTATTTCCTAATCAAGGAAGCAAAGAAACAAAAGAAACTACAACACCAAAAGTCTAAGTGTTCAACCCCATTTCCCATCAAAGCAGTAATTGAAGACAAGGTGGCTTGATTAAGCATTGTTAACGGAGAGTATTTTGTGTGCAAAGTGATTTCTGAAATAAACGGAGACCTTGGACTTCCATCTCAGCTCCATGGAAACAGCAGTGGCTGAAGAGAAGAAGCACTAGCTTCTTAGGGCTGCAAAACTGGATATTAAAGATCGAACACCCACACTGCCAGGATGAGCCCCTGAGCTTCGGAACTGTCCATGCCACGGGTGTTAGCAAGCATTTTCCTTCTGCGGCTTACAGGTTTTTAAAGCTTACTGCCTGATCCTGTTCTTTTTAATGGGACCCAAGCAATGAAATAGAAGTCCTTTCCAGGTGCCTGGAGGCTGTGAGGGTCTGGATGGGGGACAATGGGCTACAACTGAATCCTGGCAAGACTGAGTGGCTGTGAGTCAGGGGTCCTGTGTTATCTCTGGAGCTACCATCTTTGGTTCTGGATGGGACACTTTTACCCCAAACAGACCCAGTGCGTAACCTGGGGGTCCTTCTGGACTCATGACTCCTGCTCAAAGAGCAGGTGGCAGTCGTGGCTAGGAGGGCTTTTGCGAAACTTCGTGTTATGCGCCAGTTACACCCACTCCTACATCAGGACTCCTTGCTCATGATCACACATGCTTTGGTCACCTCCAGACTTGACTATTGCAATGCACTCTACATGGGGCTGCCCTTGGTGACCATTCAGACGCTGCAACTGATCCAGAATTCAGCTGCTCGGGTGGTGATGGGGTGCGGGGGTTATGCTCGTGCCTCACCACTTCTCCGAGAGCTGCACTGGCTTCCAGTATGCCTCTGGGTGCAATTCAAGGTGCTGGTTATCACCTTTAAAGCCCTACATGGTAGTGGGCCAGGATACTTAAGAGACCGCATCTCCCCAAGAACATCTGTCTGTCGCACCAGAGCAGACCGAAGGGGCTCTCTGGTTGTGCCATTGGCTAGAGAGGCTCATCTCTCTAGCACAAGAAGGAGGGCCTTCTCTGTGTCCGCTCCAGCCCTATGGAACCTCCTGCCAAGTCAGCTGCGCCTCCAGACGGAGCTGCTGCCCTTCAGAAAGGGGGTGAAGACCTGGCTGGCAGGGCATGTGTGGGGTGTGGGCCAGGCGGTCAGCTCGGTCAGCTGGCTCCTGTGAATAACCCCACCTCTTTTCCTGTTCCTGTTGTTTTTAACTTTTTAACTTTTAAATCTTTTAATTTTTAATTTTAAAATCTTTGTTGTAAATACTGTAATGTGTGTTTTAATTGTTTCTAAACTGTAAGCCGCCCTGAGTCCTCGAAAAACAGTGGGGTGTAAATGTAAATAAATAAATAAATAAATAAATAAATAAATAAATAAATAAATGGCATGTAAAATTGTACTTTTTGTGGGACTGAAGTGGGTTAGTGGTTAAGACACTGAACTTGACAACTGGAAGGTTGGCAGGCTGTCAGTTTGAGACCCGAGTGCTACATGACGGAGTGCACATCCGTCATTTGTCCCAACTCCTGCCAACCTAGGAGTTTGGAAGCAAGAAATAGCAAGTAGATAAACAGGTACCACTTCAGTGGGAAGGTAAACAGCATTCTGTGTTCTCCGGTGTCTAGTCATGCCTGATACATGTCCATGGAAATGTCTGCAAAAACACAGATAGCGCTGGATCTTTGGCCAGGCTCTTTGTCAGGGGCCTGACCACATCCCCTCAGTCAGCTGAGTGGGCTAGTCACATGGTTCCTCCCGATGGTGGTGTTGGCGCCACATGCAGTTGCACCACCTTTCCCAGTATTTTTCCCACCTCTGCCACTTACTTTGGAGGAGGGAGCAAGGGAGGGAGAAAAAATTTTGTGCTGTTTTTGAATGTTTTTGCTGCATTTTTGCTGTGTTTTGGTGCAAAAATGTGGCAATTTTGGCACTTCCTGAGTCAGTGGCATTCTGGCCCAAGGACCATATGAATTTGGCCTGGGGGTCAGATCTGGCCTGGGGGCCACAGGTTGGGACCCCCTTCTATAAAAAGAGATGAGCTCTGAAGCCTAGGTTCTGATATGACTGGCTTTCTAGCAAGGGCGACCTTGACCTAAAACTCCCTGGGAAAGACAAAGATGCAGGGGGAAATGAAAAGCCAGCAAAAGAAGAAGAGCAAGTGTGAGATGGACTGACCCCCTAAAGGCGGGTTTCTCAATCGAGATGCACCAGGTGATCTTGGACTTCAATTCCCATAAGCCCAAGTCAGCACAGCACACCTGCTGATCAGGGCTTCTGGGAATTGAAGTTCAAGAACATCTGGAGCACCAAGGTTGAGAACCCCTGCCCTAAAGGAATGCACCGGCTTGATTTTGCAAGAGTCGAGCAGGGTTGTTGAGGACAGGGAGTCTCAGAGATTGCTGGTGTATAGGTGCATAGGGCCGACACATGTTGGAGGCCACTTGATGGCATGCAAACAACAACAAAACCAAGTGACAGGGCTTCTTCTCAAGCAAACAGGGAATAAAGCAGGTATTCATGGGCGTGACCTGGTCCCCAATGCCATTCCATCCAGCCCTCCACGTGATTTGCCGCATCTTCGACTGCTTAAAAGCACCCTACGACATTTCCGGGTAGGAGAGAGCAGTTGATGGTCATTACCAGAAATGGCCACTAGAGGGTACAAAGTGAGGTTTCCCATAGGAATGCACTGAAAGCCATTTTCAAGCCAAAGGAAAAAAAAAACTTGCAGAGCCAAGCTGAGTCAAGCAGGTAGGAAGGCTCCTTTTGTTTACCTCTCTCTGTGTGTGTGTGTGTGTCTGTGTGTGTGAAGAGTATTTTTAAAATAAGGTTTCCCTGTCAGCCTCCTCTGTTTTATTCTCCATACTAGCATACAACTGGTCTTTAAGGGGAGCCATTACAAAATGTGGACGGTGTGCTTCTTGGGCCTCCTGGGGAGTCTTGCCTTCTGCATGAGTCCTGAGGGAGTTCAGCAGGTCTGGATTTTTGCAAAAGTGCTTTCTTAAAAGCCTCCTTTCTTCTTCTTCTTCTTCCTCAAGGGATGTATTTGTTTGGTTTTTCTGTCTTTGATTTGTTTTGTGTGTGTGTGTTTTTCATTATTATTATCTGACATTGTGTGTACACTACCCAGAATGGGAAATTTGTAAATAATAAATATATATATAAATTTTATTTTAAAAAATTAATCCGGCCTCCAGAACAGTCTGTGGGAGCTTGACCTGGCCCCCTGTTTAAAAAGGTTGAGAACTCCTGGAATAAAGACGGCACTTTAACTCCATTTGGCTGCTCTTTCAGTGGGGGCTTTCTATCAGCACCGGAACAATAATGCACAGGTCCTCATAGTCATACGTCACATAGGAGGTCATAACTAGAGGAGGCCTGTTCAATCAGTGGAATGGATGGAGCAGTTGACAGCAGATCCCTATAGATTTTTATTTTATTTTCTCCTTTTGAATGATTTAATGCTGTAAGCCACAGCATTAGATCAAATTCAATCCAATGATGGATGGGTGGGTGACAGACAGACAGACAGACTTAGGGAATTGTAACTTCTTATGCTAAGCAACATCATTTCAGCCACTATGTCCACAAAAGGGAATAGCTATTCCTTTTATTACTGCAAGTAAATAACGTGATATGCTATCTATTATTCATTACTAATGAGTGATGCATTACTCCGGGGGGGGGGGGGAGGGGGGATAAAAACCTTGAGCAATATATTTGTTTTTATAATTCTGGAAAGAAAACAAGGAGCATTTATAGCATTTGTACCTATTTCTGCATTTTGCTATTCTTAAGCAGCTGTTGTGCAACAAATTACTACCACCTTCTAATTAAGATCATGCTCCATGGTCTTAGAAAGCTAGCAGATCAGGGAGAACACTTTCCCTGTTGCACTAGTTTTCTAGGAAGCTGGTTGCTATCGATGGGTTTTTTCTTTTAAACTGGGGAAGCTTTCCGCATCCTCTTGCAGCCTGAGTGGCAGCACTGATCTCCTCATCAGGAAGAGAATCTCATTTACAACAGGGAAAAGCCGAGAAAGCGGAACCTTATATCATCGCTGGTGACCTTGGAGTACCGCAGGTTGAGCTTCCGGAAGCCTCTGTCTCTCAGCTCCTGAGCCTCTTGCTTGACGCCAGAGGTCTGCTGGAAACCCGGGGCAATTTCCCGCACCAAACGCCGTTCAGAGTTGGGTAGCCACATGACCTGGTGGGACAACAGCAAACAAACCTTAATGAATGCTACGACAAATGAGGGGCAATTCTCCACAAGCCAAACTTCAGGCACTATTCAAAATTTGGCATTGTGGCTCCTTTCTTTATACAAGCAAAGAAATGTTCTCTCCTCTTAAGGGAGGAATGTAATGTACTGTAACTACATTATTAATGCGACACATATTCTGGGGGGAAATTAAGTTATGTAGTTACACATATCCAAGACACTTTTCTGATCAGTACATTTTCTTCTATTCAACCTACACTACAATCGACTGCTAACGGTAATGTCACCTTCAGATGTAATACAGGTCATCTCCCATATCTGTGAGGGATACATTCCAAATCCTATCATGTATAACTGAAACCGCGGATAACAGTGAACCCTATATTTTATGTTGTAGACAGTGGCCTCTAGTGGCCAGTTCTGGTAATGCATCATAGGAATACATATTATTATATCAAACAATAAACCAAACAAAAACGTTGTAGCACTTTGAAGACTAACTGTGGATTTGATCCACAAAAGCTAACATTAAAATATAACAGGGTAATTTTGGGTATCAGTTTTAATGGAGGTTTTATTGGTTGTAAAATGTGATATTGGTTTTATTTTCTGTGAGCCGGCCAGAGTCTTCGGAGTTGGGCGGCAATATAAATCAGAGAAAGAAAGAAATAAAAGTGATACAGAGTTTTTATTTTGTTTATTCTCTGATATGCTTACAACACAGACTAACATTGCTACTATTCCAAAAAATAAAAATAAAAATCAACATATTATTATGTATTTCAGCATTTTATGAAACATTTGTTTACCACAGATAATTTAAAACATGGATACTGAGCCCGCAGATAAAAGAGGAGTGATCTGTACACTGAGCTATAAATGTTTAATATAAGACCCAGATCAGAAAGGCCACAGACATATCTTCTGCCTGCAGCATATTGTCCTTTTTGTTTCTCAAAGGGCATACAACTACATCCTCAGCTATGCTAATATTCAGGTTTTTCATTTTGTATTTTATGAGTAGCCATGATATTCTGTCTGGGAGGCCAGAAAAGACACTTAACATAACCCAAAGGGCTGGCACTATCAACGTCATTATAGACAAGTGGAAGGTCATCAAGTCCCCATGGAGGTCTTCAAGGAAGGTCCTTCTCTCACCTTCACTATCCCCATGGAGAGTCTTCTTTTTCTTTCATGTCCCAATCAAACCCTGGACTGCCAAAACGAAGCTACCTGCTTAGCTTTGTCATTGGCCAAACCTAAGTTCTCATTGGTGCATGTTTCTGGTAGTAACCGGCAAGCCAGCAAATGAGCCAGATTCTGTATCTCTCCATACTCACACCGTGTGTGGTGTTGTCCATCAGCAGCCCCCACTTGAGCATGATGATCCTGCATTCAGGGACTCAAACCCTCAGCCTATTCAGGGTCCTCCAAGTATCAACATAGAGGAGGTGGAATTCCTCAGCCATCTCCTCCTTTAATGATATTCCTTGTCCGGTGAGCTCCTTCCTCCATCTTCTAATTTGGTTTTGCTGTTTTGTACCTTCAAGAATGTTTGTTCTTGCCATAAAGCTCTTCCTGGATCCAAGCTGGTGGACTTGAGGCTCATATCTGTTCAGAGGGTGTCGAGGGTCATTTTCTTGCTTAATCCCACAGAGATGTCCAATGGAGACACAAGAAAAAGACTTCTTTTGGGCTGCCTATAAGCTATGGAATGCCCTACCAAATGAGGCCAGTTGCTGACCAGCAGGCAAAGACTTAGCAACTGATCAGTTGACCAACAACAGACATCTAAAGAGTCCTGCTCTACTTTCTATTCGCTGGTTAAGCCAAACTGATAAATTGTTTAATAGTGCTTGCCATTGGATAATTAATTGTCATTTTTGGCTGATTTTGTTGTAGTTTTAAATCAAGTTGTAAACCATGCTGTGTCCCAGTATTATTATTTTCTTCTTCTCCTCCTCCTCCTCTTTCTGCCATATCTAAATCTAGATATTGGCAATCCTGAGTCGCGATGGTGTGTGGGCGGCAATATAAATTTGAACGAATAAATACATAAATAAATAATGGCGATCAGCCATGAAGACTGTCCTGAGAATACAATACAGTAGCCTTTCATCTGCCTTCTGCATCGTACCACTGATCCAGTTCCGTGAGTCACTTTCTAGTCCTGAGCACTTTTGACATGCAAAGTCCTCATTGGGCCCAGGCCTGTATTGATGAACCTGCTGCCCTCCATCAAAATGGATTCACTTGGGATTTAATCCACTTGGGGACCTTCACCCGCTCCCTATAGACTTCAGCACCCAAGCCATTAGTCCACAGGGTTGTCAAGTTAGTTAACCACCACCCAGGTCCCAGTATATGGAGGGATATATACCAGTGTTTCCCAAATGCTGGTTTTTGGACTTCAATTCCCACAAGCCTAAGTCATTTCCCCAAAGCACTGATCAGCCAATGTACTGACTTAGGCTTCTGGGAATTGAAGTCCAGCAGTGGGCTGTGTACCTCTTGTTGGGAACCACTGATATAGACCATTTTAAAAAATACAAATTTTGGTTAAGAAAAGTACAAAAGAGAGGTGGAAAGAACAGTGGAGGACAAGACCCCTGGGTGCAAACTGCATCTTAGCTTCCCACTATGGAAACCAAGCTGTGAGTAAATCCACACGTTGCTTTGAAAAGGGATGGGGAGCTGTTGGGAAGTAAAATAAGCATCAACAGATTGTAGCAGCTTTCCCAAATTAGTATCTGGGAGAATAAGCTGCGTAGCTAATTGAAATCTGGATGCCAGCATCAGTCTTTAGAAAAGCAGATGGAAACTAAATCTGGAGCCTTCTTCTCCTAAGCTAATTGTTCCCTACATGGGATTACCAGACAACTCCAGGTTTAACACCAGCATTAGTGCAACCAAGACTTACACTGCTAGTTAGAAAGGTCCAAAACTCTTCCAGGACTGAAAGAAGAGGGCTGCAGACCCATATGGCTTGAGAAGAAGGCTGGACTTGCTCATGGCACTCCCCAATGGTAACAATACATCCCTTATGTTTTGAATGACAGAGGTCAGATCTGAATAAAGATGAGCCTCAAGTCTGCCGGCTCAGATCCAGGAAGAGTTTTATGGCAAGAGCAAACATTCTTGAGGGTACACAAGAGCAAAACCAAATTAGAAGATGGAGGAAGGAGCTCACTGGACAAGGAAGAACATTAAGGGAGGATATAGCTGAAGATCTCAACTTCCCCTACGTCACTTAGAGGACCCTGAATAGAGTGAGGGTCGGAGTCTGTAAATGCAAGACCAACATGCTCAAGTGGTGGTTGCTGGTGGACAACAACAGGCTGTGTGAATGTGGAGAGATACAGGATCTGGCTCATTTACTGGTCTACCGATTTCTACCTGTTTGGCTAACGACAAAGCCAAGAAAGCGGCTTCATTTTGGCAGTCCAGGGTTTGATCAGGACACGAAAGAAGAAGACCCACCCATTCATTTTAAATATTTACATCTTGTTTTCCTCCTTAAAAATGACTTAATGCGGCAGTTTACATTCAGTGATGTTCCCCATGTACTCCAACCTGGCTTGACTACTTGATGCTCTGATTCTTATTGCTGTATTAACATGGTCACTGACTGTTTGGCTCATATGTCTGGGAATAAGACAATGGATGTCTTTTTTTAAAAAAAAAGATTTTTGCCTTGAGAGGCTGTGAATTTATCTTGACAATGTTAACACTTGGCAGGTAACTTTTAAAATAAACACCCTTCCATAACACCTTGTTATCAGTTTCATATCCTAACCTTGGCACTCCAGGTGTTCTTGAACTTCAATTCCCAGAAGCCCTGATCAGCAAGAGTGCTGACTTGGGCTTCTGGTAATTGCAGTCCAAGAACACCTGCACTGCCAAGGTTCCCTATCACTGTTCTAACCTACCAGTGAGCACATAAACAGAGGAATAATAATAATAATCAGAGCACAATGCAGCCAATGAGACTTGGGATGGCTTCCAAGGAAGATCTTATCATACATTTCCCAACCTCCTTTGTGGTTCTTGGGAAAGCACAACCACAACACATTCTGGCACTGTAATAATCCCTCAATCCTGTAATGAATATGAATTAACATACAAGCTTGGCTTTTAATGAGTAGTGTCTTTGAGTTCTTAATTTCCTGGGCAGAGCGACAGAAGCCTGGGAAACAACCTTCAAGGGAGTTGGTGGTTAGTTTCCTTTAAGTGTAGTCATAACAGGCTGAAAACTGTGTGAACGGAACTAAGATGGTGGACACTGTACGCTGAGATTTAATTGGTTAAAACCCTGGAACAGGACGGATGAGTGGGGAAATATGGGTTTTTTTTAATGTTGGAATGTAGGAGAAGAAACACCATTATTTTGCCGTGACTTAGGATCACAATGCATGCTTGTGAGTAAACAATAGCAAAGTGTAGTGAACTGTGTTAGCAAGCTAGGCTAGAAAAATTTCGCTAGATATGATTTTCTTGTTTTATTCTGGGAAAGGGGTGAGCCAAATGTTTCTATTTCCTATCTTGTGCCTGATCCTAAACTTTCCTAAATAAACCTGATTGCTGGTGGGAAAAAGTCCAGTTCCTTTCTTTCATTATTGGCAGCGCTACCATTAAGTTAATTCACACTGCATGTCCTACCTGATCTGGCTGGTTTGTATGCATACAGTCAGAGACTGAAACCTATAATAGATTTCTCTAGCCTGGAACAGGACCACAGGTACTCTGAAGCAGCACAAAGGGTTTGTGTGGATATCTGGAAGGGGTACAGGTCTCTGGAAGGTGAAATGAGTCCTATGATAGTGAAAGAAGTGTCAGCCTTATCCTTACAAATCCTACGTTACCTAAAATTTTAACCAGTGCAAAGAGGCCACAGCATTGTTCAGGATCTACCTACAAAAGCGAGGTGCAACTCACAGCCTGCTGAGAGATGCCCGATCCTAGGATGGTCTCCAGGGTGATGTTGACAGACGCGCCATAGTAGGGGTGAGCCGCAGGTAAGTCCTGGAGGTTCAGAAGAACGGTCGCATTGCCCCGGATAACCTCCAACATATCTGCCAGTTTACAGACAGACTGGTTGGCCGCTTCCACAAAGTCTGAGGTGGAGAAGGAATCCGCCGTCCAAAAAGGGTCAGTCTGTGGCGAGGTGGTGGGAAGGAAGAAAGATAATTGGGAATCAAGGTTAGGATCCTGAGTTGAAAACATGATTTTTGAGAAAGTTGACTACATGTTTTGCAGCTCTTTTAGCTGGGGCAGAGGAGAGCCTGAGGCACTGACAGCTGTATGTGCCGAGAAGAAGTGGGAAGATGCCCCAGAACCAGTAGAGGTGGCAGATGGCTCAAATGAACCCCATCCAGACCCTTTTGAGCCCCCAGATAGGTAGGGGTATTTTGGGACCAAACCTAGTATTCTCTGTCCATGTCTCGTCTCTGTTCAAACCACTACACTACACTGTCTCTCTCTTGCTCAGGACTAAGCCCTGCTGAATTCCTTCTCAAGGTACCATAAAGCCTGTAAGGATTGGAGATATATAAGCCTTCTGTTTCCCACCACTTACACCTGCAACGTCCAGCCTGATGGAGAGATCAACGTTGTGCAAAAGCCTGCAGGCTTTTCTCTGCCTTTCTGGTTATACTAATATAGACATCACTCCCGGGTGGCTCTTGGGACTGGGATACGTTCAAGGCTGTTTACACTCTCTTCTGCTAACAAAGTGCCAAAAGGAGTCTGCATTTAGCTCCAAGAGGAAAAATCCAGCTTTCATCTCACCCACCTCAAGAGCACTAGAATATCAACACACTGTGCCTAATGACATAATTTGTTCCAATCCTGCAAGCAATGAGAAAAGAGAAGGAACTGCTGGAAACCAAGACCCCAAAGCTCACAATATTTCACTGCCAACCACTAACAGTCACACTCCCCTCCCCAGCCTTGAGGACTGGAACCTTAATTTTTTCAAATGAAAACACTTGGTCCTGCCTGGATGCACAGAATCCAAGCCACCTCTGCTGGGCTTGTTTCAGAAGGTAAAGGTCATCCTTGCTCAAAAGCCAATCATATCCAACTCCAGGGTTCAGTGCTCATCTCTGTTTATTGCCAAGGAGCCAGCGCTGTCTGCATCTACAGACGTTTCTGTGGACATGTGGCAGGCATAACTAGAGTGCAGGGAATGCTGTTTACCTTTCCTGCCAAAGTGGTTCCTATTTATCTACTTGCAATGTCTTGCTTTCGAACTGCTAGGTTGGCAGGAGCTGGGACAGAGATGGAAGCTCACTCTGTCATGCAGCACTCAGGTCTCGAACTGCTGACCTGCCAACCTTCCAGTCATCAAGTTCAGTGTCTTAACCACTAAGCCACCACAGCCCCTTGTCTCAAAAGATGGGGGCAAATCCCTGTTTTCTGCTAAATGCATGAATATTGCAGGTTCTCTCCAATGCTTGGGATTTCTCTGCCTCCTTATCACACCATATGATGGATTCTTATTCTGCCAGGCCTTGACAGAAGGAAGGAAGGAAGCAGGAAGGCTGTTCCTTATCTGACACAGCAGGTGGACTCAGACGAATCGATCAATCCCGAAAGCCCCTCCTGGACTCTGTTTCCTCCCAGTATCTCCAGCCTCAAACAGCCACATAGTCACGGTATGAGCAGGAGGATGCGAGCGACAGGATGAGTCCTTTATCTGGGCGTATTGGCCCAGCAGTCTCCAGCCTGACACCCTCCTTATTCGTGTGGATTCACAGAGACTTGGGCTTCTTGGAATTAAAGTCCAAGAACACCTGGAGTGCCAAGGTTTGCCATCACTATCCTAGGATCTGATTTCCAGGTCATCCTTATTGTCCCCCTCTGAACCTGTAGTTTGTCAGCATCCTTCTTAAATTGCAGTGCCCAGAACTGGTAGTGAGTTGTGGTTGTGAGTCTACCCATTATCTTGAGATGGAACCTAGGAGCTGCTTCCTTGAGCTTATTGGAGGAAAAGGTGAGATATAAACACAACCAATAAATAATTAAAGAAACTTTACTTGTTGATGCACCCCAACCAACCAAAGGTCAATGTGTCCACTCTACCTTCAGGAACCATTCGCCAGCATTCAACCTCTCCAAGTCTGTCCAGTTGAACATGGAGGAATGTTCGTAGGCCAGCTCTGGAAACACTTCCTCCACATTGGTTGTCCTCTGTAGCGTCTTGTCATGCATCAGAAAAGGCACGCCATCGTAACTGTGGGTCAGAGAGACAAACAGCTCCCTTTAACTTATGCGACAGCACCTGACAGAGGAAGACCACCCTCCATACATGTGGCACATTGTTGACCCAGGAATTCATCAACCCCTCTCAGTGGAATTCATGAACACTTGCACTGCTGATCATTTCATACAAATTTAGCCAATTCATAATTCTCGAATTAATACTGAAAAGGACTTATCCTCCGATTTTCACATATCCCCGGTTTTACAATACAGTTCTCACAAGTGTGGACAAAAACACATACCTCTGGCAAATTGCTGTTGAATAAAGGTGATTTTTGGGGTGCACACAACTCATACACAACACAAAAGAGTCGGTCACATGCCAAAGTTTGCAAAGGAAGCCTGCACTCGCTAGCAATTGGCTACCACTAATGTTGCAATCTCTCTTGTGCACATGGAGATACACAATAGGATTCCAGCAAATACAGTGGATATTATGTTTTTTAACTTCTATATATTACAGGGGGAAAGAAAAGAGAGAAACTGCACACCACTGTCATTTTGGAGCCCCATGTCCTTCCAGGTAACAAACTGCCATGCAGTAGTCTTATGATTCATGGCAATTTCAAGAGCTAAATAATTGGATTGAAGCGCTCAGATTGGCTGTCAATTGATCTTCAGTTGATACAGCCTATAGTTACCAACTAGGTTATTGCCTAGCAAAGAGCTCTGTGTAGCTCAGAAATTTGCACGTTCTTCATCTACTTGGGGGGGGGGGGAGAGATAACAGCTGGCCAATTATCCAATCAGTAGAAGCATCTCTATATTGAGAAATAAGACAAACTGTCCAGCTTCAACCCCAAGAATGTGGACAAAGGCGTGAAACTGAAAAGAAAACCTGGCAAGCAATCATCATCACACTCAAAAATCTAAAGAGAGCCAGGGAGAAAAACTTGCCTTATCACCACATCTGCCTGCACACCATAGACTTTCTGCTCCACTGCCTTCTGGAAGGACATCAGAGTGTTTTCTGGTGCTAACTGGAGAGAGAAAAACACAGAAAGCAAATGCTATTGTTTATTAAGACAAACAAGCTGTCAGAATAAACACTGTACAAGCAACAGATCTGCCTGTTAAAGAGGCTAAAGAAGTTTATGAACAGCAGGGAAACAGACATTTTGGAACAGCAGAAGAATGGACTAAACCACACAGGCACTTACTACCAGGTAGGATTTTGAGCCAAATGGATAAAGAACAAGAACTGTTTAAGACTATTAAGCAAAGAAAGATCCAATTCCTTAGGCATATCACGAGGAACGACATGAAATATAGAATACTCCAACTCATTATGCAAAGGAAGATCTTTGGGAAGAGAAGAAGCCCTGGACGTAGATGGACTTCATGGCTGAAGAACCTGAGAGACTGATGTGGCAGGTCCTCGGAAGAACTGCTCCGAGGAATTAAAAATAGGAAGACTATTGCCATGATAGCCAACATCCGGAATGGATACTCCACCTGAGGAAAAAGAAGGATTTTGAGACGTTCCTCTCTTTACCTGAAATGATTCAAAAGGCGGGGAAGATTTTTGTTTCCATGTCAGAATCACACAAAGGTGCTTTCTGGGTTGAAAGGATTTTGCTGGAGAAACTCCACTGAGGGGATGCCCAAATGAGGCTCCTTTCATGTCCCCAAGATCTTTCCCCACCAAAGTGGTCCCTACTGATCTACTTGCGGTTTCTTGCTTTCAAACTGCTAGGTTGGCAGGAGCTGGGAGCTGCTGGCCTGTTAACCTTCTAGCTAACAAGGCAAGCTACTTAACCACCGAGACTTAAATTTGGTCAACAACAAAGCCAAGAAGGTGCCTTTATTTTGGCTGTTTAAAGTCTGACCAAGACATGAAATAAAAAAAAGGGGGGAATGATACAATTTCCCCCACAGATAAATCAGTGGCTTGTTAAAACACACTCTCCAGGTTTCAAAAGACTTCTAATCCTCTCCTGCTTTGTTCCGTCTTTCGTAAAATCCACTCCCTTCTTGTGGAGAGATAATGGGAAGTTTTGCTGCTTAGCACAAGCTGCATGGCTGAGGAAATGTACACAAGAGCATCTCTCAGCAGCCTTCTCTGTTTTGCTTGTAATTACTGTATTTGCTGCCTTATAAGACGTATCAGAGTATAAGATGCACCCTGTTATTACCAAAACAGCCCACTATAGGCCACTATATACAGTAAAAGACACACTCCATTTTTCCAGTTTATTTCGGGGGGGGGGGGGGAGAGGAGAGAGAAGTGGGTCTTACATGCCAGCAAATAGGGTACCTGTCAAATCTCGGTACTGCTACTGTTTTAACAATTCCATTCCACATTTCCTTCTCACAATGCATTCTTCTGATGTGGAGGAAAATGCACTGGAAAGCCTATGAGAAATATGCCATTCACCATGCCAAAGAAAAAGCTGGCTGGCTCACTTCTCAGATGTGGGGTTTTTCCCCTGGACATCTCAGACCATCCTCTCCCAACTCTGTACCCTCCCTACCTATTAGACAAATCCCAAAATAGAACATCCTGCCAGTCCGGCCAGGTGATCTTGCTCTGCCATTGCTTGTGTTGATTCCACCCCCTAGAATTAATCCCACAAATTGGAGAATGAGAAGAACCTTGTGCTATGAATTGATTGTAATATATACTGTTCTCAACCTTTTAAAGCTGGGGGCCAGGTCATGCTCCCTCAGACAGCTTCGGGGGCTGGATGGTCATTTTGCCCTTCCTCCACCACATGGCACTTCCTGGTGTGGTGGAGAAAGTGGGGGACCACATAAAATGCAATGAAATGAAATTGCAAGGTTGAGAATCTCCGTTTTAAGCGGACATTGGATGGCCAACTGTTATGGTCGTTTTTCTGATGGGTTTCCAGTTTCTACAGTGAACTGATCTCAGAGTCCTTCCCAGATTTGTAATTCTCTTATTCTATTTCGCTCCAATCCCTTTCACACAAAACCTCCCCTTGACCAGACCTACAATTGGTAGTTGATGCTGCATGCAGAATCTACCTCTTGTCTTCTTGAAGGACAGACCTCTGTATGCCAAATAGGTTCTCTTGCAACCCCCTACATCAGCCAGTTATCCTCAAGAGAGGTGGAGGGTCCTACCCCATCATTGGTGTTGAAGCAAGTTTGAATTGCTAGTCTAATCAGCTTCTGGGAATGGATTGTAGTCAGGATACGATCATCTCCATTCCTTCAGGAAGCAAAACATCTTGGGATAACCCTGTACCTTTCACTTCTACTCCCGCTGAAGATCACTGAGTTTTCACATTCAGTTTTGGTTAATGTGAGCCTCTGGCCAGGTTATCCTCCTATGGTAATGGAGTACTAACCTTGACACTCCAGGTGTTCTTGAACTGCAATTCCCAGAAGCCCAAGTCAGCACTTCTGCTGACCAGGGCTTCTGGGAACTGAAGTTCAAGAACACCTGGAGTGCCAAGGCTCGCCATCACAGGAGTAGATCATACTGCCAGCGATTCAACGTGAGTGTCAGGCGGCAGTTAACTAACCTGACAACCCTGAGGACTAATATATTTGGGTGGCAAAGTCCACAGGGAAGGATGATGGTCCCCAAGTGGATTAAATCCCACTTGAATCTATCTTGATGGAGGGCAGCAGCTTCATCAAATCTGACCTGAGGCCGATGAGGACTTTGTGTGCCAAAAGTGTTCAGGACCAGAAAGTGATTCGCAGAACTGGACCAGTGGTATGGAGGTCACACTGCAATGTGGAAAGAAGATGAAAGGCCACTGTATTTTATTCTCAGGACAGTCTTCATGGCTGATCACCATGATGATCGCCAATATTCAGCATTGGATACGGCAAAACAACCACAACAACAACAAGAGCTTCAAAAGTAGTTTTAGCTTGCATTTTTCTTCTTTCTCATCAAGGTTGGGACAGAAATAAACCCACACACTCTCTCCTTCAGGGAGTGAAACATCGTTAGGTTTTTAATTAGATAGCGGACTTGTTTCTTGCACTGCAACAGCTGCCGGTACCCACTCCTTTCATGTAACATATGTTTGCTTTAAGCCAAAGATCAACAAGTATTAGTGCAAGAATGAGCAGCTTTTAGCAAAATGCCTTTGGCAGGAAGCCTGAAGGTAATGAGGGAGATGGGGAACACATTTTGCAGGGGGAGGGGGAGGCCATGTAGGTGGCAGAAGGAAGAAGAGAAACGTCAAAGCAAGGAAGCTGTGGAGAGAAATGGGCTCTTCTGCAATAATGTCTCAGCTGTCTGGGAGCTCCCGGGTGAGCCCCTTGGCCTTCCTTTCCTGAAGCCATTGACTGGTGTTGGCAGGAATGGTCCAGGCACAAAACCGAAGCGGAGGAATACCATGTCCTCTTTTATATATGGGGAAAAGGCTCATGATGAGCTCCCCAGCTTGGACAGTTAGGAAAAGTCTCTCTCAGTGTATACTTTTAGAAAATAACATATCTTACATCTTAGGACGCATCAAACTTCAGAGTAGCCATATTATTCCGTGTTCCAAGCATATCAGAGTGCTACAACATTTTTGTTTACTCTGGGACTGCAGTGGCTTAATGGTTAGATCACTGAACTTGACGACTGGAAGAGTGAAAGGTCAGCAGTTCAAGACCTGAGTGCTGCATGACGAAGTGAGCTCCTGTCTCTGTCCCAGCTCCTGCCAACCTAGCAGTTCAAAAGCAAGAAATTGCAAGTAGAATGACAAGTACCACTTCAGTGGGAAAGTAAACAGCATTCTGTGCACTCCACTGTCTAGTCATGCCTGCCACATTTCCACAGAAATGTCTGCTGGCTCTTTGGTTGTAAACAGAGATGGGTACTAAACCCTAGAATTGGATATGACTGGCTATCGAGCAAGGGTGACCTTTACCTTACTCTCTGATAGTACTTCAGTTTTGTCTGATCTGATCTGCAGCAACTTTCTGGGATTTCAGACCAAAAATCTTTCCTGACCCCAACTAAGGCGGTTGGGGATTGAACCTACAGCCTTGGGAGAAACATAGGCTGATGGCACCACGAAATAACAACTTCCAAAGAGCAGATTATGATGGCATTGCCAACCTTGCAAACAAAAATTTGCACAGTCAAAGCAATGGTATTCCCGGTGGTAATGTATGGCTGTGAGAGCTGGACCATAAGGAAAGCTGAGTGCAGAAGAATAAATGCCTTTGAGATGTGGTGTTGGAGGAGAGTTTTGAGAGTCCCCTGGACATTGAGGAGAACAAACAGGTCGATCTTAAAAGAAATCAACCCCGACTGCTCCTTGGAAGGTCAAATATTGAAGATGAAGATGAAGTACTTTGGACATCAAATGAGAAGAGAAGATTCACTTGAGAAAGTCTTGATGTTGGGAAAGGTGGAGGGCAAAAGAAGAAGGGGGCGACCAAAAATGAGATGGCTAGACGGTATGGTGGATGCAATGGGCACAAAGCTAGGCAGGCTGACGAGGATGGTGGAAGACAGAGGTGCCTGGTGGGCAATGGTCCATAGGGTCACAAAGGGTCAGAATCGAGAACAATCCAATCAGTTTATTGTGTCTTCTCCAGCATTTGCATGCCGGGGTGGGGTGGGGTGAATCTATATTCTGGTAAGAAACTGATAAAGAGGTGACTTTTCCGATTTGATTGGTGCTTTTGAACTCACAGAAGATTTATCAGTGAAGCAATGGTATCTTAAAATAGAAAACAGTATTCTTCTCTTTGACCAGTTGAGTGGGATATACAGGTTATGAATGAACTACAAACAAATTCTCCTAGAGCAGTGATGGTGAACCTTTTAGAGACCAAACAGAAGGGCAGGGTGAACTTTAGGGAGAGGGAAGAAGCACTCCCATTGGGCTGCTGGGCAGAAGCACAGAGTGAACTTTGTGCTGGGGGAGGGAAGAAGCACTCCCATTGGACTGCTGGGCAGAGTGGCGGGGTGAACTCTGAGCTGGGGTGATGACACAAATTCCCACAGAGAGGGCTGTGAGTGCCCCCTCTGGCACGCATGCCATAGGTTCACCACCACTGTCCTACAGACAGCTACATTTTAAGAACAAGGGGACGTTTTGCTTCTTACATCAGGAAGATCAATCAGGTAATGCTTTAGTTGATACATAAATAAATTGCATGTCAAAAACTTCCCCTTATATACTTGAATATAAGCCGATCCAAATGTAAGCCAAGGTAGCTAATTTTGACCTGAGAAACCTGGAAAATATATTGACCCGAGTATAAGCCAAGGGTGGAAAATGCAGGCGCTGCTAGTGAGTTTCAGTAATCACTTCTACATGAAAGCCTGTCACTCGCAGGGGGAGGGGGGGGGAAATAAGATCATGGCTGCAGCCTTGATCCAGACCTAACCACTTCCTGACCAGGACAAGAAGTGCAGACCTCCCATGCAGCTGGGTAAATAGAGCAGATGACTCAAGTATAAGCCAAGTCTACTTTTTTCAGCACATTTTTGGTGCTGAAAAATCGGCTTATATTCGAGTATATACAATATTCTGGGTTAAAAGGATTTTTGCTGGAGAAACTCTGCTCAGGGGATGCCAGAAAGAGGCTCCTTTCATGTCCCCAAGATCCGTTGTGCAGCACTCGGGTATAGAACCCCGACCTTCCAGTCTCCATGCTCAGCGTCTTACCCACTAAGCCAAGGCAGTGCTGTCTTTAGTTGATTAAGTGAGCGAGGACAAAGACTTAAGAATCCCCTTTTGTTAACTGGCAGTGATGGTGATGGAACATCTGCTGTTCTGACATGGTGGTGATAAGGTATGGAGCAGGGATATTAAAACCTGCTTCTTTAGTGATTATAGCGATGGCTTTAGTCTCTTAAACTGTAGGATTATCTTCCCACTTTCACACTCCAAAAATAAACTTTTAATGAAGCCTTGATGTGATGGAGAAGTTATTTCAACAAACAATTAACTGGTTGTAAAACAGATCGATGAAGTACATTGCCTTCTTGAGAGCTTAGAAACTGTATTTTTTTTTTCTATATTGGCTAGTACAATTCTGGGAGCTGCAGGTCACAAATGTAAAAAAATAATCATGAGACAACATTTGGGAGTTAGTCAATCTCTGCTATGTTATAGGCATTTAAGCCAGGGCAAGGGAAATCAAGCACTTGCTGGGATGAAAGCAAGGGTAGACATGGGAGATGTACACCAGGGGTGCCCAAACCATGGCCCGTGGGCTGGATCTGGCCCTGATACCAATTCATCCGGCCCATGCCACCCTCATTGCTCCAAGAAGCAGGCCAGATCCAGTCCACAGTTTGGGCACCCCTGGTTTAAGCAGATAAAATGACAGCTTAAAATCTATCTCATCCTGTTGCAAAGCAAACGGCAAGGTATGTTTTACTTCTGCTTCTGGTGGGAGGAACCACGTGACTGTCCCACTGAACCACAGGACTGGCCTGCAGCCCGAAGTGTTTGGGCACCCCTGATGTACACCTACCATGGGTGCTCCTCGGTGACCAATTATATTAGGTTTGGGCCCCAGTTCCTTCTTGTCCATGATGCAAGGGGAGTAGATGGAAAGCGGGATGAGGTAAAGCACAAGGACCACGGCAAAGTAGGCCCCGAACGTCAGCATCTGAGAAGCTGCAGGTAGGTAAGGAAGAGAGAAAGGGGGGGTGTAAGAGGAAGAGTGATGATGCAATGGAAGGCTCAGCCCCCCCCCCCCCAACACACAAAAGCAGAACAGGTTGGTCAAAAACCCATCCAGGTTGTGCATGTGCAATGGTTGCAAATGTGGGCTAAAGAATGCACAAACCACATGCAATTCTGTGGTTCAAGGACTCTAAACCACTCAATTCCCAACCGTGTTCCCCTTCCTCTTGAGAAACTTAACACATATTCCGCCCAACACGGCATAAAGGAAAGCTAAGCACTCAGACTTATACACTGCCCAGGGTGCTTAGTGCACTCTCTGGGTGGTTCACATGATAATTATCATTTTGCCCCCAACCTCGGAAGGATGGAAGGCTGAGTCTACCTTGATCCCTGGTCATGATCGAACTCACGACCTTTGGGTTGCAGTGCAACAATTTATTCACGGTGCCACCAGTAGTGGCATGCACTAGACTAGCAGTAAATAAATACTGAAAATAAATTAATAAATGAACAAGAAGCAACTCTCTGGCTTACTAAAAAGAACATTCTGAAAGACGTAGTCAACCAAACCACCGCCATCTTCCCAAAGGACAAAAACCCTGGCATCTTGCTTAAGGCACCCATGCCAACTTGCTACGAGTGCAGAGGAAATCTAGGGACGAGTATCCCAACAATGGGCACTTGCAACAACAAAAATCTTATACTATGTCCTGTTGAGTATCCAAGCTCTGACACCAAGAATGCATGGGAAATTTTACTACCTATAGTAGACACATGAATACAAGGAAGAAATCACCTCAGGGCCTCCACAGGACAGGGCTATGCTGTAGTCCTGCAACCCCAACTCTGCTCACAATCATAGTTCAATCCTGACGGGGATCAAGACTGACTCAGCCTTTCATCCTTGGAAGGTTGGTAAAACAAGCACCCAACGTGTTGGGTTTAAAATGACGATTGTCTTGTGAATTGCCCAGAGAGAGCACTAAGCACTATGGGGTAGTATATAGGCGTGATTGCTATTGCTAACTGAGTTTCTGCAAAATTGGTTTCCCTTTGTACAATATATAAATGCCATGCCAAGGTATAGGTGCCTTACAACTTCTCATGCTGATTTTTGGAAAGCAGTTCTTTTTTTAAAAAAATGAATCATAATTATAAGAATGATGAACCACTATAGATCAGATTGATAGGTTTTATTGTTGGGTTTGTATTCATGTAAAATAACGTTTTTTAAACTTAAAAATTAACTTTAAATAATTCACCTATATCAAAGGATGGGACAAATTTCAGTATCTTGTAAAGCTAATCCCTGTCTGTCTGTCTGTCCGTCTGTCCTTCTATCCTGAGTCAAGTTTCTAGCCCAGGGTGCCCAAACAGCTGCGGGCCAGTCACATGGTTCCTCCCACCCGTACGACAGCCATGGGTCATTACGGCAGCGTAAGAGGGCAGAAGGGGGCCTGTACCCAACTGGCAGAGATCGGCTGAGGATTTTGCTGATTATCTGATGGAGAGAATTGCTCGGATTTCCTCAGGGTTTAATCCTGGCGTGGATTGTATGGGTCTGATGTTGACTGGACTGCAGTCTAGCCATGTTATCTGGGATCGGTTCAATCCAGTTGTCCCTGAGGAAGTGGACAGGCTCCTTGCATCTGTTTGCACCACTACATGCCCTTTAGATCCTTATCCTGCCTGGCTGGTGAAAGCCTCCAAGGCAGTGACAGGTGGCTGGGTTGGGGCAATAACTAACTCTTCACTTTGGGAGGGGGTGTTCCCTGCACCATTAAAACATGCTTTGGTGTGTGCGCACCCCCTCTGAAGAAATCATCACTTGACACAGCAGTACTAACTAACTATAGACCTGTATCCATCCTTCCCTTTTTAGGGAAGGTGCTGGAGAAAGCAGTGGCATGGCAGTTACAGGAGGTCCTGGATGAAGCAGATTATCTGGACTCTTTTCGGTCAGGATTCAGGCCCGGATATGGTACAGAGACAGCACTGGCCACGCTGATGGATGACCTCTGGCAGGAGCGGGACGGAGGTCATCCGTCCATCCTTGCTCTTCTTGACCTCTCAATGGCCTTTGATACCGTCAACCACGGTATCCTTTTGGAATGGCTCCAAGGATTGGGGATCCAGGACACTGTGTGATCCTGGTTTTCCTCATTTCTGAAGGGCCGGACCCAGTTCGTTTGACTGGAGAGTGAGAGGTCCAGCCCAAGGCCTCTCCCTTATGGGGTGCCTCAGGGCTCGGTCCTCTCACCTCCCCTATTTAACATCTACATGAAGCCATTGGGCGAGATCAAGATAATTCATTCCCACGGGGTGAGGTATCAGCAGTATGCTGATGATACTCAGCTGTACATCTCAGCCTATGGTGATCCAAGCGATGCAATGGAAGTCCTATCCAGGTGTCTGGAGGCTGTAGGGGTCTGGATGGGGGACAACAGGCTACAAGTGAATCCCAGCAAGACTGAGTGGCTATGGATCAAGGGTCCTGCGTTATTTACTTTACTTTACTTTACTACTCATATTTGCTATCCTGCCCCAATCAAGGAAACCCGACTCTCGAGAGTTACCATCTTTGGCTCTGGATGGGGCTGTTTTGCCCCAGACAGACCCGGTGTGTAACTTGGGGGTCCTCCTGGACTCATGACTCCTGCTCGAAGAGCAGGTGGCAGTCATGGTCAGGAGGGCTTTTGCACAACTTTGTGTCATACACCAGTTACTCCCGCTCTTAGATCACGACTCCTTGCTCATGATCACGCATGCTCTGGTCACCTCTAGACTAGACTACTGTAATGCGCTTAACATGGGGCTGCCCTTGATGACCATTTGGAGGCTGCAGCTGGTCCAGAATGCAGCTGCCCAGGTGGTGATGGGGTGTGGATGCTATGCCTGTGCCTTGCCACTGCTCTGAGAGCTGCACTGGTTACCGGTGCGCCTCTGGGTGCAATTCAAGGTGCTGGTAATGACCTTTAAAGACCTACATGGTCATGAGCCAGGATATCTAAGGGACTGCGTCACCCAAAGAACATCTGTCCATCCAACCAGAGCAGACCGGAGGGGCTCTCTAATTGTACCATCTGCTAGAGGGTCTCGTCTCTCTAGCACAAGGAGGGCCTTCTCTGTGTCCACACCAGCCCTATGGAACCTCCTGCCAACAGAGCTATGGCTGCAGATGGAATTGCTGCCCTTTAGGAAAGAACTGAAAACCTGGGTGGTGGGGCAGGTGTCGGGCACTGATAGAAGGGTGCCCCCCGCCCGCTGGCTTATATAATTAAGATTTCTCTCTCTCTTTTAACAGATGGGGTGAGTGGGTAAATTATTTAGAATTTTAATTGGGTTTTTAAGGGTTTTTGTTAGTTTTTGATGTTACTTTTAATTGCCGTTAACCGCCCAGAGTCGTTGCCGTGTTGGGTGGCAATAGAAATTTGAAGAAGTAAGTAAGTAAAAAGCGTTCTGCACATGCATGTTTTACTTCCGCTTCTGGGTGAGAGGAACCACGTGACAGGCCCGTGACCCAAAAGGTTTGGGCACCCCTGTTCCAGACCTTGTGAGATGAGACAGAAAACATCAGGGGTCGAACCGAGAGCTGCTTCATACCACAAGCATTTCTTTTTATGCCCTTGCAACTAAGTCATTTCTCTCCTACAGGCACATAAGTTATTCCTCTTTTTCTTTGCAAGTGTTTTGAACGCAGCCTTTTCCTGAGGAAGACACGACCAGTGGTCAGCTTGAACGGGGATTTCTCAAGCATTTTCAAACCCTTGTCCAGCCTCTCTGTCCAGCTCAGATCTTCCCTCCTTCTCTTTCTCTCACATGAACTTCTGCTTTCAGAGCCCCAAAGGGACAGCCTGAGACTTACCCGTTTTTCCTGCTCTTGCGAACTGTCCAGAGGCCAACCAAGAGAGGGCAGTGATGGCTACCAGGGCTCCTATATGGAGGAAGGGAGCTGTTCCCTGGAGGGGAAGAGAGAAAGGGGGAAGATGAACATCCAAAGGCATTCCTGTCTACAACAGGGGTTCCCAAATTTTTCAAGCCAGGAGGGGCGGGTCTAGCTCTCTCCGTCAGCTGCGATGGCCGTTCTGCCCTGCCTGCACAATGGGGGGTGGCTGTTCCGTCCCAACAGCTTCAAAGGGGCGCATTTGTTTCTTGAATGTCCTTGGAGGGGTGGGGCCCCATATGAAATGGCGTCATTATCTGGCCCGCTGGATCCAGCCAAGATGCCAATGGAGACAAGATGAGGAACCAAAGGGGTGAAGAACCCACACAGGGTTAAAGGGACCTTGAGAAATAAAAACAGGAGACATGCCAGCTGCCAGCCCATAACAAAAGTATCACAGGAATTGGCTATAAACTTCTTTAGGGGGAAGGTGAGGATCCCAGGAGAGGCTGCTCCTCTGAAATTCACAGGCTGTCACTCCCAGAACTTCAAAAAGTTCCAATTTTGACCACAGCACCCTGAATACCTCTAGACTCATCCCATTTTGGAAGCTAAGAAGGAAGCTAAGAAGGTTATCCTGCTAATAGAATAAACCATACTGCCAGTGACACAACACCAAGTGTCAAGCAGCGGTTAACTAACCTGACCACCATGAGGACTAATGGCCTTGGGTGCCAAAGTCCACATGGGAGGGTGATGGTCACTAAGTGGATTAAATGCTCCCACTTGTATCCACCTTTATGGAGGGCAGCAGCTACGGCGAGTGGGTGGCAATATAAATTTGAACTAATAAATAAATAAATAAATAATACTGGCCTGTGGCAGAGAAGGACATTGCATGCCAAAAGGGGCTCAGGGCCAGAAAGTGGCTCACAGAACTGGATCAGTGGTATGGGGGTCATGCTGTCATTCAGAAGGCAGATGAAAGGCCATTGCATTATATGGTCCCCAAGACAGTCTTCATCGCTGATCGCCATGAGGATAGCCAATATTTGGAATTGGATATGGTACTTGAAGGAAGAGGATGAGTCGGGGCTGTTTAGTATCTGAATGGGATACTGTGAGGGTAGTTTTACTAAGCCTTCAGCCAAAACAACAGTAAGACACCCATGAAGGCCAAAGGATCTGTGGGCAGTTAGTTTTGATGGTCTTCCAAGACCTACTGTGACCAATTCCCCATGAAAATGTGCAACCTAATTCACTGGACACCATCTGACATATCCATCTGTCACGTCTGCTTTGACTTGGATTCCTGCACTGAGCAGGGAACTGGACTGGTTGACCTCACGGGACCCCTTCTAACTCCATGATTCTATGATTCTAAACCAGATTGCCCATGATTTGCATCCATGCATTCCCTCTTTGCTGCCCTTGTTTGCTTTTGGGGAGCAAAGCAGATGTGGCCATTATCACTTCCGCTGACCCAGCAGAAAACCCAGCACCAAAAGTCACCCAAAAACAAGACTTCAAGTCAGTTCATTCAAAAGATAAGACTGCTCTTCTCAACCCACAAAAGAGAGCGAGGCATAGACCCATCGCCATGACAACCGCTGCCTGTGAGGATGAAGTTTGCACTGTTTCTATTGAAGACATCATCTTCAAAAATAATAATCATTTACACACACACACCCTACAGAATCGCCTCAGCCCTGAAGTATTTGCAAGAGTGGTCATGAGGAGTCAAGGAAAGGCTGCAGTTCAGGGGCACAGCTCTTGATTTGCACCCGGGTTCAACCCCACATCTATCTTCCTTTAAAAAGAAAGAGTGGTGGGAAATAGGGCTCAGCTCAAAACCAGGGAGACCTTCTTCCACTCTGAACAAGGGATGCACAGCTCAGATGGACCAAGAATGCAGGGAAGTGTCTTTATTTTGAATACAAGGAAGAGGTAGAATTGCTGTTTTGGGAAGACACATTGTAGAATTCCTCTGATTAGACATCCTCATCAGTAACAAGTTCTCAGAGTTCTGCAGATTGAGAATCTATCATAGGGGTTCACAAGCTACGGTCTGTGGGCTGGACCTGGTCCACGATGGCAAATCATCTGGCCCATGGAGATGACCCCGGAAGTGATTACAACAGCCATAAACGACCCATGCATGTGCAAATGCACCCACCATAGTTTACAGCAGCATTTACCAAGGGGGGGGGGGACACCATGTGCCTGGTCCACTCCACTGTCTGAGGGATCATGGTCCAGCCCGTGGTGCGAAAAGGTTGAGAACCCCTGGTCTATCATGTCACTGCAGTAAACCCTTGAGGGTTAGAGTCCCTAAATGGCTCATAACATGCTCAAATGGTGGCTGCTGGTGGACAGCAATGCACTGTGTGAATGTGGAGAGGTACAGAATCAAGTTCATTTGCTGGTCTGCCAATTACTACCAGAAACATGTACTAATGAGGACTTCAGTTTGGCCAACGACAAAGCCAAGAAAGTGGACATGGAAGAAGAAGAAGAAGAGGAAGAAGAAGAAGAAGAGGAAGAAGAAGAGGAGGAGGAGGAAGAAGAAAACCCTTTTTTGTTGAATATAACCCAAGACTTATCAATTTCTTGGAACAGATTTTCCAGAATAAATACCTACTTTTTGTTCCCCTAGACCTCCTCCTCTTCCTCCCGTATTCGAATCTTGATGATCCTCATGGCGATTAACCATGAAGACTGTTCTGAGAATATAACGCAGTGGCCTTTCATCTGCCTTCCACTTCCCTTCCGCATCGCAGCATGACACCCATACCACTGATCCAGTTCCATGCATCACTTTCTGGTACTGAGCCCTTTTGCCATGCCAAGTCCTCTTCAGACCCAGGCCAGAATGGATGAAGCTGCTGCCCTCTATCAAGATGGATTTAAGTGGGATTTAATCCACTTGGGAACCATCACTCTTCCCTATGGACATCACTACCCAAGACCCTTAGTCCTCAAAGTGGTCAGGTTAGTTAACTGCCACCTGACACTGCATTGAGTCATTGGCAGTATGGTCTACTCTATTACCACAGCAGGATAACCTGGCCAGACATCTTTTGTTCTCCTAGAAGTCTAAAATTATGTCAAAACCCTTATTCCCCTAAATCAGTGGTGGGCAAACTTGGCACTCCAGATGTTCTTGGACTTCAATTTCCAGAAGCCCTTATCAGCAGGAGTGCTGACCTTTGGTAATTGAAGTCTACAAACACCTGGAGTGCCAAGGTTGGCCATCACTGCCCTAAAAGAGAAAGAGAAGCTAAAATACTTACATGCAACGATATCATCACCATGTTCCACTTGTCGTCCCACAACTGGGCGATAGAACACATGGTTACAACGGTTGATATCAAGCTGGTGATCAAACCAATCTGCAATTCAGATGAGAGACTTCATTATCTTTCTTTCTCTCCCCCCCCCCTCCGCTTCTATAACAAGTCAGCAGCAATGATTTACTGAAATCGCCTAACATCAGGTTTCTCATCCTGACTTGTTTACAGAGCTGGAAATGCTGCATTTTAAAAAGAATTTGTTGCACAACCTATTAATTTTCTACAAGTAGGCTATTTGTAATGTTACAGACTGCAGAAGTAACTTGTGTTACATGTTCTAAAGACATTATGTTATCATTAATAACAAGCCTGAAAAAATTGAGAGAAGTTACTCTAGGTTCCTCCTACGGTAGCTCTGATATTGTACTTTATAAAAAATAACAAAAGGCCACACCAAAGAATATTACCTTTCCATTTAGGATTGATAATTGCGCATAACCAGAAAAATTGAGTCAACATGCCTCTGAGGTACCCTTTAGACCAGGGGTTTTCAACCTTTTAAAGCCAGGGGCTAGATCACGCCCCCTCAGACTGTTGGCGGACCGGACTGGTGTCCGTCCGTTCCCTAACTGCTGCCAACACACATAACCCACACCACCAGACCGGCCCGCCAACACTCCCCACACACACTGCCAATGCCAACACTCCACCACATGCCACCAGTCCAGCCCACAAACACTCCCCCACTCCACGCCGCTAGGAGGGTTTCTGCACAGTTTCATGTAATACGCCAATTGTGCCCACTCCTTGACGGGGACTCTTTGCTCATGATCACCCATGCCCTGGTCACCTCCAGATTGGATTATTGCAATGCACTCTACATGGGGCTGCCCTTAATGACCATCCGGAGGCTGCAGCTGGTCCAGAATGCAGCAGCCTGGGTGGTTTTGGGATGTGGGCATTATTCCCATGCATCCCCACTGCTCCGGAAGCTGCACTGGTTACCAGTTTGCCTCTGGTTGCAATTCAAGGTGCTGGTTATTACCTTTAAAGCCCTACATGGTAGTGGACCAGGATACTTAAGAGATCACATCTCCCCAAGGTTACCTGTCTATCCCACCAGAGTGGACGGGAGAGGCTCCCTAATGGTGCCATCAACTAGAGAGGCTCACCTCTCTAGCACTAGAAGTAGAGCCTTTTCTGTGTCTGCCCCGGCCCTATGGAACTGCCTGCCTCTAGAGCAGGTCAGCAGTTCAAGACCCAAGTGCTACACAATGGAGTGAGTGCCCATTTCTGTCCTAGTTCCTGCCAATCTAGCAGTTCAAAAGCAAGACATTGCAAATAGATAAACAGGTACCACTTCAGTGGGAAAGTAACTCCATGCACTTCGGTGTCTAGTCATGCCTACCACATGACCATGGAAACATCTGCAGACTGTAAAGGGGGATGAGCACCGAACCCTAGAATTGGACACAACTGGCTTTCAAGCAAGGGATACAGTTACCTTTATCCAATACCAGATAGGAACTTACCTTATGGATCCAGTGAAGGTTCATTTGCTGTCCTACTGCTATGTGACACAGAGCTAAAATCTGCAAAGACAGGGAAGGGGGAAAACATTATTACACTACCTGGTAGTATTGTTAACCTGGCTAATTAAAATTCAGCAATTGTGACATCTTCAATGACATTCGTTAGTACCTCGCTGTATTTACCAGCATTTGGACAGATGTCTCTAAGAGTTCCCAAGTTAGACACGGCAGTGTGACAACATTCCCATATACTGTGTCCTCAGCACTATACACCGGGGGCTGTGATGGCTCAGTAGTTAAGAAGCTCGCCTTGTTAGCTGGAAGGCTGGCCAGTCAGCAGTTTGAGACCCAGGTAGTGCATGATGGATTGAGTGCCTTTTCCTGTCCCAGCTCTTAGGGACAATTATTTATTTGTTTGTTTGTTTGAATTTATATACCGCTCTCCTCGCCGAGGCAATCCAGGGCGGTTTACAACATCATAAAAACCAAAGCCAATACTCAATTTCGAGTTTACAGTTATAAAAAATCTTAAAATTTTAAAAAATACAATAGTAAATCAAAAATTAAAAGCTATATTTTAAAAATAAAAAGGTTAAAAGACTAAAAGACTAAGGGAGGGATAGAGCTCAAACTAACCAGCGAGCTGGAGTCATTGTACCATCAAGACCCCACACCTGCCCTGCCAGCCATGTTTTTAAGCTCTTCCTAAAGGACAGCAACTCTATCTGGAGACGTAGCTCGGTTGGCAGGAGGTTCCATGGGACAGAGCAGACACAGAGAAGACCCTCCTTCTGGTGCCAGAGAGATGCACCTCTCTAGCCGATTGGCATAACCAGAGAGCCTCTCCGGTCTGCTTTGGTGAGACGGACAGATGTTCTTGGGATGACGCAGTCTCTTAAGTGTCCTGGCACACTACCATGTAGGGCTTTAAAGGTGATCACCAGCACCTTGAATTGCACCTGGAGGCACAGTGGCAACCAGTGCAGTGAAAGGAGCCTCATTTGGGCATTCTCTGAGCAGAGTTTCTTCCGCAAAAATCCTTTCAATCCAGAGTAATTTCTGATGTGAAATTATTATTATACTATATGCTGAGCTGAACCCCTTAGGAGATGGACTATGGAAGTCTTGTGGGACAGATTTTGGACTTAAAAAAACCACCAAAGGCTACTCCGATTTGGGGGACTAGGGTGGCTTAGTGGTTAAGATGCTCAACAACCGGAAGGCTGGCAGGTCAGCAGTTCAAGCCCCGCGTGCTGTGAGACAGAGTGAGTTCCTGTTGTCTGTCCCAGCACCTGCCAAACTAGCAGTTTGAAAGCAAGAAATTGCAGGTAGATAACTAGGTACCACTTTGACAGAAAAGGTAACAGGATTCTGTGTGTTCCAGCATGAAGTCACGCCTGCCACATGTCCATGGAACCATCTGCAGATGCAGGCAGTGCTGGCTCTTTGGCTGTAAACAGAGATGAGCACCGAACCCTAGAGTTGGACACGACTGGCTTTCAACCAAGGGAGACCTAGTACATAATCTAAAAATTCTCCCCATATGTCTCTAAAATCAATTTTTTTACTAATCTCATTTTTTAAATCAATTGTAGCTATATTCAATATCTCTTTGTACCAATCATCCAGTCCAAATTCCCAATCTACTTTCCATTTTTAAAACAATATTCAATATCAAAGCTGTTATAAACAGAACAATTATCTCTTTCTTATTTCATTATATCTGCATGTTTTCAAAATCCATTAATAACACTAATTTAGGACACATCTCTAGTTTTATAGACAATAAAAAAACAAGGGGCACCTTGCAGCATAAGGTGTGTGCATGTGTCAATGGCTTACCAACAATACTGTGATATACGTGAAGCCTGCAGCCGTTGTAACGAGGATTGGAATAGACCAGTCGGTCCAGTATCCCATTCTATTATATAAAAACCTGACGGGTCAAAGAAAGAGATGGAAGGGAAAAGAAATTAGGTTTAAGCATTTCATGTCACTGAAACTTGGCGAGGTTGGATCAGGGATTTTCTTCTACAAACAAAAGGCAGAAATTGAATGAAAAGCACAAGCCAAATACATCTGAGCACCTGAAAAGCAAAATATAGAGAAACACAGGCCACTCCACACTCTGGTGGGGGACGACTGCTGAACCATCTTCCTTTGCACTGATATATTTTTGGGGATTCTGGGAAATGTAATCCCAAAAAGTAATATTTCCAAGTTCTGGGTTCACCAGTGCTTCATTAAAGCTGGTCGCTCCAGTTCTGGTGGAGCCGTGAATCCACTCCTGCTTTTAGTCCACACTTTACAAAAGCTATCCATCATGCTGAATTCTTCTTAAAGGTTCATATCAAGTCCCGGAATGGGTTTGGAGCCCCACTGACAGCGGAGTCATTTGCCTGTATTTGTGTCTAGGAGCAGCCTAGGTAGGATGTAGGGGTTTCAAGACAATTACTTAACAAGATCCAGTGATTTTAAAGGGCCACTCTCAGGGGTCTATTCTGCTCTGATTGGAGAGCTTGAATTAGCTTTGTTATCTTTGCAATCCCCAACTAGTAATAGAAAACTTTTTTTTGCTTGCGTTTCTATGGGGACTGAGGTGGCTTAGTGGTTAAGATGCTGAACTTGAGGACTGGAAGGTCAGCCAGTCAGCAGTTCAAGACCCGAGTGCTATACAACAGAGCGAGTTCCCGTCTGTCCCAGCCTCCTGCCAACCTAGCAGTTAGAAAGCAAAAAACTGCAAGTAAATAAATAGATACCACTTTAGTGGGAAGTTAAACAACATTCCGTGCGCTCCGGTGTTTAGTCATGTCTGCCACATGTCCAAGGAAACATCTGCAGATGCAGACAGTGCTGGCTCTTTGGCTATAAACAGAGATGAGCACTGAACCATAGAGTCAGATATGACTGGCTTTCGAGCAAAGGCAAACTTTTCCTTTACTATTTCCAGCTACAGGTATATTACTGTGAGGGGCCACCGTGGCCTAGTGGTTAAGATGCTGAGTTTGATGACTGGAAAGTCAGCAGGTCCTGACAAGGCTCAAGGTTGACTCAGCCTTCCATCCTTCTGAGGTTGGTAAAATGAGTACCCAGGATGTGGGGGGGGGGGAATGCTAATTGTCTTGTCAACCCCCCAGAAAGCACTTTAGGTGATATAGGGCAGTATACAAGTGTAATTGCTATTGCTATTTTTATATACGGTGCTTTATTTTCAATAGAATCCAGTATTACAAATGTTCGAATCAACTCCTATGGAATCAAACATTGTATGTGTCCATGATCTAACCAAGAGAAGTGCAGCATGGACAAGATAACTCCAAAGAGCAAGTGCTTCTTTCTCTATAAATTGTTACTCCAAAAACATTGCCCTCCTAACCTTTCCCAGGTGGAAAATGTCAGAATTTGCATTTAAATAGAGACGCGCCTCCTGATAACTTTCAATAAGTCCCCCCCCCCCCCCCCGTGAATTAAAATCGAGCTGGAGACTGTTAATCTCCAGTGCGGAAACCAAGTGGAAAGCTGAGCCTTCTGTTTAAACTTTGTTGTTGTTCAGTCACACAGTCAGTTCCGACCCCTTGCAACCCTATGGACCATTGCCCTCCAGGCACCTCTGTCCTCCACCATCTTCCTTAACCCGCTCAGCTTTGTGCCCATTGCGTCTACAATACTACCTAGCCATCTCATCTTTAGCTGCCCCCTTCTTCTTTTGCTCTCCACCTTTCTAAGCAGCAAGGCTTTCTCAAGTGAATAATCTCTTCTCATTTGATGTCCAAAGTACTTTAGCTTCATCTTTACTATTTGACCTTCTAAGGAGCAGTCAGGGTTGATTTCTTCCACGATCGACCTGTTTGTTCTCCTCGCTGTCCAAGGTACTCTCTGTTTAAATCGAGCTGATGAATTTCGTGTTACAAGCCAGTCACAGAGGACTGAGCTGGATTCTGTATTGCTACACAGTATGTTGTTCTCTGCCAGCAGCCCCCACGGAGCATGTTGGTCTTACATTTAGTTGGTCTTGCATTTAAGAACTCCAACCCTCAGCCTATTAAGTCCCTCAGCCATATCCTCCTTTAATGTTGTTCCTTGTCCAGTGAGCAACTTCCTCTCCTCCATCTTCTAATTTGGTTTTGCTCTTGTGTACTCTCAAGAATGTTTGATCTTGCCATAAAGCTCTTCCTGGATCAGAGCCAGCAGACTTGAGGCTCTTCCTGGATCAGAGTCAGTGGACTTGACGCTGCCCTGGAGTCAACTGCAGCGGGGCAGAGAAGCTGCCATAGTGGCCAGCGGCCGGGACTCTGCCCTTGGCCGGGAGCTTTAAAAGCCCAACAGGACTTTTGCAGCTGCCCTAGAGTCCCCTGCAGCGGGGCGGAGAGGCTGGCGCCAGGACCACCTTCTTCACTGGCATCTGGGACTCCGCCCTTGTCCAGAAGCTTTAAAAGCCCACCACAGCGACGGACGGTAGGACTTCACCGCAGTCACACCTGGACTTGTTGGTGGCTGTGGTCGAGAGACCATTAAATGTTATTGTAGCGTAACATATTGTTATATTGAATATTGATGTACTGAATATTGTACGGTTAATTGTGTTTTATCATGTATTGTGTAGATTTAATGCTTTTATATTGTGTTGAGGATATGTGAGTCACACTGTACGAGTGGGGCGGCATATAAGTTTGAATTAACCACCACCACCACCACCACCACCACCACCACCACCACCACCACCATTCAGAGGGTGTCAAGGGTCATTCTCTCGGTGTCCATTGCTCCTTCTCTCCAGATCTTAGGTAGAGTGATACTAACTAGAGGATATATTTTCTCGACTGGTGTAGGTTTGAGGCATCCTGTCACTCTACACATGGCTTCATTAACAGTGATTTCAACTTGCAGGCATGAAGTTACTTTCTTGTACAATAAGCAACAACTCTAGATCTTTTTAGAAGTTACTTTCAAAAGGCATTTTATCAGGATTCTTCCCTCCCAAGGTTTCTTTAAAAAAAAGGTGGGGGGAGCCTTGCAGCACTATTAAAAAAATAACCAATTTATGCAGTTCAATAAAGATCATGATAAATGATATCTATTGGCTTCTTCTAGATGGAAGAAAGTTATACACTCTTCCTGCCAATTTTACCTGAAGAACTGTGGGCCTTACTGTGATTTATGGCCACATTTTGCCTCTCAGAAACAAACCCTGCCATCTGTCCAGATAAATGCATGAATCCTTGCCAAATAAAAAAGTGTGAAAAAGCAACCCCCAGAGGAACATGTTCTGAAACTATTTCCCCCATTTCCTTGTGCTAAAAGCACAAAAATGGAGTTAAAGCACCTCAGTGCTAAATTCCATCCCCAGAGTAACCCAAAGCAAAATAAACTGTGACTCGTAGGAGAAGATATTTTCTCAGTTGAAGATTTGGTCACTGGATCTATCGAGACAAACTTGACATCGCTGCGGATGGTATGAAAAATAAAAGATGTCACCAGCAACGAATGAGGCACTTCACAATAACCCATTCTCTGTTTGCCAGGGAGCCACAAGATGGGGATTTTAGATTTGCTTTTGTCTTATACCCTGAGGCAGATCAATACAGCTACTACTGTCACAATCACATCACTTCAGGTTTTATGCCATTGGACTATGTTTCCAAAAGTAAGTAATGTATTGTAACAACAACAAAAAATCAACAACCACAAAGCTTGAAGAGTAAAACATGTGATAAGTGATACAATTAATTTTTTTCAGGTATTTATCTGGTTGTTTATTTTATGTGGTGGTTTGTTCCAGTATGTTGTTTGTTTGTTTGTCTGTGCACCACCCATAGTGGGAAATGTCCTAGATGGGTGGTATAAAAATGTGAAATATAAAACAAAAATAAATTAATTTTTACACTTGTTGTTTGTAATAATAAAAGATTACTTTACAAACCCACTGGGCACACCCAGGCCAGGAGCTTGGCTAGAGCTTGGACAAGTTACTTTTTTGGAATTCAGTTCCCTGATCAACAGCCCTGTTGGCTGAAAATTTCTGGTAGCCACACCTAAACTTACTTTTTCCAAATTCTGAACAAGAGCTCCACCCACCAAATGCAATGTAGGGATAATTCCAGGTTATCACTTGTAGAGAACTCCAGTGCAATCTATTTCCTGGTGTTCCCATTATGCATGGGGAATTGAGCTCTAGCCCAACCCAGATCTACGCTCTAAATCAGGTTTCCCAACCTTTGGTTTTTGGACTTCAATTCCCAGAAGCCTAAGTCAATTCCCCAAAGCACTGATCAGCCAATATACTGACTTAGGCGTCTAGGAATTGAAGTCCAAAAATCAGAGGTAGGGAAACACCAATGGACCTTTTTGGAAGTAGCTCTAACGATTCTTCTTTTAAGTGCCTGGGCTAGAGTGATTCCTTGGCAGATGGAAGAATTGCTTTAAGGGAAGATCAGTCCTGTTAAATCAACCCTTCCCAGTGTGATCTGGCATCCATCTACTTACACCCTCACTACTTTTGGGGATGTTGTGAGGGTTACCAAGATAGTATATGCAAAGCTGGGAGCCTTCTTTGGTACTTCGCTCTAGCTTGCCTGTGTCTGAACTGCTCCGAGAGGTGTTGAGCACTCCAACATTGAAAGCAGTCAAGAGAGAATTGGAAAACAACCTTCTGTCAGATCTGCTTTGATTTGGATTTCTGCCTTGAACAGGAGGTTGAACTCGATGGCCTCAAAGGCCCCTTCCAACAAACTTATTCTATGGTTCTATGATAGTATATAAATGGTAAGCACCACCTTGTAGAGAAGTGTGCTGACCTACCCAAGTGGGCACAGTCGCTGCACAATGGCACTACACAGAGTCTGTTCAAGGAGAGTCCAGATGTCAAAGTCCAAAAGGCAAGCTGAGGTCTAGTTACCAGTAGTTCAAGCAAGCATCTAATCCAGTGTTTCCCAAATGCTGGTTTTTGGACTTCAATTCCCAGAAGCCTAAGTCATTTCCCCAAAGCACTGATCAGCCAATGTACTGACTTAGGTTTCTGGGAATTGGAGTCCACTTGTGGGCTGTGTACCCCCTGTTGGGAACCACTGATCTAATCCAAAGGGTGTCTAGGAGCATCATCAGAGTTGGCAGAGAAGTCAGGGTCATGGCAGGCAGTCTGGAGTCGAGCAGGGTGTTGGTCTTTTCACAAGAGTTGTACCAACACTGGAAGGCTTACAACAAGCTTGCTTATAAGCCCCCCAGCTAATCGGTATCAGCTGGGAGCCTTTTTTGGTACTTTGCTCTAGCTTGCCTACATTTCAGGTGTAGCTCCTTTCTGGACCTTTCCCTGACTGAGGGCTGATCACTGTCAGAGCTAGACCCCTGATCTGACAGATCTGCTGCCTGGGGGGAGTGGCAGATTGGGCTGGGCGCAGGCTGAGACCCCTGGCTCAGGACATCCTCAGGCTCAGGTGCAGGCAGAACTGGGCTGGGCATAGAGAGTGCCCCCCCCCCCATCCAGGCCATCCTCAGACTCTGAAGAGGATTGGATCACAACAAGAAGTATACAATAATTCTGGGAGATTATCTCTAGATTTAGACTTTCAATTGTTCTAGAAGACTCAATATTTCATGGTTTTAATTGGCTAATTTCTAATTGCTTCTCAGAAATTGTGCTCACCTGGTCTAAAGCATTTTTATAGGATAAAGAAGCAGCAAAATAATGCTCCAGCGAAACAGACATGAACTCAATTTCTTCTCTTTCATCCTGACGCCTTCCAGATCTGCTATATGGTCATTTCCCAATTATGATGACCATATTGAGTGAGAATGACAGTAGTTGCAGTTCTGTTTATCTGAGGATGATGTCAAGTTCTGGAAGGAGATATCTCACAAAAGATGATGGGAAACTTAGTCTCTCCCATGGGAGCAATACAGCAACTTATCACATGGTTTATGTATTTTTCTTATGAGATGCCAGAAGATATTTTGAAAATACCAGAGATGGAGGAAGGGAGACTCCAAGCACTGAGGCCAACTGAGGCTACGTCTCCAGTCGGAGTTGCTGCCCTTTAGGAAAAACATAAAAACATGGCTGGCAGGGCAGGTATGGGGTACTGGCTGCACAATGACCCCAGCTTGCTGATGGGTTTGAGGCTCATCTCTCCCTTAATCTTTTAATCTTCTAGGCTTAGTTTAAATCTGATCTGTCATTGTAATTCGTTGATCTTTTTTAAAAAAACTTTAAAATTTTAAATCTTTTATAATTTTTAGATCTGAAGCTTTTAGGGAATGTTTTGATTTCTTTGTTGTTATGTTTAATGATATGTAAACTGCCCTGAGTCGCCCCAGTGAGAAGAGTGGTATATAAATACGAATAAATAAATAAATAAACTTAGTTTATTTTTTAAAAATATACTTCTTCTTTTAGTGCCAAATATTGGTTATCATCATGGCAATCAACCATGAGGATTGTCCTAGGAGCAATATAATGCAGAGATCTTCCATTTGCTTTCTGCATTGCAATGTGATATCCATATCACTGTTCCAGTTCTGCAAATTCCTTTCTGGTCCGATCCCTTATGGCACACAAAGTCCTCCTCAGCCCCAGTCCAGCACTGATGAAGCTTCTGCCCTCCATCAAGTAGGATTTCATTCACTTGGGGACAGTAGTGGGCAGCAAAAAGTTTTGCTACCACACTGTGGGCGGACCCTATGTCATGGGCAGAGCCTACGTCATGGGTGGAGCCTACATCATGGGCAGAGCCTACGTCATGGGTGATCTAGTCATACCTGCCATATGGCCATGTATACATCTGCAAACACAGGCAGCACTGGCTCTTTGGCTGTAAATGGAGATGAGCACTGCACCCTAGAGTCGGATATGACTGGCTTTTGAGCAAGGGAGACCTTGAACCACTTGCAGGGACAAAACCTGATGGGGCAGGGCAGGGAGGTGGGTGTGGCCACCCGATTTCACTAAACCCCCTGCTGAGAGGCCACCCAAATTTTGCTTTCCGGGGGGGGGGGGGGAACCTGTTGCTGCCCACCACTGCTTGGGGACCTTCACCCTTCTTTATGGACTTCATCACCCAAGGCTTCTAGTCCTCAGGGTTGTCAGATTAGTTAATCACTACCTGATGATCAGCATTGAGATGCTGGCAGTATGGTCTACTACTCCAGTGGTTCCCAAACATGTGTTCTTAGACTACAATTCCCAGAAGTCTTCAGTATTGGCTGTGCAGGCTAAGGCTTCTGGGAGCTACAGTCCAAGAACATCCAGGGAACATAGTTTGGGAAACACAGGTCTACTCTAATACCATAGCAGGCTAATTGGCCAGACCAGTAAAAATATACAAGGGACGAAAATCTTTTAATTTAAAAAAGAAACAGAGGGAAAGGAGACATGAAACAATCTCTCTCAACCTCCTGCATTGTTTTCTATCTGGATCAGGCCATCCACACTTGTTTTAGACCAAGAGGGGCAACAAATGGTATAACTCTGAAGCCCTATTCTATCTCTTTAATCCTTGGATTAACAAGGTATCCACCAGGAAATCCAGGTGCGAGTCCGTTTGCAAAGCAAGTTGAGCTCCCTCTTACACCATGTTTTAAAGACCAGGTGGAGAAGCCTGAATGACATCTTTTAGGAAACAGAGCAGGGATGGGTGAAAAATAGTTCACAGATACCCACAGGGTGGGCCTTTTGACCAGGGTGGCCACTTCTCCTCTTTTAGGAGGGACAGTTCTACATTCAAAGGCTGTCCTCGAATAATCCTTTGTTTTCCAAGTCACCCCAGTTTGAAGCATTGTCACCCGGCCCCTGCCTTCTTCACTCCAATGATGAAACACTGCATTTCTCTGATGCAAATTCTGTTTACATCATCTAAATCCCTTCCAATTTTCCATGCATGCATGCATACCAATGAGCACATACAACAAATGCATACCAGCATCCTCTTCCACCCAGCTTTTTCGTGACGCATGCTTTCCTTTTGGTTAATGCATCAGCAGGCACCCAAACCTTTTCTGTTTCCCTTTCTTCTGTTACACAAGATGTGATGCCTGTCAGGTTCTCGACATCAAATCTCTTGGGGAAAACAACATTTCCTCCTTTGCCAAGAATAAACTTTGCGATAATTAAAGGTTCTTCTGCCATGGTGCTATTTCCTGCCTGATTATTTCACCACTGAAAGTGATGCTATATTTAATCTTGTCTTCCCTACACAGAAATCTGATCATGAAAGCAGAGACAATCTATTTATTTGTGCTGTCACTCTCAGAAAGACACAAGATGGGGAACGGAGATCTGGGGGGGGGGGGGGGAGGACAGGACTCCTCTCCAAAATAATGAAAATACAAAATGCTGTGAACCATTGGTTTTACCTCTTCGTGGCAAAATCTCAAGAACTTTGACCAACCTCCAAGAAATGAAATTTCATAATTGAAGGCCAGGATCTAAGAAAGTGTCACAAATAACACAAACACTGGATTTGATTCAGCAGTTGGTAACAAACTAAATGGAAGCCATAGGAAGGAGAAGTCTTAGAAAAGGTGCAGTGAGATCAGTCTGAAAAGCCTGGGGAAAATAACATTTGGAAACTACAACTCCAAGAACCCAAAGAGTAACTTCCAAAGCTCTATCCAATATGTACCGTATTTGCCAGCATATAAGACACATTTTCCCCCTTTAAAATACACTTGAAATGGGGTGCGTCTTATACGCCAGCAAATACGGTATGTGGAATGGGCGCTCACTCAACGAGTATTCACTTGGACTGTGTTGAGTGCATCCAAAAAACTGGAGAGAGCCAAAAACTGAATATTAGAGCATGTACTTTGCAGGCAGGAAGTCTTGGGTTCAAATCCAGATTCTACCTACAGTTTTATAAAGGAACCTGAGTGGACTTTCCCATCACCTGCTAAACATGTTGCTCACTGGAACTATCATGAAGTAAACGGAAAAGGCTGCCTCAGTGGAAAAAAAATTGGGATATAATAAAAAGAACAACAAAGTTTTAATGATTGCTTTGTTGTGATCATATATTTAGTGCCAGGAATAGAGAGAGTCTCTTATAGCAATTTCTGCCTCAGATACAGATCTCTGTTGGGCTGTATGGACTACCTGTCACTGCCCCAGCACAGACGCACCTGCCGGCGCTCTCGGGACCCACCCCAGGCCAAGCTTGAAAAGGCTGCTACAGCAGTGGGTGGGTGGGCTCAGGGCTGATGCCGCCCATGGACTTTGGCCTCGGCAGGGGCGAGGAGGGCCTCCAGACATGAGCGCCCGGACCACTGCACCTGCCGGCACGCTTGAGCCCTGTCCCTCTCCGTGTTTGGAAGTTCTGTTATGGCCGTTATTGTAGCGGGCAGCTGCCGCCACTCTTGTAATTTGCCTGTGGCTGGCCGGGGGGGGGGGGGAGGAGAGGCTATTATAGGATTGTGTTGGGGTATATTATTATATTATTTTGTATGTAGAAATTTTTATTACTTTGTATATTGGTGTATTGTATATTGTGTATATTATTTATTTACCATGTGAGCTACCCAGAGTTGGGTTTTCCTGATTGGGCAGCATATAAATAGGACAATTAAATTAAATTAAATTAAACTTTGGCCTGCCCTTGTAGAAGGAAATAATACAAAACTAGGTGAACAAATAATCTGACACAGCAAAAGAGTTTTTCCTGTCTTCTAAACCAGGGGTGCCCAAACTTTTCAGACCATGGGCCAGTCACGTGGTTACTCCCACGGGAAGCGGAAATAAAACGCGCTTTGCGACCTGTTTTGCAAGATATGTTTTGCAACGGGATGAGATAGATTTTTAGACTGCCATTTTCTCTGCTTAAACCAGGGGTGCCCAAACTATGGCCTCCAGGCTGGATCCGGCCTGACACCAATTCATCCGGCCCATCACACTTGTCGCTCCCGGAAGCGGAAGTACGAGCGCATTTTACTTCCGCTTCTGGGAACGACAAGGGTGTTCGTGGCTGGATCCGGCCTACTGGACATAGTTTAGCCACCCCTGTTCTAGGCTGTCCAGGTTCAAATGTTCACAAGGAGATCATGATGGAGAGAGTTCCTCACCTTTCCTGGATCTTTCACATAATTTAGTACATTAGAGGTCTTGGCCGTATTTACAGTTTTCCCTAAAAACATCTTTTAACTTTGCTTAGTTTTAATCTCTTTTAATAGTAATTTTAGACAGGATTTTATATTGTGTTTTATGTCTCTTTTGAAGCTTTGTTAGCTGCCCTGGGTCTCTTTGAAGAGGGTGGCATAGAAGTCTGATTAAATAAATAAATAAATAAATAAAACATATCCATTGAAACCCCTGGGAACTGTAATTACAAAACAGCTAACAGTTTAGCTCAGAAGAAGTTACTCTTTTTGGACTATAATTCCCAAATTTGCCCAGTCAGGGTAGCCACGTTGATCACTGGAATTCTGTGAATTGCAGTGTAGTAAAATAGTTTTCCCAAATTTTGATTCTGTGAAAGGGTTACAGTCAGACTGCAGCCCTCTAAGATGCTGAGAAGCTACTACCTGACCTCACCATGCAGACTGGAAAAGGCTGATGGGAACTGGACTTCCACAGTTATCTGGACAGCTACAGATTGCACTAAAACTGTCATTCTCCACCCAAATTTACTGGGCCAGATAAATTCAGGTTGCCCTCATACCCATGTGGGATATGTTCTGATACCTACCGCAGATACCTGCATCAGCGGATAACAGCAAACTCTATTTTATATTGCAGGCAGTAGCCTCTAGTGGCCAGCTATGGTAATGCACCATATAAATACGTATAGATTAGGTTTTTTAAGATGTTTTTATTAAATATTTTAGACCCATGGATTACTGAAACTGTGGCTATTCAACTTGCAGATATGAGGGTGTGTGACCTGTACTGTCTCCAATTGGTTTAAATTATCTGCTCATAACCACAGAAACCAGGGAAAGGCTGAGCAGAAAGTCCCAGTAGTTGAGGATAGGGAAGACTTTGTGGATCACACAAAACTCTTCTGCTATTCCTGCCACAGTTTATTAATCCAGCTGCGTGGGAACATGCAAAATGTACATGTACTGTACTGTACTGTACTGTCAATTTGCACACTTTATTCAGGTTTGTTTGCTCCACAACACACATAGAGTCAGTTATTCTTCACCAGCAAACCTGCTACAAAGCAGCAAATAAGCACAGTTCACTCGAAATGCCAGGGGAAAATGGCCAAGGTCTTTTTGGCCTTGCTGTCAGATGAACTGACAAGGTACATGCTCCCCCCCCCCCCCCGTCCCTTAGATCCTTCATACTTAAACACAACCTCTCGAAATAGTCAGCTACGATCTGACCGCTCCAGACCAAGTGAACATGGGGGCATAAGTCCTTTCTCCAGTCAACCATACTGGGTAGAAAACTGTTTGCCAGGCTAGACTCCTGGACTATCAGCTGCCTTTCATACTATCTTCTGACTTGACTGCACCTGTCGAGGACCTGGAGCTCAGAACTTAGTTTCCATTAGCAAGCGATATGCACATTTTAGAGAGGATGTAAGCCTCCCTTCTCCACTCACCAGTTGATTTCGTTGTAGTCATTGTGAACTTCCCACCAGAAATAAAACCAGATGAGTGTCAGGAAGAAGGAAAACATGAGGATGAAGAACCAAAGGCGTTCCCACTGGGAAGACAAAATAACAGAGGGAAGAATTGTGTTACGAGCCCTGTTTGAACATCTACAAAAGCATGCTCCCATGAACATCTCACGGCATTTCCAGAAAGCTATGGCTTAGTCACTCCTGCAGCTATATTTCCCCACAATGTCTTTGTCACCAGAAGAAACCTGAAGAGCTTGAAAACTTGTAGAGTGGAACCTCAGTTAACCTAATTAATGCATTCTCTGGGACATTTCTTACAGCGAAAATTACTTTAACTGAATTTCCCATAGGAATGCATTGACTCCAATTTCCCATAGGAATGCATTGAAAACCTGTTATTGTTACATTTACTACATTTTATTTGTATGCCGCTCACTCGACAATGCGACTCAGGGCAGCTCACAAACCTATTTAATACACTATATATCATGAAACATTTAAAAAGTCTAAAAAATTCCAAGTCAATCACAGAAGAGTCCATGGCCTAGACTAACCAGGGGGCATTGTCCGCCCCCCCCCCCATCCCAATGGCCAAGTCCCCGGCACCAAACAGCATAACCCCTGGCCGAGGGTGGAGCCCAAGGACGGGAGCAGCGTCCTCTGCCGCCCAGTCGCAGCGGCTTTTCAACCCCAGCCATGGGTGGGGCCCGGGGTTGACGGCATCCTCTGCTGCCCGCGGCCGCAGCGGATCTTCAACCCATTAAAATCCATTTTTAAAAAATCCGTAAACCAAGCCACTAAAAAAATTCCATAAACTGAGCAGCGGCTCTTCAACCTCTTTAATCTGTTCTGGAAAAAAATCCGTAAACCAAGCCACTATTTTCTATGGATTTCTTTTTGTTATGTGAATATTTTGCTAGCCGAGCTGTTTGTTAACCGAGGTTCTACCAAATTTTGTGACTGTTCACTTATGTATATGTAGAAGCAAGTTGTAAATCTGGCAGGTCTGTAACGTAACTGCCTTGAGAGGTGGCGAGCACTCCAACACTGGAAGCATTCAAGAGAGAATTGGACAATCATCTGTCACATCTGCTTCCATTGAGTTTCCTGCATTGAAGAGGAGGTTGGACTTGATGGTCTAAAACAGTGATGGTGAACCTTGGCACTCCAGCTGTTCTTGAACTTCAATTCCCAGAAACCCTGATCACCAGGAGTGTTGGCTTGGGGTTCTGGTATTTGAAGTCCAGAAACACCTAGAGTCCCAAGGTTCACCATCATGGCCCTAAAAGACCAACTGCCCCTGCCTTTCCAACTAGTTAAAAGCAAAGCAATTACACATATATACTGTACTCCCCCTTAGCACTTAGTGCACTCTCTGGGTAGTTCACAAGTTAATTACCATTTTGCTTCCAACATGCTGGGGACTCATTTTATTGACCTCGGAAGGATGGAAGGTTGAGTCAACCTTGACCTGTGGTCAGAATTGAACTCACAAGCTTTTGGTTGCAGGACAGCAGTTTAACCACTGAGCCATCTGAGCTTATTCTATGATTCTAAATCAACTCTGACTTATGGCACTGTTCTTTGGAAAAGTCTCTAAAATGTCTTGTCTTCACCAGGCCTGCTCAACTCAAGGGGAGGTGACTTTTCTGTGCTACCTTGATCTGCATTCAAAACCAGCAAAGGGCAAATTTGAGACATAACTCAAGGAAGGGGACTGCGGTGGCTTAGTGGTTGAGACACTGAACTTGACAACTGGAAAGTTGGCAGATCAGCAGTTCAAGACCCAAGTGCTGCGTGATCGAGTGAGCTTCCATCTCTGTCCTAGCTCCTGCCAAACTAGCAGTTTGAAAGCAAGAAATTGCAAGTAGATAAAGAGGTACCACTTTGGTGGGAAGGTAACAGTGTTCCATGCATTCCAGTGTCTAGGCATGTCTGCACATGTCCACAGAAATGTCTACAGATGCAGACATTGCCAGCTTTTTGACTAAAAACGGACATGAGCACTGAGCCCTAGAGTTGGATACAATTGGCTTTCAAGCAAGGGCAACCTTTACCTTTACCTTACTCAAGTAAGGTCCTGCCACCCTTACTAAAGAAAAAAATTAAAAAAGGATGTTATTTGCATTTCACATTTCCATGCAAATATTTGCCTCCCTTCTCCTGCCTGGAATGTGTCATACCCTCTGTCACAACCCTGTTATACAGCTGTGATGGACTGAAGGCCCCAGAGGGTCCTTTCCATTAGCTGACTGCTGGGAAACTCATGTCAAATCCTCTCTTGGGGGCCCTTTATGCCTCCCATTTCACCCTGCATTGCAGACCCCATAGTTTTATAAAAGGCATGAGAAATTAATGAGATGAGTGAAATATGGAAGGGGTGGATATTGCAAAAAAGTCCCAAGTTAGAATTTATTCCCCATTAGGAACCGTATCTCTTAGGCCAATACAGCCGTGACAGGTTTACAACCTCATATATTTGCCAAGTCTACGCAGCTTTCGTCACCGCTGCTGAAAGATGGAGCAGTTAGTCACCCAGCCGTTACTTCATTAAGATTTCTTACCCATCCATCTGAAAGGATTAATAAGGGACTCCTGCATCAAAACAGTAAATCTGACACTTCTAAGAGGCAAAACACACTTCGGTCTCTTCCAGTTGTAATGAGAGTAGAACTTGGACACTTGGATGGATGCTTCCTGGAGGTTGAAGGGCCCAACCCCCAATAGTTTCCCCATGTTTGACCAGAAGCCATTTTTTTTTCCAAAAGAAAGCTTAAGGATTCACATCTGCTGACTTCAGAGGGAAACGCAATCCAGTGTTCCTTTAGCCAAACTTCCTTCCATCCATCAGTCAGACAGCAATTCAGCTGTATAAAGGTAAAGGAGTTCCTTGCTCGAAAGCCACTCATGGCCAACTCTAGGTTGTGGCATTCATCTCCATTTACAGCCAAATGCCAGAATGCATGGAATATTGTTACCTTTCCTGCCAAAGCAGTACCTATTAATCTACTTGCAATTTCTTGCTTTCAAACTGCTAAGTTGGCAGGAGCTGGGACAGACAACATCAGCTCACTCCATCACACAGTACTCAAGTTTCAATCTGCTGACCTGCCAGACTTCCAGTCATCAAGCTCAGTGTCTTAACTATTAAACCACAGTGTCTCCCTATGTGTCTATAATTTATTTTTATTTATTTAGATTTTTATACCAGCCCAATCAATAGGCTCTCTGCTGTGTACACAGTCCAGCGAACACCTCACTGGCTGCTCAGCAAAACTTAAAAACAATATAAAAACCCTTCAATAAAACCTCAGATGAGCCAAAAAAGAGAGCTTGCTGGCAATCCCAGCCCCCAGACCCGTTCCGCTAACCATGTTTTCAATTATCTCCTAAACGGTAGCAACTGGGCCTGGAGCCATAATTCTACCGGGAGGAGGTTCCATAATGTGGGGCTATGACCGAGAAGGCCCTTTTCCTCATGCTGGAGAGGCACGCCTCCCCAACAGATGGTATACGGAGGGTGTCCTCTCAGTTTGCTGTCGTGGGACAGGTCGATGTCCTAGGGATGATGCGGTCCCTGAGGTATCCTGGTCCGCTACCATGAAGTAACATGCACATTAATCTGAGTGGTTACAAAATCAGTAAGACAACAGTCCATACACATACCCAAGCAACCAAACCCTGGGCATAATTATTTCATAGAATAATTACAATCTGAGCTCAATGGTGGTAATAAAAGAAGCACATCAACTTAGTGTAGGAGGGAATTTTTTTAAAATCCTTTAAATTAAATTAAGATCGATGCTTCTTGGGTTTTTTTCTTTTCTTTTTAGCATACGTGTGTGTTTTACACAAGCCTATATAAATGCAGTTTAATATTCTTCTATTGATTGCTTCTCCATCCTGGTCTTTTAATCAATCAATCTACTGCTGGGTCCTCTTGTGTAAACTGGAAAAATAAGGTAGAGACACAGAGGCTGAAAGCCTGTCACTTTAATGAAGAAAGTGGCATTCACATAGGGCAACTGAATCAATGGAGATATGATCTGTCAACTCCTCTGTAGGTTCCACTGACCTACTCCAGCTGCAATTTAGCAAATCCCTACTGGTCCAATGGGCCTAGTCTAGTGTGATTTACTAGACTTGTTTCCCCAGTAACAGGATTTCAGCCAGAGTTAGTTAGTTAGTTAGACTTAGACTAGATTTCCTTCAAAATTCTTTAATAAATAAGTAAACAAACAAAACAAACTGCTGTCTGAACAACCCTATGAACTAGATTCGAAAGGAAGGAAGGAAGAAATTGTGTCTTTTAGTCTACAAGCCGTCAGGATTTCCTATTCTACAATACATGAATATAGATAATCTGTTGATCCTGAGCCAGGCAAAAAAAAAGCAGCAGGTAGAGTCTAAGGACACTACCATCAGGGATATAGTTTGTGAATTCAATGTGTTGAATTATGCTCATTAGTTCATTTATTTCTTTAATTTCATTCATTAGTTAGGGGCGATGTTTCAAATGGGGAAAAATAAAGACATTATGTTCATAAAATTCATTTATTGATGCTGTCAGTGAAACTTTTGAGAGGCAGCTTCCGAGTGCAGTGACGTAATCGCTTTCCATTTCCGGCCACTGGGTCTTTCAGTCAGTGATCAGTTGTTGGTGAGCCAGCTGCCGGCGAAAATTTCACTTTTTCGAGGCACATTTTCCTCAATACTGTATATACCGGTATATCTTTGTGGTTGATAATGGCTCCGGCGTCTTTCTTCTTCACATGATGCAGGCAAACTCTATCAACCTCGAAAGTGGTCCTGGTTGGTTTCAAACAGATTTCCCTTTTATTTTAGTGTTTTTGTGCTGCTGGTCGTGGGGTTTTTTGTAAAAAGCTTCATAGAAAATTTTCCCAAAGTCCGATCCAAATTCTAATAGTATCACCGAAAAGGTTATTTTATCCTCCATCCAACACACTTCGGATCACTTCGATCGGTTGAGTGGTTTGGTCGCTGGCTCACTGACAAACGACACACACCCTGTAAAAATGTCACTTTTCGGAGGCAACTTTCGAAAGTTATGATGTCATCGCTTTGCATTTTTGGCCTTTGGGTCTTACCATTCCTTAAAGTTGCAGAGGCGATATTTCATATGACATAAACATTAGTTTCATCAGTGCATTAGTTTTGGTGTGGCAACTTGTCGAAAGTACACGGTTTTCGTTACATAGCAAACGCTGTCAGACCACCCTACTGAAACATAAGACATTCATCGAATTCACATCAAAAAGCTAATATGAATGTAAAATGTATTTACCATTGGGTGCATCCAAGTCATCTCCAACCTATAATAACCCTATGAATGAGAGATCTCCAAAATATCCTGTCCTCAACAGCCCTACTCAGTTCCTGCAAACTCAAGGATATGGATTGGAAATCAGATGACAGTCAAGGGCCACATATTGTTTAAAAAGGCATAAATAGGCAAGAGGAAAGGAACATTCAGACGGTGCAGAGATTTCTACTTTTTCAAGACATCCCCCCATAAATTGAAACATTGGGATTGTGAAATATTTTCTTGCAGAATATTTAATACAATAAAACAAATGGAGGTATACAAATGCCACCACCCTGCCTCTGAGTCTTCCAAATTGATTTTTAAAATTCAGCCACAGTGAGTGTTTTTATGTAATGCTGCATACACGCTCAGCTTGTTCCAGTTCATGTGCTCCAAGGACAAACTGTACAGTACAACTTTTCAAATGCAAGGGGGGGGGGAGAGAGAGAATTCATCTGCCTTCAACAGCTGCAGTCTTATTCACCAAAGAAAGGAGAAAAGATTCAGTCTCACCTTGGCTTGTAATTTTCTAATTATTGACACTTGATCTAGAAGACATGCAAGAAGGAGACCATACTTTGATTGGATCACTTTAAAAATCTAACATTGCACGAGCTTTCATGGTTCAAGATCACTTCTTCAGGCATGCATCAAATTCTTGTGGCTAGGGCAGGGAAATTATCAATGAAAGTCCCAAACGTTCATGGCATGATGTTTTCTGCCAGGGTCCCATTCTTAGAAATGAACTATGAAAAAGGAGTGGAGTGCATCTGATTCTTTCCCCATTCAGCAAACACAGGAAACCAGGTACAGTATCTGCTAATTGCTCTCTCCCAAATGGCCTTTTGCAGCTGGAGCGTCTTTTGTGGCCAGATGAGAGCAATGCAAACTCCAGGGCCCTCCATCAGGGATCTAGAAGCTGAGAGGTTCTTGGTCCATAAGGTTAAAAAAGGATATCAGGTTGGCAAAAGGACTGACATTTTGTGTTTTTTCACCATTTTCATCTAAAGCACACAATTTTTGCTACTATGGACTCAACATTTCTGGAAACGATGCATCACTAAATTTATTGCATTTAACAGGAAGAAAGTGCTATGTCATCAAAGCTCATGGAACTGCTCATGTCTGCATTTATGCAAAAGAGAAATAAAGAGAATATTGCAGATGGTGCTGCCTTAGGCAGGTTGACACATAGGGAGAGATGCAAAGATACCCAAATGTTTGGGGAAAGGTGGAAATTTATAACTGAGACAGTACAGGTCACACACACAAACCCCATATTCCCAGGTTTAGTATCCATGGTTTCTATTATCCACAAGTCTAAAAATATTCAATATAAAATCCCTGAAATACATTGTTGTGCTACCAGAGCTGGCCACTAGAGGGTACTGTCTGCATTGTGAAGATAGGGTTTGCTGTTATCCACAGTTTCAGATATCCATATACCTGTAAACTAGTACCTCAGATAACGATAAGACTTGGTTCCACAAGTCTCATCATTATCCAGTTTTTAATGTGTGATGCATTGATCACACAAAGTTAAAAAAAGCCTGTTTCCTTTCTGAAGAATCCCCACTGCCCTTTCCAAAGAGGCAGGTGGATCGCAGCATGCAATCGGCGCTTGGGTTGGGAGTTGAACCAGGGTATGTGCAGCACCCGGGTAGGTTGGGGGATGTCGGAAACAGCACAAATTGGGTCCCCCGACCTTGCCAGAGGCGGCAGGGGTGGTGGAGAGCCTGAAATGAGTGAAAAAAACTCTGTTGTGATGGAGGTTTTTTCACCCATTTCGGGCTCTCCACCGCCCCTGCCACCTCTGGCAAGGTTGGAGGACCCAATCTGCACTGTTTCCGACATCCCCCAACCTACCGAGGCAGTGCTACAAAGTGTTTCCCCCAATGTTTTGCCTTGCAACACCACCTAGGATGGTCGGGGGATGTAGGAAACAGCACAGTTTCTCCCCCAACACCCCACCAGTCCCAGAGATCGCACACTGGGACTGCTAGGGTATTGGGGGAGAGATCGGCGCACACGTGCAGTTTCCCCCCAATACCCCAGTGTGCGATCGGATCACCAGTTTGGTTTGGGGACGAATGGGTGCATGCGCCTTCCCCCTCAACCAAACCACCAATCTGAGCGGAAATCTCTGCCCCAAAGCCCACAGAGCGGGTCTCCAGCCCTCTGGGCTTTGGGGCCGAGATCAACATTGGGGAATTTGAGACAAAAGTTTGCATTGCACAATGTTCTGTTAACATTGTGCGATGCAAATGTTTGCTTCAAATTCCCCAACATTATCTGATTTTAGCATTATCCAGTTTTAGCATTATCCAGGGCAATCGTTATCTGAGGTATTTCTGTATAGGTAATTGTGCTGTTTGGTTTACTTATGAGATTTTAAAATACAGGAGTCACAGTTTGTGCAAGCAAAATTGTGAGCATGCCCTATTCCAAAGAAAAAGTTAAAAGAGTTGCCCCCCCCCCCCATCAAATGTAATGCACATTATTTTGTGTCGGAAATATTAATTTCTGACACAAATTTATTATTAGCAGGCATCTGTACTAACCCACCCAGGCAGGCACTGTTGCTGCACGGTGGTGCTACACAGAGTGTCTTGTTTGAGAATAGTCCAGATATCACAGTCCAAAAGGCAAGCCGAGGTCTGTTTACTGGTAGTCCGAGTCAGTAGTCTAATCCAAAGGGAATCCAGGGCCGTCGTCAGGGCTGGCAGAGAAGTCAGGGTGACAGCAGGCAGGTCAGGTAGTCTAGAGTCAGGCAGGATGCCAGTCTTTGCACGAGAGTTGTATTGACGGTGACAGGCTGCAAGAAGCTTGCTTACAAGCCTCCCAGCTAATCAGTACTGTATCAGCTGGGAGCCTTCTTTGTGCTTCCCTCTAGCCTGCCTGCGTCTCAGGTGTAGCTCTTTCCTGGACCTCTCCCTGGCTGAGGGCTGATCACTATCAAAGCCAGACTCCTGATCTGACAGGTCAGCTGCTGGGGAAAACAGTCTTTGGCCAGGCGCAGGCTGAGATGCCTGGCTCAGGGCATCTTCAGGCTCAGGTGTAGACGGAACTGGGCTGGGCATAGGGAGCGGCCCCTGATCCAGGTCTTCTTCGGAGTCGGAGGAGGGCTGGATCACAATAGCATCTCCCAATTTAGTGTTTGCTCATGAAGATGCAAAACCCCAGTTAAAGAACACATCTTAGACCTAGTTATTGTACATACCTAGAGTAAAATAATAATTATACATCTGTCAGCAATTTGGTTCTCACTTAAATCTTCCAGGCTTTTCTAGGTCTAAACTGTTCAGAAGATATTTGTCAGTCTCACCTCTTTCTGTGACCACCATGCTGGATTCCAAGAGTCTCACACTATTCTCAAATAAAACCAGTCTCACCCCCTCAGGGTCAAATATATTTCTTCAATGAATATTGATTTTTACAAGTTTAAGACTCCTATGTCGGCAGAATTAACACTGTGCAGGTATTTTTGAAGAGCATATGTTTCAAGACATATTAAACCCCATGGCTCAGAGGAAGGTGGGCCAGAAATGCAATAATGCAATCATTTATTCTTGAAATTTCCCTTCCACTTCCAGTAAGACTTTCTGAGCTGCTATTTTACCCAGTAACAGATGTTTTAGGAAGAGCTGGATCTGCTGGGTGGCCTGCAGGCTCCACACACATAGGTGGTGAGCGAGCGAGAGAGAGAAATCAGACCTTATTTTGTCCAGACGTCTGTCAAGAAAAAGCCTGAAAAAAGGCTCTTCTTCTTCTGCCACAGGTAAAGGTAAAGGTAAAGGATTCTCTTATTCAAAAGCCAGTCGCATCGGACTCTAGGGTTCAGTGCTCATCTCTTTTCAAAGCTGAACAGCCAGCGCTGTCTGCTTCTGCAGACGTTTCCGTGGTCATGTGGCAGGCATAACTAGACAACAGAGCACACGGAATGCTGTTTACCTTCCTACTGAAGTGGTCCCTATTTATCTACTTGCAATTACTTGCTTTCAAACTGCTAGGTTGGTAGGAGCTGGGACAAAGCTCATTCTGTCCTGCAGTACTCAGGAATCGAACTGCTGACCTCCTGCCTTCCAGTCAGCATCTTAGCCACTTGAGCCACTGCAGCCCCTCTCTTCTGCCATATCCGAATCTGAATATAGGTGATCCTCATGGCAGTCAGCCATGAAGACTGTCCTGAGAATATAATGCAGTGGCATTGCAGCATGACACCAATAGTACCACGGATCTAGTTCCATGAGCGACTTTGTGCTCCTGAGTCCTTTTAGCACGCAAAGTCCTCCTCAACCCCAGGCCAGATTTAATGAAACTACTGCTCTCCATCAAGATGGATTCAAGTGGGATTTAATCCACTTGGGGACCATCACCCTCCCCTCTGGACTTTGCCACCCAAGGCCATGAAGCTTCCAGGTTGTCAGGCAAGTTAACTGCCTCCTGACACTCAGCATTGAGTCTCTGGCAGTATGGTCTACTCTATTACCATAGCAGCATAACCTGGCCAGACAGACAGGCTACCCAAAGTAAAGCAAAATTCCAAGCACCCTTCTTTGGCTCAGTTAATATTGCACAGAGAACTGCTGATTGAATGATTATGATGATGATGCTCCACTGAGACTGTACATCAAACAGAGAAACAGAGCTGGGTATTTTTCTAGTAATAGCTCCAGTGATGATAGTTTCATTAAAGGAAATTCCATTTTGGGGAAGGCTTTCCACGGAGCCCAGCTTTCCACATTTTGGGGAAGAAGGGTTTTTTTTCCCTTCTGTGTCCTGAACAAACCATTAACTGCCAAAATGAAGCCACTTTCTTCACTTTGTCATTACCCAAACCCAAGTCCTCATCAGTGCATGTCTCTAGCAGCAATCGGCAGACCAGTAAATGAGCCAATCGATTCTGTATCTCTCCACATTCACACAGTGTGTTGTTGCCCGCCAGCAGCCCCCACTTGAGCATGTTACTCTTGCATTTAGGGACTCCGACCCTCAGCCTATTGAGGGTCCTCCAAGCGATGTAGGGGAGGTTGAGTTCTTCAGCCATATCCTCCTTTAATGTTCTTCTTTGTCCTGTGAGCTCCTTCCTCCATCTTCCAACTTGGTTTTGCTCTTGACTAACCTCAAGAATGTTTGGTCTTGCCATAAAGCTCTTCCTGGATCTGAGCTGGCGGTACACAGAAGGAGCCTCCACGAAGATTGTGAACACACCCTGGACAACAACCTTGTCAGCTATTCCTTATAACACCAGATCAGACCAAAGGGGAAGAAGGTAAATGCTACCATCTGCAAAAAAGATGTTGCCACTGATTTTTCCAATGGCTGGGGTTTTTTTTAAACTGGGATCTGACACACATTTTCTTTCTTTGACATCACATCTTCACCCAACGAGGCCAAGACAGCATACACAGATGCCCCCCACTTTTTATTTTATCATGGGATAGACCCAAGGATCACCCAACACGCTTTGTTACTAAGCAGGAATGTCAAGCCAGATTCCCAGAGTCCAGCTCACTAAGCTCTACATCAAGCTTTGCAACCTATGGCCTGTGGGCCAGACATGGCCTGCAGCGCCATTTCACGTGGTCCACCGCCCTCACTCCTGCCACTTCTGCTGCCGCCACCAGAAGCAGCAGAAATGGCAAAAACAGGCAAAAACACTGACATAAATGCACCTGCGGCTGTCATAAATGCATTTACCACAGCCATGGGTCCATTTGCAGTAGCGTGTACGGCAGGAGGAACCACGTGTCCTGCCTGCTCAGCTGTCTGAGGGGCGTCCAGCTCACGGTGCAAAAAGGTTGAGAACTCCTGTTCTATATCCTAAACAAGGGCACTAAGCAGGACTGTCCCAAAACTGACCAAGTGGGGTAAAGGTAAGGTCACCTTTGCTCAAAAAAACAGTTACATCTGACTTAAGGTTGACTCAGCCTTCCCTCTTCCAAGGTCAGTAAAATGAGCACTCACCGTGTTTGGGGCAAAATGCTAATTCACTTGTGAGCCACCCAACAAGTGCACTAAGCGCTATGGGGCGGCATAAAAGTGCCCTTGCTTTGCATCTCCTTGCTTCTGGTAAAGTCTGTTAATTCTACCATGCAACATGTAAGAAAGAAAACGCATCCAGATAAAACTTTAACTGAACCCCTCGGAAGGTGTCCTTTCAGCATGCAGAAACATTTTTGTTTGGCCTCAGCTTTTCTCAGTCACAGCTGGGGCTGCAGAGCCCACAAAAACCTCTGCCAGGTGAAATGGCAGCCTTTGAAGGCATCACAAAATTCTCAGGTTGTTTTTGCTGCAGCCGACTGACACCCAGGGACCCTGGTGGCTTAGCAGTCAAGACACTGAGCTTGAGTTTATTTTGAGATGTCTTTGTTGGTTGTCTCTTTTGATTTGTTGCGTGTCCTGTCATGTTATTTGATATGTGCTCGTACACCATCCAGAGTGGGATACCATCCAAATGGGCGGCATAGAAATGCAAATAAATAAATAAAGGTCAGCAGTTTGAGTCCCAAGTGAGCTCTCGTCGTTTGTCCCGGCTCTGGACAACCTAGCGCAGGGGTTCCCAAACTGAGGCCCACAGTACCATTTCATGCGGCCCTCCGGCCCTCCAAGGGCATTTGAGAAACAAACTGGCCGCCCCTTTGAAACTGTTGGGACAAAATGGCTGCCCGCATCATGTAGGCAGTGCAAAGTGGCCATCTGGCCCTCGAAGTTGAGTGAGAGAGTGTGACCCGGCCCCCAGCTTGAACAGGTTGGGAACCCCTGACCTAGCAGGTCAATTGCAAATAGATCAATAGGTACTGCTAGAGCAGGAAAGGTAACAGTCTTCTGTGCCTACCACATGACCATGGAAACATCTGCAGGTACAGACAGCACTGGCTCTTTGGCTGTAAATGAAGATGAGCACCAACTCATCTCCATTTACAAACATTAATTTTTTTTAATGTTAAGGTTTTGTAGATTTTATATTTGTTTTTAGATAGTAAATGGGTACAGCAGGGGGTAATATTGCTATGTTTTTAAGGGTTTTAAAATTGTTTTATATTGGTTTTAACTTGTGTACACTGCCCAGAGTCCATTGGATAGGGCGGTACAGTTGTACCTTGCTTAAAGAGCATAATGCGTTCCACAGGATTGCTCTTTAAGCGAGTTTGCTCTTTAAGCGAAACACCATTGTAAGTGACCAAGTGTGGGGGGGATTGTGAACCCCAATTTATTTGTTAAGTGGGTTTTTGGTTGGTTTTATTTGTTAAGTGAAGCGAACATGCAGAGAAAATTCTGCTCTTTAAGCAAGTTACTCTTTAAGCGAAATGCTCTTTATGCGAGGTTTGACTGTATATAAATCTATTAAATTAAATTAAATTAACTCCCTAGAGTTGGATATGACTGGCTTTTGAGCAAAGGAGACCTTGTGCTTGGCATGACTGACATAACAATACACAGGAAAAAGCCAAACTCGGAGAACTTTCCCTTTGCTCTGTTCTAAGCTTGGCAACCACGGCATACTGTGACGCTTGCTTCTAGTTTTCAGTGCACCCGTTATTCCCCTAAAGAAGACAGTGCCACTTTCATTGCGGCCCCCCCCCCCAATTCTCCTCACCCCAAAAGCCCTACAAGACTCTCAAGCGAAGAGCAAGAAATCCAGCAGGAAAGCTTGCCAAAGCTGAGAAAAGGAGAAAGTGGATTTTCTGCAATGCTTTCTGAAGGGCGGAAAGGATGAAGCCAGAAGAGGGCAAAGGAGGACAAGCAAATGTTAAGGAAGTGGCTGGGCTTATTAAAGAGTTATCTGCTTTGTTCTTCTTGTCGTGTTAAGGAGGACGACATATGGAAGAACAAGCCGGGAAGGGTGAACGGGCGCCTGCCAACGGAGCAAAATAAGCAAAGCAAGATAAAGGTCTTCCGGCACCACAGCAGGGAACAGAGGGCGCAAAGAGGATTCAAAACTGCAAATACTGGAGCAAATAAAAAAGGCAAAGGGAAAGGTCTCCTTGAAAGCCAATCATATCTGAATCTAGGGCGCGGTGCTCATCTCCCAAAAGCCAGTACTATCTGCATCTTCAGACATTTTCAAAGTCATGTGGCAGGCATGACTAGATGCCAGAGCACACAGAACACTGTTACCTTTCCCGCCAAAGTGGTACCTATTTATCTACTTGCAATTTTTTTGCTTTTGGACTACGAGGTTGGCAGGAGCCGATGATGGGAGCTCAACCTATCAGACAGCACAGGGGTCTCAAACTGCTGGCCTTCCGGGTTGTCAAGCTCAGCATCTTAACCACTAAGCCACTGTAGCCCTGGAGCAAATATTCCACCACAAATGAGGAAACCCCCATTATTCAACCTGTTCTCCAAAGGAGAACAAACAAGAGACACCAGCTGAAACTCTGGAACTTACTGCCACAAGCAGGAGCAGGTGGGCAGGTAATGTGCCCTCATGGCTTACTGGAAGTTCTACCTCATTTCCACCCGCCTTAGAAACCCCTAAGGTTCACCTTGGAGAAAATGGCTAGACTGGAAGACTTAGCTAGACCAAGCCCCACCCAGACTTCCTGTCCCTACCCTGGGGCTACCTGGGAGGATCCTGAACAGGAATATTGGGTGGAGCAAGGCCAAATTAAGTCTCAAGATCTTTCCCTTTAAAACTGGGGTTCCCAACCTTTTCAAGCCAGGGGGCAGTTCACCCTCTCTCAGTCAGCTTCGAGGGCTGGACGGGCATTTTGTCTCACCTGCACAATGGGGGTGGCCACTTTGTCCCAACAGCTTCAAAGGAGGTGGCCATTTTGTTCCTTGAATTATCTTGGAGGGAATGAGGGCCACATGAAATGATGCTGTGGGCCAGTCCTGGCCAACGGGCCTTAAGTTAGGAACCCCTTCTTTAGACCTTTATCCCAGGTGAACCACATTTAGGTATCTGTTAGGTTGGGAGTCTGGTGGCTGCTGAAGTTGACTGAACCAGGGGTACCCTAATCCAGCCCCCTGACACCAATTCACGCGGCCCACACCACCCTTGTCACCCCTAGAATTGGAAGTAAAACACGACCATATAGGCATGTTTTGCTTCCACTTCCAGGAGCGACGAGGGTGGTGTGGGCCAGGTGAATTGGCATCAGGGGACCGGATCCATCCTATGGGCTGTAGTTTGGGCATCTCTGGTTTAAGCAGAGAAAATGGCAGCCTAAAATCTGTCTCATCCTGTTGCAAAACAGATTGCAAGACACATTTTACTTCCACTTCAGGTGGGAGGAACCACATGACCGGCCCGCTGAACCACATGACCAGCCCATGGCCCCAAAAGTTTGGACACCCCTGGACTAAACTTAGGAAGAACATTCTGACAGTAAGAGGTGACTGATAGAAGAACATAAAATTAAAAAAATTGTTAAAAAGAAAAGTAAAGTCTGAAAAATACTGGAAGACTTTTAACAACTGATAAAAGCATCCAGTGGTTAGACAAGAAGAAGAAGAAGAAGAAGAAGAAGAAGAAGAAGAAGAAGAAGAAGAAGAAGAAGAAGAAGAAGAAGAAGAAGAAGAAGAAGAAGAAGAAGAAGAAGAAGAAGAAGAAGAAGAAGAAGAAGAAGAAGAAGAAGAAGAAGAAGAAGAAGAAGAAGAAGAAGAAGAAGAAGAAGAAGAAGAAGAAGAAGAAGAAGAAGAAGAAGAAGAAGAAGAAGAAGAAGAAGAAGAAGAAGAAGAAGAAGAAGAAGAAGAAGAAGAAGAAGAAGAAGAAGAAGAAGAAGAAGAAGAAGAAGAAGAAGAAGAAGAAGAAGAAGAAGAAGAAGAAGAAGAAGAAGAAGAAGAAGAGCAACCACAACAGCAGCAACCACAACATATCACTTCAGCGGTGGTCGACTTCCCATTGTAAGTTTTTTTCAAGTTGAGTTTGAATGATTGTCTGTCAAAGATGTTTAGCTATGGAATTTTGCACTATTTTAGTCGATTGGACTTGGTTTAATGCAGTGATGGTCAACCTTGGCACTCCTACTGTCCTTGAACTTCAACTCCCAGAAGCCCAAGTCTCTGTGAATCCACATGAATGGGTTTAATGCACATATGCACAGCTGTAGTGCCAAGGTTCACCATCACAGGTTTAACGTCTTGGTTCTGTGTCCACATGTACCTTGCCTAACCTAGGACAGAAAAACATAGCAAGCAAACCCAACCGATCTTCTCCTCTTTTCAATGTCCTGCTGCCTTTGGGGAAACTAGAGTGTGTTTTTTTTCCTATCCCCACTAAAAATAGCTGGTCGGTGCATCTATGTATAGCCAAACCCAGGGCTTCAATTAATGTCAACAACTAGGTTTGACTCCATGGAAATGTCACTATGCAGAAACAGTGATATGCGTGCGCACCCCCCCACCACCCCCCAGCACATTAAACAGAGAGGGAATTGTAGGGTTAGGGAGGAGAGAAGAAAGAGGGTCTTGCTTATTTTTGTTGCTAAATCCTGGGTTGGGGGGAGGAGGAGAAAGGAGGATATACAAGTGTATTGAATGAATGAATGAAAGAAAGTTTGCCTTCCCAAGTCTACTTTGCTGTTACCTGCCACTAAGTGTAACAGCAAAGTTTGAGGCCTATAAGATTATTAGAATTATGTAATGTTGACCCTGGACTCTTTTTAATTGATATTACCCAATATTTTTCTGCTGCTGATAGTGTTTTAATTTGAATATTGTTGTGAGGCCTGACCAACACATAATAGAAAGACACTCTAACTTCCCACTATGTTCTCTGTGGATGTCATCTCAAAATGCATTAGTTTCATAAACTAATCCAGCACTTAAAATCATCTCTGTCCTTGTCAATACTGTATAACAAATGACTAGTGAGAACTGTTTTCTCCCCTTATAAAGGAACCCAAGCATTTCACACTGGAGAGAGACAGCTCTGAATTCACAATGTGAAAACAAGACTGGATGCATTCAAGAGAAAACTGGACAACCATTTGTCTTCTTCTTCATTTGTGTCCCAATCAAACCCTGGACTACAAAAATGAAGCCATTTTCTTGGCTTTGTCATTGGCCAAACCTAAGTTCTCAACGGTGCAGTAATCGGCAGACCAGTAAATGAGCCCATGGATTCTTTATCTCTCCACATTCACACACTGTGTTGTCATCCACCACTTGAGCATGTTGCTCTTGCTTTTAGGGCAGGGGTTCCCAACCTTTTCAATCCAGGGGCTGGGTCACATTCTCTCAGTCAGCTTTGAGGGCCGGACGGCCATCGTTGTGGTCATTAATGCATAGGCTTACCATACCTCAGAAACAACAATTAAAACGTGTCATTCTTTAAGATGCCACTGGATTCTGTTGCTTTCTTCCCACAGACTAACACAGCTGCCTCCACTTGAAGGTCTGTTTTTTTTAAATAAATAAAAAATCCAGAATGTACTAGCCCACAAACTGTAACACCCAAAAAGTAACTTTTCTAAACACTTCTCGTTCCCTAGTTTCTAAAAAGCAAACATTTGAGCACGGAGACATATGTTCCTAATTAAGAGCAATGCAGCTGTTCATTCAGTTCCAATTTGGAGGTAACAGGAGAATGGTTCCCGCATCTCACTAATAGACTCATTTAACGCCAATTAGCAGCCGTAGGAGAGGGTTCTGTCTGGAGCAGGGTCGATGCCCTGCCAAGCTGAGATGCCTGCCTGCTGTCTGCACACCTCAGCTGAGAGCAGGCTTGTCCATCTTATTTGCTGTGACTCCTGTGGTTCCTATAGAAGTGAGACAACCGGGTAATGACAACTGGGGGGGGGGGGAGAGAGGTTATGAGACCTATAGCAGAACCAGAGTGGGGCTGAAGGGGGCCAGAAGTATTAACTAACTTCCCTAGTGCTTCTAAGAGAGTTATACACAGAGAGAGAGCAGAGTTTTGTAATTGGAGGTTCAAAAGCAGAGATGATGCCAAAGCTATACAGATTTTCTGAATGTGTCTCCACATGTTTAGCTGAAACAGAAATCCACAAGGTTTCCAACAAGCATGACTACAGTCCTCATCTAACTAGACTTTAAACACGGGTTCTCAACCTTTGCATGCTGTGGGCCGGACCAGGACACTCAGACAGCGAAGCGGGCCAGACACATGGTTTCCCCCTGCCGTAAATGCTGCCCTAAACTGTGTTGGATGCATTTGTGCAGGCGCATTTACATCTGTTGCAAATGTGTCTGTTTCCGCTTCCAGGGTTGTCACTGAGGGATGGATGATTTGCTGCTAGGTTGCGAACTCTTGCTTTAAGAAGTACAGTTGTACCTCGCATAAAGAGCGCCTCGCTTAAAGAGTAACTCGCTTAAAGAGCAGAATTTTCTCTGAATGTTCGCTTCGCTTAACAAATAAAACCAACCAAAAACTCACTTAACAAATAAATCCGGGTTCGCAATCCCCCCCACAACTGGTCACTTCCAATGGTGTTTCGTTCAAAGAGCAAACTCGCTTAAAGAGCAATCCTGTGGAACGCATTATGCTCTTTAAACGAGGTACAACTGTAACTTTTGCAAGCCATCTCTGATGATTCCCCTCCTCTCCACCCCACCAAACTCGAGGGCACCAGAAATACAGTAAAAACCTCTACATACATGTTTTTTCTGTTGCACGAGGTTATTTCTATGTTGAAATAACCTGACAGGGCAGGGCAGGGAGTTGGGCGTGGCCACCCAATTTTGCTACACACACACACACACACACACACACACACACACCGCCCAAAGGCCACACAATTTCACCACCACCCTGCCCAGAAGCCACCCAATTTTGCTAACCCCCCTCCTGGGCGCGTATGGGCGCGTTTTACTTCCGCTTCCAGGAGCGACTAGGGCTTTGTGGGCCGGATGAACTGGCGTTGGAGGCCATACCCGGCCCCCGGGCCTTAATTTGGGCACCACTGATCCTAGAGGATAGTCAGGGAAACAGACGAGGCCTCTTTTGTGCTACACCCTCACCATATTTGTTCTACAGGAGCAACCAAGGGGGTGATTCATAGGAGATGTTTTAGAAGATAAATGATGGTTGCCCTTTTAAAACAGCTCGTTTGCAGTGCAGGAATTGAGAAATGGGTTCCTTTGGCTTGTGGAATCGTTTTTATAAGGAAGACTATCAACTCGGCTGTGTCAGAAGTATTTAGCAGTTCCTTCCTTCCATCATTCTGAGCCAGAGGACTACAAACACGTCAAACTGGTAGATTACCTCTTTCAAGATCAATGGAGGAAGAATGTAAATCCACCTCCGTTTGACATCAGAACCCTTCAAAGCTGAAGCTCTCTCTGGAGGCGTTTCTGTAGCTGACAGTTTTACATAAAAATGAGCATTTTATAACGGATGACATCAATAGCACATAAAGGTAGATCAACACTGCATTTTATATTGCTGGACTGCAACAACTTGCCACATCACCCAAGCAGAATCTTTAAACTGAAGGGAGGTATCAATCTCCATCACCCAGCCATTTGTAGTAGACTTCACCAGGAGTAGGTCTTTTGTAAAGCTAATGGCTCTTAACTTCCTACTCAAGGGCAAGCTGCCATAGTACCTTCCTTTAAGACAGGGAACACTCACAATCACTCACTCATTATTAATAATACTCAGGATGGTATGCCTTTAAAAGGTATGGAGTGTGAACTTGATAACAGTTCATCACAGTCTATAGCAGGGGTTCTCAAGTCTCAACCGTCTCCAGTCATGTGCCAGACAGCTGAGTGGGCAGACATGTGGTTCCCCCCACCATAAACGCGGCCATAAAACACATCTGTGGCTGTCGTAAACATGTTTACGACGTCCATAGGTAAATTTATGGTGCCTTTTCAGCCGTTTTCACCAATTCTGCCACTTCCGGAAGCAGTGGCAGCAGTGGCAGGAGCGAGGGCAGTGGGCCACATGAAATGGCACCAAGGGCCAGGTCTGGCCCACAGGCCATAGGTCATGACCCCCTGGTCTATAGGTTCAGAAAGAGTTGGGCTTGTGTATCCTCGTTCCTGGGATCACAAAGAAGACTTGGGAAAAGTTTACGGGTTTTTGGACTGCCAAGTGACATGACTGCTACATGCGACATCCAAAATAGAGGGAGGCCTCAGGGACTTGGAATGCAGCTCAGCATGGGGCAATCAAGTAGGAGTTCTCAACCTTTTAAAGCCAGGGGCATTGGGTCATGCTCCCTCAGACAGCTTTGGGGGCCGGACAGCCATTTTGCCCTTCCTCCACCACATGGCACTTCCTGGTGTGGTGGAGGGGATGCCACATGAAATGATCCTGTGGGCCACATCCAGCCTACAGGCCACAGATTGAGAATCCCTGCTCTAAAGCATGGAAACTGGTACTTTGTGTGTGCACGCACGCACATGCACACATGAATAACCAGAGAATGGGACTGAAAAATAGCTCCCTTATATGTTCTCAGTTTGAAATTGACTTAGGTAAAGGCAAAGGTTTCCCTTGCTTGAAAGCCAGTCATATCCGACTCTAAGGTTTGGTGCTCATCTCTGTTTACAGCCAAAGAGCCAGCACTGTCTGCATATGTAGATGTTTCTATGGTCATGTGACAGGCATAACTAGTCTATGGAGTGCACAGAATGCTGCTACCTTTCCTGCTGAAGTGGCACCTATTTATCTGCTTGCAATTTCTTGCTTTTGAACTGCTAGGTTGGCAGGAGCTGGGACAGATGATGGAAGCTCATTCCATCATACAGCACTCGGGTCTCAAACTGCTGACCTTCTGGTCAAGCTCATCATCTTAACCACTAAGCTACAGCAGCCAGAGATTGGAGGGGTGTGATTTCCCACTCTGTGCCTCCAAAGAGAAGAGCCAGCCTCCGTGGCCTGGAGCAAGCTGAACAATAGTCCCAGAGCAACCCCAGAAGGCGGGATTGGTAAACCACTTCTGAGTGTTGTTCTTTATCTAGAATACCCTGAAAAGGGTCAACATTAGTCAGAACTAACTAGAAAACAAGCAATTTCCCAGTTCCACTTCCCAGTAAGGTAAAGGAAATAGTCATCCTGGCTCAAAAGCCAGTCGTATCCAACTCTAGGGTTCAGTGCTCATCTCCATTTACCGAGCCAGTGCTGTCTGTGTCTACAGACATTTCTGTGGAAATGTGGGAGGCATGCCTAGACTTCTGGAGTGGCCAGAACACTGTTTATCTTCCCACCAAAGTGGTACCTATTTATCTACTTGCAATGTCTTGCTTTCGAACTGCTAGGTTGGCAGGGGCTGCGACAGAGACTCACTTCGCCATGCAGCACCCGGGTCTTGAGCTGCTGACATGCTGACCTTCCAGTTGTCAAGTCCAGTGTCTTAACCACTGAGCCACAGCAGTCCCTTCCCATTAATGGCATGCATTTTCCCAGTTCTAATTTATTTATTTATTTATTTATTTAGATTTATTATCCCGCCCTAATCAGGCGAACCTAATTCTCAGTGAATTCCCAAACCCAAGCAGGGCTTCAAACCCAGGTCTCCTGAGTTATAAATAATCCATCATTCTATCCAATACACCACACTGGGCCTCTAAAATACTACATCCCCATAAAGTTCCTCGTTCTCAGGGGGCAGACAGAGATATTTTTACCTGCCCCAGACGCAGCCCTATAATAAGAAGGTTCTGAGCAACTGGAGCATGTTGGCAGAAATTCCACCCACTTATAAAAATATCCAAAACGCTGGGGGAAAACAAATTGCTCCAGGCCACAATCTTGTTTAAAGTCAGGGAGTAGGCATTTCTATGGCTTTGATTTTGCCTCCCATGGGGTCCCACTGCAAATGTTTGAAGAAGAAGAAGAAAAGAATCAACCCATACTTACAGTCTCCATTTTTTCTTCCCAAGATAAAAGGGGAATCTTCTAAATAGGGGATGTGACAGACATATTTTCGGTTTGGGGCCAGAGGCATCCCTCTCACCAAAGCCTATCTGTGCAGGATCTTTAGGGTGCCTATGAGGACTGCGGTGACTCAAGTGGATAAGATGCTGACTGGAAGGCCGGCAGGTCAACAGTTCAAGACATGAGTGCTGCATGACAGAATGAGCTCCCATCTCTTTCCCTGCTCCTGCCAACTTAGCAGGTCAAAAGCAAGAAATTGCAAGTAGATAAATAGGTATCACTTCAGTGGAAAGGTAAACAGCTTTCCATACACTTCCGGGTCTAGACATGCCTTCACATATCCATGGAAACGTCTGAAGACTCAGGCAGCGCAAGCTCTCTGGATATAAACAGAGATGAGCACTGAACCCAGACTGTAGAACTGCAGTGGCTCAAGTGGTTAAGATGCTGAACTCGCTGACTGGAAGGTCAGAGTTCAATCCCCAGGTATTGTATGACGGAGTGAGCTCCCGTCTTTGTTCCAGCTCCTGCCAACCTAACAGTTTGAAAGCAAGAAATTGCAAGTACTGTACTGTAGATAAATAGGGATCACTTTGGCGGGAAGGTAAACAGCGTTCCATGTTGAGACTTGCCTGCCACAGGTCCACAGAAATGTCTGCAGATACAGACAGCACTGGCTCTCTGGCTGTATACAGAGATGAGCACCCTAGAGTCGGATATGACTAGCTTTTATTTATTTATAGGTATACAAAAGAAAACAAAGAAAGATATACATAAAAAAATAAACTCATACATAAAGGAAATAACACATTCACATGTTCTACAATGAATACAATACACATGATATGTATATAAAAGAAAAATCCAAACAAAATCAAACATAAGGTAAAGATACATTATCCTCATTGATGTCAAGGGCAACTTTTACCTTTACCTACCCAGGTTTTTTTTCTCTCTCTCTCAATCTCTTGGACATTGAGATCCACACGTACCAGTGTGTTGTGCCCTGCAAAGTGTGAGAGTTCCTCCCCACCCATCTTACATCTGCTCCTCCCGGGAAAAAGCACACAGCTAGACGCAGACAGCGCTGGCTCTTTGGCCATAAACAGAGATGAACACTGAACCCTAGAGTTGGATACGACTGGCTTTCAAGAAAGGGCAACCTTTACCTTTACTAGAATTAAAAGACTGCAAAATCTTCAAGGAAAAGGCAAATTCACCAGGTTTGCGCCCCCCAAAGAACTTCATTCTGGGGGATGTTGCCTGCCAGAATTCTTTCCCAAAAAAGAAATCTTTTACCCCAAGAATGTACTTCTAACACACACACACACACACACAGAGACACACACACACACAGATATATAGATCTATCTATCTATCTATCTATCTATCTATCTATCTATCTATCTATCTATCTATCTATCTATCTATCTATCTATCTATCTATCTCCTGCTTGATTGCTTCCCCCCCCCCCCTTAAAGCAACAAGGGAGGGAGGATAGAAGCGTAAAAAAAGAGAAGGAAAAAACAAAGCACAAAAAATGGTCATCATTCCTTTAGATACTGATATTCAAGAATTCTCCATGAAAGGAGGAAGGAGCTCACTGGACTAAGGACAACATTAAAGGCGGAGGAGATGGTTGAGGAACAAAACCTCCCCTAAGTTGTCACTTGGAGGACCTTGAATAGGCTGAGGGTCAGAGTGCCTCAATGCAAGGCCAACAGGCTCAACCGATTATTACCAGAAACATGTACTGATGAGGACTTCGGTTTGCCAATGACAAAGCCAAAAAAAGTGACTTCATTTTGGCAGTCTAGAGTTGGATCAGGCCATGAAAGAACTTGCAACAACTATAGAAAACAAAGATTTAGCATCAAAGTTCATTCCCCCCCCCCCCCCATCAGGCTGTGACATTTTAGGAGGCAGGCTACCCTCATCACATTTTATTGCAGACTCTGCACAGAGTGAGACTGATAATAGAGGGATTCTGCATCATTTTTAACTGAACGGCGAAGCAATTTCCCTGAATTTCAGTTAAACAGAAGAAGAAACAATCAAATGTCAGTGGGGGTAAAAATGTCCCAGCCAGTGTATTGATATTTTGCCACTGGGATATTTTTCTCCCTGAGCCTACATATTACGCACAAAGAGAAAATGTCACACGCAGCAAAGCGTAAATGATGGTTGTCAGCAGAAGCTATTTATCCAGTTTGAGGTTACACTGACTCAAATCCATGAAGCTTGGGGTTACAAAAAATTTTCTTCTCAACAGTAAGACCTAAAGAGATCAAACCCACTAAATCTATGGAGTATAAAGAAGATCTTCTTCTTCTTCAATGTCTAGGCCAGATGGGAAACTGTCAAAATGAAGGCACCCTTTGGTGAGTTCATTCTGCAGTTGCCTTCACCTGACCATAGTGTGAGAAAGATTAGCCAGCACCACAAGGTGGCCATTACCAGGATACGCCCAATTATGGTCCAAAAACACCACAATCTTTGAGAAGGGTCTTTCTGTGTTCCCCTACTGAACAGCTGCTGCTTATTGTTCCATGTCCAGAACAAACTTTAAACTGTCAAAATGAAGCCGCAATGGCCGAAATTAAATTCCATCCTATAGGATGGAAGGCTGAGTCAACCTTGATCCCTGGTCAGGATCAAACGCACAACCTTTTGGTTGCAGGACAGCAGATTAACCATTGTGCCACCAGGATTCCACAGAAGATCTGGCTCACCAAATCACCACTGATCCAGTAGGCCTGCTCCAGTTGTGACTCACAACTTTTATTATTTCAGCTACTAGACGGATTTCTCCCCTGTCTTTCCACTGACAACATTCCAGGCAGATTACAAACCCGGTGGGGGTTACAGACAAGTAGGAAACAAAATAAATGATCAGCCAACTAAAATATCAAAAGTGTCTACCCAATCTAGTGCTTTCAGGAACCATAAAAGTATGTGCTACTCCACCCCAGAGTGAGAAATCCTCCCTTGATTGGCATCAATTCTGTGCCAAGTCAAAAGAAGGCTGTTTCAACTTAAAGCATCTGGTGGCTGAGGATTGTGGCCTGTGCACATTTTTGCAATGGTTTTAATGCTTCAGTGTTTAGATTGGTTTTAAATCACCTTGAAACATGGTCTAAGCTCCTGGCTACAGCCTTGTCTTGAAACATATTATGTCTTAATATTGCTTAACATGGCCCAGTTGACGCCAGGCAAAACATTCTAATATGAATATAAAGTGTATTTATTGTTATGTAGGAGGACTGTGCTGGCTTAGTGGTTAAGATGCTTAACTTGATGACTGGAAGGTCAGCAGGTTAGCAGCTCAAGACCCGAGTGCTGTACAATGCAGTTTGAAAGCAAGAAATTGCAAGTAGATAAACAGGGACCACTTCGGTGGGAAGGGTAAACAGCGTTCTGTGCATTCTGGCATCTAGTCATGCTTGGCACATGTCCATAGAAATGTCTGCAGACCCAGACAGTGCTGGCTCTTTGGCTATAAACAGAGATGAGCACTGAACCCTAGAGTTGGATACGACTGGCTTTCAAGCAAGGGCGACCTTTACCTTTACTATTGTTATGTGCCACCAAGTTATCTCCAACCTATGACTGAGAGATCTCCAAAATATCCCAGTCTCAACAGTCCTGCTCAGTTCTTGCAAAGTCAAGAATATGGGTTCTTTTAATGAGTCAATCCATCTTGTATTTCATCTTCCTCTTTTCTTACTGCCCTCTACTATTCCCAGTCTTCTCCAGAGAGAATCCTGCCTTCTCACGATGCAACCAAAGTAAGACAGCCTCAGCCTCATCATTTCTGCCTCCAGAGACGGTTCAGGCTTGATTTGCTCATTGACTCATTTATCTTTCTGCCAGTCCAGAGCATTCCTCCATCACCATATTTCAAAGTAATCAATTTCTTTACTGTCCATCTTTCACACCTGTACATGGTGATGAGAAACTCAAGAGTACAGATGGTCTTGGTCTTGGTCTCTAGAACTACATCCTTCCACCTGATGATCTTTGCTAGTTCCTTGATGTTAAACACACACACACATATCCACTGAAGATTCTGAAGACAGAAACATGGCTTGATTTATATTAAGTCCTCCTGGCAGACTCAAGGTGCATACTGTGAATTTTGGAGTATAATTCTCCTTGCCCAGTCTGGCCAGGTTTATCCTGCTAATAGCAATAGAGTAGCCACTCAACGCCAGTGTCAGGCAGCTTTTAACTAATCTGACAACCCTGAGGACTAGCAGCCTTGGGTGGCAAAGTCCACAGGAAAGGGTGATGGTCCCCAAGTGGATTAAATCCCACTTGAATCCCTCTTGATGGAGGGCAGCAGCTTCATCAATCTTGACCTGGGGCTGAGGAGGACTTTGTGTGCCAAATGGGGTTCAGGACCAGAAAGTGACTCACAGAATAGGATCAGTGGTACAGGGGTCATGCTGCAATGCAGAAGGCAAATGGGAGGCCATCGCATTATATTATTCCCAAGAGAATCTTCATGGCTGATCATCATGATCATAGCCAGTATTCGCTTCAGATACGGCAGAAGAGGAATTCTCCTTGGTCAGATGGTAACTTCCCTGAAAGACAAAGGATGGAGCCAAGAGGATGGGCATAGGGCAGGTGCCCAAAACACATGTCACTCCTTCCAGCATCTCTATTGCGACAGGATGGGCTGAATTGGCCATGCACAACACGTCGGACTCTCCCTCCCTGCCTCCTTGTCTTCCTCTTCCCATTCCTCATCTGAAATAGGTGGGGCAGCTGCGTAAGCATCTCTCTAAGCCAAGAGACGTGCTCAGCTTTAAAATATGCAAATAATACTCCTCATCAACATCAAGGTGCCAATTTTAGAACAGGAAGGCGGCGGTTGTGTGTTGATCCAGGAAAGACAGGAGAAGACAAGCAGGGCAGGGCAGAGCAGGGCAGGTCTGCTGTCACATTGAATGCCAACTGCTCTCCGGCCTCTCAATCAGCAAAACTGCTTTGTTTGGGGGGTCATGAATCCAGAGGGCTGCACGCAACAAAGTGGCGATGGGGCCATTAAAACATCTATTGAAGAAAGAAATAATAGCAAATGGTTTGTTTAGTAAAATATATAAAATATTGTTGGAATGTGAAGCTGAACAAGATTTAGGGTAACGTTGGGAAATGGATTAAAGAGAAGGGACAGGCTCTAGAATATGGAAACAAAGCATCCTGGGGAAATGTCAGTTGGAATTAAAGAGAATTTTTATAACGCAATATGGGGAGGATAAAGGCAGCTGGGCGTTTGAAACACAAGCTGCGTGCGTGTCATACAGCTTGTTGTGTGTTCAAATGTGTAAGTCTGTCTTCAGTTGCAATGGAGAACATTTTCCCATTCAAAGTGAGGAAGGACAATTTGGTTGCTACTCAAGTTGAGGAAATGTTACTGATAATAAATGGCAGAGGACTGCAGTGGCTTAGTGGTTAAGATGCTGAGCTGGACCACTGGTAGGTCAGCAGTTCAAGACGCGAGTGTGGCACTACAGAGCGAGCTTCCGTTGTCTATCCCAGCTCCTGCCAACCTAGCAGTTCAAAAGCAAGAAATTGCAACTAGGTAAATAGGCATTGGTTCAGCATGAAAGGTAACAACATTCCATGTGCTCTGACATCTAGTTGTGCCTGCCACATGACCATGGAAACGTCTGCAGACACAGACAGCACTGGCTCTTTGGTTGTAAACTGAGATGAGCACTGAATCCAAAAGTTGGAAACAACTGGATGGTACAAGACTCGGGTGCTTTTAAGTTATTATGATTCAAAATATTCAAAAGATTGGTGGAGATGTTAAAAAAGAGGTCGTGACATATGTTCATTTATGGTAGGAGTACAAGAATGTGATGAAAATATGATAAATGTTTTTTTAATCAAAATATTGTCTATAAAACCGGAGATGTGTTCTAAATAGCATTATTCATGGACTTTGGAAACATGCAAATAGAATGGAATAAGCAAAAGACGATTGTTATATTCGTAACAGCTGTGATCCTGAATATTGCTAAAAAAGGGAATGTAGATTGTGAATTAGAACTGAACGATTGATATAAAGAGATATAGAACATACCTATAAATAGTAAATTAATATGTGAATTGAAAGTAAAAAGGAGATTAATTAAAAAACTGATTTTAGTGAAATATGGGGGAAATGTTTAGGTTAATGAAAGGGAAAAGAGTAAAGCCAGAGGAAGATGTATTATCTTTTTGGAATGAGGGAACGAATATATAAAAATCTGATTGTATTGAGAACATTTAATTAATAAGGTTTATGGGCACGTTTTACTTCCGCTTCTGGGAGTGACAAGGGCTTCATGGGCCAGATGAATTCATTCATTCATTTATTCAATTTATATACCGCCCTACTCAGTACAACTGACTTGGCTTTGGGGGCTGGATCTAGCCCACAGGCCGTAGTTTGGGCACCCCTATTCTAAGGGCTTCCATTTAATAGATCCTTTCCTGTGCAATCAGGCAGACTTTTGCAGCCATCTGATCTGACAACTTAATTGCATACATTTTTTCCCCAGACTAGTCCAAGATCTGTTGTTGTTTTTAAATTGCAATTATTATTATATCATCTCATCTGATTGTGAGCCAGCTAGGGTTCCTCCACTGGGGCAAGGGAGGCAAATGAGTTTAATAAGGAAATAAAGCCAACAGCAAATATGTCCATCCTTGAGTTTCAGTTGCCAGTAATTATTACAGGACAGAAAATCTCATTAAGATGGCAAAATATGTCTACCTATTTTACAGATGAGGGCAAGCCTCCATCTCCATCAAAAAGCTTCCTTCTCCTGCTCTCAATTATCTGGGCCCCTGTAATTACTGGAAGGAAATATGCTATTCATGTATGAATGACAACCTACAACAGACTCATAAAATTAAGAGAAGGCAGTTCATTTAAGCATAGTTCCATGAAATACAAGCCTGTTCTGGGAAAGATTTGCTTTCCAAACCTAAAATGCAGGAGGAAAGCACAAAATTTATTTCTGCCCCTTGCAGTCCTTGTCTTGTTTTGATCCACAGATAACTAGTTCATCCTAGCGACAGGTATTGTTCGGCGGGGCAGAGGCGATAAGTAAGCTTGCCCATAATCAGGAAATAATATTCATGCTCATCTCTTTGCTTTCCTGACCAATGATCCGAATTATCAGCCAAGAAGAATAATTTCTTCAATCTGCAATGGACACACGTAATTGATTGCAACGATTCTTTTGTGGTCAAGGGTCCGACAACCCCTGCCTCGACCAGCCGATGGTCGAGATGAATTCATTCATTCATTTATTCAATTTATATACCGCCCTACTCAGTACAACTGACTTGGCTTCCATCCACCCCAGCTAGCCAGTTGGCAGCCAGGAAAGCTGGGGAGGATGGGTCTCACAGCACAACATGTCTGAAGGCATGGGATGGGGATGGGAAAGGGTGGAGTGTGTGGGGAGTAAATTATCTTGACTTTTTTAATGGGATTTTTAGTTAGTTTTGATATTGTTTTTTAATTGTTGTTAGTGGCCAGAGTCGTTGCCGAGTTGGGTGGCAATAGAAATTTAAATAACTAACTAACTAACTAACTAAAGGGCCTGCCAAAGTCTGGGCTAGAAGAAACACAGAACTGGCAATGCACCCAGGTTGTGTGAAACAGCAACACATCAGGCAGGACTGTGTTTGTACATCCCGACAAAGACACATGATGCTGAAGAATGGAAGGCACATGGAAAGATCCCTATGGCTGAGCCATCTTTCCAAGGCCCCAGGTATATGCTTCAAAGCAAAGCCATCACACTTCTATACTGCCCCATAGCGCTTAGTGCACTCTCTGGGTGGTTCAAAAATTAATTAGCATTAGGATGGAATTAATTAACATTAATTAGCATCGAAAGAGTCCCACTCTACTCTAGGTCATGTCTGAGGGCCATTTCTCCAGGTTTTTGGCCCCCCAGATTCTCCCAATTGTTTGCAATTTATGGTTGCTGTCCTGCAACCACTGAAAGGGAGGCTTTTTTTCAGTGAATAAATAAATAGCAGCAGCAATTACAAGCCTACAGGGAAGGGTGAGGGTTCCCAAGTGGGTTAAATGGTCCCATTTGAGTCCATCTTGACGGAAGGCAGCAGCTTCATCCACCCTGGCCTAGAGGTTGAGGAGGACTTTGTGCACCAAAAGGGCTCAGGACCAGAAAGTGGCCCATAGAACTCGCTCAGTAGTCTGGGTGTCATGTTGTGTCACAGAAGGCAAATGGAAGGCCACTGCATTATATTCTTAGGACAATCTTCATGGCTGAGCTCCATGAGGAGAGCCAACTTTTGGAATCAGATACGGCACTAAAAGAAGAAGAAGAAGAAAATGTTCTCAGGTGGGTGTGGCGAAATCAAGAAGCCCATGGCTTCTTCCAAGAAATTTAAGTCTGACAAGGGAGTGAGTACCGCAGTCCATTACTCTCTGTGGCAGAAGACAGTTTACATCCAGTTTCAAATGTTTGACGATGGCTTAAGCCAGGAGTGCCCAAACGTTTTAGGTCATGGGCCAGTCACATGGTTCAGGGGGCCAATCACTATGGCCTGTGGGCCAGATCCAGCCCCCGACACCAATTCATCCACCCCACAAAGCCCTTGTTGCTCCCAGAAGTGGATTTACTTTCACTTCCAGGAGCAACAAGGGCTTCGTCAGCCAGATGAATTGGTGTCAGGGGCCAGATCTGGACCACAGGCCATAGTTTGGGCACCCCTGGTTTAAGCATTAGCAGAACTAGGCCTAGCAGGATTGAAGCCCTGGGACTTGCTGTGTAGCAAGAACTTAGACACCTCCGCCTCCTGCTTCTTTGTACCCTGAGCTTACCTGCAGTCCTCTAAGAGAAATGGATTCTCCCTGAAACAAGAGATCAATATAAGTCAAGAGTTCTCAACATTTTTAAACTGGGGGCCAGGACACGCTCCCTCAGACAGCTTCGAGGGCCAGATGGCCATTTTGCCCTTCCTTCACCACATGTCACTTCCTGGTGTGGTGGAGGCAGGGGGGGGGGCACATGAAATGGTCCTCTGGGCCACATCCAGCACACAGGCCGCACGTTAAGAATCCCTGATATAAGCTATCCCCTCTCTAATGCAGGTCTTGGTTGGCACTGAAGATCCATTAGCTTTACAAAAGACCTGTTTCTCATTGGTCCATAAGGATGGTCTACATTTTTTGATCTCTTATTATGAGATATATGAAGTTGGTTACAAGAATTGTCATAATAACCTCCAGCAGTTCTAAATTTATGACCTTCTTTGATCAGCACATGGGATAGATTTGCCAAAATGTTTCATTTTTTTAAGCCCCATCCTTCCAAGGCCATTTACTAGAGGAGAATCACACTACAGTTTTGTTTCAAGAGACTAGTTTCTGCAAAATTGTGCAATGAGAGGCAAATCACTACGTAAAATATATTCCTAATGCTTCTTAATTGGGGACTGGCCTCTTCAAACCAAGAGTGGTGATTCACCCTGGCCAGGAGCTCAGCTAACAGCTCCATTAAAGCAATTTCTACAAGGCAGGGCCATCCACAGTTGCTTTGCTTCTTTGCTCTGGTTGGAAAATTGCATCTTGCCAGGAGAACACACTAAAAGTCAATAAACCCGCACTCACACACACTGCTTCACAAAGAGCATAAGACACTTTTCTACCTGTGATGCGATATCAGCCTAATTTACAAACGAGCAGAGAGGTGGGCAAGTCACTTTTTAAAAAAAGAAAGGGATCTGCAACAACAAAGGGACTGCAGTGGCTTAGTGGTTAAGATGCTAAACTTGACATCTGGAAGGTTGACAGGTCAACAGCTTGAGACCTGAATACTTCACAACAGAGTGAGCTCCTGTCTCTGTCCCAGCTCCTGCCAACCTAGCAGTTCAAAAGCAAGAAACTGCAAGTACTGTTTATAAATAGGTACCACTTTGGTGGGAAGGTAAACAGTGTTCCGTGCACTCGTGTCCAGTCATGCCTACCACATGTCCACGGAAACATCTGCAGACACAGACAGTGCTGGCTCTTTGGCTGTAAACAGAGATGGGCACTGAACCCTAGAGTCAGATACGACTGGCATTCAAGCAAGAGTGACCTTTAACTTTTCATAAACTTTTGACATGTCTTTCATTTGGGTCACAATCCAACATGACTGAAGGGGGGGAAAGGGTGATGCCCAAACAAGCTGGGATGTCCTAGACACCTTTCTGTCGAATGGGTTTATTCCCACAGATCTCAGGACCACCTGCAATAACAACATTGAATACAGTATGACTTATTCTTTGAAGCAAGAACATTGCCTGCACCATCCTGTGCGGCTCCTCTGGTTGTAAGGGATGCACAGAATATTTTACTCATCTAAACGGGATAAGTAAAGAAAACAAAATTCAAAACCCATTTCTGGCAATACGGCCTCTTCCTTCAGGGAAAGGTTTGCAGTCAAGTGGGAACATTTTACCTTTGATGCAGAAGCATCATAGCGACAATAACTTTACAAGAAGCTGCTGACCTTAGACCTGCTTTGGGTCTTTTGTTCATTTGTGGTATCATGTGTGATTCAGCTCAGGAGCCAAGCTCAACCGCACTCAGGATGTTGGTCCGTCTATTACCACGGAGAGAGGACACTCACTAGCTATGGGCCAGAATCTAACCATGGTGGGGGGACACCTATATCAGGCCCCAAAAGTCCTTCCCCTTTTATCCTCCTTCAATCCCTGAGTTGGACTCTTGCATTTGAGGCAAATGGACCCTAAGGAAGACTGAGGGCAGAAGAAGAGACACCTTTGAACTGTGGTGCTGCAGGAGACTCTTGAGAGTCCCCTGCAATGTAAGGAGATCCAACCAGTCTATCCTAAAGGAAACCAAGCCTGGCTGCTCCTTGGAAGGACAAATACTGAAACTGAAGCTCAAGTACTTCGGCCACCAAATGAGAAGAGAAGGCCCTGATGCTAGGAAAGATTGAAGGCAAAAGTGATAAAGTGATTTAGCACTAAACATAGAAGTTTGTTTTTTAAATTTTTCAAACATTTGACCACTTGTCCCCAACCTAGTCATTGTATTCTGTACCTGCTACAGCTTCCAAACTGTCTTCAAGAGAAGCCCCGTGTAGGCAGTGTTGCAGTAATCTATTATCGAGATGAAAAAAGGCATGGGCCAATGCCATCAGAGACCTTGTGCATAGTTTTTTCCCCACTTCCTTGTTTGGCGACGGCATTGTAGGCCTGATGAAATGGCTTTGGGGGGTGTACGCAGCCTGCAGGCTGTAGGTTGTGAATGCCTGCTCTAAAGATTATTATTGTGCCTCCGGTGAATAATGTCTCATAGGCTTTCATGGTGCTCAAAAGCCTCCAAACCCTATTTAACCATCTGAAGAAGTGGATTACAGCCCATGAAAATTCACAGCAAAGTAAAACTTGCTGCTGTCTAAGATGCTGCAAGATATCCTGTTTTGTTTTCATTTGTTCTGAATGAACAAATATGGGAGGAAAAATCTGACCTCAGGTAATAGTGGGACCATGCTGGCTTTGTGGTTAAGAAGCTGATCTTGGTGGCCTGAAGGTCGGAAGGGCAGTGGTTCAAACTCAAGTGCTGATGGAGTGAGCTCCCACCCATTCTCTGTCCCAGCTCCTGACAACCTAGCAATTCAAAAGCAAGAAATTGAAAGTAGATAAATAGATCGCGGTTTAGTGGGAAAAGTAATAGCAATCTGTGCACTTCAGCATCTAATCATGTCTCCCACATGACCACAGAAACATATGCAGACATAGATCGCTCTGGCTCTTTGGTTGTAAACAGGGATATGCACCAACCCCCTAGAGCAGGGGTGCGCACACTTTTCGTGCCATGGGCCAGTCACATGGTTCAGAGAGCCAGTCACTATGGCCCAGAGGCCAGATCTGACCCCCAACCCATAGTTTGGGTACCCCTGCCCTAGAATCAAACACAACTAGCTTTCAAGCAAGGGAGACCTTGACCTTTAATAGTGGTGGAATACAGAGGGGAAACTGATCCCAAAGCGCTTTCAGCTCTCTTAAAAGCTCTTACCTTGTTCTCCAGTTAAAAGGAATCTGATTTTGTAAAAGAGCCTATTGAACTACCCATGCTCAGCTGAATTCTCTCCAGAGGCAAACTTCTCTGGTTACCTTTCAAGACCACAGTGTACCCTGAAGAGGCAACTCAAGGTTTGCAAGAGACAAAAGCCCCCTCTGTTTCCAGGTGAAAGGAAATATGAGCAAGGAAATATGGCCTCAGAGAGATCCGATCGAGGGATGCTAGGAATGAAAGCCATTGAGGCCAATGCTGAGAGAGCCTGTCAAGATGAGAGGCTGGGACAGTCAGCTCCCCATAACTTAAAAAGAAATGACATCTGTGAGTTTTGCCCCAGGTTGCCACCGATGAGTCATTTTGGTGTTCAAGAAAACCTTAAGAGAACTTTCCTCCAGTTTGAAGATTTTATAAACTAGGAGGTGGAGCACTCAGGGTCTAAAGAAGCCACATGGAGGGAGAAGGAGGAGGAGGAGGAAGGAAGGAAGAAGGGAGGGAGGGAGGAGGGAAACTGTGTGCCATCAAGTCAACTCTGACTTATGGTGATTCTTCCCAGGGCTTTCCAGGTATAGAATACTCAGACATGGTTTCCCATTCCTTTCTTCTGGACATGCCCTTGGACTACGCAGCTTGGCCAAGAAGACTACATAGGTCGGCTCTTTTCCCAAGAAGCACGGTGGAGAAATGAACTCCCACCAGTGATGGGATGACACCGGTTCTGACCGGATCCACAGAACCGTTTTAAGGATTTCCGGAGGGCTCTCCGTGGGGGTAAAACCGTTTTTGAGGCGTCCGGATCGGACGCCTCACCGGGAGGAAAATTTAAAAAAAATTTGGAGCAAAAATGGCTCCAATTTAGTGCGCATGCGCAGAAACTCAATCTGACACATGCGCACTAAATTGGAGCCATTTTTTTCTCCGATTTAAAAAAAATTGGATCCGGCCACCCCTGACTGGAGCCTCCTGTGGAGCCGCTTGCCGCCGTTTGCTGCTGCCTGGTGCTCTCACCACTGCCACCTCCTGCCATCACTGCTGCCATTGCCGTCCCCATCGCCGCCGGAACCGAGGAGGAGGCGGGGCGCTCCATGTCCATGTTGGCTCCAATTTTTAAAAAACCGGACCCGGAGCCACTGCCTGCTGCTACTGTCGCCGCTGCTGCCGCCTCCCGCCATCGCCATCGCCGCCGTTGCCGCCGTCGCCCCAGGCCAGCGGAGCGCGCCTCCTCCTCCTCCGGTTCCAGCAGCGGCGGCGGCAACAAAGAAGACGGGATGGGAGCCGATCAACGGGCAAGGCGGGGAAGACAGCTCCGGAACGAAAAGGAAGGAGGGAAAAAAGCAAATGCATCTACCCGGATCAATTACAGAAACGCTCCCGGGTCCGGCACTCCAGTCCCCTCCCTCTCCTCCTTCCACCCCCCCGGCGATGGCGATGGCGGGAGGCGGCAGCAGCGGCGACAGTAGCAGCAGCAGGCAGTGGCTCCGGGTCCGGTTTTTTAAAAATTGGAGCCAACATGGAGCGCCCCGCCTCCTCCTCGGTTCCGGCGGCGATGGGGCGTGCCTTGCCGTGTGGCCCCGGGCCATGGGGGTCATCGGCCCCAAAAAGGGTAAGTGAGGGTTTTGTGTTTGGGGTGGGTGGGTGGTTTATGGTGTTTTGGGTGGGTGGGTGTACTTTTATTTAATTTTTATTTTATTTATTTATTTATTTTATTTCTTTAAGTTATTTACGGGTCTGTGTGCATGTTTATTTTTTTATTATTTTTTTTATTTTTGGCCTTGCCCACAACGTCATGACGTCATGACGTTGGCTCCGCCCATGACGTCATGACGTCATGACATTGGCCACGCCCATGACGTCCATGACGTCATGGCGTGGTAGTAGAATTTTTGACATCCCATCACTGACTCCCACCCTCTGTTCCGCAGACAGAAACCTAAGTCACTGAGCTATACAGCCAGATCAGATACAAGAAACAGAGGTATATTTGTTCATTCATTTGCCCCTTTTAAAAAATAACTCATCTGGTACAGCTGATGGCATTGCTGTACTTGAACCAAGGAAAGGTCATCTTGGTGGACTCCGTTGGGGAGCAAAGGCTTCACAGCACTCGCAAAGGAAAACAGTCTCAGAAATTATTCAATTTTGAAAAAAAAATAAGAAAGAAAAAGAAATCTCCTCAATCTACATATGCTGAAAAGCCAGTTTTCAGTCTTTTAAAATAGCATTTAATTTGTACCAGTGGCATATGGGCTTTTATGTGTTTTTGGACTGCACCTGGAAGCCCATCACATTTCCTCACTGGCTAAGGCCAATGGGAACCACAGCCTAATAACATGTTAATAGCTGTGTTATTCCTACTCCAAACATAGACAAGGAAGATTTCAAATTCCAGCTCATCTTGAAAGCTCACTGGGCAAAGTTCAGTCACTTATATATTAAGGGATGAGTGAACAGAAACGAGCAGGAGCCGCTAATTCTTCTTGCTGTCATTAGGTCTAGGAAACAGCTTAAACCAAAGTCTGGGATATTAACCAAATGAGCTTGAAAATTTAGAAGTCCAGGTCAGAACAGAATAGGCAGATCTGGTTCCAGGATGGAATAAAGCAGATTTAGCAACCAATTCAGAAACAAAGCAAAATCCTTCCAGACTTCTTTTTTTAGAAATCAATTTTAAAAAAAATAGATAATAAGAAAAGCAAGCTTGTCTAGTTCACAGGTTCCTAAGACTAGCTGTCTGAAATGTTGGCAGGTTTCCTCTCCTCTTTTCAGTCCATCATGTTTTCAAGGGTTTGTCATATCTGACTTTACATCATTGTAAACACAAATGTTGACAGACGTTTTGCGTTTGCACATCAGCAGGAGGTTGGGGAAAAACCAAATTTTCAAACCCACACAGACCGGAAGCACAAAACCTTGTCAGCTGGGGCTTACATTGCTCTGGGCCACATCAGGATCCATTCCAAAGCTTCCAGTTGGTCTCTGGACAAAACTGGAGGACTGCTTAGGGCAGGGGTGCCCAAACTTTTCAGGCCATGAGGCAGTCACATGGTTCAGCAGGCCGGTCATGCGGTTCCTCCCACTGGAAGCAGAAGTAAAATGTGCCTGTGCATGTGCAGAACACTGCCATAAATGCACCCGCGGCTGTCATAAATGTGTTTATGACAGCTGCAGGTACAGTTATGGCAGCATTTTGCACATATGCGGGTGCGTTTTACTTCCGCTTCCAGGAGTGGATTGGGTGGCACAGGCTGGAGGAATTGGCATTGGGGGCCGGATTTTCCCCATGGGCCGTAGTTTGGACACCCCTGTCTTAACCACTAAGCCACCGCAGTCCCTCAATATAGGTAGGAAGTGTTTTGAATAGATATTCTAAGCCTGTGATGGCGAACCTTGGCGCTCCAGCTGTTCTTGGACTTCAATTCTCAGAAGCCTACGTTCCTGGGAATCCACACAAATGGGTTTATTGTGCATACACACCGTAAACCCATTTGTATGGATTCACAGGGACTTGGGCTTCTGGAAAATGAAGTCCAAGAACAGCTGGAGTGCCAAGGTTCGCCATGACTGTTCTAAGCACTGCATCAGGCACCCGCTTGCTTTCCATGCCACTTCTCTGGCTGTTGTTCTACAAAGGAGGAGAAACTGAGAGACTCCTCTCAGGGGGACAGATGCAGGGCTATAACTGGCCGGAAGCCCAAGTCACGCCTCTTGGACAATGTGTTGTGCCAGAGTTCACTAAGTGGCCCTCAGCACTTTTTCAATGACACAAATCCCTTTACTAAATCCCATTAATCCTGGGATCATCACCCCACTCTGACCTTCTACCAAGTCAATGGAGGAACTCAAAGAGGTTAGTCAGTTGGGGCAGATGCCAGGCATGGCCTGCAGAATGACAAAATGGGAAGTAGGGGTGGACCATCAGTCTGGAAATCCCAACCTTTCTCTGCTAGATCCATGGTTCTCAACACATGATACATGTACCACCAAATATATACAAAAACTAGATGGGACACATGGTTTCCATTCCAGTTACTAACAATTTGCTCACCTTCAACCCCCATGTCCTCTTGAAAATGGACTAACCCATTTATTCTCCCATCCTAATTGCGGATTTCGGTGTGTCAATTGCAACAATGCCCTTCTTAATATTTCTGTGCACAAAATGTTTCTCTTGCAGGAATTCTCAACCTTTTAAAGCCAGGGGTTGGGTCATGCTTCCTGAGACAGATTCAGGGGCTGGACAGTCACTTTGCTCATCCTCCACCCCATGGCACTTCCTGGTATGGTAGAGGTGGTGGGGGGCACATAAAATGGCGCCATGGGCCGTATTCAGCTCATGGGATGCAGGTTGAGAATCCCTGCTCTATAGAAGTTACAATTTATGCAAAATGTCTTACATCCTTCCCCTTAAACAAACAAAGACAGCCGTGTGATCCATATACAAAATAAATGCAGGAGGAAGGTGATACCTTTATAGGAGCACTTTAAAAAAAATCAAACATGGCTTTCAGAGAAGGAAACATTTGCATCAGGCAGGCGCATGCTGGCATATTGGGCAATCAGGCTTTGTCCCAGCCTGCTCTCGCCTCTGGTGCCCTGGGACACCAATAGCAATGTATGGGATCCCCCCCCAATCCCCCCAAAATAGGCACCCCACCATTCCCTGTTCCCAACCTAAGGCCTGCAGGCCAGATCCTGCCCACAGTGGCAATTTCATCTGGCCCTCCACCCCCAATGGCATTTGAGAAACAAAATGGCCACCTCTTTGAAGCTGTTGGGACAAAATGGCCACCCTCATTGTGCAGGCAGGGCAAAATGGCTGTCTGGCCCTCGAAGCTGACAGAGAGTGTGACCCGGCCCCCGGCTTGAAAAGGTTGGGAACCCCTGATTTACATCCTGAAACAACAGGACCACAATAGGATCAGATGCATGAAATCTTTCTGTTCCTCAGACTCTCTCCCTTTCTCACATAAGCCATCAGTCAACAGCCTTGTTGAGCAACAATAACAACAAAAATACCAGAGAAGCCACACCATTTCCTCATTGATGCCTTGAAATATTAATTGGATCTGGAAATACCCAGATGACATGTTCTCCTGTGACTTGGGGATCAGAAGAAAGAGAGGAAATTGGAATCCTTATGCTCAACAACCCAAACCCCAGAGGTTTGTAGGTTATCTCTGCTCTTCATGTAAAAATAATTAAACCAAATGCAATATTGCTCTTGGGGAAAATGTTCTTTCCCCAACTTTGTCTTCTTCTCTTCACCAAAGCTGTATGAAATATTAACAGATCATTACCGTTTTCACAGTTAAACAGTGAACAGTGAACTTTGATGATAACGATGATGGTGATGCAGGCAGATCTATCACAAAGAGAGACACCAGGGACGAAAATGAAGGATGGAAGTCTTGGCAAACAATAAGCTGAGGCACTGAAACAGAAAATCCTGATAGATCTATTCTTTAAGAAATCTGATTTTTCATACCAGTTAAAGAAACTAAATAATTTCCTCCTTGGTCATAACAACAATGCTTCTGTTAAAGCCAGGTGGACAACTGTTGCTTTCCACATCATCATCATCACCATCACCATCATCATTACAACCATTATTATTCTTTTGGCCAATACCTCCCAGATTCCCTTACCATTAACTTTTCTGGCTAGGAGTTGCACTTGGAAGCATTATAAAATGGCATCAGTCCCTTTTTAGTACACAGTAACCACACATTATAATAAATAGCATGTAATAATCACGCAAAAAATGCTAACAGTTCTTTTAGCAGGGATGCCAACAGTTAATCCAGATTGCAATAATCGCAAACAGCTCTACATATAACTGCACGTTTCCACCACAGTTCTGATAAGCAACCAAATGGTCCAATGTTAGGGTCCAATCATTCTCCATTTCGTTCCATCAAACACAAAAGATCTCCCACTTCAAGGCAAAGCAGCTACCATTGGGAAATTCCAAAATGGCAGCAGAAGCCCAACCAGACTGAAGCTTCCAGCAACTCACCTTGGTGGTATCATCATGTGACCGCTGGTACCGTTTCCAGCGGCAGCCATAAATCCCTGTCAGACATGATAAACACAGTTGTGGCTCATAGTACTGTAGTGGCTGGTGCTTCACCATGCTCTTCTTAGCTCGTCGCCAGCCAACTAGCAGAAATCCATCAGGCCTCCAGAGCGCACTACAAAAAAAAAAAAAACACAGACAAAGACTGTTAGCAGGTGATGGGGCAGATTTCAGAGAAATATTTGCTGAAAGGAGGATGTCCATAGCCCAGACCTTCCATCTAATTCTGTGCTGTTACCCGCAGACAAGACTCCTGTTGTCTTCTGGGCCCACCTGACACCCTTAGAGGTCGATGGCAGTGCCTTTTCTTCCATGTTTTATGTGAAACTCCCCACAACTAAATGATAGGTGCCGTTTTGCAAACAAAGATGGCAGCCAAAAGGCTCTTCCAGTCTGGCCAGGTTATCCTGCCATTGTAATAGAGTAGACCCTTCTCGGACTCAAGGCCCATCGTCAGGCAGTGGTTAACTAACCTGACAACCCTGAGGACTAATGGCCTTGGGTGGCAAAGTCCACAAGGAAGGGTAATGGTCCCCAAGTGGTTTAAATGGTTCCACTTGAATCCATCTTGATGGAGGGCAGCGGCTTCATCCATCCTGAGGAAGACTTCATGTGCCAAAAGGGCTCAGGAACAGAAAGTGGTGCAGGTGCCACGCTGTGGTGCAGAAGGCCACTGGAAGGCCACTGCATTATATTGTTCCCAGGACAAACTTCATGGCTGATTGCCATGTTTTAACAGTTGCCCCCCCCCCCCAACTTTGGAATTGGATACGGCACTTGAAGAAAAAGAAAGCCTCCTGCCAGCAACTGTCACCACAGGTCTACGTGAGCCACCATATAGACGTATGTCATAAAATGGCACCTCCCTGAAGGTTCTCCTCAGCAACAAAGCCATCCCTACTGCTCAGAAGCCAACAGTGATGGGAAACAGTGGGGACATCAGAAGATGCTCCACAGAGGACATTCTCAAAGGCTGTGGAGAACCCTTCCAAGGAAGGCTAGGCTGGACCACTCTGTTGCTTGTCTATGTACTCCGACCATGCCCAACCTGCTATCCACCTCCAAAACCCAGTCCATTATGCCACCCTGCTATTGCCTGCTCTGATCACTGGAAGTTCTCATGCAAAGATCTTTCCCATTTTTCTGCTCAACAGCCTACAATGTTGTTGAGAGGGAAAAAACAGGGATGGAAAAAAGTCAGTAGCTCCTCAAAGAAAAGGAATAATCTAAAGCAAGGGTGCCCAAACTTTTCAGGCCATGGGCCAGTCACGTAGTTCCTCACACCAGATGCGGAAGTAAAACGTGCCTTGCAATCTGTTTTGCAACAGGATGAGATAGATTTTAAGCTGCCATTTTCTCTGCTTAAACCAGGGGTGCCCAAACTATGGTCCATGAGCCAGATCCGGCCCCCAATACCAATTCATCCAGGCCATGCCACCCTTGTCTCTCCTGGATATGATGAGAGCAGGACGGGCTGGATTAATTGGCATCGGGGCCAGATATGGCCCACGGACCATAGTTTAGGCACCCCTGATGTAAAGGATTAATAAATAACATAAACAAAAAGTAGTTTGCAGCCCACAAGAATAGCTAGACTGAGTATAAAGAGAAAACAAGAGGACAACCTCTCCGACTGCCTGCCTTGCTCCATGTATGAAGTAACAAACAAGATCTCACCAGGGGACATTGTATAATACAAGGACTTGAAAGCTACACACCATTTAAGTAACAGAAACCAGGCTCCACGCTTACCACTTATCCCCAGATCATGTGTCCTGTTCCCGCCCCAAGAGAGAGAAAGATGCTCCTAACCAATTTCCAAATCTTCCCTTCCTACAGAACTCCTTCGGTCTCGTAACGTTGCTACTCGTGAACTCCCACAGCATTGGCAGCTCAGCCCAAGGAGAGCACAGTTTATGAATGATTCAAGCCTCCCTTGGTTAGCTTTACACTTAGAGAAATAAAACAGGCAGCGAGACAAGGGGAAATTAATTATTCACAGCTTTGCAGTGTGCACCAGTTTCAGAGGAAAGAAAACCCAGCTAGTCTACAAAATCAAAAAGGAAAAAAAATATATAAAGGAAAGGAGGAGGAGGAGAGAGAATCCCTTAGCACTCATCAAACCTTCACTTCCAAGCTTTGTCTCTCTGGAGAGCCTGGTGTTATTTTACTGAATGGTTTGAAAAATACATCAAAAAGAACACATGTTTGAAAGAGGAAAGGGCTTAAACTCCAGCAAACTGCAGTCTGTCATTCTGCCACTGTTGATGTTCATTCCAAAGGGCCTTTTTCCGTTGCAGAGCCCCAATTGTGGACTCTCGTCTTCAGGAGGCTAATGAATGCCCTTTCCAATTTTACCTCCTAGGTCACCCTTGCTCAAATGCCAGTCGTACCTGACCCTAGGGTACGGTGCTCATCTCTGTTTACAACCAAAGAGCCAGCTCTGTCTGTGTCTGCAGACGTTTCTATAGTCACGTGGAAGGCATGACTAGATACTGAAGCGCACAGAACGCTGTTACTTTTCCCACTGAAGCACTACCTATTGATCTACTTGTGATTTCTTGCTTTTGAACCGCTAGGCTGGCAGGAGCTTGGACAGACAACAGGTGCTCTGTACGTCGTGCAGCATTTGGGTCTTGAACTGTTGAGTTGCCAACCTCCTAGTCGTCACGTTCATCATCTTAACCACTAAGCCACCACTATCCTTAGCTCTAAAAGGAACTGCAGAATGAACTCACCGAATGGGGCCTTCATGTTGGCAGTTTCATGTCTGGCCTAGACACAGAAGAAGACTGCTGCTTAAAATGATCCCCTATCCAGTGGCTCAAGTCACTAAGACGCTGACTGGGAGGCAGAAGGTCAGCAGTTCGATTCCCGAGTATTGCAGGACGGAATGAGCTCCTGTCTCTGTCCCAGCTCCTGCCAACCTAGCAGTTCGAAAGCAAGAAATTGCAAGTAGATAAATAGGGACAACTTCGGTGGGAAGGTAACTGCATTCCATGCGCTCCGGTGTCTAGTCATGCCTGCCACATGACCATGGAAACGTCTGCAGAAGCAGACAACGCTGGCTCTTCGGCTTAGAAACAGAGATGAGCACTGACCCCTAGAGTTGGATACGACTGGCTTTCGAGCAAGGGAAACCTTTACCTTTACTATCCAGTTTTTACTAGCTGAGTGACTTTACACCAGTTTCAGCATTTCAATTTATCTATGATAAATTTTCTCTTTATTTCATTATTATTATTTATAATCACCTGCTTTGAGTGCTGTATTTTCCAGATACAGTATAAAGTATTTCGATGATTCATTATAGTAAAATGTCCGTTATGCCTAGCAGTGGCATGCACAAAGGGATGTGCATTGCTTACACATGTGGAAAGAGAGAAGGTCTCATAGGGAACAACCTTGGCATTTTCAATAGAAATACAGTTGTTCCTTGCTTAAAGAGCATAATGCGTTCCACGGGATTGCTCTTTAAGCGAGTTTGCTCTTTAAGCGAAATACCATTGTAACTGACCAGTTGTGGGGGGGATTGTGAACCCCAATTTATTTGTTAAGCGAGTTTTTGGTTGGTTTTATTTGTTAAGCGAAGCAAACATTCAGAGAAAATTCTGCTCTTTAAGAGAGGTACTCTCTAAGCGAGGTGCTCTTTATGCGAGGTACAACTGTACAGTAAAACCTCGCATAAAGAGCGCCTCGCTTAGAGAGTACCTCTCTTAAAGAGCAGAATTTTCTCTGAATGGTCGCCTCGCTTAACAAATAAAACCAACCAAAAACTCGCTTAACAAATAAATCGGGGTTCACAGTCCTCCCCGCCAGAAGTCACAATTGGTCACTTACAATGGTGTTTCGCTTAAAGAGCAAACTCGCTTAAGGAGCAATCCCGTGGAACGCATTATGTTCTTTAAGCGAGGTACCACTGTATCTCAAAATGAGATTCATTCTGCAGGTTTGTCTGTCTTATATCCTGTTCAACTGGTGCAAACACCACTCTGTGCAGCTCACAGACATGGCGTGAATCAACACAAAAAAGACAAATAACATCAAAAAACTCATACATAAATAAAATCATATGTGAAATATAATAGCAACCAATATGGCATCTCAATAGAACAACATACCCTACCATAATCTACTTATATTTCCTTATCCACAGCTCACTAAACCTAGTTGAACCAAAACAGGAAAAAGGAATACTGCAGATGCAACATCCATTTACCAACAAGGAAAAGGCTTGATGAAAGAAGAACCTTTTTAGATCAAAGTCAATGCTGGGTAAAGCCTCTACTGAAGATATAATAATTTCATGTCAGAGATTACTCTGGGTTGAAAGGATTTTTGCTGGAGAAACTCCATTCAGGGGACGCCCGAATGAGGCTCCTTTTATGTCCCCAAGGGCAGCCCTCAGGTATCAAAACCCAAACTTCCAGTCTCCAAGCTCGGCATCTTAACCATTAAGCCACCGTCAGAGCTGCTTACTGAACATATGAAACATATATAGGGCAAGCTTCTGCATTTGACTGGGCACTGGAAAGTTTAACAGGACTTGAAAGTTCACCTTTTCAACTCATAATGACTTCAAAAGTGTAATAGGGAGCCATGCTTTATAGTTTCACAGGTGGACCAGATGGCTGTTTTTGCTTTTCATTTTGCTGATGTTGGCCCACCTTCCCTCTGCCACGGAAGTTCTCAGGAGTGCTCAAGAATCGAGCCCTTCTTTTCCATAAAGCTTTGACATCTTTCATTTAGGTCACAATCCAGCATTACCAAAGGCAAAAAACGGGTGGCGTCCGTAGAATGGGCTTAGTCCCACCATTCTCAGTACCATCTCTACTTTTAAACAAGCATTATTCTATCATTACCAAACATGTCAATGCTAAGCACAAATCCCAGCTATCTCCTGCTGTGGATGCTTCACTCTTAGCAGCCTGAAAATAAACACTGCTTGCAACCCTCAAGCACGGAAATGTTTATATACCGTCCAGGGCTCTATAAGGTCTGCTCTTCCTTCTGCCAAGTCTTGACGCCTGGATAGAGTCAAGGCTGCCAATTCTGGTAGGAGGCCAAGAAGTGTTTTCACCACCACATCTCCTGACAGACTCTTGCTTTAGGGTGAGAGTCAAGAATGAATGCCTAAGAGAGGAACAACAGAGCCATTTCCATGGGATAAAGAGATCTCCCAACACATTTACTTCCAGCCAGCCTTTCTATTCATTTTCCCTTCTCCCCTTCTTTTTTCAATATTACCAGAATTGTTATCAGTAAAAGCCAGCCAACAGCACTACAGTATTTGAGAACAAGGGTGATGGGCTGGTGTCTTATTCTTTGCTGGTGTAAACAGTCAATCAAGATGGTGGGTGAGGGGTTTGATCCTAAATGCACTTTATTCCAGCATGAGAATTTCTCAGAGGGCTTACAGCATTCCTAGATCTCAAAGGAAAGAGTAAAGATGGGTATCTGGATTTTAATCCCACCTCACATAACAAGATCGTACATTCCCCACCCTTTGCCCTCAGAAGTATTTCCCTACGTAGAGCAGGGGAAGGAAGGAAGGAAGGAAGGAAGGAAGGAAGAAAGAAAGAAAATTAATATTGGAGACAAGAGGCAATACCACTCATAGCCAATTTGCCAGATGTGTTTTGCATGAGTAACTGTGACATTTTGAAAAGAAAAAAAACTCTTGAAGATCTGGATAATTGGGTAAGAAACACATTTTGCAACTGTTATGAGCTGATTAGAAGATTACTTCCCATCTGCATACTGGGGAACAAGTCACAGTTACCAAAATAAATCTCTTTTTCTCTTGTGCAAGAAGTGGTTTGCAGAGTGTCTTAAAAGCTCTACTGGCAGTTTGAGCTGCCAACATTCATAGAAGCACATACTGTAATTAACTCCTCTTGAAAGCAGCCAAAAGCCAGTTAGGAATTCACAGAATTTGGACAATTAAAAGACCACTTTAGCTGGAGTGAAGTAAGACCTGGTCAGATCAACATATTTATTTATCCCAATCCAAAGTGTCACAAATGTCACTTCAGGGTCAGGATCAATACCTGCCATTCTCAAGATGAGAGGTGGGATTTTATGGTGCTCATAAAATATTGCAGGTTGAGAACTGGCTAGGCAATTCTGAGATCTGTAGTCCAAAGGAAGTAACTTTTCCAATCTCTGCTCAAGATTCAAGTGCTCTTTTCACAGTTGGATCTTGTTTGAGGCTTCCAATGGCAAATCACATCTCTCCCAGTGGCTTGGTGGATATGTTGAACTTGGAGACTGGAAGGTCAGGTTTCTATACCTGAGGGTTGCACTTGGGGACATGAAAGGAGCTTCATTCAAGCGTCCCCTGAGCAGAGTTTCTCCAGCAAAAATCCTTTCAAACCAAAGGACTCTCTGACACAAAATTATGATGATGATGATGACAAATCTGCCATAGTATGCCTTCCCTAAGCATTAGGAGACGCTATCTGGAAATTTAAAATAATGGCCAGACACCCATGCATGTAGAAGGAATTCTGTCTCATTCAGCATACAATTTTCAAAAGAAATTTTGTAACAAATATGGTTTGTAACAAAAATTTTGTATGGGCGGCATACAAGTGCAAAAATTAAATTAAATTAAATTAAATTAAATTAAATTAAATAAGGCTCTCCCTTAGTGCTTCAAGTCGGCCCTGAAACCCAAACACTTGACCCAGAGGTGGGAACAATATTGGCGAAGGGTCAAGATTTTCCATTTCAAATTCTTCATATCATAAATGGGATAGCATAGACCAGTGGTTCCCAATTTGGGAGCCACGCCCTACAGGAAGACATCAATTCCCAGAAACCTAAGTCAGTCCACTGGCTGATCAGTGTTTAAGGAACTAACTTAGGCTTCTGGGAATTGAAGTCCAGAAACCAAAGTTTGGGAAACACCGCCATAGATTCATTCTTGGCATTAGTGCATTAGCTCAAAAAACCCACTCATCATCAAAAACCTTACTCCTTACTGCTACTACTTATGACTTTCCAACTATTGTTGTTACTTCTGTTATCATGAGCAAGAGATTTGTTGCACTGAGTTATTCATTGGAAACAGCCAGTGGTGGGCATGGGCTGGTTCGCCCCGGTTCTGTAGAACCGGTGGTAACAATCCCGGGTGGTCTCCCGGGGGGGTAGTAACCTTCCAGGGTGGTTACCTTTTTTTTAGGTGACCGGTTCAGTCGCCTCACTGTCTGCCCAACTCTGCAACTCCAAATGGCTGCTAGTCAGTGCGCATGTGTTAAAATACCAATTGATGCATGCACGCCTCCAGTGCTCAGTCTGACACCCTCAGCCAGCCCGATCTTAAAGGAGGCAGCCTGCCTGGGCTCCCTGCTTTAAAATTAGGCTGGCTGGGGGTGTCAGGCACCTCCAGCCAGCCTGTACTATATTTTATGGGGTTTTTAAAACTTTGCCTCGGCCCATGACATCATGATGTTGGCTCTGCCCATGACATCATGATGTCGGTTCCCCCCCTGATGTCAGCTCCACCCACAGTAAAAATTGTGGCTGCCCATCACTGGAAACAGCATTCTGTGCAGTCCGGTGTCTAGTCACGTCTGCCACATGTCCACAGAAACGTCTGCAGATGCATACAGCACTGGCTCTTTGCCTATAAACAGAGATGAGTACTGAACCCTAAAATTTGATACAACTGGCGTTCAAGCAAGGGCAACTTTTACCTTTACTCTGTCTACACCAGCAGTCAAAAGGGGGGCACTTTCTAAGCAGAAAAGGAACAGCTAATGTTAAAAAATATGTGAGTAACCCATCCACAGCTTCAATTTTTATACCAAGGTTGCCATCATCCTAGTGGTGGTTGATGCAAATGTAACAAACTGCATGACTTTGGACAAAAGGGGCAATTGTACATGAAGAAATAATTCTCGTAAGACAACAAACCTACCGAGAGCACAGTGGTGGGATGTCAAAAATTTTACTACCCCACCGTGATGTCATCCCAGTCATCCCTAACATGATGTGGGCGGGGCCAAAGAATAAATAAAAATAATAAAATAAAATAAAAATAAGCACACACACACACACACCTCAACCCACCCACTCACCTACAACACAAACCCGTAAATAAATAAATAAAATAAATAAATAAATAAAAATTACATTAAAATACAACCACCCACCCAAACACCTACCCACCCACCCAAAGCACAAACTAGTCACTTACCTGTTAGTATAAGTGCCATGTTGCAAGATGGATGTGTTCATCGTACTGGTTCTCTAGGATAATATGCCTTAATGTAAATGTAAAACAGCTGTACCTCCTTAAGGGTTCTCCAATTGGAACAGCAATTGGAACAGCACAGGTGTAGCTTATTGATGAGGTAACTCCAAGACTTTGCTTAAAAACCCCAAGCCAGGCTGCCAGGCTGGCCAGCCGGCCACCAGGCCTTTTTAGGAACTGTGGTATTACGTCAATATAGGTAAAGGTATTAAATACACATTAAAATACACACAGACACACCACATCCAAAGGTGAGTCACTTACCCTGGGGAGCAGGCTATAGGGAGCTTCAGGCTAGCAGCTTCTCTTCCTCCTCCCCGCTTGGGAGGACAGCAAGGAGGCCGTGCATACACACCAAGCACTGTAGGCATGCATGCACACCAATTGCTTGGCACACATGCGCAGTGGGGGAACCAGTGAATAGGTGAGCCCCGAAGTTGGTTTCCCCCCCCCCCAAAAAAAAAAAAAAAGCTGCTGCCGGTTCTCCGGGACACTGGGGAAAATTACTACCAGTTCTGGAGAACTAGTGCAAACCTGTTACATCCCATCACTGCAAGAGCACCAGGAAATTGCTTGCTGTTTTTGCCACAAAAGGGAACAATGAGCAGTTCCTGGTTCTGACGTGCAAAGATAAGAACAGCAAGGATTTTTGCCCTGTTTCAGCAAAGTCCTTAATTCATAAGAAGAAGTTATCCAATTAAAAAACCTAGTAAGATAAAGGAGCCCTCCATCCTTCTGCATAAGACACTGTGTTCCCGGTTATATAGGATCAGGTTTCTCATCAAAGTACTGGATTGTATAATACTTTCATCTGATTCAAATTGCCCCAGCATTCTTAGCCTCTACCACCCCAATTGTCGCGAGTGAACCCATGCCTGCTGCTTGCTGAATCCTTGTGGTTGAAGATCAAGAATAGAGGGGGGAGAGAGAGACATCTTTGAAGGAGGTGCCTCTGTCTTTATTGATCTTCATTTAGAAAAAGAATAAGTTCGGTCGCAGCCTCTGAATCGCTGGTTTTTAATCAGCTGTCCTTTCTTCCCCACTTAAATGGACTTTGTTCTGCTGTTCTTGCCATTTTGACCATGCCTTTATACTGCTCTCCCTGCACTGTGAGGCCATGTTTTTAAATAAGAAGGGCCAATGAAATCATCTTTGCAGAGTTTTATTATTCTAAATCTGGGATCAAGAGCCAGAAACAGAATAAAAGTTAAACTTAAGATGGCATCAGTCTATGCCCTCCAACTTCCACACATATCTTGGCATTAGAGCAGTGGTGGCTTGTGGAAAATAACCTATACAAGTTCCGTTGATCCAAAAAAAGTCAGGAAATAAATCTCAGGTCATCTCTATCTCCCAAACTCTCCTTTTTTAAAAAAAATGTTCCCAAATAGAAAGGCGCAGGAGAGGAGAGAAGAACTCAAAAGCCCTAAATTAGGTATAAAAATAGTCACAGAGTCACTGTATCACGACAAGGGGCATACCTGTATTAACTTTTCATTACTTAACGTAATCAAGACTTAATTCCTCTTTCTAGAAATACAGATGCACCTTCCCTCTCCATCTTTCTCTCTCTCTTCAGGGAAATTTTTACCATTTCCACCGAGCCAAGTTAATGGATACCGAACACCAGAGAAAGAAACTCAAACAACAGTGACCTTTAAAAATATTCCTCTCCTGCCATATTTTGCATTTGAGGAAGATTTGAGAAGATTTGTTTTATATTTTTACAACCCAAATTGCCCATGCAGATATTAAATAAAACTGAAAGAAAGAGACTTGCATCTATTCTTGACTAAAGTGCAAACAGAGTTCATGATGGGATAAAACAGCAGTTAATTAAGCATTTTAAAGACTAGAACGGCAAGGAAATTGTCACAGATAATTGATTAACACACATGCTTCACAAGCTTAGGCAGGAGAAAAAGTATTACCGATTTGTAATCTCCCTTTTCTATTTTGCTATCTGATAGTTTAGTGTTATTGTTATAGTGCTATGTTGATGCTTTTCTAAGCCTCTGTCTAAGGAGCTCTTTTTCTGACGTGCTGCACCAGAGCTTCCTACACTATGAAGGCTTGTGAAGGTAAGACTATACAGTGAGAGAAATGCAAATTGACATAGTGTGGTACCTCATACAACAATTTTAATCTGTTCCACGGGGCTCATTGTTGTACAGAAAAATTGCTATACGATACATATATAGTGATTTCCCCTATGGGATGCATCGTGCAACGATTTTTTTCCCCGCTAAGCAGTTTTTCCCACTGAAAAATCATTGTACGATTTTTTTTCCATAGGGAAAATTGTTATGTGGGACGCCATTTTTTTTGCAAAACCTAATTGTTACGCAATTTCGTTGCTGCACGGGGCAATTGTTGTACGAGGTTCCACTGTTCTGTGTATTCAGGACTTTTTGAATTAACTAGCCACAAAGGGAAAGAGGGGGAATTGGCTCACCACCTTGTTTGCAGCCTGTTAACATAGTTCTCATCCAACTCTGCAGAAGGTGCATCCAAAGAATTACTATAATAATAACAGTTTTCTGTCAGAAATTATTCTGGGTTGAATGGACTTTTGCTGGAGAAACTCCACTCAGGGGACACCTGAATGAGGCTCCTTTCATGTCCCCAAGAGCTGGTACAGAGACAGGCACTCAAATCCATCATACAGTATCAGGGTCTTGAACTGCTGACTTGCTGGCTTTCCAGCTAACAAGGTGAGCTTCTTAAGAATTACTCAATAAGGTGCAAACAATGTTAGAGTAGCCATTTCCTCCTCCCCTTGTTTGTTACAAAAATGAGTTTTAAATGGTACAATTTGGGCCTGATGAACACACAGAAGCCAAAGTGACCTTCCTCAGTGGTGAGCTCAAATTTTTTTTTACTATCACACTGTGGGTGTGGTATGGTGGACGTGGCCAGGGGAAAAACCCTGTGTTGCACCTGAATTAGGAATACTTTATTTCAAAACATGGATGGGTGGGGCAGCCAGAACTTCTGCTACTGGTTCTGGCGAACTGGTGCAAGCCTGCTGATGCCCACCACTGACCTTGCTGCTCTGAAAATAAGAGTTCAGTTTACTCCTCCTCCCCAATCCAGACTTTAGACAAGTTACTTTTTCTAGACTACTGGAATCTCTGAGCCATGCTGGCTACCAAATTCAAGGAGCTATGGTCTGAAAAAAGGAACTTTTTCAAGATCTGATTTAACCCCTCCCAGCTGAACCAGAATAACCTTCAAGGATACAGCAAAAACTAGAGAAAATTATGCAGTAAAAGCAAAATGGGAAAAGCTTAGTTAAATTTGCACAATTTAGACAAGACCAAAAATTCCTATTACAGAACTGCAGTTGTTGCCACAGTGCAGAAGTGTGCCCTTGCTTTTAATAAGGAGTGGATCCTGGCCTCCTCATTTCTGTTTATGGAGGAGTTGGAGAATGCTAATAAAAGTTCTGCTGAAATATTTATTTCCACAGGTGTGGAGGGCTTTGTAATGAAGCCCATACACTTAATCAGGCTAAAATAAATTATGCTTCTATTGCTTTACTTTTATTTTCTCCAACAGGACAGTGCAGTCCTGTGAATTCACAGAAAGCTGGCTTGGTTATACTTAGTATGTGTCCAGACTACAGAGTTATAGCAGCTTGATACCACTTTAACTATAAGGGGTAAAGGTCTCCTTGCTTGAAAGCCAGTTGTGTTCAACTCTAAGAGGCGATGCTCATTTCCATTTAAAGTCAAAGAGCCAACACTGTCTGTGTCTGCAAGCATTTCCCCAATCATGTGACAGTCATGATTAGATGCTGAAACATTGATACCTTTCCTACCGAAGTGGGATATATTTATTTCCTTACAATTTCTTGCTTTCAAACTGCTAGGTTGGCTGGAGCTGGGACAGAGACAGGAGCTCACTCCATCATGCAGCACTCGGGTCTCGAACCGCTGACTTTCTGGTCATCAAGTTCAGCATCTTAACCCCTAAGGCACTGCATGGTATAGGACTATAAGAATTCTGGGATTGGCAGTTCAGGCAGGGGAGTAACATTTCCTATGTACTCCACCAAACTACAAATCTCACAATTCCTTAGGATGGAATGCTGGCAGTTAAAATTTAATTTAATTTAATCTAATTTAATAGATTTATATACCACCTTAATCCAATAAACTCTGGGCGGTGTATACAAGTTAAAACCATTTTTTAAAAAACCCTTAAGTTACACTAAGAGAAAAGAATTGGAGAATCAAGGAAAGCTTGCATTTCGAAGTACAATATTCAGCCTTATGCCCCACCCTACAAACATTATCCAACAAAGCTCTTCTGAAACTGAAATTTATTTCTCTTTTGCCAGACAACTGTAAGACTGTCCTAGAAATTTCTGCATTGCCTCTTTGGTCTTATGGAATATGTTTTTTGACCTTCTGAGCAGGCTGATGCTTAAAACAAGTGAAGTATTTGCTTGTTAATTAAAGGATTCATAGTCAAACACACACCAGTTTATCCACATATTAACTTTTGGCCCTAACAACTTAGTGAGGGGGCAAAAAAATTGGCAGAAGATGAGAAAGTAATTATGAAAAATAGTTTCCCATTAAGAAGGAGCTTGTAAGAAATAATACTTCTGAATTATCAACTCTGCAGGGTTCAGATCTTCCTAAGAAGAAATGCAATTGAGGGGGAGGGACAGAAAATGCCATCTGTATCTTTCTTCCAGAGGTTGACGTGAAAATTGAGTTCTCCGACAGAATGGCAGAGTGGATGAGTAAGCCTGATGTCTCACCAGCAATTCCGAAGAAAGCAAAACTGACACAAATAAGTCACTGTAATATGTTGGAGGAAACTGAACAGCCATCTGTTAGAGGCACTTGAATCCCAGATTCCTTGCATCAGCAGGGGGCTAGACTAGATGACCTCTGATAGTGCTTTCAGATCTCTAATTCAGGGGTGTGGTGCCAAAACTTTTTGAGCTGTGGGCCGATCACTTGGTTCACTGGAAGCAGAATTGAAACGTGCCTTGCAATCTGTTTTGCAACAGGATGAGATAGATTTTAAGTGCCATTTTCTCTGCTTAAACCAGGGATGCCCAAAATATAACCCATGGGCTGGATCCGGCCCCTGAAGCCAATTCATCTGGCCCACACCACCCTCATCACTCCCAGAAGCGGAAGTAAAAGGCACCCATATGGGCATGTTTTACTTCTGCTTCCGGGAGCGACAAGAGCGGCGTGGGGAGGATGAATTGGTGTCAGGGGCTGGAAGCTTGGAAAAAATACTGAAGAATACTGCAGTCAGTATGGTAGGAGAGGATTTAAGTAGCCACCTTACTTCAAATCATAGAAAGTGGCTTTGATTGGAGGACCTGTAAAAGCGCTAAGAGGTATTTGGGATACCTTCAAAAAAGAATTCTCTTCCTGAGTGAGAAGATCACTAGATAAGAGGCTGCCCCATAAATCTAAACAATCATTTATCTAAATTATCATTTATCTAAAGTATCAGGTATAATTTCCCCCCTTTCCAGCAGAGGAAATGTTGGAACAGCGACTTGATCATCAGGGAGCGGGTACTGTGGGATTCCTCAAAATGAAATAAATAGGCAGATGATTTAAAAAAAAAAACAAGAGCCGATGTACAGAAATCGCACTTGTCTCATACTGGTGAGAACTTACCGGTACATGTATTTGCTTCTGTACAATTTCCCAAGAAAGATGCAGGTAAAGGTAAAGATTGCCCTTGCTCGAAAGTCAGTTGTATCCGACTCTAGGGTTCATTGCTCATCTCTGTAGAAGTTTGCATGGACATGTGGCAGACATGGCTAGACACCGGAGTGCACGGAACGCTGTTTACCTTCCCACTGAAGTGATACCTATTTATCTACTTGCATTTTCTCTGCTTAAACCAGGGGTGCCCAAACTACAGCCCATGGGTCGGATCCAGCCCCTGAAGCCAATTCATCTGGCCCACACTGCCCTCATCACTCCCAGAAGCGGAAGTAAAATGCACCCATACGGGCACCACTGTAGTCCCTTTAGAACAGGGGTCCTCAACCTATGGCCCATGGGCCAAATGCGGCCCACGGTGCCAAATAATCTGGCTCCCACCCTCTGTCCAGCTGCCATCACTGCCGGAATCACCCACAGACTCAATTTACACCAGCTGTAAGACTGGCCAGAAAAGATGATAATATATCCACAGTATGTTTTCCAATTTTTCAGCTGCTTCCGCCAGGAGCAAGGGTGGTGCATATTTGGGGATTTTCAGTGGTTTGGGGCGCATTTTCAGGGGTTTCCAGTGCTTCTGGTGCGCTTCCAGTTCTGGCAGTGGGATCCTCACCGTGGGCTGGATTAACTGGCACCATGGGCCGTAGGTTGGGACCCCCTGTTCTAGAGCATCAATTTCAGGAGCACTCTCCATTCCTAACTATGACCTCCCATCGATGCCATCATCAACAAACCCTCCAAAACTAATTGTCAGCCAGCAGATATGACACAAGGGTTTCACTCCCTTGTAGGATATAAACAACCAACATTGTCATATCTGTGCTTACCAGGGACCAGAAGCCACTGAGATTTTCAAGAAGTGGAAGTGAATCAGAGCTACTTTTGGCCAAGCTGAAGAACCACTCGTTAGGGATGCCGAATGAGACAGGAAATTGCGTTGCATTTCAAAATCAGACGAACGGAAGCCAGAACGAATACCACAGCCTGAAGCAAATGACGATCTTCCTGCACATTGAGGTTTGTCACGGCTGGCAAGTTCATGATGTAAAACATCAGAACATCAGATGTAAAATGAGGGCAGATTGATTACATGCACAGGAGTTACATACAGTACAGGTATTGGCAAATGTAAAGGAGAAAGGAAAAAAACAAAACAATACCATATCCCTCTTCTACACATGCTGCCTATTTCATAAGGCCAGCTCAGCAAAACGAAATTCCATAGCCTCCCAGAACTTTTTTGTTGTTCAGTTGCACAGTCAATTCCGACCCTTCACGACCCCATTGCCTACCAGGCACTTCTGTCCTCCACCATCCTCCTCAACCCACCCAGCTCTGTGCCCATTGTGTCCACAATACCATATAGCCATCTCATATTGGGCCACCCCTTCTTCTTTTGCCCTCCACTTTTCCCAGCATCAAGGCCTTCTCAAGTGAATCCTCTCTTCTCATTTGATGTCCAAAGTACTTCAGCTTCATCTTTATTATTTGACCTTCTAAAGAGCAGTCAGGGTTCATTTCTTCTAAGACCAACCTATTTGATCTCCTTGCTATCCAGGGGACTCTCAAAACTTTCCTCCAACACCACATCTCAAAGGCATCCATTTTTCTGTGCTCAGGTTTCCTAATGGTCCAGCTCTCACAACCTTACATTACCACTGGGAATACCATTGCTTTGACTATGCAAATTTTTGTTTGCAAGGTGCTCTATTTTTAACTATGTTCCCCAGGTTTCCCACAGAAATTTCTCAACTATCAGCTTTCTTCTCTATTCAGCTTTCATACCTATACCTAGCTATCAAGAATACAAGAGTATGAACTATCTCCATTGACACATCCTTACACTTTATTACCTCGTCTAATTCTTTCTTTGCTGGTTTTCTTGGCTGTGATCCCCAGTTGGACTGAGGATTGAAATAAAGTACTGTATACAAAAAAAATATCTATTCCATGCTCTTCGTTTTTTACATTAAAGTTGTGTAGTTCTTTTGCAGACATATTTGTCTCCTTAATATTCAAGTGCAGTCATGCTTTGACATTTTTTCTTTCACTTTTGTTAAAGTCATTTCGTTGATGCCTTCTGCTAGTATAATGGTGTCATTTACGCATCTTAACTTATTAACTTTTCCACCATCAAGTTTTACTCCTCCATCCTTTTACTCCTCTGAATCTTTTCTGGCTTTCTATATGGTACATGCCATGTATGGGTTGAACAGATAACAGGATAAAATGCATCCTTGTCTGACATCATTTTGTTTCTCCATATTCTGTCCTAAAGGTAGCTTCCTGCCCACAATACAGGTTACACATCAAGACAATAAACTGCTGAGTACCCCCCTTCTCAAATATCTTTCAGAACAATTTATACCATGGAACCTCATACAATAATCGCCCCGTATAGCAACGAAATCGAATAGGAATTAGGTTGGGGGGGGGGGAGAATGGTGTCCCCCATAACAATTTTCCATATAGAAAAATTGTACAGTACAACAATTTTTCAATGCAAAAAACCACTTAGTGAAAAAAAAATCATTGTACGATGCATCCCAGAGGGATAATCGCTATACGATGCATGCATCGTATAGCAATTGTTTCATAGAACAACAAGCCCAATGGAACGGATTAAAATCGTTGTATGAGGTACCACTGTAGTTTCTTGTGTCATTCAATAGTCAAAGGCTTTGATGTAATTTATAAAGCATAAACAGATCTTCTTCAGAAATTATTTGGTGTGCTCTAGTGGACAGGGGATAATTGCAATGTTATCTCTAGTACCCCTTCCTTTTCAGAATCCATCTTGAACATCAGACATTTCTCACTCTATGCAAAAGCCTTTCTTGTAACACTTGAGTATCCCTTTGCTTGCATGAGAAATTAAAGCAATTGCTTTATAATTTCTCCACTCCTTGGCATCTTCTTTCTTGGGGACAGGAATATACAGTAAAACCTCATATAACACTAAAACCTGGTTCCACAAGTCTTCGTGTTATATGATTTTTAGTGTTATCTGATCCTCTATGGAATCCATAGAGATACATTGTAACCACACAGGCTTTCGCGGTTGTTATCTGAAGCATCCCATAGGATCTTAATGTTATCTGATGCAATTCTTCCCCCCAGATTCCTTGATGTTATGCGATTTTAGTGTTATTCGATACTAATGTTATATGAGGTATTACTGTATAATAAATATTGACAGTCTGTGGGCAGTCTCGTTTTCTAGATTATTTGGCATGTTCTTGTTAAGATTTTTCTTACAGATTCAGTCTCTGGTGCCTGAAATAGTTCTATCGGTATCCCATCTACCTCTGGTGATTTATTTCTTCCTACCACTTTCAGAGTTGATTTAATTTCACTTTCTAGAACTGCAGTTTGCTCATCATAGGATTCCTCTTCTATGGAGTCTGTCATTCTTTTATCTTTTCTGTAGGGTTACACAGAAAGAGCCTCCGCAAAGATTGTGTTATTTTTGAACCACAATGGGGTGTTCCCTGGGTAACAGCACCTTTGTACTGGCTAATCTTTCTCACCCTGCATTGGGCGAAGGGAACTGCAGAATGATTTCACCAAAAGGTGACTTCATTGTGGCAGTTTCACATCTGCCCAAACACGAAGAAGAAGAAGAAATCTTTTCTGTATAGGTCTCCAGTATATTGTTTCCATCTCCTCCCCCCCTCCTGCTCAGACCGTGTGCTAGCTAAGGATAATAAATGTTCAACAACATCTGGAGGGCAATATGTCTCCTTAAGATGACTCCATAAGAACACAAAAATACCAAGACATAAAACCTTTATGGGGGCCGGGTTCTACCTGTCACCACTAACTTGTTTTTGTAAAATAAAATAAAATAATCCAGTAAACTAAAAGGTCAAGATCAGCCACTTCCCTGACATTTAACATAATATCTATATTTCTGTACTGCACCAAGTTTGCACATATAAATTCACTCCTCCCCATCAAGGTCAACAAATGACAGGTTTTTAGATGGTAAATCACAAGCAAAATAGAAACAGAAAATCTCAAAGAACTTGTACACATGAAGGAAAAAGAAGAAAAAGTCAAACACATCCAAGATAAGCCACCCTGGTTGCTTCTGGGATGACGAGGGTGGTCTGGGCTGGATGAATTGGTGTCAGGGCCAGATCTGGCCCATGGGCCGTAGTCTGGGCACCTCTGATTTAAAACAAAAGAAAGCCATGCAAGGGGATGTCTGGTTTCTTCACTTTGCCTCTCCCCAGCATGCAAACAGACAGCCAGATGAGAATGAAAATGAATGGACTCTCTTGCGGAAGAGCAAGGCCTTCTTTGCTAGACACATTTGAGCCAGTAATAACTTCCATTCATGGATGGCTGAGCTGTTAAACTGAAGGGTGATTCAACCACACAGATGTTCATTACAGGATGTAAACACTGCCCTGGCATGACCCACTGGGGAGAATTTGCAGCTCCATGCATTTCTGAGGATCATGAAGGAAACCTGAAAATCAGTTGCCTGTTTTAAATACAACCTCTTTGCATTTTGGTCTTGGTTTTTATGACATGCAGTTGAAAGCAGCTTGAATACCCCCAAAGGCCCTTTCTCTCCAGTCTTCTGTACAATTTGCTCCATGATGCTGCTTGCTCAGTTTCTGATAACTTCTCTCTCTGGTTAGCTTCCAAACCACACACCTAGTAACCTGGATAGGAAATGAAATCAGCATATAATGCCTGAGTGAGTGGCTTTGTAGATGTTAAAAAACAGCTGCCACTTCTGGGGGGGAAAGTATGCTTGGATGAGCAACACAGCAATCCAGCAACACAAATCACTTTCACAAACTAAAACAATAACAACCAACAATCACACTCTATTCCCCTGTGAGTGACCACTGCTCACAGTACAGGGACGTGAGTGAAAGATCAGACCACATAACAATCCTTTTGACCAAAACTAAACACAAAGGTGACAACAGAAAAGCCAGAGTTTAAATCTTGGCCACCAAGATGATGCTGACATTTTACACTCAGCCGATGTGTAACAAGACTGAGGACCACCAAGGAGATGCCATCTGCTACAGAGGAATCAATACAGTTTCTGTACAAGTACACAGCTGTATTTGTTACTGCGAGCACAAACCTTTGATACCACATAAGGAAACTGACACTACAGGAAAGAAGTGACCTGCAAGTAATAGTGATACATGAAGCAAATGGAGATGAACACAATGAGCAAGCTCTATCCACCTCCATCTCCTCCTGCCATGAAGACTGTCCTGAGAATATAATGCAAGGTTTGTGAACCACCTCCTACAATCACACACACACACACACATGACTACATAATCTGTAGTGCTGGCTCTTTGACCATAAACAGAGATGAGCACTGCACCCTAGAGTCAGATATGACTAGCTTTCGAGCAAGGGCACCCTAAGTACGTACTGGATATATTGTTTTCTTAACACACACTCCTCTGCTTTTATAAACCCAAAGATTTTCCAAAATGCGGCTTTAAGTTCTAAACCAGAACATCCCCCTTTGACCCATCAGGGCAGCATTTTTGGGATAACGGAATAAAACCGTCTGGCTCTCTTAAGCCCCCTAAACCTTCCTATTATTAGAAAAAAGCAACACACTCTCCGCTAGCACAAAGCATTAGCCGGGATCAGCTGGGCTGTTTGCAGTGGAAGAAAACACACAGGACGGGCTCAGCCAAGGACTCTGTTAAGGGTATCAGCAAAGCCAAGAGAAATAAAAGGAAGTAAACAGGCCCAGCATCTAATAAAGGTCAAGGTCCCCCTTGCTCAAAAGCCAGTCGTGTCAGACTCTAGGGTTCAGTGCTCATCTCTGTTTACACCCAAAGACATTTCCATGGTCATGTGCAAGGCATCACTAGATGCTGTAGCACACAGAATGTCGTTACCTTCCCTGCTGAAGTGGTACCAATTTATCTACTTACAATTTCTTGCTTTTGAATTCCTGGTTGATATCAGGATCTCACTCTGTCATGCAGCATTTGGGTCTTCAATGGCTGACCTGCCAACCTTCTAGTCTCCAAGTTCAGCGTCTTAACCACTAAGCCACTGCATTCCCTACACTGGTGACGGCTAAACCTTGGCCCTCTAGCTGTTCTTGGACTTCAATCACAAAAATCCCAAGTCACCAATCCTGCTGGATCAGGGTTTTTGGAACTGAAGTTTTTATTTATTTTATTACATTTATACCCCGCCCTTATCAAAGTTCAAGAATGCCTGAAGTGTCAAGGTTTGTTATCACTGTTCTAAGGCAATGCCTGGTTTATTCATGTAGCGATGTGTGCCTTTATTTATTAATTAGAATTATATTCTGCCGATATGGTTCATATACCGCTGCAGGAAGTCTGACAGCCCAGTGGCAGCATCAAAACTCAGAAAGGTTGCTCTTTTAAACTACCTTTAGTCACCTTTGCTCGAAAGCCAGTCGTATCAGATGCTGGAGTTCAGTGCTCATCTGTTTCATAGCCAAAGAGCCAGCACTGTCTGCATTTGCAGACATTTCCTTGGACATGTGGCAGGCATGACTAGACACTGGAGTGCATGGAATGCTGTTTACCTTCCCACCAAAGTGGAACCTATTTATCTACTTGCATTTTTTTGCTTTCAAACTGCTAGGTTGTTAGGAGCTGGGACAGAGATGGGAGCTCACTCCGTCATGCAGTATTTGGGTCTTGAACTGCTGACCTGCTCCCTTCCAGTCAGTGTCTTAGCCACTTGAGCCACTGCAGTCCCTACAACCCCCCATAACCCCCCCCCTCCCCAAGGACAGGGCTTCTGTCCATCATAGTGTAAAAACATAACATTTCCAAGCATGGCTCTCTGGTCCAAGTCTAAAGCAAATGTCTGCTACAGATGGAATGCAAACCCACCGGCTGAGCAAAGCCTGAAGGAAGGAGCTTAGCTTGCTATTTTGAAAAAGTCATGGGGGGGGGGGGGAGATAAACCCAGATGCTAATTTCTAGCGACAGCACAGGGACAAAAGCCAGCAGCTCTTGAGCTCCCCAGAGGATCCAGCCATCGGCAGCTGCTATTTCAAGCCTCATTCTTTGACTTCCTTTCTCACCTTCTTGCCATTCATGACAGGGCAAATTCAATCTATGGGAAGCACAAAGAGAGGCAAACTCCTCTTGGCCCAGGTGAGTGCAGGTCTCCTCTCAATGCCTGGTTTTAGAGGGCCCCCACCCTCCAATTTGGACATCTGAGGAGCTCTTTCATTGAGCAGGGACTGAGGTGGCATGGTGGTGAAGATGCTGAACTTGATGACTGGAAGGTTGGCTGGGCATCAGTTCAAGACCCGAGTGCTGCGTGATGGGCTGAGTTCCCGTCATCTGCCCCAGCTCCTGCCAACCTAGCCAGTTTGAAAGCTGTTCGAAAGTCCGACTCCAGGGAGTGGAACATGAAAATAAAGAAGTTCTGTTTTTATTTTTGACATTAATAAAGGTTTCCCTGCTCTAACCATTGGTTTTTCTTGCCATCTCCACTTACGGCCAAAGAGCCAGCATTGTCTCCAGGGTCATGTGGCAGGCATTACTAGACTCTGAAGCACACAGACTGCAGTTACTTTTCTTGTTAAAGAGGTACCTATTTATCTATCATGCAGCCCTCCTCAAATCTTCAACTGCTGACCTGCCAACCTTCTGGTCATCAACTTCAGCGTCCTAACCACTAAGCCACTACATTCTCTAGCACTGGCATGCCCAAACTATGGTCCATGGGTCAGATATGGTCCCCAAAGGCATTCCATCAGGACCGTGCCACCCTTGTCAAACCAGGAAGTAAATACCGACGCTTCTGCGCATGTGCAAAAAGTGGTCATTTTACTTCCTGGTTTGGCGCAGACGCTTCTGCGAAGTAAAATGGCCACTTTTCACGCATGCACAGGTGTCTGTGCCAAACCAGGAAGTAAAATGGCCACTTTTGCGCATGCACAGAAGTGGCTGCATCAAACCAGGACGTAAAATGGCCATGTATGCACAAACATGCCCTGTTCCGGGGGTGTGGTCTGGCTCACTCAGCTGTTTCGGGACATGGTCAGCCCCCCAGCCCAAAAGGTTTGAGCACCCCTGCTCACCACTCCTCCCAAACTGTAGCATTCACTCCTCATTGCAGCTACAGCAAAGCTCATAAAAGCTGTTTATGATCAGCTATGCAAATAAGACATTTTCGATGCAAAAATATATTATGCATCTTTCAGCATTCTTTCCCTAGTGATTCGTGGGTGGCTCCAGTCCAAAACAGTTGCTCAGCGCATACTTTTACTTTCTATCCTCATTCCTCAAAACTAAAAAATAAACCTGTGGGTTTCATGTGGACATTGGAGGCTTTCTCCCACATTAATAGGATCCCATGACATATTAAAATACAGTAATACCTTGGATAATGTTTGCATCAGATAACGCAAAAACCACATAATGTTATGCAATCTGGGGGGTGGGGAAGTGTATCACAAAGCATTAAAATCCTATGGGATGCATCGGATAATGTTTGCTAAAGCATGTGCCAGTTACAATGTATCTCTATTGAGTTTTAATGTTATGTGATTCATCCCACAGAATTTTAACATTATCCGATGCATGCACTGGGTAACATCAAAAATTGGATAACACTAAGACTTATGGAACCAAGTTTTAGCGTTATCCGGGGTTTTACTGAACTGCAAAAGCATAACTTAATGTGCTATTATTTTATATTTTTCAGCTCCCTATCATCTTTTCTTTTCCAACACTAAGCCTTGCTTAGAAAAAGAACCAAATGAAACAGGAGAGAATCTTCCTATTGCGGAATGAGACAAACATGCTATAAATAAATGAGAAATGACAGCCAGAATCCCATGTATGAGAAATCATTTAAATCTTGGCACCGAACTGCCACTTGTTAACGTGGCGTTGGCCAGGAAGCACAACCAGCAACTCTTTAATTACTGGCAATTTGCAGCAAAGGCTCAGGCAGGCGCTTTAAAAAATTAGAATAGAAATCCGCAAGCTCCGTAGGCCGTCCCTCCCCCTGATTTTCATTCCCTTCCAGTTTCCAAAGAAACAAAATCAAAACACTTGCAGTTTAAAAAAGAAAAAGAAAATAAGTGTTCTTGCTACAAGACACTATGAAGAAAACTGTACCCTCTCTTAAAGTAGGATTTCTCCATTTCAGGTGAAACTTTTTTTCTCAGAAATGTCCCCCATCCTCAAATAGAATCTGCACCCCATGCAGTTCGGTTCCTACTCTTAACATAGGAAGTCAAAGTCACCGCTTTATGGTTCTGCTGCATTTGTATAAGTAAAGGTAAAGGTTTCCATTGCTCGAAAGCCAGTCGTATCCGACTCTAGGGTTCAGTGCTCATCTGTTTCAAAGCCAAAGAGCCAGCGCTGTCTGCTTCTGCAGATGTTTCCGTTGTCATGTGGCAGGCAGGACTAAACACTGGAGCACACAGAACGCTGTTACCTTCCCACCAATGTGGCCCCTATTTATCTACTTGCAATTTCTTGCTTTTGAACTGCTAGGTTGGAAGGAGCTGGGACAAAGACGGGAGCTCATTCCGTCCTGCACAGGGGCGTAGCTACCGCCGTATCTGCCGTATCAATTATACGGGGGCCCCGGGCCACGGGGGCCCCCTACAGCAAAAATTAATAAAAACTTCCCAATTTTTTTTATTTCACAAGGGCCCCCCAAACAAATTTTTATACGGGGCCCCGTTAAGGCATGCTACGCTTCTGGTCCTGCAGTATAGTACTCGGGAATTGAACTGCTCAATACTGAAAGGATATTAGGCTTTATTGTGTGATTCATTGTTTTTAGTCTATGTAGGTATTTGTCCTTGTACTGTGTGCTTATGCTGTTATTTGTTTTCTTTGAAGTATATATTATTTTGATTTTTTTTATTTTTATTGTATTTGTTTGTTATACTTTGATTGTAATTTTGTTGGTAAAGGTCGCCCTTGCTCAAAAGCCAGTTATATTCAACTCTAGGGTTCAGTGCTCAGCTCCATTTATAGCCAAAGATCCAGTGCTGTCGGTGTCTGCAGATGTTTCCATGGACATGTGACAGGCACAGAATACTGTTACCTTCCCACCAAAGTGGTCCCTATTTATCTACTTGCAATTTCTTGCTTTTGAACTCCAAGGGTGGCAGGAGCTGGGACAGAATCAGAAGCTCACTCCATCATGCAGCACTCAGGTCTTGAGCTGCTGACCTGCCAACCTGCCAATCATCAACTTCAGCATCTTAACCACTAAGCCATCACTGTCACAAATTTTGTTGTTAGCTACCCAGAGTAGTGGTTTTACTTGTGTGGTAAATCAACAAAGAAACAAAGAAATTGCATGCTATCAAGTCAATCCTGATTTATGGTGATCCTCTCCATGGTTTTCTAGGCAGAGAATACACAGAAAAGTGGTTTATCGTTCCCTTCATCTGGTAATATCTGGAGACTGTGTAGTTCACACAAAGATACCTAGGCTGGCTCTTCTTCCTGGAGCCACAGCAGGGAATCAAACTCCCAACTTCTGTTTCCACAACCAGATACTTAACACACACACACAGGCATCCAGCCCTTACACAAGTGTAAATCAGCAAGAGGACTTTAGCTGCTAAATTGCTGATATGCAAAAATGGACCATGCACAAATAGACTGGGAAATTTAGCCCCAATCTAAGATGGTGTCTTATTTCTCTGTCTCTGACGCTTTTGCCGTAATGACTCCATAGAATCTGATTTTAGCCTTGCCAATTTCAGCCAAAGAACTCATCATTTTAAACTGGGTAACAGAGACGCCTGGGGAGATTCCATCCTGATCACTAATACTCTTTGTGGCTATTAAAATGACTAACATTATTGTTTCCTCTTCTTCTTCCTCTTCCTTCTCATCTTCCTCCTCCTCCTCCTCCTCCAAGTGCCGTATTTGTTCCAAATATGGGCTATCATCATGGCGATAGTCTTCCTGTTCTAAACTCCTTGGAACAGTTCTTCCGAGGACATGCCACACTATTCTCTCAGGTTCTTCAGCCACAAGGTCCATCTACACCAGTGATGGCGAACCTTTTAGAGACCGAGTGCCCAATCTGCAAGCCAAAACCCACTTATTTATCTCAAAGTGCCAACACAGCAACACAGGAGGAAGGAAACGCTCCCATTGGGCTGCTGGGCAGAGGGGCAGGGCAAACTCTGTGCTGGGGGGAGGGAGGAAATGCTCCCATTGGGCTGCTGGGCAGAGGGGTGCGATGAACTAAAAACCTGGCTGGCAGGTGTGGGGCTCCAGTAATACGGGGTCCCATGTTGAGTGGCTGATCTGATGGGATAGCCACCTCTCTCTCTCTTTTAAACTTTTTTAACCTTTTAAATCTTTTAAATTTTTGAGTTTAAATTTTTAAACTAATTTTGAACCTTAGGGTTTCAATTTCTGAATTTGTAGGGGTATAGTGGGATTGTTTAGTTTGTTTTGTACTCATGATGTATACCGGTAATCTTTCTCTTTTTCTGTAAGCCGCCTAGAGTCAGGTTCGCCTGATTGGGGTGGGATAATAAATCTAAATAAATAAATAAATAAATTCTGTGCTGGGGTGACTGCACAGGTGCCCACAGAGAGGCCACTGAGTGCCACCTCTGGCATTCATGCCATAGGTTCTCCACCACAGGTCTACACCCAGAACCTCTCTTCTCAGGGATTTTTCCTTGCAGAGTGAGTTGGAGTATTCTATACTGCATGTCATTCCTCATGATATGGCCAAGGTATTGGAGCTTTGGTCTTAAACAGTTCTTGCTCTTTCTCCACCTGGCACAACACTTCTACATCAGCCATATGGTCAACCCATGATATCTTTAGCAGCTGTTGGTAGACCCACATTTAAAAAACTTTGATTTTCTTTTCAAATACTTCAAATGCTTTAAACAGTTCCAAGCTTTCACTCCATATAAAGCAACATTGGGAATACATAACATCTCACTATTTGGATCTTCATAGCAGGAGTTAGATCTCTAGTGCATAACAAATATCACATCTTTATGAACATGGATCTTGCTTTTTTCTATTCCCATTTTAATCTCTACCTCAGGATCCCACTTTTCATCTAATATACTCCCCAAAGAGACAATTTTACCCACTCTTTCAATTAAGAAAGACTAGGACATTGCAGATAGCAATGCAAAAATTCAAAAAAGGAAAAATTACTTTTGCCATTGAAAGCACTAACAGATCTGGCTGGCTGGGCCAATTTGCAAGCTAAGCATTTTAAGCTCTAGTCTAGGTCAATGTTTCTACCAGATGCTTCCAGGAATTCTGTTGACATGATGCTATTTACGATTATTTGGATTTTTCACTGGCAGGTCACAGCAAGCTAAGCATATGACTACTGAAAGAGAAATATCAAGTCAGGACCCTGGTACTAAGACAAACAGGAAACATGTGGTTTACAAGCTAGGAAACCTGTTTGACATTATTACACGGGAAAAGAATTTGAGTTGGACCACAAAAGCCCCTTGAAGCTTTGCTTCCATTCATGCACATCTGCCTCTGCACACAAGCAGAAGAGCGTGAGACAAGCAATGACCCCAAAGAAAGGAGGAAGAGAGCCTAAGAGTAGCAGCCTAAACACACATCTAGAAAAGACCAGAGAAAGAAAAACACCCTGTCCAGAATACATCCACCTCCTTCCCTCGCTTGATTCAAATCACTAGTTATAGGTAATGGCACCCTGTCCCTCCTCAAAAAAGGCCCAGCACCAACTGATTCCTGCCACTGCCTTCGTCTTCTTCTTCTCGTGTTGAAGAAAATAGAAGGCTCTTGTTCTGGCACTTCTAGTGCCCTCCACCAGTATTATTTGGTGTTCTTGTGTTCTCCACCTTCCTCTAGGTCTGCCTCTTGGTCTTTGTCCTTCTCCTCTTTCCAACATATGCCTTGTAAGGTATGGAAGTCCCAGACATTCTCCTCAAATGGGCAAACCACTTTATTTCTTGTCTCTGCATGTAGTTAAGACTGGTTCTATTCCAGTTCTTTCCCTTATAATCTCATTCCTGATTTTATCCCTTCTAATCACTCCAGGAGCCTCCCTCAAGCATCTCATTTTCATGGTGACCAACGTCTGTTGATGTTTTGTTTTGTTCTAAGTGTCCACATCATCATTTTCAATTATTATTATTTCTTGGTCCAACTATTGGGGAAAAGGAGGAAGACGATCCAGTGATAATCAGTAATGTAGAGCTGTCTGAGAATGGCTGTAGAGTTCATAAATAATTGCTGAATACATCTCCACTGCAGGCCTGGTCTTACCCACAGCTTTTGAACACTGATGACGTTCCGTGAGCCATTTCCATTAGACAGCTACTTTAGAAGATGGTGAATTACATTTCCAAGAAATAGGAAAAACAATTCAATGTACAACTATGTAGGTTAATGCTAGCCTCCCACACCCAAAGCTCATAAAAGCTTAACAATAGCTAAGTTTATAACCATCTATGCCATTAAACTCAGAAAGAGAGATGCACATAGATATATTGCTTCAGTCTATGCCACAAGCATCTTGTTGACTGAGGAAAAGAATGCAAGGGGAATTATTGCCATTGATATTACATCCTTCCTTCAAGAAAGTGAAGAGCAGTTATTGATGGCCCTGATTTGCTTCACAACGCCCCAGTAAGGTACAATAGGCTGAGAGACAGAAAATGGATAAGGCTGATTCAAGGTCATCTTGCAAAAGTCCAAATTATTTTAGCATCTTAATTTGGACCTTTCCCCCCTAAATATAGCATTGTAAACCTCACAGTCTTTTCCTTTATTATGTTATCTTCCCTCATGAGCATGCGAGAAAGGAGATCAATTAAATTATTAACTGATAAGAAATCTCCACAGGCCATTAATTCAAGTGACTTCCAGAAGTGCCTCTCTTTCCCACATGAAACTTATATAATTGTGTTAAAGGCAATTGCTTTATGTATCTCCATTTTGTATGTTCTCAGAAGTTGGGAAAGAAATTGGGGGGGGGGGGGCAGAAAAGACAGAAGGAAACCATGCAGTCCATAAGCAAGGGTGGGTTGTGCCTTTATTAACCAACTAAAATACGACAGCTGTAAGCTAGCTTTCGATTTTGCACGGGTTGGGAATCACAGAACTGGGGCTGGTAAATGGATGAAACACAATCCTGAATCTAAGAAGATGGGTAAGGACAGTCGAGTCCACACCACCAGAGGTGAAATCTGAGACCTCTCGGCTATTCAGAAGCCCTCCCACCCACCACCCACCATTTTGGAACTTGCTTTGCCCAAGAAAACTTGGCCCGCGGGTCTGCTAAAGATTTGCAAAGCTAGGTTTCCTCTGCAGCACCCCAGCCCTGTAACATCCCGCCCTTGATAAAGAGACTCACAGAGTTTAAAGCTTGCCAGCTTAGTGTTTAAGACACTGAGGTTGACGACCGGAAGGTGGGCCGGTCCCAGCTCTTGCCAACCTAGCAGTTCAAAAGCAAGAATTTGGAGGTAGGTAAACAGGTACCACTTCAGTGGGAAAGGTAACAGCATTCTATGTGCTTTGGTGGCTAGTCATGCCTGCCAAATGATCACGGCAGCCTAGAGTCAGATATGACTGGCTTTCGAGCAAGGAAGAGCTTTACCTTTAATAATAATAATAATAATAATAATAATAATAATAATTATTATTATTATTATTATTATTATTATTATTATTATTATTATTATTATTATTATTATTATTATTATTATTATTATTATTCTAGGTTGAAAGGATTCTTCCTGGAGAAACTCTGCTCAGGGGACGCCTGAATTGAGGCTCCTTTCATGTCCCCAAGAGCTGGGACACAGACGGGTGCTCAAACTATCATGCAGTCTCAAACTGCCAACTTGCTGGCCTTCCAGCTAACAAGGTGAGCTTCTTAACCACTGAGCCACCGCAGCCTCTTTAACTTTTAATGTTCATGCTATTTTGTCACCCATCCCTGCTTTCAGATTAAGTTCCCTGACTATCTTCTCAAATTCTCTTACTCTTACACATAAAGATGATTTGTGGCTTCCACTCTCCCACCTTACCCAAAATGGGGCCACCCTACTAACAAACAGAATTCATTACTTCTACTTCTACTTCTCTGCATCATCATCATCATCATCATCATCATCATCATGTGCCATCAAGTCAATGCTACCTACCTTAGGGCAACCTATTCCAGGGTTTCCTAGGTAGAGAGTACTCTGAAGTGGTTTGCTGTTCACTGACTTCCAGGGTTGTTCTGAGACTGGGCAGCTTTCCCAAAACCACAGGCTGACTCTTCTAGGATGCACTGGGAGAAATGGAGCTCCCAGCCTCTGGCCCCACAGCCTGATACCTCAATGACTGAGCAGCATTATAGTTCACTGAAAAACAATCCAGGACAGTAAAAGTCAATCAGCCAAAGTGCTGTTCTGTCAAATCCATAGTCTTCCCCCCCACCCACCCTCCACCGCTGGGGCTTGATCAGGACATGAAAGGAGAACAAGTAAAATACATGACGTTGCAAACATCCACCTGCTAGGTGGGGAAACTCTGGACCAAACAGGGAAAGAAACCAGAAGGCAATTTGTGGAGGCAGGGGGACCCTCTGATTAACCATACAGGACCACCCCATTCATAATTTACAGCAGTGATTATGATGCGGTGGCTCAAGTGGTTAAGACTCTGAACTTGAAGACTGGAAGGTTGGAGTTTGATACCCGAGTGCTGCACGACGGAGTGAGCTCCCATCTATCTCCCAGCTCCTGCCAACTTAGCAGTTCAAAAGCAAGAAATTACAAGTAGATAAATAGGGACCACATCGGTGGGAAGGTAAACAGTGTTCCATGTGTCTAGTCATGCCTACCACATGTCCACAGATACATCTGTAAACACAGACAAGGCTGGCTCTTTGGCTATAAACAGAGATGAGCATTGAACCCGAGTCGGATAGGACTAGCTTTTGAGAAAGGATGACTTTTACCTCTACTATACATAATAAACAGAAGCATTTCAATAAATAGCATTTCAATAAATAAATCTCTGAAAGCTCTAAAGACCTCTGAATGCTAGACCATTATTTTGCTGGTATCCAATCCCCCCCCCCCCCGCCCCAGTGGTGAGCAAGCACATCACTTCCTTACAAGGTATTTGGCAGAAGGCCTCTGGGGCTCCTCAAAAGAGCTGCATGGCTTCAAACTCATGTTCTTACTGGTCCTTCTGGTTCATTGCTGTTGAAATTGGAACCTCACATCAGAGGGGGAGAGAAATCAGGGAAGGTGATGACGTTGCTTATTCCAATCCCATTCCTGGAAACTGCAACTACCAGGAAAGAAGACAGAGGAGGCATGACCCCAAAAGTTATCTTTCACTTTGGGATTCAGTGCTCAGATTCAGTGCTTCCTCTTCTCACTTGCCCATCTCAGTCGCCTGTGAGTTGCTCACACACACACACCACAGACTTCCTTCCAGCCATTCGTTGTGCAAAAACACATTCCAGGGCAAAGGATTTTCTCAGGGAGGGGAAACAGGAAGGATCCCAGCTTACCATGAAGTGACCCACACAGAATGATCACGGAGGCCTCTCCTGTGGCACATATGAAATGAGACTTGCAGGATTTAACACCGGGGCTGCAATGGACTGCTACAGCCCTGAGGAAATTAACAAGGTGCGCCTTCACAGCCAGTCCATCTGGCATGGCCTGTTCCGCCTCCATGACCATTGGGAATCGGAGTTCCTCCTCTGCTCATTTTGCCATTGAGCCCAATACGACGGTTACCTTTACCTTATCCAACGTATGTGAAACACAACCAATCTCCCCTTTCTTTCCCTCTCAGCTGTTCATATCACAATGCACACAATCAACCATGCACCATACTTTCTAATGCATTTTTACCTTTTAGATAATTATGGGGGGAGCACCAAAAAACCGGACTATATGTTATCATTTAAATGCTGAAGCCAGAACCCTGCTAAAGAGAAGTAGTGGTGGATAGAGTGAGGTTCCTGCTGTGCATTTGTTTGAGCAACTGGTTGTGTGAACAGGGGCCTCAGCAACTAGGCATGGTTGCTTCCCCTTTTGTTCTATACAGTACATGGAAATTCCCAGCAGTAGAATTGGAAAGGCATCCCTCTATTCCATCTTTCTTGCCTATCTAATTTTTCCATTTCTCTTTTGCCACTGATGGCCCATGTTCAGCAGGTCCTTGGCTGATCCAGGCCCTTAGATTTATATTTTTCTTTTACACTGCCATGCATCTCAGGTCTCCTGTAAGAAAGCGAATGCCTCCACTTCTCGCTTTTCCATGGCCCTTATTTGGGCTCTACTTTTGTTGCTATGGCAGAATATCCGAAACAGCTAAAATACTCATTTTTACAAAGGTGACTGTAATGTAGAAGAAATATGCAAGCACACACACAAGCAAAAGTCCCAAACCCACAAATGATTAAAGCTTTTATTAAGAGCAACAATAAACATACGAAATAGCCAAGCTTCCAAGTTCTCTAGAACAGGGGTGCCCAAACTACGGCCCGTGGGCCAGATCCAGTTCATCCTGCCCACACCACCCTCATTACTTCCGGATGTGACAAGGGTGGTGTGGGCCACATGAATTGTGTCAGGGCCAGATCTGGCCCACTGGCTGTAGTTTGGGCATCTCTGGTTAAAGAAGAGAAAATAGCAGCCTAAAATCTATCTCATCCTGTTGCAAAACAGACTGCAAGACGCACTTTATTTCCACATCCAGTGGGAGGAACCATGTGCCTGGCTCGCTGAACCATGTGACTGGCCCGCCGCCAGAAAAGTTTGGGCACCCCTGCCCTAGAACCATTCACCAGGTTGGATGACAAAAGGAAATGGGATGGAGACAAACTCCATAGAGTCATCTGGGTGTTTTGAGCCAGATGGAACTTTCCATCGTGGGAATTCAGTATAAATGTATTTCTCTATGATTTGAAACACTCAGCTAAATATTTGAACTTCCATGCCTTTCCTTCCTTTCTGACTTTTTCTTTCTTTTATCATTAAGACTGAAGATTTTACCTTCTGTGCATTTAATAAAGGTATTGACCAGCTATGGATTTTGATTTTTGCTTTGTTTTTATAGACCAATGTGGTCATATTCATTTTGGTAACTGCAACACAAACCAATCCCTAAAAGATGGACCTGAACCAAAGTACGGTAGTTTGAGTAATCAACAAAATGCTTCAAAACAAAGGATTCCACATTTGCAAAGGCCTTAATCTTGTGTGTTGTCAACTAGGCTGGGGTACACAGAAAGAGCCTCCTTGAAGAGTGGGATAATTTTCATCCACTGTTAGGCACACACTGGTAATGGCAACCTTGTGTTGCCAGCTAATCTTTCTCACACTAGGTCAGGCGACAGGAACTGCAGAATGAATTCACCACATAGTGCCTTCATTTTGGCAATTTCATGTCTGGCGTAGACACGGAAGAAGAAGAATCAACTAGACTTCCGAACAGCAGTTGATTACACTGCACAACAATTTTGCTACTGGGAACAACACGTGTGTGCTGATTCCAAATCTCAGAATTTGCCTATCACAGATTTTAAGGCATGTTATAGCTGTTAGATAATGTACTTTTACATGGGAACATTATACCAGTTGCAGCTACCTTTATGCCTGCTGCTGCCTCAGCTGAATCACATCCCCTGGTGGCATGCATGTTCCAGCAGTGGCCAGGCATGGGCAAGTCAGTGAGATGATGTCAGAAATAGGTATAAGGTGAGATGGACCAAGGGCTTGTCTCTAGTGCGAAACCATCTTATTGGATAGTACAGCTGGGCCACAGTGAGTCTGTTTTGAGCTAAAGATGAGTAGGCACAGCTGTGTTAATAAACTGGACAATTTTTGCCACATTTTTGGCAAATATACCCCAAGTGATCAATGCAAGAGGGTGAGAGTTGCTTACTCAAGATCCTGATGTCCTAGGCAGAATTTGACTTCAGATTTGGATTCAGTGGACTTGATTTAATATAGGACACATGGATTAGACCGGGGATTCTCAACCTGTGCCCCATTTCATGGGGGGGGGGCACTGCCTCCACCACACCCAGAAGTGCCATTAATTGCAATTAATTATGGATACAAACTACAAGACATTCCAGGACTACCATTCTCCCACCAGCAAAGAGAGTCAGCTAGTGCTTTGAAATACTGGTCTGCTCCTCAAGAGCACCGGGTTCAAATCCCCACTCAGCCATGAAACTCAGCAAGTGACTCATACGGTTGTTGTGAAGGGGTGTAGGGCAGAAAAGGACGAGGTATACCAGCTCCGGAGCTCATGGTAAGAAACGCAGAATGTGGATAGAAAGTGTAACAAAGATATACAAACTCTAACAAGCCATTTCACCAAGTTTATGGAGCAAAACATTCCCACTCAAAACCATGACACGCTGGCAGGATTTGTCCCTTGAAAGTTAAAAAAAAAATCCTGCAGCTATCCCAGGCTGTTGAAGGCTGGAGAAAACTGAAATTGTGAGAATCGCTCTTGTTTATTTACCCCTGAGAGCTACAAAGCAGCCAGGCCAAGAAAACACATCCAAACTCAATTTTCATTGTGTTATTTTATATAGCCAGAGGAAGCCGAACCTGCAGGGCAAAAATCTGCTGCTCTGGTCCAAGTTATCCAGCTGCCAACAGAGGAAAGCCAATAAGTTATTGGAAAGCAACGACGTTGCTGGAAAGCGACCTCCATGAACCGGAGTTCATGGCAAGGTTTTCCGCTTCTGTCTCTGTCCGCTTCCCGTTTGCTTGGACAGGCCTCTGGGGGCTGGACTCATGGATGGGCCTGAGATGGGGTGGACATTTGCGTTTACAGTATGAAGACATGAGTGTCTTCATCTAGATCGGTGAATAATTCCCCACCCTGTAAAAAGGTTTCCTGGGAGGTTGCTGTCGTTCAGCTATGGCAAACCCAGGCAGCATAAGAAAAAGTAGAGACATCACTTTGCCAACGAAAGTTGCAGAGTTAGAGCAATGGTCTTCCCAGTAGTAACATATGGCTGTGAGAGCTGGACCATAGGGAAGGCTGAGTGTAGAAGGCTGAGCGCATCTTTGAACTGTGGTGCCGGAGGAGGCTTGTGAGAGTCCCCTGGACTGCAAGGAGATCAAATCAGTCCATCCTGAAGGAAATCAACCCTGACTGCTCCTTGGAAGGACAAATACTGAAGCTGAAGCTCAAGGACTTTGGCCACCAAATGAGAAGAGAGGACTCACTGGAGAAGGCCCTGATGCTGGGAAAGATCAAAGGCAAAAGGAGAAGGGGGCAGCAGAGGATGAGATGGTTAGATTGCATTATTGATGCAGTGGGCGTAGATCTGGGCAGACTCCAGAGGATGGCAGATGACACATAAGCCTGGCATGGTGTGGTCTATGAGCCTGCAAAGGGTCAGAGTATCCAGCAGGTTGGGGGCAAAATGTTAATTAACCCGTGAACTGCCCAGAGAGTGCCCTAAGCATTATGGGGCGGTATCTCTCTCTAGCACAAGAAGGAGGGCCTTCTCTGTGTTCTCTCCGGCCCTATGGAACCTCCTGCCAAGTGAGTTGTGTCTCCAGACAGAGCTGCTGCCCTTCAGAAAGGGAGTGAAGACCTGGCTGGTGGAGCATGTGTGGGGTGCGGGCCAGATGGTCAGTTCAGTCGGCTGGCTCTTGTGAATAACCCCACCTCTCTCTCCCTGTTGTTGTTTTTTTAATTTTTTAGCTTTTTAATCTTTTAACTTTTAATTTTTAAATTCTTGCTGTAAGTAATGTGTTTTAACTGTTTTAAATTGTAAGCCGCCCTGAGTCCTTGGATGTGGCAGGGTATAAATGCATTTAAATAAATAAATATAAGTGTGATTGATATTGCTATTAACCACCCCAGCAAAACTAGCGGGACAGAAGGGGACTCTGTCATTTCACCTGGCAACCACAAATCCTGTCACTTAGTTATGACAGGATTGTAGGCAACACCAGTGGCAGAAATCACAGTGGAGAACTGTGACTAGTTAACGGGTTGTTGCTTGTACCCTTTGCTGCCTGCAAACCCATAACCAGAAGCAGTGACACACTCACCCATGGCCATTCACCGCTCCTGTGTTGCACTTTAGCCTGGCACAAGAGAGCAACAGGATTCCTGAAAGCCAGCCATGATGAATGCCTCTCTCTCTCTCTCTCTGCCTTTATGCCCTTGTTGTGTATTAATCACACTCTGGAAAAAGCCAGGCAGACCGGCTGACTGAACAAACGTTCACCAAAGGCTGGGCCAAACTCCAGCTATGACGTGGCAAAGTCCACGGGGTCAGAGGAGGGGAGATAAAGCCAGACGTCCCCCACATGACCTGACCAAATACCTCTGGGTTACATTGCAATGCCCTGGCGGGCTCCATCTACCCAGCAGGTCTCATTGGTAACTCATCCGGAGCCCACCCTTCCCTTCCGGCTGCTGCAAACAACAGGCCGCTAATCCTCTTGGGAAACAAAATCACACCTCCCAGGGAATAAAAACAATTCCAGTCCATTCACATGGAGAGGGGGAAACGACGGCAATGGCCAAATGCTCTTTCAGCGAGGCAAGGAAGCGGCAGATTTCATACACCCCACATAAAAACCTACATGATTTGCTGCTGCTTCAGATGCCATATCATTATTTGCTGGGGAAGGATAAAGAGTCTTATCACCTCTTATGTTTGCCATATAGGAGGGCATCTGCTAAGAGGTTGGGTTGTCTCCCTGGTCAGAGAGGCAACGTGAGGTGGCTGGCTCAGGCAGAAGGCAGCCAGTTATTTGTCAGCTGTTCTGTTATAATTAAGTTTTTACTGACAGGGAATGAGCAAGAGGGTATCCACACTGCCTACCTCAGCTTTGGCCCTGAGCGTCTCTGCAGCAGAGTGTGCTGCTCCAGTGTGGAAGGCATCCGTACATGTGAAACAGGCTGACATTGCTGTGAATGAAGCCGTGCATCTAGGGACAAGATGCCTCCACCCCACACCACTTGAGAAAATATACCCTCCTGTTGGTATCGCCCCACCTAAGATCAGCAGAGAGGTAGCAACAGACTAAGCAAGAGAAGGACCCTTGACATCCTCTGAACGGAGATGAGCCTCCAAGTCTGCCGGTTCAGATCCAGGAGGAGCTTTATGCCAAGAACAAACATCCTGGAGGGTACACAAGAGCAAAAACCAAATTGGAAGATGGAGGAAGGAGCTCACTGGACAAGAAATGGCATTAAAGGAGGATATGGCTGAGGAACACAACTTTCCCTCCATCACTTGGAGGACCCTGAATAGGCTGAGGGTCGGAGTTCCTACGTGCAAGACCAATAGGCTCAAGTGGGGGCTGCTGGTGGATAAAAATACACACTGTGTGAATGTGGAGAGATACAGAATCTGATTCATTTGCTGGTCTGCCAATGACTACCGGAAACATGTACCGATGAGGACTTCGGTTTGGCCAAGGACAAAGCCAAGCAGGTAGCTTCATTTGGGCAGTTCAAAGTTGGATCTAGAAACAAAGGAAGCTGCCCCAGTGTACCACTGTTTGATGCTTCATGTGCAGCCACATTGTTTTAAACCACAAACTTAATCTGGAGGGAGATTTAGGTGTCTCTAAATGAGTTGCGATTCACACACCCCTAACATCCTCTTCTTCTCAAAAATCCCCGTTCTGTTTCTCTGTAGGTGGCTGCCCTCTGATTTCTCAGGGTGAAACCATAAAACGAAAACATCGGTTTGCCATCCATGAAAGACAGATGTTCAGCATACACAGGTCTGTGCTTCAAACACATTTAAATCTGGAGCTCGGAGGTGCCGTAAGTAGTAAGAAGAAAGGCCATTTCCTGTATCCAATTACTTTTGGGTTCATAAGCATGATAGTAAGTAGCTTAAAGTAGCTTAAAGGTCACAAAAATATAACCAGCAGTTACAAAGTTACTTTTAGGTATAGCGGGTAATGTTTCCTAGTTACTCTGACACATTGTTTTAAAATCCACTTCAACAGGATTTTTAAAGGTTTAATGACACTGTGTCAATTCTAACTGCTAAGGGAGCTATTCGGGCACAGAGGTTAAACTACTGTACAGTATTGCAGCCAAAACTGCTGACATTGTAAGTTCGATCCTGACCAGGCTCAAGGCTGACTCAGCCTCCTATCCTTCTATGGTTGGTGAAATGAGGAAGTTGGAGGCAAAATGTTCATTACTTTGTAAACCACCCAGAGAGTGCACTTGGCGCATAGAAGTGTGGTTGCTATTGCTATTGTTTTTGGAAATATTTGGCAGGCTTTTAAGAGCCAGTTGAAAATCCAGAACAAAAGATTTAAAATATACATTTCTTCTGGGTTCTTCCGCCAAAGAGGTGTCTTCTGAATCTCCATGTGATCTGCTGTTCTAGCCTTCTAAATCAGCTTCTAAGTGGAACAGGTCATTCTGAAACAGAATGACTCAACAACAGGGACTTATGAAGAGAACAGTCAGAGCAAGTACCTTCATTTCTGTTATACACTCTAAAAGCAAACTTCTGCCAATGTAGGAAAGGACGCCTGCTTCTTAAGTCATTGAGAAGGAGCTGTACCTTGGCCACAAGACGTCTGGAAAAAGGCTGCTCTAAAGTCTGGTGGAAAGGCAAAAGGTGAGGACAGGCGGGACACCTCTGGCAGGCACGACGAGGGGTTCTTCCCTCTCCAAACCCATCGTAGGCTGCATCACATTCCAAATATTGAAAAAGACACGACTGGAACCACCACCAAAGACAGCCAATTCCCTCTCAAGAGAAACACATAAAGGGCAGAAAGGGGAATGGACCCATTAAGTCAATGGCGGGTCACGTTCATGATGTTCAGAAGGTCCACCATATCTGAGGTCTCCCTTGCTCGAAAGCCAGCCGTAATCGACTCTAGGGTTCAGTGCTTATTCATTCATTCATTCATTCATTCATTCATTTTGATTTATATGCCGTCCTACTTGGTGAAAACCAACTCATCTCCATTTACAGCCAAAGAGTCTATCTGTGTCTGCAGGCATTTCAATGGTCATGTAGCAGGCATGACTGTCCGGAGTGCATGGAGTACTGTTACCTTTCCACCCAAGTGGTACCTATTTATCTACTTGCAATTTCTCGCTTTCAAACTGCTAGGCTGGTAGGAGTTGGGACAGAGATGGGAGCTCACTCCATCGTGTAGCACTCGGGTCTTGAACTGCTGACCTTCCAGTCATCAAGTTCAGCCTCTTAACCACTAAGCCACCACAGTCCAGTATCTGAGGGTCCCTATACAAGGGATCAAATAGCAACTGATGGAATGGACTCCTCTTGGCTTGAAATTCTGGAGAGCCCCTGCCAATCAAGATACAGTAATTGGAGATTGTAAAAGTTATTTTTTAAAGATTAGGAGTCCCATAACTGTACAGCCAACTTGTACATTTCCCAAAATCTTATGGGGGAACTATGCAAATATTCCCATTTGGGATAAAACATATTCCTCTGTTCCTACAAATTGTATAATTTAGGGAAGTTTGTAAAGCATTAGGATTGAGCCAGAGAAGTGTGACTGTCTAGGTCAGAACAGGAGTTCTGGGCAGGAAGTTTCAGAAAAGATAGGACCAAGAGGCCAACATTTCCAAAAATACCTAAGAAAGAGGCAGCCATCCTCACAGGCAGGTACAAGGGGGAAAGCATCATAGTATCCAGTTTTCCTCTGTTTCATGGCACTTTAAAAGAATGGCTGCATTAAAACATGGTATTTGGCACAGTGCATGGTAGCTTAGTGGTTAAGACACTGAGCTTGGTGACTAGAAGGTTGGGAGGTCAGCAGTTCTAGACCTAAGTGATGCATGAAGGAGTGATTTCCCATCATCTGTCCCAGCTCCTGCCAACTTTGCAGTTTGAAAGCAAGAAATTGCAAGTAGATAAATAGGTACCCCTTCGGTGGCAACGGTAATGGCATTCTGTGCATCCAGTCATGCCCACCACATGACCACAGAAATATCTGCCGCCACAGACAACTCTTTGGCTATAAATGGAGATGAGTACTAAACCCTAGAATCGGATACAACTGGCTTTTGAGCAAGGGTGACCTTTACCTTCAATAAGCCTCAAGTCCATCGCACTGGGGTCACAGCATTCAGAATTGCTGGCCCCAGAATCTGGGTGTTGTAAAAATCAATCAAGTAAAAATTACAAATTATGTATGTTCCTCAGTTTCACAACTCAGTCCATTGAAAGCAGGAAGGAGCCAAATGGAAAATGTGAGCATGCAAAGTCATGTGGTTATCTTTCATTTTGGGTCAGATACAGTTCGTGATCTCTCTCTCTCTCTCTCTCTCTCTCTCTCTCTCTCTCTCTCTCTCTCTCTCTCTCTCTCTGGTTGGTGGTATAACTACAGTTTGCTGTTATTAAGGTAAAGGTCACCCTTGCGCAAAACCAGTTGTATCGGACTTGAGGGTTCAGTGCCGATCACCGTTTACACAAAGAGACAGCGCTGTCTGTGTCTGCAGATGTTTCTGTGGCCATCTGGCAAGCATGACTAGATGCTGGAGTGCACACAACACTGTTACCTTTCCAGTGAAGCAGTACCTATTTATCTACTTGCAATTTCTTGCTTTTGAACTGCTAGGTTGGCAGGAGCTGGGACAGAAATGGGAGCTCATTCTGTCATGCAGCACTCAGGTCTTGAACTGATGGCCTGCCGAACTTCCAGTCGCCAAGTTCAGTATCTTAACCACTAAGCCTCAATAGACCCTCTGTTGTTATTACATAGCTTTAAAAAAGAAACTGGCAATAAATACACTTTTATAAAAGAGAAGCATTATTTTCAGACCATTCAAATGGAGGCAGGAGGGTTATGGATGGAAAGGCAGGCACGACAGATAAACAGCAGAGCTTCAAAACTGTTGTTTTAAACTACAACTCCCAGAATAATCCCCTGGCTATCATGGAATGGTTGGGCTGTTCTGGGATATGTCGTACCGACAAATAACATTTCCAAGCTGTAGTCAACAGATACGCAGCAGATCAATACAAGTGGGGGAAAGAGGATACAGACAGACAAACCAGCTCTAAACTGGAAGACTTTTACAGTCAAATTTCTCATAAACCAAGCCAAGAAGGGTCAATGGAGATGCTACCTAAGGGATCAGCCTCTGCTAAGTCACGAGGGAAAGGGACTTTGTGCCTGTCACGGTTTCAAAGGGGATGAAAAAAGAGAAAATGAAAGGCCGCTGCCTCTGTTACAGAACTTTGCCCTGTGTGAATCACCATTTCCATTTGTTTTAAAGAACTCTGATTTCTAGTCCTTTGGTCTGTAAAGACACGCTTGTAAAGTGGGGAAATCTTAGACAATAGTAAACAAACAACTTCTGTCAGGTGGTGAAGCTTAATGTTTTGTAACGTTCACCAAGAGTTGGACATGAGGAATTATTATTATTATTATTATTATTATTATTATTATTATTATTATTATTATTATTACTACTACTACTACTACTACTACTACTACTACTACTACTACTACTACTACTACTACTACTACTACTACTATTTCTTCCTCCTCATCCTCATCCTCATCCTCCTCCACTGTCGCCGCCCCAGGCCAGGATGGATGAAGCTGCTGCCCTCCATCAAGATGGATTCAAGTGGGACCATTTACTCCACTTGGGGACCCTCACCCTTCCCTCCCTGTGGACTTTAGCACCCAAGGCCCTTAGCCCTCAGGGTTGTCAGGTTAGATAACTGCCACCTGATACTCGGCGTTGAGTCGCTGGCAGTAGGGTCTACTCTAGTGCCATAGCAAGACAACCTGGCCAGACTGAGGGATTCAGAATTTTACTAGTGTGCAATCTGAAGAGTGGTGGGACATAAAGAGAAAAGATAACAGCCTGTGTAATGTACTTCCTAAATTTACACAATTAAGTTTGCCTTCACACTGAGCGGCTACTTCCTGGAGGATGATGGTGACAGCTCTCAGTTGTCGCTTACCCTTCCGTTTTGCAGCCTGGGAGCAGCTTCTGGCAGGAAACGCTCGTTCCAAAACCAAAAACCTCAGATCGGTCTGGATGACTAACAGAACAAGACATCTCACGGGCTCGGTTTTCAAAACGGTTCAAGCCACAAATTCCCTTGCCTGCAAGGCCTGCCGTTGCCTTGCTAGTTTCACCACGCCCTGGGGTGCCGATATTCTGCCATTCTGCTCTCGGCATGCCTGGGGCAAAGCTGAGTCTCAAGGCATCCATCCCGGCACATGTGCCAACATCTGCCAGGTCCACCAAGCAATGATGATTTCGCAGCCATGACTTTTCTGTGCACTGGGAAAGCCTTCCAGCCACATGTTTCTGAAAGATGACATGAACTGATTTTTCCCATGTGATTCTTCCAGCTAGAAATGTCTCTTTCTGTCAGAACAAGACCTGCGCAAGCATTGAGCAGACTGGAGCAACTGACTCCAGTGTCCCACGAGGAGGAGAGCAATAGCATCTGTTCCTTCAGAGTCACCAATAATAATAATAATAATAATAATAATAATAATAATAATAATAATAATAATAATAATAATAATAATAATAATAATAATAATAATAATAATAATAATAATAATAATAATAATAATAATAATAATAATAATAATAATAATAATAATAATAATAATAACAACTGTGTGCCAAAATACACAAGTCAGGCCTAAAGTGATGCAGATATGTCAGAATGGCAAAGCCTGAATGAGAGAGAGAGAGAGATCTATTCTTTAAGACAGAATGTGTACCAGAGATTGCAGAAAGAAAAACACTCCTCATGGTTGAGAACTAAATTAAAAAATACAATAAAATAAAACACCAACACCATTTCCCATTCCAGGTGAGTCCAAATTCAGGGCTATTTAACTATTCATTTTACAACATAATTATGCAGGTGCCAAAAGGTAGATGGATCAGCCTCTGGACATAAATTAACACTGTTGCTGTGACTAGAAATTAGCATCATTTTTGGGGTATATAGAAAGAGCCTCCTCAAAGATTGTGGTATTTATGAACCACAATCAGGCGTGCCCTGGGCAAACACAAGAATGAAAAATCTCAGAAATGTCCTGTCCTCAACTGCCCTGCTCAGCTCTTGCAAAATCAAACCTTTGGCTTCCTTTAGAGAGTAAAACTATCTCATAATTGGTCTTCCTCTTTTCCTGCTGCCTTCAGTTTTTCCAGAGAATCTTGCCTTCTCACAATCTGCCCACGTTAGGGCAGGCTCAGTTTTGTCATTTTTTGCCTCCAGAAACAGCTCAGGATTGCATAACGTGCTCCCCCCCCCCCCAGACACACACACACAAACCAACAAAGAAGTGTGCATGCCCTGAAAAAGGCTGAAAGCATTGATCCATTGTGGCCTCCTTTAATAACAAGGAGGAGCTGCTCCACATTGACTTGATTTCTTGCAAATCAACTTTCCACATCTTAAACATCTTCCACCTGGAAGTTCTCAAAAGTATTTTGGCCAAGACGTCTACAAATAAACTTACAGTACTTGGTTTTAACTAAAGTAACATCTATTGGATCTTGAACAGCATAAGCCATTAAGGGCCTTGAAACCTTAAGGGTGGTTGTCAAGCATATTACTTGGAAATGAGTGGTATGGTGTAGTAGTTAAAGTGGTGAACTGGGGGTAAGGTAAAGGTAAAGGCCACCCTTGCTCAAAACCTACTTGTATCTGACTCTAGGGTTCAGTGCTCATCTCTGTTTAAAGCCAAAGAGCCAGCACTGCCTGCATCTGCAGATGTTTCCATGGACATGTGGCAGGCATGACTAAATACAAGAGTGCACGGAATGCTGCTTACCTTCCCACCTAAGGGGTCCCTATTTATCTACTTGCGATTTCTTGCTTTCGAACTGCTAGGATGGCAGGAGCTGGGACAGAGGAGAGAGCTCACTCCATCTTGCAGCATTTGGGTCTCGAACTGCTGACCTGCCAACCTTCCAGTCATAAAGTTCAGCATCTTAACCTCTAAGACCCAAATTCAACTGGCCACCCTATTTTGTCCTCATCAGAGGAAAAGGCACGATAAATGTGGTCCAATCAAAACAATAACTCCGTGCCACCCTTTTCCCTGAGACTTGGTTCGAAGAGTTTGCACCTACTGCACAGTGATGGCTCTCCTGAGATTAATGTACAGTATCCCCTTCAACGTGTCCTGCTTTAAGAAAAAAATATTTGTTTTCCATCCACAGCCTCCAAGCCAGCTTGGTTTAAAGCAGTGGTTCCCAAACCTTTTTTTTGGCCATGCCCGTACCTAAGCATCTCTAAAATTCTGACACACACACACACACACACCGCATGACATAGAATGCTTATTATTTCAAAAAGTGAACTCCTATTCACATGGAGGAAGCCTAAAAGGCCATACACTGTTAGTAACTCATTCCTGAATTGCCCCCTTAAAAATCCAATTTTCCCACTGTGGGGCATGTGCCCCACGTTAGGAGGCACAGGTTTAAAGCCATATGTGTCCACACAAAGTGGAGATTCTTAGGAAGCTGAAGCCAAAAATCACACTAGGGGTTTTTACACCTCTTCCTTTTTTCCTCTTCATTCATTTATTCATTCCTCTCTCTCTCTCCCTTCCTTTTTCTCTTTCTTTCCTCTCTTTCCTTTCTCTCTCTCTCTCTCTCTCTCACACACACATACACACAGTTTTAGATGTCCTGTGTTTGAGTGGGGGCACCTCTGAATCCCTTCCCCACCCCATAAAGTAAAAGGTGGCATGCATGCATTGCACACGCACGCACGCACGCACGCACGCACGCACGCACGCACGCACGCACGCACACACGCACACACGCACACACACACACACGGACACGGACACACACACACACACGGACACACTAGAGTTAGCTAGAGTCCCAGGTCAGGTGGCCTTTCACTTCTCCGACAGAGCAGCACTCACGGCTTTCTCTCTCCTGCCCTTGCTCCTCTCCTTCTGTCCTCCAGAAACCCACAGGCGGACAGGATGTGTCGGCACAATCACAATTAAAATAAGCCTCCTGGCCCTAAAAATAGGAAGCGCTTCAAATCTGAAGAGGGCCAGATTTCACTCATGGAAGGATCCCAATCTGCCATCTGGTCTCCTGAGTTCCTGCTGTGCCAGTCCCAGAGCAGAGCTAAAAACAAGCCGTATGATGATGGGTCTCCTGCCTGCCTTCTGTCTGCAGAGAGAGTTCTGGGGCGGGAGAACTTGGCACAGCTGGGATACAAACAAAAAAGTGAAGAATTCGAAGGCATTCCTACGGGGCAAAGCGCTCCGATCCCTGCCTTCGGGAAATCTGAGACTGGGAGTGAGGCAGTGTCAGTCTCCTCTCCATACCTGCAAGCCCATGAGCCCCATTCAAAGTGACCAGGGGCTGGAGACCGTGGGGTTTGCAGTCTAAAACATCTGCAGAGGTTGCTTCTCCCCAATCTAAGAATTGCTCTCTTCCACCTCACAGTGTCCCCCAATGTGCTGCTGCTTCTCATGGTGGAGAAAAAGAGATCACAAAAGTTGAGGTTACTGATGGACCAGAAGGAGAAGAAACCCAGGCTGAGCTAGATCAGGAGTGTCCAAACTATGGCCCACAGGCCGGATTCAGCCCCCATGCCAATTCATCCGACCCACGCCACCCTCATCACTCCTGGCAGCGGAAGTAACATATGGGTGCATTTTAGCACACTAAGTCCTCCTCAGCTCCAGGCCAGAATTGATGAAGCTGCTGCCCCCTCCCCCATCAAGATGGATTTAAGTGGGATTTAATCCATTTGGGGACCATCACCCTTCCCTGTGGACTTTGCCACCCAAAGCCATTAGTCCTCAGGGAAGTCAGGTTAGTTAACCACCTCCTGACACTTGGTGTTGAGTCACAGGCAGTAGGGTCTACTCGATGACCATAGCAGGTTAACCTGGCCAGACTGGAGTATGATGTTCTAAATGGCAATAATTTTCCCCAAACAGAAAGGTAAGTCACACCATCCTTTACACTACAGTTATATACCTTCTGCCAGGTGTTAAAATAAAAATGAATACTATTTTTTCCAAATTGCATAGCAATTACTGGAAATCACTTAAAAGAGCTGGGGAAAATTCAATGCCAAGTCACAAACATAGGACGTGGCGTTTCTCTGGCCTAAGAAGAACCCGCCTAGAGTCGGGTAGAGCCACCTAGAGTCGGGTTCGCCCGATTGAGGCGGGCTAATAAATTTGAATAATAAATAAATAAATAAACCCCTAGAATTTGAGTCTGCAGAGGGGGGGGGGGGAAATGTTGCAATAAAATCTGAAACCAGCCGCTTCAGAAATTCTGGGAGCTACAGTCCGGGAACAAAAATCCACACATTTGTAGAAAGAAGAAGTGTTTGTTTACTGCATCTTTTTATACATACAAACACACAGTGTGTAGTCGGTTTCTCCGATTCTGTGATTCTGCTCCAATCCATTCAATTGGATTGCCAGTCTGCATTGCTCCCCCATTCTACAACTGGGCTGTGCCAAATCAAATCCACATGCCCATTACAATCACTCTCTCTCTGTCTCTCTCTTTCTTCCCTAAGACAATGACAGAGAGATCAGAGCAAACAGGAAACAGATTGTGTGTTTATTGCCTTCCTTGTGCCCCAATTCTTGCTGTTTACAAAGAACGGAGCTAAAGACACTCCAGGCAAGAATCCGAAGGAGATGCCCGCTTGGATGAAAACTCTGCCTGCAGCCAGGACTGTCTTTCTCAAATGCAAATGTGACATACAGTGGAACCTTGGTTAATATAAAAATTGCATAACAAAAGGAAATCCATCGAAAATAGTGGCTCTGTTTAAGGAATTTTTTTTCCAGAACAGAATAATTTGTTTTCAATGCATTCCTATGGGAAACTGCATTTCGGTTAACATATTTTGGCTTACAATGCATCCCTATGGGAAACTGCATGCAATGCATTCCTATGGGAAATTTAGGTTAAGAAATTTTCGCTTTAAGAAATGTCCTAGAAAACGCATCAATTGTGTTAACCGAGGTTTTACTGTACTTCTGCTCCTGGAAACACATTGGGGGACAGCAAAGCACAGACCCAAAGTGGATGGAGTGGAACTAGTGATTGAGAGACCTCACGAGGAGATGGCTGAGGTGCTCAACCTCCCCTACATCACTTGGAGGACCCTGAACAGGCTGAGGGCTGGAGTCCCTCAATGCAAGACCTACGTGCTCAAGTGAGGACTGCTGGCAGACAACACTATGCTGAGTGAATGTGGAGAAACACAGAATCCAGCTCATTTGCCAGTCTGGGGGCTGTGGTGGCTCAGTGGTTAAGAAGCTCCCCTTGTTAGCTAGAAGGCCAGCAAGTTGGCAGTTCGAGACCCAGGTACTGCATGATGGATTGAGCACCCGTCTCTGTCCCAGCTCTTGGGGACATGAAAGGAGCCTCATTTGGGCATCTCCTGAGTGGAGTCTCTCCCGCAAAAATCCTTTCAACCCAGAATAATTTCTGAGATGAAATGTTATTTCCTAGCCTACCAATTGCTGCCAGAGACAGGCACAGATGAGACCCTGGATTTGGGCAACAACAAAGCCAAGAAAGTGGCTTCATTTTGGTAGGCCAGGGTTTGATCAGGACATGAAAGAAGAAGAAGAAGATCCCAAGGGAAATGGGGAAACACCCCCAATTCCAGCAATGCCTTATGCACCTTCTTGGACTTCTCCCCCCCATGCCTACCTGAGTTCCCCTCCACCCCGTCAAGGGATTCTGGCTGGGAATAATTTAAAAGAAAAGACAGCAGAGAACACTGAGGTTCCTTAGAAACTGGGATATTTTATCTGGATTAAGACAAAATAAATTGGTTAGCCTTTAAGATGCCATATGATCCATTTGATAGCAAGAGAGTAACAGGGTGATATCTTGGGGGCGGGGGGGGGGTGTTTTAAAGAACAAAGGAAATAATTGCAATTCCTCCACCACAAAGACACAATCTGCCTGCAAACCTACACAAGAACCACTAACAGAAAACTGGATTGCCTGGGCCAGCCCTGTCACTAGGGAGAGTGAAACAACGGCCTCAGTCAGCAAATCAGGAGTGGTGGGAAAGAGTCACTTACTTAACCTGCTATTGTAGCATTTTTAACTGCAAAAGAAGGGGCTTGTGGGGGTTTCTGCCTCAGGTGATGAAATAACTGAGTTGGTACTATGTTCCTTAGGGATCATGGTGAGCTTGATGACTGGAAGTTCAGCAGGTCAGCACTTTGAGACCCGAGTGCTGCATGACAAAGTGAGCTCCCATCGTCTGTCTCAGTTCCTGCCAACCTAGTAGTTCGAAAGCAAGAAATTTCAAGTAGATAATTAGGTACTGCTTCAGTGGGAAGGTAACAGCTTTTGGATTCTGAAGGTACTTCTAGTACCGTGATGGTGAACCTTGGCACTCCAGATGTTCTTGGACCATTTGCACAAAGCATGTGGCCTTATTAAGATGAAGATGATAAGGAAGGCTCTTAATTGTTTGCAGACACCGAGCATGTCCCTCTCAGCTATGCAAATGAGGCTTCATTAATCTTGCTCAGGCAACCAGGAGGTTGCTCCTTCAGGACTTTATTTTTATTTTACTATTTCCCATAAGGGCTCTGAAGATAACCCATCATCTACTAAGGACAGCATCAGTAAAGACACAGACCACTAAGTCACTCTCTTACCTACAGAGTTGACATGTATTCTAATCCTGTTTAATCTACAGGAGTCACTTCTAATTTGGCAGATGTGTATCTGTGGAGGGAGGGAGGGATGGGCTTTTTGTTGTTGTTGTTCAGTTGCACAGTTGATTCTGACCCTTTGTGACCCAGACAGAATATTATAATAACAAAAACAACATGCCAACTCAAGTTGACTTCTCAAGCCTTTCTACATCGAAATACAGTACCCTGTTATGATGTCTCAATGCCTCATCCTGGTGATGTCCTCTGACCACCTTGTACTAGGTGGCCCATAAGTCCCTACCCATCCATATTTATTATAAGTTTCCTTCTCCCCCCCCCCCCCGAGAAATATGGCCAATTTAAGCCCATGTACACTTCAAGAGCGTATTGTGACAAGCATGTGAGCACATGAGTGCAAGAATACTGGTGACACCCTGGATACGATAAGTGAACATTTAAAATATTCTATAGGGACTTACATGCCACCCTGTAGTTTGCTCATCTCCCATCGGCCAGTGACAGGTCTCCCCCCCCCCCCGGGTCTCCAGCAGAGGTTCAAACTCTTGGTTCCTTGCTCTAATCCAGGAGTTCTCAACCTTTTTAAAACCAGAGGCCAGATCATGCTCCCTCAGATAGCTTTGGGGGCCAGACGACCATTTTCCTCCACCACATGGCACTTCCTGGTGTGGTGGTGGGGTCACATGAAATGGTGCTGAGGGCCGCATCCAGCCCATGGGCCACCGGTTGAGAATCCCTGCTCTCATCCACTGAGCTAAATAAATATATTCTACGTAGACATGAATACATATATTAGAGAACTAAGCAAGAGAACAACCCTCAACACCCTCTAAATGGAGATGTGCCTCAAGTCTGCCAGCTCAGATCTAGGAAGGGCTTCTTGGTAAGAAGAAACATTATTGGGGGTACACAAGAGCAGAACCAAATTAGAAGATGAAAGAAGGAGTTCACAGGTCAAAGAACAAAATTAAAGGAGGATATGGCTGAGGAACTCAACCTGCCCTACGTCACTTGGAGGACCCCGAATAGGCTGAGGGTCAGAGTCCCTAAATGTAAGACAAACTTCTTCAAGTGGGGGCTGCTGGTGGACAACAACACACTGTGTGAATGTGGATTGATACAGAATCCATGGGCTCATTTCCCAGTCTGCCAATTGCTGCCAGAAACATGCACCGATGAGGACTTAAGTTTGGGCATCGACAAAGCCAAGAAGGTGGCTTTGTTTCGACAAACCAGGGTTTGATTGGGACACAAAAGAAGAAGAATACTGTAGATATATTTGCATATACATGTGTGCATATGTGTAGATGTTTGCATGTGTATGGGTGTAAACTGGCATATACACCGTCCTAAGGCACCTTTTCGGGATCTTGTCATTCCACCGTATGTGACCTCTGTGAACTCACCAACTCATGTTCTGCCTGCAACAGCCAGGGAGGATTAGTTGGGGTGGGCTGAACATCCTGCAAGGAAGCTTATCTCCAGGTTCAGATCCCATTGAGGAATCCCTGATCTGCTTCTGAGAATCCCAACCACTACTTAGAACCGGTGTTAAAAATACCAGCAAGATAAGGAGTAGTAACCAGGAACAAAATGAGCTTTGCATAGCAACCCCGCAAAGAAATTCCTCTGCCTTCTATCAAATCAATTTAACAGCCAGGCAGCACTGGCTTTCCTTGAAACATCTAACCCAGGGATGCCCAAACTACAGCCTGTGGGCCAGATCCACCCCCAAATGCAAATTCATCTGCCCCACACCGCCCTTGTCACTCCCAGAAGCAGAAGTAAAACGTGCCTGTACAAGCACGTTTAACTTCCACTTCCGGGAGAGACGAGGGCAGCATGGGGCAGATGAATTGGTGTCGGGAGCAGGATCTAGCCCACGGGCTGTAGTTTGGGCACCCCGATTTAAGCAGAGAAAATAGCAGCTTAAAAACTATCTCATCCTGTTACAAAACAGATTGCAAGGCACATTTTATATCCACTTCTGGTGGGGTGGGGGAATCATGTGACCGGCCTGCTGAACCACATGCCCATGGCCTGAAAAGTTTGGTCACCCCTGATCTAACCTTTCTTTATCTGCTCATAGATTTACCCTGGCAAAACAACTCCTTAATTCTCTTGATCCTTCTTCCAAACATGGGATAAATCAGAAGACCAAACAGAATGTTCTTAAACAATTATCTGGGGTTTACACAGCTGGCAGGGAAGGGACTCTCTCTACTCCAAACTTCTGAGAACTTCTGTCCATCAGAAGAAATCAAAAATGCTAATGTCGAGATGACATCTCACAGAACATCCCTGCCAGTACAGCCCAAGGACACAACAACTGTGGGATTCTAAGAGCAGCATTTCCCACTTGTGTCCATCAGGCTTGACAAGGGTTCCTCAAACATGGTTCTCCAGATGTTCTTGGACTTCAGTTCCCAGAAGCCCTGATCAACCCAAAGTGCTGACTTCAAAAATAGACATTTCCCAATAATCCTGGACACATTTTTGAGATGTCAGATGTCTGCAGGGCTGCTGAGGACAGGGCATTGTGGAGGTCACTCATTCATAGGGTTACCATAAGTCAGAGACCACTTGACGGCAGGTGACAATGGACCATTTTCCTCCTTAAAGTGGTTCCAAAAATGTTCACCTAAAAAAGTAGAAAATGGATGGAAACTTTGTGTGGTGTTATCTGATCATTATTTTAAGAGTTTTTCACATCTCAAGAAGGAATCAATGGAAATTTAGAGGCATGGAAGAAGGGAAAGATCTAACTCAGGGGCGCCCAAACTATGGCCCATGGACCGGATACCGCCCAGATGCCAATTTATCCAGCCCATGCTGCCTGCCCTCATCGTTCCAGGAAGCAGAAGTAAAATGCACCTGTCCACATTTTACTTCTGCTTCCAGGAGCGAGGATGGCAGCACAGGCCAGATGAATTGGCATCGGGGGCTGTATCTGGCCCATGGGCCATAGTTTGGGCACCCTTGCTTTAAGCTGAGAAAATGACAGCCTAAAATCTATCTCATCCTGTTGCAAAACAGCTTGCAAGGGCGTTTTACTTCCGCTTCCGATGGAACTACATGACTGGCCTATTGAACCACATGACTGGCCCGCTGAACCATGTGACTGGCCTGCTGAACCACATGACCAGTCCGTAGTTTGGGCACCCTTGATCTAGCCCCAGTGAGCTAACATTCCAAATTTTGGCAGTGAAGAGGCAGAAAATAAGGAAAGAAAGCATAGATCACAGTAACCCATGTCTAAGGAAAGAAAATAGTTTCAATTCAAATCAGTTTAAGAATAGTGTTCAAAATCCTTCCCTATGGACTCTCTGCTGGCATGCAAAGACTTCTTTTAGGGGACTTGATGCTAAACTTGACGACTGGGAAGTCGGCAGGACAGCAGTTCAAGGACCGAGTGCTGTGTGATGGAGTGAGCTCCCGACATCTATTCCAGCTCCTGCCAACCTAGCAGTTCGAAAGCCAGAAACTGCCAGGAAGGGATGAGAACAGCCAGGACCGTGGCTGGCTGAAGACCTCCGCCACCACCACAGCTGCTCCATGGCCAGTTCCTCCCTGCTGGGAAGGGATAAGAGTGGCTGGCACGGCAGCTGGACAGAGACCTCCACTGCCGCCGCTACAGCTGTTCTGGAGCCAGCCCTTCCCTAGCCGGGAAGGGATAAGGACTCACCTGACTGTATTGTATTTTCATTTTTATGTTAGATTTATTCATTGTATTGATTGTATTGCATTATGTTGTTATAGTTATATTATGTTGTTGTGTTTATATTTGATACTGTAATACTGTAATATGTGTTGCCCCATGGTATGTTGGCCGCTCTGCGTCGCTCTGGCAAGTAGGGCAGCAAACAAGTCTAATAATAAGTAAAATAAATAAATCTTCTTTCATGTCACGATCAAACCCTGGACTGCCAAAATGAAGCCATTTTTTCCACTATGTCATTACTCAAACCCACGTCTTCATCGGTGCATGCCTCTGGCAGCAATCAGCAGACCAGCAAAGAACTGGATTCTGTACCTCTCCACAACTGCAAGTAGATAAATAGGTACCACTTTGGCGGTAAAGGTAACACTGTTCTATGCACTCCAGCATCTAGTCACACCTGCCACATGCTCACGGAAACATCTGCAGCCACAGACAGTGTTGGCTCTTTGGCTGTAAATGGAGATGAGCACCGCCTCCTAGAGTCACACACGACTAGCTTCTGTGCAAGGGAGACCTTGACCTCACCAACTCACCATGGCAGCTGTAACAGGGGCTTTGAATTCAGGGGATGCTCCACTTCTTTTATGAGCACTGCATGATTCAAAACCAGGATGTGTATTCTTATGGCCTTATTTCATGCTATGGTTTAATTTTTTTTAATCCTTTTTAATTATGCCGCCTTCAGTCAATTCTTAAAATAATGTAGCATACAAACAGAATAAATAAACACAAGCCTCTTTTTTCCTCAGTTGCTGGCAATAAATATTTATAATGGTTTAAAATCAATTTTTTTAAAGCCTCTGTGCCAGAGGAAGTATCCTTTCACTAGTATCTCTCATCTGCCAGGAACCAATTACTCTTTCCAGCCTCAAGATAGTAGCCTGAACTTTAGTGTCTGTGACACTAAAACAAACAAGAGTCAAAGTCTACATATTATCAGCAAAGATATGCAGCATAAAATTCCAGGGATCGGGTTCACATCATGCCTGTCCCAGTAGAAACCCGTCTTAATGTGGGATCAAAACAGGAGAGAAATACAAAAACACACTGCATTTATGGTGCATACTTCTACACAGATCTGAAAACAAGGATGGGTTTAAAACAAATCTGGATAAGCAAAGCAATTGTACTTCTATGCCACCCCATAGCGCTTAGTGCACTCTCTGGGTGGTTCACAAGTTAATTTATGTTGTAAGCTGGCCGGGGGCAGCTAAACAAGTCAAATAAATAAATAAAAATAAATAAATTAGCATTTCGTCCCCAACATGCTGGGGACTCACTTTACTGACTTTGGAAGTACAGTATGGAAGGCTCAGTCAACCTTGAGGCAGCAGGAGACAGTTATAATTTGCACAAGGCTTTGACCCCAAATTTTTCAGGTAGGACAACACAAGACTTCAGTCTGGCAGTTAAATGTAAACAAACAAATCCCATAGAATTATGCAAACAAAAGGTATGACAGCTTCCTTCACAGCAATTATACCCGACTAATAATAATTTCGTGTCAGAAATAATTCTGGGTTGAAAGGATTTTTGCTGGAGAAATTCCACTCCCGGGGGGGGGGGCTGAATGAGGCTCCTTTCATGTCCCCAAGATCTTTTCCCACCAAAGTGGTCCCTATTTACTGGTATCTACAGTACTTGCAATCTTTTGCTTTTTGATCTGCTCGGTCAATGGTGGTGAACCTACGGCACGCAGAGGTGGCATGCGGAGACCTCTCTGTGGGCACCAATGCAATCACCCCAGCACAAAGTTTGTCCCGCCCCCCTGCCCAGCAGCCCAATGGGAACACTTCCTCCCTCCCCCCAGCACAACATACACCCCACCCTTCTGCCCGGCAGCCCAATGAGAGCATTTCCTCCCTCCCCCCAGAGTTCACCTCGTCCCTCTGCCTGGCAGCCCAATGGGAGCATTTCCTTCCTCCCCTGTTGTTGTATAAATAAGTGGGTTTTAGGTTGCAGTTTGGGCACTCGGTCTCTAAAAGGTGCACCATCACTGTGCTAGGTTGGCAGGAGCTGGGGCAGAGATGGGCACCCAATCCGTCATGCAATACCCGGGTCTCAAACTACTGACTTGCCGGCCTTCCAGTTAACAAAGCGAGCTTCTTAGCCAGTGGGCCACTGCAGCCCCTACACCCGACTGATTCAAAAGCAGAGACTCAGGGTTTATCCTGGAAAAGTATTGACTGGCTGAAATCCAGCGTTGAGTCATAAGCAGAGTTAGCCCCATGGACTCAGTGGCACTAACACTTACCAAATCCCCACTGATTTAATGGGCCTATTCTAATGTCACCCATTAATTTACGGATTGGTTCCATCCGTGTCCTGCCTCATTCCCAACAATAACACAAGGAAGCTACTCATTATATCATCACAACCTGGCGGGGAAAGTGGAGAGAGATTTAAATGGCCTGAAATTGCTCAAAGAGTGCCAAAGACTCACAGGGACTAAGAGGCTTTTTTCCATTTACCCATCCCATGAGGACTGTCCTGAGCATATAATGCTGTGGCCCTTCATCTGCCTTCCGTATCACAGCATGCCACCAGTACCACTGATCCAGTTCCACAAGTCACTTACTGGTCCTGAGTCCTTTTGGCACACAAAGTCCTCCTCAGTCCCAGGCCAGAATTTATGAAGCTGCTGCCCCCCATCAAGATGGATTCAAGTGGGACCATTTAATCCACTTGGGAACCATCATCCTTCCTCATGGACTTCGCCACCCAAGGCCATGAGTCCTCTGGATTGTCAAGTTAGTATACTGCCACCTGACACTCAGCATTGAGTTGCTGACAGTAGGGTCTACTTTAGTACCATAGCAAGATAACCTGGCCAGACAATTAATGGTTTATTGTAATGTAATGTAATGTAATGTAATGTATTGTCTGTAAGCCGCCCTGAGTCGCCACGGCGAGTGGGCGGCAATATAAATTTGAACTAATAAATAAATAATAATAAGTGTCCAAATGTGAAGACAGGAAGTCTCATTTTCTCCTAGCGTCTGTCCCATGGGTCAAAATCTGTCATAGAGCTAAATTCCCATGCAATGAAAAAATAAGGCCCACTTCCACACCAAAACAGAAAACAGACACAGATATGCTCAAAGATAATTCTGTAATTATTTTTATCCTGCAGGGAAAATTGGGTGACAAAAGAACAAGGTTAGAAACAAAGGGAATCCAAATTTTCCCACGCAAACTGCTGCCCACAGGTAGGCTGCCACAGAGAGACAGCTCTTCCACGCAGTGAAGGGGACCGAAAGAGAACAAATTCTTAGCCATCTTCAAGTTAAATGTGCAGAAAGCCCTGCATCCCATGTCTTGGCTGAGAATCACTACCTCAAATAACCTCTAATCCGAACTCCAGGGGATGAGCGCACTTTTGCATAAAATGAGGCTGCTGCTCTAATGGAAGGAAGGGTAGCTTTTTTAAAACTCTGGTTTCTGATCAGGTTTCCACTGCTGCTTTGAACACCAGCCTGACACTCTGAAATTAAGCACATTGCCAGCACTTACACAGACAGAAAGACAGACAGAGCTCTTAAAGTCACAAACCCAGGAGAAAGGCACCTCACCTGCCTCGCAAAAGCCAACACAAAAATCCGTCTTCACTCTTCTCAAGTACTGTACAAGGAAATTAGGAAGTGACTCTATTAATAGAATGTATGAAGTGCCTGACCTGCTATAAGTCATCTCAGGTAGGTAGGTAAAGGTAAAGGTCGCCCTTGCTCGAAAGCCAGTCATATCTGACTCTAGGGTTTGGTGCTCATCTCCATTTATAGCTAAAGAGCCAGCGCTGTCTGCAGATGTTTCCATGGTCATGTGGCAGGCGTGACTGGAATGCACAGAACACTGTTACATTTCCCACCCAAGTGGTACCTATTTATCTACTTGCAATTTCTTGCTTTCGAACTGCTAGGTTGGATAGAGACGGGAGCTCACTCCACCATGCAGCACTCAGGTCTTGAACTGCTAAACTGCCCAACATCAAATTCAGCATCTTTAATCATTAAGGCAAGACAGAGCTCTTAAAGTCATAAACACAAGAGAAAGGCACCTCACCTGCCTTGCAAAAGCCAACACAATAACCTGTCTTTGCCCTTCTCAAGTACAAGGAAATTTAGGAAGTGACTCTCCTAAGAGCATTTATGAGCTGCCTGACCTCCTGTAAGTCTTCTCAGATCAAGGCTTGGAAATGTCAACCCTGCAAGAAAAAAATTTAGGGAGAAAGAGAAGTGTTTCCCCTCCCATCCTCATCCAGCTGCACCCAATTTTTAACTTCCTTCCTTCCCTTGCCCCTATTTTCTCCCCCTTTCTTTCCTTTACCAGCAAATAAGGCCATACCGTCCCTTTCTTCCTCTTTTACATATCATTTAACGGACAAGTTAAGTCTTCCAGATACAATACTGAAGAACTACATTCCCTAGCATTCTTCCCTGCTGGCCGCAGCAGATGGGAGCTGTAGTCCTCTCTGCCAAAGAGTGCCACTTTGGTTTCCCAGCTAGGCTGTGGCGCGCCAGTAAACCCGACAGAAATCCAACCAAGCGAGGTTTCAGATCCTGGAAGGGAACTCTCCACCTGATGAGCACCTGCCTGTCCTGAAGCGGCTCAAAGCCAAGAAGGGGGAAACGGGATCGAAGCGGGGCGAGGAGGGACCCGAGTTGGGAGCCAGGCAGAGCGAAAGCGCTGCGTTGAGGGACCCGATCCAACACACCAGGGAGCGCCAGCCTCCGGTCAACACTAGCGAGTGAGCCCTCGCAAACAACCCCGGAGGTTGCATCCGAGTCAACCCGCACAGGATGGGGCTGCGCGGGCGCAACGGGGCGGGAAGAGGCGGCGCGGAGTTGGTGTGCCCGACCAAGAGCCCTGTGTTGTCTGTAAGCTGGCCCGCTTGGACTCGTTGCGCGAGATCCACCGAAGGCATTGCCTGGAGACCCCCGGGAGGCGGATCGGTCTCCTCCCCCCCCCCCCCCCCAAACACACACACCTTCCAGGACGGTTGAGTTCCTGGTGGCTCAGTGGTTACACTGCTGTCCTGCAATCCAAACGTGGTGAGTTCGATCCTGATGGCATTCAGTTTGACTTCTGAGGTCGGTAAACTGAGAACCCAGCATGTTGGGTGGGTGGGGGACAAAGGCTTAATTACCTTGTGAACCGCCCAGAGAATGCCCGCCTAAGCGCTATGGGTCGGTAAAGGTAAAGGTCACCTTGCTCGAAAGCCAGTCGTATCCGACTCTAGGGTGCAGTGCTCTTCTGTTCATAGCCGAAGAGCCAGCGCTGTCTGCGTTTCCGTAGACGTTTCCGTGGACATGTGGCAGGCATGCCTAGACACCCTAGTGCACGGAACGGTGTTTACTTTCCCACCGAAGTGGTCCCTATTTATCTACTTGCAATTTCTTGCTTTCGAACTGCTAGGTTGGCAGGAGCTGGGACAGAGACGGGAGCTCATTCCGCCCTGAAGTACTGTACTCGGGTTTTGAACTGCTGACCTTCCGTCTCCCAGTCAGCGTCTTGGCCCCTTGAGCCACTGCAGTCCAGGGCAATTGCTAGTGCCAGAGCGCCTCGGTTAGACTCCTGCAGCCCAAACGCTGCGAGCTCGATCCTGACGGGAAGGGGCTCCAAGTTGACTCCTCCTTCCATCCTTCCCAGGTCAGTAAAATGAGTACCCAACATGTTGGGGGAGGGAGGGGGGCAAAGAGGCTCATGAGCTTGGGAGCCGCCCAGAGAGGGCACTAAGCGCAATGGGGGCGGTAGAGACGTATTAATTGCTCTGGCTAATTGCTCTTCCTTCCTCCCCGCCAGCCTCCGGATCGCGCGCAAAGGCTCGGATGCGCGCCGAGCGCCCTGCCAAGCGCGCTCCCCTTACCTGGGCTTCTTCGGGCGGCGGCTCCGGCCAGGCAGGTCGTCCCGGGGAAGGCAGGACTAGGCAGGGCCGCTCCGCCGGGGAAACTAGCCCGCTCGGGCAGCTCCTCGGCCGGGCATGGCGGAAAGGCGAAGCGACGCGGAGCCGGAGGAGGCGCAGCGAGGGGAGCGCGGGCTGGCCCGCTCCGGTCCAGAAGGAGGAGGAGGACCGCTCGGAGGCGGAGCTCCCCGCAGAGGGACCCGCCCCGTCCCGCCCAGCCACGCCACCCACCCACCCACCCGGCCAGGGAAGGGTTAACGCGGGGGGGGGGGGAGAGAGCGAGAGAGCTCCGGCACCAATCCTTCCCTTTACACCAGGAGGTCTCAACCTTTTAAACCTGGGGGCCATTGGGTCAGTCCCTCAGACAGCTGGGGGGGGGCCCGGACGGTCATTTTGCCCTTCCACCACCACATGGCACTTCCTGGTGTGGTGGTGGTGGGCACATGAAATGGTGCTGTCATCATCATTATCGTTATTATCATTATTATATCATCATCTTAACCACTTGAGCCACGGTAGAGAAGGCCAAAGAGTCAGTGAGGTCTGTGTCTGCAGATGTTTCCATACTTATGTGGCAGGCATGACTAGATGCCAGAGAGCATGGAACACTGAAGTGGTACCTATCTATCTACTTGCAGTTTCTTGCTTTCAAACTGCTAGGTTGGCAGGAGTGGGGACAGATGACAGACACTCACTTTGTCATGCAGTACTTTGGGTCTGGAACCATCCAGTCGTCAAGCTCAGGTAGGGAAGGGTTAGCAACAAGCACCCCAATATTCAGTCCCATGACCTCTCTCTTGAAAAAGGCCTTTCAGAACATCTTAAAATGGTGGACTCAGAAGGGTCCCCCTGAGGCCAAAAGACTTACTCCTTGGGTGAGACTTAGGGGAGACATAAGGGACTCTCGCCCTCCAGATGTTTTGGTAACAACTGTCAGCCTGTCCAGATGTTTAGCCAAGAAGAAAGGATGATGGGACTTGTAGTCTGGAACATCTGGCTGACTAAAGATTCCCCACCTCCTACATGAAGGAGAGCTTGTTCCAATGAATGCAGGCCAGCTGCAAAACTGGAGTTGGGGGAGGGATCTTTTGCGTTGTGGCTCTCATGGCTATTAACCAGCCTGGCAGATGCTGAGAGATCACACACAGACACACACGCACGCACGTGCGCACGTGTTGCAGCAGCCAGAGAGCCAGAGTGGAGCCTTGCCTGTCAAACAAGTGCAGAACAGAGGCAATACCTTTTAAAGGGTCACTTAAGCTTGAAATGATTTTTTTTAAAAGTGACCCTATAAAAGGTATCGCCTCCATTTTGCATTTGTTTGAACTTATGGATGGGTCACATGGCTTATTTTTGCTAGCTGGCTTGCCTGTCAAAGGCAATTTTAAAAATTCTGGTTTCCTTAACGACAGCAGGGAAAAGCGAAAAATAATCAAAGCTACATGTTCGCCATGGCTCAACATCAGAAGTGTACTAACAAACCCAAGTCCTGTTGCTTATAGTATTCATTTATTCCATTGCTATACTAACTAGACAGTCACACAGGGAGTTTCACAATAATAATAACCATAAACAAATATATATATATATTAAAACCAGATCAAAAATAGGTAAAGGTAAAGGTTGCTCGAAACCCAGTCATATCTGCCTCTAGGGTTCAGTGTTTATAGCCAATGAGCCAGCACTCTCTGCATCTGCAGACATTTCCATGAACATGTGGCAGGCTTGACTAGACACGAATGCACGGAACACTGTTACCTTCCTACCAAAGTGGTACCTAGTTATCTATTTGCAATTTCTTGCTTTTGAACTGTTAGGTTGGCAGGAGCTGGAACAGAGACAGATGCTCACTCCGTCATGCTGTACCCGGGTCTTGAACTGCTGACTCACTGACCTTCCAGTCATCAAGTTCAGCATCTTAACCACTAAGCCATTGCAGTCCTACTAGATCAAAAATACATATAAAAACTAAAGAACAATTTAGAAACAGAATTACAGTAATACCTCATATAACATTAGTATCGAATAACACTAAAATCGCATAACATTAAGGAATCTGGGGGGAAGAATTGCATCAGATAACATTATGATCCTATGGGATGCTTCAGATAACAACCGCTAAAGCCTGTGTGGTTACAATGTATCTCTATGGATCCCATAGAGGATCAGATAACACTAAAAATCATATAACACCAAGACTTGTGGAACCAGGTTTTAGTGTTATATGAGGTTTTACTGTACATAAAAATAGACCTTCTATAGAGCAACCCAACAAAACCATGTTGACAAAGGAGAAATCGAAACTAGGGTCGCAATAGTATGAAATGCCTCCTTTAAAAGCTTGGTTTTCAAAAGCTTGAGGAAGGTTTGAAGTGTTGCATCATTACAGATGTGCACAGATAAGTGATTCCACAACAGTGAGGCCACCACTAGAAAAGCCCAAATTGTAAAGATGGCAAAAGATGCAGGAGGCAGGTGATACCTTTATTGGATCACTAAGAAAAACAAGATGTTACTGCGTACACATACATACATAGAGGCCTGAGGAGAAGACTCCATGGCCTAGCAGTGGCTGAGAACATCACCCCCTCCTCTGGGCCCACAACAACGGCCTGAGGAGAGTTAGTCTGTGTTCTGGTTTGGTTGTATTTTGTATTTTGTGAGGTTATATGTTATAATTTTTATTGTACTGTTGCTGTTTTGACTGTAAGCCGCCCTGAGTCTCCTCGGTGAGTGGGCGGCGATATAAATCTGAATGAATGAATAAATAAATAAAATTGTAAATCCATTTGTGTGGATTCACAGAGACTTGGACTTTGGAGAACTGAAGTCCAAGAACACCTGGAGTGTCAAGGTTTGCCATCATTGCCTTAGAGTGTAGTCAACTGCAATGGATCAAGCCCACTGAATCATTGGGAATTGGCCGAGTCAACTTCTCCATAAGTGCAAGTGCTTCAAACAGGCCCACTTTAGTTACCACTTACTGTGCTAAAGTAAACCACAGAGTAAACTCATTTGAATCAATGGAACATGTAGAGGAGATGACATTGATTCAATGGGGCTATTCTAGTGTGATTTACTACACCAAGCAACAGGATTTGACCCATTAAAACAGGTAAAGAGCACATGGCCCTTATAGGTGCTGTAGTACTACAAATCCCATCCTCTTTCATCATGTCCTGCACTGGATATTAGTAATGGGAGTTGTAATCTAGCAACATCTGGAAGCCCATGGTGTATTTCACCTCCCCATGGGAGCTAGAGAAATCTGCTTCATCTAAAGAAAATAATCGCTCTCAACAGGTGAGAGTTATCTGAAAAAAGTAACTTTCCATAATTCTGACAGAGACTCGTGAAAGGTGACTCATGATTGAAAAGTGGCCCTATGGGCAAGGAAATCAGAATTCTCACGTCTATGACATGCCACAAACCTTTGGAAGAGCAACAGACCTTTGTACCACCCAGACCTGTGTGTAGAGGTTACCCCTGGTTGTTCAGAAGGTATTGCCGTTTACTTCTGGTTGTAAAGGTTACTCACTGGCATAGAAAAAAACCAATACAAGGGGAGGAAAACAGTTTTGCTAGACTGCTATAATCTCAAAAATAAACACAGGACTCTTAAAGGCTGTGTGTTACAGATTGGGGGGGGGGGGGGCACAGCTAAGCAGTGTCCAGCCTGATGAAGAATGCTGTTAGATCTTAAATTTAGCCTCTATCAGTTTTTTGAAGTTTTAGTGATTTAACAGACTTGCCTAGATCTGTATACTTGTCTGTCTATCTGTCTGTTATGTATTTCTTTATTTTGAACCAGTATTAATTCCATCCATCCATCCATCCATCCTTCCTTCCTTCCTTCCTTCCTTCCTTCCTTCCTTCCTTCCTTCCTTACTTACTTACTTACTTACTTACTTACTTACTTACTTACTTACTTACTTACTTACTTACTTAAATAAACCCAATAAGTTCAGATAGCACTTCTCTGAACTTACTGCCTTTTCTGGGGCCCAATATCCTTTTTGCAACTGCTATTAAGGTGTTCCTTCAACAGTTCATGCTCTTACTAAGCATGGCCAAAAACTCCCTTATGCTCTCAATTTAGAACCAACAGGTTTAACTCAGCTCTGCAATGGAACAAAGGGGTACAATTCAGATGTCAAAAATAGTCACATCCAGAAGTCAGTCAAAGAACATTTAGCAGCAGGAGACTTCAGAGGAAAGCTTCCGTGCAAAAACAGCTAAACTAGTGCATGCCAGAAAATTGAATTCTCTGCCATTTGGGATTAACACAAAGTGTGAGTTTCTTTCCTCACTGTCGTAATTTGCCATCGCCCTCTAAGACATGATCACTTATGACTGTGGCTGTGAATGTCTCAAATGGGAAAAGGTTCTGGGTTCAATCTGTTAAGCAGAAATGTGCACAAGACACAAATCTAAGGTAAAGGTAAAAGCTGCTCTTGATCAAAAGCCGGTTGTATCCAACTCTAAGGTTCAGTGTTCATCTCTGTTTATAGCCAAAAAGCCATGCTGTCTGTGTGCAGACATTTCCGTGGACATGTGGCAAGCATGACTAAACATGACTAAACAGTGCCATGCTAATCTCTCTCTACAGCCAAAGAGCCAGCCCTGATTGCATCTCCAAACATTTCCATGATCACGTGGCAGGCATGACAAGACACCAAAGTGCAGAGAATCCTGTTACCTTTCCTGCCAAAGCACTTGTCAGCTTATACCAGCCATCCTGCCCTACTCAGGGTCTCCCTGCATTCTTCTTGGGGGACTCTATCTTTCAAAAGCCCCTTAAGAACTCCCCTAGAGTTTCCCTGCAGAAGAGCTAGGCTGCGCTCCCAGCTTAAAAAGAAACCTTAGCTGCACCTCCTCTTGGTCCCATTCAAAACCATGAATGACCAAGGGAGAATTAAAAATACTTAAGGAGATATTTGGGAGCAAAATCTGTGTGTGTGTGTGTGTGTGAGTGTGTGTGTGTGTGTGTGTGTGTGTGTGTGTGTGTGTGTGTGTGTGTGTGTGTGTGTGTGTGTGTGTGTGTGTGTGTGTGTTACCTCTTACTCACAAAAGAGACGTTGTTGAAGCAAAACGTAGTTTATTGTTCCATTATCATAGTCCATTAAAAGCGTAAATAAAGTTCAATAGAATAAGAATCAGCCCAGAAGCAAAACATAGGCCTTGTTGTTGTTCAGTCGCACAGTCGATTCCGACCCTTTGCAGTGACCCCATGGACCACTGTCCACCAGGCACTTCTGTCCTCCACCATCCCCCTCAACTTGCTCAGCTCTGTGCCCATTATCTCCACAATACCATCTAGCCATCTCATTTTTGGCCGCCCCCATCTTCTTTTGCCCTCAACCTTTCCAAGCATCAAGGCTTTCTCAAGTGAGTCTTCTCTTCTCATTTGATGTCCAAAGTACTTTAGCTTCATCTTTACAATTTGACCTTCTAAGGAGCAGTCAGGGTTGATTTCCTCTAAGATAGACCTATTTGTTCTCCTCGGTGTCCACGGGACTCTCAAAACTCTCCTCCAACACCACATCTCAAAGGCATCTATTCTTCTGCGCTCAGCTTTCCTAATGGTCCAGCTCTCACAACCATACATTACCACCGGGAATACCATCGCTTTGACTTTGGGAATTTTTGTTTGCAAGGTGATGTCTCTACTTTTCACTATGCTCCCCAGGTTTCTCATCGCTTGCCTCCCAAGAATCAGTCACCTTTTTATTTCATGGCTGCAATCTCTATCTGCAGTGAGCTTTGATCCTAAGAAAGTAAAATCTGTCACTGCTTCTCCTTCTTCCCCATCTATTTTCCAGGGACTGATAGGGCCTGTTGCCATGATCTTGGTTTTCTTGATATTGAGTCTCAAGCCAGCTTTTGCACTTTCTTCTTTCAACCTAATCAGGAGCTTCTTTAGGTCCTCCTCACTTTCTGCCATTAGGGTGGTATCATCTGCATATCTCAAATTATTGATGTTTCTCCCAGCAATTTTGATCCCAAATTGTGAATCCTCCATCCCTGCATTGTGCATTATGTGCTCTGTGTATAAGTTGAATAAGCAGGGTGACAAAATGCAGCATTATCTTACTCCTTTTCCTATTCCAAACCACTCCGTCATTCCATATTCTATCCTAACTGTTGCTTCTTGATTCATGTACAGATTTCTTTTGTCACTTTTTACTTCCCACGCTGTCTGGCCGGATATCCCGCTATGGTAATGTAGCAGACTGTACAGCCAGCGACTCAGCGCTGAGTGTCAGGCAGTGGTTAACTAACCTGACTCCCTAAAGTGGCCAACGACCATGGGTGGATGAGCCCCTTTAGGTGGGATGATGGTCCCCCTCAGTGGAGGAAATGCCACTGGAAACCATAATACTCGGCCCAACGGCAAAATGAGTGGAGGAGGAATCACTTCACTCTTCTGATTCCCAACAGCCATGGAGGCAGAAGAGGCCATGACAGACGGACTGGCTGTGAAGGCGCACCTTGTCTATAACCTCGTAGCTGAGGCAGCCCATTGTAATCCTGGTGTTAAATTCTGCATGCCTCATTTCATAGATGCCGCAGGAGATGGCTCCGTGATCACAGTGTGTGGGTCACTTCATGGCAAGATGGAATCCACCTGAAACAAATTCACGTCAGTGGCATTTTCCCCGTTTGTCATTCTTTGTGATAATGATTTTATTTTTATTTTATTTTTTTGGGGGGGATGTATACTTGGACATAAGTAGCTACTGACTTCCAACCCCCGGTGAGCCCAACAGAGAAAGCATTCTCTTGAAAAGCCCTTTATGGCACTAAAGCAGGAGAAGCTACGCTAGAGGTCAAATTAGATCTGCCAACTGAGCAAGATCGTCAGCAAGAGATGTGTGGTTTGTTTGGTTGTTTGTTTTTAAGCCTGATTCATATGGAGTGGAGGGAGCTGAAGACATTGTGCTGGGGAATCCAAATAGCCAATTATTACAAGAGAATTTGTCTTGCATGGAGATTACGCTCTGTCATTACTCCTTCGCGGTCTGAAATCTCTGGGCACCCGGGGCTGATTCTTGATCCTGGCTACAGAGTGTCTCTGCATTGCCCTGTGGTTGCAGTTAGAGCTCTTTAACTCAAATAGCTCCATCTTTTGGCATCCTAGAATGAAGTATGACTTTAATTCAGAGAACTGAAGCCAGGCTGTCTAGCACAGGAATCCAACTTCCTCACCAAACTACTGATCGCAGGATTCCATAGAGCCGTGATGGCCAACCTTGGCACTCCAGGTGTTCTTGGACTTCAATTTCCAGAAGCCCAAGTCGCTGCAGATCCACATGTACCCAGTAAACCCATTTGTGTGGATTCACAGAGACTTGGGCTTCTGGGAATTGAAGTCCAAGAATAGCTGGCGTGCCAAGGTTTGCCATCACTGCCATAGACTGAAACCAGGACAATTAAAGCAGCAGCATCCAACTGCTCTAAATGCATTGTGCAAGTCCATTCAATGGCCAGTAGCCTGTTGCATTCTGTATTAGCAGACTGGAGGATGCATCATAGCAGGCTCAAGTTACAGGAAGCCACATTTCGGTCAGATATCAGGGAAAACTTCCTAACTGTTAGAGCAGTATGACAAAGGAACCATTCAAGAGGAAATCAGACAACCCTCTGTCTGATCTGCTTTGATTTGGATTCCTGCACGGACTGCAGGTGCGCATTAAATAAAAAGACACTTACTCCTTGGGAGGCAAGCTATGGCAAACCTAGGCAGCATAAGGAAAAGTTGAGACATCACCTTGCCAACAAAAGTCCACAGAGTTAAAGCAATGGTTTTCCAGTGGCAATGTACGGCTGTGAGAGCTGGACCTTAAGCAAGGCTGACTGGAGAAGAATAGACGCCTTTGAACTGTGGTGCTGGAGGAGACTCTTGAGACTCCACTGGACTGCAAGGAGATCAAATTGGTCAATCCTAAAGGAAATCAACCCTGACTGCTCCTTGGAAGGACAAATACTGAAGCTGTAGCTCAAGGACTTTGGCCACCAAATGAGAAGAGAGGACTCACTGGAGAAGGCCCTGATGCTGGGAAAGATCGAAGGCGAAAGGAAAAGGGGACGGCAAAGGATGAGATGGCTAGATGTCATCATTCACATGGTCTGTGTACATCTAGGTGGGCTACGTAGAATGGCAGATGACAGAGGAGCCTGGCGTGTGGTGGTCCATGGGGTCACAAAAGGTTGGTCTCAACTGTGTGACTGAACAACAACAACAACATTTCTGCTCTCAGAGCTGGGCTTTTTTGCTGACTGAAAGATCACTAGGAGACTTGTGTTGTTAGCGCAGAGTATTTTGTCCTATGGCTCAGTTCCCACAGAAACCAAACAGACACTTGGAGGCTTGGAGGTTTTCATTAAACCTCCCTGCCAGGTGCAGCCTTTCCCCCTGAACACAAATCCTAAATTTCTTGGCCTTCGGTGGGTGTCTCAGTGCTTGGGGACTTGGTCCCTCTTGGATCAGTGGTTTTAGGGGACTGAATAGCTTATGCCCGGCCTCTGTGGTCAGCTTATCATTATCTGCACAGCAGCACAAGAGCAATCTGTGCCCAGCTGGTACCTTGGCATTTGAGTCTCTTCCTGCCACCCCGTGGGGCACAGCAAGAGCCCAAACACCCGCCCTGTCCCCAGTCACGGAGTCTGTTTGCTCCTTTTGAAGCTCTTCCAACTGTAGGCAAAGCAATTACCGTGAGCACAATAAGATGCTTTCCGACTCCCGCTAGGGACCATGGGCAGATAATGGACAGTGCGCCCCAGGGTCCTCTTTTGCAATCTGTGCAGCATCTAGCGAGTTCTGTGTGTAGCTAGCAATTGGCCCTGCTGAAGATGTCAGAATGAAGACAGTAAAGAAAATGTAAAAAGTAGAAACACCAAACTCTCTGGGATGCAGCCAGTCTTAATTTTCAATGTTTGGCCAAGGGGGTTAAACATCTGGAGTGAGGCAGGGATGCACACTCTCACCACTGTTATTCCTCCCCTACACCAGGGTGCCCAAACTTTTCAGGCTGTGGACTGGTCACGTGGTTCAGCGTGCCAGTCATGTGGTTCCTCCTACAAGAAGCGGAAGTAAAACGTGCCTTGCAATCTGTTTTGAAACAGAATGAGATAGATTTTAAGCTGTCCTTTTCTCTGCTTAAACCAAGGGTGCCCAAACTACGGTCTGTGGGCCGGATCCAGCCTCCAACACCAATTCATCTGGCCTACACCACCCTCGTCGCTCCCAGAAGTGGAAGTAAAAACCACCCGTACCGGTGCTTTTTTCTTCTGCTTCTGGGAGCAACAAGGGCGGTGCAGGCCAGATGAATTAGCCATAGTTTGGGCACCTCTGCCCGACAGAGACAGCATAAGCAAAAAAGCTATGCCCACGAAATGAAACAATGTCAACAAATTTCATTTTGCCGATGATCAGTAGTAATAGCATGTACTGTGCCGCACAGGAATTAGAGCCACTGGCCATACCGAGAGCTGGTTAGGCTGCAGAATGGAATTGGTAGAATCAAAGTGGACATAAGAATAACAGAGTTTTTGCACTGACACAGTTCTTTGTGAAGCAACAGACAACTTCACTCTTACCTCTGTGTGCTCCATGTCCGACAAGACTTGATGCAAGCTGCCCCCAATGCTTTTGATGTTACCAACTGTGTGTGGAATATTTATTAACTGAGCAACACTGCTCCTTACACAAAGAAAGAAGATAAGCTGGAGCCCTAAATTAGTGGTGTCCGGTTCCCCTTGTGGTTGGTGAAGTGTTGGTATAACCCAGGGGTGCCCAAACTTTTGGGCCATGGGCCGGTCATGTGGTTCAGGGAGCCGGTCACTAAGGCCCGAGGGCCGGGTGCGGCCCCTGACACCAATTCATCCCACCCGCGAAGCCCTCATCGCTCCTGGAAGCAGAAGTAAAACGTAGTTTGAGCACCACTGATATAACCAAGTGAGGACTGCAGTGGCTTAGTGGTTAAGACAACACTGAGCTTGATGACCTCGATAACAAGTGGATCTTGGACAGTGGATCCGATCATTAGGATTCCCAGCTCCTTCTTGCCTGGCTGAGTAAGGGAGGGGAGAGAGTAAGGAAAGGAAGAGTCACAGCAACTTAGTGGTTAAGACGCTACGCTTGATGGACCAGAAGGCTGACAGTTCAAGCCCCCAATGCTGCGTGATGGAGTGACCTCCCATCTTCTGTCCTAGCAGTTCGAAAGCAATAAACTAACACATTACAATGGACTATGAACAATTAACACAATAAATCATTGTACCGTTTAACATTAAGACATCCATGTAGTACTAACCTTTCAAGCTCCTGCTAGATACAAAACACGACTACTGTACCTGCCAGTAAATCTCCCAGAGTTCTCCCAAACACTATCTGCTTTATTAGTCTCTGGGCACCAAGAGAAGGCAATATTAATGCCCATAAATTCTCCAGATCTTTCTATGGATGATTTCTTCCATCCCTTCTCTTTCCTCTAGCATCCCTTTTATTGCTGCTTTTACCACGACTATCAGTTGCTCTGTTATCTTTTAAATAATTTACAGTTCAACGTTTAAAGCTCAATAATGAGGGGGGAGAGAAATCTGTTCAATGGAATAAAAAGCTTTAATTTCTCTCTGGTTGCAAAGCATCAAACAGAAATGGGTTTGATGCATTTTAATGAGCTTCGGTGTGTACACCAAAGGACCAGACAAACGCATGACTGATACCATAGGGCACAGCTTCAAAACTCTTGGCAGGGAAGTCCATGATGTGGAGAAAAGGTGGAATTTGATCCTAGGGTAGAATAAGAAGCCTTTTGTTCAATGTGAAATGCTCGAGTGATGCAATGTTGGGGGTGCCACTCTATCCATACTCAGTGAGACTGAGACGTGGGAAGAAGGAAAAACTGTGCGTACACGCTGTCTCCCTAGATATGGCAAAAGATATTAACCAAAGAGATCACTTATCAAGAATTTGGTGATAAGCGAGTCTAATGAAAGAGGTTGATTATCACATACAAGGGAGTCATCCAGCACTTAATAAATAACAAGCTCATATTGATTATTACTAAATATTTCTCTGTAGTTGTCATCTGTAACAACAGGAGCCTTCCTCTCGAGTAGGCCCCATTCTTCTTCTGAGTTGCAGCTCCCTGGCTGGACAACCCAGGCTTCAGATATGTGTAGAAAAGGTAGCCTTGGGCCAAATAACCACTCCAAGTTTCTTCAAGAAATATATTGAAAGCATAGTAACATACAGGATACAGTCCATCAAAAGATCAGCAAGCATTTCAAAGCAGAAATAAGCAAGCGATAGGTTCCAGGGAAAGCCCCCCCCCCCCCTGTTTTTGATGGATGAGGTGGCTTTGAGGGCAGGCAGCTCTTGGCATCCACTTGCAGTTGGTACCAAGGTGAAAAGGTTTGCTTGTCTACCCTCGAAAGGCATAGCAAGGCAAACATCACTCGCCGTCCAGCTTTCTCCCTCATCCTCTTACCTTGATGCCAGCTTTTGTGGGGCTGGTGTCTGCCATACCTTTTGGATCAAGACAGAGAAGGGAGCACCAGCACCATAATTCTAGAGCAGTGTTGGTGAACCTTGGCACTCCAGGTGTTCTTGGACTTCAATTCCCAGAAGCCCAAGTCTTTGCGTACACACAGTAAACCCATTCATGTGGATTCACAGAGACTTGGGCATCTGGGAATTGAAGTCGAAGAACACCTGGCGTGCCAAAGTTCACCAACACTGAGAGCCTTTCTTGTCACATACAACCTGACAACGGCAATGCAAAGCTCCAAAACTGAGATTAGATTCCAGTGTGTGTGTTTGTGTGTGTGAAGTTTATCCATTGATCCTCTGTCTGTCAGATAGTTGTCAAAAAGGCATGGGAGAGAGAATGAACAATGAGGGGATGAGGGAAATCTTCAGGGGCCGATTACCTGCTGTTTACACATCTGTTGCAATTCCAGAAGGACTGCCAAGAACTTTATCGCTCTAAGTATTTTTCAGCCACAGGCTTTTAGTAAACACACACACATGTGTGAGTTCAATTTATTTCCCATCTTTCTCCCCAAAAATGGGACTCAAATTGGACCGAAGTAATGGGAAAAGAAGGCAGTTAAAAGAAAAATGAAGGTTGTTTTAAAACAGAATTAGGCTAGAAGAACAGCTTGAAAGGGAATCCTCGTCCTTGCCCTGTAAAAGTGGAATTATTACTGTTCTTCTTCAGATACTTCCATAGCAGCTTAAACCTCTGGAAAAGTCTTCCACGTGGAAATGAGGAGATCTGAAACGGAAATTTCCTGTTTTATGGAATAACTTCTGGCCAACTAAACCAAGCTATAATCTTCTTGCCCCATCAGCCACTGATGGCTCCTATAACATAATATCTACTTCCTGCTTGTGATGGCTTTGCTCTGTCTAGAACGGTGTTTCCCAATGTGGGGCCCATGCGCCACAGGGGGACTTCATTTCCCAGAAGCCTAAGTCAGTCCATTGCCTGTTCAGTGCTTTGGGGAATTGACTTAAGCTTCTGGTAACTGAAGTCCAAAAGCCAAAGGTTAGGAAAGACTGGTCTAGAGCCATGATGGTGAACCTTGGCACTCCAGATGTTCTTGGACTTCAATTCCCAGCAGCCCTAGCTCCTGTGAATCCATATGAATGGTTTTGCTGCGATTCATCCAATCCATGCCACCCTCATCGCTCCTGGAAGCGGAAGTAAAACCATATGGGTGCATTTTAATTCCGCTTCCAGGAGCGACAAGGGCAGAGTGGGCCAGATGAATCGCAGCAAACCCATTCGTGTGGATTCACAGGAGCTAGGGCTTCTGGGAATTGAAGTCCAAGAACATCTGGAGTGCCAAGGTTTGCCATCAAGACTCTAGAGTCTGCAGTGATGCCAGGTAGATGTTTGCCCAGTCTGCTAAGAAAACAAGTGTGTCATAACACCTTGCTTCTAGACATGAGCTCATCTGTCCTTGGGGGCAACCGCATGGATCCCCAGCGTGACTAGAGTATAGGGAACACCATGCCATTTGAGTTCGCTGGCCATCCTGGCCACAAAAAAATGGACATGAATCTGTTGTTTTAAGGATTGCCAGCTGTTCTTGAAAGGAATCTGCTCATCTGTTAATTGCAGGGTTTCAAATGCATAATCATTCTGCTCCGGTTGGATGGGCAAAGTCAGTCACTAGTCTGATAGAACGTGCTCCTGGTCTCAGCACAAAAGATAAACTTCATGTGCAACTTCCTTTCATTTGTGGACAAAAACTTCCCTGTCCTTTCTCTTATCTAGTTGTTCTCATGTATGACTCGAAAGCCAGGCATATCCGACTGTAGGGTTCAGTGTTCATCTCTGTTTATAGCCAAAAAACCAGCTCTGTCTGCATCTGCAAATGTTTCTGTGGACATGTGGCAGGCCTGACTAGACACCAAAGTACACAGAAAGTTGTTTACCTTCCCACCGAAGTGGTACATATTTTATCTACTTGCAATTTCTTGCTTTTGAACTGCTATGTTGGCAGGAGCTGGGAAAGAGATGGGAGCTCTCTCAGTCATGAAGCACTCGTGTCTCAAACTGCTGACCTATTAACCTTCCAGTCGCCAAGTGCAGCATTTTACCACTAAGCCACCACAGTCCCCTGTTCACATGTAACCCCCCAAAAAGCCAATGTTCTTTCAAAAGTGTTCCCCAATCCATGTTCCTCCAGTTTGTTCACATAGCTCATTAGAGGACAGATAGATGATCAATGGAGCCACTAGCCAATAACAAATTCTCCCCCTCAAAATAAATATATACAGTACTGTACTTTCCAGTAGAAATGAATATGGAGGAAAGATCCCCTAGACCAGTGATGGCGAACCTATGGCACACATGCCAGAGGTGGCACTTGGAGCTCTTTCTGTTGGTACCAGTGCAGTCACCCCAGCACAGAGTTTGCCCCACCCCTTTGCCCAGCAGCCCAATGGGAGCACTTCCTCCCTCCCCCAGCACAGAAGTCATCACGCCCCTCTGCCCAGCAGCCCAATGGGAGCTTTTCCTTCCTTCCCTGTTGTTGTGTTGGCACTTTGCAATAAATAAGCAGGTTTTGGGTTGCAGTTTGGGCACTCAGTCTCTAAAAGGTTCACCATCACTACCCTAGACATGCTTAGATCCAGTTTTAAGTTGCTTCTTTAGAAAGCAAAGGTTTCCAGTCACCAGTTGAAAATATCTTTACCTGCAGGACGGGGGGGGGGGGGATTCCAAGTTCTGTCCCAAATGAATGTTACATATCAAACAGACTCCCCTGTTTCCAAAGAGCTGATGCCGTCAGCTTATGGCAAAGATATCTTGGAAGAGGGAAAGATGTCTGTGAAAGCAGACAAAGCAAAACCAAAACATGCCATTTAGTTTTGCTTTGGAGGCAGGTTTTATAAACTGTCTCTTCGCCAGCCAATTAAAGTTGTGGGATGATTAGCTCTCTTAGTCTATCATCTGATTAGTGTGTTCCGAGCGTGGATCAGGTGAACAGGAGGAGCCGGGCCAGCCAACTTTTGCAAAGAAAGGATGAGTCAGTCCATCTCTTTAACTTCAAACTCCCATTCAAGTCTTCATCTCTACTGCCATTTGTATTTGTGCAGACAGAGATAATTGGTATAGCATTTACCAACACTGAGGTAAAAGGCTCTTGTGGGTGAAGCAGGAAGAGGAGGAGGAAACCTCTAATGGTGTTTTATTCCAATTCAGTTATCTTGCTCATTAGGGTAAGCTGGCTTCTATCCTGCGTCACGCTCAGTCAGCTTTCTACTTGCCTCTCATGTGATTAAATGTATGAATTCCCCCCAACCCTGTGCCCATGTGTTTCTATGCACATGAATACTCTAATCATGATTTCACCATAACCGCAATGGACCCAAGCAGCCATTATAGTTAGGGCTTCCTTCCAAGCTTAGCGCTTTTCTGATATGTTAGAATACAATTTCCAGGATGCATTTGTTTAGTGTTGGCGAACCTATGGCATGCGTAACAGAGGTGGCACTCGGAGCCCTCTCTGTGGGCACCCATGTGGTTGCCCCAGCACAAAGTTTGCCAGGCCCTTCTGCCCAGAAACTCAATGGGAGTGTTTCCCAATGAGAGTGCTTCCTCTCACACCCCAGCACAGAGTTTGCCCTGCCCCTCTACCCAGGAGCTCAATGGGATAATTTCCTCCCTCCCCTGTTGCTGTGTTGGCACTTTGCGATAAATAAGTGGGTTTGGGGTTGCAGTTTAGGTACTCTGTTTCTAAAAGATGTGCCATCACTGCCTTAGTCACTTGTCCAACACAACAGGGGATATGCCAGACTGGAGGCAGAAAGCCTGAGTTCAGATCTGTGCCAAACTGCATTTAAAAAAGCCAAACCACAAGATCTTGTAGAACTTTCCCCACCTAATCACCTAATTCAGTGAGGCTCAATCTTGGCTCCCCAGATATTTTTGGACTATAGCTTCCAGAAATCTTGGCATAGCCAATGGTCATGGCTCCTGGGAGCTTTAATCTAGGAACATGGGGGGGGGGGTCATGGTTGGGAACCACTGGGGTAGATCCTGCCGGTTATCAGATAAGTGACTACAATATTTACAAACCTATGCTAAAAGAACTGGAAAATCTAAAATGAAAAGCAGATGAGTAGGGAAATCTCCTGGGTGGGTGGGGTATAAATATAATAAATAGAATGAGGAGCACAATGCAGACTGCTGTTCCATCTCAGCCTAAAAATTCTAGCATTACTTACAACAGTGATGGCAAACCTTTTCGAGACTGAGTGTCCAAACTGCAACCCAAAACCCACTTATTTATTGCAAAGAAAGTGCCAACACAGCAACAGGGAAGGAAGGAAACGCTCCCATTGGGCTGCTGGGCAGAGGGGCATGACGAACTCTGTGCTGGGGGAGGGAGGGAGTGCTCCCATTGGGCTGCTGGGCAAAGGGGTGGGGCAAACTCTGTGCTGGGGTGACTGCACGGGTATCCACAGAAAGGGCTCCATGTGACTTAGAACAATCCTCTCTTTAAAAGACAAATACAGGTCCATGGAGTGAAGCCGCAAAGCAGTTCAGAAGACAAGTAAGAGGATAACTTCGGAGTGTCGGTGGTTAGTGATATTCTCTAGGCTTCATCATAGATTAGTGAATGAAGGACAGACTTTTCATATTAAAAAGCTACTATGGAAGCCACCTGATATTTGCGATGATTCATGATGGCATGAGCTTAGACAGCATCTACCACAACGAATGCCTCAGAATTTAAGGTGATATCATCCTGTCATTTCGTGTTTCCTGTAACAGAGAAACATGGCAATTTTTCTGAAAGTGAAAAGAAAGCCAGGCTAGACAACCCCCCTCCCCAGAAAGGTGTAAATTCAACACTCTTGAATGGCTGCAAACCCTAAAGTGTTGAGAGTGTCTGGGTGTGTAAAGGAAGCCGAGGGCAGGGTCATCAGAAAGCTGGACTCTGGGGCGTGGTTTGGATGGAGTAGGAGAAGCAGCGGCTTTTCCTTCCTCCGCCATTAAATGGGGTAACAATGAGTTTTTAAGTTAGAAAAAAAAATACATTTTGGAGATTTTCTGTGGCCGGAGTTGCCAAAAGGAAGGGGTCTACCAGGATCGCTAAAGGAAGGCGGAAAAGCGGTGGAAGCGGCGTTAGCTGGGCAAGCGGGCGAGGAGGTTGTGCTCCGGGCCGCGGTGGGTCCGAGCCTCGAAAGAGGTTTTCGGTCCCGCCAGCAGCCCGTGGAGCCGACTCCGAGGCCGAAGCGGAGCTTGGGAGCCTGGGAGCGAGCCGTGTGGAGAGACCGTGGGAGCGGCGCCGGAGTCCTGTTTGTCTCGAGCGGAGCTGGGGCAAGCAACGTGGAGACGGGGCGCCGCGATAAGAAGAAGAGGAGAGGAGAGTGGATCTGTCGGTTCCGGAGTCTGTCTATTGTTCCGGGTACTGTAAGTTGGAGGAGTTTTGACGAGGGCAGACGGGGAACCGCAGAGAAGGAGCTGGTGGTGGACCTTCGGACTGTGCTTGGAAAAGGCAAGAGAAAAGATCGGAGACGGAAGAGTGGCTGGAAAGAGAGAAGGGGGAGAGAGTGGTGGATCTTTTGATCAATTGAAGTGGCGGTTGGGGTTTTTTTTTTGCTCAGAAAAACTCGAAAATTGCGAAGGAAAAAGACTTTAGTATTAGCGAAAAAATTTAAGACACACTCTTTTTCCTTTAAAAATAGTTTATTAAATTGGCTTTTAAAGCTGCGCAGAAAGCGAAGTTGGATTACTTTGAATGCAAAGATGGCGATGAATAGCGAAACTTAATTTGGAAACGAAACTTAACTGCCTGAGATTTGCGACAAAGAGGAGAAGAGGATTCAAAGGGGAAAAGATCGGAGAGCGGTAGAAGTGGATAGAGTGGACAGTTGTGAAATTATAATGGTGGGGTTGGTCAGTTTTTAATAACTTTAATAAACATTTTTGAACAGTGACTCTGGGAGAGAAAGAAAAACTGTTGTCTGCTGCTGGGTTTGGGAAGATTGAAACTTGACTCAGGGGGGAAACGAGATTAAGAGCAGCAGCGAAACAAAGAAGAGAAGAAGGACTTTGTTTAAACTTAATAATTGTTAGTTTTGGGTGACTGACTGAATAGAGATTATAGGCTCTGATCTTATTTGAAAGAAGTGGAAAATACCTTGCCTTTTTGAAGAAGGAAAATTGTAGCGGTCTCAGCAGTACTATATATTGGTCTCCTCCCCCTGTTCCCCCTGTTTCCCCCTCCCCTTGTTCTTCGAACTATACGTAGAAGATAATAAGAGTTTAATTTGATTGTATTTTATAAGCTACAACTACGGACTATTGCATTTCTGATTTTTTCTGACATTAAGCATTGACATAAGTAATTATTGAGCCAATTATTTGTATATTATAATTTTGGATATAACTGAATATAGACACACTTGTACCTGAGCTATCTTGAGGGGATTGATAAATTTATAACTTTGAAAGGCAGAATTAAAAAAAAATAGATAGACCATGCAAGCAGGGGAGGGGGCAGTTAAGCCAAAAACGAGGAGAGAAAAAGCAGAAAAAGAACAGAAAGATCAGAAAGATAAGGAAAGGCGTACCCCGTCACCAAAGATGGAGGCATCAACAGTAGCAACGGATTCTCAAGCAACCACTGGAGGGCGTATAGAGGGGTTACCGGAAAGAATGGATAACATGTGTGCTATTCTACAACAATTGGTTAAAAATGGAAATGATAATCAGGTTGCAATGCAAAAATTGAACAGAATGGTGGAGAATAATTGTGAAGAAATGAAAAAAGACAGAGAACTGGCCAGGCTACAACATGAGAGCCTGGCCAGGACTCTGACTGACTTGCAGAAGGAGGTTACTGAGAATACAAAAAAAATTAATATGATTACTGATACAATGCAAAAGGATTTAGAGCAAGCAAAGATTTCTATGAATGAAATGTTGATTCAAGAACATGTGATTGCCTCAAGAGTATCTGTTCAGGAGAAAAGGATGATGATGGTGGAGGAGGGGCAGAGAAAACAGAATCTTGTGATACGTAAAATGGCCGAACGAACGCCAGACAAGCTTAGAGATAGAGTACTGGATTGGCTGAACTCTTTGAAAATGGGAAAAGATTTCGTGGCAGAAGATATTGGAGCTGTGTATAGAGTGGGGGGAAGGCGAGACAGAAGATCACCAAGGAATGTTTTGGTTAAGTTTGCAAATTGGGCGGACAAGCTAAAAGTGATGGCTTACATCAAACAAGCAGGGTCTGGCGTCCTAAAGATTGAGGGGGCTGATGTGGAAATCTACAATGACATAGCGCCTGAGGAAAGAAAATGGAAATACATGATGAAACCTGTGACGAAATTTTTGGCTTCAAAAGACATTAGGTATAATTGGAGATTTCCACAACAGTTGAGATTTTTCTATGAAAAAAGATGGCATATTTTGGATGACAGAACAGATGTCTTGGAGTACTTGACTCAACTTGGGTTCATGAAGGTGGCTAGTCCAGAATGGATTGCTATGAGAACTGACTTGTATGCAGTTGGGGTGATGGGCCCGGTTCTGAATAAGGAGGGGGGGATGGAGGGTGCAGCGGGAGGAGTGGATGTATCAGGAACATCGAGTGCGGAGCTTTTTGAATAAATAACTTGCAGAATAAATTATAATGGTGGAGGGAGGGGGGCATTAGAAGAACACAATGCTTTTTTTCCCCGGTCCCCCCCTCCCCTCTTTGAAGGATAGAGGCGACATCTTGGAACAAGGTGTGGGGAGGGTTGTAGAAAAAGAAAGAGTAGGTAAGTTTTTTTTTCTTTACTTTTTGGTAGTAATAGTAAGTAATTTTTTTCAAGTATTTTATTTTACTAAGTTACTTTGTACTGAGAATGTACAATTGTTTCTTTTGTCGTTACAATGTATTCATTTTTTTGTATCCTTTCTTAGCTTTTTTTTTAGATTTTTAGTAGGGGATGGGGATAACACGTCCGGGGAGGAATGTAAAGGAGGGGAGGGATTAGTAAATATAAATGGTTAAGAACTTAAGGTTGTTAACATGGAATGTGAAAGGGACAGGGAATGCCGTGAAGAGGAGGAGGTTGCAGATAGCGCTCAACAAATCTAAATCTGATATCATCTTTCTACAGGAGACCCATCAAAAATCGGTAGACACTAATAAATTAATTGTGAGAGGAATTGACATTTATGAAATGGCTTATGGGACATCAAAAGCAAGAGGTGTTGCAACCCTTATATCGGAAAAATTGGGTTTTACTGTGATAAAATCCATAGCTGACCCAGAGGGGAGATATCTAATAATTAAGGGGAGGATAGAAGATGAAGAGATAACTCTTGTAAACGTATATGCCCCGAATACTAATCAGGCAGAATTTTTAGAAAAATTAAGAATAATTCTACAGAAAGAAGGAACGAGGAATATGATTATTGGGGGGGATTTCAACTTGTTAAGTTCCGAGATTGATACCACAAGTACTAAGAAGAGGAGTAATAAATATATTTTAAGAGACTGGACAAAATTAATGAATATAAAAGATGTATGGAGGGAACTTAAAGGACAGGAAAGGGACTACACTTACTATTCTCAAGTTTATGATATGTATTCAAGGATAGATTATATATTTGTAACGCAAGGGTTATTGAAAAACATAGAAGATATTAAAATAGGGACATTTAGAGAATCAGATCATGCCAAGATAAGTATAGATATAAAACTGGATGAAGGTGACGGGAAAAGATATGTTTGGAGATATGACTCAAAATTATATAAAGAGGACAGCATGAAAAAACAAATTATGGAGAAATGGGATGAATATTGGATATGGAATGATAATAATGAGGTCAGCTCAGGAGGGGTATGGGACACAATGAAAGCGATCTTTAGAGGAGAATCAATAAAATTGAGCAGTTGGAAAAGGAAACGGAACATCAATAGAACTCAGGAATTGGAAATACATCTAAAACAACTTCATCGGGAATATATAAAGGGTAATGATCAGAGGGTATTACATCAGATACAGAAAACAAAGAAAGAATTGGAAGCCCAAGACATGGAAAGGGTAAAAAAGGATTTGATATTTTTAAAAAGAGAATACTATGAGCACAGTAATAGAAATTCAAAGTTATTAGCAAAAGCAGCGAGGGATAAAAAGAACAAAGGCCAGGTAGGAGTATTGGTAGATGAGAAGGGGAAGAGATGCAATAAAAGGAAAGAGAAAGCGGAAATAATAGAGGCTTTTTATAAGGAGCTATACTCAAAGAAGCAGGTGAATTTGAACAAATTGGAGGATCACTTCAAAAAATATAATACTTTCTTAATATCAGAAGAACATAGAAATATGATGGAGGAATCAATACCCGCAAAAGAAATTGAGAATGTAATTAATAAATTAAAATTGGATAAAGCTCCAGGAGAAGATGGGCTTCCCGCTGAATTTTATAAGGACTTTAAGCCTTGGGTTGTTCCGAGATTACACAAATTATTTAATGGGATCTTAGAGGGAGAATCAACACCCAAATCTTGGAATAGATCTATTATCGCACTGATTCCCAAGCCAGGGAAAGATTTACATAAAATAGAATCATATAGGCCGATATCCTTAATTAACCAAGATGCCAAAATTTTTTCTACAATAATGGTGACCAGGCTAAATAGCTTCATAGCCAAATACATAAAAGATGATCAAGCAGGGTTTATAAAGGGTAGGTACATGTCAGATCTTACAAGGAGGGTAGTGGATTTATTGGATATAGCTGAAAGACAAAAGGATAGGGTAGGTTTCTTAGCCCTGGATATTTTTAAAGCATTTGATTCTCTACAATGGGCAACAATACATGAGGTAATTAAACAATATGGATTTGGGGACAAATTCCAAAAAGTTATCAAAAACTTATATAAACAGGGAACAGCAATAGTGAAATTTAATGATAACTATACAGGAGAAATAAAACTGGAGGCTGGAACTAGGCAGGGTTGCCCATTGTCGCCCACATTATTTGTTTTGGCTATGGAACTATTGGCGAATTTAATACGGCAAGATAAAGAAATAATTGGAATTGAAGGAAATAAAATAAGTTTGTATGCCGATGACACACTAATCACAACTAAACAACCAATACAAGGAATATTAAGGATTAATAAACACCTGAAAACTTTTGAGGAAATGACAGGTTTAAGGGTGAACTGGGATAAGTCCGAGATGATTCTAGTCAATGGGAGTAAGAAGGATGAAGAAGAAATAAAGCAAAAATTTAATATTCAAATTCCGGATAAAGTGAGATACTTAGGGGTAATACTTGCTAGAAAAACTGGGGAACTTAAGGAATTGAACTATGGAAAACAAATGAAAGAGATAGATAAAAAGATATTACAATACAACAAGCTGAATTTATCGTGGTTTGGCAGGGTAGCAATGTGTAAAATGATGTTGTTACCTAAATTAAATTTCTTATTTGATGCTCTGCCAATAAAACACACAGAAAAAGAATTGGAAAAATATCAAAATATTATAAATAGATTTTGCAATGGGAAAAGAAAAGCAAGGATACCTAAGATTTTATGGTATATACCACAAAAAGAAGGGGGACTGGGTATTCCGAATATTAGCAAGTATTATAGAGCCTTTCAGTTACGAAATGTTATTAAATTACTAAATAGAGAAGAGCCGTTATGGGGAAAGTTAGAATCAAAAGAGTATTCTAGGAAAGGGAAGGCATTCTTTTTAAGTGGCGATAAGGATAAAAAAATGAGGATTCAGGGCAAGATGATAAGAGCAACAATAGAAGAATGGAACAAAGTAAGAAAGGAACTTATTCCAGGGATCTCAATGGTTACAGAATTAGAAGATTTTAATAACTTTCCGATAAAAATAGAAGGTAGGATTAAGGATATCTTACTAAAAAATGGGGTCTCTCTGTTGAAGGATTGGATCAAAAGTTGTAGGGATTTAGAGAGGAGAAAGGAGCTCTATCGGGAACTGGAATTGGATTGGTTTAAAGTCCTCCAGATAAATAATTGGAATAAGAAATTTCTTTTTGAAATGGGATCAGACAGGGAGCTTACAGAATTTGAAACATTGCTGGTCAAATTGAGAAAAGGAGACATAGGTTTAAAAGGGATAGTTAGTCAAATATATAAAATTTTAAATAAAGGAGGGAAGGTTCAACAAGTATTGAAAGATAGTTGGGAGCAAGAACTGAACATAACAATCAATGAGAAGACCTGGGGGAAAATGTGGAGAAGATGTATTATGAGATCTATGTCGGTAAGAGTGAAGGAACATAACTATAAACTAATTTGGAGATGGTATAGAACCCCAGTAAAACTGCATCTAATGTACAAAGATGTGAGTGAGAAATGTTGGAGATGTAAAAAAGATAGAGGCACTTATGAACATATGTGGTGGTCTTGTGAGGCTTTGAAGGATTTTTGGGGAAAAATAGAGGTTGAAATTAAAAATATATTGGATTTGCAGGTTGAACTGGGTCCAAATACAATTTTGTTAACTGAGATGGATAAATATAAAATGAGTGAGGATAAAAATGAATTGATGGCGATAATGTTATCAGCGGCCAGACAATGTATAGCCAGAAATTGGAAAAATAATGAAAACTTACAAAGAAGAAATTGGTATAATGAAATGTGGGATTTGGCACTCAACGAAAAGCTCACTTGGGAGATAAATTCTAAAAAGGGTAAAGTAACTGGTAACAACTTCTGGAGGATTTGGAAACCTTTTATTGAATATGTAACAGTAAAGAATCAGGGCATACCCCCTGTACCTGTGCAAAATGACTTTTGGAAAACATAAGTAAACATAAATCCCCTGACATTGTATATATCACAAGGGTGGTTTTAAAGATAAGAAGAAAAATTGAGATGGAGAATAACATATATTGGTTATGAGGTGATAGATGGAAATATAGTTTGGAGATTGATGTAGTAAATAATGTTTTATAATGAGGTAATAATCTATGATGGATGTTAACAATGCATTATTGTTATATATGAGAGACTTTATTTTCCCTTTTTGAATTCTTTGTTTATATTCTTCAGTTATGCAATTCATTTTGTTTTATGTATGTGTTTTGTCTTGTATTACTTTATATACCTAATAAAATTTAAAAATTTTTAAAAAAAAAAAGAAAAAGAAAGCTGGACTCTGTGACTTCGCAGCATCACCCAAGGTGCCGTGATCCAAGCTGAGACACTAGAATAAGATGCACCTTCCGTCTTCAAGATTAACGGTCACATCAGCAGAAAAGAATTGATTGATCCAGGGCTGATAAGGTTGGGAAAACTCCTGAAGTGCAACTGCTAAACAGCAGCAGGAATGGAGAAAATGACAATGACAACGATTGCTTCATTAACATTGATGCCAACTTGTTCTCTGTGTGTAGATAAGCTCCATACTGGAGCAGGGCCAAAGATGATGTACGTAGTGTGGATGGTTGAGTTCCCCTTTTATAGTCTGTGAGTTTCCTGATGATGGTTGGTGATATTGAGGGGGGGGGGCAGATTGCTTGGTTCAGTTTTTTACCACAGGTCAGCACTTACATAATTCAAAATTCTAAATATAAATAAATAAAATCAATATTAAAAAAGGTAAAGGTCACCCTTGCTCAAAAGCCAGTCATATCCAACTCTAGGGATCAGTGCTCATCCTTCTTTATAGCCAAAGAGCCAGCACTGTCTGCATTTGCAGACATTTCTCTGGACATGTGGCAGGCATGACCAGACAATGGAGTGTACACAATGCTGTTTACCTTCCCTCCAAAAGTGGTCCCTATTTATCTATTTGCAATTTCTTGCTTTCGAACTGCTAGGTTGGCAGGAACTGGGACAGAGACAGGCACTCATTCTGTCATGCAGTGCTCAGTTTTGAACTGCTGACCTTCCACTTCCCAGTCAGCATCTTAACCACTTGAGCCAAACAAATATTAAAACCTCTTAATAGCAAAATAAAGTCAGATGCTATCAGGTGGCACCTAAACAGCTAATTCTTTTTCTTTCCTAAACCGAGCAAGACAAGACTTCATTTTTATTTTTACAAACAAGCAATTACTGTAACAATGGTGGTAAATATCTAATTTAAGGAGGCCTTGAACATTACTGTAATTAATTGCTCATCAAAAATAATTTCCCAGACTCCGATCTGGACAACTAAATTGATTGCCCTTGAAATGTTTTAATTTTTCTCTGTTTGTTTGTCTTCTGTTTCTAATTAGAGCACCCTAAAGAAAAGAAAAGCCATGGTTAGACACAACTCTGCCCACAGAGGATGAATGCCTGCCTCAGCTTTTTCCACAGGAACCTGTCACCTCACATGAGAGATGTTCAGAAGCGCTTAACCAGGAGATTTGCCCTGTTCTGTCCGAGTTGTCATCAGCTGAGCAGGGAAACTGTCAGGTGAAGGGATTCGAGCCTCTGGGATTCTTTGCTCAGAACCGACATCAGACTACAGAAATTAGGAAGCCAACCATGAACCAAGAATGCAAGATGAATAATAGGAGAATCAGTAAAGAGAAGACTGAGGCAATAGCAATTGGAAAGAAACAGCATACTTTAAATATTGAAAGAGAAGGGGAAAGTATAAAACAAATGACAGAGTTCAAACAGCTTCTTCTTCAGGTGCTGTATCTGTTCCAGATATTTCGCTATCATCATGGTGAAAGTCTTCCTGTTCTTAACTCCTCGGAACTGTTCTTCCGAAGACCTTCCACATCAGTCTCTCAGGTTCTTCAGCCATGAAGTCCATCTATGTCCAGGGCTGCCTCTCTTCCCAAGGATCTTCCTTTGCACAATGAGTTGGAGTATTTATTTATTTATTTCGACTTATTTAACCGCCCCATCGCCAAGGCGACTCTGGGCAGTTTACAATGCAGAAAACAACACTAACATAAAACACTCCAACACACAATACACATAGATAAAACATCATAAAACTCTAAATATAAAAATCTCAAATACTGTATAAAAATCTAAAATCCAGATGACAGAATTGACCGATAATCATATGAGCCAGCAGGGAGGTGGGGGTGGTTGTAGGCCCAGTAGCAGCACCCCATACCCACTGGGCCAACCATGTCTTTAAATCTCTTCTAAAGGCCAGCAATTGTGGTTGGAGGTGAAGGCCAGTTGGCAGGAAGTTCCAAAGGGCCGGAGCGGATACAGTAAAGGCCCTCCATCTAGTGCTGGAGAGATGAGCCTCTCCAGCCATTGGTACCCATAGGGAGTCCCTCCAGTCCACTCTAGTGGGACAGGCAGATGTTCTCGGGGTGACGTAGTCTCTTAAGTAACCTGGCCCACTACCATGTAGGGCTTTAAAGATCATAACCAATGGCGGGCATCAGCAGGTTCGGACCAGTTCACCAGACCTGGTAGCAAAAATTCTGCCTGGCCCCTCTGCCCATCCATGTTTTGAAATAAAGTAGTCCTAATTCAGGTGCAATGCAGGGCTTTCCCCCTGGCCATGCCCACCATACCACACCCACAGTGTGGTAGTAATTTTTTTTGAGCCCACCACTGGTCATAACCAGCACCTTGAATTGCACCTGGAGGCATACTGGCAACCAATGCTGCTCTGCAATAAGGATGTGGCATGAGCGTAACGACCACACCCCATCACCATGCGGGCTGCCACATTTTGCACCAGTTGCAGCCTCATCAAGGGCAGCCCCATGTAGAGCATGTTACAATAATCTAACTAGGAGGTGACCAGTGCATGAGTGACCATGAGCAAGGTCAGGGAACAAGCGTAACTGGCAAATTACTCAAAAGCTTACTATTACTTCCTACTTCCCTTTTCTATTATATTCTTCTCTTCCATCTGTACTCAGTTCCTCAGATGTTGTTAATTGTCTACAGTTAGCAAATGATTTTCAAATGTGCTTGGTTCATTTTCCCAGTTCTAATATTTTATACCAAATTAACACATTCATTTTAGGTAATTTTTTTTTTTACATAGAGCTGTCATCCATCCCAAGGGTTGTTTAGAGGTTAAGAACTGAACTTGATGACTGGAAGGTCGGCAGGTCAGCTGTTCAAGACCCAAGTGCAGCACAACGAATGGCACTCTACATTTCATGTCGTTCCTCATTATATGCCCACGGTGTTGGAACTTTCTTTGCTTAAGAGTCTTAGACAGTTCTTGTTCTTTCTCCATCTGGTGCAACATGTCTACATTAGTGTTATGGCCCAGACACCGGCTGAGCTGCCCAACCAGCAGTTGCTGCACAAAAAAGGTAAAAGAGAGTCTTTCAGTCAGTTTACAGCAGGGATTGTCAACCTGCGGCCCATGGGCCAAATCCGGCCCATGGCACCATTTCATTTGCCCCCACACACCTCTTCCACCACACCAGGAAGTGCCATGTGGTGAACGAAGTGCAAGATCGCCCCCAAAGCTGTCTGAGGGAGGGTGACCTGGCTTTAAAAGGTTGAGAACTCCTGGTTTGCAGGGTTGAAGCAGGATTGTCGTCAGGAGTCCAGGGTCAAGAGGAACTGAAGATTCAAGGCTTTTCCAACATCGTCGTCAAGGTCACATGCAGGGGTTCCAAGGGTTCTGGTCCAAGTCTCACAGTGTCAGGGTCCAAGTAGGGAAATTGGTCTGACAAGAGCTTTGCCGACGCACCCTAGCTTTAAGGAGACACAGACTCCACAACTGAAGACCGGTTCAAGAGGCATGTCCAGGCACTCCTTCACCTCAGCTGCAAGGTTTGTCTTAACAAGACTCTGCACCACTCAGAGGTGCTGGCTTGCCCTTCATCATCCCAATTGCTGGCACCTGGCCTAGCTGCCAAGCTCCAATCGTCCTGCTAGCCTTGGCCCTGAGGAGCTGGCTCCAAACTGACCAGCAGCTGCAGGGTTGGAGTCAGATCCTTGTCCTTCTGCTCAGGGTCCTGATCTGGGCTGGCTGCAGGCGGAGGGACCGGCAACAGGTCCTCCTCGGGCTCCAACTCCAGACCGGAGCCAGCAGCAGGCAACTAGGCCGGCCAACTGTCTCCCTCCTCCTCCTCCTCGCACCCAGGACCCCAGATACAGAATCCGACTCATTTACTGATGTGCTGGTAACTACCAGGAACATGTACCGATGCAGATTTAAGTTAGGCCAACAACAAAGCCAAGAAAGTGGCTTGATTTTGACAGTCCAAAGTTTGATCCGGACACAAAAGAAGAAGAAAACCTGTCCTATGTGATATATGTTGCTTCTTTAAAATCCCTTTCTATTCCTTGCTGTTTTTGAAGCTGCATCTCTCTTCCCAGAGCTCTGCAAAGCTATTAACACTTCAGAGTCAAAATGAAGCGGTTAGAAAACCTTGCCATAGTTCTCAGCCCCTCCAAATTTTACTCCACTGCTTGTCAATCGTGGCTGTTTTGGCAGGGTTTTGCCTTCTGGGAGATGGAGACAAGCCTGACAAGTCTGCTTCCTTCCACAGGGTTTTGTTCTGGCTTCCCCCAGCCACTGGCTTTTCCCCTTTTCTGCCTTTCTTAAACTTACATAACCACTCAGAGCGCCTGAGCTTCTGCAGCCGTGGGGTCTGGCAAAGAAGCTTCTGGCCAGAAATAGCAAAACAGCTTTTTAATGAAATGCAGTCTAGGCCAGGTCAGCAATGAATTTACCTGCAGAAAGGCCACTGTTTCGACCTGCTTTTCAAGCCCAAATCCTTTGAAAAGGAGCAAAAACTGTGTGACTGTATTTCCCTTCAATCTAGGCCACCTTCTCCTTCCATCTTCCTTTTCCTGTTTTTCATTTTCGCAAGAGTCCTTCTGGAACCAAAGAACTCTCCCTCCGCATTTTGTGTTTTTTGCACACACACACACATCTATAAACCCCTTTGTTGCCCGAGTCTTGCCCTATAAAGGGAAGAGGATTATACGTCCGCCTCCGGTACAGATTTTGACCCGTTGTGACCTGCAAGGCTCTCAGCTGAGCCAAATCCTTTCCCCGACAGATCCCTACATGCTCATTAAAGGAATTACATTTCCGCTGACATCCCGGATGCCTCTATGGAAAGGGGAAAGGGAATCCAGAGGGGCCATGAAAACAGCACGATTGGCTTTACTCTAGAAGTGAGAATTACTATAACGGGGTTTTCTCTGTCTTCCTCTTTCTCTCTGTGTTTGTTAACCAAGGGGACTGTGGTGGCTCAAGTCATTAAGGTGCTGATCTTGACAACTGGAAGGTCTGCAGGCCAGCAGTTCAAGACCTGAGTCCTGCATGATGGAGTGAGCTTCCATCTCTGTCACAGCTCCTGCCGACCTAGCAATTCAAAAGCAAGAAATTGCAAGTAGATAAATAGGGGCCACTTTGACAGGAAGGTAAAATGTGTTCCGTGCACTCTGGTGTCTAGTCATGCTTGCCACATGTCCATGGAAATGTCTGCAGACACAGACAGTGATGGCTGTTTGGCTATAAACAGAGATGAGCACGGAACCCTAGATTCAGATATGACTGGCTTTCGAGCAAGGGCGACCTTGACCTTGTTTACCAAGTGACTGAATGCAAACAAAGCAAATTGGGTAATTTTTTGTTTGTTTGTTTATCTTCTCTCTCTCTTTGAATTCTCTCTCTCTCTCTCATTCACAAAATGAACTTCTATTTCCTGCAGCTGCCTCCATTTGCCATAAATAGGTACCAGTTTCTAATGCACCCTGAAAGGCAGCAGGATTAACGTATCTTTCCACGTGCTGGAGGCTGCAGTCTTACAGATAGATAGAAGGATGGAAGATGATGTGTTGTCAAGTCAGTTCTGACTTATGGCAGAAGTGGTTTTTCATTCCTTTTTTCCCTGGGGTGCCTCCTTGGGACTATGCAAGTTTCCCAAGTGCTTCTACCAGAAGCCCAGAAAAGGGGGGGGGGGAGAGAGAGAGAGAGAGATAATTGAACCCTCAGTCTCTGACTCCACAGTCAGGTTGCTAACTCAGTGAGCTATTCAGCCAGCTGGGTGTGATAACCTGGAAGCTAGGTTATTATTGCAACAGTTCTTCTTCCTTTGTGCTCGGATCAAACTTTGAACTGCCAAATTGAAGCCACTTTCTTTGCTCTGTTGTCGGTCAACTTTAAATCCTCATTGGTGCATCTTTCTTGTAGTAACGGGCAGGCCAGGAAACACGAGCCCTTTGGAGCCAGGCAAGAGAGCAGGGACCTCATTGCGTCATTCACAAGCCTTCTTCCATCACAAACTCTGCACCACCACCACCGCTACTGCTACTGCTACTGCTGCTGCTGCTGCTGCTGCTGCTGCTGCTGCTGCTGCTGCTGCTGCTGCTGCTGCTGCTACTACTACTACTACTACTACTACTACTACTAATAATAATAATAATAATAATAATAATAATAATAATAATAATAATAATAATAATAATAATAATAATAATAATAATAATAATAATAATAATAATAATAATAATAATAATAATAAAGTTCATGTCAGAAATGATTCTGGGTTGAAAGGATTTTTGCTGGAGAAACTCCGCTCAGGTGATGCCCGAATGAGGCTCCTTTCATGACCCTAAGATCTTTTCCCACCAAAGTGGTCCCTATTTATCTACTTGCCATTTCTTAAACTCTTTCCTCCATCACATACCTCACTTGTCTCACCTTTGGAATATCACAAAGCTTCATCCCACAGGCTTCAGCCAAAATATCTCAGGAAATGGGGTTTTGTTAATCTCATGATCCAAGTGGGATTAGACTTCAACAATGGCTATCAAGATAAAAGGAAATTTAAATGCTGTTTGTTTGTTGGTTGGATGGATGGATAGATGGATGGATGGATGGATAGATTTCTATAGAGCTCATCCAGGATATATTCCCACTCTGCGTGGCTTACAAAAGTTCTTTACTTTATAGAACATGTTACAACAGCAATTTCATGTAAGTACCACTCCATCACAGGACTGTGGTGGCTTAGTGGTAAAGATGCTGGATCTGATGACTAGAATGTCACCAGTTCAAGATCCAATTGCTGTGCAAGGAACTGAACTCCCATCTTTGTCCCAGCTCCTGCCAACCTAGTAGTTCCAAAGCAAGAAATTGCAAGTAGAGAAATAGGTACTACTTCGGTGGGAAGGTAAACAGTATTCTGTGTACTCTGGTGTCTAGTCATGCCTGCCACATGAACACGGGAATGTCTGCAGACGCAGGCAGCGCTGGCTCTTTGGCTGTAAAGGGAGATGAACACTGAGCCCTAGAGTCAGATACAACTGGCTTTCGAGCAACAGATATCTTTACTTTACCTCTACTTTTATCTTTACTATCACCCCATATTGCTTAGTGCACCCCCTGGGCATTTCACAAGGTAATTAATATTTCTGCTGGGTACTCATTTTACCAATCTCAGAAGGATAGACGATGGAGTCAACCTGGATCCCTGTCAGGATCAACCTCGCATCATGAGCAGAGTTTGGGAGCAGCTTAACCACTGAGCCATGGGGGGTGGGGGTGGTTGTCAGTTAACTTGGAACACCTCTACACTCTGCAGCTTTCATTAGAAGGTTTCAGGGCTGCAGTCGCTCAGTGGTTAAGAAGTGCGCCTTGTTATCTGGAAGACCAGCAAGCCGGCAGTTCGAAACCCGGGTACTGCATGTCAGATTCAGCGCCCGTCTCCGTCCCAACTCTTGAGGACATGAAAGGAGCCTCATTTGGGTGTTCCCTGAGCAGAGATTCTTTTGCAAAAAAATCATTTCAACCCAGAATAATTTCTGACACTAAATTATTATTATTATTAGGGTTTTTTGAATGGAAATATAAGAGAAGGAAGCCCATAAAGGCTGAGGGAAGAGAACTTTTACTCATGTTGTCAATATCTCCAGAAACCCAATGGCATGTTGGATAAAACAGTCTCGGAGACCACAACTCTCCATCTTCTAGCCTTCCTGACCACAGGATTCCTCTCTTAATGTACTAAATAAATAAATAGGGGGGGGGGATGACATACCATGACTTGAGTCCATTAGAGACAGACTTTATTTCTTAAAGACCCATTAGGCCCCACCCTACAGTTCTGATCATACACTTTCTACGTAAGTAGCCTCTTATCTATCTTTGTTTGATCTAATTTGTCCCTGAGAGATGCGTACTCTGGGTTGAGTGAAGCAAATACAGCTGAGAGACACAACCGCAAAAGCCACATAATGCTTCATTGAGGGACCCAAAACAGATTTTCGAAATGAGATGATGCAAGACAAAAAATGTTTTTTTTTTAATCCACACCACCAACAATAACAACAACCCACTGTTGATTTGTCAAATAACCCTTGTGAAGGCCTCACTGGGTTTTTACTTTATAATCATGACTTTTTTCTCCCAATGTTTGAAGAAGGACAGGTGTGAAGTTCAGAGTCCTGTAATGAGCTGTCTAGACCAGGGGTGCCCAAACTACAGCCTGTGGGTCAGATCCAGCCCCTGATGCCAATTCATCCAGCCCACGCCACCCTCATCACTCCCAGAGGCAGAGGTAAAATGTACCCATATGGACGCATTTTACTTCCGCTTCCAGGAGAGATAAGGGTGGCATAGGCCGGATGAATTGGTATTGGGGGCCAGATTTGGCCCATGGGCCATAGTTTGGGCACCCCGGGTTTAAGCAGAGAAAATGGCAGCTTAAAATCTATCTCATCCTGTTGCAAAACAGATTGCAAGACACATTTTACTTCAGCTTCCGGTGGGAGGAACCACATGACTGGCCTGCTGAACCACATGACTGGCCCATGGCCCCAAATGTTTGGGCACCCCAGGACACTTCCCCCTGCCTAAATTTCAGAGGTAAAAAGGAAAGCGTTGTGAGATGGTGCAGAACAGGAATTAACAAACAGTGAATCCAGGCCCTTCCTGTAGCGAATTTTTGCACCCTCTGAATTTTGCTGCCACGCATGTCACAGCCCCCCACTACCCTGTGCCAGTTACAGTTCCGGGGAGGGTCATACCTGTGTGAAGGGATACCAGGAACATCAGAAATATACCATAGCTCCAAGTGGTGCCCTAGTGGTGCAGTGCATAAACTGCTGTATAACAACTGAAAAGGTTGTGAGTTTCATCCTTACCATGACTCAAGGTTAACTCAGCCTTCCATCCTTCTGAGGTCAGTAAAAATGTGTACCCAGCATGTATGGGGCAAAATGCTGATTAACTTGGACTAAGCGCTATGGGGTGGAATAGAAGTGGGATTGCTTTGATTTTGCTTTGTAAGGATTTCCAGTTACAGTAATTTGGATATATGCAGACAGTAGTTCAAAAAAGGTACTTTGCAGTGATGGGATGCAACAGGTTCACACCATTTCACTAGAACCAGTAGTAACTTTCCCCAGTGTCCCAGAGAACAGGTAGCAGCTTTTGGGGGAAACCACCTTCGGGGCTTACCTTTTCACTGGTTCCCCCACTGTGCATGCACGCCAAGCACTTGGTATGCATGCACGCCTACAGTGCTTGGCGCATATGCACGGCCTCCTTGCTGTCCTCCCAAGAGGGGAAGAGGAAGAGAAGCTGCTAGCCTGAAGCTCCCTATAGCCTGTTCCCCAGGGTAAGTGACTCACCTTTGGATGTGGTGTGTCTGTGTGTATTTTAATGTGTATTTAATACCACTACCTATATTGACGTACTACCACAGTTCCTGGCTTGGGGTTTTTAAGCAAAGTGTTGGAGTTACCTCATCAATAAGCTACACCTGTGCTGTTCCAAGTGCTGTTCCAATTGGAGAACCCTTAAGGAGGTACAGCTGTTTTACATTTACATTAAGGCATATTATCCTAGAGAACTGGTACGATGACCATATCCACCTTGCAACATTGTACTGCCCAGGCACTTATACTAACAGGTAAGTGACGGGTTTGTGTTTGGGGTGGGTGGGTGTTTGGGTGGGTGGGTGTATTTTAATGTATTTTATTTATTTATTTATGTATTTACAGGTTTGTGTTGTGGGTGGATGGGTGGGTTGAGGTGTGTATGTGTGTGTGTGTGTGTGTGTGTGTTTATTTTTATTTTATTTTATTTTATTTTATTATTTATTTTTTTCTTTGGCCCTGCCCATGACATCATGACATCATGACATTAGCTCCGCCCACACTGTGATGATGTCACGGTGGGGTAGTAAATTTTTTTACAACCCACCATTGGTATTTTGCCTTCTGCTACCAACTATTTTTTATTTTATTTATTTTTTTATTTATTTTATTAAATTTATACTCTGCCCTTATTGAAGGACTCAGGGTGGCTTACAATTTAAAACAACTAAAAACACATTACTTATGATAAAATTAAAAGTTAAAAGATTAAAAGTTTAAAAAGTTTTTTAAAAACAACAACAGGGAGAGAGGTGGGGTATTCAAAGGAGCCAGACAACCGAGCTGACCGTCTGGCCCGCACCCCACACATGCCCCGCCAGAGCGGTGTGCGTTCAGGCCTGCGGGACATTTTAGCTGAATTCTGAGTGGCTCCAGGAAGACCCTGACACAAAACTCCCATGAAGTTCTGTTCTTTAAGGATGGAAAGCCTCTGATTTCTTAGTAGGATTGTTGTCTAGAGATATTCAGCACAGACAGAGCATGATGCATTACAGCGAAAAGAAATGCACAAAAATAAAGCACATGAAATAAATAATGAAGACGGTGTTCTCAGAAGAATGGGTTTGCAAATAAAGGATGTGATGTGTGCAATTTCTCTCTGTGCTTAAGCCTCCCACAACGCTGGTGATGTTACACCCATGAAATAAGGAATACAGTACTGTAAATGTATTTTATGCAGCAAATGCTCAACCCACTTAGAAGCAAGATTCTGGGGTTTGATGCCATTCTTTTCCTCTGCTCTACCCAAAGATTCAGGGCTGCAGTGGCTTAGTGGCTAAGATGCTGAACTTGATGACTAGAAGGTCAGCAGGTCAGCAGTTTGAGTACTCCACAATGGAGTGAGCTTCTGTCTCTGTCCCAGCTGCTGCTGACCTAGCAGTTTGAAAGCAAGACAATTGCAAGTAGATAAATAGGTACCACTTTGGTGGGAAGGTAAACAGTGTTCCGCGCACATCCCTGCCACATGTCCACATAAACGTCTCCAAACGCAGACAGCACTGGCTCTTTGGCTATAGAGAGAGATGAGCACCGAACCCTAGAAATGAATAAGAGGGGTTTTTGAGAAAGGGTGGCCTTTACCTTACCCAGAGATTCAGGAGATTCAAAATAAGACCATTTCTAAGCCTAGCATATGCCCTAAAACAGAGCATTTCCCTGGAGGCTCAGACAGTAGAGAACAAAAAAGACAGAGATTAGAAATCTTGTTTTCTTCACCTCGACTGCTGAAAGAAGCAATGTTTTCAAGCTTGGAAGAAGGAACTGCCTTTGTTAGAAGTCCTGGATAATCAGACGGCAAGACTCTCTGGGTCTTAAGACGGATCAACAGTTTGACCTGCCATAAGCCAGCTTCCGCTTTTATTCTATGTCAGTTGTCAAATTACCACCACATTCGACCTCGGCTCCCTGGTAGTTGCTGTAGCTTCATAAAGATATGCACAATTAAATAGATGGGGGGAAAGTGGAGGTAAGAGAAGAAGCCAGAAAGTTAGTTTGGATGAAATATAATAGTGTTTTTGAGTTGCTGCATCCAAAGTCAAGCCAGCCATGACCTGTCCAGTCGTCAGGAGCAAATAGGGCTGCCATACATCCTGGAAAACCAGGATTGTCCTGGATTCATGGTCGGAAACCTTGTCCCGGCCAGTTAACTAAAAACCATGTTAAAGTCCCAGAAGCCCTTTGCAGAGGCAGAGCTTTACTGATGGTACGGAAGCTGTAGCAGATGCAGAATGTAGCTGCTTGTTTAGTGTTGCGGCCTGTGGGTTTGACCACAATTCTCCAATTCTAGGCTACCTGTCTAAGATGTTGATAATGATATATAAAGCCCCGTAGAGTTTTGGACCTTGAAAACGATTGGAGTATCTCTCCCGTAGAACTGCTACCTGAGCTGTCCAATCCTCACAGCACTGGTGTAGCAAGGGATTGAAGGGGGCAGCCCGACCTGGGTTGCACTTTGCCGGGGGGCAATGACACCACTGCCCTCGACTTCCTGGTGGCCGGGGCGGGCGCCAGGACCCTCTGTCACTGCTGGCACCCTGAGCCCCACCCCGATGGCACATTGGAGATCAGGGGGCACCCCTCCCCCTTCTCCAGCCCCTCCTCCCCAGCCCCTCACCCCACATGGCCTGCCAGGCTGGCACGGTGCATCCCCAATGGGGAGCCCACCGTCGGGGTCCCAGGCACGTGGCCGCCCAGCGGTGGCAGCTCGTCCACCTTTGGCAGCGGCGGCACCCAGGAAGGCGGGAAGCGAGGTTGGTGGTCACCGCAGCCCAGTACTGGCCAGGCTGAGGACCCCCCCCCCAAAGGTGGATGAGCTGCCACCGCCAGGCACAGAGGCGGGGCAGCCACATGCCTGGGACCATGATGGTGGGCTCCCCGCTGGGCCCGCCCCACCCCATCCCAGACCCTGGGCCTCGCCCACGCCATTTGGGTCCCAGGTGCGCGGCCACCCTGCCTCCTAGCCTGGCAAAGCCCAAAGGTAGGACTTTCCTACCTGGGGGGGGGCAAGCCAGGGGGCATCAAGTTTGGCCTGGGGCCCCGGGTGACTGAAACCTGCCTTACGCCACTGCCTCACAGCTCAAGTTCCCATCCTGGGGAAGACTCAGGAAGTTTGCACAAGGAACTGAATCTTGAGGGTGGCGGCCCTGTCTTTATGGAGCTCTTTATTATCACATATTCACCAGGCTACTTTCCTACAAACTTTTTGAAAATTGGTAAAATCTGACTTATACAGAGAACAAGCTCTGATAACCCTTGTTTAATCTTATTTATTTATTTGTGATCATTGGGACATTCGGTCTAGTTTATAGGGGTGGAGGTATGGAATAGTTTTATTGTTAAGCCACTGTTTATCACAGCCAATAAATCCAAAATTTCCAAATATCTAGGGAGTCCTTTAGGTATTGCTGCATGTGCCCCGGTCACTATGGGCACAACGACAGAGTTCTTCCCCCATAAATGTTCAAATTCACTTTGCAAATTGTGATATTTTGTGATTTCCTCCAGTTGTTTGTCTTCAGACAGGCAGGCAATCTAGACAGACAGACAGACAGTATTGGCCAGACAGACAGACAGACAGACAGACAGACAGATAGATAGATAGATAGATAGATAGATAGATAGATAGATAGATAGATAGATAGATAGATTTATTTATTTATTTATTTATTTATTTTATTTTATTTTATTTTATTATCCCGCCCCAATCAGGCGAACCTGACTCTAGGCTGCGATAGATAGATAGATAGATAGATAGATAGATAGATAGATAGATAGATAGATAGATAGATATTCTCCAGGTGCCTGATTGCAGCCCCTCTGCCCTCAAAAGCTTTTGCAAATTAAATTTATTAGTCTTCCAAGTAGCCTAAGCTTCTTTGCTAGACCTAATGTAGCTCCCTTTCCCTTGCTACCTGTGGCATGTTTTGTAAGCAGAATTTAGGAAAATCACTGGCCTTGTTGGATGAAAGGTTCTGGAAGTTGTAGCTGCCAGGCCCCCCACCCCTACCCCCACCCCCAAATTACTTTCCCAGTCTCTGCATACATACACATATTTTGCAAGGGGAATTTCTCCTCCGCTGAGACTCTCTTTCAGGACTGGACCTGGGGATTGCCCGCCACCTGCTGGGCAGTGCCTGTTACTGAATATTATAGTTATATAATATATAATATGTAACTGTTATTATTATATAACTTTCTATAATAACAGTGTTTCTTGCGACTAGTTACTTTTAAATTCTGAAGTAGCCTTAGAACTCAAGATCAGAGCTTGGAGATCCGGTTACTTTTTGTAACTGGTTTTGTACAGTTACTTTCTGCAACAAGGGTACGGCAGGTATGCATTTCAAAAGGAATACTGTACAGTATTTTGGCCAAAATTTCTGTTTTGTAACACAGCCATTGGGATGAATTTGTTTAAGGTGGATCCCAGCTTGCCATGAAGTATGAAATGAGACAGGCAGGATTTAACACCAGGACTGCAATGGACTGCCGCAGCCTTGAGGATATGGACAAGGTGCACCTCCACAGCCAGTCCATCTGGCACGGCCTCCGCCACCTCCATGGCCGCTGGGAATCAGAATAGTGAAGTGGTTCCTCTTCCGCTCATTTTCCCAGTGGTCCCAATAGGATGGTTTCCAGTGGCATTTCTTCCACTGAGGGGCACTATCACCCTACCTAAAGGGGCTCACCTGCCTGTAGCCATTGGCCCCTTTTAGGGAGTCAGGTTATTTACCACCACCCAATACTCAGCATTGAGTCGCTGGCTGTACATTTACTCCATTACTGTTAAATACTTTTTATATTTGTAAAAAAAAATGATTTTTTTGTACACCACCCAGAGTGGGAAAATAACCCAGGGTATATAAACACAACAAACAAACAAACAAATGAAGGAAAGAAGGAACAAACAAATGAATGAATTAGAACTGTCAAGTTTATAGTTGAGCCCGTTCAAAAGAGAAGATGTTTCATTGATTAGACAGAGGTTGCATGCAAAGGTGATGAATTTTATTGAGTACATTTTATATCTCATTTTACTTTGATTGTATGATTCTACCTTTAATCTGTTTTTATTTTGGTTTTGTAATCTTATTTTATCTGATGTATTTTATTACATTTTAACCTGATATAGTCAGATGGCTAATCAGTTTAATAAAGGATACTGAAATTAATTAATTAATTAATTAAAGGCTGTCACAAATAAGGAGCATGATCTGCTTTTAAGAAGTAACTTCCCAAGCTCCGCTCGAGACCCTGCCAAGTGGTCGTGGTTTCAGGCCACCCAGAGGGGGAGAATATCCCATATGGGTAGGTTAGAAATGCAACAGATAAAATAAGCTCTGGCTTGCCTCCACGTGGCCAGGCAGGACTCTGCTGCAGTTTGCAGCCCTGGGAAATGCTTTGCCACTGCCATGAGTCACACAGAGTGCCATGCCAGGAGGAGGCTGGGAGGTGTGTAAACTCTCTACTCCAAAGGCGCAACTCCAGGGAGGAGGAGGAGCAGGAGCAGACTTTGCTGGAGAAGAAGTGGCCTCCGGCGATGCTTTTTTGTTTTGTTTTTTGGCAAAGCCAGCACCAGCTCAGACACAGCCCTCTCTGAATCCACTTCTTCTGCCATATCCAAATCTGAATACTGTATAGGTGATTCTCATGGCGATCAGCCATGAAGACTGTCCTGAGACTATAATGCAGTGGCCTTTCATCTGCATTATGCATCACAGCATGAAAAACAAACAAACCCCAATACCACTGATCCAGTTCCGTGAGTCCCTTTCTGGTCCTGAACCCTTTTGGCACACAAAGTGTTCCTCATCTGCCCAAGGCCAAGATTGATGAAGCTGCTGCCCCCCCATCAAGATGGATTCAAGTGGGACCATTTAATCCACTTAAGAACCATCATCCTTCCTCGTGGACTTCGCCACCCAAGGCCATGAGTCCTCTGGATTGTCAAGTTAGTTTACCGCCGCCTGACACTTGGCATTGAGTCATTGACAGTAGGGTCTACTCTATTACTGTCACCCAATTCTGGGTGATTGGATTCACTCTCTGGCAGAGGTACTAGAAAGACCCAAGAACTTACAATGAGGCAGGGTTTTCAGTCAAAACAAAATATGGTTTATTGGGAGCAAAAGCAAAGGAAAGCCTATTCGGGCATATAGTCTGGCCAGACCTATAATTCTAAATAGCTAACCTTCCCGCAACCGTTCTGAGGAAAAGGCCCCCCTCGTGATCCCTGCTCACAAAATTTGGTGAACAGAAGATGGCCCCCACCCACCTCTAAGGGCTTATATCTGCTATCTAGACTAGCCTCTAGGTGACAAGGGAGAGGGGATTGCAACTGGGAAAGAGGAAAGGCAATTAACATATTTTAATTACATGCAAACATAAAACAAAGGCAGCTCTGAGGTCAGAGAATTTAGTTACACAAAAGCGGCAGATTACAGCTATTGCTAAAAAAACCGGTTATAGAGAGTTTACATTAGGTCAAAGGAGCATATTTGTGGTTGACAGGAATAACCAATTGCATGTAGCGGCGGGAAAACAGTGGATTCCGGCATGAATGGAGCCTCCGGACGCAATTGATTTAGCGTCTAGCGTGTAAGCAAAGAAACAAAGAGAGATGTTAGAATCAATATGCCTTAATCATTTAGTTAATGGGAGACCTTTGAGGAGAGAGGTCACCTTTTGTTTTTTCCCTTTTAATCCTCTGGCTGTGTACGTGGGAGACGGGATGTCCGCTTGTCCCTGTGCTTGTCATTTTACTTCGCTTGCTTCCCCCCCTTTTTTCCTGATCAACTTTGGGGTTGTTCCCCACAGATTTTTGCTATGTTTATGCTTGGTCAGTGTTCTAATCAATGTTTAATTGAACTTTAATCAAACCAGAGGTATGAGTCATTCAGCTTCCTTTGTGAAGGAATGAAAAGGAATTTCTGCTTATCAGAAACCCGACAAACCGGTTTTCACACCCTTTGACCTACTACACAATGGACCTTATTTTTTTTACATTCCTTGCCAGAGTTTATTGACTATTGGGTAATCCCCCTTCCTCCTTGAGAGCATTCCAATCTTATGATTTAACTCCTGGCTTCTACCTTATTTTCCATGTGTGTGTGTTGTGATATGTGGCATTTAATAAACGTTTTGATTAATTATAATGCTTTATCCAAAATTTCAGGTAACATTACCATAGCAGGATCACCTGGCCAGACTGCATCCACAGCGGGGGGGGGGGGGATGCTGGCTTGCAAAAGAGGGTATGTTGTGGTAAGATTTCTGAATCTAGACCCTGTTAGACATTTATATTCAATTACATCCAACACTTGATTTTTATTCCTGAATGTTTATATCCAATACATTCGGGCACATTTTTTGGTATTAATGAGTTCGGGTTTCGAATCCACTACAGGCCAACTGTTTATATCCAATTACAGTTGACTTTCTCTACTTTATCAACCTTTATACCCAAACGCGTTACAAAGCAAAGGAGAGAATCATTTTAAACCCAGGGTAGTTTATTATCAGAGGATATTAAAGGAGCCCTGGGCACAGAGTCTCACAAACTGGGGTGCTTGTCCAGAATGCTTTGCTAATGCAAAGGTAACTTTCATTTTTATACTGTACACGTCTTCCCTCATTCCCCACTCCCTTCAGTGGTGGGATGACAAAAATTTTACTACCTCACTGTGATGTCATTACAGTGTGGGCGGAGCTAACATCATGATGTCATGATGTCATGGGCAGGGCCAAAAAAAATAAATTTAAAAAATAAGCACACACACACACCCCTCAACCCACCCACCCACCCACAACACAAACCCATAAAATAAATAAATAAATAAATAAATAAATAAATAAATAAAATAAAAATTACATTAAATCACACCCACCCACCCCAAACACAATCCTGTTACTTACCTGTTAGTATAAGTGCCTGGGCAGCACCATGTTGCAAGATGGATAAGGTCATCATACCAGTTCTCTAGGATAATATGCCTTAATATAAATGTAAAACAGCTGTACCTCCTTAAGGGTTCTCCAATTGGAACAGCAATTGGAACAACACAGGTGTAGCTTATTGATGAGGTAACTCCAAGACTTTGCTTAAAATCCCCAAGCTAGGCCTGCCGGCCGCCAGGCCTTTTTAGGAACTGTGGTAGTACGTCAATATAGGTAAAGGCATTAAATACACATTAAAATACACACAGACACACCGCATCCAAAGGTGAGTCACTTACCCTGGGGAGCAGGCTATAGGGAGCTTCAGGCTAGCAGCTTCTCTTCCTCCTCTCCGCTTGGGAGGACAGCAAGGAGGCCGTGCATATGCGTCAAGCACTGTAACCGTGCATGCACACCAAGTGTTTGGCGCACCTGCACAGTGGGGGAACCAGTGAAAAGGTAAGCGCTGAAGATGGTTCCCCTCAAAAGCTGCTACCGGTTCTCCGGGACACTGAGAAAAGTTACTACCGGTTCTGGCAAACTGGTGAGAACCTGTTACATCCCATCCCTGCCCTTATTCCCTTCGCAGATTCAAAGATGTCAAAACAATATCAGGTAAATTGTTAATATTAATGTTCCTTTTGACTTGTAAGGTTACTTATGCCCAGTTCTTTCCTAATTGGGTCACGTGATGATTTCAATTACTTAGAGGTGTCATTAAGCAGAAAAAGAAAGTAGGTTCTCAAATTTTAGGCGACTGAGTCTTGGGAGACAAACTATGAGAAACCTGGGGAGCATAGTGAAAAGTAGAGACATCAAATTGCAAACAAAAATTTGTCTAGTCAAAGCAATGGTATTCCCTGTGGCAATGTATGGTTGTGAGAGCTGGACCATTAGGAAAGCTGAGTGCAGAAAAATAGATGCCTTTGAGATGTGGTGTTGGAAGAGAGTTTTGAGAGTCCCCTGGACAGCGAGGAGAACAAATAGGTCAATCTTAGAAGAAATCAACCCTGACTGCTCCTTAGAAGGGCAAATAGGAAAGATGAAGCTAAAGTATTTTGGACATCAAATGAGAAGAGAAGATTCACTTGAGAAGCCCTTGATGCTGGGAAGGGTGGTGGAGGGCAAAAAAAGAAGGGGGCGGCCAAAAATGAGATGGCTAGATGGTATTGTGGATGCAATGGGCACAGAGCTGAGCGAGTTGAGGGGGATGGTGGAGGACAGAAATGCCTGGTGGACAGTGGTCCATGGGGTCATCGCAAAGGGTCGGAATCGACTGTGTGACTGAACAACAAAAGGTCACCAGAGCAAGGAGCGAGATATGCCAGCATTGGACATCCTCCAAGGTTTATGCCTTTTGGTATCAGTTTTTATTCCTGGCATGTCTCCAGGTGGGGAACTGAAGGCAAACTAAAGATTTAACCTCTCTAGGGTTAGAGACAACTTGACCTTCCTGGCACCTCACCTGGGCAAGGCTGGTTTAGAGTTTATACCAGCGCAACACTGGGTATGAATTTTACAATCAAAGGGCCTGCTTTTAAGATAGCTGACAATGTTCCTTTCAAGATGAGATCATGCCTGTGTCTGTCATCCATTCTAGTTAAAGGCACATAAATGAATGAATATGGTAAGCAACATGTGAGTATACTAAGCAATGCGTATTGGACTGGTATGAGTATGTAGCATATAAGGTTAATGTGTGTATACTGTACTACACAGGTGGAGGACAGGAGTGCCTGGTGGACTCCATGGGGTCATTGCAAAGGGTCGGAATCGACTGTGCGACTGAACAACAACAACAAAACCAGGAGAGGGAAAGCTATTTTCATGTTTCCCTGGCCCTTTATTTAAATGAAAATCCATATCTACCTAAAGGTAAAGGTCGCCCTTGCTCAAAAGCCAGTCATATCCAACTCTAGAGTCCAGTGCTCATCTCTGTTTATAGCCAAAGAGCCAGCACTGTCTGAGTCTGCAGATGTTTCTTTGGACATGTGGCAGGCATGCCTCAACACCGGAGTGCATGGAATGCTGTTTACCTTCCCACCAAAGTGATACCTATTTATCTACTTGCAATCACTTGCTTTCAAACTACTGTACTAGGTTGACAGAAGCTTGGGCAGAGACGGACACTCACTCATGCAGTACCCAGGAATCAAACTCCAACCTTCCAGTCAGCGAGTTCAGCATCTTAACCACTTGAGCCACCACAGTCCCATATCTGCCTACATTCCTATTAAAAAGAATGATCATTTGGGAATAATACAACTTCTCCCTCTAGATTTTTACTCCATTCTGCTTTGACAGATCAGCTTATTAAAACAGAAGAAGGTGATGGGAGATTCCTGAATCCTAACCCTAAAATGAACACAGCATTTTTCTGTTACCGTGTGACATTGTAAGGAATGAGGTAAGCTTGAAGCTGGCAGCTTTCCCAGCTTGGAAACTTAAGCAGGAAGAGGAGGAGGAATTGCAGGAGGGGGCCATCAAACAGCTCCCCAGGAAGTCCTCTTACATCTGGGCTTTCTTCAGCAGCCTTCCCTCTGCAAGATTTTTCCAGTGTTGCATCATGCCGACTTCAAGAATTTTCTAGAAACCCTTCCCTCTGACTCTGCAGAACCGTCAGATCAAAATTATATAATGCAGTTGGAAAGGCAGAAGGTCCTGGAAATCTTCTTTGGCCAATCCCGCCAACCCCATCCCCCCCTTTTTTTTTAACCAGGAAGAAGAATTCAGTGGTAACTTTATTTGACTTTGCCTGTGGTTTTGGTGAACCATCCCTGTACTATTTCAAGAAGGAATCAGGACAGTTTGAGGCAGAACAACTCAAGGCCAGCCACTGCAAATGAGGGTCTGAGTCCCCGCACTTCCCATTTCGGCCAGTTAATTTCACAGTTCTGATGCAGCCTCTCATTAACCAGTCTCTCACCATTTATCTTGGGCTGCAATCTTGGGAAACATTTGATGTTAACCACCTACTGCAGAACTTAAAAAATGTCCCCTTTGTGGATTGCAACTCCCCAAATCCCCCAACCGACATGGTTTCTTCTCTTTCTCTTTCTCTTTCTCCTTCTCCTTCCTCCTCCTTCTTCTTCCTCCTCCTCCTCCTCCTCTTCTTCTTCTTCTCCTCCCTCCTCATTATTTGGTGTTCCTGTAATATCTTTGATTTTTGCCTCTCCGAGTGCAGCCCTCGGGTCTTGAACTTCTGGCCTGCTGACCTTCCCGTCGTCAAATTCAGCATCTTAACCACTAAGTTACCACAATCCCTTATGGTGTGATAATGTCTGGATAAAAACCTCACCCCATATCATGGTTTGCCTACCCAGTTTTGTGTCATCACAAAGCCCCCTTAATCTGTTTTCTTCCAAATTTGATACAAGCAGAACTTAAGCTAAATTAGGGCCCGCCCGCCCAGTAAAGCAAATTACAAATTAAATGCATCCTCTGAGCATGTGCAGATTCTCTTTTTGACCAGGACAATAGGCTGCACTGCTGCATTCGGAGCCCACCAAAGGTTCTCTAGTACAGTCCAGACCCAAGACCTCATGCTCAACCCCACAAATGTTTGGTCAAATCCCTGGCTACCGACTGGCCCAACGAAGGGGCTGTGAAGGCCAGTTTGTACTAATTGAGACATTAAAACTGTCACACAGGCTGTTGCTCCTGACACATTTACTTCTGTACAGTTCTTGTTCAGGGTAAATGGCCTTTCCAACCAGATGGCAGGTTACATCTGCTCACCCTCCTCACAGCGACAAAGGAAACGAGAGGTAATGTAGTTTTGCTGAAAGCGGTGGCACTTTAAGTCCTTGCTGCAGCATGACTGGAAAGTGAGTAATCTAATTGGGATGCAGTGAGTAAAATGGGGAGGGAGACTGGTAAGTAAGTGCTGAGAGTCAAAACATCAACCCACATAGCCAGGAATCAGAACTGTTTGAGGAAGGAAAGGCAGCAGCATACGCAAGACCAGCCTCTAGAAACGAGGCCCTGAGCACTTCCCCATTTGGCCAGTTAATCCCACACGTTCTGGTGCAGCCTCTCAGACTGGAATTTTGCTACTCAGGTCTGAAGCCCTGGACCCAGGACTCCTCGAGGCATCGCATGATAATGTAGCTGGTTCCGAGTAGCGCTAGTATTCAAAACTGCTCTATCATGATCTTATCAATGCCAACTGCACTCAGATACAGGTATCTGTTTTTCCCAAACCTTTTGGGATTGCTTTCCAATCCTGGTGGATGGGGCTGCCAACCATGCATCCAAAACTCAAAGGAGCCCAATCATCCTCTCTCCTCTTGTCTTTTCAGTGTCAACAACTGCAACTTGTATCCAATAATGCATTCCCGCCCCACCCCCGCCCCCCAAGCAGGAAAAATGTTGTTGCCATAAATTTGTTTAAGGTGGATCCAAACTTGCCATTTAGTGACCAATATACACTATGATCTTGGAGCCATCTCCTGCGGCACATATGAAATGAGACATGCAGGATTTAACACCGGAACTGCAAAGGACTGCCACAGCCTTGAGGATATGGACAAGGTGCGCCTTCTCAGCCAGTCCATCTGCCATGGCCTCTTCCGCCTCCATGACCGTTGGGAATCAGAGTTCCTCCTCCGCTCATTTTGTTGTTGGGCCCAATGTGATGGTTTCCAGTGGCATTTCCTCCACTGAGGGGGACCATCACCCCACCTAAAGGGGCTCATCCGCCCATAGCCTTTCGCCCCTTTGGGGGGTCAGGTTAGTTAACTGCCATCTGACACTCAATGTTGAGTCACTGGCTGTACGGTCTCCTCCATTACTGTAGCAGGACGTCTGGCCAGACAGCCCCTTGTTAATGTAGAATATGGAATAAGGTAAAGAGTAACAGTCTTCCTTGCTTGTAATCCAGTCCTATCTAGCCGTAGGGTATGGTACTCATCTCCATTTACAGCCAAAGAACCAGCACTGTCTGTTTCTGCAGACATTTCTGTGGTCATCATGTGGCAGGTATGACTAGATGCTGCAGCACGCAGAACACTGTTACTACCGAAGTGGTACCTATTCATCTACTTGCAATTTCTTGCTTTCGAACAGCAAGGTTGGCAGGAGTTGGGACAGAGACAGGAGTTCAATCTCTCATGCAGCACTCGGGTCTCGAACTGCTGACCTGCTGACTTTCTGGTTGTCAGGTTTAATGTCTTAGCCATTAAGACACTGCAGTCCATAGAGTATAGAATAGCCACCCAGTTTTCAGTAACTGGGAAACTTTGGCCGACTTTGACCAGAGGGAATGCATTTGAGGCATATCACAGCATCTTACCCAGAGCCCACCCAACACAAGGTCACTTGGTTCTGGGAATTTCAAACATCCTGCAGAATCTATAGGAGACTCAATTGTGCTGCTTTTCATCGTCTTAAAAGGGGGAAAAAGAAACTACTGGGGGGGGGGGGAGGATGCAACTAGCCATTTTGGCATCCAGTGAAGTAATTTCAAACTCCCCATGAAAAAGCAAGAGGTGAAGGTGGTGTGTTGTAACCCCAGTGGACTAAATCAGGGGTTCCAACCTGGGGGCCAGCTCATGCTCTCTCAGTCAGCTTCAAGGGCCAGCTGCATGATGGGGGTGGCCACTTTGCCCCAACAGCTTCAAAGGGTGGCCATTTTGTTTCTCAAATGCCCTTGGAGGGATGGGGGCCACATGAAATGGTGCTGCAGGCTGGATCTGGCCCATGGGTCTTAGGTTGGGGACCCCTGGGTTCAGCCCCAAAACCAGGGAAATCCAAGGAAGCTGCTCTGATTCAGCATTTGCACATGTCATCTGCACATGTCTCAAGCAGGGTGTTCTCTGAAGCAATGAGTACGGAACCCAACATTTTAGATGGACCAGGTTGGCTTCTTCTTATCCCCTTCTCCCAGAAATGATGGCAATGGATGGGGGGTTCAGGGTAATCTGTGTTACCCCGACCTGGAGAGGTGGTCAGAGAATTGCATCATCTTCCACCTGGCTGTACTGGAGGAATTTTCTCCAGGCCACGGAGATTAGCCAGGGCTCTGTCATTTTATGAATTGTCTTCTGCGTGGTTAAGCCCATGGGATAATGGACAATGAAGCTTGTGTTAAGCCAACTGAAAAAGCTCAGTCAAGTCAGACCTTCTGTAGATAATAGGGGAATCACATCGATTGTGCCTTTCCGAACCCATTGCTCTGCAGTAATCCATAGACCTGTAAGTAGATGGGAGTTGTAGTCCAGGTCACCTGGAAGGTAGCAGCTTGGCTTACACAAAGCCATCTATAGGTAAAGGTCACCTTTGCTCGAAAGCCTATCGTGTCTGACTCTAGAGTTCAGTGCTCATCTCTGTTTATAGCCAAAGAGCCAGCACTGGCTGTGTCTGCAGATGTTTCTGCGGACATGTGGCAAATATGACAAGAGACTGTAGTGGACGAACACTGTTTACCTTCCCACCAAAGTGGTACCTACTTATCTACTTGCAATTTCTTGCTTTCAAACTGCTAGGTTGGCAGGAGCTGGGACAGAGAGGGAAGCTCACTCCATCGTGCAGTACTCAGGTCTTGAACTGCTGACTTGCCAACCTTCCAGTCATTAAAGTTCAGTGTCTTACAGTGTCCTGTAAGCTATCTATAAGCTTCTCATATATACGGTAGCCAGACTTCCAGTCCTTTGAATAAACATTTATAGGTTTCTGTGTAGAAGAGGAACATTATACCAATACTGTGGGTTTGTCCTGTGTTGTACCTCAGGAAAAAGAGAATGTGCATCATCCAGAGTTCTCTCTTTTGAACCACTAAACTTCTAAAGCTACCAGTTTTTACATCTGGTTTCTTAACATCTGATATCCCTATGTTTCAGTCTGAGCCTCTGGCATTTGATGCAACATAAAAGTGGGGATTTCATAGTTATTCCTCTCAGTTTGCTCAGTATGGGGTAGAAAAATAGAACAGAAAGGTGTAGAAATCAGCTACGTCTTCACTTTTGCTCTCCCCTTGGGTGTCTTATTGCATAAATCTTTCATTTCTGCCACCCCTTGAAGTTCCTGGCAGTTTTGCAGCAGGCACTCCACGGATTGTGAAATCAAGGCACAGCTTCCTCACAACATCTGCTCCCCTGGACAACCAGCCCCCCCCCCCGGACCACCCTAGAACTATGGAAGGTGAGCAAGGAGGTACCAGAGAACTGGGCAGAACCACAGGACTCTCTCTCGCCTGGCCAAGAACAACCATGGCCTGTGTGGAAAACTTTAAATAGACTGCACGCAGGGGTTGGAAGATCAAGGCCTAACCTGAGAAAATGGGGTTTCCCTGTAGACGACAACCGGTGTGAATGCGGAGAAGAACAAACTATCTCCCATAGGATACAATGCACACGATGCCCCTCAATGTGGACTGAGGAGGACATTATGTTGGCAAGAGGAAATGCTGTTGAAGTAGCCCGATATTGGGCGGATGTCATCTGGCCCTTCTTAAACACATTTACTAAATCCTACAACACTTATATGCAAAGTCCCACAGAAAGTGGCCGAGAAAAGTCCGAAAAAGTCCGAGAAAAGAGTCTGGTCACAGTAGAAGCGCAGTAGATGGTGGTGGCAAAGAAGGCGTTTTTGTGGCTGGCTGGCTGCTCCGCTCCGCTCCGCTGTTCCCCATTGCTCCCTGGCGGTGCATCTGCTGGTGGTCTGACACAAATAAAGAAAGAGACACTGCAGCTGAATATTTAAGATCAGCATTTTATTTTATTTACATTTATACCTCACCCTTTTGATCCAAGCGCCACTAAGGGCTGCTTACAATATATATAAAAATATACAACACATATCATAAAATATATTTAAGAAAACAGAATAAATAATAATAACAACAAATAACCCAAAGAGAAAAAAAAAACCAAGGGCAGGTGAAGGCCAAGATCTCCCTCCCTTAAAAGCAGGTTGTGTCAGACTTTAGGGGTTGGTGGTAGAGTCCATTTACAGCCAAAGAGCCGCCGCTGTTCATGCCTGCAGACATTTCCATAGTGGAAAGACATGACTAGACATGGGAGCACACAGAATGCTGCTACCTTCCCACAGAAGTGGTACCTACTTGCAATTTTTTGCTTTCAAACTGCTAGGTTGGCAGGAGCTGGGACAGAAAACTGGGGCTCATTCTGTCATGCAGTACTTGGGTTTCAAACTGCTGACCTGCCAACCTTCCAGTCGTCAAGTTCAGCATCTTAACCACTAAGCCAACGCAGTCCCCGCAAAATGGACAAGAAGGCAGAAAAACAGAGTCATTGCCTGTTTTTTTTTTTATTTGTTCCAGTCTGTCTTCCCAAATGTACTGTACTATGAAACAGGATGGAAGAAGTACAATTTTCGGACTACAACTTCCAGAATCCAATGGGATTCAGCCTCCTCACCAATACCCTGAACAAAATTAGGCACTTTATCCAGTTCTGAATGGAATAGGGAAAAAAACGGCAGTTAAGTCCTGCCATTGGGAAGAGAGAGCCTGCCCTTTCCATCCTTTCCCCCTCCCTTTGCAATTTTCCTTGGCTTGTATCAGATTTTCCAGCGTGGCAGTGGAGAATCTGGGAGGGGAAGGAAGAGAGACACCAGCCCACCACGGCAGAAAAAGCACAGCTAGAAAGCCACGCCTGGAGTCATTCAGATTTCTCAGATTTCAGGCAAATGCCACAGAAAAATGTGCTGAGCTCATTTAAAGAGGCAGCCCTGCTGAATTGCATGCAACAGTCTAAAATATTTAAAGAAAAGGGACATCCCCAGCCTCAAAAAGGTTTATACTCTACCCACACAGTGTTCATAGGCCAGTGATGGCGAACCTTTTAGAGACCGAGTGCCCAGACTGCAACTCCAAACCTATTTACTTATCGCAAAGTGCCAACATGGCAACAGGGGAAGGAGGAAACTGGGTAGAGGGATGGGGTGAACTCTGTGCTGGGGGGAAGGAGGGAGGGAGGGAGGGAGGGAGTGCTCCCATTAGGTTGCTGGGCAGAGGGGCAGAGCAAACGCTGTGCTGGGCTGACGGCACAGGTGCCCACAGAGAGGGCTCTGAGTGCCACCTCTAGCACGTGTGCCATAGGTTTGCCACCACTGTCATAGGTTGATAGAAGCCTCCATTGGCATAGAACAGAAATGAAGAATCATAATATAGCTGCTGTGGCAGGAACCCTGAAGGTCATCAAGACAAGCCCACTGCTAAGGAATCTGCAGTTAAAGCGTCTCCAAGAGAGGGTCATCCAGGGAAAGGGAAAGGTCTGTCTTGCTGGAGAGACAGTCATGTCCACCTCCAGGGTGCCATGCTCATCTCTGTGTTCAGCCAAAGAGCCAGCACTGTCTGTGTCTGTAGATGTTTCTGTGGTCATGTGGCAGCCATGATGAGATGCCGGGGTGAATGATATGCTGTTACCTTTCCCGCTGAAGCGGTACCTACTTCTCTACTTGCAATTTCTTGCTTCCAAACTACTAGGTTGGCAGGAACTGGGAGAGAGCTTACTCCACCATACAGCATTTGTAATTATTACCACCACCCAGGCCCCTCCACCCTCATTCTCAGGGCTATAAAATAGAGGGCAATACTCACTGGCTCCTTATAGTGACCGTGTTTGAAATTGCAGCTTGCAAATATTTGTGAAAATACAGGAAACAAGGACCAAATAATAGTTCTGGGAACAAGAATGAATAAAGTAAGGCCAGTTACATATATGCCTCTCTTTCCCAGACTGTATAGCTACTAATAGCAGCACAATGGGCTGGTGGCTCACGTCGTGACCCCTGCGATTTCCAACCTAGCTAAATCAAAAATTTATAACATCTTTATTTCAAGCGCCATTCTCTAATAAATAAGTTCTTATTTCAGGACATGATTCTTTCACAAAGAGGGTATTGTGCTCAGGTGGTCAGTCAAAGGACTGAAGTCCATGCGTTCTGCTTGTTTTCCTTAATGTGCACCATTTCAAAACCTTGCCAACGAAATACTCAAAGCTTGGAAAGTTATTTTTCAAATGTAATTAGTTGCAGTTCCACTGGCTCTTGGTAGTCCTTGATGAGGTGGTGGCCTTGGCAGTTGCCTGGTCATGCCACAAGGGTATGAATTACACACACACACACCTCTCCAACCTCCCCCAGGCATCTTCACCCACACCAAAAATGCAGGTAAGAGGCCCAGAATCCTGAAGAACCATCAAAGAGCTGGAATGCACATACCTGGACTGGGTGAGCCAATAGCCCAGTTGTTGATACTATGAGTCTGCCATGCGCAACTGCAGGGCTTTGGACACTAGAATAATCAAAGATGGAACTGCAAGTGTTTTTTAAAATGCCTGTTCTTCATATTTTTGTTTCTGGCATGGTGAGGTCAAAGGGGAGCTGAGGTCAAAGGTTGAGGGTGTAATTTTTGTATGGTGCAAAATACACTATGCTGTAGTGGGGAATAGGTTGGGCAAAGTCTACCTGTATGATGGTCTTTCACCTGCTCTCTTTTATAATGCGGTCCTAGAATGCAGTGTGGTCAAGGGGAAAGACGTTAATGCTGACAAATGTTGAAGGCAACAAAAGTAGAGGAACACCCAATATGGGGTGAATTGACTCAATTAATAAAGGAAGCCACAGGCCTCCATTTGCAAGACCCAAGTAGGACTGTTAATGACAGAAACGTTTCAAGGTCACCCATTCGTACGGGCTGTTACTACAAGACTGTAACCGCCAATGGAATCTGACCAGTGGGAGATACAAGGCAGATAGAAACATATCTTTGCACAGTATAAGGTTACACTATGGAATTTGTGCCAAGATGAAGCCAGGATGCTACTTGTGTCCGCCACCTCATTGGTGCAAAGACACCCAAGTACCAGTCAAGTACTACAGTACTTGTGAATGGCCACCATTAAGGTCACAACCACTCTTTGTGCTTCCCGCTTTTCTGTACCTTCCCCACTAGTGGCAATTCGCCAACCCACTCATGTTTCTGGCAGCAATGATTAGACCCATAAATGAGCAGGGGTACACAGAAAGAAGAGGCTGCATGGTTAAGATGCTGAACTTAATGACTGGAGGGTTGGCAAGTCAGCAGCTGGAGACACGAGCTTTTGTCTCTGACCCAGGCAGCTCCTGCCAACCTAGCAGTTTGGAAGCAAGAAATTGCAAGTAGATAAATTGGCAAGCTATGGCAAACCTGGACTGAGGTAGAGACATCACAATGCCATCCGCAGAGTTAAAGTAATGGTCTTCTCAGTAGTCACGTATGGCTGTGAGAGCAGGACCATAAGAAGGCTGAGCACAGAAGAGATGCCTTTGAACTCTGTGGTGCCAGAAGTGGCTCATGAGAGTCACCCAGATTGCAGGGACATCAAATCAATCCATCCTGATTTGATGTCGCATACAAGTGTGAGAAAATAAATAAATCCTGAAGGAAATCAACCCTGACTGCTCCTTGGAGGGACAAATACTGCAGCTGAAGCTCAAAGACTTTGGCCATCAAATGAGAAGAGAGGACTCACTGGAGAAGGCCCTGATGCTAGGAAGGATCGAAGGCAAAAGGAGAAGGGGGCGGCAGAGGATGAGATGGTGAGATGGCATCATTGATGTGGTGAGCATAGATCTGGGTGGACTATGGAGGGTTGCAAAGGGCAGATTTATTTATTATTTCCATTATACCGCCCTACTTGGTAGGACCGAGATAAGACTGGCGAGGGGTGGTCCATGGGGGGGGGGGGGGTCGGGCATGACATTATTACTACCTACCCTCCTCACCAAGAAGAGGCTCTTAGCTTAGCAGGCCTTCTTCGCTTGTCTCCCTTCGGGTGATCTCATCCCCCTCCCCAAAAAGTCTCCTTGCCAGGTTGGGGGCGGAGGTGTGAACCCGGGCGCGCGCTTCGGGGCAAGCAGGCTTTCGACGGGACGGGGCGGGAGCGCGCTGTGGACCGGGAATCCGGCAGACTGTAGGACCCCGCCGTGGCGGGAGGGGGGGAGGGAGGGGGCTTGGGCTGGAGACATACAGCGGTTCCCTCCCCCCTTTCCCTCCCCGTCTCGGACGCCCAACTTTCCAGAAGTTTCTCCGGCTGGTTATATAGCCCCCTCCTTCGGGCTGCGGCTCCGCAGAAAGTGCGAAGGGATCGCGAAAGAAGGAAGGTCGCGCGTTCCTGCTCCGGCTCCTCCAGTTCGAGGCCCGCCTGCCCCGAGGTGAGGATCGGAGGGCGGAGGGACTTGGGTGGGGTGGGGCCCCCTCCCTCCTCCCCTCCCGGGGAAAAGGTCCCCACCTTCTTTTGGGGGCGTCCCTCCTCCCCATCAAACGGGGCGCTCCCTTCCTTCCTCCCTTCCCCTTGCAGACCGGCCGCAGTCTGCGGCATCCCCAACTCGCGGGTAATAAGCCCGCCCGCCTTCCCGCCCGTCCCATCCTCGGGACCCGGGGTCGGTCCCGTAGCCAGAGCGCAGCCTTGGGTGGGGTGGGGTGTCCCCTCGGGCTCCCTCCCTCCCTCTCCCTCCATCCCACCCGGGGGTGGTTGGTACTTGCTTTTTGGGGGGGAAGGGCTCAGAAGAGGGAAGGATCCCTTGGCCGCCTTTCGCCCCCCCCCTTGGCTCCTGGGTGGCGGGGGGGGGCTCGGAAAGGCTCCCGGGGGGGGGGAGGGGATCCGGAAGGCCCGGCGGTGTCCGCTCCGGGTTGCCTCTTGGGGCCGTCTAAGTAAGAGCTCCTCCCGCGGCCGCCCCGCTGATCCCGGGAGGGGGGTGCTTATAGCCCCCCTCTCCTGCGTTCCTCCTCCCTCTGCCCCGATCCCTTTGGTGACGGCCGGAGGGGCCCTCCAGGGGGGAGGGGATTCATCCTGCCCCCCCCCCCCGATGGTCCCTAGGAGGTGCCCTAGAGAGGCCAGCCGGTTTCGGGAGGAGGTCCTGGTCCTGGAGCCTCAAAGGCAGCAGCCCGAGACCTGATCCTCTCTTTAGTTTATCTTCCCAATGGCGCACGAGGTGGGTGGGGGGTCCCGTCCCTTGAGGGGGGGGTTTGTCCCTCTGCTGCTCCCGGCGACGGTGGGGGAGGCTTTGCCGAGGTTGGAGGTAGTCGGGGAAGCGGGAGAGCGATCGTCCCGCTTGGGTCCGGTCTGGAAGCGCGGAAACCTTCCCTTTGGTTTTTGCCTCCTCCTGCGCATCTTGTTGCAGTCCAGTCAGTGTGGGGCGGGGCGGGGGGCGGGGAGAGTCTGCGGGGGCGACCCAGAAAAGCGGCTCCCCGAAGAACTGACCTCTTCCTCTTTCCCAGAGGAAGTCCCTAAAGAGGGCAGGAAAGCAGCCACTTTGACCAAGGACTCAGTCCAGGGGAGCCCAAACTACCGCCTGTGGGCCGGATCTGGCCCAAATGTCAATTAATGCAGCACTGGGCCAGGTGAATTGGTGTCAGGGCCAGATTCAGCTCACGGGTTGTAGTTTGACCATCCCTGGTTTAAGCAGAGAAAGTGGCAGCTTAAAATCTATCTCGTCCTGTTGCAAAACAGATTGCAAGGTGCACTTTATTTCTGCTTCTGCTGGGAGAAACCACGTGACTCGTCCGCTGAACCACGTGAGCTGCCCATGACCTGAAAAGTTTGGGCACCCCTGGCTCTTTCCCTGGGAGATCTCTCAGTTATCCCCGTCCAAAATGGTCAGCATCCTGTGCCTAGTTGCAACCAGAGTGGGCCCATTGACTCAGCTGGACTTGCATGAATGTTGAGTGAGTGCAGCTAACGGCAAACCAGGGAGAGTCTGAAGGCCACAGATTGGTGGCACCTGAAGGGAGAAAGGCAAGTCCCAGGGAAGGAAAGAGAGTTAGTTTCTCAACAAGTGGGATCTTGGACAGTGGATCATCTGATCCAAAGGATTCCTAGTTGCTTCTTGCCTGGCTGAGTAATGGATGGGAGAGATTTCCAGAGGGACGAGGGCCATGGTGGCTTAGTGGTTAAGATGCTGAACTTGAGAGCAGCAGTTTGAGACCCAAGTGCTGCACAACAGAATGAACTCCTGTCTCTGTCCCAGCTCCTGCCAACCTAGCAGTTAAAAAGCAAGAAATTGCAAGTAGATAAATAGGCACTACTCCAGCAGGAAAGGTAAGTGTTCCGTATGCTTCAGCATCTAGTCATGCCTGCCACATGACCACGTAAGCATCTGCAGACGCAGACAGCACTAGCTCTTCGCTGGTAAACAGAAATGAGCACCAACCCCTAGAGTTGGACGCGACTGTCTTTCAAACAAGGGAAACACCTTTACCTTTAAAGGAAATGAGGAGTGGTCTTCTGGCACCAAAAAGACTGGCAATAAAGCACAGCCTGCTGGGCAGAATTTGGTGCCAAAGTAAACCTCACTCGCTTTTCAAAGTGTTTACGATAAGGTTCTTAAAATTATACGAAGCAGGCTCTGAGGCTTCCTTCAGGGGCCATGCAGCCTTGCAGGCCAATTGTTCCTAAAATTGTGATAAGTGTGAATGGAGATGCAGGGATGGATTCTTTTTTGCACTTTCTTCCTCAGCACACTAAGCTTGGAAGGCTTTGAAGACATGGCCTGCTTTGAACCGAGATGTGTCAGGATTCCTTTCCAGCTCCGTCAAGGCCATTTGTAGCATGGGATTGAGGGTGGGAAGGTGGCGGCGGGGGGGGGGGAGGGAGATTGTCCTAAAGTCTCCCATTGCTCTTAGCCGTAGACCTAGCCTCCTGCTTTACCCTGAGATCCCAGTCCTTGCTTGATAGGGAAAGAAACTGGGAAAGGTAGCATTAGAAGGCAAGGGTGGAGATGTGGGGGACAGGGCAGAGAGAGCATTAGAGCTGACGTGGGTTAAATAAGAAATGCAACCTCAATGTCCAGCTGCTTCTCCCTAGCACTTTCTTCTTCCAATCTCATCTAGAAAATATTTTTGTGTGCTGTGTTTCCAACCCTTTTTAGCCAAAAATCATTTTGGAAAGTGTGGATATTCCACAGAGAAATCCATCACAAGATGCAGGAATCCTTGACTCAAAGGAAGCAAGTTTCTAGTCCTCGTAATGAGGGCTAAACATTAGGAAAAAACAACGAAGAAAGTCTTGATAAGCTATAATAGAGGCTCAGAAACAATAGGAGTTGTACCAACAGGGTGTCACAAACTTGAAAGCAAACTAGGACATCGTAAATTAGCTTCCGGCATTCTCTGTTTGCACTTTTTTTGCTTGCAATTGCCTAAATAAACTAAATTGCACGAAGCCCCAAGTTGGCAAGTTTTGTGTATCATCGCAACCAAAGACCAGCTTTTGCAGACATTCTTTGATGAGCCGTTATTGCAGATGATGCCCGTCTGTGATTCTGCGGAGACCGGCGGTGGTTCTTTCCTAGATTGTGCTGCTCCTGGTTGTGCAGAACTGCTCTCTGTTGTCCCAGGGTCTGCTCGCTGGGCCCTGCTGACGTGGCATGTGGGGGCAGCTGAGAATGAAGGCATGTCAGTGCACTGCTAGATGATACTGCAGCCTACTTTCCATCAGGGCGGGATTGACCTATGGAGACTGCCAGGATTTAGGAGCTCTGGTGGAAGGCAGTCAGAGGCATTTTTAATCCGTCCATTCACTTAAGAAAGTCATTTTTTTTGTTAAAAGGCAATTCTCCTGATTGTTGGAATTGTTGTAAGCCTTGCACAGAGATGTGATAGAGATTACTCTTTTCTTTAATTACACCCCACTGGAAGCCACCAAGAGCTATAGTCCAAAGAACTAACTTTCTCAAATTCTGGCTTTACATGGGGAGAAGGAGAGGCAGTCCCTGCATGCTAAGATTTAGATGTATGGAAATGAATAATTGCAGATTTTAATTTGTGCCTCCTTTCTGGCTGTGTTATCCTGCTATGGCTAGAGTAGACCCTACAGCCAGTGACTCAGTGCCGATCATTAGGCAGTGGTTAACTAACCTGACCACCCTGAACACTCACGGCCTTGGGTGCCGAAGTCCACAGGGGAAGGTGAATGTCCCCAAGTGGATTAAATGGTCCCACTTGAATCCCTCTGGATGGAGGGCAGCAGCTTCATCCATCCTGGCCTGGGGCTGAGGAGGAGGACTTTGCGTGCCAAAAGGGCTCGGGAGCAGAAAGTGACTCGCAAAATTGGATCAGTGGTACTATGGGTGTCACACTGCAATGCAGAAGGCAAATATTTATCCCCAGGACAATCTTCATGGCCGATCACCATGAGGAGAGCCGATACTTGAAGAAGAGGTTCCTATAGCGGAGATGTCCCAAACAGTAGCCCATTGGTTTCTTCATGAGTGGATTAAAATGATTACCCCTGAAAATCGGACGAGGTCGATCTCACCGTAACTTATGGGCTCTTTGCCTTTGACGTACCATCAGATTGGGTTTTTCAGATGAAGGTCATTTTAATATTGGGACCTGAAGTGTGGCTCTTGGTGTCCAAGAGCAGCCAACTCCACCCATGGCTACTGAGGCCCTGCCCGTATTCGTAGTTGCTCATCACACATTGTGAACGCATCGCAGTGGGCAGAGTCTAAAAAAAAAGCAAGAGAGTGGTTGCATTTCTCATCGTGGTTCTTTGTGATTGGCTCTTCTAGTGGTCTTTTGTCACAAGGGGATCTAGAAAGTTCCTTTCCTCAGTTAAAGAGCAAGAGTAATCCTGCTTCCTGGCAGGCCTCCTACCATTTTCTCTTCCTCCTGGCCTGTTGCTTATAACTTGAATTGTTGAGATATCCTGTTGTTTTGTTCTGCAGAAAATATCACTCTGCATCTTGAGAGAACCTTCTTATTTGTCTTGTTTTCTTTCAGAATGAAAAAGGCAAACGTTGACCACACTAACAGAAAGTTTCAAGGTATATTTAGAAAAAGAAAATCTCTTGATCATAATTTGCCCCCTCGCCGATCCAAAGTGGTTTAAAAAGACAACACGGTGTCTCTAGCAAAGATCTTCGGTCCCTTCTGGAAGGGTTACAGGGCCAGGAACATAGGTTTTGAAGGGATGTTCGGAGGAGTCGTGCTCCACAGTCTCTGGCTTAAAATACGGGGGGGGGGGCCTCCCTGCTGGAAATGCAGTGTCTGGCTTAGCTAGTCTGGTAGGGGAAGTCTACTTGCTATGAACACCCACTGTAGGCATGAAGGCATCTCAGCTACTTTCTTTGCTCTGGGTCACCTCTATTTCATGAGGCAGTTATTGTCCCACCGTAAAATGTGACCAAAGCCCCAGAAGTTTGTGTCTGTCAGTTCTAGCAATGAAATTTCAGCTGCCTTCTTGACCCAAATTGTTCAGTCTTGTACCCTCAGGTGTCTTTCCTTGTTGAACCAGGATCTCCCTTTATAATGTTTTGACCCCCATTATTTCTCTTCCAGTCTCTTTGTATCTACACAGGCAACCGGAGACCGTTAGGATGCAGGGTCTACTCCCCTGCCTCTCCCAAAACTGCCAAAACTGTAGTTCTGCTTGTCAGTTTGTGACTCTTGAGGAAGCACCACACATGGATCTGAATCCTTCCTCTTGCCTGTGGGGTAGTTCGGAGACCAAGAGTTCTCCTGGCCACATTCTCTCAGCCCCCGGTAGTGTTGTAGATACAGTACCTCCAGACTCGGCAAGCAGTGGCTTGTACCGGCAGGATCTTCAATGACAAATCACTTCTCTTCTGAAATGTCCGCCCTACTAGTTCAGTTTGTTTGAAGCTGCTGGGAGTTAGGAGGCCCTAAAGAGGTTCTTCAGACACCGACACCCGTTTTATGCCTTCTAGAACTGACTTTGTAGATCCCGCACGACAGTTCTGCGAAAGCTAACCCAGAAGGCTTTTCACGGGCTATGAAGTACTTGCAACGGGCATTTGGGAGGCAACACCTTCCAGATGTTGTAGGATTGAACCCTCATCCTCTTGTTTAAAAGAGGGAGTAGAGTTGGGAATGCAGAAGAAGACTCGTGTGCAGAAGGTTGCAAGTTCTCTTCTCAGCGTTGCCAGTTTGGAGTAAGAAAGAATTGTGCCTGGAATTTGGAAGAGCCAATTGCAGATAACCAGAGTTGGAAATATTGGCCTAGAACTGTGATAAGAAACCTTGGCACTCCAGCTGTTCTTGGACTTAGAAGCCCAAGTCCCTGTGAATCCACATGAATGGGTTTATGTGCAGTAAACCCATTTGTGTGGCTTTGCAGAGACTTGGGCTTCTGGGAATTGAAGTCCAAGAACAGCTGGAGTGCCAAGATTTGCCATCACTGTCTTAGTTGGGCCCAGGCCTGGCTTCATAGAAAGCAGCCTGCGATGTCCTTCATTCATGGGTTTTACTGTCTGGGCCAAATGGGCAGTGCAGACCACAACATCTGGAGGCTGAGAGGAGAAAGCCTTTCCTTTGTAGAGAGGTTTCTGATTTTAAAAAAGCTCTTTCATCTCCATTCCTCCTCCCTCCCCAAAGACTTAACTATGGGTGTGTTGCCTAAATTGTAATTTAACTCTTCGCCAGGAGCTATGTAATTTCTGGGGCTTTCATTGCAGAGTGCCTTTGCTTGCTTACGTGGCACGCTGGCTGGGGGAGCATTTTCCACTTCCCACGCTTTGCTTCGACCCTCTCTGCTCTTTGGGAGGAACAGAAGTTCAGTTCCCTTCCTTTGGCACCCGGCCCCAGAGGCAGGATGTTGCGCTACTGGCTAGCAGGAGGAAAATGCATGCTTGTCCCAGCACTTAGGAGTGGCCGGGGGAGGGGGGGGCAAGCCTTCTCCCCGTCTTTTGAGTGGGGAGGAGGGATGTTTGTCAGTCAAAGAAGAGTTCTCTTTCTGCCCTCCAACTCCCAGGCTCTCTGAGCCTTCATGGAGGCAGCTTGTGCCGGTTATGCAAATGGCATTCATATTTTTGAGGGGTTGCGGCTTAGTGGTTAAGATGCTAAACTTGACGACAGGAAGATTGGCAGGTCAGCAGTTCAAGTGCTGCAGGACGGAGTGAGCTCCCAACTCTGTCCCAGCTCCTGCCAGCCTAGCAGTTTGAAAGCAAGAAATTGCAAGTAGATAAATAAGGACCACTTTGGTGGGAAGGTAACAGCATTCCATGCACTCCATTGGTTAGTCATGCCTGCCACATGTCCATGGAAACATCTACAGACACAGACAGTGCTAACTCTTGGGCTATAAGCAGAGATGAGCACTAAACCCTAGAGATGGATACGACTGACTTTTGAGCAAGGGCAACCTTTACCTAAATCCTAGACTCCTCCATTGAGGAAGTTCTACCTCCTAAATCTATATTGGGTTTGGCTGGAGAAAGTCCGGGCTGGAAGCTTCCAGACAGGCCCTTCTTCAGGTGGGGGTTGGGTGGGTGGAAGTATCAGAATGGAGAATTCTGGGATTTTGAGTCCAAGGAAAGCAGAGGTTAGGGGAGATAAAGGGCAAATAGCAATTACAATACGGCCCCATTGTGCTTAGTACACGCTCTAGGCCACTGATGGCCAACCTCGGCACTCCAGATGTTCTTGAACTTCAATTCCCAGAAACCCTGATCAGCAGGTGTCCAAGAACACCTGGAGTGCCAAGAATGGCCATCACTGCTCTAGGTCAGTGGTTCCCAACAAGGGGTACACAGCCCACTAGTGGACTTCAATTCCCAGAAGCCTAAGTCAGTACATTGGCTGATCAGTGCTTTGGGGAAATGACTCAGGCTTCTGCGAATTGAAGTCCAAAAACCAGCATTTGGGAAACACTGCTCTAGGTGATTCACAAGAATAATTAACATTTTGCCCCCAACATGCTGGGTACTCATTTTACCAACCTCAAAAGGATGGAAGGCTGGGTCAACCTTGATCCCCATCAGGATCGAGCTCACAACATTTTGGCTGCAGTTCAACAGTTTAACCACTGCGCCGCCAGAAGTCCCAAACCCACAGATTTGCCTGCCTCTAGTGTGTCCTCAAGAAAAATGGCCATGTTGTCTCTGGCACGGTGAGGTTCTGATTCTTCAGAGAAGTTGTTGGTAGGGTGGAAGGTAGAAGAAAGTGAGAACCATTGAAGTAGGAGGGTTCCATTCCTGCTATAAACCTGTTGTTTTGTTTCCTTCCAGACTCACATTGGCCCCTTTTCCCATGGACGCCATGTGGCTGATCAAAGTCCTGGCGCTTGCTGTCTTAGTGGCGGCCGTACCTCCAGAAGGTAAGAAGGCAAGCGAGAAGAAAACGGTCTCAGAAGAAAAGAAGCCAAGTGAGAAGAAAGCCACCCCAGAAGAGAAGAAGCTGAGTGAGAAAGCAGCTGCCCTCGCCGAACGGAGCGCCCGCCTGGCCTTCAACCTCTACCACACCATGGCCAAGGACAAGAACATGGAGAACATCTTGGTCTCTCCCGTCGTGGTTGCCTCTTCGCTAGGGCTGGTGTCTCTTGGTGGCAAAGCCACCACGGCCTCCCAAGCCAAGACCCTGCTGAGCGCGGACAAGCTGAGCGATGACTACCTCCACAGCGGCCTGGCTGAACTCTTGAGCGACGTGAGCGACTCCACGGCCCGCAACGTTACCTGGAAGCTAGGCAACCGCCTCTACGGCCCCAGCTCCGTCAGTTTTGCGGACGACTTTGTGAAGAACAGCAAGAAGCATTACAATTACGACCACTCCAAAATCAACTTCCGGGACAAGCGAAGCGCCCTGAAGTCTATCAACGAGTGGGCCTTGCAGACCACCGACGGCAAACTGCCTGAGGTCACCAAAGATGTGGAGAAAACAGACGGAGCCTTAATTGTCAACGCAATGTTCTTCAAGCGTAAGTAGAGACCAGCAAAGGTAGCTTGAAGCCGGGAGCGGGAAATATCTGGCCCTGAAGCCAAATCTGCCGTGGTTCAAGTGGTTAAGACACTGAATTTGAAGACTGGAAAGTCAGGAGTTTGATTCCCGAGGGCTGCACGATAGAGTGAGCGCCTGTCTCTGTCCCAGCTCCTGCCAGCCTAGCAGTTCGAAAGCAAGAAATTGCAAATAGATAAATAGGTACCTTTACCTAAAGCCAAATCTGGCCCTCTTCTCTTCACTGGAATCTCAGGTTTCCTGAAGAGCAATGCCTTCTTTGTTACAACACCATCATCCGTTGCTCTCTTAGCTCTTTTGTAGGATGATTGTGACCCTCGTAAAAGTCACCTGACGACTCTCTTAAAACTCCTCTCCTAGGCAGTGGTTTCCCTGCGTGGCATTTCTGTGAAACTACACTTTGACTTGGGAGTGAAAGCCATTCCCCATCTTGCTCTGTTAAGGTGAAGCGTCGGGTTGGTTTCCTGCCTCAAGTTCCCGTTGAGCTCACTTTGAAAAGAGAAATATTTCTGGCATCCTCATTAAAGCAATGAGAGGAAGTCTGGCAGCTCAGAACAGTTTGACCTAAGTTACTGCCTTTGATGCCACCTGCCAAGCGATAGGGCTTCCTTCCACTATGACACCACTGTGTGGTAGTCAGAGAGGTAAAGGTCACCCTTGCTTGAAGGCCAGTCGTATCTGATTCTAGGCTTTGGTGCTCATCTCCCTTTACAGGCAAAGAGCCAATGCTGTCTGCAGATGTTTCCATGGTCACGTGGCAGGCATGACTAGGCATATGGAATGCTGTTACCTTTCCCAGTGAATTTCTTGCTTTCGAACTGCTAGGTTGGCAGAACCTGGGACAGCTGGGAGCTCATTCCATCATGCAGCACTCGGGTCTCGAACTGCTGATCTGCCATCCTTCCAGTTGCCAAGTTCAGTGTCTTAACCACTAAGCCACCGCAATCCCAGGAGTGAGATACACAGAGGATCGATAAAAAAAGATCCTTGAAAAAGATCCTTATCCAATATCGGCTGCTCTATCCCTAATTGCCTTTGACCCAAAAGAGGGAGAGAGATGTAGCGATCAAAGGGTCTAGGCCTTGGGTCTAGTCCTCCACTGGCCATGAAGTGGCTCTAGTCCTCATTGAGTAATTCTGGGCCTGATTCTTTCTTTGAGCCTGACCTACCTCACAAAGATGACGGCAAGGAAAGAAAGAGTGTATGTGGTCTTAAACTGATGGGAGAATGACGGGATATAAATGTTCTCTAAGTTCATGCCTTTATGGGATTTGGCTTTTTCAAACATGGGAGCAGGAACTATTTAAGCCTTAAACTTTCAGCAGAGAAAATGGCAGCCTAAAAATCTATCTCATCCTGTTGCGAAACAGATTGCAAGGCGCGTTTTACTTCCACTTCCGGTGGGGGGGACCACATGATCGGCTCACTGAACCACGGGATTGTCCCGTGGCCCGAAAAGTTTGGCACCCCTGATTTAAGGCCCCAACCTATGTTTGTGATGAGTCCTTTTGTGACCTTTGAAGGAGAGCTATTTCAAGGGAGGTTGATGGTGTGTGTGCATGCATGTGTGTGTGTTGTAGCGTCACATCGCTCCAACCCATTCTCTGATTAACTGGTTCTCTCTTTGGTTTCACAGCCCACTGGGATGAGCGCTTCCATCACAAGATGGTGGACAACCGCGGCTTCATGGTCACCCGTTCCTACACGGTTGCCGTCGCCATGATGCACCGCACAGGTAGCCAGCCTGAAGCAAAGGCCAAACCGTTTACAACATGCATTATTTAATTATGTTAAGAAGTTTTTTAAAATTTAATTTAATTTTCACACTTATATGCCGCCCACTCAGGAACCTGACTCAGGGTTTTTCCTAAAATTCAGCTTATAGGAAGCCAAATATAGGCTGAATATTAGGAAAAACTTCTTTACTGTTAGAACAGTACAAGAATGGAACCAACTGCCTCCAAAGATGGTGAGCGCTCTAATCCTTGGAAGCATTCAAGAGAGAATTCGTGATGTAAGCCGCTCAGAGTCGGGTTCTCCTGATTGGGGCGGGGTAACAAATGCAATAAATAATAATAAAAATAATAATAAAAGAATTTGACCATCACCTGTCAGATATACTCTAATTCGGATTCCTGCCTTGAGCAGAGGGTAGGACTCAATGGTCTCAAAGCCCCCCTTCAGTTCAGTGATTCTATGATTATTGTATGTATAGCAATAGTAATAAATATAAATCATAAATATAATTATAAATCATTATTATTTCACCTTTTTAAAATTGGGAGTCCCTTGAGGGTGGTAATTATTATTATTTTTTTAAAGTGGGAAGGGTCCACTTCCTAGTGGTTAAACCCAGGCATGTTCTCAAGGTTGATACTTGGTGCACCCAGTCACTATGAGACAAAAAATGGGGGCACAAGGAAAAGTTGAAACTCCTTAATTCTGGTAATGATGCTGAGAACCAGACATTTGGGCAGATTGCTTAGATCTGGGTACTGAAAGGCCGGCGGTTCCCACGTCAAGACGTGGACCTGCCTTCTGAGGCATTCTGGAAGCTATTCCCCCAAACACACCCAGTGGGCAGCCCTGCTTTCAATCCATTCTTTACTAAACTGGTGCAGTCCATGTATTTGGGAAGAGAACTCTCATAGTCCCACAGTTAGGGGTGGTGGTATGATGTCTGTAGTCCAGGATTTTTGGAGAGGGTTATTTCCTCCCTGCCTCCCATCAGCCGCCCCCCCTGTTGTTTCCCCCCCAAAGGCTTGTACAAGTACTACAGCGATGAGGCGGAAAAGCTGCAGATTGTAGAAATGCCACTAGCACACAAGCTGTCGAGCATGATCTTCATTATGCCAAACCACGTGGAGCCCCTGGAGCGGGTGGAGAAGCTGCTGACCCGGGAGCAGCTGAAAACTTGGCTGGGCAAGTTGAAGCAGAGGGCAGTGGCCGTCTCCCTGCCAAAGGTCAGCCTGGAGGTCAGCCACGACCTACATGTGAGTATCTTCCGTGGGCACGGGATGAAATCCCGCCACTGTCGGGATTTCCTTTTTAAGCCGGGGCGGGGTGCCAGCAATGGAGGGGGGCCCTTTTGCCCACCGCCGTGGTGGCCTCTCCAGAAAGAAACTCTTTCCTTTTTGCAGAAGCACCTGGCGGACTTGGGTTTAACCGAAGCAGTCGACAAAAGCAAAGCCGACCTCTCCAAGATTTCGGGCAAGAAAGATCTCTATCTCTCCAACGTCTTCCACGCTGCTGCTCTGGAGTGGGACACGGAAGGGAACCCCTTTGACGCCGACATCTACGGCCGGGAAGAGATGAAGACCCCGAAGCTCTTCTACGCCGACCACCCTTTCATTTTCCTAATCAAGGACAATAAGAGCGACTCCATCCTTTTCATCGGCAGGCTAGTGCGGCCCAAAGGGGATAAAATGAGGGATGAGTTGTAGGGGGTCGGGGTCTACAGGGATGTTTTTGTGGATGCGTTAGGGTTTGCTTGTTATGTTTTTTAAAAATAGGGGATATGATGGTATGTATCTTCTATGGTGTGGTGCTTGCAGGCTGTCTTCTCACTCAGGCTGTCATCCTGTCACACAGGAGTAAATCCAACAGGACTTCCCTCTCCAAAGACCTACAGAAGAAACCCTGTGGGTTGCAAACAGTAGGGCAGTCTAAGGCTAGGGTTGGGGTGAGTGTGCCACGATGGAGAGAAATGCCTGTGAACAGCCCCCTCTGCTGCCATTGAAGCTCTCGCCTTTCATCTTGTAATTCTGCATTTGGGATCTGCACACAAAAAACCCCTGCTGTTGACATTTCATATAACTTAAGACCACGAGATCCAAAACGTGCATCTCTAAGTCTCCAGCATTTGCTCTCCTGTTTCACTGTTGATGGTTTTTCATCTGCTAACCCCTCAAATTTTTAAAAACACATTTTTTTAGTTATAAAATCATATTTCAACACTGTCCTTCTGTAGCTGAATTCAAAGACCCCAAAGGTCAAATAGAGGACCCATCGCAGAGTAGGCTAGGAGAAAGGCAACCCCGTGCTCCAAGCACAAACAGATGGCTGCATCCATCAGGTCTGGCAGCATGCAGGGTAATAAACAGCACTTTGCCTGTCAGACTGCTTTCGAAAGCAGGCAAGAGGTGTCATCCTACACTTACTGCTTCTGACAAAATGTGTGTGTGACTATTGATGCTTTCTCTGTGGCACCATCATCATGAAGGGCTCTTCTGCTTTTGGACTTTGCTTGTTCCCCAAGCATGACAGGAGAGCAAAGGGGCACAAAGGGCAAGTTGGGGCTCAGAAAAAGCATTTGTAATGTGAAAAATGCAAAGAAACACTCACACACCTGGTTCCCCCCTAGGATAACCTCAGATGTCAAGCTGCAGCACAAAAACTGCAGACACCCCAGAGAACAGCCTGCACACTTAATCCTGGTGCTATTATTACCCACTGGGGAGGGAAAATGCAGCAAGAACATGGTGAGATGACCAAGGATTTTGGCTTGCATGATGTGGCTTGTGAGTGGCCAGCGCCTTGTGGTCTGTTACCACCCAAAACTTTGTTGTACAATTTTTGCAATAAAATATTTTCCAATTAGTCTGCCTTTTCTTGCTATTCAGCACCTTGCAGTCCATGTTCAGAAAATGCAGAAGCTAGAATCAATTCAAGACCCGAATACTGCGTCATCTGTCCCAGGTCCTGGCAACCTAGCACTTTGAAACCAAGAACTTACAAGTAGATGAATAGGTACTGCTTCGGTGGGAAAGGCAACAGCATTCTGTATGCTCTAGAGTCTAGTCATACCTGCCACATGACCAGGGAAACCAGCTCGTTTGTTGAAAATGGAGATGAGTACCGATCCCTAGAGTCAGACATGACTGGCTTTTGAGCAGGGGATATCTTTACCCTTTACTAAAAGCCAGGTTGAAGGATAGCGCAGTTAAAGGTTAGTAAGTCAATTTCCCATTGTACCTCTTGGGAGAAAGGCCACCTTGTGTCAGGTAAAGATTGCAGGAACACTGTTTATCTGCCCACTGAAGTAGTCCCTATTTATCTACTTGCAATTTCTTGCTTTTGAACAGCTAGGTTGGCAGGAGCTGGGACAGAGACAAGAGCTCACTCTGTCAAGCAGCACCCGGGTCTTAAACTGCTGACCTGTCAACTTTCCAGTCATCAAGTTCAGCATGCCTTGGGCAAATTGTACAATCCCAGGGCACCCCCTTGAGGAAGGGAATGGTAAAGCCACTTCTCTGTATCCTCTTCCTGAGAAAATTCTGAACAGGGTCCCTGTAAATCACTGTTTTTATTATTAAAGGAGCCACTAGAGCCATAGATCTGTTGTGTACCCTCTCCATACCCAATTAAAGAAAAAATGTGAACCTTTTATTTCTAAGCCCACATCAAAAAGCTGTCTTGCACTCTTGAATAGAAATGTTCACGCCACTGAATTCTACATCAAGTTTGTGTATTAAAACTTAACTGTAGTACCAACAATCTTCCAAACCCCTTGGACAAAATTGCCAGACGGGCAAACAAGCGTAAAGACCCCAGAAGAAATTGCAACAGTTGAAAGAAAACCAATGGAAGCAGTTCTGAGCGTTCCCTCTTCGTGGATACAAACACTGATGTCTACAATACTATAATGGAACCCAATTACCTGGGCATGCTTCTAATTACAAGACCACCGTGCCCTTCCGCAGCGATTGGGCAAGCTGCAGCTCACATTGATATCAAAGCCAAACTTGGCATTGTTGTGTATCTTGCCTGGTCAGTAAGGCTTTCTACCTTATAAAGAATCGGTTACTTCTTTCAGGTCCAGATCACACTTTGGACTGCCAAAATCAAGCTGCTTTCTTGGCTTTGTTGTTGGCCAAACGTAAGTCCTATCAGTACATTTCTAGTAGTAACCGGCAGGCCAACAAATGAGCCGGATTCTCTCTCTCCATATTCAGTGATGTTTCCCCCATTGAGCCTGTTGGTCTTGCATTTACGGGCTCCAACTCTCAGCCTATTCAGGGTCCTCCAAGTGACTTAAGGGAAGTCAGTTCCTCAGTTCTATCCTTTAATGTCAGTCCTTGTCCAGTGAGCTCCTTCCTCCATCTTCTGATTGGGTTTTCCTCGTGTACCCTCAAGAATGTTCTTGCCAGAAAGCTCTTCCTGGATCTGAGCCAGCAGACTTGAGGCTCATCTCCATTCAGGAGATGTAGAGGGTCATTCTCTTGCTTACTTAGTTCTCTTGGCATCTGCTGCTACTTCTTTCCTGATCTTAGGTGGAGCCATACCAACAAGATATTTTCTCAACTGGTGTTGGTTTGAGGCATTCTGTCCCTCTGCACAACGCTTCATTAACAGCAATGTAAGCTTGTTTCACATGTGTGGATGTGTTCCACACTGGAGCAGCATCATGTATGCTCAGGACCAAAGCTAATGTATGCAGTGTGGATGGTTAAGTTCCCAATTTAGTTTGTCAGTTTCGGCAACCTTGAGTTGCCGGCTAATCTTTCTCAAAGTAAGTCAGGCAAAAGGAACTGCAGAATGAACTCACCCAAAGGTGCCTTCGTTTTGGCAGTTTCACGTCTGGCCTAGACAAAGAAGTTTCCTGATTATGTTGTTCCTCTGCTAACTAGCTTTGGTATTCAGGCACTGCTGCTTAAAACTGTCCTGTCAAATGTCACATGGAGGTACAGTAATACCTCATATAACATTAGTATCGAATAACACGAAAATCGCATAACATCAAGGAATCTGGGGGGAAGAATTGCATCAGATAACATTTAGATCCTATGGGATGCTTCAGATAACAACCGCGAAAGCCTGTGTGGTTACAATGTATCTCTATGGATCCCATAGAGGATCAGATAACACGAAAAATCATATAACACGAAGACTTGTGGAACCAGGTTTTAGCGTTATATGAGGTTTTACTGTATTTAGGTGCTAAACAATTCAAGCTCTTCCTTAATGAAGCATCTGGTATTGTGTGCTTTCACCCAGTTTATTCAAAGAGCTTTTTTCCCTTTTTGCTATAGCCTTCCACAAGGCATATTTTCAACCCCTTTGCCTAAATCGAGTCTGGCCTACATCCCTTAAACTCCCTTTTCAGTTTGTGCTTTGGAACAGACAGGTTTGACTTAGCTTACACAAAGTTGCAACGAGAAAATGGCTGACACTCCAAAGACATAAACATCACTTGAGGAATCTTGCAAAGAATAATGCTGGACATTTAGGTGGGGCTGCCAAGAATTTCCAGCATAAAATACTATATATTTCAGGAATAATATCTGGTCTGTAAGAATCTGATAACAAGGCTGTTCAGGATTTGCCATTTCTCATCTCTGCAGACTGGTATGAATCGTTGGAACCACAGACCCAGCATCCAAGAAACACATTTTTCTGCTAGTCTCTACTAGACTGAATACTGGGATATGTTTAAAAAACACCACTGAATAATTACAATAATATGATGAGATCTTTTCAGTTATAATACATTTTAAAGCAAAGCTATCACAAGGGGTTTCCTGTCCCCAATAATGGCATTTTAATTTTAGAAATATATAATTCAATTTAAATTTTGAAAAATCTTTTAATATAACTGATTTTTATTGCAGCCATAAAACACTCACCAGAACAGACCCGTTTCATGACCCCATTGTCCAAATAAGACTTTACATTTTGGTTGAATCTGGAGGCCCAATTAGTTTGGGCTCTATATCCCAGAATTCTCCATTCTAAACATTCTACCCACCAGACACGCAAGGGTTGCACAGGGGCGGGCGGGTTCCTTTTCCAACAGTAAATAGGGCCTGAGCAGGTCCTACCCTGGCCCAAGACAACTGCACCATATGGGCATTCAGAAATCTTATTTACCATCATTTTGTTGTTCAGTCACAGTCGATTCTGACCCTTTGCGATCCTATGGACCACTGTCCGCCAGGCACTTCTGTCCTCCACCATCCTCCTCAACCCACCCAGCTCTGTGCCCACTGCATCCACAATACCATCTAGCCATCTCATTTTTGGCTGCCCCCTTTTTCTTTTGCCCTCCACCTTTCCCAGCATCAAGGCTTTCTCAAGTGAATCTTCTCATTTGATGTCCAAAGTACTTTAGCTTCATCTTTACTATTTGACCTTCTAAGGAGCAGTCAGAGTTGATTTCTTCTAAGATTGACCTATTTGTTCTCCTCGCTGTCCAGAGTATCTTCAAAACTCTCCTCCAACACCACATCTCAAAGGCATCTATTCTTCTGGGCTCAGCTTTCCTAATAGTCCAGCTCTTACAACCATACATTGCCACCAGGAATACCATTGCTGTGACTAGACAAATTTTTGTTTGCAATGTGATGTCTCTACTTTTCACTATGCTCCCCAGGTTTCTCATCGCTTGCCTCCCAAGAATCAGTCACCTTTTTATTTCATGGCTGCAATCACCATCTGCAGTGAGCTTTGATCCTAAGAAAGTAAAATCTGTCACTGCTTCTATTTCTTCCCCATCTATTTTCCAGGGACTGATAGGACCTGTTGCCATTATCTTGGTTTTCTTGATATTAAGTCTCAAGCCAGCTTTTGCACTTTCTTCTTTCAACCTAATCAGGAGCTTCTTTAAGTCCTAACTTTCTGCCATTAGGGTGGTATCATCTGCATATCTCAAGTTGTTGATGTTTCTCCCAGCAATTTCGATCCCTGCATTGCGCATTATGTGCTCTATGTATAAGTTGAATAAGCAGGGTGACAAAATGCAGCTTGCATCATACTTGGCTACATTCTGGTCCTGGTCTAGTATGTGATACCAGTGCATGTAACAAGCAGGGAAGTTCCTGGATTAGACCTGAACAGCCCTGGTGGTGCAGGGGTAAAACTGTTGTATTGCAGCGAGAGAGCTGTGAGTTCAATCCTCACTCAGTCTTCTATCCTTCCTAGGCCAGTAAAAGTCGGGGGCAAAATGTTAATTACCTTGTGAACTGCCCAAAGAGCGCAATAAGCGCTATGGAGCGGTATCTAAGCGTGATTACTTTGATAATTGCAATTATACTCCCAAAAACTCATGATTCGTAGCGAAGTCATAAACCAGAATAGTAGAGAGTATTTCACACGTTACTTGGCACAGTGGTTAAACTGCTGTATTGTAGCCAAAACTGCTGACATTTTGAGTCTGATCCAGAGTTCAAAGTTGACTCAGCCTTCCATCCCTTGGAGGTCTGTAATATGAGGACCCACATTGGAGGCAATATGCTAATTATCTTGTAAATCACCTAGAGAACGTACTATGAGGAGGTGTGTAAGTGCAATTGCTACTTGCAAGAAAAGACGATAATTACATCAGTTTCACAGGAATATGCCACAAAAGGACTTGAGGAACAACTTTTGAGATCTTCTGACTCCCCTCAACTGGTTAGGACAGCTGGGGTTCCTGGCACAGAAACCACAGCTGTCACTCAAATGAGCACCATCTGAACTGCTGATCTCAGCCTCCAGCCACACTTGGAATGTGACCCATGATCTGCTGAGATTGCAATAGGAACAAAACAGAATCTGGTGCTACTAGAACCGTGATGGCAAACCTTGGCACTCCAGGTGTCCTTGGACTTCAATTCCCAGAAGCCCAAGTCCTTGTGCAGTAAACCCATTCGTGTGGATTCATAGGGACTTGGGCTTCTGGGAATTGAAGTCCAAGAACCCCTGGAGTGCCAAGGTTCACCATCACTGTACTAGAACTTGCAGAAAGAGATTTCACCCCTCTCTTAAGTCATTAATTTAGTACCAAGTTGAGTTAAAAATATATTCATACAGTGGTGAGTTGTTTTCTAGACCCAGAACCTGATAGGCTCAGCCCACCAGAAGCACTTCTCATACCCTAGAAGTAATTTTCCTCAAGAAAGCCAGCCTTCGCCATGTTGTCTTTTCAATTTTATTAAAGAGATTTTCTTTACAAGACTTCAAACTCTTTGTTCCAGATGCTGGAAAACCTGCAATTAAAAGAAAACATTCAGGCGGTGAGCCACCAAACTCTGCACAAACAGAAATTCCAGCAGGAGCTGCATTCATCGTAAAGCATCAACTGTGCTAATAATGCTCTCCAAGTCCAAAGGGAGTTAAGAGACCCACGGGCTACCTATGCTCCTTTCCTGCCACAAGAAAAAGTGACTTTTAAGAAGGACTACAGTCAGTTCTGGAAGCCTCCAAGAGAAGAAATTCCCCACCGCCACGGGGATTTCTGACACAAGAACAGAACTACTAGTCACATCCAGTTTTGTTCTGGGGAGCGATGGCCAGCTGAACAGGCTTTCAGGGAAGGATAAACCACCACCTATTCTCTCAGTCCTGAAATCTGTTCACCCCAGCTCAAAAGACTGGCCTGCAAAGGCACCAAAACAGGTGGCCAGTCAGCAGGACGAGTTAGAGCAGTGGTTCCCAACATAGGCCCCAGGCCCCACAGGGGGATTTCAATTCCCAGATGCCTAGGTTAGTACATCGACTTAGGCTTCTGGGAATTGAAGTCCAAAAACCAAAGGAGGGGAAACACTGAGTTAGGTTTCCCTGGTGGTGTAGTTGTTGAACTGCTGTACTGCAGCCAAAACATTGTGAGTTTGATCCTGACGGGAACATGGTTGGCTCAGTCTCTTCCATCCTTCCGATGTCGGTAAAAATAAGTCCCCAGAAAGTTTGGGGCAAAGTGCTAATTACCTTGTGAGCTGATCAGAGTGAAGTGCTACAGAGGGGTATATAAGCATCGTCGCTATAGTCCACTCAAGCCCATCTGCCACAAACGAATGTGGGATCAGGAAGGAAGCCACTCACCCCTCACGCAGTGGGGACAGGTTGCGGCATGGGGGGCTGCTCCGGCTTCGTCCCTTTCTGCTCCGAGATGGGGGTTGTGGGCAGGATCTCATCCTTCGGCTCCACAATGCTGACATGGTCTGGCAAAGGTTTCTTGGGCCCAATCTTGCCACTTGGGTCCCAGGGCAACATGATCTTGACCTTAATGCCCAGCACGCCTGCAGAAAAGAAAAGAGGGAGTCTGAGGAAGGGGACTTGATCCATGAAAGCTCCCATTAAAATACAGCAGTTAGGTTTCAAAGTGACACAATGTTTTTGTCTTTTTTTGTTTTGTCTAATATGCAGAAGAGAACAGTGTGGTCAAAGGGCAAGAAAGCTTCGGAAATCTTAACGATCCATAGTAGCCATTTAGAGATGAGCAGATCCAGTCTCACAATGTCTGAACAACCACAAAATTGGAAATCTTTGGATATTTTGCTGCATGTATAAATGTAATCTGCCCAGAACTAAGTCTGCAAATGAGAGAAACCTTAAACAGAACTAAGTCTGGCCAAGTTATCCTGCTATGATAATGGAGTAGACCTGTGATGGTGAACCTTGGCACTCCAGATGTTCTTGGACTTCAATGTTGGATGGACCTACATGTTGGATGGACACATTGCCCTTCTCCTTTCCCTTGGACAGAAGGAAGGGGAGTAGTCGGTTGGTGGCCACCACCTTAATGGGTAGGATCTGGGGTGAGTAGGGTGGGGATGCCTTTGTGTAACATTTTTTTTCTTTGTAAGATTGTGTAATGTTCCTATGTTTTTTGTAATATATTTGTAACTTTATGACGTATATTGGGGTTTTATCTTACTGTATTGTATTTTATGATATTATATTGTTTGAATTATTGATGTATATTTCACTATATTGTGACATTGTGTTGTTCTATTGAATTGTTACATTGTATTTGATTGTATGTTGTGAGCCGCCCTGAGTCGGTTTTCACCGAGTAGGGCGGCATATAAATTTAATAATAATAATAATAATAATTCCCAGAAGCCCGAGTCCCTGTGAATCTACACGAATGGGTTTACTGAGATTCATCTGGCCCATGTTTTACTTCTGCTTCCGGTGGCACAGACCAATGAATCACAGTAAACCCATTTGTGTGCATTCACGGGGGCTTGGGCTTTTGGAAACTGAAGTCCAAGAACATCTGGAGTGCCAAGTTTTGGCATCATGGGAGTAGACCCTACTGCCAGTGATGCAAAGCTGATCGTCCGACAGCGGTTAACCAATCTGACAACAATGAGTAGTGGCCTTGGTGAAGTCCACAGGAAAGGATGATGTTCCCCAAATGTATTAAATCCCACTTGAATTCATCTTAATGATGAGCAGCAGCTTCATCCATCCTGGCCTGGGGCTGTGGAGGATTTTGTGTGCCAAAAGGGCTCAGGACCAGAAAGTGACTTGTGGAACTGGATCAGTGGTACAGGGGTCATGCTGCGATGTGGAAGGCAAATGGAAGGTCACTGCATTTTATTGTCCCCAGGAAAATCTTCATGGGAGCCAACATTCGGAATGGGATATGGCATATGAAGAACAGAACTATGGGCTATGTTATGAACAACTTTTAACACGACACCCTCAAGATATATTGTGTTTCATTTCTAACCACCCTGAGTCAACATGTTCAATGCACTTTGGATAGATTACACATGATGGCAAGCCATATTTTTGATGCTACATATCTGAGTTACAAAGGAGTTGTGACCCGCTGTTATTGTCAATGTGTCACTATGACCTGGCAACAAACCAAAACTAAGGAAGCCAAGAGGGAGTGAAGGAGCCAAGGGTGTGAAGTGGGGAGATTTTCCAGATGCAAGCAAGATCCTGTGGGTCGCCAGAGGCTGCCAGACTCACCCTGTCGGAGGAGAACGTGGCGCACCGCAGTGTCGACATAGTAGTTGACAGGGTCTCCACTGTGGATCATGAGGCCGTCCACAAACTTCATGGACTTTGCTCGCTGGCCACGAAGCTTCCCCGAAACCACCACTTCGCACCCTTTGGCTCCACTCTCCATGATGAACCGGAGGACACCATAACAGGCCCTGAGAGGAGGAAAAATATGATGTGAGACACACAGGGTTGCCCCCACAACACACACCCCACCACCACTATGGAACATTTAAACACAATGCACAAGGGGAGAAGAACTGGCTCCTCCAGTGACTTGTTTCCCTTCTCAGACAAATGCCTCAAAATCATCCAAAGCAGAGGGCTCCTTTGCCAGAACAGCCACGCAACGAGCCACAGAACGTGGCCCAATGCGATTTGCTCACAGCAAGAGGGACCCTATTTCTGACTCGTCATCGAATCATCACGGAAGGGATTTGTGACAAGCGTAGTTTCTAGGTGAGAAGTAGGTCCTCTCCCACTAGAAGGTGGATTGTCTTGTGTTATGTATACAGTGTATGCAGCATTTTCACATCACACAATTCCAGTGATAGTTGATTGAAACAGAAATTTTAGATACATCTGCACTAAAGTTTAACTTAGCAGTACTTAACCACTGGTTACAGCCTTCAATAGACAACACATGGATATTTTTAGACAAAGAGGTTATATGGAGCATTGTTTTTGCCAGTGTCCTTGACAAAAAATAGAATATGCCAGACTAAATAAATCATATTTTAGTGTACCTTCCCCCAATGACATTTTCCCTTTCCACAATCTTCTAGCTTCACTATGCATACTTTTCTGTAGGTAAAGGTTTCCCTGGCTTAAAAGACTCTAGGATGCTGTGCTCATCATCATTTTCAGCCAAAGAGCCAGCACTGTCTGTGACTGCAGGCATTTCTGTGGTCATGTGGCAGACATGTCTAGACACCAGAGAGCACGGAACGATATCACCTTCCCCACCAAATGCAGTACCTATTTATCTACTTGCAACCTCTTGCTTTCAAACAGCTAGGTTGGCAGGAGCTGGGACACTAAGTGCAATTAAGTCCTTGCGTCTTTAGAAGCAGAGTCTTGTGCTCTCAGACCAAAGCTGAACAGATGTAGTGGGGCTTTTTACTGAATAAGGGGTATAGGACTGAAGCCAAAAGGACTACGTAATCTTTGCTGCAAACTATTGACGTTTCAGGTGTAAGATCATAAACCGTGCAACAGATTTAATTCAATTTTCTGAAATGTCATCCAGGATTTCCTCCTGCACTCCTTGATCGTGGGATGAATTAACTGGAAATGTCGTTATCCCTTCCCATTGCTCTCCAGTATACTCAACCCAGAACTTTGGGACTTACCTACGCACAGCAAGTCCTCCAAGAAGCTTGTAACGCAGCGACTCCGCCTGGGCAATTGCACACAGACCCCTCGTGGCCACCTTCTCTGCATAGAGCTGAAGAAAGCAAGCAACACGAAACTTATTTCACCACCAATCCCAGGAAAAACCCAGCATTCCTGCCACCTCCACAACATCGGCCCGTCTTCCTGGAACCATGAACTCTCAAGAGAGATACTTACATGCCCCCCCCCCCCGGTAGCCTGCCACTGCCTGGGCTGTGTGGGTGTCCACTGGGCTCTTCAAGGGCTTGAAGGGCTGCCCTCAATTCCAATGACCACACCAAGACTTCCCATGGAATCATAAGAACAGCATTTTCCCCACAAAGGCTCCCTGGAGGCCAGGTTTTGGCCAGGGGCAGCAAGGTGCCTTTTAAAACCCAGAGGATCCAAAACAGCAGCTCAGCTTGGAGATTCAGTCCCATCCAAACACTTCTTCCATCTATAAACAGTGTTGGTGGGTGCTCAATCAAGTGAGCCCAACAGTATGGCCTCTACTGGGCCCAAGACGTCCTTCTCCACCTGCCCATCCCACGGTGGATGGGACTGAAAAAGGACAACAAATCACTGTAAAAACTGAGACACTAATGTGAGGAATATATGCAAAATACAGTAACAAAACACCAAAGCAGCTCTGGGCTGCCTGCCATCATCAAACCTAGAGAATGACAGAATGAATGTTACATTAACTTGTATTTGGCATCTCAGAGAGGAAAAACAACTTGCAGCAGAGAAATTGGAGGCCCAAACAAGACAGGAGTTATGCAGCTTGGGTTTGATGGGAACAGTATACAAATGCTACCAGAACAGAAACTCTGTAGGTTTTCCACTAAGTACCATTAACTAAATTCTAACTGATGAGTAAAGTAGTATACAAAACAGCCTGGTATTGAAAACAACACAAAGGAAATACCAGATGTCAATACTTAGCTATTATTTGAAATTACAAATTATTCTTTGATTAAGTGATTTTTTTTAAAACCCTAGACTGGTCAAAGTTTGCGATTTCAAAGGACGAAACAAGGAGGACATTCACCATAAGGGACTGTCTGAAAAATTGGTATGCTTTAGTTGAAAAGATGTTAATCTTTGACCCTCAAGCCTCTGCATGAAATTGATTCCCATTCAGGAAAAATATACAAGCAACTTTAAAAAATATATATATATTTAAAGCTTTAAATGCACCTCATCATGCTGCAATGTAAGTCATCTTTCTAGACTACCGCAAGAGAAGAAAATCCCAGCCTCTCCCTTCTCAGACAAATGCCTCAATGTCATCCAAAGAGGAGGACACCTTTGCCAGAGCAGCCACAAGGTACCACAGAACGTGGTACATTGCTGTTTGCTCACAGCAAGAGGGTGTTCATTTCTGACTCGTCATCGGCTCATCACAGAAGGGCACTGAAGTGCAATATGCAAAAGCCTGCAGAGGGGAAACTGAAGGAGCCCTTTACCTCCACACTGCCTTCAGGAAAGCCAAACCGCTTCTGGACAACAGCAGTCAGTTCACGGATCCGGCGTCCTTTCTCACCCAGAACATTTTGAGTTCTGAAACCAAGAGCAAATATAACATCTTTAGAAATCTGGATGGTAGTACTATATATCCAGCAATATCCTTTAGCAACGTCACTCAGTCCTACTCTTCTACACCCACTGTGCAGAGCTGATCCTGTGCATTCAAAGACAACCCCAACAGTCTTCAGTGTAGCACAGGAGTTCTCAACCTTTTTAAGCTGGGGGCCAGATCACACTCCCTCAGACAGCTTCAGGAGCTGGACAACCATTTTGCTCTTCCTCCACCACATAGCACTTCCTGGTGTGGTGGAGGCCACATGAAATGGCACCACAGGCCGAGAATCCATGGTGTAGCAAGTTCCACCAGGACGGGAGGGCTTCAAGGAAGACTCTGATGGAAGGAGCACATGTCCACATTCAAAGTAACTAGCTAAGTAGTGATAGAGAGCCGCAAACTGAACTGGCCATACCAAGCATGCATGGGATAGCTGTGACACATAAACAAGAACTAGGCTATATACATACACAAGTTTTAAGCATGCAGCTAATTCCAAATATGGTACAAACGTACACGTAAATGGCACACACCAGCCTGCACATCTGCAGTAGCATCGCTGTTGGCTGTCCTACAATCTAAAGGAGAAATCTACTTGAAGGTGGCTTTCAGATGCTTTTAGGGAAACGTGAGATTCTGATTTAGGATTTTCCAGTTAACATGGGAATTCAGAATGGAGCTGGTGGGTAGAGAAATGCTGAGCTACCTGGCCTCTTCTCCATGCAAAGAGGAGTTACCTTCTGAAAGGAGCCAGCGTTACTTAACCTTACAGTCAGAAGTTACCTGGTTGCAAGAATGATGATTTCCGTCCGGGTTGGGGTAACTCGAACCTCCACACCAGAGTAGCCATCTTCAGCCAACTCCCGGGTCAAAAATTCATTCAGTTCAGCTTTGAAGATGCCATCTGCCACAAACTGGGGGGTTGGAGGGAGGCAACCACAAGATTAGAAAAGTCCACTCAGAAAACTTTCTTCTCTCCAAGGCCGGGGGGGGGGGGGGAGAGAGAGAGAGAGAGAGAGACTGATACTGTATTTTGACACCAATGAGACTAGTAAGGTGGTTCAGAGCCCACAGAACTTAACTCTTTCCCCACAAATGTATGAGCAGCAATACTCAGGGAACTGCTGCATAGCATGATAAATCTTCAATTCTAATTGGTTTCCAGGACAAATACAAAATGCCTAGCCTATCACACTTTACATAGCTGTGGGCCATACAGTCAAACCTCACATAAAGAGCGACTCGCTTAAAGAGCAGAATTTTCTCTGAATGTTCGCTTCGCTTAACAAATAAATTGGGGTTCGCAATCCCCCCCCCCCATTGGTCACTTACAATGGTGTTTCGCTTAAAGAGCAAACTCGCTTAAAGAGCAATCCTATGGAACGCATTATGCTCTTTAAGCAAGATACAACTGTACTTGCAAACTCTGTGGCCAGTCCCTTCAAAATACATGGGCAAGTTGTTTGAACTGGAACCTCCAGAAAGAACAATTCACATTTGGAATAGATTGCACTGGTTCGCTGCACTATTCTCTTTCTCATCCCCAAAAGCCTATTTTTCAAACCTGCAAAAGGACTTTGAAAACATTCTTTCTCTTTTAGTGATGAAATGCTCTCCAAAGCATCTCAGGGAAAGAAAATTAACTCCCAGACTGGGAAAAATTGAGATTTTCGAAGTGGAAACCATGTTAGTCAGAGATTAAACAAAGCAAAAAGAAAACAAAAAGCATTGTGGCACCCTAAGGACTAACTCCATTCCAGACAAAAAAACACTTGGCTGAAAGACGTGAATGCTCCATTCCTTGCGAAGACTAAATATTTGGCTCCCTCCAATTTCCTTGCTCCTGTTTGACACTTTTTAAAAGCAAACCAAAAAGGAGACTTTTGTCATTTTTAGCCCTCATGTAGTGAGTAAGAGACGGCCCACCTGCCTCACGACCCCAAAGCCCAGAATATCTATTCCTGCCTGATGGGGAGCAGCATTTACCCTAGTAAAAGGGTGGAGCAGTGATGGCAAAGCCTGGCACTCCAAGTGTTCTTGGACTTCAATTCCCAGAAGCCCAAGTCTCTAGGAGTGCAGTAAACCCATTCGTGTGGAATCACAGGAACTTGGGCTTCTAGGAATTGAAGTCCAAGAACAGCTGGAGTGCCATGTTTTGCCATCATGGGGCTAGAGGCTACATCATCAGATCCCTCAACCCCCACCCTAGCTCATTTGGTACTGCTTTAGCTACCCAGGTAAAGGTCTCCCTTGCTTGAAAGCAAATCGCATCTGACTCTAGGGTTCAGTGCTCATCTCTGTTTACAGCCTAAGAGTCAGTGCTGTCTGCATCTGCAGACATTTCTCTGGACATGTGGAAGGCATGACTAGACGTTACCTTTCCCATGCAAGAGGTACCTATTTATCTACTTGCAAAGTCTTGCTTTCAAGCCAGAAATAGTTGCAAACTAATTTCTCCCTGTCCAAAACTTCCCAGCAGAAACGCCCCCCCCCCATGTTCAGGAGCAGTCTACCTGTGAACACTGTTGACTGAAACGGGGGAGAAGCAGCACTTGCAATGCACAAGACTTGGGGAACGAGGAAGGCTGGGCTATGGGGCAGAGTATAGGGGCTTTGTTGGGGCTCCCTTGGCCGACCCCCCCCCCTGGAGAGCCCCCCGTTCCCGGGGTCCTGACCCAACCAGGGATCCCCTCCAGCCAGGGGCCCTCATAGAAGGCCATACAGACCCCACAGCAGCCCCGATGATTCCACGACTACTAGGCCTCTCCTCCCTGCCGCCGTGGTGCTCCCTGCAAGGCGGCAGGCCGGCCCGAATCCACGTCCATCCTCCGGCCCCGTCGCCTGGTCCTCCCCCCGACTACGCTCCAGCCCCGCGCCCCACCCCGCCCCCCCTTCCCGTGGCGGTATCCCCGCGCCCTCACGCCCCCCTCGCCCGCCGCTTCCAAGCCCCGCGGCTCTCACCTTCCGCTTCTTGGAAATCTGCACCGCCATCTTGAGCCGCGCCGCCCGGGAGGAAAAGAGGGCGCTTCCGCCGCCGCAGAGGATTATAGGGCAGATCCGCCGCTCTCTATTGGTCTTTCGCTATCACGTGGGCGAAGGAGACCTGTGGTGGGGTGCCGGGAGATGTAGTCAGCGTCTCCTTCAAGAGCGGGGCGCTGGGCGGATGGAAGGAGCCGTCATCCCCTTTCGGTGCTTTCTATTGGTCACGGGGATCACGTGAGGTTGGACAAGCGTATCTTGGGAAATGTAGTCTAGAGAGCAAAAAAGGATCAGGAAGGCTAGGGAAAGCTGTAATGCTCAAACTGAAGAAAGTGGCTTCCTTTTTGCAATCCGGGATTTGATCCGGACATGAAAGAAGATGATTATACATTTGGAACTTTAAAAAGTCCCATAAGATCTTAAATATTTTATCCTCATTCTCAGCCCATATTCAGGGTCCCCCCCCCCCGCGTTCTTTTAAGGTAAAAAAGGTAACGGTTTCCCTTGCTTGAAAGCCAGTCGTATCCAACTCTAGGGGTCAGTGCTCATCTCTGTTTCTAAGCCGAAGAGCCAGCGCTGTCAGCTTCTGCAGACGTTTCCATGGTCATGTGGCAGGCATGACTAGACACCGGAGCGCACGGAATGCTGTTACCTTCCCACCGAAGTGGTCCCTATTTATCTACTTGCAATTTCTTGCTTTCAAACTGCTAGGTTGACAGGAGTTGGGACAGAGACGGGAGCTCATTCCGTCCTGCAGTACTCGGGAATCAAACTACTGACCTTCCGCCTCCCAGTCAGCGTCCACTGCAGTCCTTGTTCTTTTAAGAACATAATGCATAATTCTTACAAAGATGCCAGTGAAACAGTGCTCTAATTCAGTTATGGCAGTGGTGCCCAAACTAAGGCCCAGGGGCCAGGTGCGGCCCCCAACGCCAATTCATCCGGCCCGCAAAGCCTTCGTCGCTCCTGGAAGAGGAAGTAAAATGCGCCCGTACAAATTTCTCATGAGGCACATAAGGTGTTCTGGTATTCCCATCTCTTTAATTACTTGCCACATTTTGTTGTTGTCGACACAGTCAAAGGCCTTAGTGTAGTCAATGAAACAAAAGTAGACTTGTTTCTGATATTCCTTTGTTTTTTCCATGATCCATCTTATGTTGGCAATGTGGTCTCTAGTCCCCCTGCCTCTTCTGAACCCAGCCTGCACTTCTGGTAGTTTTCTCTCCATGTGCTGCTGCAGTCTATCCTGTATTGTCTTGAGCATCACCTTGCTAGCGTGTGGGATGAGCACAATAATTGGAACATTCTTTGGCATTACCCTTTTTGGGGATTGGAACATATACTGATATTTTCCAATCTTGTGGCCATTGTTTTGTTTTCCAAAACTGCTGGCATATAGGATGTAATAATTTGATTCCATCATCTTTTAAGGCTTTGAAGAATTCAGCTGGGATACCATCATCTCCACTGGCTTTGTTGTGTGCAGTACTTTTTAGGGCCTTTCTAATGTCACTCTCTAGGATTTCTGGCTCAAGTTCAATGTTATCATCGTGATGATCAGGGGTGTTGAGGTCCCTTTTTTTTGTTTCCTCTGTGTACTCTTTCCATCTTTTCTTAATCTCTTCTGCATCAGCTAAATCCTTGCCGTTTTTGTCCCTTATTATGGTCATGTTTGCTTTTAATGTTCCCTTGATTTCCCCAATTTTTTTGAAAAGATCTCTAGTCCTACCCCTTATGTTCTTTCCCTCTATTTCTTTGCATTGTTCATTTAGGTAGGTTTCCTTATCTCTCCTTGCTTTTCTTTGAAATTCTGTATTCAATTGGTTGAATTTTTTCCTTTCTCCTTTGCCTTTTGCATTCCTTCTTTCCTCTGCTATTTTAAGAGCCTCATCAGACAACCACTTTGTTTTCTTACACTTTTCTTTTGGTATGGTTTTCCATCCTGCCTCCAGTATGATGTCCTGTGCCTCTGTCCATAATTCTTTTGGCATTCTGTCTACCAAGTCTAAGCCATTAAATCTGTCCCACACCTCCACTGTGTATTCTTTAGGGATGTCGTCTAGGTCATACATTTTGGTCACCAAATGAGAAGAGAGAAGACCCTGAGGCTAGGAAAGTTCGAAGGCAAAAAGAGAAGGGAGCAGCAGAGGATGAGATGGCTAGATGGCATTGTTGATGCAGTGGATGTAGATCTGGGTGGACGATGAATGATGGCAACTGAATAAAATATAAGTGGAATTGCTATTAGAACAATACTCTCAGCGACTCAACGCCGAGTGTCAGGCAGCGGTTAACTAACCTGGCAACCCTGAGGACTCACGGCCTTGGGTGGCAAAGTCCACAGGGAAGGGTGAGGGTCCCCAAGTGGATTAAATGGTCCCACTTGAATCCACTTTGATGGAGGGCAGCAGCTTCAGCCATCCTGGCCTGGGGCTGAGGAGGACTTTGCGTGCCCAAAGGGCTCAGGACCAGAAAGTGACTTGCGGAACTGGATCAGTGGTACTATAGGTGTCACACTGTGATGCGGAAGGCAAAAGGAAGGCCACTGCATTATATTCTCAAGGCAGTTTTCATGGCTGATTGCCATGATGATAGGCAATATTCACCTATGACCGAAGAAGAAGATTGCTATTAAAAATGTGACTTCTGAAAATGGCCACACGAGGGCAGGGGTTGGTAATCATTTTGTGGAAGCCCAGGGTTCCTTCCTTAGAAAAATGATGGTAGAGGCAACCTTTTGCATGAACCATGAGTAACGAGGGTGAAGTTTTCCTCGATGACATCTGACGCAGTCACAACTTCACCACTACTGGCAGTGTGTGGATGACTCTTCAGACCCGTTTCTCCTGTCTTGATATAAATAATAACGACATACCATCAAGTCAAAGGGTCTCTGACTAATAGAGACCCTTTCCAGGGCTTTCTAGGTCTGTGATGGCAAACCTTGGCACTCCTGATGTTCTTGGACTTCAATTCCCAGAAGCCCAAGCCCCCTGTGAATCCACACAAATGGGTTTACTGCTATTCATCTGGCCTGCGCTGCCCTCGTTGCTCCTGGAAGCGGAAGTAAAACATGCCCGTACAGGAATTGAAGTCCAAGAACATCTGGAGTGCCAGGGTTCACCATCATGGCTCTAGTACTCAGGCACAAAAAAAAAATCTGGATGGCAGATTTAGAAATAATGTTCACTTTGCAAGGCTGCCAAACAGTGCTGGAACATAAACAGAGATCCTTTACTTTTTGGACAGTTCTGCTTCTAATTGCAAAGCTGACACCTCATGTTTCTGGCCGCCCTGATCATTAAGCAGGAGGAAAAGGGACCTTAACAGTGGCGGGATGTCAAAATTTTTACTACCCCACCGTGATGTCATCACAGAGTGGGCGGAGCTGATGTCATGACATTGTGGGCAGGGCCAAAGGAAAAATAAAATAAAAATAAGCACACACACACATTCTCTTTTCTTCCCTGGCTGTCCTACCTCGCAGGGTTATTGTGTCATTGTGGAGCTGAAGCAAAGAGGAAGAGAGCCATGAATACCACCTTTGGATGAAGAGTGAGAAAATCAATGTCACTAATAATAATTTAGTGTCAGAAATTATTCTGGGTTGAAAGGATTTTTGCTGGAGAAACTCTGCTCATGGGATGCCCAAATGAGGCTCCTTTCATGTCCCCAAGATCTTTTCCCACTAAAGTGGTCCCTATTTATCGACTTGCAATTTCTTGCTTTTGAACTGCTACGTTGGGACAGAGACAGACGCTCAAACTGTCATGCCATACCCGGCTCTTGAACTGCCAAATTGCCAGCCTTCCAGCTAACAAGTTGAGCTTCTTAACCACTGCAGCTGTCACTAATAAATGCAATATACAGTAAAACACCGGATAACGATTGGATCGGATAACGCTAAAACCGCACAACGTTAAGTAATCTGGGGAGGAGAATTGGATCGAATAACGTTAAGGTCCTATGGGATGGATCAGATAACAACAGCTAAAGCATGTGCGGTTACAATGTATCTCTATGGAACTTTGTTATCCGATCCATCCCATAGGATTTTAACATGCATCGGATAACACTAAAAATCCGATAACACCAAGACTTGTGGAATCAAGTTTTAGCGTTATCCAGTGTTTTACTGTATTTCACAATCTGGTGTGTGTTTGTGTATGTTAGGCAGAGGATCTAAGGAGTTATGACTTAGAATATTAACTCTTTTTATTATTTTTCCTGGTTGTACTGAGCTTTTGGAAAGAAGGGCTTTGGCCAGTCCTACCTGCAGAAAAAGGAGACTGCAGTGGCTTAGTGGTTAAGATGCTGAACTTGATGACTGGAAGGTCAACAGGTCAGCAGTTTGAGACCCGAGTGCTGCATGATGGAGTGAGCTCCCATCTCTGTCCCAATTCCTGCCAACCTAGCAGTTCAAAAGTAAGAAAGTGCAAGTAGATCAATAGGTGCCACTTTGGTGGGAAGGTAAACAGCACTCTGTGTACTCCAGTGTCTAGTCATGCCTGCCACATGTCCATGGAAACTTCAGTGCTGGCTCTTTGACTATAAACAGAGACGAGCACTCTCAGTCCGGTCCCTTTTTGTTATATGGCATCTCCTCAAAGAGAAAAGGCTTTTTTTTCTGGAAAAACTACAAGCCAAGAAGAAAACCTCAATCAGAAACTGTATCATTTTGGTGTGGCTAACAGAAGCAGCTCTCTTCAACGGAGGTGCTTTTCTGTGCCAAACAAAAAATTGCCATTTTGGAAATGCCATGTGGTGCCTTTACTTGTAGGATGCAGTAACCAAGTGTCGAGACTTTGACTGCTGAGTAGAGAGCAAACATTACCAGGTCTCCCTAGCTTGAAAGCCAGTTGTATTCGACTCTTGGGAGCGGTACTCATCTCCATTTACAGCCAAAGAGCCAGCACTGTCTGTGTCTGCAGATGTTTCCATGGCCCTATGGCAGGCATGACAAAATGCCTGAGGACACAGAACACTTTTACCTTTCCTGCTAAAGCGGTACCTAGTTATCTACTTCCAATTTCTTGCTTTCGAACTGCTCGGTTGGCAGGAGCTGGGACAGAGACTGGAGCTTACTCCATTGCACAGCACTCAGGTCTCAAACTGCTGACCTGCCAACCTTCCAGTCGTCATGTTCAATGTCCTAACCACTAAACCACTGCAGTCCCGTTGTGAGGTACTGGTCCCCCTCCATTCAGTACTAGCTAGACCACATCTAGGGTACTGTGTTCAATTCTGACACCACATGTTAAGAAAGATGCAAGCAAACTAGAACAGGTACAAGAGAAGGGCAACAAGGATGATGAGAGGAATGGAAACCAAGCCCTAGGAGGAAAGACTGAAGGAGCTGGGCATGTGTAGCTTTGAGAAAAGGAGAATTAGAGGGGATGTGATGATGATAGCACTCTTCAAATACCTGAAAGATGGTCATAAAGAAGGATCTGCTCTCCGTCATCCCAGAGTGTAGGCCGCAGAATAACTGACTGAAACTAAAGGAAGCCAGATATAGGCTGAATATTAGGAGACACCTTTTAATGTTTAGAGCAGTACGACAGTGGAACCCACTCTTGCCTCGAGAGGTGGTGAGCGGTGCTCCAACACTGGAAGCATTAAGGAGAGAATTGGAAAGCAACCCTCTGTCAGATCTGCTTTGATTCAGATCCCTGCCTTGAGCAGATGGGGCTGGACTCGATGGGCGAAAGGGCTCTTCCAACTCAGCTATTCTATGATTCTATGCTTCATAGTTATCCATTGCCTTTTCCGAACCCTTCATGAATGGTGAAGTGGACTTGATCCACAAAAGTTAGCACTAAAATATAACAGTTAGTATTCAATGCGCTACTGCATTTTTGTTTCTGTTTATTCTTTGAATTTCTTCAATGTTATTTTCACTTCATAGCTTCTTGGATTTTTATCTGTGCCTGTTTTCAATCTTGTGGCGAGTTCCAGTTTGGGGAGAATGACAAGGCATACCTCATATTAATTATTATACTCATCATTGTTATTTTGTCCATAGGAATTGAAGAACATCTGAAGAGCACACAGTTGGGGAAGCCTGATGGACCACGGGTCTAAGTCAGCTACAGAGGTTCATATACCACAATGCCTCTAAAAACTGCCCAACTAGCAAAACAATACATGGCAGTAAGTACATATGAAATGGCATCCAATGATTTAAAGCCACTTTTTATTATTCAACATTTTATACATAATAAATACAAAGTTTTACAGCCAATATAAAGAAAGCATCCAGGTTCTACTTTCTGTGTACTGACCACTGTACATGGTGATATGTTGTACTGTATGCCCTGTATGAAGTTTAAAAAGGAGGCGCATTTTTACAATTTTCTTTTTAAAATAAAAATTAGCAGCTCTTACAGAAAATATTTTTAAAATATAACTAAAGAGATTTTTTTTAAAATAACAGTTTCTGAATTTTGAAAGACTGGGGGAACAAAAAAGGGGGGATGCAGAAAAAATTATCCAACTTGAACAAAACATGTGGATATTATTGGCATCATATGGGAAGAATTTAAAATGGTTGCAGTACAGTTTTAGTTTTCATTAAAAAATGTTTTTAGGAAACTTAAAAATAAGTCTGAGACACACTTTAAGAGACCTCAAACAGATCGATAGGAGAGTAGGTGCACTGCCTCCTTCCTATTGCAACAGCATGAGCCAACATAACGACAGAGAAATTGGCAAAAATGAGAGTCATATTCCAACTGACCCACCCAAGACCATTTGTGCAAAGGTTTTGATTTCAGTCTTGTCCAATGATTTCAAAATGCAGCCACAGAATTAACAAAAAAAGAATGCTGGGCACTAAATGTAGAAATGGTTATTAAGCTTTACTTGCTTAGGGAACACAGAAGAGCACCTTTAATATTATTTATGTTACAGGTCTAAACACATTTTCCAGGCAGTTTTACCTCTTCCAGCCCTTTGGCTAGAAATTGCTTGGGACGGGACTGAGTTTAAAACATTGCCCCCTCTCCTCTTTTCTCAGAGACCAGGAAGACGTTTTGTCTTCACTCCCACTTCATGTTGACCCATCGTCAACTATAACATAACTTTGCCTCTTTGTCAAAGTCACAAGAGGCCTGCTCACAGAACCCAGGGTTTAAAAGTTGTGTCTGACTCAAAAGCAAACACTTTCCATTCTCTACCTATAGGCCCATGATGGCGAACCTTGGCACTCCAGGTATTCTTGGGCTTCAATTCCCATAAGTCCAAGTCTCTGTGAATCCACACAAATGGGTTTACTGTGCCTACTTGGGCTCCTGGGAACTGAAGTCCATGAACACCTGGACTGTACAAGGCTGACTGGTAGAAGGGATGACCTTGTTGAGTACAACCTCAGGTTGGAGGCACGTGGCCATCCGCCCCCTTGTGCCAACTTTGAAGGCAGCATGTTGAGTGGTAAGGCTGAGCCACTGGCACAGATGTTACGCACACTTTTGGCCACAAGAATCACTCCGCTAAAGGCTTTATACAGTAATACCTCGGATAACGCTAAGACTTGGTTCCACAAATCTTGGTGTTATCTGATTTTTAGTGTTATCCGATCCATGTTAAAATCCTATGGGATGGATTGGATAACGTTAAAGCTCCCTAGGTAAAAGTAAAGTTTTCCCTTGCTTGAAAGCAAGTCGTATCCGACTCTAGGGGTCAGTGCTCATCTCTGTTTCTAAGCCGAAGAGCCAGCGCTGTCTGCTTCTGCAGACGTTTCCATGGTCATGTGGCAGGCATGACTAGACACCGGAGCTCATGGAACGGTGTTACCTTCCCACCGAAGTGGTCCCTATTTATCTACTTGCAATTTCTTGCTTTCGAACTGCTAGGTTGGCAGGAGTAAAGCTCCCTAGAGATACATTGTAACCGCACAGGCTTTAGCGGTTGTTATCCGATACATCCCATAGGACCTTAACGTTATTCGACCCAATTCTGCTCCCCAGATTACTAACGTTATCCGATTTTAGCATTATCCGAGGTAAACATTATCCGAGGTATTACTGTACATGTTTATAGGCCAGGGAGAAACCCAACCCCACAGATCCAGGAGCTGTTCAGCTGGTGAAAGGAAACAGGAATTCTATCAAACAAGTGCCGTATCAACTTTGTGCGGAAGTGGAACATCCAATTCCTGTCCAACTCCAGGGCCAGACCTGGCCGTGAGATTCTGTACAGAGATCTGTGCTAGGACTATCCAAGGCTAAACCTAGACATCATGCTTCAATATTCTAAACATTAAACTTCTCAACTCTAGCTGGATGTTCCAAGGTTCAAGATATATTGTTAATGTCAGAGAATAAACTACACAGCAATAACTGGGATAAGAAGCGACCCAGGTACAGAAAGAAGTGGTGGTGGTGGGGGATTGCTTGAAAGGAAAGCGAATGTCTGTTACCAGCTCTACAATGGAAATCCTGCTCATTCAGTTTCATCCTAAGAGAAACATGGTTGTTGCTACTAAGTCGGCACTTGTTGTAGTAGATGCTCTATTACTAAATGCACTGCATAAATATCGATACAAAGGGGACATTAAGCTCAGGTTTTACAGTCAGTTATGGAAGAGAGGTATGTCGAAGTTTCTTCACCCCATATGATCTGCAGTGCTTCCTCTCAGTTGTAGAAACCCCCCTTTTTTGTGGGAAGGGGGGAGGGAATAAGAGAAAAGGGAGGGAGAGGAACCAGCCTCTCTGGAAAAGTAAAACATGTCATGTGTTCCCTTCTCTATTCCATACATTCTGATTAATAAGCTAATCAGATAGCAATGTTACTTGAATAGGAAAAAAAACATTAACACATTCCTATGGCAACAGTAATATACTGTACTAACGCACATGATAAACGTATGCTATGACTTCGGCCCAGTCTAGATGCCAGCTCTTCCTTCACAATAATGCATTCCTGTAAGGCTGTCCTTCTGGCTGTGGCCTCGGACACCACCAGAATGTATACTCTGGTTCCTCTTCACCAGGTGGCAAAGAGATGGCAGAGGAGGAAGCGGCCATGTTTACTGTGCTATACGTCGTAGAGGTTAGGAAAAATAAGCCACTGTGTAGGATTGTTTCAGGAGGAAAGCGGCTCTTTGCAGGCGGGCCATTAAGCGGCATCAAGAGGGAAGTCTCTGAGGCCCTCACCGAAAGCCAACATTCAGTTGCAAAGGCGCTCCAGTCTTCTTTGCTTTGTGCGAAAGGAAGAAGGGTGACAGTTATATAAAGTGAAACCAAAGAACAGCAACAAATAAAAAGGCACAAAATATTAATGACCCTGGGAAGAAGAACAAGGAGAAGGAGAGTCCACCACGCCACATTAAGGTCTCTGGAGAATCCTCCCATCTTCCTTCACTCTGTTAAAGTCTCTTCCGTTATGCAAAGGTGCTCAAGAAGCAGAGCTGACCAAACATCAATATCTGGTCCTGATTGTAGCATTACCACACCATTTGTCCGGCTGCTCACACCAAGGTTATTTCTACATCCTCCATTTTTTCTGTTGGTCTGCGATGTTGTTGCGTCGGAGGAGGAGGGGCAGCTCGTACCTGGAAAAAGACCCAATAACCATGACCAGGAGAAACTTTTTTTTGTGGGGTGGGAAATAAGTCAATCTCTTTGGAATGCAAAAATGTCATTTCTGAAGCTGTTTTGTTCAAGCAAAACATTAAGCAGTTCCAGCTTCAATGCTATGGGAAGACACCATTAACTAAAACTAGAAGGAAATCCTCCCATATGCATTTTGTCAGTGATAAGGGAGGAAGTGGAAGTGGAGGGAAGCATGCAAGTCTGGGGAAAGACTATACAGTGGAACCTCGGCCAATGTAATTAATGCGTTCTCCGGGATGTTTCTTACAGAGAAAATAACTTTTACCCAATTTCCCATAGGAATACAGTGAAAACCAAAATACAATGGTACCTTGGTTCCACAAGTCATAATGTTATCTGGTTTCTAACGTTGTGCAATGCATTGATCTCACAACGTTAAAAAAAAAGCCCTATTCCCTTTCTGAAGAGAAAAGGGAACAGGGGAGCAATCTGGTTTGCTTGGGTAGGGAATGCGTGTTCCCTCCCCAAGCAAACCGGCGGTTTCAGCATGGGATCCCCCTTTGCTTGTGAAGGGAACGCATGTTCCCTTTGCAAGCAAAATGCGATCGGTGCCCCAACCCAAGCACTGAACCTACGATGTCATCAGCGCTGGGGTTGGGAAACAAACAGGCTTAGCCATTTTGGGGGGGGGGGGGGCGCCGGCGCCGGCGCTGTTCTGAAGAGAGGCTTGGGACCCTTTTCCCAGCCTCTCTCCAGAAGCCCCCCTCCCCCAGCCTGGTAGGCTAAACCCCTTAGGAAGCCAGGCGGGGTGTGTGTTTCTCAAAAGAAGCTGGGAAAACTTTTTCTCAGCTTCCTTTCAGAAACCTCCATCTGGATGGCTAAGGGGCTTAGTGATCCAGGCTGGGGGGGGGGGCATTCTGAAGAGAGGCTTGGGACCCCTTTCCCAGCCTCTCTCCAGAAGCCCTTCCCTGGATGGCTAAGCCCCTTAGCAAGCTAGGCGGGGGGTCCCCAAGCCCCCCCCCCCCCATAACCCCAGTGATCAATCAATGGGGCTGTGGGGGAGTTCGGGGACAGCTTTAGGATCAGGGTGGCTAGAAGTGCCTTCTACCCCCACCCACTCCGATCCTAAAGCAAGCAGCCCCCCCGGGCTCTCTGCTTTGAGATCAGGATGGGTGGGGGTGGAAGGCACCTCCAGGCACTGCGATCCCAAAGCAGGCAGCCCGACTGGGCTGTCTGCTTTAGGAGTGGGGTGGTTAGTGGTGTCTTCCACCCCCACCCACCCTGATCCCAAAGCAGACATCCCATAGTGCCGGACTGGTGGAGGTGGTGGGGAAACAGGTGCGCCCTATCTCTCCCCAAACAAACTGGGGTCTAAGCCTCGGTAGATCTCTGCCCCAAAGTCCGCAGGGCTGGTCTCTAGCCCTGTGGGCTTTGAGGCAGAGATCAACGTCAGGGAATTTGAGGCAAACAACTGCATCACACAACGTTATCTTAATGTTGTGTGACGTTATCCGTTATTCCCTGACGTTATCCAATTTTAGCGTTATCCGAGGCAATTGTTATCCGAGGTATTACTGTACATTAATCAAAACTCGGTTTCCCATAGGAATGCAATGAAAACCAATTAATCCATTCTGAAACAAATTCCGTAAACCGAGTCACTTTTTCTATGGCTTTTCTTTTGTTATGCGATTTTTATCTTAACCGAGGTTCCATTGTACTTAGAAATGTGCCATTTAGATTTTTTCGACTCCTAGAAATCTTCAAGCAAAATTCAACTTCCAGAATTCTCCAACCTACAGACTCATTCTCACCGACACCTTCAGCCAGATCTACATTTCGCTCAGCTGGAGATAGGCCTTGTTCAATTGTTCCGCTGCACCGTGAAGAATCATGAAGCTAAGCACTTCTCCATGTTGAGTGAAATGCAAATACAGTAAAACCTCATATAACACTAAAACCTGGTTCCACAAGTCTTCGTGTTATATGATTTTTAGTGTTATCTGATCCTCTATGGGATCCATAGAGATACATTGTAACCACACAGGCTTTCGCGGTTGTTATCTGAAGCATCCCATAGGATCTTAATGTTATCTGATGCAATTCTTCCCCCCAGATTCCTTGATGTTATGCGATTTTAGTGTTATTCGATACTAATGTTATATGAGGTATTACTGTACAGTGGTACCTTGTTTAAAGAGCATAATGCGTTCCACAGGATTGTTCTTTAAGTGAGTTTGCTCTTTAAGCAAAACACCTTTGTAAGTGGCCAATTGTGACTTCTCATGGGGGGGGGGAATTGTGAACCCCGATTTATTTGTTAAGCGAGTTTTTGATTGGTTTTAGTTGTTAAGCAAGACGACCATACAGAGAAATTCTGCTCTTTAAGTGAGTTAGTCTCTAAGCGAGGTGCTCTTTATGCGAGGTTTTACTGTCCAAAGATCTCTGTAGATGTGTCTCTCTGACCTAGAAATCACAGAATTCTGTCTGACAAATTCTTCGAGAATTCTGGGAGTTTCAGTCCAATAACAACATCAACAACCCAAATGGCACATCCCTTGCTAAACTCATTTATGCCTTGTTAAAAGCATTGCTTACCACAGCCTTCCTCAACTTAGTAATAATAATAATTCAGTATCAGAAATTATTCTGGGTTGAAATAATTTTTGCTGGAGAAACTCCACTCAGGGGATGCCTAAACAAGGCTCCTTTCATGTTCATAAGATATTTTCCCACTGAAGTGGTCCATATTTATCTATTTGGAATTTCTTGCTTTCAATTTGCTAAATTGCCAGGAGCTGGGACAGAGACGGGTGCTCAAACCGTCATGCAGTGCCCGGGCTTCAAACTGCTGACTTGCTGGCCTTCCAGATAACAAGGTGAGCTTCTTAACCACTGAGCCACCACAAGTTCCTCCTCCACTTAGCATCTGCTAGATATGCTGAACTACAACTGCCATCATCATTAATGGAAGCTACAGTCCAAGATACTTTTTTCAGGACAACAGGAAGGTTGTTTTAGTGTTGCTTCTAAATATGGACCTTTTTTCTAAGTAAGTTTGTGTGAAGGCTCAGCACGTGTAAGTCACATGATTTTTGTTCCTGGCAAGCAGAAGTGCAATAAGACTCATTTCTTATATGCAGTATATCTGGAAAACTTACAGGTCTCAGTTTGCCATACGAGGTGCTTTCAGGAAGAGGTCGTGGTGGCTGTGAGAATCCAGAAGAATGTGAAGTGAAGCTGTTTTCTGAAATAGTGGAGAGACACATCATTGCTTGAAGTTTTTGAAATGGTAGCCAAGTTAGTCTGCGCAAGCATCAAAAATGTTGTAGCGCCTTCAAGACTAATAGCTGTATTTTGATGTTAGCTTTCGTGGATCAAGTCCACTTTGTCAGACATAAAATCTCACTTTTATATCTGTCGAAGTGGACTAGATCCATGAAAGCTAACATCAAAATACAGCAGTTAGTCTTTAAGGTGCCACAACACTTTTTGTCTTTGTTTTATTTTGTATATTCTTTTTTGAAGTTTGTTACCTATGTTCATATTAAAGAATGCAACCATAAAGAAGATAGGCGCTTAAAGGAGTTCCTAAAGCCAAGAGAGGAGATATCAATGGCTCCTCATTATCACTTTGTACATTAAAATAAAGAGCCAGTGATCTATACTAAGTTTGATGCATCATATACAGCTTGGAAATGTTTTTTTTTTTTTTTTTTTTGGGGGGGGGACGAGAGATTAAAAGTCATAGAAGCACCTTTTCCTAAGAAATTATTCTTGGAGTACACTGTATCATCACACCTAAAGAAATAACACTAGGATCAAGATCCATTCTCTGCTGAAGCTCCCTTAATGAGAAACAAGGTGCCAGTGGAAATTAGATCTGCTTCCACCCTAATGGTTTTTCACAAACAAATGAAGACGTTCAAGTTCCAACATCCATTCCCCTCTGTATTGATCTGATTATTGAACTATAAGAAATTCTCGTTCTATTCTGGCAGCTGGAATGTTAGGCTATTGTTTCAAGGTTGAATTGCTGTATGTTGTATCAGGGATGTGATCTAGGATATTATTTTTATTTTTAGTACTAGTTGTCAGCTGATGCAAATTTGGTTTTTGTTCTCTTGTAATTGTCATGTCATGTGTATTGTGTTTGATTTATTCAATGTTTGTTAGCTGCCCAGATTACTGCGTGTGCTAATTGGGGTGGGGTATGATACAAATCAAATCAATCGATAAACATTGGCATGTTGGATTGGGGTTTCTGCAAGCTGTAGCAAAAAGAAAAGATCTATCTCCCAAGCTCTGATACTATAATAATAAAATTTTGTGTCAAAAATTATTCTGGATTGAAAGGATCTTTGTGGTAGAAACTCCGCCCAGGGGACACCTGAATGAGGCTCCTTTCATGTCCCCAAGAGCTGGGACAGAGACGGGCGCTGAATCATGCAGTACCCAGGTCTCAAACTGCTGACTTGCTGACCCTCCAGCTAACTGGGCGAGCTTCTTAACCACTGAGCCAAGGCAACCTGATACTGAGAACCTGACTCTTCCTGCCCTTCAGTCACGCTTACCATTCGTTGATGGAGACCTTGGGAAGTACTGGGGACCTCTCTTGTCGAGACTATGGACAGGGCTGGTAGGCGGTTGGTCATACAGTGGCAGTGGTGCCAAGGAATTCTGGGGCTTTGGAGATGGAGATACCTGCAAGGAGATGAAATAAAATGCAGATGGGGTGTTCTGATACAATGGAAGCCAAGCGGATACCTCCTTTTAAAAAGTGCCAAGTTGTGCCTACCAGGGTTATTTTGGAGGTTATCTAACAAACTACATCTGATTTGCCACTGAAAATGACAGTTTGGAGACATAGGCCTATTAATATACTGTTTTCATCAGAATGTTGTAATGAACTGGTTTTATCAAATAAGTTGTTTGCATAGAAGAATTTCTGTCATGTAACCCAGGCTGCCCCAAACATTAAGAAGGCTGTTTCACAAGCTTCATCGTATTTCTGGACAAAAGACAAATATACACCTTGTGAACAAAAATCCAGTTTGCAGAGGTTCATATATGAGAAAGGGTTAAGCATGATCCCCTTATTGGTCTCTCTTTGTCACTAAAATCCACAGAAAAATGTCTCCATCCTTTGGAGAGGTTGTTCTTTGTAGAAACAGCCATCCTGCTGTTTCCATGGACCTGGAAAACTTTGACGGGGCTAAGCACTTTCTTTTCCTTTTCCTTTCCCTGGCCAGGCTTTTTACTTTACAGGAATAATCCTTACAAGGGGGATCTCTGACACACAGAAACAGAAGAGAGCGTTATGTCAAACACTAATTTAAAACCAAAGAGAAAATGACTTAAAAGATATCAGCAGCGGAGAGATCAGAAGTCAGTAACATCTTTACTAAAATGCCAAGCTGAAAGACATTTTCAAGGCCTTCCCGAAAGAAACAGAAGGAGGGCATCATGTACCTGATAAGGGAGAGAGAATTCCACACCAGGGGATCATTTCATGTGTCAAATTGTTATGGGAGTTGGGGAGCTAATCCCACACATGGAGAGCAAGGCTGTGTTTTGTGAGAGACCCAATTCCATGCTGCCTTATTTGTTGACTAAAGGAATTCTATCTCAGCCCAATTCCCTGGCACATACATGTAGAATGCAAGTGGCCAGAAATGTAATTGGATTCCACCCCATACACACTTTGTGGTTGTTGTTCAGTTGCAGAGTCGATTCTGACCCTTTGTGACCCTATGGACCATTGCCCGCTACATACACACTACAGGGTCTTAACAACAGAGGTTAGTCCAAATGAAGCTCGCTCTATGGCTGTGATGACAAACCTTGGCACTCCAGATGTACTTGGACTTCCATTCCCAGACGCCCAAGTCCCTGTAAATGCACAGAAATGGGTTTACTGCACGTACACGCAGTAAACCCATTCATCTGGATTCACAGGGACTTGGGCTTCTGGGAATTGAAGTCCAAGAACAACTGGAGTGCCAGTAAACCCATTCATGTGGATTCACAGAGACTAGGGCTTCTGCAAATTGAATTCTAAGAACAGCTGGAGTGCCAGTAAACCCATTTGTGTGGCTTCAAAGAGACTTGGAATTCTGGGAATTGAAGTCCAAGAACTGCTGGAAATAAGCCTGCATACCTCACCCTTTCCTCTGTGGAGGAAGGAAGGGAGGGAGGATGACAAGTATACATAAAACAAACAAGCAAGACATTTCAGCCTCTCACTTGCTAGTTGAAAGCACGGAAGCAAGCTCAACAATAACGTTTGTCTCGCCATCCTAAACTGAAGGTACATTTTAAAGAAATGGACACCCTAAACTGAAGCGTCAAGACTTGAGTCATTCTTCTTCTGCCACACTGTGTCTGATCTTTTAGTAGGCCTCCCGGAGATTAATGACTGGAAGGAGACTGAACATTTCCTCTTTCTTCCCCTTGCCACGCCTTTCATTCTTTGTATGCATCTGTTGTTAACTTTTGTCAACATTCAAAGCATTATTAATATATGACATTGGCCTGACCAAAACAACTCACAGGGATGACCCTTGGTTTGCAAATCGCCAAGAATCTCCTGCTTACCGAATTTGGCACTTAAAAGGCCTACAATAGGCAGCATTCGTACAACCAAGGAACACCTCGTTGTTGTGAGAGCCTTGCCATGATTAGGCAGTCTTCTATATGCCAACCGGCAATGGGGCTCCTTTGTGTGGTCCCATGACCTGCTGGCATGACATATGCCTGCATGAGTAGCACAGGCATCTACAGAAGGAAGGCCTCCTTGAATCTACAGCTGAGCCGGCCGGAGAAGGCCTCCATACAATCTGAAAACCCCACACTATTTAGGACCCTGCTCATACCTACAGTCACCTCTACACAGGGAGGGTTCAATAAACCAGTTGATTCTGCAGAGAGCTCCACTAAAACCTGGAAAAGTCTTTCCACCTGGAATCCAGGTAGACCTGGTTGCCTTCCCTCCCACTTTCTTGGGAAATCCCTCTCTCTCTGTGATGTCCTGTCTGTCTCTAACCCAGGGGTGCCCAAACTTTTCAGGCCACAAGCTGGTCACATGGTTCCTTCCACCAGAAGCCGATGTAAAATGTACCTTGCAGTCTGTTTTGCAACAGGACGAGATAGATTTTAGGCTGCCATTTTCTCTGCTTAAACCAGGGATGCCCAAACTATAGCCCGTGGGCCAGATCCAACCCCCGGCACCCATTCATCTGGCCATATGCCGGCGTTTTACTTCCGCTTCTGTGATGAGGGCAGTGTGGGCCGCATGAAGTGCCACCAGGGGCTGGATCCAGCCCACAGTTTGGGTACCCCTGCTATAACCACTGGCCTGAGAAGCAAAAGCCAAGCTTGTGACGCTTCCACATGGCTGTCCTTTTTCAGCACAGTCTCGCTGCAGTGGGTAGGCCTGCCTAGGTTAGGTGTCCGCTCACTTCCCAGGATTAAAAAGCCAGAAGTCCTTTAATGAAAGGGCATAAGAGAACAGAGGGAGACAAGCCTAATCCGTTTATCCTGGCAATGCTCAAAACTAAGACAAGCCATTCCAGAGAGCTGTGATCTGTTTAGCCCGTTAATGCTACAGGTGCGAGAGGTGACAGTACTGTGCATGTACAGAGCCCAGTTAAGCAGGCTGCCCTCACAATAGGTGCTGTCTTTAGCCTTAAGGAGCAGCAGATAATCTTTAGGGAATGAGTGAGAAGGGGAGGAATTAAAGAAGACACATAGAGACAACATCAGGTGAGCAACTCCTGGTCTTGCTTAAATCGGAACATAATCCATCTTTGCTTGCTAGCACATGCCAGTTTGCCACATGCAGTTTGTAGCTTCCCCTTTTGATATATGCTAGCTGACAAAGATGCCCTGGTGAGGGAGAAGCTTCCTGTAGATGGCAAACAGCTCCTTGGCGCATCAATAGTAGTAATAATAGTAACAGCAGTTATCCATATATGTACCACTCCATAGTGCTTAGTGCATTCTCTCACTGATTCATAAGGTAATTAAATGTTTTGCCCCCCACATGCTGGGTATTCATTTTATTGACCCCAGAAGGAAGGAAAGGCTGAGTCAAGCTTGAATTCTATCAAGCTTGAATTCATGACATCAGCAGTTTTGGCTGCAGTAAAATAGTTTATCCACTGCGCCACAAGGGCTTTTAACATGCCACTGCACATGGTCTTGGAAGCAGAACATTTGACTAACATAGAAAACAGGGCTTGGTCACATTAAGGTGGACACACCACTTGGATTCTGAGCTACAACACACAGAGAGATTCATAAGGCTGAAGAAATTTGCTTGATTTTTGTTGCTGTTGCTGCAGACAGAAACATTTCCTGAAATGCTCTGCTTTCTCGTACATCAAGATGGTCCCTAGGAATTGCCAGTGATCTCATGGCAGGAATCCGCTTAGTACTACTGGCAGTTCTCCGGTTCACCAGCTCCATCTCTCTTGTACCTGAACATCTGTAAGGAGCCGAGACTCTCCATTTTCTGCGGTGGTCAGCTCTTCAACCAGTACAGATGGGAAAACCCCAACATGTCCATTAAATTCGCCTTCCCAGAAGCCATCATCATCCTGGTTTTCTTTGTTCAAGATCCGGATGATTGCTCCCTCTGGGAAAGACAGCTCATCGTCCGTCTGGCCCTCGTAGTCATAAAGTGCTTTTACAAAACAAACTAGAAAAGAAAGGGCAGATAAAATATTCATTTTATTCCTTTCATCTATATCCCAATTCAGATACCCAAGAACTGGTGATCTTCAGTGTGCAAAGCACTTAATAACTGTTATGGTATGGAGCCCATAGAAAGGTGACCACATATGCATGTGACATGATCTCTGGAAAATATCAGGGCTACATGTGTTTCCTCTGTCACTTCTGCTGGAAAAGCCACCTTTGCAACTCTTTTCACTGCAGTGGAGCCACATGATAAAAAAGGTAGTATTATATGTGGCTCAGATTGCTCATTTTGTTCGTTCTATTGGGTTAACACACTGCATTCTAATTCTAATCTGAGCTAGGACATGGTTTAAGTAAGCCCATCATTTTCCCAACCATAGCTTGCCCTCCTACCCACCTATATCATCAGAGCATGAGTGTCACATCTGTGATTTACACAAGACTATTTAGAGCACTTTGTGTGCAGTACAACTGAATGCAGTACAGTATATTAAAAAATAAGCAGTATATTAATACTACTTATTGCCATTTTAAAGAAAAGAAATAAATATTTGCTTATTCTTCACATCCAAGAAGCTTCTTCTTCCATGTCTAGGCCAGACATGAAACTGCCAAAATGAAGGCACCTTTTGGTGAGTTCATTCTGCAGTTTCTTTCACCTGATCTAGTGTGAGAAAGATTAACCGGCAACATAAGGTTGCTGTTACCAGGATACACCCGATTGTGGTTCAAAAATAACACAATCTTTGAGGAGGATCTTTCTGTGTATCCCAGCCAAAAAGCTGATAGTAGCTTTTCCTTTTCAAAGATGGTTCACTTGAGAAGGTGCCACCCCACAGAAGCTGGTGGATTTTAGGAGGCTCTTGGGAAAGCATCCAGTTTGTATAACTGGTCCTCCCATCAAAACATGAATTAATCTGAGGACCCTAAAAACCCGAGCAATAGACATGAGTGTTCCTCAGCTGCCTATCTTGCTCAGCACAGTCTATTTAATCAGTTCTTGGAGGTGTCCAGAGCCCCGTCTGTACTGGATGAATTTTAGTTTGTGGGATTCAAGTAAATGGATAAGGTGTGTTTGATTGATCTGGCTTAGAGTATGTTGTTATCTCTTTTTTTTGGACTGCTGGATTTGTTGTGAAATACTATACTGCTTTCGTCAAGTGATGATTTTCCTGGACTAGCACTAAGTCTATATTATTGTCTTTTAAATTTTTTGAGAAATATTGGCCTTTTGATTGACTAATGGCTTCAATATTGAGCTGGTAAATTTGAATTATTTCTCTGAGATTTCTTCTCAGGCAGTCCTTAAAAGGACTGATCTACCACGACATAGCTGGAAGTCTGCTAACAGGATAAGAACTGGCCATGGCAGATGTGCATTTATTATATAAACGGGGGAAGCTGCCTACATCCCAATGTGTCTGTGGGAATCCATGCCAAACTGTTTCTCATATAATCTATGAATGTGTAAACAGGACATTTATGGGAGAGATGTCAAAGTCCTTACCTTATATCCTCCTGCAATTTACTGGATCAAGAACATGGACTTAGTACTGTGATGGGTGTACACGTATATTTTATCATATTTCATCCATTTTTCTTTTCTTTTTACCTATACTTAATCCATACTTGTGGTGAATGTTATAGTATTATCTACCATGTGGTTATAAAGCCATTTGATTGACTGACCAACCAACCAACCAACATGATCTGGTCCTCTTGGTACTTACCACTGGAGTCTCCATTGAGGCTTCCTGAAACAAGCTCAGCTTCAGTTGAGTTGCTAGAAGTATGAGACCGACTATCGAGTGCTGCCAGCGACTGCAACATGCTCAAAAGACTGTTGGAAGTTGGGAACTGCAGATATTTCTCTGGCACGTAGCCCACCTGGCCTGACTTATTTCGTGCCTGTAAAAGTTGGGCAGTTAGAAAATACCCTTAACAGAAGGGGATATCGTAGGAACAGGTATACTTTTTTTAAAGGAACCTACCACCCACCACAGATCCCTCAAGCATGCCACAATGACAGAAAAAAACACAATGATACCTTTACCCAGTCTTCCATATCTCCATCTTCAATAACTTCCAAAACCTCATGCTCCTCAATGGTTAACTCATCTGGCTGGGAAGCCTAAGAGGAAGGACAGGCAGGAACATACAGCATAAGGTTTCAGGAAAAGAAAAATTTATAATGGATGCATCAATCGCAACATCAGGAGAATCAGTAATAATGACCCCTTAAAACCCAAAGTACTGTATATTGTGTTACATCTAAAGCATCCCAAAATGATTTAAAACCATTCCTAATTGAAGGCGTGCCTTCTTTCCATATGAATGCAGCACAGTTAGCAAATAATCTAAGAAACATCCATTTCCCCCATTCTTACTGCAGACCTAATAAAGAAACTGCATGAACAAGAAACCTAAGAACAAGGCTTTTTGATTGACTTTTCATCCTGTACTGTTAACATCTTCTGCTACTGAGAGTTCCCAGTGGTAATAGATACTTATTTCATTTGCCTGTTGAAGCTCAAACAAATACCTTGCTGAGGACTGCAAATTAAATTGTAGTGAAAATCTGGCATCAGGATTTTTTGAATTCTTGTCTTGTTTATTACACAAATCACACTGGCCAACACTGCTGGAACATGGTAGTTCTGGAAATGTTTCCCTAGGAAGGACTAGGACAAAGCACAAAACCATTCCTCTTAGTCCCGTCCTGGCTAGACAGTTGAAAAACATCCCATAGGCCAGTGCTGTTGAAGGCTTCTGTCAGATCCAGCAGAATCAATAGGGATCTCCTCCACTTTTCCATTAATAAAACTGGGCAGCCCCAAATACTCTCTGTTCACAGAACCAACACAACCACAATGGAGCTAGACAATCTATACCAGTCATGGCAAACCTTGGTTTCACAGAGATGTGGGCTTCTGGGAAATGAAGTCCAAAAACATCTGGAGAGCCAAGGTTCACCATCACGGATCTATACCATCCAAGAAACCTTAGCATTCTGATGCCACCCTGGCCAAGAGGATACCAAAGTGGCCAGACATTATCCACCATAATGGAGTTTTTATAACAATCTTTTTCATGTCTGTTGGAATCATGCGCCCCTCATCTCAAGAAGCTATTAACAGCCAGGCATTTCCCTTCTGACTGCTTTCATCAGTCAGGAAGGGAGACCTCAAAAGTATGGACAGACTTTGACACAAATGTCTGCCAAGGTGATATGCAGGTGCAGAAATCTTATCAAGCCAAAACCTCTTCTAGATTATATCCACACCCCTTTGTATCCAAGCATCTCCTTTATAACAATTTCCTATTTCAGGCTTCTCGGCAGCAATCCTCATGCACCGCCCCAGGAATTCCGAACCCAGCAGCTTCATTTTAATTTGAAACCTAAAAGAATAACTATTTCCTACAGGCTAGGAAGCAGCTAGCTGTGGTTTTACTTTGGGGCCAAACATCAACATTTTTCTTTTTACCACACAGAAGGCTTCATCCTGTCAACGCTCACATTTGCTCATCAGCAAAAGACCCTGACATTTTACGCACCTTGTATGAATACACAACTTTGCAGGTCAATGGATAGTTTCTGAGTGTACCAGAAGGACTAGAGTTGCTATCATCAAAACCATCCATGCCATCTTCCATCTCATCCCCTTCTTCTCTTTCTACATCAACATTCAACTAACAGGAGACAGGAAGACAGAAAAAAGGAGATAGGAGCTATGATCCATGTTTAAAAAAACCCCACTTCTCCACATCCATGAAAGGACAACTATGTGATGTCTTTTGTTACTTGTAAACCACCCTGAGTCACTTTGGTAAGAAGGGCGGTGGATAAATATGAATGAATGAATGAATAAGTATGGACTGAACAGAGGAATGGTATGAAGTCATGCTGAGCAGTCATCAATACGTGTCCAGAAGCAGCTGTCTATGTTTAACTTATCACTACTGCTCAACATACATGAACCTCACTTTGTACAGTATTTTGAATTGTGCTTTGTCTATGGAAAAAGCACTTTCCTTTTTATACCATGTACTAAAAAAACCCAGTTAGTAGCCAAATTGTTGATTGCTTTCTAAGCACTGACCTCCATCTTTTATGCTGAGAATTATATTTATTTGTGTGTGTGCACGCACTTACAGGGAGTGCCCAAACTTTTCAGGCCATGGGCCAGTCATGTGGTTCAGCAGACCGGTCACGTGGTTTCTCCCACTGAAAGCAGCAATAAAACGCATCTTGCAATCTGTTTTGCAGCAGGATGAGATAGATTTTAAGTTGCCATTTTCTTTGCTTAAACCAGGGGTGCCCAGACTATTATGGTCCATGGGCCATATGGATGCATTTTACTTCTGCTTCCAGGAGCAACGAGGGTGGCATGGGGCTGATGAATTGGCATTGGGAGCTGGATCTGGCCCGCAGGCCATAGTTTGGGCTGTTCTGTTATTTGGTATGCTCAACACAAAATTTGCTCAACACAAAACGATCAAGACCTGCTTCAAGCAAATGATCTAGCAGATGCTGCTGTAAAGAAAACAAATTACATCTGCTGCTAAATGATCTCTTTTTAGAAAAAATAAGCATTATTGGTAAATAAATGAATAATCAATCAATCAATGATTCCATGTGTCCTTGGGAGCACAAGGAATGTAGAGCAGGAGTACAAATGACACAGTTGGTGTGTTTTTTAATTCTGCTAAGTTAGTCCTTCAAACTGCCAATTTTAAACACACACACACAAATGCCAGTTTCTGTCTAACTGCAGCCTTCCTCCTAAAGGGCAGGGTGGGAGGGGGAGTGCCAAAGGGGAAAAAAATGGAAATTAGATTCTACCCTCCCACATTCCAAGCATCTGCCAGTTTGTTAATGCCTGCACTGACTATAGATGCTGCTGCTTCAAACGTTGGCATGCTGTAGTGGACATAAGGAGAGCATTGGAGAATATCCAATTTTTACAGCAAGAAATTTTGGGAAGCAAGGAAGCCAAATAAAACAGAGAAAAGGGTGTGTGTGTGTGTGTCTGGAGGAATGAAATGCTTCTGCTTCTACATTGTGATCTCAGGTTCAGCCCCTGTAGGCCTCTTCCCCAAAAGAAATACAAACATATTCACATCACTCCCTCTGCCCTTTCCCTTCCCTTATTAAAAGGCAGTATAGATGTTTCTTGGAGGTAAGCAGACACCTTTTTCGGCTCCTGTGACTCCGTGCCAAGCACAACCAACAGTGCCAACTCACAAACTTTTCTTCGGTGTCAACAGCAGACATGGTGGAGGGAGGTTATGCGGACAGCCAATCTGATAGGGGGAATGGGATTGATCTGGTGCAGCCCACCTTCCTACTACAAAACATAGCCACATAAATAACGCAGGCTACAAAAAACAGATATAACTTTATGGCTATTTGTGCACTAAGCCTGTTAGGAGACACAGACTATCCAGAAGGTAAGGCCAATGAAAATTAATTATTAAATTTTAGCTAAAGTGTTTTGGTTTTTTTACCAGGGAAATAAAGGCTGCAGTTTGCTAGATTTCAAAATACATCTTCTTTTAGTATAGCCTACAGAGCACTATACTTTATCATTGGGCACAGTGCTCTTCTTCTTCCATGTCTAGGCCAGATCTACTACCAGTTGAGCTCCGTCAGGCCCCCTTCTTGGACATTTTGAAGAAGCAGCTTAAAATATTCCTCTTCAAGGAGGCCATTAAGAGTATCATACCTTTGCCAATAAGTTTAGCTGTTTAGATTTGATTTTGTTTGCTCTTCATTTTATTGTTTATTGTATTATGTTGCTGTTGTTTGTTCGTACACACCCAGAGTGGGAAATAACCAGGATGGGTGGTATAAAATGTGATAAAGATGTGAAACTGCCAAAATGAAGCCACCTTTTAGAGACAAACATATTCTGTTGGTGGTGATAGCCAAAGCACAATGAGAAATCTTTATTATAATGCACCTTTTAGTGATTTTTAATTTGTGTGCCTTTTCTGCTCTAGGTGTCACCCTCCCTTCTTCCAGATTTAAGATGCACATCCACAGATATGTTAGGGTGAAGTTACAAATAGCCATCAGATGCTTCTTAATCTCTCTGCAGGCCAACCACAACTGTTTGTTCTACTTAAACAGTATGAGCTCCCATTTCATCTGGAAACAAACATTAAGGATCCACAGTAAGGATAAGGGGACAGTAGTGATACTCTGTCTAAGACAGTACCAGATGTGAAGAGCCATTGTTGGCCACCGGAGGTAGGGTTGCCCATCGCTCATTCTCCAGCTCCTCCATCACTTGATTCATTGCACTTTTCAGCCACGTCTCTACCGAAACCCCAATCTGCTTCAGAAGGTCAAGCCGAGCTTCTGCTTTCAGCTTTATTATCTATGATAGCAAAAAAGAGGGGGGGGGGGAGAGAGTACAATTCAATCTGTTGCCAGAGAGAAAGTCTTATTAAAAGGGATCCATTCAGAATGAAAAAATAAAATAAAATGGCATTATAGTTGCTACTTGAAAGAGGAGAGAAGTTGCCAGGAACCATCTACATTGCAAATCTAGATTTTAATTTGTTTCATTAACAGAAACACAAATCATAAACTTTGAAGACAGGGTGCAGGAAAAAAAACACCACCTCTCCCTTCCCCCTTTTAATGAAAGCCTTTTCTGCAATCTTTCCTTTCAAATAGAAGGAATCCTTTAGAACCAGCTGGTATTTGATTATGGTGGCTTTTACATTTTTAAAAAGTATTTTTGATTTAAATACTTTTTTTGTTTTATTCATTTGAATATGAATCTCACAACCATGGAATAAATAAAAGCAACAAGTATTTGCATTACTGCAGCTGAAGAAGTGGATTTTGATCTGTGGAAGTTCAATCTGAAGTAATACACGTAGTCTTTAAAGTGCTACATTAAAAAAAATCAACATGCTTTAAATAAAACATAAGCCTTGAAACACCTCCATTATTGCTTTGTGCAATGTATCATGTACCAATATATCCGGGGGGGGGGACCACTCATAAGCTCAGAATTTAGGCACATCTTGGCTGACTGGAACTCAGTGTGGAAGAACATATTTTGCATTCAGATGGATCCCTGGTACCTCCAGCTGAAAGGAACTTCAGAGCAGACAAAGTTAATTATAATGTTACCTTCTTCCATTTAAGATCACAGTGGCCCTCTACACATTATTAGCCACATTCCTGACTTCACAATTGTGTGGCATCCTACCGTATCTGAAACCCATCACATATAATTTATATAGAAACAAGGTGTATAATGAACATGGGCAGAGAATCGCTTGCACATAAGCTGCTTCTTGAGTATTAAATATGATGAATAAATCTCGAAAGAGGTGGGAAAAGGCCCCCAAGCAAACTCCACCCCCTGCTACAGGTGACCATTACTTGCCTTTGAAGACATTTTTGGAAATTTAGTGGTACTATTTTAAATTATTTGAAAGCACTTTAAGTTTAACTATATTTTAACCATATAACCCAACTTAAGTTTATTTTAATGACTGTCAATGTTGCTGTGTTTTAAGCTGTTATAGTTTTATATTGCCTTGTAAGCCATCTTGGTTCCCAGTTATGGGAAAGTTGGGATGAACTAAATTAAATTAAATTAAGTACAACTGGTACAGAATATGGCAGCTGAAATGCTTGTGGAAACTAGGCAGCAAATCATATTAAACCAGTACTGGTTATACACTGATTAGGTGTAAGCATTAGCATAAACAACACACTTATTTTCTGTCCCTCAAGTGAGAGTCATAAGGCTGATAAGGTACCACATGCTTGTAACTACCTCCTGAAGGAGAGACATATGGCTCCACCGCTATTTCTTTTTTAAAATACTGAAGACACATCCTGAAGTCTACATTTGATATTTAAAACTTAGATCCTGCCAAAATACATGTGTTTCAGTTAGTGCTAAGCTGAAAATTTCTTCCATTAGAACTTTAAATAATTCTCAACCCCTCTGAGAGGGGGGGGGGGGAGAGAAACCTCTTTCGTTTCAGAGGAAGAGAAAATTCCAAGAAACTTCCATGTGTTGGATTCAGGATTCTTGTCCTTATCTTCCGTGGGATGTGGCTGCGGAGTGTGAATGCATACCCTTCATGGAGCAAACATTTCCATGCTGGTAGACCCAAAATGTCAATTAGGAACAAGAAAAAAATTATGACCAAGCTGCCAATGCAGTTCTAATTATGGTCATTTGTAATGTAAAAAAGGAAAATCCTTGGGGGAAAGGAACAGAATTGTGCTACAGCTAATACTATTAGTGAGATGCTCCTCAAAGAAATGATTGAAGATTTCATTATGTGACACTTTCTCTTTCCACAAATAGGATGGTGAATTTCAAAAAGCCATTTGTGCGATTGTAATAAACAGACCTGAGCACTGAACCCTAGAGTCAGATACGACTGGCTTTCAAACAAGGGTGACCTTTACCTGTAATTGTATGTTAATAGGTTGGGACTGTGGAGGCTTAGTGGTTAAGATGCTGAACTTGACGACTGGAAGGTCAGCAGGTCATTAGTTCAAGACCCGAGTACTGCACAATGGAGTGAGCTCCTGTCTCTGTCCCAGCTCCTGCTAACCTAAGTTCGAAAGGAAGAAATTGCAAGTAGATAAACAGGTACCATTTCAGTGGGAAGTTAAACAGTGTTCCATCCACTCTGGTATTTATTCACTCCTGCCACATGTCCATGGAAAGTCTGCATATGCAGACAGCACTGGCTCTTTGGTTATAAACAGAGATGAGCAGTGAACTCTAGAGTCGGATACGACTGGCTTTCGAGGAAGGGTGACCTTTAAGAGGTTAAGTCACTGTGAGAGGGCAGTGCCATTTAACCTGAAAAGTGGGTTGCAAATAATACCTGTTTGCACTGAGAATTTAATGGGTCATAGAATAACTGAGTTGGAAGGGGCCCCGTGAGGCCATCGAGTCCAACCCTTAAAAAGAAGGACACCCAGGCAGGAGTAAATAAGAACCACGGGTGGGGCTAAATAAGCCAGCAGGGCTGGGTTGTGGTAGCAGGAATCCAAAGCAGACCTGACAGATGGTTATCCAATTCTCTTTTGAATGCTTATGAATGCTTCTGGTGTTGGAACGCTCACCACCTCTCGAAGCAATTGGTTCCACTGTCGTACTGTACTAACCGTTAAGAAGTTTTTCTTAAGAAGGTATACTATTCATTTAGGGCATTCCCATCTCTTGCAGAAATATGGGGGCGGAGGGGGAAAAAAAGAGATTTGTATACAGAGTTGCTCCCCTTCAGGAAGGCCTTTAAAATGTGGGGTACAACTGCTACCACAACCCAGCCCTGCTGGCTTATTTAGCCCCACCCGTGGTTCTTATTTACTCTTGGCCTGGGGTCCTTCTTTTTAAGGGGATTGAGGATGTTTTATGGACATTTTACATAGTTTTATAGTATTTGGTTTTAATTAGTATTGGATATGGGTTTCAACTGATGTTATGAGCCGCCTTGGGTCACTTAGGTGAAAAAGGCAGTTATATAAATCCAACAAACAAATATGCTCCATAGTGCTAAAACTCTTTTTTTGTGAGGGGTTTGAGCATGATGTGACTCATACTGTATAAGCACTGTCTATAAGCATTCAGTAGGAAACAGCTTTTATATCAGTACGTCCTTGAACAAAGGGGAGAAAGGTTTCCATTTGAAAGATACAAATGTGAAAGCGCAGAGCGGCAAGCATACATTTTAACCAGGAGGAACATCTAATAAAGCCCAGAAGTACCTGTACATCATGTTCCTGCAAATGAAAGAGAGAGAGAGAGAGAGAGAGAGAGAGAGAGAATTTTCTCTGTGGGAAAGAGCAAGGCTGCTGAGGTAAGCAAAAGATTTCAGTTAGTCACACATGAAACACTGCTTATCACTGAACTATCAGATTAATGGTTGAAGATAATAATGCTGCAGATCTCAATCCTGCCAGGCAAACATCTTCAAGGTAAAAAGGGGAAACCAGAAGTCTCTTGAGCTACAGAGAGCACAAAACTGCCCAGGCTCCATTTGGCTGTTGGTGCCTAATGAAAAGTAGAAGATCCAATCAAAGATAAGAAGAAATAAAGAACTACTCAGATATTACCGCCTGATCATATTATCCCAAACTCACATCTTAAATCTCCCCCACTTGCCCAGCCAAGTCCCTCCCCCCCAAAATATATGATCTGTCCTCTCTGTTGGAAGAAGCAACAATAAAGTAAATACATATATAGGGTTTAACATGCCTTATAAAACTATATGGTTGGTATAAAACCTAAGCAAAAATAGTCCAGTCGGCCATGGCATATCTACCTCTAGGAATAATAGTAATTGTGTACCATCAATTCAATGTGGACTTATAGCAGCTCTTTCTGGGATTTTCTAGGTAGAGAACCAATAGAAGTGGTCTCCCATTCCTTTCTTCTGGAGGCACCCTAGGACTGAACAGCTTGCCCAAGTCCACACAAAATGCTTCTTTTCCCTGGAGGCACAGTGGGAATCCAATTTCCAACCACTGGCTCTGTACCAGATACAGAGCTGGCTGAACTATCCAGCCAGCTCAACTCCAGGAATCCTGCCATACTAACAGACCTGAATGTCAAATAAAACCAGCTCGTCTTTAAAGTGCCACAAGATTCCTTAAGTTTTGTGCTGCAGCAAGCGGGACACCCCCCCCTCCCGGTGCACTGGTGATTAAAGAAGGGCACTGAGAGTCCTCTCCCAACTGGGGAGCCAGCATTGTTGTCTCCAAGAAAGTTAAGTTGCACTTACCAGTGATAACTTTCGTTCTTGGAGTATATAGTCCGTGAATTCACACTTATGGGAACTGCGCTTGCGTGCAGCTGCTATCGGAGCTGTAAAGCTGATTGGATTAAAGATTTGTAATTAGGACTGCCCACCATACGGTACCATTTTGCGCTCTTTCCTCAGTTAATACTTAAGCTGTGCACAGGATAAAAATAAGATATCTCATCCGTGCAACTCAAGTGGGGAGGAAGGGTGGGAGAAATGTGAATTCACGGACTATATACTTGAACAACGAAAGTTATTACTGGTAAGTGCAATTTAACTTTCTCCTTCAGGTAGTCTGTGAATTCCCATTTATGGGAGATTGGCAAGCTCACACTTGGTAGGTGGGCAGTCGGATGAGGTGAATCCATGGACACATATACTGACACATCAGACATCCTCCCTCCGTCTGGAGTAGGGAGGGAGACTGTGGAAGCGTGAGCAACGGTGACAATAGTCACTGCAGCAGTGGATACCAAGGTTGCCTGGGCTAAGCCGGGGCTATCAGGATTGCCCCTGAGCGGTAAAGATGTAAGTTCAGTAAACCTTCTGAATGAGAGGAAGAGGTGGGAACACATAAAGGTAGTTTCTGTCCCACCAAATCATGAAGGCGTCTCCTTCTGACCCAACTCCCATCCCTGCTCGTGAGCAGTACCTCGGACATTTCTTGTTCTTTTCCGACACAAAAAGGTCAAGATCCGGATAGCCCCCCCTTTTGCAGATGGAGTTGAAAACCTCCGGGTCCAGCTCCCATTCGTGTGTTGTGGATCCCTTCCTGCTCAGGCTGTCCAAGACTACATTGAGCGTTCCCTGGATGTGAACACCCACAGGAAAAATATGCAGAAGAAGCCAGGGGAGGATGAGGACATTGCTGCCCCTCCCCTTGTGCCTATACCAACTGCCAGGGGAAGAAGAAGCCAGGGCAGGATGAGGACCTTGTCGCCCCTCCCCCTGTGCCTATACCAACTGCCAGGGGAAGAAGAAGCCAGGGGAGGATGAGGACATTGCTGCCCCTCCCCTTGTGCCTATACCAACTGCCAGGGGAAGAAGAAGCCAGGGCAGGATGAGGACCTTGTCGCCCCTCCCCCTGTGCCTATACCAACTGCCAGGGGAAGAAGAAGCCAGGGGAGGATGAGGACATTGCTGCCCGTCCCCTTGTGCCTATACCAACTGCCAGGGGAAGAAGAAGCCAGGGCAGGATGAGGACCTTGCCGCCCCTCCCTCTGTACCTATACCAACTGCCAGGGGAAGAAGAAGCCAGGGCAGAATGAGGACCTCGCCGCCCCTCCCCCTGTGCCCACCCCAACATATTGTATCGTAATGTAATGTATTGTCTGTAAGCCGCCCTGAGTCGCCACGGCGAGTGGGCGGCAATATAAATTTGAACTAATAAATAATAAATAAATAAATGTCTCTTGAGGCACCATTCCCAGAGATGGACTGACAATAGTAGAAGAGTCATCGATTTGGTGCCCCCTTGCTTGTTCAGTTATGCAACCGCCGTCGTGTTGAATGAAGCCACTTGGACTATGGTTCCAGACAGCATCGTTTCGAAGGAGCGGAGTGCCTTCCAAATCACTAGTAGCTCCAGATACTTGATGTGGAGCCGGGCCTCTTCCACTGACCACAGACCATTTGTGACTAAGGAGCCGCAGACCAATCCCCCAACCACGGTTGCTGGCATCTGCCAGAATTTGTATGGTGGGTCGCGCGCGGGAGGGGGGGGGAAAGAAGTGTTTCCCCATCGCTACGTTCGCTGGTGAAGACCACCAAAGTAGTTGATCCCTCAATTCCGGTGATGGCATCAGTCTCTTGTGAAGGTGGTCTATCAGAGGGTTGAAGCCCACAAGAAGCCACGACTGGAGAGAGTGCATCTTCAATCTGGCATGCGTGATTACTACTGGGGTGGAGGCCATTAGACTGAGGAGTCTTTGTGCCTCCTTCACACTCACCCGTGGGTGGGTCCGGAAGATGGATACAGAAGCTGTGATGTCGCGAAGACATTTGGGAGGAGCATAGGCTCGCATTTGGTTGGAGTCAAGGATGGCTCCTATGTAATCGATTCTCTGAGTTGGAACGAGATTCGACTTTTTGAAACTGATCCTTAGGCCCCGATGAGGAAGTGGAGAAACCTTCTGTGCTCCTTTCAAATATTGATATGGAAATAAGCGTCCTTTAGTTTGATGGCCGTAAACTAATCCCCTTTGTTGATGAGGGGAAGGACGGAGTGGAGGGTGACCATGTGGAATTTCTTGGTGAGGATGTGCCTGTTGAGACGACGGAGGTCCAGGATTGGTTGCAATCCGCCGTCTTTCTTCTGGACAACCAAGTACCTCGAATAGAAATCGTCATTCCACTCGGAGGGAGGAACGGTCTCTAGTGCTCCCTTGGCAAGTAGAGCGGAAACCTCCTCCTGAAGGTGTTCGGAGGGATCAGTGTGACGGAGTTTTCCAATTCGAGTGCGTAACCAATAGCCAAGATTTGTAGGACCCATTGGTCGTTGGTCAGGTACATCCAAGGTTGCAGGAAATTTCAGAGGTGACGGTAGGGGAGCAAGGCAGTCAAGAGTCTCGGCCACAGGAAAGTCAAATGTGTGCTTTGATCAGTGGTCAGTGCCCTTACTTCTGTGTTGACGGTAATGTTGGCAACGTGGACGGTTTGGTTTGTGCTTGGATCGATAGTAGGACTGCTGCTGCAGCTTGAATTGCTGTTTCTGCAGAGGTTGCGGAGCGTATTGGCTGTGGCTCCTCTTGTAGATTGGTTGATACCTCTGGCACAAGGTGGACTAGGAGAGAGAACCGAAATCAAAGAATCTGGCAGTAGTACGGTTTTGTCTAAGCTCCTTCAGGGCTTTATTAGTGTCCTCCACAAAGAGACCCTTGCCATTGAATGGGAGGTCCTCTATGAGTTTCTTGGCGGGCTCTTCCAATTCAGTAGAGCGCAACCAGGCATGGCGGAGGAGGAGGACTGAAGTGGACATATCCTTGGCCGCAGCATTGCTAATATGTCTGGCTCTCTGCATCTGTTGTTCAGACAAGAAGTCCCCTTCTTCACACAGAGTTTAAAATTCAGCATGAAGTTCGGCCAGAAGCTTTGGAAGGAAGGACTTGGCTTTCTCCCACAGCTTGCTGTTGTAGAGGCCCATAGCGGTTTCATAGTTGGCAGCATGCAAGGATAATGATGCGGTAGCGTAAATTTTTTTGCCTTAATCGAGGATGGGATTGGAACTTCACTCACCGCAGTCTTGCTCTGGGATACCTTGACCACCATAGAGTTTGGCAAGGGGTGAGCTTGCAAAAGCTCTACATCATCGCTTAGGAGTCGATACATACTGTCCACTCTGGAAGATACCGTGTGTGACGATACGGGTTTCTTCCAAACAGTTTTAGTCGAATGGAGAATAAAAGGCAGCATGGCGATGTGGACCAGTCTAATGGTTTTCTTATCAAGCTTACCCATCACCTTGTCTTCAAATGGTAAAGGGGGATGCTCAGCCTGGATTCTGACAATGGATCCAAGGCGAGTTAGCATTGCGGTAAATGACTTTTGGTCCTCAGAACGAGGGACCTCAGCTGAACCGATGATGTCATCTAGAGTTTTATCCACCTCAGCCTGCGGCTCATCCTCATCGGAGGAAGAGTCCGAATTGTCCGTGGATGGTGGCGGAATCCTCATGTCCAGGTTGTAATTGCACCAGTAAGGCCTGGGCTGACCGAGGGACCTAGGTACCGATGAGGTCGGGGATGACGGAAGAGGCTGCTCTGCTGGTTGGTGAGAAGGCAGTTGGCCAGTGGAACCTTGAGTGGACCCAGAGAGAGGGAGCTGATGTTGGGCTAGGGCATGATGATTGCTGTCCTGGCCCATTGGAGCAGTAGCAGAAGCTGCGGCTAGCAACTGGTCACTGATTCGTTGCACCACCGATTGGATCAGTGAGGCAATGAAGTCAAGTTAGATTCCCCGTTGACGGAATGGTAGGTGCGCTCTAAGTAGGAGGGACTGAAGTATCCTATAGCGGTCTCAGCGAGGAGCGGAAGAGACAGAGACCACATCCGGAAAGAAGAGGCGGGGAGGACGGCAGAAGGAGAAAAGGAACCCGCTGGCGGGAGTAACCGATTCGGCCTCAGTGCGGGAGGCAAGGAATGGTGGTCTCTCCCTACTGATATAGTCTTTTTCTCTTTGGTCTTGTCTTTCTTCTTCTTCTGGACAACGGTCCACCATCTTTGACCATTCTCCGGTTTTGGAAGCCATCTTTGGAGCTCTGACTTGAGCAGGAACTTGAGATGTAGTAGCAGTTGCTGGGGACAAGGCCTGAGCCATCAGGAAAACTTTCAGTCTGTTTTCTCGGTTCTGGATAGCAATGTGTGTAAACTTTTTACAATGCGTACAGGATTGTGTCTGATGGTTTTCGCCCAGACAGAAAAGGCACTCATCATGGCCGTCTGTAGATGGTAGTTTCTTATTGCAGGTGGTGCAATACTTAAAAGTGACAACCAGGTCCATCAAGTGAGGCGAATGGCCAAGGGGGAAAGGGGGCCATGTCCGTCCCAGGAGGCAGGCAGACAGGGTTGTGCTGATCCCCGAAGGATCGGCAGAAAATAAATGAAGAAATGCCACCCAACCGCGAGGAAAGGCGACAGGAAAAATTGAGTAACGTGGCCACATCCCCTGCGGAGGAGGTGGCCGAGTGATAAAAATTAGGCTGAGATCTGCTCCCACGAGGAAACAGGTCAGCAACGAGAGACCTAGTTGAAACAAGATTGCTCTAAAAATCAGCAAAATCCAAACTTTTTTATAGAGAGCTAAAGGACTCCTGCTTCAGCAGCGGAAAAAAAGAGAACTGAGGAAAGAGCGTGAAATGGTGCCTAAAGGTGGGCGGTATGGTGGTGGTTTCTAATTACAAATCTTTAATCCAATCAGCTTTACAACTCCGATAACAGCTCTGCGCAAGCGCAGTTCCCATAAGTGGGAATTCATGGACTACCCGAAGGAGAACTCCATGGGTTCCAGCTTGGTTTTGTCGCTCAGAACAGCTTTTACTGAAGGAACAACATCAATCCTAATTTCTCCTTCTCCCAGTAGGGTTCTGGTCACTGTTTAAAAGAGCTTTCACCTGCCTACATAAGGCCTTCTGTACACTCATTCCATGGAATCCCAGAGCATTGCAAAGGGCTCTGCTTTTCCCCTCAACCTTTCGCAGCATCAAGGCTTTCTCAAGTGAATCCTCTCTTGTCACTTGATGTCCAAAGTACTTTAACTTCATATTCAATATTTGACCTTCCAAGGATAAGTGTTATCAATTAAAAAACAATTAAAGAGTACATGACTTATACAAGTCCTATGTATCAGTTAACAGAGGAATACAGTAACACTTTTAATTTTTGAACTGGTTTTAAATTGTTGTCAATATGCTGACATGTTGTGAATCGCCCTGGGTCCCTTTGGGGAGGAGGCCAATAAACAAATTTAAATAAATAAATAAATAAATAAATACATACATACATACATACATACTTCTCAACAACGTGAAGCAATAATGCTTTGAGCTTGTTTTAAATAAGGCTTTGGGGGGGAAAGGTCACATCTGAGGTTGCATGTGCGCATGTGAATATTATCTACTGATAATAGTAATTGCTCGATGTGACTTAGAAACAATTTACAAGTAGAAATGTGACACTGGAAAATAATATTCTACTAGAGCTCTGTTTTAAAAAAAGATATATTTGAATAAGCTTTATATTATATTTTAGAGAAAGCAAAAAATTTCATTATTTCCCTCCAACCAATTTTATGTATCCTAATAATGTGGATAAGAAATGCAGAGTTTTTTTAAAAAAAAAACCACCATTGTGTTCTTTTGTAATTTTAGCACAATTTCTATTTACAAACATTACTGATTTCACACGTTTGCACCAACTGCAGACAACACTTATCAGAACACAAAGATGCATGTTTCTGTAAGCTGAACTTTTTGCATTAATAATGGGAGGTAAACTGAGCCAAAATTAAAACAATGAGGCAAAAAAAGTGATAAAGAAGTAAATAGAAATCATGAGAAACATAATTGGTCAAGATATGCCTACTGGAACTGACAACTTGAGCAACTGCTATATCCAAATAACAGCCACAAGAAATGAAATTTGCCCACTGATTGCCTATGACTTTGGATGAAAATCAAAGGAGGAATTTTGTACATCCTCAGAGGACCCAGCTGCCAATTCCTGGAAACAGGACTGAAGTAGAATGGATCATTGGTTTAAACTGACACTTCTGTGTTTTTAGTGAGAGAACACAGGGCCTCCTCAAAGATTGTGATGCGCAGCAAGGTGGTGACTGTTAACGGCTACTCTGAGCATTGCAATACCCAAGAGTTGATTTGTGCATGTGTGAAACCTACTTGTGTGATTCACAAGGACCACAAAGAAGGTAGTATTCTAAACCACAATGAGATGTACCCAGACAATGGAAAATTTGTGCTGGCTAATCTTTCTCACACTAGGTCAGGCAAAAGGAACTATAGAATGAACTCACACAAAGGTTTCACATCTGGCAGTTTCACATCTGGCCTAGACACAGAACTGAGAGAACAAAAGTGTGCACATGGTACTTCACATTCTCCTCACATGCAAGCATTTTCTGCACCAAGGCACATACCAACAGATGTCTTGTATGTTTGAAAGTTTGATAGCATTTTCTTACTGGTTTCCTTATTTTCTCCCCCAAAATAGACAGGAACAAATTTTTCAGTCTCTAATGATGACTGTGCATTGAGAAATCCAATAAATAAATAATAAATAAATAAATAAATAAACACACAAAAATAAAATGCAGCAGCATACATGCTTGGGATACATGAGATGGCAGGCTGCAGCCCACGCAGAACATGTTTTCAAAAGAAAATTGTTGACAAAATACAGCTTTAATGAAATTGGAATGGCTGCATTTGGGATGGGACCACAGACAATCACTGACTAAACTTTCCAAAATTAACTATACAGAAGTGCCTCTCACAGTGAAAAGTCCACCAGACAGGCATTTCATGGCACCAGGCCATCAACAGCTTAAATTTAATAAACAGTACCTTGAACTAGGCCTGAGAGTTAACCAGCAGCTGGTGCAAAGAGGAAGCAACAGAGCCACCTGCTTCCTGCCCCTTAGCCTTGGTTACCAACAGGCTTCTCTGTACTGTACTAGCTGCTGTTTCTGAACAATCCTGAAAGGTACTGAAAGAAAGTTTTTACTGTTCTCTGTCCTTGCTCTTAATGAATGCACAGGCAAATAAAATATTAGTGAAAAAAATGCATTTCTAGCCATGACCATGCTATGCATATTCAGAAACAAGTCAGCCCTCGAACTGCTGACCTGCCGGCCTTCCAGACGTCAAGTTCAATGTCTTAACCCAGGGGTGCCCAAACTACGGCCATAGTGACCAGCCCCCTGAACCACGTGACTGGCCCGTGGCCCAAAAAGGTTGGGCACTCCTGTCTTAACCACTTGAGCCAACGTAGGTCTGTCCTAAACAGTCAGAGGTAGATCTCCCTCACCTCAGCTTTGCGGATGTTCTCCCTGGTTTCATCTATCTTCTGCTCCAGTTCTGCTCGGCTTTGTTCAGACACTGCAGGAACGTGGCATTCCAATTCTTCTAGAGTCTTAAGAGAAATGTGAAAGGGGAAAAAGACAGGTTTCACTTATCAGTAACTGTCGTTCCCCGAGTATGTTGTTTGGGGATTCACACTAATGGGTTCTGCGCCTGCGCTGAATCAGAGCGGAGCTAAAAAGCTGATTGGACAAAACTTTTGAAGTTGGGACCGCCCACCATCCTCAACCGCCTCTGGCGCCATTTCGCGCTCTTCCCTCAGTTCAATACAGGAGCTGCCTGCGAAGCATAGGGCCATCTCAGGTCGGCAGCATCGAGGGGAGGTTGGGTTGGGTCGTGTGAATCCCCAAACAACATACTCGGAGAACGACAGCTACTGATAAGTGAAACCTGTCTTTCTCCTTCGTGTTGTTTGGGGATGCACACTAATAGGTGACTAGCAAGCTCACTTGCTTGGATGGTGGGCAGCCGGTGTCCTGAGATGTAGGAGAGCGTGTTGACATCAGGGATGGGCGGTCATCACCGAAGAGGATCGGAGACCAGCCGTCAGGATGAGAAGGAGCGGAGGTAGATGCAGCGGGCGCCTCCCTTGAATGGGGAGGCAGTGGTGCCAGAGCGGCCTCCATTAAAAATGCTTGGAGGCGGTATTGGCGGTTTTTAAGGGCGGCCTTAGAGAAGCCCTTGCAGACCGCACACGTCTGGAAGGGGTGATTTTCTCCCAGACAACGAAGGCACCGCACGTGTCCGTCCGAGCTTGGAAATTTCACGTTGCAGGACGGACACTGCTTAAATGCTGCGGAGGCCATCCACTGAAGTAGATGGCCTGGTAGAAAAAATTGTCCCGACCGGGAGGCCCCGACACGAGATTTTCTGAGGTAAAAGTTACCTCAAAGAGTCCTTTTTTTTTTTTAAACTGGCGGCTGAGGGAAATCCCCCAGCCGCACGAGGACCAAGGGATTGCAAGTCCCCTGGTCCGAGAAAAATTGTAGAATTTTTTTTTAGGTTTTCTGAGGCAATCTCAGACAGAAACACACACAGCTTTTTTTCCAGGCTCCTGCTCGCACAGCGGAAAAAAGAGAACTGAGGGAAGAGCGCGAAATGGCGCCAGAGGCGTTTGGGGATGGTGGGCGGTCCTAACTTCAAAACTTTTGTCCAATCAGCTTTTCAGCTCCGCTCGGATTCAGTGCAGGCGCAGAACCCATTAGTGTGCATCCCCAAACAACACGACGGAGAATATTTGTTGCATTTCAAAACAAAGCTAACGTAACTGTTCTACATTACTTCTTGCTTGCAGAAAGGATCAAAAGCCTTTCTCCAGTCCCTGGTTCAGAGATCTCTTCATAAGCAATTAACCACATATAAACCATGCCCCCACCCCCCGGTGGCACAGCAGTTAAACCAAAACTTTGCTCACAATCCAAGCTCAAGGTTGACTTGGCCTTCCATCCTTCTAAAGTTGGTAAAATGAGTACCTAATGTGTTGGGGGCAAAATACTAATTTCCTTGTGAACTGGCCAGAGAGTGCTTTATAAGAGCAATTGCTATCACTTGCTATTATTCTGATTTATACTGAATCATAAAGAGAAAGAAGGATGGAAATATCCAACTCTTTACTGCAGTGAAAACAATACACTAGATGACAAATCAGGAATACTGTAATTCCAATTCTAAATGCTAGCATATCTGCTACTATCCTGTTTGATTTACAGATCTACATTCCAACACATGTGCTTTACACTGCAGTCTTCTAAACTCATGTTTGGGTATGGCAGCAGTGCTCTTGTAAATCTTGTACCAAAAGGAGATTGTACAGCCAGTCTCTCATCTTACACCTCAAATTACTGAACAAAGCAGAGATTTATTTTGAATTTTCAAATTCTGGTGTGAAATATGACTTTCTAAGAAATTCTTTTACTTCTCACTATATAGTGTTTGGCTTTGAAAAGGGAGGGAAACCACCCAGAGCATACTTAAAATCAAAGCTGCTCAGATGATTTTTATTTATAGAACAACCAGCTATGTCTCAACCCAGCAGAAGAGAATTAAAACTTTTTTCCCTGTTGGGGAAGAAAATGGAGTAAAATGGAGTAAAATAAATGCTAAGAAAATATGTTCTGGAATCTTTCACTAAAATATAATAGCTTAGATATCTGCACTGTAAAAATTTGCTTCCCAGACAATGAAAAATGAAAATAAATATACGGTACATCTATTGTTTTGTAAGCTCTTAGAAGAGCCTAGGATAACAGTCTGCATATTCCTCCCTCTGCAACACAAATGGCTACAAATTCACTTTTAGAAAATAAGGGGTTTTTAGATTAAGGTGGACTCATTTTCTGTCTTCAACCGATGAGATATCAATCACCATTAATACAAACACATCAACAAACCAATAGAAATAGCAATTTTTGAAACCTGCTCTTCAAAACAGGGCTTTCCCAACCTTTTTTCCACCATGGACCAGTTTCATGCTAAACAATTTTTCCATGGACCAGTAAGTGAAAAGTGCACGTTTCAGTTTTGCTAAAATCTCTTTTTAAAATATCTCCTGTCTACCAGCCACAGCTTGAATATGGGCAGTGTGATAACTCACTGTGCACAGGTGGGGGGAGGAGCCTCGCTGTAGCTCAAAAACATGGAGAGGCCCAGCCACACCTCAGGCAGTGAAGTATCACACTGCACACAGGTGGGGGTGGAGCCTTGCTGTAGTTAAGCAAAATGGAGGAAGGGCCCAGCCACCTGCCTATTTGCTGTGTCTGAAGCTTGTGCTCTCGCTCCATTCATCAGACAGACATGGCGGAGTACGCTGAGAGCAGAAAGCTGCCATCTGGGCTCCCAGCACCATTCACCCCCATAGCCAGGTTTGGGACAGCCCATGGCCCAGTACCAGTCTGTGGCCTGGTGGCTTGGGACACCTGCTTTAAAAGACAGCTCCTTTCTACAGATATATCACTAACTGCTCCTGACCATACCCAATGCTTTGTGTGAGAAACAGAAGCACTGTTAGATTCCAGATGCTTCAAGATATGTAAGAGTTTGCCTGGCTTCTATCCTTCAACAAAAGTAACCAGAGGACCTATCTGTCCTCTATTTTCAACCCACCCGTTGACTGAGAATAATGTTTTTGTGCTCTCGTGCCATACGTGTGGCCCATTTTCGAGCTTCCTTGTTCAAGCTGTGTTCTTCTGTTGTTCCAGTCTCAGATTCCAGCTGACGACTCTGAAACACATATACACAAATAATGAAGAAAGTGAACAGGTAGATCGCATCAGCCCACAACATCCTTGCTACACAGTTATCAAATAAGGTTGTGGGTTTTTTTAAAACAAAGGTCAATTATAAGGCATTTGCAAAAGGACTTTTCCTGGTTCCTTGTTGGTGGAACTAAACAAAACAAAATTTCCAAACACAGGAAAAGTCCAGCTGTTTGTCTGGAAGCTCTGTGATAGAAGTGCATGAGGGCATTGGAAATCTAAAAACAGGGGAGTTTGCTTTTCACCTCTTTTCAAAAGTAAGGTAATGTATGTCTCATACCACCAAAACATGGGTGCACAGTTGGACGTGGATCTTCTTTAACACATAGAATATTCTGGCATGTTAAAGATTACTCTATTATGAGAGATATCTGAACCAGAAGAATTGAGCACAGAGCAGATAAAGTAGATCAGGCAAACAGGCAATTGTTGACAGTAATGATACTTAGAGATAACAGGCAATTTTTCACAGAAGTAATACTTGAGAAATCTAAACTATATTTTGCATTATGTTTTTCAAAAGCCCTGAGGTTTATCATAGCCATAAATTCATGAATGCAGGAAACACTAAAATCCATAGGATGTCTTAGAGACATACTTACCAAACTAGCTCATGCATTTACTCAGAAGGAATCAAAGACAGTGTTCCCCAACTCAGACCCACACTAAGTATTAGCAACTGAGAAGCACATGCAATGGCATAGCTGTGTGTGGCTCATTATGAAATGGGTCTTTCATCAATATATACTAATCACATGTACGGGCCCCTTGGGAATGGCCTTACGATGCAACAACCACATTTTGCAAATGAATGTTAAAGCCTACAGCAGGGACATTCTGGGTGGGCTATATGTTTTTTTATCTGAAAAAGTTCTCCATAAAAATCTATAAAATATGGATAGTTCAGAAAATATGGATTCTTCTGTGAAGGTATGGATCTTGTAGGTGAGGAAAATTACAAAGCAATCCTCCTTGCTATGACAGTGGCTCCTGTCTTCATTTTTTCTCCAAATATCTCTTGTGTAGGTATCTTGGTCCTGTCTGGCCAGGTTATCCTGCTATGGTAATAGAGTAGACCAGTCATGGAAATCTTGGCACTCCAGGTATTTTTGGACTTCAATTCCTAGAAGCCCAAGTCTCTGTAAACCCATTCATGTGGATTCAGAGACTTGGGCTTCTAGGAATTAAAGTCCAAGAACATGTGCAGTAAACCCATTCGTGTGGATTCACAAAAACTTAGGCTTCTGGGAATTGAAGTCCAAGAACACCTGGAGTGCCAAGGTTCGCTGTCATGGGAGTAGATCATATTGCCAGCGATTCAACACCAAGTGTCATGTGGCAATTAACTAACCTGACCACCTTGAGGAATAATGGATATGGGTGCCAAAGTCCACAGGGAAGAGTGATGGTCCCTAAGTGGATTAAATCCCACTTGAATCCCAATTGATGAAGAGCAACAGCTTCATCGATCCTGCCCTGGGGCTGAGGAGGACTTTGTGTACCAAAAGGGCTAAGGACCAGAAACTGACTCACGGAACTGGATCAGTAGAATGGGGTTTATGCTGCAATGCAGAAGGCAGAAGAAAGGCCACTGCATTATATTCTCAGGACAGTCTTCACGGCTGATCACCATGAGGATTGCCAATATTTGGTTTCAGATATGGAAGAAGAAGTTATCTTGGGCTAGCCCATGATATTTTGCCCCATAAGGAAAAGGGAAATTCTCCACCCACTTCCAATGAGATGACCACCTAAATCAGGGATTTTCAACCTGTGGCCAGTGCCACTGTTTTATGTGGCTCCCCACCGCCTCCACCACACCAGGAAGTGCTGTCTGAGAGAAAGTGGCCTGAGCCCCAGCTTTAAAAGGTTGAGAACCCCTGACATATTTTTACTTCTGGGCAACAGCTATAGGACAACATTCTACACTGGCCAACTGTCTAGCTTAGAAGATGCAGGAGAAACTACAGTACATACACATTGCTACTACACAACATCCACCCATTTCCCCCACGTGGTCCCACAGGGCTCCTTCACTTTGCCTAATGGTAGGGCCAGTCCTGGCAACTGGCATGAAATATATCCTAAGAGAAAGGGTTCATTTTTTAAACCTTTCCTTATTTCACATCTTATTGGCAAGTAGTTTTATTTAAGTCTTCCACAAGGTTAGGGGGTATGGGAAGAAGCAAATAATGTCTCCAAAAAAGCGGGCCATTATTTTTAATAATTAACATATTTGTTAATCTTTACAGCAGGGATTCTCAACCTGTGGCCACATTTCATGTGGCCCACCACTACCTCCACCACACCAAGAAGGGCCATGTGGTGGAGGAAGGGCAAAATGGTTGTCCCGCCCCTGAAGCTGTCTGAGGAAGCGTGATCCGGCCCCCAGCTTAAAAAAGGTGAGAACTCCTGCTTTACAGCATCATTAGACTATTTTTAGTAATAAACTGATTGCCTCCTATCTCCTAGTTGAATAGTCTATCATTTCATCGCTATCCAATCCATTTTAGTGATATCAATTAGATTTTGCTACAGCATTTTTAGTTCAACCAAATGCTTAAACATCCCACGGACTAAAAGGAATATTTATTTGTCTCTAGGAAAATCTTGGCAAGGCTAGCCATGATATGTCCCAGGGCAGGGACAGAAGGACCAATCCAACTATAGCTTACTAGGCAGAAGAATGTCAACAGTTCTCAAAAATGATCTTTTTTTTTTTTTTGCGTGGGCAAGTTTATTTTACAGGCTCCAGTCTTGCTATCTGGATTCCAACAGAGATATATGTTTGCCGAAAAGGTGCCAGTACTCATGACTAGATCTTAGCTCCAACTCCAAATCATTCCAAGAGGAGAAAAACAACAACCCCCCCCCCCCATCTTGGCCTGGAAGAACATGCAAGAGTCCAAACTGTGTTAATTATAGTGCTGCTTTCTTCCTCAAAACACCCAGCCTGGTTTACACTGAAAACACCATCTAAAAAAAAACCTCCCACAATCTTTCAAAGCGACTCCAGAACACTCCACCTGTAGAAAACAGAAGAACATCTCTAGGTAGCATGTCCTGACCCATTTAATGACAGGAATTCTACCCAAAAATTTGTGTTGTTTTAACAACTGGCAGATTAACTTAGAACAGTGGTGCCCAATTTAAGGCCTGGGGGCCGGTTGTGACCCCAGACGCCAATTCATCCGGCCCACGAAGCCCTCGTCGCTCCTGGAAGCGGAAGTAAAACGCACCCATACGGGCATGTTTTACTTCCGCTTCCAGGAGCGACGAGGGCTTCACGGGCCAGATGAATTGCCGTCGGGGGCAGCCCCCAGCCCTTAGTGACCGGCTTCCTGAACCACATGATTGGCCCCCGGCCCAAAAAGTTTGGGCACCCCTGACATAGAAGAATGAAAGTCAGAGAGGTCATACCACAGAAAACTGACCTCTAGTAAAGAAATGATCTCGCTTAAGAATTTCCCTAACCAGCTACACTCTTCTGTGTTAAAGTTTTTTGGTAAAAAGGAGCATTCCACTATGTCTGAAGTAGAACAAACCAGGTACAGGTCTGCCACCTTGTTTGCTGTTTCTATGAGAAAACTCACAAGGAAGTTCCATCGCTCCCCTATTCTTTTGCAGCCTAATCTGGCCATAGTCAGGAGAAATCAATGAGAATGAATACCATTTATGCCACCTTGCAATCAGTGAAGGAAAGAATGGGATATAAATGTGAAGTAACTGCTCATATACTTAGAAGACAAACTGCCAAAGCAGGACAGACAACTGGGGTTAGCCTCAGAGTCAATTTTTTCACCACAGGAGCCTACAAAGCTCACATCAGGATTTATTTTATTTTATTAAAGGACAAATTCTGCTTCTGAAATACAACTCTGGCCAGAGTCCTTAAGGTTCAAAAGTCTCTGCATACCACAGGTAAGCTGCTCTCTGCCCATCCTTGATAATAAAGAAAAGTCTAACTCATCATCAGCGTAAAAGCGAAAGGAAGCTACTAACTAAGAGGACATTGACTACATGCCGGCCACTGCGATAAACACAACAAACAAATCTCAGTCACTCCCTGGACAGAAATGACACAAAGCTTCTATCCAGAGTCCACCACTAAAGAATCAGTTTACAACCCAATAGCTGACAGGAGGAGAATATGGATGATTTATGGTTCATTTTTGCCTTATAAAAGTGGACAGTTGAATTTACTGCCCTGTGTGTGCTTTCTCATTGTCTATCTGAATTCTTCATGTCTTAGGCTTTGTCCTTGGATACTTGCTGTTATTTAAACTCTTCTAAAGACACTGTGGGATAGCACTTTCTTCCTTTAACAACATAGACACACACAAAGGGAAAACTTGCACAAAGACACACAACAATTCCTAGCTCTGTGTAAATAAGCAACCTATCATAGCAGCTGTGTTAGAATCGCCCGCTTCTCAGATGCAATGTGCTGGCATTTAAATAGCAACAGAAGAAAGCATCCCCAAAGCAGAGTAGAAAAGAAGGGAAGAGAAGTGGCTTTGAAAGACTTTGGCACAGATCTACAGAGTGCTTGATTGTCTCTAAGCCGAGTGAAGAAAGAAAGTCATTTTGTAAAGGAGGGTGCTCGCAGTGCTGTGGGTCCCAGAGAATGAAGCAACTCCTGTCCTAATAAAAATACTCTGCTTTTAAAAGGTCTATTTTTGTTCTCTCTTATCTATTCACCACCTTCCTACAAGTGCTGTGAAACCAAAGAAGAAGAAGTAGGGCTAGAAGAATGGTGCTTCCTCTGCTGTTATGTTTTCCACTGGATTCAGTCTTTCTCAAAAGGTTGGACAACAGTCTCCAGCCATTCTGGACACAGGATTGTAACCCTCAAATCAAAATTTTTATTCTTCAGGCCAGACTCTTCCATGTATTTGTCCTCTGGTTGCCTTTTATTCTTTATCCCTCTTCTCGCATGCTTAGGAAATGGTGTGTGTGGGAGTTAATCACCATGACCCATATTAAGTCAGTGGGTGAATCAGCTGTAGAACTCAATCCTCTGGCATACTTAGGAAAACAATTTGCATAACTCTATCCATTCCAAGCCTTATTTTGGTGGAAACACAGGACTGTGCCCCTCCCCATCTGACTAATCTTATGCAGTCTCCTTGCCATCATTTTTTCAGAGCTCAGTGACAACCAAACAAGTCCCAAAATACTCCACAATACCAAAACCTCTCATACGTAGAAAGAAATCATTTTGGGTAAATATAGTTAAGCAAGGCTTACAATTTAGGGTCAAACTTGATGATACATTTAGCAGAGCATTGTGAGCAGTGCTTCCGCAAGTAGCAAAATATATCTATTTGTCCTGCCTTTCCTCACTTCTATAACATGTATCCCAGTACAGTATTTTTATTTTGTGACTACTCAAGAAAGTAAACATGAGCTTATTTTGCAAGTGTGACTTCTGATGTATATTGAGGAAATTCCCTGTAACAAATGACATCTGTTAAATGCAGAAGCACTAGGAAAGCCTTCCATAACCACATGCCCTCCAGATGTTTACAATTGCAACTCTCCACATTCCTGAGCACTGGCAATGCTTGCTATGGCCATTAGGGTTTGAACATCAAATATCTCTGATCAGCATGAATCTAGAGAAAACTGATCTACCGGTAGGTACTTAACAGATCTATCATCTAATGAACTAAATGACCTAATTTTAAAGATTAAGCACAACTGTAACAAGGAAGTTGCTAACACTGAACCTTGGTATGTCAATTTCCTTAATGTGTACAAAGAAGATAAACTGACACACTGAGTATAATAAAGCTATGACAATTTCAGAGAAATTTGGACCTTACAGTATGCAGGTACAGTAATACCTCGGATAACACTAAGACTTGGTTCCACAAGTCTTGGTGTTATCCGATTTTTAGTGTTATCCGATGCATGTTAAAATCCTATGGGATGGATCGGATAACGTTAAAGCTCCACAGAGATACATTGTAACTGCACAGGCTTTAGCAGTTGTTATCCGATCCATCCCATAGGACCTTAATGTTATTCGATCCAATTCTCCTCCCCAGATTACTTAACGTTATGCGATTTTAGCATTATCTGAGGTATTACTGTACTTAACGCTTATGGTTAGGCTACAAAGAACTACTTCAAACACACTTAAGGATTTGAACATGTCTAGGTTACAAATTTTTACTTCTCAGCATCAACATACACACTGGCCAACACCCCAAGGCCATCACAAATTGTTATTAGAAATATTTTTGATTTCTTAGGTGGCTTATGAAATGATAACAAGCACTGTTCAAGAAACTACAGCCCCAAACTCTCTTCGGTGTCAATTAATCTGTATTGTTTATATTCTGGCCAATAGAATTATTAAGGAAAATCACTTTTTTTCTTCCCCAAATTGTTTTGAGATACTATATTATGCAAACGTCTTAGGCCACTACCAGCTGCTTTGGGGAAAATTCATTGACTGGTTGGGTGGGGGCATAATTCAGACACCCTAACTCCAAACTTCACCAAACTTGGAGAGGGCTGAGAGGAGAGTCAGTAGAAGACATGTTGTTTCTAAGTGGCTTGGGGGCTGAGTTATGTACTGTATTTTTTGAATCTTGGTATGATAAAGTAGAAGCTAAACTGCTTCACTGGATATACAGTATACAGTAATACCTCGGATAATGTTTACCTTGGATAACGCTAAAACCGCATGACGTTAAGTAATCTGGGGTGGATAATTGGATCGAATAATGTTAAGGTCCTATGGGATGGATCGGATAACAACCGCTAAAGCCTGTGTGGTTACAATGTATCTCTGTGGAGCTTTAATGTTATCCAATCCATCCCATAGGATTTTAACATGCATCGGATAACACTAAAAATCGGATAACACTAAGACTTATGGAACCAAGTCTTAGCGTTATCTGAGGTATTACTGTAATTAAGAGAGAAAAAATTCAGAAGCATGTGTTAAAACCTGACATCGGCACTAACCAGGTGAGTTAATAAATTAATGCAACCAGAGCAGATGAAAAAGTAACTGAGAAGGCAGGTAACTGATGAAACTATAACTTTCTCCATGATCAATTGACAAAAGCCAGATAAACAGGAGGGGATGACCGCTTTACCTGGTCGTCTTAGTTGTCCTAGTGCTTTTGTATCCACTGCCAAGCACATGAGCAACACTCAGATTAATGAAACTGCACATTTAAAATTAAGTAATACCAGAGCTTTAAAAATATAAATTGGCTATGCACCTTTGATCATCTGGGTTAGTAGATTTCCCCCCAGTCTGGAATACCATCCAGAATACTACCACCCCAGAGTTGCATCTCATCCTGCATTGGCTAAAAACATCACAAACAGAGGCATCCCAAGTGATGTCTGCAACAACACCTGGAATTAACCTGCACTGTCAATGTACAGAAGGTTATTTGATACTATGAAAACAGGGAGAAAACAGGAAAGTATCATCTCAAAAATATTGTTGAATCTCTTTGGAGCTATTATCTTGGCAATAGATTTTGTCATTTATTGCAGTTTCTCACAGGATCACATGTTAGCTAAGGAAGGGGCCTCTATTTCCAACCAGGAAATTGGAAGAGCTAGTGAATTTCCTCCTATATTTTGCCATGCTTTTGTAAATTGTGCTTATCTATGCATTACTGGGCTTAATAATTGTTTCTCTGTACACTGGAGTTTTGGTGACTCATGATTAAAGTTCGTCAGATCCCCTAGCAGCTTTGTGTTTTGATTATTAAGAACTGAGGTCTTCACATTTACTTAGTTTGCTTTTATTGATAAGTTCAGTTCTGCCATCCTTGATATATTTATGCTCCCTCTTCTAAGTCTTTGGGGTCTTGAACCTTTTCTCATTTTACAATGGGTATAAACTGAAATTCCTTTTATTTATCTACTTAAATTTATAAAATTTATAAAAATTTGGGAATAACGATCTCAGGCAAAATTGGGGAACTCAAAAGGTTAAATTATTTAAAGCAAAGAAGGATATTGAAGGGAAAATAATACAATATAATAAATTGAACTTATCATGGTTCAGCCGGGTAGCCTTAAGCAAAATGATGTTATTACCCAAATTAAATTTTTTATTTGATGTATTACCAATAAAACATAGTAATAAAGAATTGGAAGAATACCAAAAAATTATAAATAAGTTCTGCAATGGGAAGAGAAGAGCAAGAATATCTAAACAACTGTGGTACATACCTCAAAAAGAAGGGGGATTGGGAATTCCAAGCATACATAATTATTATAGAGCTTTTCAAGTAAGAAATGTTGTAAAAATTCTAATGAGGGAAGAATCGATATGGGAAAAAATTGAAAAGACAGATTTTTTGCAAGTGGGTAAAGCGATATTTTTAAGTAAAATTGATGGTAAAAAATATAAAGAAATACAGAATAAGATGATAAAAACAACTATAGAAGAATGGAATGGAGTAAGAGAGGATCTTATTCCAGGGATTTCACCAATTGTAGAACTAGAAGATTTTAATAACTTCCCAATTAAAATAGATAGGGGTATCAAGGCAATATTATTAGAAAATGGGGTTTCACTGTTAAAAGATTGGCTGAAGACTTGTAAAGATTTGAAGAAAAGAAAGGCACTTTTTCTACAATAGAAATTAAATTGGTTTCAGACTCTCCAGATAAATAATTGGAATAAGAGATTTTTATCTTATAATAGCTTAGATAGACAACTTACAACCTTTGAAGAACTCTTGGTTAAAATAAGAAAAGGAAATATGGGAATTAAAGGGATAGTTAGCAAAATATATAAGATAATGAATAAACGAGGGAAAATACAGGAAGTCTTAAAGAATATCTGGGAACAAGATTTGAACACGACAATTTTGGAAGAGAGTTGGCATAGAAAATGGAAAAAAAGAATTCTGAGAACTATGTCTGTAAGAGTAAAAGAGCATAATTTCAAGATGCTTTGGAGATGGTATCTGACCCCAATTAGATTGCATCAAATGAACAAGGAAATAAGCAATAAATGTTGGAGGTGCAAGCACTCTACTGGGACATATGTACACATGTGGTGGAATTGTAACGAGGTATCAGAATTTTGGGGTAAGGTTGAAAAAGAAATTGAAAATATAATGGATATGCGGTTAGAATTGGGACCAGATAGGGCACTACTAACAAATGTGGACAAATATAAAATGAGCAATGATGATAAAGAGCTGATGGCTGTGATGCTGTCCGCAGCAAGACAATGTATAGCAAAAAATTGGAAAGGTAATGCGTTATTGAATATACAAGATTGGTACAAGGAAATGTGGGAATTAGCTCTTAATGATAAATTGACATGGGAATTAAATGTTAAGAAAGGCATAGTTCAAGTAAATGGATTCTGGGGAATCTGGAGGAAATTTGTGGAATATGTGCTTGTTGAAAAGAAAGGAGTTAATCCTGTACCAGAACAAACTAATTTTTGGAAAATCTAAATGGATATAACCCTCCTGGACATTGTATATAGCACAAAGGTGAATCAAGCAACGAAGAATATGTGTAGTAGAGATAATAGATGTATTAGAATTTTAGATTGAAGAGTGGTGATATAAAAGTAGAAAAATGTATAATTAACAAAAAAAAATTAATACATTTTTCTAAATCAATAATAGATTTCTCTCTCCCCGGCTGTTGGTGGGTGCCCGGAGTATCTTGAAAAGTTGAGGTTGGTAAAATGAGTACCTAATATGTTGGGGGCAAAATGCTAATTAACTTGTGAATTGCTCAGAGTGTGCACTAAGTGCTATGGGGCAGGTATAGAAGTATGATTGCTTTTTTGCTTTGCTGTTTGAGTCACAAAGTCAAATTTAAAGACTGTAGTACAGGGGTTCCAAAACTTTTTATGCCGCAGGCCCTACCATGTCCCCAGACAGCTGAGCGGGTCTGACCACATCCCCTGGCAGTGGAAGCTTTTACGATAGCTGTAAATACACCCCTTCTGCATTTACAACAGGCACAGTCACATTTGCATATGCACAGGTGCATTTTATGGCTGATGTAAATGCGACCACTTCCGAGAGCAGTGAGGACAGCAGCGGGCCACATGAAATGGTACCGTGGGCCATGTCTGGCTTGCAGGCCATAGGTTGAGCACCCCTGCTGTAGTGCATGGCCTACTCCCTCAAATAACTGTAGTTCTTGGAATAGTAGCTTTGTTAGTCTGTGCAGGCACATCAGGCAAGAAACAAAACAAAATAGAAATTTAAAAAGTCAGAAACACTGTGGCACCTTGATGACTAACTAACCACAACATTTTAATGTTAGCTTTTGTGGGTCAAGTCCACTTTCTCGGACAGGTTTCTTTTTGTTTGTTTGTTTTTGTTTCCTGTCTGATATGGCTTCAATAAGCTCTCACTTTCACCATGAAAACATATTTAGTTATTTCCAACAAGAAAACACTGTGATCTAGTAATTTCATAGCTGTACATTTTGGACTACAAGTAATGCTATCATGCTCCAAACATTCCAGTCAGGTTATGAAATTGAAACCACTACAGAGGGAGAAATACTCTAATTATATTAGCTAATCACAATTAGAATGTAATTGGAACAAAGCAAAAATCTCATAGAAACATTATTATTTATTGTAGTTCAAGTCAGATTATTCAGTAATATATTTCTACAGGTGTTCATTGCATAGCTTACCCAATGGAAAAAAATCATGCATATTCCATGAAAACATGGAAAGCTACTTACTTTGAACAGCTCCAACACAAAATGAAAACAAAGTGACTAAAAATGCATAACAGTTGTAGATTTTTCTTTTCAATTTCTTTAACATGAGGTTGTTGGTGTGTTTAGACGTGTGTGTGTAATGAATTCCTGGCCTTGAAGAGCTCCCAGGAAGATTAATTTCACATGGGGAAAAAAGGTCAAAATGAATCTTCAGCAAGATGAAAGTAAAAGACATAGAAATCCTAGCTATCAGTTTCTTTAATCCAATTAAAACTTTGACCATGCACAACTAGTTTTTTAAAAAAAGTTTTAATACTATGAAAGTCAAAGTTCTGGAAAAAGATTATTGAAATGAATCCACACTACATGGACCTTCTACTAACGTGATCTATTTATACAGACTTTAAAGATTTATTAGGTAAGGTTGCTGTTGCGCAAAGGGATATCCAACTCTAGGGTTCAGTGCTCATCTCTGTTGATAGCCAAAGAGCCAGCACTGTTTGCACCTGCAGAATTTTTGTGGACTTGTGGCAGGCATGACTAGACACCAGAATGCATGGAATGCTGCTTACCTTGCACCAAAGTGGTTCCTATTTATTTACTTGCAATTGCTTGCTTTAGAATTGCTAGGTTGCCAGGACTGGGACAGAGACAGGAGCTCACTCCATCGTGCAGTACTCGGGTATCGAACTACTGACCTGCCGGCCTTACAGTCATCAAGTTCAACATCTTAACCACTTGAGCCACTGCAGTCCCTCCAAAAAGATATATTACACTGCTGTTTATAATTACAAGAAGTGGCCAACTAGGCTTAGTTGCCCCATCTCACTAATGTGGTACTGATAGTCAAGATCCTTTGCTCAGGGATGAAGGATATTATTCTACCTTCTGACATGAGATTAACAAATACATCTAAGAGGTCATATTCTCTAGCAATTATTGGGATATTAAACTACTTGTGTCAGGCAATATGCTAAACTTCTACTTTCATAGCATTTAGATTACATATTAAGATTATAGATTAAGAGTGCTTTTTGAGTATGTTGATTTTTAGACTTAAATTATGTTTCTATGACACCCTATAGCCTATATGCTGTTGCTAGTGTTCAACAGTTTTAAAAAACACACACACAATGAAACAATTAAAAATGCTAATTATACTCAAAGATGCATGTTTTCCTCCCAAGGTGTTTAATATTGTTACTATAATATAGGCCAAAATCCAATTATTTGTGCCCACCAAATTTAGCAGTGAGCTGTTCCTAGTTAAGAAGTCAGTGCTTGCATTTGGTGTCAACATATCAATCACAAGACATTGTATGTGACAACAAATGGAAACACTGTTTTCTTAATTAGAGGTAATCTGACACTGAAATTTACACCAATAAGCTTTATGCAGGTTTAAGACTTCAACTGGATTCTAGCCAATATATTTTCTTTTATTATAATACTTAAAAATAATGTTATGTTACCTGAGATGTTTTAGAGATAAGGAATGCTGACATAAAACCATCTTAATCCATACATATAATTAAGGATACAACCATTTTGCAGGAGGCTGGATGGAACTGAAAGGATTATGTCTGATACAGAACTATGGAAAGCTACTATATGTATCAGAGGATGTTTTCACATTTCACTTTTATCCAATTGCATTCTGAATTATGGGAAATTATGTGTTGTTTTGTCCTATTAACACTGGAGAGTTTGAAGTTTGAGATCTGAGTATTCGATTTTCAACATGTTATGCATTTGTTTGCCACTTGTGCATGGAAGCCGATTACAGCGTAACATCCCTCTTTTGCATGCGCGTCAGCCATACCACAACATATTAAACGGTGATAGCAGATGCTGCCATATACCTCTACTAACGTCATTCTCAGTGCACTGACAGGTGAGGGCTCAATATCCACCAGCTGAACGGCATTAAAACTCTGAATGTCAAAGGTTGCACAAGGACAAAACACACACACACATACACACACGACACAGTTAGAACTGCAATGCAAACACAGTTAGTCAAATAAGGTTAGTCAGGGAAAACTCGGTCCAATGCCTTTTATATACCCTTGGGATTTGGTATAAATAATTTGCTGGGGATGCCAGGAGATAAGAGCACCTTATCTTTTGTTGAGGAAGAAGGCAGAGAATAACATTCAAAATTCAAGGGCAAGACTATTGTTCCTAGTAAGTCTGCCAGTCTTTATCTGCCTGTCCTCAAAAAAGTAGCATTGAAGTTAAAGAGCCAAGATTTTCCTTGCTAAGCAGTTTAGCAAATAGCTTTAAAAAGAGGCTGTATTTAAAATCCACACTTAGATTGGCACTTTTTATTTCCTAAGTGCAAATGAAATAGAGAAAATAACTATTTCAGATATCTATTGAGCTACCTAACTTAAAGTTAGGATGATTGCACCCGATTAAAGCTTCTGGGACGAAAGCCCTAAGTGGAAAGGTATTTCTAGAGAAACTACTAATATTTCTTCACATTTTATTAGTCCTTAGAAGCCCTTTCCATTATGCCTTGTATTTATGAACCAATTCTCACATTAATGGGTTCAACTGCTTCAGTGGAGGTCCAAATTACAAAATGAACAAGTCTACAAGCAGGTGTTAATCACTTACAGGGCAAATATATGAGCTTGTTTGGTTACTGATAGCACTGTTCTAAAACTCTGCAGCAAAGCTCTAGATCAGCTGTAAAGCTGAACAGGATAAAGAATGGACACAGCTACCCCATGCTAATATTAGCCAAGTGTATACAAGCTCAGGTTATTCAACAGGTTTTATCTTTTGTCTGCTGCTAGTCCCTGTACATATGCTCAAACACTACCTGCAACAGAGAACTAGGAATGTGCCAACTTGCTTTGTCCTCTGGTGTATTCAACTTGTGGAAACTGCACATCAGACTTCATATTTGCTCAGACCTATATGCACAGACCCCAATACATGTTTACAAAATCTTTCTCATCTGAACAGCTCATGTTTGCGATATGTTCAAAAGGGGTTATGTGCGCTGAGTTCTGAATGTCTAAGACTGCAAGCACATAAGGAATCCAACATACACAGGTAAAATGCAGAGGCACTAATCGGTATAGACCTGATCTTCCAGCACGTTATGAATCTAAATGTCTGTGCAGGGTTAAAAACAACATACTCGGAGGCAGCATTAGGTGAAATAAAACACAGTGGATTTTAATGGGTTCTACTACACCTCTGGCTGAGCAGCTCAGTGGTTAGAGTATCTGGCTGAGGAGCCTGAGGTTAGAAATTTAATTCCCCACTGTGTTCACTTGTGAGAAAAACCAGTCTGTATAGTTATGGGGAAGCTGCACAGTCCCAGGGCACCCCCAGAGAATGGACTTGATAGCATACAATTATTTAGCATTATCACGCCTCTCTCCAGCACTCTCTGACTACACATCAACATATTACTTCTAGGAGTAGTCTGCATTTTACAATTCTTGGGAGCATGCCAGTACAGAGGTCAGCACACAGCAGCTTCTATAATGATAGATCTTGTTCTACTTGTAGAATGGCTTGACAGGACTGTGAGTCTCTACAAGCATTAAAATAATGAATAAAATTAAGATTTTAAACTATTTCTTTTGTAAAATGCCCTTACGGTATCACTGTCACAAGGCTGGAACTGGAAGGTCTGTGGTTTATGAAACACAGAGTTATCTTGTAAGAACAGTTGAAAACTGTAATCTCGCACTACCTGGAAGAGACAAAAAAATGAATGTAAAGGTATTTGTGTCTTGTTATTAAAAGCGAAAAAGAAAATAATTGTCAAGCCAACTAATTTTTTTCCAAATCACTACAAGCAGATTTACAGATAACCTGGACAGAACATTTCTTTATTTTAAATAGAAATAACACCCAGAAAATATTCAAAATATTATTGTGAGCCCAGAATCCTAAGCAGCAAACAGCTCAACTATCCAAGGCACATTTATTAAATGTACCAATTCCAAACATAAACACAATCTGTGAAGAACCCGTTTACTGGTTGATTTGAGTATACAGAGTTTCACGTGGGCCACTCCATTTGGACTGTGTGGCTTCTCTGATTAACACTGCTTTGATACACATCAGGCAAACCACAGTGCAAACTTTGTACTGAAGAAAGGAAGAGGGCATTTATCAGAGCTGGGAATGTCAATTTTAAAAAAGTAATTTCTTTTCCATTATGCTTTGTTTTTTTGGGGAAAAAACATTAACATTGGTTCTCATTAAATATGTGAGTTGCCACATTACTACTTAACAGTATCTCATTTAAAAGGTTTTTTTTAACCTTGTTAACATTTTTTGGGGGAAAATTGTCCAGCATTGTAGCTTTATTTATTTATAACATTGCAAACATTTAAAATTTAAAAGACAATGGTGGTCAAAAATCCTCTTTCCTTACCTGTAACATATAGAAGTAAAGAAAAAAAAATGCAACTCATGATTTTTTTTACTAGATTTTTAACAATGATATATTACAATGCTTTTGCAAAAGTAGCAATGTTGGTAATTCTATTACCAAATAGTAACTCATTAGAGATAGAATTAGTTCTTTAACACCTCACTTTCAAGCTTTGCATCTGACACCCAATTTTAGCATCTGGCCAAAGAGTGAAAGCTACTGAAGTTATATCAGCATGAGCAACTGGTATCTAAATGTTTTAGAAGCAGAAACAGTGGCTTGTTCATCCACATAGCTGCAAGACATGGATGAAAAGTGCAAAAAGCAGAATTAAATTTCCCCACATGTAAATTTGGGGACATGCATTTACTACTCTATTGGGCCTACTCTTTTTTAGAAGCATGATACATTAATCTATAACCTGCTAGAACTTACTCTGATCAGCAACTGAACATCTGACACTCTCTGCATGTACAGCACTATCCCCATTACCACACTAGGTAAAGATTGCCCTTGCTTAAAAGCCAGTCGTATCTGACTCTAAAGTTGCTTATCTCTGTTTATAGCCAAAGAGCCAGCACTGTCTGCATCTGTAGACATTTATGTGGACATGTGGCAAGCGTGACTAGACATCAGAGTGCACGGAACACTGTTTACTTTCCCACCAAAGTGGTACCCCTTTCTTTACCTGCAATTTCTTGCTTCCGAATGGCTAGGTTGGCAGGAGCAAGGACAGAGACGAAAGCTCACTCCATCATGCAGCACTCATGTCTTGAACTGCCGACCTTCCAGTTATCAAGTTCAGCATCTTAACCACTTGAGCCACTGCAGTCCTTTATTACTACACTACAGCCTTCAATTTACAGAAGGTCTACCAGTTCCATCAGGTAGAGCCCTTCTTCAAGGTGGTTCCTGATGGAGCTCTCTCCCCCTGAAGTCTTCCTGTTCCTCCAGTTTCTGGTCTATCCTTTCACACCTACTTTGGCACAAACTGGTACTAAGTAAGTGAAAAACTCACCCGACTTGAAGCTTCCAAAAGAAACTGGAATGTGTTTTGTACAGCTTGGCAGATCTCCAATTCAGTCCTGCTGAATGCCATTAAATAATCTTTAAGGTGATCATATACACTCCCGTCAAGCACCTGTGTTAAGGAAGAGACACAAAAACAAACAAAAGAACATGTTCACTCCACAAGGCGAGTATGAAACTTTCCCACTTTATAAGATGCATTTATTCATCTTCAGCCCCTCATAGGTCCACTTGGGGAAGCTCGTAAGTACAATCAACAACACAATAGTTAATGATCCACTCCCACTAGCTGGAACTACAGTGTGTTTCAGAAAAGATCAGACAGAAAAAGGGGAGAGACCACTGGCTCTGGCATGGCAAACATGGTTTGCTGTTCAGTTTACCCATGTTCTTTTTTGTAACTCACAGCTATACTTCTGCAACAAAAAAACACTGCTGCTGCACCCTTGGAACCTGAAGGGGAAGGAACACATAGCTTATCATAAGGTCAACTGACATGCTTGATAATCTCTTAAATAGTTTTTGTTTTAGCAATTAGCAGTATCATACAGCTTCTTGGACGGTTTAGACCTGGTACTCTGCAAAGGAATATTTCACTCCTTCGTCCTGTCCCCCATTCCCAGTCTAAACCCTTTCTTCCACAAGTTTTTTTTATCAACCCTGTAAGGGGAATGAAAGGGGCTCATACAGCATCTGTCTTTGCAAAACTAATATTTTCCAACAGCGAAGAGACATTGTCTTAGCCTTGTTGGAGGAAGAACTGGCAAAGGGGAGATGGATACCTTTTCCACCTATGCAAAAAATGTAAGAAATAATTACCAAAAAATAGCAGGTTTACACTTCTTTCATTTCACAAAGGTAAAGGTCTCCCTTGCTCAAAACCCAGTGGTATCCGACTCTAGGGTTCATTGCTCATCTCTGTTTCATAGCCGAAGAGCCAGCACTGTCTGCGTTTGCAGACGTTTTCATGGAAATGTGGCAGGCATGCCTAGACACTGGAGTGCAGGAAACGCTGTTTACCTTCTCACCGAAGTGGGTCCTATTTATCTACTGGCAATTACTTGCTTTCAAACTGCTAGGTTGGCAGGAGCTGGGACAGAGATGGGAGGTCATTCTGTTGTGCAGTACTCAGGTATCGAACTGCTAACTTGCCCCCTTCCAGTTAGCATCTAACCACTTGAGCCACTGCAGTCCTGAACCTAAAAACTGAATCTCAAGTTGAATGCAAAACAGCATTCAATACATCCCTAGATCATGCAGCTAGCATAACATTCAGGCTGACATCTAGCATCTCAGCAGGATTACTGCTTTAATTATTTAGTATTTTAAAGTACAGTAAAACCCCAGTTAACGTGTGCACCGCACAATGTTAAACCCGGATAACATCGGGGAATTGGAGGACAACTTTTGCACCACACAACGTTGTGCAATGCAAAAGTTTTCCTCAAATTTCCTTCAGAGATCTCTGCCCCAAAGCCCACAGGCCTGTGGGTTTTGGGGCAGATATCTCCAGAGGCTCCCTTGCTGTCCCCATGCAGGCTTTCATGTCGGTAGTTCTTCGTCCAACAAGGTTAGAACAATGTCTCTTCGCTGTTGCAAAAAATATTAGTTTTGCAAAGAGAGCTACACTGGCAAGAGCTTCATGACTCGAATATTAAAAACAGTATATAGAAGACGGTTTTGAAAGACGTGTAATAATTTCTTCTTTCATGTTTCGATCAAACCCTGGATCGCCAAAATGAAGCCAGTTTCTTGGGTTTGTCATTGGCCAAAATTAAGTCTTCATCAGTACATGTTTCTGGCAGTAAATGAAACAGATTCTGTATCTCTCCACATTCACACTACATGTTGTTGTCCGCCAACAGACCTCACTTGAGCATGCTGGTCTTGCAGTTAGAGACTCCAACCCTCAGCCTATTCAGGGTACCACAAGTGACAGAAGGGAGGATGAGTTCCTCAGCCTTATTCGCCTTTAATGTTATTCCTTGTCCGGTGAGCTCCTTCCTCCATCTTTTAATTTGGTTTTGCTCTTGTGTACCGTCAAGAGTGTTTGTTCTTACGTAATAACTGGAGTAGCTTTTATTGATCTAACAGTATAGATAACACTGTCCACCATCAACTGGTGCTCAAAAAGCTGTACCACCTTACTAAAGATAATTGACTAATAGAAAAGATCACTCTTCTAACTGGAAACTTAAGATTCTTTGCTGAATTTCAAGGGAAGCACAGTTGTGGAAGAATCAAAAGAACAGACCCACTCCCACAGGGTAGTATCCTGGCACCAATACTTTTTAACATTTGCACAAGTGTTCAATTGTTCCCATAAGCCAGGAGTTTCATCTATGCTGACAATCTTGTCTTGACAGTCCAGAAGGAAACTTTTGAGGCCATCAAGCACCAGCTAAACTCTGGCTCAGAAGATCAGACAGAAAGATGCTACTAAAAATAACTTACATATGAAAATGCCTGGATCAAACCAGGGTACACATCAACAAATAACATGAAAAACAGTTTTGTTCTTGTGCTACTCCAGATAACATGTTAGTGCCATATGGTATAAATCAGCACATACCAAACAAGTGGATGTAACTATTAATGGATGCCATCTCTTGCCAAAAATGCCCTTCTGTACTCTATATAGGACAAATAGGATAATATTTGCACAAAAGAATTAATGGACATAAATCAGTCATTCAGAATGGCAACATAGAGAAACCCATTTCAAACCACTTCAGTCTACCTGGACACTCTATCCAAGACTTGAAAGTCGTGATTCTGGAACAGAGAAATTACAAGGATCCAGAGAGACAGCAGAAATAAAAATGCATCCATCTGTTGGACACCCATTACAAAGATTTGAATATTAGCCAAGTGTTTCTGGGACATCATCAAATTATCTGGCCAGAATTGAACTCACAACAGTCTGGCTGCTGTACAGCAGTTTAACCACTGCACCATCAGGGCTTCTTTGAATACCAAAGAATGTCTCCCATCAGGACAAGATTCTAGTTGGATAATCTGGAAGTCACTTAAAAGACTTCAAAGTAAAATAGGAAGAGGAAAAAAATAATGAAGTAAAATGGGGCTACTTGAATACAGGAAAAAATAAAATGGAGAAATCATGGTACAGGGATTCTCAACCTGCGGCCCGCAGCACCATTTCATGTGGCCTCCCACCACCTCCACCACATCAGGAAGTGCCATGTGATGGAGAAAGGGCAAAATGGCTATCCAGCCCCCCAACCTGTCTGAGGGAGTGTGACCCAGCCCCCAGCTTAAAAAGGATGAGAACTCCTGATCTAGAAAAAGGTCACAGTAATACTTTTGATGTGTACCAGACTGGGGTGGTGGTGGTGGTGGGAAATAATGACAAAAACATTGTGATACCTTAAAGATTAACTGCTATATTTAAAAGTTAGTTTTGGGGGATCAAGACTACTACTTTAGTAGCCCATCAAAGATAGTCTGGTTATTTTAATATGTTGGAATTTAATTTATACTTTAGATATGTCCATAATTTTAAACTCTGCAACACATGACTAAAGAACAGATAAAAAATAATTACTATAAAAGACTTAAGTAAGTTTTATACTGACAACAGCAAAAAATTGAAGTTTCATACCCTGGTTTAATCATCAGTCAATATGTACACCTGTGATGGCAAACCTTGGCACTCCAGATGTTCTTGGACTTCAATTTCCAGAAGCCCAAGCCCCCATGAATCTGCATGAATGGGTTTACTGCGATTCATCTGGCCCGCGTTACACTTGTCACTCCCGGAAGAAGTAAAATGCGCCCGTACGAATGAAGGGTTAACCCAGAAGAGTCTTAACTGTACAGGTATGTTTTACTTCCACTTCCGGGAGCGACGAGGGTGGTGTGGGCCGGATGAATCGCAGTAAACCCATTCATGTGGATTCATGGGGGCTTGGGCTTCTGGGAATTGAAGTCCAAGAACATCTGGAGTGCCAAGGTTCACCATCACGGATGTAGATTATAAGAAGGAATCAGAAGAATACTGAAAGCAGAAACTGCAGCAAGAAGATTCTCAAATGTGAGCATGTATTGCTGGAGGTGACTCTGTAAGTGAAAGATGGATAGTGCTGAAAAGCAGCACACTAGAGCCTTTAGTTTGGAATACCTATTTGGGGCTGTCAATGACAGGCCATTTTGGAGACAATTATCTTAGATCTATATCATTATGTGCTGTAAACTGGAAATGACAGGACATAAAAATAACAAAATGGCCCATGCAAGATGTCAAAGGGAAAAGAAATTGATGTTATGAAGCAGATGCCTCTGGTTATGATGGTCCAAACACAAAGGGATACAGTAGGGGCATGGATATTGTAAGGATTCCTGGAGAAGGAAGTCATTGGGTCTATGAATTTAGGACTTCCCTTAGTATAGGCAGGGTAAGAATTAACGCTAGTGTTGCCAGGTGACAGTCAGAACAGTTAGAGAAACATGACACATGGGAGCTTACCTCGATGAGAATTTGCCACAACAATGGATAGGACAAAGAAGTGTGGCTGAATTTCCCATGTTCTTCTGACAACACCCCATGACTTCTACCTATGGGGGACCTTAAGGGATGTACTATACTGTAGAAAAATGGCTACATTGATGGTACTTCGGGAAGGAGTTGAAACAGTATGCACACTTTGGTCAACATTGTTCAAGCAGCAGATCACCATAATCAGAAGTATCTGGATGCTGATGCAGTGATGGGGAGCAACAGGTTCGCACCAGGTCACCCGAACTGGTAGTAACTTTTCCCAGTGTCCCAGGGAACTGGTAGTGGCTTTTTTTGGGGGGGGGGGACCACCTCGGGGGCTTACCTTTATGCCGATTCTCCCACTGCGCATGTGCACCAAGCACTTGGTGTGCATGCACGCCTACAGCACTTAGCGTGCATGTGCGGCCTCCTTGCTGGGGAGGAGGAGAAGAAGCTGTTAGCCTGAAGCTCCCTATAGCCTGCTCCCCAGGGGTAAAGAAGAAAGAGGAGGAGGAAGAGAAGCCGCGGGTCGGGTGGCGAAGAGGACTTGCGCCGCCGACCCAGCGCCCCTCCGGCCATTTCCCCTGGCCAGATGGTAAAGAAGAAAGAAGAGGAGGAAGAGAAGCTGCAGGTTGGGTGACGAAAAAGACTCGCGCCGCCGACCCAGCGCCCCTTTGGCGAGCACCAGACAGCCAGCCAAGGGTGAGGGAGGCTGGACGGCTGAGGAGGGACCTCCCCATCAACACAGGCGCTGCCAACATGAGACCACCCCAGTAGGCACCGAGTAGCTGCATGCACATGATAAGTAATTCATCTACTCTAATTTAGTTGACTTTAGATACTTTACAAAATAACTGACTCGTACAATAGTGAACTTACAGTAGAAGCTTATAGTGAACTTACAGTAGAGACTTGATATATTGGACTTCATAACAAGGATACTTAGAAACTACTGACTTATAACTTCATATAACCAACGCTAATTAGCTATTTTTAGTCTGATATTGTTTAAACTGTGATAATGTGCATGATAATACTTTGTTTTAAACTGTGATAACATGTATGATGAGAGGATACTGGCGTAGAAACCGGCAAACCAACGTCAGGAATTTTGCTAAGAGAACCCTATGGACCAAAACAAAAGGCAAAACAAATGGGGCAATTTAGATGTAATAGGATGCTTAGCACATCAGATCAGAAGAAGGGGAGAGAAAGGAAAGGGGGAGGAGAAATACAGTGTTGCAAGGAACAATACTGTATAGGGACATGGAATGTAAGATCTATGAATCAAGGAAAACTGGAAGTGGTAAAAAAGGAAATGGAAAGAATAAGCATTTATATCTTGGGAATCAGCGAGTTAAAATGGACAGGGATGGGTGAATTCAGCTCTGGAAACCATCATATCTACTACTGTGGACAAGAAAACCTCAGAAAAAACGGAGTAGCCATAAGTGTCAATAAAAGAGTGAGAAAAACAGTAATGGGATATAATCTCAAAAATGACAGAATGATGTCAGTCAGAATACAGGGCAAACCATTCAATAACACTGTAATCCAAATATACGCACCAACCACTAGTGCAGATGAAGCCACAATTGACCAGTTCTATGAGGACCTAGAACACCTCATAGAACAGACACCAAGAAATGATGTCCACATTATCATAGGAGACTGGAATGCCAAAGTAGGAAATCAAAAAGTAAATGGAATAACAGGCAAGTTTGGTCTTGGAACACAGAATGAAGCAGGCCAAAGACTGATAGAGTTCTGCCAAGATAATGCACTAGTCATAGCAAACACTCTCTTCCAGCAACACAAAATGAGACTTTACACATGGACATCACCAGATGGCCAACATCGAAACCAGATCGATTACATACTCTGCAGCCAAAGATGGAGAACCTCCATACAGTCAGCAAAAACAAGACCAGGAGCAGATTGTGGCTCAGATCACAACCTACTGATCGCAAAATTCAGACTTAGACTAAAGAAAATAGGAAAAACAATTAGGCCAGACAGATATGACCTAGACAACATTCCTAGGGAATACACAGTGGAGGTGTGGAACAGATTTAATGGCTTGGACCAGATAGACCGAGTGCCAGAAGAATTATAGACAGAGATGCAGGACATCATGCAGGAGGCAGCAAGGAAAACCATACCAAAAGAAAAGAAGCATAAGAAAGCTAAGTGGTTGTCCGATGAGGCTCTTAAAATAGCAGAGGACAGAAGGAATGCAAAATGCCAAGGAGAAAGGAAAAAATACAGTCACTTGAATACAGAATTTCAAAGAAAAGCAAGGAGAGATAAGGAAACCTACCTGAATGAACAGTGCAAAGAAATAGAGGAAAACAATATCAGGGGTAGGACTACAGATCTTTTTTAAAAAAAATTGGGGAACTCAAGGGAACATTTAAAGCAAAAATGACCATGATAAAGGACAAAGATCGCAAGGAGTTAGCAGATGCAGAAGAGATTAAGAAAAGATGGAAAGACTACACAGAGGAATTCTACAAAAAGGACCTCAACACCCCTGATAATCACAATGATGAGAACATTGAACATTGAACATCCTAGAGAGTGAAGTCAGAAAGACCCTAAAAAGCACTGCAAACAACAAAGCCAGTGGAGTAGATGGTATACAAGTTGAACTTTTCAAAGCCCTACAAGATGATGGACTCAAATTACTACATTCTATATGTCAGCAGATTTGGAAAATACAACAATGGCCATAGGATTGGAAAAAATCAGTATACGTTCCAATCCCCAAAAAGGGTAATGCGAAAGAATGTTCAAATGATCGAACAATTGCATTCATCCCTCACGCTAGCAAGGTGATGCTCAAGATAATACAGGATAGACTGCAACAGTATGTGGAGAGAGAATTACCAGAAGTGCAGGTGGGTTTCAGAAGAGGCAGGGGGACTAGAGACCACATCGCCAACATAAGATGGATCATGGAAAAAACAAAGGAATATCAGAAACAAGTCTACTTCTGTTTCACTGATTACACTAAGGCTTTTGACTGTGTGGACCACAACAAAATGTGGCAAGTAATTAAAGAGATGGGAATACCGGAACACCTTATATGCCTCAAGAGAAATCTGTACATGAATCAAGAAGCAACAGTTAGGAGAGAAAATGGAATGACAGAGTGGTTTGGAATAGGAAAAAGAGTAAGACAAGGATGCATTTTGTCACCCTGCTTATTCAACTTATACACAGAACACATAATGCGCAATGCAGGGATGGAGGAATCACAATTTGGGATCAAAATTGCTGGGAGAAACATCAACAATTTGAGATATGCAGATGATACCACTCTAATGGCAGAAAGTGAGGAGGACCTAAAAAAAGCTCCTGATTAGGTTGAAAGAAGAAAGTGCAAAAGCTGGCTTGAGACTCGATATAAAGAAAACCAAGGTAATGGCAACAGGCCCTATCAGTCCCTGGAGAATAGATGGGGAAGAAGTAGAAGCAGTGACAGATTTTACTTTCTTAGGATCAAAGCTCACTGCAGATGGTGATTGCAGCCATGAAATAAAAAGGCGACTGATTCTTGGGAGGCAAGCGATGAGAAACCTGGGGAGCATAGTCAAACAAAAACATTCGCATAGTCAAAGCAATGATATTCCCTGTGGCAATGTATGGTTGTGAGAGCTGGAACATAAGGAAAGCTGAGCGCAGAAGAATAGATGCCTTTGAGATGTGGTGTTGGAAGAGAGTTTTGAGAATCCCCTGGACAGCGAGGAGAACAAATAGGTCAATCTTAGAAGAAATCAACCCTGACTGCTCCTTAGAAGGGCAAATAATAAAGATGAAGCTAAAGTTCTTTGGACATCAAATGAGAAGAGAAGATTCACTTGAGAAAGCCTTGATGCTTGGAAAGGTCGAGGGCAAAAGAAGAAGGGGGCGGCCAAAAATGAGATGGCTAGATGGTATTGTAGGAAAATGGGCACAGAGCTGAGCAAGTTGAGGGGGATGAATGAGGACAGGAGTGCCTGGAGAACAGTGGTCCATGGGGTCGCAGAGGGTCGTAATAGACTGTGCGACTGAACAACAACAACAACTAGTCTGGCCAGGTTATCCTGTTATGGTAATACAGCAGACCATACTGCCAGTGACTCAACACTGAATGTCAGGCGGCAGTTAACTAACCTGACCACCCTGAGGACAAATGGCTTGGAGTGCTGAAGTCAACAGGTAAGTGTGGTGGGTCCCTAAATGGATTAAATCCCACTTGAATCCATTTTTATGGAAGGCAGCAGCTTCATCAATCCTGGCCTGGGTCTGAGGAGGACTTTGCATGTGAAAAGGGTTCAGGACCAGAAAGTGACTCACAGAACTGGATCAGTGGTATGAGTATCATGTTGCAATATGGAAGGCAGATGAAAGGCCACTGAATTATATTCTCAGGACAGTCTTCATGCCTGATCACCATGATGATCTCCAATACTGTATTCGGATACAGCAGAAGAAGATTAGGCAAGGTAAATCAAGAGAGCGATTTACTTTATTGTAACAGAACCCTAAAGCATGTTTACCTCTCAGGAATAAACGTTCATCTTTATAGAAGAAACGCTAAAGTATTTAGGAAGCAACAACCTTTAATAGCACCTGTTTGGGGTTTTTTGGGTTTTTTTGCTAACGCTTATTAAACTATGTCTTCTCAATAGCCCTATCTCACATGCATAATCATATTTACAACCAGTGTACCAGTTAATCTTGGCAAAGATAACAAAATTGCTAAGCTAGATGGACACTTCGTCTCAGTCCAATTTTCTTCTTGAACATCACCGGCTAGTAAATAATTTCTGTATGGCTAGACCGCTAGAGGAAGATGTAAAACCTCAACAACTATATAAACTCTCTTCTTCCTAAATCTGAAATAGTCAGAGTTTCATATTTTAAAAGGGCAAACTTCAGTACTTTTAGGAAATGAAACTAATGGCATGAAGATACCGTATATACTTGAGTATAAGCCTAGTTTTTCAGTCCTAAATATGAGGTAAAAAAAGTGGACACGGATTATACTCGGATCACTGAGTGCGATGGAAAAAGGCGGCAGCTAATAGCCTTCATCACCCACTTCTCCCATCCTGTCGTCAGTGCATCTCAATTGGCATGGAGAAAACTCCTTTCTGCTGGACCTTATTTTCATCTATCTGTTGAATATTGAATTTTCATGTACATGTTGAATATTGAAACTCACTAACAGCTGCTGCATTTGCCACCTTCCGCTTATATTCAGGTCAATTTATTTTCCTGGTTTCTCAAGTCAAAATTAGGTACCTCGGCTTATATTCGCGTTGGCATATACTCTATTATATATGGGTATGTCGGCTTTAAAAGAAGAATAAAACATCTGCCAAAATTGTATTTATTACTATTTATTACTATTTTAAACACCATAATGGGCTTTCGTGATTGTAAAGATCCACAATGCTGCAGAACAGTAGGTGAAGTACAGCAGCTTCTATGATAAAGCGCCAGAACTACAGAAGCAACGTAATTACTGGTAAATATATTATTACATATCAGGCAGGGAGGTTTAACTCTGCATAGCTCATGAGTAACAACTCCTGTTACAGACTAAAGAGTTTTTTACCACAACACATGTGAGTGAATCCTCTCTTATGCTAGGCATCTGCAAATTCAATTAATTTTCATCCAGTTCTGGATTAAGTGGAGTGCCTCACACACTCTTGGCTATGAACGTATCATTTTTCCTTTTACAACTTTGTTAATAAGGTAAAGATTGCCCTTGCTTGAAAGCCAGTTGTATCTGACTCGAGTACAGTGTTTATCTCTGTTTATAGCCAATGAGCCAGTGATGTCTGCGTCTGCAGACATTTCCATGGACATATGGCAGACATGACTAGAACCAAAGTACACAGAACACTGTTTACCTTCCCACCAAAGTGGTACCTATTTATCTACTTGTAATTTCTTGCTTGAACTGCTAGATTGGCAGAAGCTGGGACAGAGACAGGAGCTCACTCTGTCATGCAGTACCCAGGTCTCAAACTGCTGACCTGCCTACCTTTCAGGCATCAAGTTCAGTGTCCTGTGTAAAGAGGACAAAATGAGGAGGTCTCCTTCTAAGAATGTTCCTCTGTCAATGAATCTAATGATAAATGCCAGTGATGAACTGAAGTGGCTTTAAAAGAGGTTTATGTCTGAGCAAAAGTATGACCCAGAATCTCAGCTGTCTATGCTTAGTACACTCTCCTACTACAGTACTTCATAGGGGGTACATACCTTTAAAAGGGCACCAGGCAAGGTCACAAAAGAAAAGAAGAAGGCCCTATTTACATGTGTTAGAATGCATATGTATATGAAGCAACTTGCCCTTAACCATAGACTTTGTGTTGTAAGGCTTGTTAGGAGTGTACAGTAATACCTCATATAACATTAGTATCGAATAACACTAAAATCGCATAACATTAAGGAATCTGGGGGGAAGAATTGCATCAGATAACATTAAGATCCTATGGGATGCTTCAGATAACAACCGCTAAAGCCTGTGTGGTTACAATGTATCTCTATGGATCCCATAGAGGATCAGATAACACTAAAAATCATATAACACCAAGACTTGTGGAACCAGGTTTTAGTGTTATATGAGGTTTTACTGTATCTATATTTGGGGTTTCATAACAAAATAACTTTTAAAACACTGTTGAGCATTCAGCTGCATTTGTCTTTGAAATCAAGGTGAAATACACATTGGTGAAATACACATTAGTAAAAACTTTAGATCACATTGCCTGTGTTACAGTGAAGGAAACAATATAGCCGATGTAGTTGGCTAAGAATTTCCTTACACGCAGAGCAATCAAGATTAGACTTTGCCCAAAAATCCTTATTCATTCATTTTCTGAAACTGAGCCAGGGTGGGTGGGGGAGAAAAGCAGGAAATAGGCTAAACCAAAGTTCACCATTAAACAAAGTTTACAATTTAAAATTCAGAATGTGACCTCTTCCGTCCTTGCTCTCATACCATCTTGATATAAAAACACTTCCTGTTTACTAATCCCTTACTTCTCACACCCAATATTAAGTACAGTCAAACCTTGTATAAAGAACACCTCGCTTAAAGAGTAACTCACTTAAAGAGCAGAATTTTCTCTGAATGTTCGCTTCGCTTAACAAATAAAACCAACCAAAAACTCACTTAAATAAATCGGTGGTCGCAATCACCCCACAATTGGTCATTTACAAAGGGTGTTTCACTTAAAGAGCAAACTCGCTTAAAGAGCAATCCTGTGGAACACATTATGCTCTTTAAGCGAGGTACAACTGTACTTCAAAATTATGTGTAGCTAAAATAAATACATTTTGTTCTGGTTTAATTTTGCCTCCATTTTTATCTGTGGTTGCAAAAGCTTACCAGAAACTGTGCAAAATTCTAGATTTTAAGCTTCCTTGGGCAGGGATATCACCTACTGTTTATAGCACCATATATGTGGAAGATGTTATATAAATTATAATTGAAAACTGAGAAGCTGAACAAGAGTGCTACACATCATAGATGTACAGTATATTTCTCTCTCATTAGGAAGATAGTACTAAATATCTCCACATAATATTTATAGTACTGGCCAACTAAACCAACAACTGTTATTTGGTGGGTGATATCATTTAGTGCACTACTTTGTTTTGGAGGGCATTCTTTGTTTCACCTGGTTTCTTCAACATTTTTACAAAATGACTTCTCTGTTTGCAAACTGCTTTTGACTTATTTAATAATGGACAATTTGCTTTTTTTGAACATACAAACGTTCAAGAACCAAACATCTTCAAAGGATTAATGTGCCTGCATGGAAGACTAAGATGGCTGCAAACAGCTCCATACCTCCCCACCCCAGCCACATAACTAGGTGTGACAGTGACAGCTCTTCTGAACCAAGGTATAAAGCAACTAATCACTTCAGTTAACAGACCTTACAAAGAAGAAGAACAGCAACAACTAAGATGTACTTGGTTCTTTGTCTGCTAGGCCCCCATCAGCATCAGTGGCAGCTGCTGCAGCAGTCTCTTTAGCTGGTGATCAGATACCAAACCTATACTGACAGAAATATACTACAAGAAGCAGACAACTGTATTTGTGGCACCCATGTTTCAGGCCAGTTTTGGTCTTTATGCAGGCTTTCACGTCGATATATGGCTTGAGCTACTGGGTTGAGCCAGTGGAGTTGATGGCATCCAAGTTGAACTTTTCAAAGCACTACAAGATGATGGAATCAAATTATTGCACTCTATATGCCAGCAGATTTGGAAAACACAACAATGGCCACAGGATTGGAAAAGATCTGTATACGTTCCACTCCCCAAAAAGGGTAATGCCAAAGAATGTTCAAATTATCGAACAATTGCGCTCATCCCTCACGCTAGCAAGGTGATGCTCAAGATAATACAGGATAGACTGCAACAGTATGTGGAGAGAGAATTACCAGAAGTGCAGGCGGGTTTCAGAAGAGGCAGGGGGACTAGAGACCATATCGCCAACATAAGATGGATCATGGAAAAAACAAAGGAATATCAGAAACAAGTCTACTTCTGTTTCATTGATTACACTAAGGCTTTTGACTGTGTCGACCACAACAAAATGTGGCAAGTAATTAAAGAGATGGGAATTCCGGAACACCTTATAGGCCTCATGAGAAATCTGTACATGAATCAAGAAGCAACAGTTAGGACAGAAAATGGAATGACGGAGTGGTTTGGAATAGGAAAAGGAGTAAGACAAGGCTGCATTTTGTCACCCTGCTTATTCAACTTATACACAGAACACATAATGCGCAATGCAGGAATGGAGGAATCACAATTTGGGATCAAAATTGCTGGGAGAAACATCAACAACTTGAGATATGCAGATGATACCACCCTAATGGCGGAAAGTGAGGAGGACCTAAAGAAGCTCCTGATTAGGTTAAAAGAAGAGAGTGAAAAAGCTGGCTTGAGACTAAATATCAAGAAAACCAAGATCATGGCAACAGGCCCTATCAGTCCCTGGAAAATAGATGGGGAAGAAGTAGAGGCAGTGACAGATTATACTTTCCTAGGATCAAAGCTCACTGCAGATGGTGATTGCAGCCATGAAATAAAAAGGCGACTGATTCTCGGGAGGCAAGCGATGAGAAACCTGGGGAACATAGTGAAAAGTAGAGACATTAAATTGCAAACAAAGATTCGCATAGTCAGGGCAATGGTATTCCCTGTGGCAATGTATGGTTGTGAGAGCTGGACCATTAGGAAAGCGGAGCGCAGAAAAATAGACGCCTTTGAGATGTGGTGTTGGAGGAGAGTTTTGAGAGTACCCTGGACAGCGAGGAGAACAAATGGGTCAATCTTAGAAGAAATCAAGCCTGACTGCTCCTTAGAAGGTCAAATAATAAAGATGAAGCTAAAATACTTTGGACATCAAATGAGAAGAGAGGACTCACTTGAGAAAGCCTTGATGCTGGGAAGGGTGGAGGGCAAAAGAAGAAGGGGACGGCCCAAGATGAGATGGCTAGATGGTATTGTGGAGATAATGGGCACAGAGCTGAGTGAGTTGAGAGGGATGGTGGAGGACAGGAGTGCCTGGAGGACAGTGGTTCATGGGGTCGCAGAGGGTCGGAATCGACTGTGCGACTGAACAACAACAACAAAACTGGGTTTCAGTATACATGACAGTGGCTAATAGTTTAGAACTGCAACACAACATCTGGTTTGCTAACATGGGAAGTATTAATGATAGCTCAGTGATTTAAGTACACAGTACACAGGGGTACACAGAAAGAGCATCCTTGAAGATTGTGATTTTTTTTAACCACTCGGGCATACCCTAGGCAACGGCCACCTTGTTCCAGCAAATCTTTCTCACACTAGGTCAGGCAAAATGAACTACAGAATGAACTCACCAAAGGTGGCTTCATTTTGGCAGTTTTGCATCTGGCCTAGACACTGAAGAAGAAGAAGAAGTAATTTAAGTATCTGGCTGTAGAGTTCAATTCTCCAATGTGCCTCCTTGACAGAATGAATATGGTCCTTTCCAGCTGTGCTGTTCTAAGATTATTAACCTAAGATTATGAGAATGTCTCTGCCTCCTCCATCCCTTTCTGTTCAAAAGCAGGTGCGCAAAAGGGGATCGTTATAGCACTCTGTGTTGCTGGACTAGTACAACACCAGTCGCACAAATGATGCATTTCTGCATCCAACTACTGTCACTTTTGGCCTAATGTACAATTGGCATGACAAACTACATAGTGAGAAAACCCATTGGGCGATGATGAAAAAATAAATAGATAGATAAACCTCAGAAAAAAACAGCCTCCATTTTATTTCCACACCAACAGAATTGTTTCTGTTGTGAACAATGTCTATATTTAATGAAACTTCACACTCAGACATGTCTTGGAATTCCATGCCTTATGTGAAAAGAGGAGAAAGACAAAGAACACAAGCCAGACCCAGAGGAAGGTGGAGAGACTTCAAAGACGTATTACAAGAACACCTAATAACGCAGGTGGAGGCTGCTAGAAGTGCCACAACAAGAACCTTGTATCTCCCTTGACACCCGGAGGGGTAAGAGAGGAGGAGACAAATGAAATTTCCAGTATAACAGTTTCTGGACATTAATAATGAACTCAACACACCTCAGCTCTGCTGAGCTCAGCAGCAAAGTTCTGAGTAGCAGAAAATATGAGAGGCGGTCAACAATCTTTGAAGGAAGGAAGGAGAGTCAGAAAATGCTTGCAGTAAACAGCTGCATTCCATAGCAATCAGATTCCAGTCGTTACAAAGTGTTTTTGCTGATTATTTTAAGCCTCCCTGTTAGGAGGCAGAAACCTTCTGCATAATTTACCAGCTTTTATTTCATGAATTAGGGATCTTAGGAATTTCAGATTTTATTTTCAAGAAGGAACAGGTTCCTGGCCCAATGAAATGCAAGTGAAACCTTGAAGAACAGATGAGGAGATCTTGCTGGAATTGAAGATCAAGAAGTGACAATCTAAAGAATTTCCTCACTTTCTAAAAAAGAAAATATCAGTGTCTGTCCATCTTTGAATCTACTGGTTTGGATCCTGTTTTCTGGAGTAACAAAAAAAGGTTGCTCAACCTTCCACATAACAGTCCTTCGGACTATCATATTACTTCAGTCATGTTTTTTCCAGGCTAATTACACCCAACTCTCTCAACTGTCTTTCACAGGACATTATCAAATTTGATACACAGATTGCTATATGATGCTAGATATTTTATATATTATATTTTGGTGTATCCCAACCTTCCTGCCAATTCTCTTTAGCAAAACAGGAAGTAACCAAGTGTGTTTTTGTTTGTTTTCTGACATGCAAGTAAGAGGTTAATCAGAAACCAGAATGGGCTTTCTCCACACCTTTGAGATCCAAAGGAAGACATTTAAAACTAATATAAAGAATCTATTGTTACTGATAGCTGTAGGAAGCTGTATTGTTATAAAACATATACTTGAGTATAAGCCGAGGTCCCTAATTATGACCTGAAAACCCAGGAAAATAGATTGACCCAAGTATAAACCGAGGGTGGGAAATGCAACAGCTGCTAGTGAGTTTCAATAATAAAAATACAGTAATACCTTGGATAACGACTGCATTGTATAAAGCTAAAATCGGATAATGATGCAAAATTTCTAAAGAAATTTTGCATCGGATAACGATCTGTTAGCGTTATCCGATGCAGACTGTTAGTAGCAGTGCCTGGGCGTGGCACACATTGCATCATGGATAAATGATTGTGTATATCTTTAAGGACTATTCTAGAGAACGGCCAGCTGCTCAGGATCAGCAGCTAATGAAGAAGCCTCTTGTCCATAAGAAGAGGCACGCCCAAAGCCAAGAGGTCTTGCCTTAATGGAGTGGTCACCTCTGGAAGTGCTCATCGTGAAGGTAACCTTATGGGCCAGTCACTTTGTGACTTTGCCACTTCGTGGTAGTGACTTTTGTGTCAGTGGATGCAAAACAGCTTTGATAGCTGGTGTTTTGCCTTGGAGCTTGCTTCTACCAAGAATTTTCCAAAGACATGCTACAGAGGAGGAATTCGCATAGCAGCTGTTCAACTCAAGGTCTGCAAGCATCTGCAAAGAACCAACAAGGACTCAGTGATAAGCTTACTGGGTAAACAGAGAGAGCAAGCTGAAACTCTCTAAAGACTGTGAACTTCTTGTATATACAGTAATACCTCGGATAATGCTAAGACTTGGTTCCACAAGTCTTGGTGTTATCCGATCCATGTTAAAATCCTATGAGATGGATCGGATAACGTTAAAGCTCCATAGAGATACATTGTAACCGCATAGGCTTCAGCGGTTGTTATCCGATCCATCCCATAGGATCTTAATGTTATTTGATCCAATTCTCCTCCCTAATTACTTAACGTTATGTGATTTTAGTGTTATCTGAGGTAAACGTTATCCAAGGTATTACTGTATATCGTTCCTGAATGCTGAAGCTAAGCTTGTTACTTTTGTCATCACTGTAAATATTTTTCCTAGACCTCACCTCATGAGTAAAAGTTTTTCTGTTGTCTCACAAGAACTGTTTGCCTGTGTTTTTCTGGGCTCCCAAGCCACAAATCATCAACATTGCAGGCAATGGTGTGGCAGAGGCAAATCCGCTCTAAAATACTCTGTCACAGACTTTTGTAGCACCAGGGTTCTCCGTTCAGCTTCCCAGCCACCCTGCAGCTGCAGAGGCAGGGGTGGGGTGGCTGGAAAGCTGACAGGGGGCTCCCCCGTCAGCTTCTCCAACCACCCCTCAGCTGCGTGACTAGGGAAGCTGACAGGGAGTCCCCATCGGCTTCCCCTGCCACCCCACAGCTGTGGATCAGGTCCCCCAACACCCCCAGCCAGCAGGGGAGTAGAGAGCCCAAAATGGACAGGAAAAAAACATCCGTTTTTTCACCCATTTGGGGCTCTCTGACCACCCTGCCGGCTCGGGGGAGGTTGAGCCTCCTGATCCACGCAGTTTCTGGAGTTCCCACACCTCCCTGGCCAGTGCAGCAAGCCAAAATGTCGGGATTCGAATCCCGATGTTTTGGCTTGCTGCACTGGCCAGAGAGGTGGGGGAACTCCGGAAACAGCGGGATCGGGTCCCCCAACCTCCCTGGAGCCGGCAGGGGGACCAGGGAGCCCAAAATGGGTGAAAAAATGGACAATTTTTGCCCATTTCGGGCTCTCTGACCCCCCTGCCGGCTATGGGAGGGTGGGGTCGGGGGACCAAAGTTCCCAAAGTTCCCCCACCTCTCTGAAGGCTGCAGCAAGCCAAAATGTTGTCATTCTGCTTGAGAAAACACTTTTACCTTTAACCCCTGTATTTGGTTTATATAAATCATGCCTGTAAGTTTTACTCCTTGTCTGAAGTAGTGGACTTGATCCACGAAAGCTAACAATAAAAATATAGCAGTTAGTCTTTAAAGTGCTACAGTGTTTTTTATTTTGTTTTCTGATATCCCTGAACCACAGACTAACACGGCTACTATTCAAAAAACTTTCACAGGACCAGGCACTCATATATGGTCCAACTCTGAGCTATATACTCTTCCTTTTCTTTTAGAATGTTAAAGCAGAATACTGTTTGTACAGTATGTAGAAGACTGATAGGTCAACTCCAGTCATTTCCAGTAAGAATGGTAAGGAGACAATCACCAATTACAGTTGAACAGATTTGACAGATCACTTAGTTCCATGGCTAGATAACTTTAACTACCTTTTAGACAGTGATTCAAACCATTTTTTCTTGTGTGCACGCACAATTCTTTTTATTAATTAAATTATGAGACTGGTTCTTTTTTTATCTTTCTTGAAAGACTCTGCTGAACTATATGATCTATTTACAACTGTTCCACAGACACAAGAGACATTGGTCTTATTAATTAACACTGGAATCCTATGAATTGTAGCAATTTGTTGAAGTTTAAATAACCCTTTAAAGACACAGAGGAATTCACCTCACTTCTAGTGCTTCATTTTAGGCTGCTCATACTGATATGTCTACAATCAATGTGGGTAGCTTACCACAATCCTGTACCTTCCAACCAAGAGAACCATTAGCCATTATTTCTGGGGATGATGGGAATTATATTCCAACATATATGGAGGGAACAGATTAGAGGGAAGGCTAGTCTAGTTAAAAACAGTAGACTACTCTAGTTCTTAGGACCCCACCCCCACCCCCGCATAGTAAAATGTTACATATCAAAGGGCAAGCTAAACTTATGGATATTCTCCTAGTTCTGTCCATGGCGAGATAGATGTTCATCACAGAACTCATGGTCATGAATCTTTCCTTCTGCAAGTCTACCTCGCTCATCCCTACCACTGTTTCTTGCATTCCTTTGGATGGCCACCATCTCCATTACCAAGTACCCTTCCCTCAAAATGTAATGCAGTATTCCACTGTTTAGGACTAATTGGAGGCTACAACATTAGCTAAAAGTCATTGCTGGATAATTTTTTTAGCATCAAATGGCACAACACCTTCCCCATTTTAATTAAGGCCAATCTGCATCTAATTTGCAGTCAATGATTTCATGGGGCAAATATTCCATAATATCCTCAGCAGTGGGAATTTTCTAGCTTACAATCAATGAATCAATCAATCAATCAAACAAACAAACAAACATTATTACTGGCCATATAGGCATAGGCCACCAATTAGACAAATGGAATAGCACCATGCAAAAGTCTTAGATCACCACCAGCTAGTTTGGAGAAAATTCAATGAGTGATTTGGAGGGCCATACCTTAGACACCCTAACTCCAAACAGAAGAGTCCAAATTTGGTGTGTCTAGGTAGCTTAAGGGCTGACCTCACCCCCACCCAATAACTATTGAATTTCCCCAAATCAGCTAGTGTTAGGCCTAAGACTAGGCCTAAGACCTTTGCACAATACTGTATATGTTTCAGAATGATATGTAGAACAGGTGTGGACATCAGCCTCCAGATGTCACTCCTATACAATTCCCTTCAGTCTCTGACAGCACAGCTTCAGAAAAATGGAACGCGTAGCCAAAATAAATCTGGAGGGCCAAAGCTATCTATCCTTTATGTAAGACAACCAAATCAGTCAGCTCACAGCCAGCTCCAAAACTCGTTTTCTTGCCTTTATACAAGTCCAGGACAGCAAAAGCAGTATTTTGCATCCCCTAAGGAAAAGGCGTCTACAGATGATGGGCACTGATGTGGCAGCAACAATAGTGAGATGATGCCAATTTAGCTCAAGGCAACTAAAATTACACATTTCACAAAGTTTCCCAGGTTTTATTTTTAATTGCTCAGTTTGGAAATGGACTTGCTTGATGATTCATACATGTCTTTCTGATGTACGTCTGACACATGTCTAACACAATCAGCCTGCAATCAGCTTGCCCACCTACTCTGAACAGAGTGTTTTAAAAGGTCCTGCTGCCACATTTGGTTATACAAAAAAGAACAAAATTGTTTTCTGAAATTAGTACTGAAGCTGCTGTCCGGAAGGCAAAGTATTTTAGAATAAATTACCAGATGCAAAAATCCACAAGCCAGAGAGGAAAGAAAGAATGAATATACTATTGCTTAGCACTGAAAGAAAAGCAGAAGAAGAAGAAGAAGAAGAAGAAGAAGAAAGGGGGGGGAGCAACTGAAGGACTACCATAGCAAGGAGTGAAATAAAATGGAAGGTATTGTCTATACCTGGAGATTGCTCTTAAACAGTAGTGTCGCATGGATTTCAGCCGCCCAGTGCTTAAGCCAAATTTGCCGCCCCCCTGGTGGACACTGGTGCCCGCTCCTATTAGGGCTTCAGGGAATTGTAGTCCAAGAACACCCACGGCCCAAAAAGTGCCGCCCAGGGTGCACCTCCCCCGGCCTCCCCTCCCCTACGCCACTGCTCTTAAACTTTACATCCTAGCAGCTATCAGGACATATCTTGTCAATTCTGACTTATGGCAACTCTAAAAGGATTTCTGAAGTGAGAAATTTAAAATAGGTTACAAAAAACATTAGGAACCTAGACGGTTGAATAATAAAAAAAAACACTTAAAATTGTAAAGGATACAGATGAAGCAAAGTAAAAGATGAGAGAAATAGGGATGGAAGCCTGAATGTAGTTTTTCCGAAACAGTCACATATTGTAGTCATCGACTACAACTCATATCTGAGGATGCATTTCCCCCCTGAATCAGGAAAAACGTCACAGGCGTGAATTTGTTTAAGGTGGATCCCAGCTTGTCATGAATTGACCCACACACGATGATAATGGAGCCATCCCCTGCAGCATACATGAAATAAGACATGCAGGATTTAACGTCGGGACTGCAATGGACTGCCGCAGCCTTGAGGATATGGACAAGGTATGCCTTCACAGTCAGTCCACCTGGTATGGCCTCTTTTGCCTCCATGACCTTTGGGAATCAGAGTTCTTCCTCTGATCATTTTGACATTGGGCCCGATATGATGGTTTCCAGTGGCATTTCCTCCACTGAAGGGGCCATCACCCCACCTAAAGGGGCTCACCCGCCTGTAGCTGTTGGCCCTTTTAGGGAGACAGGTTAGTTAACTGCAGCCTCACACTCAGCGTTGAGTCTATGGCTGTACGGTTTACTCCATTACCATAGAGGTAATATAGAGAAGGAGAATTATTACAATAATGTGTTCAAAGAAGTAGAGAGCTCCCATCAACATATTCTATTGTATTGTATTGTTTGTAAGCCGCCCTGAGTCACTACGGCGACTGGGCGGCAATATAAATTTGATCTAATAACTAACTAACTAACTAACTAAATAAATAAATAATAAGACAGCTCTTCTAGAAAATCTGCAAAATCAAAGACAAAATCTATGGCTAGAATCCTATGATGAAGAACCTGCTACTCTAGAAAGTAAAGTTAAAGTTGCTCTGAAAGCACTGGAAGAAATAAATCATCAGGAACAGACAGAATTCCAATAGAATTGTTTCAGGCCACCGTTTCAAAATTTCCCATGCAAACAAAGCAATGATCAAGGTGGTACAACACAGGTTTTTACCTTATATAGAAAAGAGATGCCTTATGTTCAAGCTGGCTACTGGAGTGGACCAAAGAATTTCAGAAGATCAATCTATGCTTAACACACTACTTTAATGGAAGCGAAAGCATGAACTAGATTTCTAGAACAGGAAGAGGAAGCACACAGCCATTCACCTTCCAGAAGACATGAGGATGCACATTTAAATTACTCTGTTGCAAACTTATCTGACCAGTGAAAAAAAACCCAAAAGGGAATAAAAACAAGCCAGGAAACCTTTTAAATTTCAGCGCACTAGCACTGTGCCCACTGGACAGACAAATGATCTTAAAGCTGCTCTGACTGGCTTTACATACCACCTAGAGCACTCAGGGAGACTCTTCCAGCCACATTATGAAAATAAGAATATATTTTTAAATGACCTTGTTGGAAACATGGCTGCTTCTGCTGCCTCAAACCTTGGCTTGGCGTGTCCCTAATGGCATTCTGTAGCAGGGCAGATGATGTAAGCCTCAGGGACACGCCAACCCAAACGGAGGAGACAAGGATTGAGGTGGTGGTGGCTGTAGCAAGGTGTGCAGGCAGGGTGATTTGGTGCCCTGGACCAGATATGGCCCATGGGAAGTAGGTTGGGGATCCCTGGTGTACACAAATGAAAATGTGAATACAGTAGATGAGTGAAAAAAAGAAGCAAGAACAGATGGCACTGAACTGAAAAAGAAGCTGGAAACTGCTGATCTGCTATGTTGTACAATCTGTTCACTTTGCTATCATGGATACCCTTAAGACTTAAAAGGGATCTTATTTGTCAGTGAAAGTGTCAAATGAATCTCTAAGCAGCTTCATACTATTCAGATCAACACAGCTATTTTTGCTAACCTTCTATAGCACAGGAATGGCTCACACCAGGCGTGGCTTTCACTATGATTTATTAGGTTAGCAGCGTATTTATCAAAGACAACTGTAAATTACATATATAGCTAACTATAAAGACTCATCTGAAGTGCTATTTCTAGTATGGTTTAAAACTTTGAAGGCAGCTCATATTTACTGGCCCTGCTTTAATACACACTGGCAAAAATATTCAAAGCAAACTTTTTCTCGGAAAATATAATTTATAGGCTTATTTAGCTTGGGCACCTGCCAAGATCCTGTCTCATGCAAAACCTCTTCCATGGAATGTCACAGCTGATACACCACTGAAAGATCTCTTCAGTTCACTCTGGAGTGTAGAAGCAGTGTTGATATTTAATGCTTTTGCTGAACAAATTTACTCCTTTTACTTTTAACAGATTACACTGAAACATTTCTTCTCCCACTTCAGTTTCAAACAATTTATCCAAGTAAAACAGAGCTAAAATATCAGCTAACCTTAATTCCATAATGATTAACCATTATTTGCTAATGAAAAAGTTATATTAGGGTAACTTTGGAAACTGGAACAAATGTCTGCAGTCTTTATTCTTGGTCAATCTGCTCCAAACTAAAACAAGTTCAGAGGAGAGCAGCAAGGATGATCAGGTGACTAGAAACCGAGCCCTGTGAGGAAAGAACTGGGGGGGGGGGGACTGGGCATATTGAGACAGCTGTCAGATAAGTGGATTCCTGCATTGACCAGAGGGTTGGATTTGATGGCCTTACAGATCCCTTCCAACTCTGTTAGTTCTAAGATCTTTTATTCGTGTAAGACGCACCACCAACATATAACTTACAGAGCTAAAATAAACATATCTAAACCAAAATAGAATTAAAGGGGCTAGATGACATCTGCCCAATATTGGTCTACATCAACAGCATTTCCTCTTGCCAACATAATGTCCTTCTCAGTGCACGCTGAGGGGCATTGTGTGCATTGTATCCTATGGAAGATAGTTTGTACTTCTCCGCATTCACACCAGTTGTCATCTACAGGGAAACCCCACTTTCTCAGATTAGCCCTTGATCTTCCTACCCCTGCACACAGTCTATTTAAAGCTTTCCACACAGACCATGGCTGTTCTTGGCCAGGCAGTAGAGAGTCCTGTGGTTCTGCCCAGTTATCTGGTAGCTCTTTGCTTGCCTTCCATAGTTCTAAGGCAGTCTGTGGGGGCTGGTTGCTCCGGGGGGGGGGGACGCAGAAGTTTTGAGAAAACTATGTCTTGAGTTATCTCTCTGCTTTGGTTGTTGATGATCAAATAACAGGTGTGTTTCCAAAGAACTTGCTTTGACCCATTCTTGTCATCTACAGGGAAACCCCACTTTCTCAGATTAGCCCTTGATCTTCCTACCCCTGCACACAGTCTATTTAAAGCTTTCCACACAGACCATGGCTGTTCTTGGCCAGGCAGTAGAGAGTCCTGTGGTTCTGCCCAGTTATCTGGTAGCTCTTTGCTTGCCTTCCATAGTTCTAAGGCAGTCTGTGGGGGCTGGTTGCTCCAGGGGGGGGGGGGGACGCAGAAGTTTTGAGAAAACTATGTCTTGAGTTATCTCTCTGCTTTGGTTGTTGATGATCAAATAACAGGTGTGTTTCCAAAGAACTTGCTTTGACCCATTCTTTCTGAGCAGTACTTACTAGATGGAATTTTGGTGGAGGGATGCCAGCTAAGTAATGAATGTTTTGTATTGGATTTGGTTTTAAACATTCTGTGACCAATCTCGCTGTTTCGTTTAAGGCCACATCCACCTGTTTTGCATGTTTTGATCTGTACCACACTGGACTCGCATACTCTCCTACGTATCAGAAAACAAAACAAAATAAACAAAATAAAATAAAAAAACACTGTAGCACTTTAAAGACTAACTGCTACATTTTTATTGTTAGCTTTCGTGAATCAAGTCCACTTCTTCAGACAAAGAGTGAAACTTACAGGCATGGTTTTTATACACCAAATTCAGAGGGTCAAAGGGAGAAGGGCACGATGGGATGACAAAAAAATTTCTACCCCACCGTGACGTCATCACAGTGGGGTGGAGCTAACGTCATGACATCATGACGTCGTGGGGGAGGCAACGTCATGACGTTGTGGGCGGGACCAACAATAAAAAATAAATAAATAAAATAAAATAAATAAATAAAATAGAATTAAAATAAACAAACAAACACACACACACCTCAACCCACCCACCCACCCATACAACCACAACACAAAACCGTAAATAACTTAAATAAATAAACTAAATAAATAAACTAAATAAAGAAATAAAATAAAAATTAAATAAAAATACACCCACCCACACAAAACACAAATAAACCACCCACCCACCCCAAACACAAAACCCTCATTTACCCTCCTTGGAGCCGACGAGGCCCCATGGCCCGGGGCCACATGGCAAGGCACGCTGCCCCTGACTGCGGCCTCCTCCTCCTCCTCCTCTGGAGCCGCTTGTCGCCGCTGCTGTCACCGCCTGCTGCTGCCGTCGCCACCACCACCCGTTGCCACTGCCTGCTGCTACTGTCACCGCTGCCGCCTCCCGCCATTGCCGGTGCCGCCATCGCCGCCGGAACCGGAGGCGGCGGCAGCGCGCTCCACTGGGCGTCCCCAGGCCATGGGGGCTCAGCGGCGGTGGACGGCCCGGGCAGGCCTCAACCTGCCCGTGGGAGCTCGGCGCCCCCAGGGGAGGTGCCCTCCTCTGAGGGCCGCCTCCGGAGCTGCTCTGAAAAGCTGCGCAATGCGTCAGATTGAGTTTCTGTGCATGCGCACTAAATTGGAGCCATTTTGGCTCCAATTTTTTTAAAAAAAATTTCCTGCCGGTGAGGCGTCCGATCTGGACGCCTCAAAAACAGTAGTACCCCCACGGAGAACCCTCCGGAAATCTTCCTAACGGTTCTGTGGATCCGGTCAGAACCGGTATCATCCCATCACTGCTTGGATAACGTTAAGACTTGGTTCCACAAGTCTTAATGTTATCCGATTTTTAGCCTTATCCGATGCATGCATCAGATAACGTTAAAAACCTATTCAGATGCATCAGATAACGTTAACTGCATAGAGATAAGCAACAGAGGCTTCAAGGGAAAGTCAAGGGAACATGCTGGAACCTTTGTCTAAAGGGTAAATACATTACAAAAGCTTGCCAAACCAGTCTGACTAGTTTAGCTGAGCAAAAGCAGGAATCAGTTTTAAATGCTAATAGCAAGGGTGCCCAAACTTTTCAGGCCACAGGCTAGTTTAGCAGAGCAAACACAGGCAGCATTTTTTAAAACTTTGCTGTTTTAAAAGAAGTGCTCCCTCTTTTTGTTGACAATTTTTTTTTTGTTGACAAATTTTAGCTTGTTTACTGCTTTCCATAGTTTGGGCACCCCTGGCTAAGAGGGAGAGACGCAGGACCCAAAATGGATGGCAACATGCTGTAGTGCACTGACCTTCCAAGATCACCAAGACATTGGGGGGGGGGGGGCCCTCTTTCAATATGTCCTGACTCAATTTTAAAAGCTAAGAGAGGAAAAAACCAAGCCCCAAACGGATGAAATTTACAATCATGCAGAGCTGCCATATGGAGCCATGTGCACAGAAATCAGTTTTAAAAGCTAACAACAAGGGTGCCCAAACTTTTCAGGCCATGGGCCAGTCACATGGTTCATGGGTGCCCAAACTACAGCCTGTGCGCCAGATCCGGCCCTGACACCAATTCATCTGGCCCGTTCCACTCTCGCCATTCCCAGAAGCTGGGTGAGTTTTACTTCTGCTTCTGGTGTCATTGGCTGGATCCGGCCCATAGGCCATAGTTTGGGTACCCCAACTCACCCAACTTCCGCTTCTGGGATCGACGAGCATGGCGTGGGCTGGATGAACTGGCATTGGAGGCCAGATCTGGTCCACAGGGAGTAGTTTGGGCACCCATGAACCACGTGACGGGCCCATGGTTTGAAAAGTTTAGGCACCCCTGCTGTTAGTAAGGGTTTTGGTCCAGATCTGGCCTATGACACCAATTCATCTGGCCCACGTGCCTTTCCCCTGACCTTAGTTCAGCAGCAGCGATCCATCACAGGTGTGTGTGTGGATTGGGTAGATGTTCTACCCAATCCAACCCCCCAACCCCCCGATTGGCTCGGATAACGCTATAGAATTGTTATCCAGAATCGTTATCCGATGCAAGTTTTTTCCAAAAAACTTGCATCGTTATCCGATTCTAGTGTTATCCGATCCAATCGTTATCATTTTACTGTATAACATATAAACCCATAGGGGAAATGGCATTTTTTCTTCACTTGAGGCAACACAGAGGAAAAAGAATTAATTCATAAATCGGGGCATGTTCGTAACTCGAGGTATGGATTTCAGTGCAGAACCAATTTGTAAGTCGAATTATCCATAAGTAGGGGCATTCGTAAATTGAGGTTTTACTGTATGTCATTTTATTTCCATTTTTTGAAATTAAATCAGCTTGAGTCTACTTAACAAACTAAGATAAGCCACTATAGATAATATCAAAAACTTATCTATTCTAGCATTCTATTTCACACTTTTTCAAAGAGATGCCTGCGGAAAGCCTATAAGCAAGGACTTGAGGGCAGCATCAGCATCCTTATTTTTTATTTATTTATTTATTTATTTTATTTCTATACCACCCATCTGGGTGTTATCCCAATCTGGACGGTGAACAAACAGTAAGCAAATAACAATAATACCCACAACAAATAAAAACCCACCACCAACAAGTACATCACAAACTAAAGTAAAATGTAATAAAATAACTAAAATATGAGGACACTGGAACTGAACCTAACTGGCTAATTTATCGATAAGGTTAAGTTTGCTAACAACTGATATTCAGAGGGATATATAGTACATCACATTTTGGACATTGTGTACACCCAGCACAACCAGCACCGATTGACAGCTTTACTGTCCTTTCTTGAACATCTAGGCCAGTGGTGGCTAACCTTGGCACTCCAGCTGTTCTTGGACTTCAATTCACAGAAGCCCTGATCAACAAGAGTGCTGACTTGGGCTTCTAGTAACTGAAGTCCAAGAACAGCTGCCAAGGGTGCCAAGGTTAGCCATCACTGACCTGGGCTGTACTGGATTGCTGAGTGACATGGCAAAACAACACTTTCCTAAACTACAATGACGACAGCTTCGTTGACAATTACTCGCTGCCTTCCCGGATACTAAGAAGCTCAAGCTATAATGGCATTGTGTAAGGGTCACCTATCTTAATCTAGTCTTACTTGCAAGCGTTCCACATGCATTTTAGAGGGGATTGAACAGGAGCCATGAACATCCCTGCTTGAAACATGAGATGAGCATTTCTAAATCCCCAGACAGATGGCTATCCAAACTACTTTTAAAAAATGCTCTTTTAATTATTAATGCAATCTGGGGAAATGATCCAAAAATCAATTCAATATCATTTTTCTGGAAAAGTACAATGCCTCTTAAATAATTTACTACCACCTCTCCAAAATTACAGCTGAACAGAGACAGTATTGGAGATCAGTACCACTGTGATACAATTTATTTGTCATACCCATATTCTGTATAGAAATGAGTGTTCATGTGCACGCACACATATTCATTTATCTGAAAAGATTAATAACCTGATACTCAGAATGAGATTTACAATGTCTTCAAATCGGATCTAAGCTGGCATTCTCTTTTCCGTCTTGGGCTCTCAGATTATGTTTCCTGCCTTTATACATTTGAATGCAGCATATGATACAGTGCAGAGACATGGATTGTCATATAAATTAATACATTTAATCTAAACAATCTATTCAATTTATTGATAATATGCTTGCTGAAAGAATTTTCTTTGTGACTATGGGCAAAGATATTAATGCTACTAAAATACTAAATATTGGCCTACTGCAAGGCTTGGTTCTTGTAACCTGCTTTTAAAATCTATACACAGCTATCATACCCTACCAAAAGTCCAGGAAGTTTGGTTACGCAGATGACTGGTCTTTACGCACCCAGTATAAATCTTTTGAGACAACTGAAGATGTTCTTGTTACTGACTTAGACATGCTGGAGAAATATTTTTGTAAATGGAGGTTGTAGCCTAATCCAACTAAAATGTGAGAAGTTTCCATCTTTGTAATGGATCAGAAGGCAGAGAGCTTAATATAACATTTAAGGGATTATCAATTATAATGTGCATCCCGAATACCTAGGAGCTACTAGACAGAACATTTTCCTATAAAGAATATCTGATGAAGACTGCCACCAAACTGAGAAGTAGAAATAACGTTACATAAACTACTGTATTTCCCCCAAAATAGACCTAATCCCAAAATAAACCTTACCATATATTTTTCAGGATACTCATAGTACAGGCCCTACCCCCAAAATATTAATAATATTCGATACAATTAAATATAAATAAATAATATTATTATTGACATTAACACTTAAAATAAACAATATAAATGATAATTAAGTATTTTTAAATACCCAAGAGGGCGTCTTTGGACAAGTAGTAAAGGCCTATGTAAATAGATGAACTCGAGACTTATTGCCAAATGACCAATCGGAGTACAGACACAATGCATGAACGATGTGCACATTTGATAATGAACGGACGTGGCTGTGTCTAATATGAATCTTCATAATTCAATACGACATACTTAATGCACTCATGTAAAAGAAGCATTTTCTGAATTTTGGTGCCTGCAATTTTTCAACACTTTAGTGTGGACAATTATTCTTAACTGTCATCATTTTTGTTGCCACTCCTGTCTCATAAGTCTTCAATTAATAGAATTCCCCTGAAAATAAGCCCTACTGCATCTTTTGGAGCAAAAATGAACATGAGATCCGGTCTTATTTTCGGGGAAATATGATATGCGGAACCCACTGGAGCTCAGTGATGGATAAGCTGCAAGTGTCTGCACTCATACAATCCTATGAGACAAAGCACATCATTAGTTGGACAATGCAATCTGCTTCCACATACTGGCTCCCTGTTCTGAGTCATATCCCACCTCCAATGTAAGATGGAAAAATACCCCGCTTCAAGAAAGCCAGAAAATTATTGATAATCCCCAGCAGCCAATATTGTGATATAGCGTGCATGGAGTGAACTAGGATGAGATCTATACATCCAGCTAAAACACTTGTAGAAGATAATTTTAACATTCATAAATTGGAAACAGCATTGGCTATAAAATTGCGCTCCATGATGTCTGAAAATATGAGCCTTGGTAATAAAGTTGCTGGTACTTTAAGGGGGTGGGGGTGGCCCAATCCTGGACTCAGAAGACTTTATGGAAAAGCATAGTTTAAGAAACGTATTAATGGGTAGGAGAAATAATTTTTGGGAAACATAAAATGGAGAAACTATAATTTATTACTGTTGTTTTCCTGCTTTTACTTTCTGTCAATTCAACACAAAAGTTCATACACACAATCTTGTCCCCAAAGTACAGTAGCCTCCAAAGGCAAAGCAGTGACCATGGTCTACAAATCCACTTAAAACAAAGGATTTTAATTTTAGCTTACTGGCTGATCACAAACTACAATTTATGATTTCAAGCATCAAAATCTAGCTTTTATAAAATTAATTTGGCACAATCTGATATTTAAATTAACCTACTCTCTCTATTTCTTTTCAGGCTAAAGAGAGCAATGGTGTTTAGCCAGTTATAGTTTTACCAGCATGCCACTGAACAAAAGACCTCAATAACATCTCTTTACACACAGAATAAATCCAGGAAAATCCATCACACTGAATCAGTAATGCTTTGTTCTATTAATTATACTTCAGCAGATCAATAACAATTGGGCGGCGGCGGCGGGGTTACTAGTTTTTCAAACAATATTATCTGGCATTACCTTCATAATGTTCACTAAGTCTGTCTGATAGTATCGGTCTTGATGTGCATTCGCAGCTGCTAACGTGAGAAGGTAGTCATTCCTTGCATGAGTAGCTTTAGAATTACATTCTGAACGTCGTGCTTTCAACTGTATCAACATAAGAAAATCAGATTATAAAGAAGTGATGAGTAGTAATTAAGTCAGGAAAAGTTAAGAATATGAAACATGTTTTAAAGTCTAACAATTTGTTACATATTTCCAAAGGCATTTACTTTAGTCCGTTTGGTATAGCTTTTTGGACAGGCTTCTTGGATCTGTTCGTGCCACTGCCTGTGAATTGGATCCATGCCCTGCCTGGCTAGTCAAGGCATCTAAGGCTGTGTCAGGTGGTTGGGTCGAGGCAATTATAAATTCATCTCTGCAGGAGGGGTTTTTTCCAGCACCCTTAAAACATGCTTTGGTGCATCCCCTCCTGAAAAAGCCATCCCTTGACCCTACGGTACTTACCAACTACCAACTGGTATCCAACCTACCCTTTTTGGGTAAGGTCTTGGAGAAGGCAGTGGCGTGGCAGCTACAGGAAGGCCTGGATGAAGTGGATTATCTGGACCCTTTTCAGTCAGGATTCAGGCCCGGATATGGTACAGAAACTGCATTGGTCGCATTGGTGGATGATCTCTGGTGAGAACGGGACGGAGGTCATCCATCCGTCCTGGCTCTTCTTGACCTCCCAGCAGCTTTCGATACCGTCAACCACGGTATCCTTCTGGGAAGGCTCCAAGGACTGAGGATCCAGGGCACTGTGTTGGCCTGGTTTTCCTCATTTCTGAGGGGCCGGACCCAGTCGGTGTGGTTGGAGAGCAAGAAGTCCAGCCCTAGGCCCCTTCAATATGGGGTGCCTCAGGGCTCGGTACTCTTACCTCTCCTATTTAACATCTACATGAAGCCACTGGGTGAGATTATCCGTTCCCACGGGGTGAGGTATCACCAATACGCAGATGACACCCAGCTGTTTATCTCAGCCTGTGGAGATCCAATTGATGCAGTAGAAGTCCTATCCAGGTGCCTGGAGACGGTCAGGGTCTGGATGGGGGACAACAGGTTACAACTGAATCCTGGCAAGACTGAGTGGCTATGGGTAAGGGGTCCTGCGCTATCTCGGGAGCTACCATCTTTGGTTCTGGATGGGTCAGCTTTACCCCAAACTGACCTGGTGCGTAATCTGGGGGTCATCTTGGACTCATGAATACTGCTCAAAGCGCAGGTGGCAGTCGTGGCCAGGAGGGCTTTTGCATAACTTCGTGTAATACGCCAGTTACGCCTGCTCCTAGATTGGGACTCCTTGCTCATGATCACACATGCTTTGGTCACCTCCAGATTTGATTACTGTAATGTGCTCTACATAGGGCTGCCCTTGGTGACCATTCGGAGGCTGCAGCTGGTACAGAATGCAGCTGTTCGGGTAGTGATGGGTTGCGGGCATTATGCTCATGCCTCACCACTGCTTCGGGAGCTGCACTGGTTGCCAGTGCCATTTAAAGCCCTACATGGCAGTGGGCCAGGATACTTAAGAGACCGTGTCACCCCAAGAACACCTGTCCGTCCCACCAGGGTGGATCGGAGAGGCTCTCTTATCATTTCATCAGCTAGAGGCGCAACTCTCTAGCACCAGAAGGAGGGCCTTCTCTGTCCGCCCTGGCCCTTTGGAACCTCCTGCCAACTGAGTTATGCCTACAGAGCTACTGCCCTTTTGGAAGGGCCTAAAAACCTGGCTGGCAGGGCAGGTGTGGGGCTCCAGTAATACAGGGTCCCATGTTGGGTGGCTGATCTGATGGGATAGCCACCCCTCTCTCGCTCTTTTAAACTTTTTTAAACTTTTAATTCTTTGAGGGGTTTTTTTTGTAAATTTATATTTATTATTGTTGTTGCTGTTGTTGAAGTTGATTTGGTTTCTGGGTTAGTGGGGGTGTGGTGGGATTGTTTGGTTTGCACTCATTTGTGTAACTTTTTCTTTTTTGTGAGCCGCCTAGGGTTGGGTTCACCTGATTGGGGTGGGATAATAAATCTCAATAAATAAATAAATAAATAAATAAATAAATAAATAAATAAATAGCTACCAAATTAGATTGATAATTTTTCAATAAAGTCAACTGCTGTGTACTATATAATGACAACAATTTATATAATACATATCATGAGTTGAAAACACTTTGTAAACACAATTCTTGGTATGGGGAGATTTTAATTGAAATTTCATGGCTCAAGTTCTTAGCTGCATCATAGAAATGTCTAAAATATTTCATGGAAAGCCAGGGACATACTGAATAAAAGGCAACATAAATACACAGTTTGAACCGGCATCCACGAATAAGCTTCTTCAATTAGCAGAAGTGAGTATGTAGTGGATCTGTGTCCCTTCCGCAGTATGGTAGCTAAAAACCTTTTCAGGAAGATTGACAAACTCTCCACAATAAAATTTCAGTGCTACAGAGAACTGTGAGGGAAAATGGCCCAAAGTTGAGATGCTTTGAAGAGCATCACATTAGATTTAGGATTTGGATAGGAAGCCAAGTTCAAGGAGCACAATACATCTCTGTCAAACTCATTTCAGTAATAAAAGGTACTGTATGAGTTTTCTTTTGCAAATGGAAATAATATATCAGTAAGTGATGAACTACATGAAATACCGGGCAATATGGTGAAGAAGAAGAACCCCCCCCCCCCCCACAAAGCAACAGAGACAAAGACTAAAAACAGGCCAACCCAGATTTCTATGAAATTTCTTCTTTCTAAACCCAGCTCTCTCTGTTTTGTGTCCTGATCAAACCTTTGACTGCCAAAATGAAGCCACTTTCTTTGCTTTCTTGTTGCCCAAGCCCATGTCCTCATACCAATGTCTCTGCATGTTTCTGGGAGTAACTGGCAGACCAGTAAATGAGCTGGACTCTGTCTCTCTCCACATTCCTACTGTGTGTTGTTGTCTGCCAGTAGCCCCCACTTGCATTTAGGGACTCCAACTCTCAGCCTATTCAGGGTCTTCTAAGTGATGTAGGGGAGGTTCAGATACTCAGCTATATCCTCCTTTAATGATGTTCCTTACCCAGTGAGCTCCTTCCTCCATCTCCTAATTTGGTTTTGCTCTTGTGCACCCTCAAGAATGTTTGTTCTTGCTTCCGGGATCTGAACCAGTGGACTTAAGGCTCATTTCTGTTCAGAGGGTGTCAAGGGTCATTGGACTCACGACTACTGCTCGAAGAGCAGGTGGCAGTCGTGGCCAGGAGGGCTTTTGCACAACTTCGTGTAATATGCCAGTTACGACCGCTTCTAGTCACCTTCATGCTTTGGTCACCTCCAGACTTGATTATTGTAATGCACACTACATGGGGCTGCCCTTGGTGACCATTCGGAGGCTGCAACTGGTACAGAATGCGGCTGCTCAGGTCGTGATGGGGTGCACTGGTTGCCAGTATATCTCCGGGTGCAATTCAAGGTCCTAGTTATTACCTTTTAATCCCTACATGGTAGTGGGCCAGGATACTTAAGAGACCGCGTCACCCTGAGAACATCTGTCCGTCCCACTAGAGCGGACAGGAGAGGCTCTCTGGTCGTACCTTCAGCTAGAGAGGCTCATCTCTCTAGCTTGAGAAGGAGGGCCTTTTCTGTGTCCGCTCCAGCCCTATGGAACCTCCTGCCAACAGAATTACGTCTCCAGACGGAGTTGCTGCCCTTTAGGAAGGGAGTGAAGACCTGGCTGGCGGGGCATGTGTGGGGAGTGGGCCAGACGGCCAACTCGGTCGGCTGGCTCTTTTAAATATTCCACCTCTCTCCTTGGTGTTTTAAACTTGAATTTTAATTTTTATGTATGTGTTTTAATTGTTTTTAGTTGTAAAACCGCCCTTAGTCTTTGGAGGAGGGCGGGGTACAAATGAAATAAATAATAAATAATAATAATAAATAATAATATGGCTGCTGTAATGAAAACTTCTCGAGATATGCACTGTAGCACACAAAATATCTGAATCAAGAGGCAATTAAGTTTATCTCTTCAGTCATTTAAGTACTTTAAATTATCACCCTACGAACATCTGTCCATCCCACCAGAGTGGACTGGAGAGGCTTTCTGGTTGTACCATAGGCTAGATAGGCGCACCTCTCTAGCACTAGGAGGAGGGCCTTCTCTGAGTCTGCTCGGGGCCTATTGAACCTCCTGCCAATTGGGCTAAGTCTCCATTCGGAGTTGCTGCCCTTTAGGAAGGGGGTTAAGACCTGGCTGGCGGGACAGGTATGGGGTTTGGGTCAGACAGTTGTTTCAGCTTGTTGGCTCATCTGACCCCTCCCTCTCTCAATGTATGATTTTTTTAACCTTTTAACTTTCCTTAGTTTTAATATTTTAATATTAATTTTAAACTGGATTTTATATCTCTCTTTAAATCTTTGTTAGCCAGCCTGGATATTTTTGAGGAGGGAGGCATATAAATCTGATCAAAATAAATAAATAAATAAATAAATATAAATAAATAAATAAATAATCTTGCTTAATTCTCTCAGCATCCGCTGCTACTTCCCTTCTGATCTTAGGTGGAGAGATACCAACAAGAGGGTATATTTTCTCAACTGGTGTAGGTTTGAAGCCTCCTCTCACTATACACATGGCTTCATTAACAGTGATGTCAATTTGTTGTGTGTGTGTGTGTGTGTATGTGCTCCATACTTTGTGGTGTTGCACAGGTATTTCTTCTTCTGGGAAGAGGGTAACAAAGTTATTTTTTAAACCAAGACATTCCCCTCTTTTCATATTGGTGAGGTGTATGCATGTTTGAGTTCTGAAGTTAGACAAGAAAATAAGCCTGTTTCAGTTCATCTGGTTTTCTGATGCCCTCCTTTCTTGACATCTGTGACGCTTTCCCTAGATAGAAGTTACATATCCCTAAAATTTTATTATGTAACTTTTAAAAATTCTCACCTTTACGCTTGCTTTCTGTAAGCTTATTCTTGATTGAAAAAGACTGAGTTTAGACCTATAACACAAAATTACACAAGAGATCAGCAGTTATTACATTTAGAGTTGTGGTTTCCAACATAGGGCACATGACTCTTGGGGGGGGGATTTGATTTTTAAGGTGGGCAATTCAAGAATGAGTTGTTAACAGTGAATGGCCTTTTAGGCTTCCCCCACATGAATAGGAGTTTACTTTATGACAATAAGAACTATATGTCACAGGGTGGGGTGGGCACATCAGGATTTGAGAGATACTTAGGTTGGGTATCGCCAAAAAAAGTTTGGGAACCACTGATTTAGAGTTATTATCTGAAACAACTTAATGTTCATGCTTTAGAAAACAACAACAATGTTGCACTTGAGAAATTGAGTAAATTTGTAGTAACCTGGAGATGATTCTGTAGATGACCAGAGGAATGCTTGTTTACAGCTTTCGATTATATTAGTAATGGTCAAGCAAGTGCACAACACAAAGCTGTTTAAAGCAATTTACAAGTAGAGATGCTGGAACATACTTGGCCTCAATATCAGCCTTTTCACGGACAGCATGAGCCATCTGCTCTGTTTCAAAGTATTTCTTCTTGCCTTTAGCTAAATCCTTTACTGTCTCTTGTAGTTCAGTCTGGATCCTGGCCAGCTGCTCCACACACTAAATTAAGGAAGGGGGTGGGACAAGACATACAAAAGGTAAATTAATGTTTGTTTGTTTTGTAGAATTGTCATTACTAGTGTATGCAATTCAAAAGCATTCATGCTGATCATATAAATACTGGTTATTCTTATTTTGAACAAAGTAAAAACAGTTGATTTGTCTGCTGAAAGAAGGTGCTTTTAACAATAATCCTAGTCACTGCCTTTTCTAGCAAACTATTATGGGCACTGTACCTGCAACACAATATTCTTGCACTGCAATACTACAGCCAAAAAAGTTTCATGAATAAAAAACACCTGTGCACAACATCACAAATTGGCGATGGTAAGTTTCCCTTGCCAAGCCTTGCTCGATGAACCTCCTAGCAGATCAGGATAGAACATTAATCTGAGTTTTACATTTCAATTAATCCACATACCTAGGCTCACTGAAGTATTAATCTGTTGCACTTTCATTCTCACTAAACTCATTCAAGTGATGTATATCTTACTCCATATATCTAGGCAAGTTCTTCTGTGAATCTAGCATTTTAACTGTGCTGGGCTTTTTGGCTTTACGGAACCTTCACAGCATGAGGCTGCATATAAATATGGAAGCAATTCTACCTATGTAAACATACAGGCAAATAACCTGCTACCTTTTCAGAGCTACGCAGAGAAGAGCTGTTTAAAATTCCATCCATGAAGAGCTTTTACAACAGCTGAAGGCCAAGAACCACAACCTACACTGCTACTGTTACAAAGATGAAGAATTAAATCCCCATTGAAGGACACTAGCACATATCTACAGCAGGTATTTTGATGGAGGAATGTAAGTGGAATACAAAGCTTGTCAGTTCCAGACAGATTTATAGCATCCTGTTCTTAAATGGTTTCCTGTGACACTCATTTCAGTTACTGCTGTTTGAAAACGCCTTTTCAAAAACGAATTTCCCACCATGTTTAACCAAATTTATCCCAGGTGCAAGAGCTCTTGGGTTTCCCCCTTTCAAAATCTGTACATTATATTTTTCATAAAATGAATCTAGCAATAAGACAAAGTATTTTTAACAGTGGGTAAACAAAGAAATGACCAAAATGCTGAGGAAAAGATTAGTGGGTGAGGTGGGTGAATACTGCTCTGTATTTGATGTTAAAATATGGAAAGCTGCTCTCTCAGTAGGAGAGAGGATGTTCTGCAGGAAGAAGGTCCTGGTATTTCTTTAAAAGCATCTTAGGTCTAGGAAATAACTTGGTTTAAGAATCTGAAGGCAATTCTGGGGAAGACAAAACCAATATAAGGCAAGTTTGTATGCTATTTGGGGAGAAAAAGTAAACTAAATATGAAAAATTTCTGAAACCCCCGATCTGTCCGATGCAAGAAATCTAAACACACTACAGAACTAACAGCAGAAAAGCATTTGACCTGCTTTTACATACTGGTATGTGGAATGTGTTATACTGGCTGGCTAGGAATGTAACAGAATACATACAGGCTGCCCACATGTCAAATAAAAATGGCAAAAGTGCCAACTTGAAGCCTAACAAAGAATGGTTGTTTATGACCTTGATTGCAAAATGCTATTTCAATCTTTTGACACTTGGTTAAAAAGGCTACATAGCATAATACCTCAAGGACTTTTAGAAGTGGGAATCAGCAGTGCCCTATGTATTGTAGCTAAATTTAGGACAGGAGGAAAAGAAATTGCATGCTTAAGTTGGATGTCCAAGAAGACAGCAGCTGTCAAGTACTGTATTCTCTTTGCTCCTATTTTCAGAACTTAAATAACAATTTTCTTTAAATTATTTATCTCCCTTTCTCTCTCTCTCACAGTTTCTCCCTCACAAACACACCTCACCCCATCACACAGAAATGAATACACACAGTTACTTCCATTATGGTCTTGGAAATGGATGAGCTATTTTGAAATAGTGTTATCTTTAATAAAAATGCAAGCAAACAACAAACAGACGTTAACACTCCTATTGTTATATAACCAAATAACAAGCGAGCACATTCAACTTGTGTTTGGTCTTTGGATGACAATCAGCTTTTCAAAACAAATCTGAACAAAACACATATTTTAACAGTATTGGTTTCAGTTTCATAATTGGTGCAGAAGCCTGAGAACACTGCAATGAGCATTCTGTCACCTGTGCTATGTTAAGTACATGCTTTGTCTAGAGAAAGATGTTCTCCATTTGTAAACTAATTGCTGCATTGTTTAAGAAAGCACTGCATCACCCCATGCAAAAGGGCTGCCTTGGAAAGACAAGATATAGATAATAAAGTAAATAAGCAACTGCCTTCCATTGTTACAGTTTTCAAAGTGGTAGTTTGTATAACAAACTAAAACCATTTTTTTTTAATAAATAAAGAAGACAAAAATGTTGTGGTATCTTAAAGGCTAACTGATTTATTTTAATATGCACTTTTGTGGATCATGTTTCATGGTATGAGGAAGTGGACTTTATCCACAAGAGTGCACATTAAAATACAGCAGTTAGTCCTTAAAGTGCCATAACATTTTAAATTCTTTTTTGCCTTTTTCAAAATAATTTTTTTTATTCATAATATTAACAAAATTTGAAAAATACATATAAACAAAAATACAACACTAAAATTAGTAAAAATAACATGCAGCAACACATATGGGCACCCAACACCAATGGGACATAATTGTTTTATCCACGTAATCTACAGAAATTTTTTTAAAAAGTCACTTTCTTATCCTTATCCTCTGTTTCCAAAAAGTTAAATATTCATATGTTGTTTTTATCCCTTTAGTTTTAACAAAAACATACATTTCTTTAATTTTAACTCACATGGAAGTTTATCATTTATAGCTAGATTCCATAATACTTTACACCAACCCTCCAATATAAATTCTATTTAAAATTTCATATACCATCTCCATATAATTTTATAGCAATGCTCTTTTATTCTCACTGACATATCTTTAATAATCCTTTGTTTTCATATTCTTACACAGTCACCTTCCTTAATTTCTACCCTTAAATCAGCCTTGTTTTGCTTTGTTTCTCTGCTGATATACTGTATAAGCAATAATTACATTCAGGCCAGCACCCAGCTGTATATATCTGTGTTGGAAGAAGTCCCAACTATGGGACCAGAATGAGGCAACTGCCCCTCCACCACCACAAATCCATGCAGCCCACTCAGGTGTTCTCAATTTCCAATGTGGAAGGAGAGAAAATCCTCAAAACAGAGTTTTAAGGGGCATATAGTGCTGAAGGGAGGAAATAAGGAGATCATTCAGTTGTGGGCACACAGAAGCTGTATTGGGGAGACGAACAACAGCCTGTATCTACTGACAGTTTCTTCTGGCAGAGGATGCGCAAAATTGGATCCCGATCCAAGACTCTGGAATGAATCCATATAATGTAAAGAAATGATTTTAAGAAAATCCAGGCAGCTGCTTTGCAAAGTGGGAAAATGACTTGGGGAAGTGGAAGCTAGAGTGATGAACTGGTATCTTTTACACAGCTGAATATGTATTTGGTACTTGACTGTACTATACTGCCAAAGCTTAAAAATCAACCCCAAAGAAGATGACCTAACAAACAGAACTCTGTCCACTACATCATTTCTCTAACAAATGTAACATTTGCCTCCCTTAATCAGAATAGGCTGTTTTGTGTGTTAACGCACAAAGTTGCCTCTGTATTGATTTTCTGGATGGCTGCCCAGGATGCCTTTGCAGGATGTGGCTGAAACATCTCAATTTCCGCTGCTTTCTTAGATCCATGAATAATTCCTTAAACGTTTAAAAAGACACCACACCTCAAATTCCAAGCCTATGCTAGTATAATTTGGAAAGCAACCTTTAAAAATGCTTATTTTTCAAAGATTTCTTTTTTCCGTCATAGGTGTATTCAGTTTTTTTACAAAACAGATTTTCTTAGTTATTACAGGGCATATGTACACCAGCTTTAGAAGAACGAACATTAACCTGATCAACGTGAAGAAGAAAGCATCTTCTTTCATAATTTTAGAGAAATGGCAGCGGAGGGGGTGGTAATATTTCAAGGTCAGCTATCTCAGTTCCTTGCACTGCAAGGATGCAAATGATATGATTTGCATGCAGCAGGGGATGGACTAAGTGCACTAAATGCTACGGGGAGGTATGTAAGTGTAATTGTTATGGAGCTGTGCAGACGTTAGAGGGCTGCCTGACTCACCACTCCCAGAAAAAGGGATTTTAAAAGACCCTTCATGCCTAAAGCAGACCAGAGTGTGAGTGGTGTAATTACATGCTGCATTAAACTGCAAGCAGATAAATAAGGTGCCACTTCAGTGGGAAGGTAAACAGTGTTCCATGTCTAGTCATGTCTGCCGAATGTCCATGGAAATGTCTGCAGACACAGTCAGCATTGGCTCTTTGGCTGTAAACAGAGATGAGCACCGAACCCTAGAGTTGGATACTTCTCAGAATGCGGGATCACAAGCTTTTTCATAAGCAAAAAGGACAAACCAGATGCTTCAGTGAGCTTGCAGGGCAGAAAAATAGTTATCATCAATCTGCAACAGATGAGGGAAATGATTTTTCCTTATTGCTACCATAGAAGGAAGTAAACAAACAAACAAACAAACAAACAGGGATTCTTCACAATAGTCGTGGCATAAAATTGGCATTTGAATAACTGAACATTGGTTTCTCAAAATGTAAGGTACATAATAAGATATCCCAAGACAATACCTTTTTCAGCTGCTGTTCTTTAAAACACTTCACAGCCCTGGCAGGTTCAGAAATTAAATTCTTATAGTTTTCACAGATATTGAGTCTGGACTGTGCCACTTGTACTGTGCCATCAAGAAATGATTTCCACACTGGATACATGCTCCTGAAATACAGGGAAAAGTCAGAAGGCATGCTCAGTGTTTGCTAAAAGTCTGCATGAATGACATAGGTATAGATTTTATTGTTTTAAATCATTTACACAAAACTGCCATTTGGCTCAAGATGCATAATAGATTTGAAAAACATGTTCTTGCCCTAAAGAGCTTACAGTTCCATTAATGTGGCACACACTGAAGGTCTATCTAAGGTTTCTGTAAATAGAATTGGAATTGCAAAGTTAGTGCAGATGATGAGTTTTTTTAAAACCACAAAAATATTTGGCAGCTACCCAAAAGTGGCACTTTGAAATTAGAAAATAAAATGAAGATTATTTCTATCCAAATTCAATTTATAGCAAGCCTACAAAATTATGTCTCCATTTAAAACTTTGACAATGAACGACATTTCCCCACAACTTATCAGCCCATATTCACACATCCAATGCTGAGCTTGTAACTCTGGTAAGTCAAGTGAGTAGATCTGTCCATTTTGCTATTTATAATATTTCTCTTTCTTCAAATACAAGTACTGTACAATCTGGCCAGCTTCCACATCAGTTTGTGATTTTTTATAAATCTAAATACAATTGCTTAAGCATTTCATGGAAATAGGGATTCATATGAAAAATTATTTATATTCCAGACCGGAGACCAAAAATATAAATTATTTAAATAAATAAATGAGCAAGAACCTACCACTGTTTTATTTAGGTATAAATTAGTCAGTCAGGTTGATTCCCTATGCCCTATTTTATTTTATTTTGAGACGTATTTGTCGGTTGTCTGTTTTGATTTGTTGTGTGTTCTGTTGCGTTATTTGATATCTGCTTGTACACCACCCAGAGTGGGATACCACCCAAGTGGACAGTATAGAAACATAATAAATAAAATACATTTATTCCATTACGCTTACATTGGTGTAAATTGATATGGTATTGGCCTATATTTACATCGTAATGATTTATACCATTCAGAACATCTTATAGTTTCATCTAGCCAGGGTTCTTAAGCAGCGACACCATTTGGGTCATGTAGTGCTGCACAACATAAATGACCATATTTAGACCAGCAACCTTTATTAATTTAATATTGTATTTATCTATTTAATGCTGTGGTTAGGTTATTTTTTATGGTAAAGCTCTTTATCAAAGTTCCCTTCATAGTCACCATTCACAAGGAGAAGGAATAAAGACATTCTCTTTATTTTCTTATCTATACCAATCTAATATCCCCTCAAAACATAACGAGATCATTATTAATCGATGTCTATATTTATTTACATTTATTGCAAAAATTCACATTAAAAAAAGAAGACATATGCATTTAGTACCACAGTACTGTACATGTAACAATTTACTCTTGTTCTTCACACCTAATTTTGTAGCAAGTGTTAAAGTGTCATACTTCACATGTATCATGAGCCAGGGGAAGACATAGAACACCCACATTCACACAGGGAGTGGCACAAAATGTATAGACATTTTAAGAGACTGAATTTTTTGGAATAGTTGCCGTGTCAGTCTGTGTTTCAAATAGGGGTATATCAGAGAATAAACAAAACAAAAATGCTATAGCACTTTGAAGACTAACTGTTATAATGTTAGCTTTCGTGGATCAAGTCCACTTAGTCAGAGATGTTATCTATGTCTCACTTTTCAAAGCTGAATTGAATTACGGTAGCAATGTGTATGATTTTTGCTCAAAAGAATGAATGCTACCGTCACCATGCAACTTTGGTAAATGTTGCTCACCATAATCAGAAGTATCTGGATGCTGATGGTAATCACTTTGAGTACTTCTTTAAATTGCAGAAGTCACATGTGACTTGTATTTAGAGATGTAACAGTGGAGAAAACCCTTGGAAAAATTGGGTTTTCTCCCCTGGAAAGTAGGGAAGGGAAAATTGACTGGGGAAAAACCAGGAAAATTGGGGAGAAATGCAATCGATGCTTCTACAGTTCATGGGCGTGAGTTATTTTGAAAGAAAATCCTTTAGCAGGCTGGGAGCATACAATTCCACATGGCACAGAGCGCTGTAAACTTGCAGAAGTCATGTGCTAGAGATGTAAACCTTCTGGGAATTTGGAAAGGAGGGAAGTTTGCACAAGTAAGCAAGTTTGCACAAGTAAAGTAAATGTCCAATTTCTTCTGAATTATTTGTTACAAATTCCATTGCCCTGGAGACCCCATCATTTGATAAGTGTTTTCCTTGGAAACATGGGGCAACTAGATTTGTAGTAAAATGAATATCTCCACAACAAAAGTTCTTTCTTTCCCTTAGTATTTCCAAAAATCTCTGCTCCTCATTCTTTAGTCTGGGTGTTTTTACTAACAGTCCTTCAGGTCCTGTTATTTTTCTTGTTATTTCAGAAAACATTTCAGGTACCTGAGACAAATGTGCGTTATCAGATTCTATTCTTGCTATAGCAGTAGTTACAGATTTCAGAAGAACAGCTGTAGATTCTACACGAGCCCAGAATACAGTAAAACCTCTGTCTATGACAGAGGTCTGTTCCAACAGAGGTCTGTTTCCAACAGAAAACGCACACCTCCCTAAGGCGTGCACCTGGGGGAGGTGCGCATTTTTGGCTGCAGCGCTGCCTAGGGAGTTCAGAGGAAGATAGAAACTGAGTGGATAAGGTCCCCAGACTCTCCCGGTCCGGCAGGGGCAGTGGACAGTCCAGAAACCGTGGCAGAAACAATGCTGCAGCCGCTGATGATAATACCTCTGCAGCGGTAAGCACTGCATTGCAGAGGGGCGGGCACCATTCTGAACTCTAAAATGGTGGTGGCCACCATTTTAGAGTTCAAAATCATGTGATTTTGGGTTGTAAATCAAAAACCAGTTATTCCTCCCCATCTGGTAGCAGATGGCAGTTTGAGTGTTCTTGCAGAATTCTTCCAAGACCCTTTTCTCCCTTTGAATGTTCATGAATGTTTGTTGAACGATGTGATGTTTCTAAACAAATTTGATAATTTTCTTGGCATCTGACTGAAGATCTTCCATTGCCTTTAACTTCATTATGTCATGAAATAGCAAATTTAAACCATGTGCTGCACAACCAAATGTTTTCACTTGTGGAAGTTTTTCATGAATGATGTTCCATGCACGTTTCATGGCTGCTAACAGTATGTTTTAGTTTCTTATATATGAAACATTCATTTTATTACATATTAATATTTACCAAATACGCATTTCTTGTCCTATTTATACATATGAAAAAATAAAAAAATATTATGTAACTTGCAGAAATAACAAAGAAATAGTACTTTCCCAATTTTCCCCAATTTTCTGGGTTTCCCCCAAAAATTTCCAGGTTTTTCTCCTCCTTTCAAAATTCCCGGGAATTTCACATCGCTACTTGCATTCCTCTTTTATTATCATATATATTGAGCCTTACGGTGTTAATATAAAGTAAAACAGTGTGTGTTTGTGTGTGCAAAGACCTGACAATATATTGTGAATTATGAACCACAAACCACTTCAGTAGAGCTGTACAAGGATACAGTCAAAAAAGTATTAAAAATGAGCATATTTGTTAGTTACCTAACATCATTTCGCTCGTCAGCTTTTATGCCAGGCCACTCTTTCTTCAAGTACTGACTAGCCAATTTCTGAATTCCCTGTTTAAAAGACAAAAAGAGTGTTAGTTTTAGATGAATATTTATTGTTAAGTTTCCCCAAAGATTCTTATTACAAAATCTTCAAAGCAGTCTTCCAGGACACATGTGGAAGATTCCTACCTCTAGTACTTTGAATGAAACACCCAAGTGTCCAGCAAGTCAAGAATTGCCAAGTGTATATCCAAACCACAGCATTAAATCAATGTGTACAACCTCCTATTTCCTACACACACAAAAAACAACTGATTCACTTCTAGGAAGAGTACACTAAGGCATTTATAACCATACCAGCTGAACCCAAAATTGCCAGATCTTTTGTTGTGGATTGGATGCCTTACAATTGTTAATCTCCTAATTGGAAAAATACTATTATTTGATGATTACCTGGGAAGGTTCTTTTTCAGTTAATGATATAATACTTTCACATAGTCATTAACAAAGGTTGAGGAAGAAGAGTGATCAAGAGCCATAAGAGCCATGGAAAGATCAATGCTAAAGATATCCCTTCATGACCACATCCCCAATGGCCAGATAAGAAAACAAAGCGGAATCAAAGAAGCTGTTGATTAATATCACAAATGGAAACTGCACTGGGCTGGACACATCTCTCAAATGACAGATGGGCACTGAACAGCAGCAGTCACCGAGTGGTATCCCAAAGGAGTAAAAATATCCTTGGTAGCTCCACCCGCCAAAAATAAATAAATAAATAAAAGATGGGAAGACTCAATAGTGAAAAGTTCCAGTCAAACTTGGAGAAGAAGAGCACAGCAGCGAAACAAATGGAAAATAAACTGCAATCAAGAACCTATTCTTTGATAGTCTGGTCAATCAAGAAACATTCACTTGTACCCACAGCCATTAGTTGTCCCTACTTCCACTGGTATCTGAAATACTCATCCTCTATAGCTGGTGCTACCAGAAACATCCTACCATTACTGGCTCATTATTTTTCTATATGCATCATTTGTGCAAAATGAGCTCAAGACCAAAAACAAAACAGAAGGTCTTGCAAAAGCTTGTCTCTTCTTGCTTGGTTGATAAATCTGCCATGGATCCTTACCAAGTTAAAGGGCTCAGAACTTGTTTTGGGATATTTTATATTGGAAGTCAGAAATGTCAGCAAAAGTAGCTCTTTTTCAGTTAAAGGACAGTGGGTTTGTATTCATAACTGCTATAAAATATAAAGATCTCCTTGTTCTGCTCTCAAGGACACTTGCTGATTTTCCTCCTTAAAGGTCCCTTAGACAGAGACCATCATTGTTTTATTCCAATTGGGAAATCTACCAATAGTTTAACCTTTGGCACAATTTCACTGAACGTAAGGCTTAGGAGTGTGCTCAGTATTTGCTCACGGGTCAACTTGGCAGTCTTTTAATTCAAACAGTGTAATATTTAAATGCAGGCAAAATCCCATTACTGATATGATTGTGTATGTACGTATACTGTACATTATTTCATTTGGGTACTGAATAAAACAACCAACAAGTGCAAAAGTAGACTATGAAAGATATATTATGTTTTCAAGAAATTTTGGGGGGGTACACAAAAAGAGCCTCCTCAAAGTCTGTGGTATTTTTGAACTAAAATTGGGCATACCCTGGTAACTACCACCTTGTGCCAGCTAATCTTTCTCACACTTTTGTTTGTGGTTCAGTCACATAGTTGAGTCTGACGCTTTGCAACCCCATGGACCATCACATGCCAGGCACCACTATCCTCCACCAGCCTCTTCAACCCACCCAGCTCTGTGCCCATTGCATCAACAATACCATCTAGCCATCTCATTCTCTGCTGCCCCCTTCTTCTTTTGCCCTTGACCTTCCCCAGCACCAAGGGCTTCTCAAGTGAGTCCTCATTCTCATTTGATGTCCAAAGTACTTCATCTTCATCTTCAATATTTGACCTTCCAAAGAGCAGTCAGGGTTGATTTCTTTTTAGACTGACCTACAGTAATACCTCATATAACATTAGTATCGAATAACACTAAAATCGCATAACATCAAGGAATCTGGGGGGAAGAATTGCATCAGATAACATTAAGATCCTATGGGATGCTTCAGATAACAACCGCGAAAGCCTGTGTGGTTACAATGTATCTCTATGGATCCCATAGAGGATCAGATAACACTAAAAATCATATAACACTAAGACTTGTGGAACCAGGTTTTAGTGTTATATGAGGTTTTACTGTATTTGTTCTCCTTGCTGTCCAGGGTATAGTACTCTAAAAATTAACTCACCAAAGGTGGCTTCATTTTGGCAGTTTCATGTCTGGCCTAGACATGGAAGAAGAAATGCTCTTAAAAAGTCCAGGAACTACTATACAGAGCTAAAAAGAACTTGTCTGACTAAACTGTTGCTACGTATGACAGTATAAGTTCAGGGGTGTGCTGGGCACCTTGGGAGGGTAGTGAATAGGAAGTGATGGGGTGCCCAGAAGTGTAGCATGCCTTAACGGGGCCCCGTATAAAAATTTGTTTGGGGGGCCCTTGTGAAATAAAAAAAATTAGGAAGTTTTTATTAATTTTTGCTGTAGGGGGCCCCCGTGGCCCGGGGGCCCCGTATAATTGATACGGCAGATACGGCGGTAGCTACGCCCCTGGGGGTGCCTATGGGGGGCTGGGGATGGGGTGGAGTAATCCCATACATTCCTGTTACCTCTGCCTGCCTCTGGGTGAGCGCCAGTCCCTGGGGCGCACTGGGATGAGTCCCTGTATCCCTGTGGGCCAGCACACCATTGTATAAGTTGCCCTGTATGCAGATGCCCAGATCTATTGATGTATGTCCTCCCTGTAAGAGGCACAAAGCAGACAAGAACTGAGTCAAGAAGACATGAGGGTTTTGCTAATTCCTGGATAAAAAAAAGCAAACCATTTTCAAGCTAGTTCAACTCTTCTCCAACGAATCATCCAAAATTCAATTTCAAGTAAGTTCTTCCTCTACATTTTAAAAATGGGGCATGCTTCCAAACATCCTCACCTAACAATAGTGTGAAACAATCTACTCACAAATGGAGCAAACATTTCCAAGGACAAGAATTCATCCTTTAATAGGGCCTATCCTTTTGCCTTACATATTCCACAACATACACACTTTTTCCCTCTCATCTGCAACTTAGTGCACACTAACACCTGTCGTTCATTCTGCTTTTCTATATGACAGGACACATAATTCCCATCAGCCACACATGGTAACTCCAGGTGATCTTTGGTGGCATTCTCTTGAACAACACTGCAGGGATTCATACTTCCAATCCCTGCATCCACAGCCAAGGGCTTTAATCAACTCAGCTACACCAGGTCTATACTACATAACATTTACCCGTATATACTCGAGTATAAGACGACCAGAATATAAGCCGAGGTACCAAATTTTTACCTGAGAAACTAGGGAAATAGATTGACCCGAGGGTGGAAAATGCAGGAGCCGCTAGTGGGTTTCCATAATCATTTCTTCATGAAAATAAAGTTAAGTTAATTGAGACATCAGCTTCTAGAATGTCTACGGCAATGTGCAGGTACGGTATAGTTTTTTACTGAATTTGAATTAGCACCACCCAACCGATGGGGGCACTGCAGGGTAAAGTGGTATGTGGGCCAATAGAGCTGAGGCAGAAAACATCACTCTAGCCTGGGGTGCCCAAACTTTTTGGGTGGTGGGCCGGTCACATGCTTCAGAGAGCCAGTCACTATGGTCCAGGGGTCAGATACGGCCCCTGATGCCAATTCATCCGGCCCCCGAAGCCCTTGTTGATCCTGGAAAAGCCATATGGGTGTGTTTTACTTCCGGTTCTGGGAGCAACAAGGGCTTCTTTGGCCAAATGAATTGGCATCAGGGGCTGCATCCGGCCTGCGGGCCGTAGTTTGGGCACCACTGCTCTAGCCTCTTGCTCTCAAGGCAAGCAAATGTGGCTTCCCCTTTCTGGTTTGGCTGTCCCATGGAGCAGCAGGTATGGGCAAGTAAAGCCAGATAGCAGCAAGAAAGGGTTTTTTTTACTCCACAGGAGTTTGAAAGCACCTCTTCCATGGTTTTTGTCGGTCAGCAAATTCTCCCAGCTAGAGACGCTAAGCACAGAAGAGGGAGGCATATTCAAATCACTGTGTGCGCGTGGGGGGGGGGGGAGAGCCTTGCTGCTTTTGTTTTGAGAGACTCTTCCGTGCTTCCAGCAAACTATCCCAGATAGAGAGGTGCTCCAACAACAGAACAGATAAACAAGAGCAGCAAGGATACAGTATTTTTTCTCCACCACAATTTGAATGTGCCTGCCTCCATTGTTGTTGCAATCCCATTGCTATAGAGATACACCTACAAGAGGAGGAGAGGGAGCCAGCAATCCGGAAGCAGCAAAAAAGTTCACTGTGCCGGTTTGAGGAGCACCTGCTTCCTCAATCTTTTTTCATTGGCACAGCTCAATCTGGGGGTGTCTTGGCCCCCCACAGTGAGTGCTTCGAGTATAAGCCAAGTCACCCTTTTAAACCTCATTTTTTCTGTTGAAAAATTTGGCTTATATTCAAGTATATATGGTAAAAGAAATATTTTTTTATTAGAAAAATTGAGAAGCAAGATTGACTTAGATTACTTAGTGGGTGGCAGTTAAACGAGGTCTTAGCAATTCAGGAAATTTAACAGAACTATAGTAGGATGTTATGCTCTGCTGTATGTCATTTTATTTTTGTATGTGATAAACATGGTTGTTGCATTGAGCCTATAAATGGTTTCTCATAATGTCATTCAGCATGCTTACTTATTTATTCTATTTGTATATTTATTTATTTATTTATTCAAATTTATATTGCCAATCTACTGGCTATAACCCACTAAGGGCATCCAGAATCTTTGGTTCTGGAAGGGCTATTTTGCCCCAAACAGACCCAGTGTGTAATTTGGGGGTCCTCCTGGACTCACGATTCCTGCTCAAAGAGCAGGTGGCAGTCGTGGCCAGGAGGGCTTTTGCACAACTTTGTGTCATACGCCAGTTACGCCCGCTCCTAGATCGGGACTCCTTGCTCATGATCACACATGCTTTGGTCACCTCCAGACTTGATTACTGTAATGCGCTCTACATGGGGCTGCCCTTGGGGACCATTCGGAGGCTGCAATTTGTCCAGAATGCAGCTGCTCGGGTGGTGATGGGGTGCGGGCATTATGCTGGTGCCTCGCCACTGCTTCAGGAGTTGCACTGGTTGCCAGTGTGCCTCTGGGTGCAATTCAAGGTGCTGGTCATTACCTTTAAAGCCCTACATGGTAGGTGTCCAGGATACTTAAAAGACCGCGTCACCCCAAGAACATCTGTCCGTCCCACCAGAGCAGACCAGAGAGGCTTTCTCATTGTTCCATCTGCTAGAGGGGCACATCTGTCCAGCACCAGAAAGAGGGCCTTCTTAGTATCTGCTCCGGCCCTATGGAACCTCCTGCTAATTGAGCTGCGTCTCCAGACAGAGTTGCTGCCCTTCAGGAAAGGGTTAAAAACCTGGCTGGCAGGGCAGGTTTAGTAGAACACACACACTCTCTCTCTTTTAAAAAAAGTCCTTTTTTTTTTTACCAATTTTGGGGTCTCTGACCCTCCCGCCGGGTCCAGGGAGGTGTGGAGACCCGATCCAAGCTGTTTCTGGGCTTCCCCGACGTCCTCAGCCAGTGCAGCAAGCCAGAATGTCAGGGTTCGAATCCCGACATTCTGGCTTGCTGCAGCTTCAAAGAGGGTGGGGGAACTTCAAAATTAGCGCGCATTGGGTCTCCCGACCTCCCTAGAGCCGATGTGCGCTATTTTTGAAGTTCCCCCACCCTCTTTGAGGCTGCAGCAAGCCAGAATGTCGGGATTCGAATCCTGACATTTTGGCTTGCTGCAGCCTCCAGGGAGGTGGGGGAACTTTGGAAACAGCTTGGATCGGGTCTCCACACCTCCCTGGACCCAGGGGGGGGGGTCAGAGACCCCAAAATTGATTTTAAAAAAAGTCCATTTTTAAAAAACCAATTTTGGGGTCTCTGACCCCCCCGCTGGGTCCAGGGAGGTGTGGAGACCCGATCCAAGCTGTTTCTGGGCTTCCCCGACGTCCTCAGCCAGTGCAGCAAGCCAGAATGTCAGAGTTCAAATCCCGACATTCTGGCTTGCTGCACTGGCTGAGGACGTCGGGGAAGCCCAGAAACAGCTTGGATCAGGTCTCCACACCTCCCTGGACCCGGCAGGGGGGTCAGAGACCCCAAAATTGGTAAAAAAAATGGTTGTTTTTTTTTACCAATTTTGGGGTCTCTGACCCCCCCGCCGGGTCCAGGGAGGTGGGGAGACCCGATCCAAGCTTTTTCCAAAGTTCCCCCACCTCCCTGGAGGCTGCAGCAAGCCAAAATGTCAGGATTCAAATCCCGACGTTCTGGCTTGCTGCAGCCTCCAGGGAAACAGGGCTTTTTTTAACATTGTGTGATCAATGTATCGCACAACATTAAAAACCAGATAACGACGGGACTTGTGGAACCAAGTCATAACGTTATCCAGGGTACTAATGTAGTTAAAATGTCTGATGGGCCAAGCTACAAATCAACTACTATATCATGGATGTTGTGTAGGGGTGGGCAGAATATTATCAACTGCCTCTCCATCTAATTCCGGTTGCATGGATTTACAGAATTCCTGGAGGGAGGAATAGTTTCTATTGCCATAAATTATTTAGTTTTAATTCATTTCCACTTATCTTGCCCCACATTTAAAAATAGTGATATTTTTAAAATGCATACCTGAAGATAAAAATATATTTGATACTATTTTGATACTCTTTTTAAATGTAAATAATACTACTGCAATGGAAGAAAAGTGAGGAAAGTGAAGACAGAATTTGTCCAGTAGAAAGAACTGAATGCAAAAACCATCTTCACCAGAGAGACTATTATGGGATGCTTTTTAAAACAACAACTATTGCTATTGACTAACAGTCCCTTCACTAAAATTGGGGTTGAAGTTGGCGGGAGGGTGTAGAGTGTGTGCTTGTTTGCTTAGGAAAAAAGTCTTAAAACTGAAGTAAAATTTATTTAATACTTCATGTATTAGATGGCTAATTTCATGTCTTTAAATGCATCGTCTAGAGAATAATTTGTTTCAGATTTTTCCTGATTTTTACAAATCAGACTGCTATTAGAAAGTACAGTAAGCACAGCATAAACACCACTGGCTATGTCCTCTCCCACCCTGCCAGCAGGAAAAATCACTATAACTTGCCCATTTTAACTTACGTTTATTGTATTTGTTCTTACTGCACACTATTACATAGATTTTTAAAAATACTGTATATATCAAAAGGTTCAAAATTGGTCTTAAGAAAACCAGTGTTGAAACTGCATCTGGAAAGAGAGATGGAAAAGGGACCTTTGCTGTGGTGACTGAGCCTTAGCTCAGAATATTGAACCATTCCTCTTTCCATCCTCTAGCTATATGATTCCACTGCTATTGCAGCAAAAAAAGTTACGGTGCTCTATGAAAAAACTTTTTGCTTCTGTTTTTTAAACATCTTGGCATTTAAACATCTTGGCCCAACACACATTTCCCTCCTGACTGCCCTCCTGTCAAAGTTCTTCTTGTAATCCCACCTTGTAGATTTTTCAACTATGCATCCATTTCTTTTTTTACTGTTGTTTCTCAGTTAGATATTTGTGCTTCAAGATGATAAAATGCTGCCAAAATTCAAATCAATTTTTCTCTTTTTAACAAGACAAAAGCAAGTAGCCAAACTAAATTCCCACTTTTATTAAAATAGCCATGTGGTTTACTTTTTTCTTCTTCTGGAAAGACCCAAACCAGTTTGGAATTACAGGTTATTTCCTACATCCTAAAAAAACAAAAATACCATTTTAATTATTCAGCTTTTGTCACATGCACACCCTTCCCCTTTTTTGAAAAGAAAGTAGGCAGTCAGCTGTGGCCTGGTTACTAATTTGACAAAGGGAAAAGTTTCATAGGAGATGGGAACAATTTTATCAAAAGTCTGAGAAAAACCACCTTCCCCTACAGTACTGTGGTGTGTATGGAAGTTTTGACAGATGTTCAGTGTGGGAATTCAGCACATGAGAACACACCAAAGGCATGTTTTATTTATTTATTTACATGTATACCTCACCCTTTTGGTGCAAGCACCCCGCAGGACAGCTAATGACATCTTCCCAGAAGAATGGGGACTATTAGCCCAGGCGTAAATTCAATCACTAGTCCCAATTATAGTAAATCCACTGCATCAGTGAATCAGTACTTATGTCAATCTCACTGATTTATTGGGATTGCCAACTGGACTCAAGTCCTTTATGCTCTGTCACACACACACATCTAATCAAGCCCAATTAATAGCAATGGCATCATTCTGAACCTAAACCATGAATAGAAAATAGGCCATATCCAGAAGAATCATTGCACTAATCCAAAATCTCTGACCATAACCAAATTGAATTTACTAGAGAAAGGAAGTATTTTTACAATAAAAATACTTTTTTGATAATAACTTGCAATATTTAGATTGGCCAGTGTTTTTTTCCCCAAAAAGTTAGCCATCCTTTTCCATGTTGAGGTTCTCCAGACATACTGAATTGAAATTCTCACTGGTCAATCTGGCTGGCAACCTGTTGTTTCTTACTTTTTAACAAAAGAATTTGGACTTTACATTGGAAAGTTCATGGTATTAATCATCTGGACTATTTTTAAATTTTTATTCATTTCTGCTAGTTAGCTGCACTGTTTCTCTTTTCTAAAAGCTTCCTGCTATTAAAGGGGAGAAAAGATTATAACTAAGCAGCCTTGTGGCAGCATCATACAACCCCATCATAAACCAAACAGAGCTTTTCAGCTTCTTTCTCTTCAAACAAACAAAATATATTTAAAGCTTTAAAATCCTCTAATTTCATATGCTATTAGCTGGCGTGTTTAAAAATACACAGTAATAACAGTAAATATTTGAAGTATGACACCCTAGTGTTTGAGCCATTTTAAAAAGAATCCTTTCTAAAAAGGCTCCAGCCAAGCAACCAAGACATTATCTCAAAACAGAAAATACCTCCTTTATTTCTCTTGTTATGAATACCTGAATATCTTACAGACTTGCAATTATTGCAGATGTTTTTGAATTGAGGTTCCAGAGGGCAACAAGCTTTAACACCACAGGATACAGAATTGTTAGAAATTAGGAGACTTGTAGAGGAAAAACCTGTTTGAAAATATTTATCCTCTGAAGTTACAAAGCCAGATGCACTTCTCAACTACAAAGACAAATTAGAATGCCTTCACAAGCCAAAATGACCATAAGATTTAAAAAGCCGATTAAATTCATAGAAGACGCAAACACCCAAATTGTTTTGTTTTGGATTTTTAAAGTACAGTACTGCCTAATTTAGTGGAAACTCATTACTCTGTATGTTTCTTAAACTACTGTATAGATTTTCTTTTTCTTTGGGCAGCAATCTTAATCTATCCATGTAGGCTGCATGAAACTGTTACATTGTCTGTGAAATGCCAAATTGTTTCCTCTCTATCACTACAAGATTTCTTTAAATAAAGTTCCAGGACTTTTACAATTTTTCACTAAGATGCTTTTCTTTAAGTTCTCCTAGACTATGTATTATGAACAGTATATAAATTTCTGAAATACATTCATTCATTCTTCTAAACATGTTTCCTAATTTCAATTCATTTTTGCAAAACACATTTTTGTATACACATAAATTAATTTATATTCTGAAAGTAGAGGTATGCATTTAAACTAGCAGCAGCAATTGTAGAAAAACGTAATTGGCTCTATCTGGAATATAATGTGACCCCAAAATTAGCTAATTTGAATAATTAAACTCTTTCCCCTTATCAAAATAAGCATCCAGTTAATGAAGCTTATATAATAATTTTAAGAAATAATTTGTGCTAATCTATAGTGTGCCCTGGGAAAAGCCATTTTATGAAGACAGTTACACAAAAAGTCCTGTGTCATTTATCTAAGTGGAATAGACTTGTGTGACTGTGCATTTCTGAACATTCTGAAAAGTATATAATGCCAAGATAAAGTCATGAAATCTCTCCACCCTTCGGCTCCACCTGGGCTGAAAACACATGTGAGTAGTGTGTCAGAAAGTATATAAGTCTGGTTGAACTGTTAATTAGTATCCTTGAATCTGCATGAATTCAAGCACCAATATATGTATATATAATGTTAGGATAGATCTTGTTATAAAATCTTTTTCCTTCAAAACCTCTTTGGCTGTTTTATTTATGTTTAAAGAAACTTAAGAACCAATCACTTTTTAGAGAGTTTTCAAGTGACAATAACCTCATCAAAACCTATAAAGTAGGCATGGCCAACAACAATTGCATAGACTCTGCCTTTGCCACAGTACTTTGTTGTTGTTTAGTCACGCAGTTGAGTCCAATCCTTTGCAACTCAATGGACCAAGTCTGCCCAGATCTATGCCTGGGAAACAATTACTCCTCTGCCACCCCTTCTCCTTTTTCTTTTGATTTTTCCTAGCACCAGGGCCTTCTCCAGTGAGTCCTCTCTTCTCATTTGGTGGCCAAAGTCCTTGAGCTTTAGCTTCAGTATTTGTCCTTCCATGGAGCAGTCAGGGTTGATTTCCTTTAGGATTGACTGATTTGATCTCCTTGCAGTCCAGGGGACTCTCAAAAGTCTTCTTCATGAGGTGGTTTCATGAGAGCATTGAGAACAACTGTTAAAGACCATTGAGGAGATGGGGCTTGCCTTTAACCCGAGGAAACGTATTGGTAAATCCAACAAGGGACTGTTTCATAGTTCTGTCCCTGAATGCATTTGCAATAGGCGAGGTACGGAAAGAGTGTGCTACTGCCGCCGCCAAATGAACCCTGATGGACGAGCTTGACGTGCCCAATTCAGCAAGATGTAAAAGGTAAGACATGAGAAATTCCATGGACACTGTGGGGAGGGTTTGTCCTCTTACGGTAGCAAACTGGCGAAATCGTGCAAATTTCAACACATATGATTTCGTGGTGGAAGCCTTCCTGCTGTTTCAAAGGACTTCTAGGAGTCTCTCGTTATGTACCATGCCATCAAATGTAGACTGGGGAAATCCGTGTGGAGGACCAGGCTGTTCTCCAGTTGGAGCAGAGACGGTTTTGTCAGAAGGGTTAGGTAGTCGACTGCCACTTGTCATAGCATTGTGAACCAGGGCTGCCGTGACCAGACAGGGGCGATCAAGATGCCTCTCGCCCCTTGGTGTTGTAAACATAGGAGGACTTTCTCAATCAGGGGGAACAGTGGGAAGGCATGTACCAGTTGGTATTCCCATGGAACCTTGAACGCATCCTCTTGAGAGTGCCGACCCATGCTTGCTCTGGAGCAAAATGTCTTGCATTTGGTGTTCTTCGGAGCTGTGAACAAGCCTATGTCTGGAGCTCCCCATTGTTCACAGAGTGTAAAGAAGACCTCTTGATCGAGTTTCCACTCGTGAGTGGAAGTGTTCCTTCTGCTGAGAAAGTCTACTGTTGTGTTCAATTGGCCCTTGATGTGTATCCCAATGGGAAAGATGTGGGACAACAGACACCATTCCCACAGCTGTACAACGAGATAGAGAAGAGTTTGTGATCTTGTCCCTCTTTGTTTGTTGAGGTAAGCAATCGCCGTGGTGTTGTCCAAAGCAACTTGAACCACTTGACCTTTGAGAAGAGGTTGGAACATCTTCATCGTCTTTCAGACTGCAAGAAGCTCCAGGTAGTTGATGTGGTGTTTCTTCTTGTGAGGTGACCACACATTGTTGATTGTGAGCCCTTGGAGACAGGTGCCCCAGTGTCTGTGACGATTTAGGTGGTTGGTACAGGGTGGGGTGGTAGAAGGACGTTTCCTTCTCGACGAATTCTGGAAGAGTCCACCAAGTGAGTTGGCACTGAAGTTCTCTGGTCTGGACGATGCATTTGTTTTGTGAGAGGGCAGAAGTGGGCCATCAGCCAAGACTGTAGAGATCTCATTTTGAGTCTGGCATGAGGGATGACCACTGTAGTCGACGCCATCAAGCCAAGGAGTCTTTGTGCATGTCTTGCGCGTACGAAGGAGTGCGTTGTGAAGTTCACCATTTTGAATATATCATCGAGCAAAGGCCCGGTCTTCTTGAAGTCCGGGGAAGCTCCAATATAATCTATTGTGCAGATGGGAATGAGGTGGGATTTATCTGAGTTGACTCTGAGACCGAGATCCTCCATGAGCTGCAGGGTAAAGACTATATCTTTTTTTGCCTGATGTCTTCTCGGGGAACAGATCAACCAATCGTCTATGTAAGTGAAAGTTTTGATCCCATGAAGACAAAGGAAGGCTGCAACTGGTGCCATACATTTGGTGAATATCCTTGGGGCGGTGGAGATGCCGAAGGGCAGTCAAGTGTACTGATATATTTGGTCTTGAATCTTGAACTGTAGGAACTTTCAATGTGATGGGTGGATCGATATGTGGAAGTACGTGTCCTTCAGATTGATCACTACAAACCAGTCTCCCTTGCTGACGAGTGGAAGAATGGTTTGAAGTGTCACCATCTGGAATTTCGTCTGATGGATGCACTTGTTCAACCAACGTAGGTCTAAGATCGGCCGGAGTCCTTCATCCTTCTTGTTGAATACAAAATATCTCAAATAGAAGCCGTTGGATGAGCTGGTGGAATCTACGAGTTTGATTGCTCCTTTTTCGAGAAGAGTCGTGACCTCCTCTTGGAGTGTGGGAGAGGGTGACATGAGTCTGATGTGGCCTAACAGTGGCCGTCTCTTGAATTCTATACTGTAGCCAAATCTTAAGATGTTCAAAACCCACTTGTCGGTGGTTATGGTCTTTCAGGTGGCAATGAAAGTCCTGAGTGGTAAGTACTGAAGGGAAATGGGAGGATCTTCGGTCAGCATCAAGTCAAATATGCTGCCTCGATTTCTTGTCGGTACGTTTCGAAGGGTGTTGAGGCTGATAGTATTGCCGAGTATTCTGGCGGAGAGGCTTGTAGTAGCTTTGCCTATTGTACTCTTGCTGCCTGCCATATGTGTGTGGAGGAAAGCTGGAATGGTAGGATGTATACTGCTGTTGGTAGTTTGGTCTGAATTTGGACCGATTTTGATAAGCGTTGTTAAGGCTTAAGCGCAGCTTATTTGCGGTCATCTTATCACGGTGTAATTCGTTCAAAACAGTCTGTTTCAGAGGAGAAGAGGCCGTGACCATCAAAAGACATCTCCTCCATTAGTTTCTTTACTTCGTCCTGAAAATTGGCCGAACGCACCCAGGAATGCCTGAGGAGATGGATCGCAGGCGCAATGTTTTTTGCTGTGGAGTCGCAAATGTGTCTCATGGTTTGGATTTCTTGCTGCCCAACGTGAGTGCCCTCCTTGCAAAGTGCCTCAAACTCAGAGCGTAGCTCTGTCGGGAGCTTTGAAGAGAAGTCCTGAGCTTTTGACCAAAGCTTGTAAGTGTAGGATCCCATGGCAGCAGAATAGTTAGCAGCCCGAAGAGAGAGGGATAGATTAGCAAAGACCTTTCTTCCGAGGGAATTCAGCTTTTTTTTCCCTCCCTAGATGCTGGGATAGGGAAACCACTGGCTGGCATTTTACCTTGGGAGGCTCTGACGACACATGAGTTCGGTATGGGGTGGACCTGTAGAAATTCAGTCTCCTTGCCCAATATCTTGTAGAATCCATCGTCGTGTGTTGAAATGGTATGTGCCAACACCGGCTTCTTCCAAATGGATTTGGCCGTATGGGAGAACGTTGGTAGAAGGCACAAATGGACTGGTCTTATTTGCTGTTCGTCAGCAATGTCACATACCTCATCCACAAAAGGGAGAGGAGGGTGTTCAGCCTTGATGTTTAAAGTTGATCCTAGCCTAGTGAGCAGAGCTGTGAAGGTCCTTTGATCCTCCGGCTGCTTCTCCTGTTTTTCTCCAATTTGGTCATCAGGTGTCTTTTCTGCCTGGACAAATGCCTCCTCTTCAGCATCAGAAGAATCTGGAGAACGGATTGGGGAATTGACTCAGGCTTCTGGGAACTGAAGTCCAAAAACCAAAGGTTGAGAAGCACTGCTCTAGAGGTTAAAATAATGCTATCATATTTTGGAGACACTCAATGTAAAACACAATAATCTTGGAGAAAATGGATGACAGCAGGAAAGAAGTAGGCTGTTAATTATAGGACTTTTTGGATATGCCTGAACCACAGACTACTATTCCAAAGGACCTTTTGGAGTTCATTTATGAAGTTGCCTTTAAGTTGGACACAACTTGATGACATATAACAACATCATACCAATTTCTACGCAGAAAGTAATGAAACAACTACAAAAAGGATATGGTTGCTGAAATGAAAACTTCTCCAGATACGCACTGTAGCACACAAAATATCTGAATCAAGAGGCAATTAAGATAACGTTATCTCTTCAGTCAATTAAGTACTTTAAATTGTTCAGCTAGAAAAGACAAGTTTGAGAAAGTAAGATATTTTGCCTATGAGGAGGAAGAGGCATGAAGCAAACAGTTTATTTGAAACTGATGATCAGTTTAGATTATTTAGCACATCTACTAAGTAATGTAAACACTATGACATGTACATAATCTAAACAAATAGTAAAAACAACAACAAAACAATAATAAACAATAAACCCCATCACTTAGGTGTTAACTAAAAATAAATTTCTGACAGAGTAACCTTGGACATCATCAGAACTAATCAAGGTAGACAAATTTATTTTATGTCTGTTGTGCTCCGCCCTGAGTCGCTTGTGCGAGTAGGGCGGAATATAAATTTGACAAAATAAATAAATAAAATAAAATTAATCTCCAGTATTGTATGTGATAGTTGCAACAGAGTTACTTCCAGTGGTGAAGAATAAATAACAATCACATGTTACTGGTACTGATAGAAGCTAAAGAAGTTAGTTTGAAGCCCAGAGGGGTTTGAGCTCCAATTCTCATCCCCATAATAAATATGCATGAGCATAATTTTACAAAGGCAGTTTAATATTATGTCAGAGGGCTTCAAACACAGTTGTACTAGCACATAAATACAAAATTCTTAAACTCCCTTGAAAGGGAAAAGAATTAACAACCTAATTAAAGCATGTATTGAATTATGGGTTTTATAATATTTTTGTAAAGTTATTTATTATAGAGAAATAATAATCCAGAAACAGTGATAAATGTTGTACAAAAGCTAAGTTCATCTGTTCTGGACAGGTGGCCAGTCTGCTTCTCTGCATTGGCACCCAAAACTCACCCACAATAGTACTAAAGACGATTATGCAAATAGTCCTTACTCCCTGCTAGTTTCCCAAGAACAGGCAAAGAGTTCCATGTGGAAGCAGTAATTGTTTCCCAGTCATGTGGAAAAACAAACCAAGATTTTTCCATCTGTTTCCAAAGGGAGAAAATAAGTGTAACAGGAAAAACATGCATGCTTACTTGCATACATGTAAACACATAAAGGTAGGAGAAGATGGATGTACCTAGCTCTTACTTCAACCATCTCTTCACCTGATTTTTTTTACTAAAGTGTGTGAGTACAAATGAAGAGACAGAGAGGTGGCACATAACAAAAATGTGATATTTCCACACACAGCTGCCCTGTTATTAAAGGTCAATAGCAGTGCTGAATATCAAGTACAGTAAACATGTTCTTCAGACAAACTGATTCAGCCTTTGGTCTCTGAAATTTCAAAGCTTCATGTATGGTTATCTAGAATTGTTACAATGGTTTCTATGTGTACACCTATAATTTTATACTTCACATTTTATATTTTGTATTTTATCTTTTATTTGTGAGTGAATATGACATATGATAAATCAATAAATAATATATAGTATGAATAATTTATATGAATATCAATACTGTTTGTTTAGAAATATATAAAATGTTGAATGCTATTTGGTTGTCATGTGTAACCCTGATAACGCTGCCCAAAAGGATTAGGGAAAATAATACTTCTTTATCCAATATCTAATCTCTAATTCTATGTATTCCTTTATCTTATATTGCACTTTAAAAGTACTGTACACGCTCGTCCTTCAGAACTACAAACTAACTAAACCACCATCAGAGTTCCATCTCTGCACTTTTCAGGCTCAAATTAAGGGGTTAAGATAATAGGTGGTGTCTTGCCTAACAGTTCTGTAGATGCAGCTTGTCTCATGTAAGAGAGAGCCTGTCCAGATGTGCATTAAGATGACTCCTTCAAGAATTGGAGAGGTTGGCCCACTCTTTTTTTATCAAGCTGACAGTTGTTGCCATAAGCCCACGAAGAGGAATGAACCTATATTAACATTGGGTATTGCAGAAATAAATTACTGGTTGGCAAAAATAATGAAGCTGGAGAAAGTTTCTGCTACACGGTGGCATATCTGTTGTTAACACCATGAAGGTAAACTGCTAGGTTAGCAATAATCAGTTGAAAAGCAGTCTTTAATTTCCAGGACTTCCAACAATGATGATAAAAACATAGTTGCAATCACCAGTGTCACAGAATCAATTCTGAAATATGGTAAAAACTAAACAACAATACAGTAATACCTCGCATAACGAGCAAAATGTGTTCCACGCAGTTACTTGTTATGCGAGTTACTCATTCAGCGAAACACATTTCCCATAGGAGCGCGCAGCAGCAGGGCGCTTGCGAAGGGGGGGACCGTTCCAGTACCCTTCGCAAGCACCCCGCTGATGTGCGCGTTCATGTGGGGCACTTGCAAAGGGTACTGGAAAGGTCCCCCCAATCTTCCCAAACGCCCCACTGATGCAACAGCAGGGCGTTTGGGAAGAGTGGGGGAACCTTTCCCGTACCCTTCACTAATGCCCCACATGCACGCGCATGTCAATGAGGCGCTTGCGAAGGGTATTGGAAAGGTCACCCCACCCTTCGCAAGCGCCCTGCTGCTGCGCGCTCTGCAGCAGTGGGGCGTTTGGGAAGAGTGCGGGGACTTTTCCCATACCCTTCACTAACACCCCGCATGCAGGCATGCGTCAGCAGGGCGCTTGCGAAGGGTACAGGAAAGGTCCCCCCACCCTTCGGAAGTGACCTGCTGCTGCAGAGCGTGCATCAGTGGGACGCTTGCGAACGGTGGGGGGACTTTTCCAGTACCCTTCCTAAACACCGTGCTGATGCGCACATGCGTGTGGGGCATTTGGAAGGGTATGGGGAAAGATCCCCACACACTTCCCAAATGCCCTGTTGACGTGCACTGTGCGTTTGCGGAGTGTTTTGGAACGCGCCGGGGGATTCCCCTGCGGTGTTCCAAAACAACCTGCAGACGTGTCGCCCATCAGCTGGGCGTTTTGGAACACGGACAGGGGAGTCCCCCACCACATTCCAAAACACCCCGCAGACACAGGCTGGGTTTTTTGGAACGCGGCGGGGGTCCCCAACTCACGTTCCAAAACACCCCACAGATGCGAAGCTTCTCGTTAAGCGAGTTTTTGCTCATTCAACAAAGCAGACCTTTTGGGGAAAGGTCTGCTCGTTAAGCGAGTTACTCGCTTTGCGAGATGCTCGCTATGTGAGGTATTACTGTACTTTCACTTGATTTACACCTTATCCATCTCTTCAGAGGTTATAACATATGTGGTACTCAAACTTTTCTTAAAGAAAATGTAATAAGTGAATGGAAAAACAAATGTTGTATGCAGAAATGCAAGACTTTTTGAGTTCCAAAACTTGTTGTTGTTATTGTTCAATCGCACAGTCGATTCTGACCCTTTGCGACCCCATGGACCACTGTCCGCCAGGCACTTCTGAACTATTCCACGTATAATACTGCAAATTGCCTTGAGTTTCAAATGCCAAAGCAGGAAGGGAGATGCTATTCAAAACAAACACATCCACAAGCCCACTGGGAATGCAGAACAGTTGTGTAATTCTTTGGGATCTAGCCAACTCAGTCCTCCCCCTCCCCCACAAAAAGCTTGCAAAAATAATGATCATACTTTTTTAATAAACAGATCACAGATAAATGTACACATTCTAACCATTTTAATACAAATGGTTACAATACTGGGATTATTTCTGGTTACAAAAGATTAGAAAACACCCAAAAACTAGTGTATTGCTTCTATTGCAAACAAAAACTCTCATAAAATGGATATATAAGAGGATGTCAACACATTTCTCCTGAGGGGGGGAGGGAGAGAGAGAGAAAGAAAGAAAGAATGAATGAAAGAATGAATCATAGTGGAGCTTCTTTCAGAAGCCACAATCATGGAAGACCTAATTCTCATTATACACTGCTGTACACAAATGGAGACATATCCTCTTGCTGAGTATTAAACAAGATGGCAATGGAACGGACAATGGAAGTTCATAAATCAATACATATGTTAGCGTAAAACACATAATCAGATCTGCATAAAAGAAAAATGCCAAGAATAGATGAGGAATACAGTAATACCTTGGATGATGTTTACCTCGGATACCGCTAAAATCGCATAACGTTAAGTAATGGGGGGGGGGGAGAAATTGCATTGAATAACGTTAAGATCCTATGGGATGCATCGGATAACAACTGCTAAAGCCTGTGCGGTTACAATGTATCTCTATGGAGCTTTAACATTATCCGATGCATCCCATAGGATTTTAACATGCAGCGGGTAACACTAAAAATAGGATAACACCAAGACTTGTGGAACCAAGTTTTAGGGTTATCCGAGGTTTTACTGGTACACTCAATTCTGTGCTGACTACAGATATGGGAACAGGCCCAGGAATGAATTACACACCCAAACAAGATATGCTGATAATCATATGTGACTGGAATACAAATGAAGGAAATAAAGCAGAACCAAACAATTGGGGGGGGGGGGTTTGAACTAGCAAACAAAACAGAAGAGCAAGTCATCAAATTCTGTTACTTGTTTACTGCAAAAAAGATGCTTCTGGAAACCTAACAGACAACTGCATACATGGACATCCCCTAATAACCAAGTAAAAAATAAAACAGATTATGTAAGCAGGAGGAGCAATTCTATTCTTTCTGCAAAAGTAAGACTACAAATGAAGCATTAAGAGCATGTCAAGGATAACATTAGGAATTGTTACTATCAAAATAATGTTGAAAAACACTAGAACAATCATAGTGACTATCAAGAGTTTGTTTTGGGAGTAGTAAATGGGTCCACCTCTAGCCTTCCAGCTGTATGGCTTATGGGCATTCCACAAACCATGAGCAACTGGCATTCAAAGGCATACTGTTTTTGAAAATGAAAGCTCCATTTAGTTATACTGTAATGGCAGGATTTAGTGTCTTTCTTGAGGAACTGCTTCTCCTGTTTGGGTGAAAACACAGGGCTCTTAAACCTCACTATATTTGCTTCCTCCGTGTCATTTCTTTCAGGGGTTCTGTAATCACCTATTGGATGCTGTGCAAGACTCATTAAGGGTAAGACCTACCCAGGCCCACCATATGCTATGTTTGATGCTAACTGCCCCAAACACCCTTGATGTTTCCCATTATTGCATGAAATTTATATGACATATTACCTAAAATTTACCAAAGATTCTTAAAGATCCTAAACGAGAAATTCAACAACACCAAACAACACACCAACCTTTTTAATTTCACAGTACTACCTATGGTCCTCTAGGAGAGTGAAACATGGTCATTAACGAAGGTCGAGGAAGAACTATCAAGAGCCATAAGAGCCATGGAAAGATCAATGCTAAAGTTATCCCTTCATGATCACACCCCCAATGCCCAAATAAGGAAACAAAGAGGAATCAATGAAGCTGTTGTTGAATATAATAAATGGAAACTGCACTGGGCTGGACAATTTCTCGAATGACGGGTCATTGGACAGCAGCAGTCACTGAGTGGTATCCCAGAGGAATAAAAAGCCCCTTTGGCAGGCCTCCCAAAAGATGGGAAGGCCCAATCGTGAAAAGTTTTGGTTAAACCATGAAAAGAAAGGTGCGGCAAAGAAAGGAATGGAAAGTGAGTTGCAACCAGCAGGAACTTATTCCTTGGTAGTCTGGTCAATCAAGGAATTTTAAAGATTCAGAAGAGGCAGCTGGGTGAACCACTAGTAAAAAGCTTAAAATTTTCAGTAGTTCTTGCCCCAAAATAACAATGGGCTTATTATTTGTAATTAATGTGTTTATTACCAACAATACTACTCCATTTTCAATTGTAATAAAAAATGATATACAGAGTGCCTGAAATTAGACTGCAGTGGCTCAAGTGGTTAAGACCAGTGGTGGGCAGCAACAGGTTCACACCCCCAGGAGGGAGGGTTAGCAAAATTGGGTGGCCTCTGGGCAGGGGGTGGCAAAATTGGGTGGCCTTCGGGCAGGGAGGGAGCAAAATTGGGTGGCCACACCCAACTCCCTGCCCTGCCCCGCCCCATCAGGTTTTATCCCTGCAAGTGGTTCAAGATCTCCCTTGCTCAAAAGCCAGTCATATCCGACTCTAGGGTGCAGTGCTCTTCTCCATTTACAGCCAAAGAGCCAGTGCTGCTTGTATTTGCAGATGTACACATGGCTATATGGCAGGCATGACTAAATCGCCCATGACGCAGGCTCTGCCCACAACATAGGCTCCACCCATGATATAGGCTCCACCCATAGCATAGGCTCTGCCCACGGTGTGGTAGCATTTTTTTATTTTTTTTGCTGCCCACTACTGGTTAAGAAGCTGACTGGGAGGCGGAAGGTCAGCAGTTCAAAACCCGAATACTGCATGATGGAATGAGCGCCCATCTCTGTCCCAGCTCCTGCCAATCTAGCAGTTCGAAAGCAAGAAATTGCAAGCAGATAAATAGGGACTACTTCGGTGCGAAGATAAAGTGTTCCGGTGTCTAGGCATGCCTGCCACATGTCACAGAAACATATGCAAACACAGACAGCATTGGCTCTTTGACTATAAACAGAGAAGAGCACTGAACCATAGAGTCGGATACAACTCACTTTCAAGCAAGTATGACTTTTACTTTTACTATTTCTGTCAAAAAGTGAACTTTTTGTGTTTATTACAGATGGACCCACGTTGTTTAACACAGAGATTTGTGGGACTGGGACACAGGGAGGGCTGGGAGCTATCCGCATGGATCATTCATCCACCTTTCAAAAAAGCAAAAAAAAATAGGGAAACTGAAATACTATTAATGCCTCATGCTATATCAAAATAGCTTATCCCTTAAAAGATCTGTAAAAATACTTTTCTATTTTCTTTTGATACACTTTTAAGGATTTTCATGGGATTTCAGGAATTTTCTTGCAAAATATCCATTCAACATGCACATATAGTATATGAATACATCATATTCATGTATATGTGTGTGTGAGTGTGTGAGTGAGTGAGTGAGTGAGTGAGAGAGAGAGAGAGAGAGAGAGAGAGAGAGAGAGAGAGAGAGAGAGAGAGAGAGAGAGAGAGAGAGAGAACTGGTATTTAGACAAAAACTGTTTATACTTGAGATTTAATATTAGCCCCCAAAGAGTTATAAAGGTCCAGTACTTGTATTTCTACAATTAACCCAGTCTGAGTCTGGGCCATACCTACAGTAGAAGGATACATTCATCTACAGTGGAACCTCATACAACAATTGTCCCGTATAGCAAAGAAATCGCATAACAATTAGGTTGTTGTTGGGTTTTTTTTGGGGGGGGGGGATGGAGTCCTGCATAACAATTTTCCCTATGGAAAAAATATGTACAACAATTTTTCAATGGGAAAAACCACTTAGCAAAAAAAGTTGTAAGATGCATCCCACAGAGAAAATTGCTATACAATGCATGTATCGTATAGCAATTGTTTCATACAACAACGAGCCCTGTGGAACGGATTAAAATTGTTGTTAGAGGTACCACTGTATTCATATTTGGCTCCGTGACTTCCAACAAATAAGAGCATGATAGAAATATACATCTAAACACCACTGAATATTTGGCAGTGTTACATAAAACTTGATTGCCTAAATCCAGGCCTGCTCAATATTTGATTGTTCAAGCTGAATGCAGCCTATCAGTCCCTGTCAGTAATCTGTTCCTAGAGACCTGTGCGCAGATGCTGGCCATCTAACCATTTGTTCCAGATCGTGCATGACAGTATTTTACAGTTACTAAAGAAGCTAATTAACCATACTTCATCAGTATCATGCAAACTGCCCATATTTCATTCAATTCTGAAAATCTTACCTATAAATACAAAGTCATATGTGACATATAAAGGAAGGATTTAGTTATTGTAGATTCAGAGTGAGTTTCTCAACATCAGTTGCACCTAGTAATATTTCAGGGAACACTGGAAAATATGTCAAGCAGGTGAAATTTTAGTGTTCTGCGTACAGTACTCTTACCCTGCAACACTAGCAGCAGCAGCAACAGAAATAAAAGACTTGCCAAACATAAACTGCAATAATTAGCTTAAGTTATGAAAGACTTCATTCCATCGTGGTGTACGTGCAGTAAATTCATTCACGTGGGGTCACCAAGACTTGGGCTTCTGGGAATTGAAGTCCAAGAACAGCTGGAGTGCCAAGGTTCACCATCACTGGCTTAATTTAACAGCTATCAGTCCGTTTCTGGGCCCAATTCAAAGTGTTGGGGATCCAAGCTATCTGAAGGATAATATCTTCCCATAAGACGTGAGTCTTAAGACCTTCAGCTTCATTGCCATCAGAGGTACAGTACATTTTATTGGGATATAAAAGAAGCCCTTCCCTATTACAGCTCCCAGACTGCAAAATGCTCTCCCTTGTGAGGTTAGGTTGGCTCCCTCCCTTTGATCCTGCAGCTGACAGCTAAAGTCCTACCTCTTCAAGCAGGATTTTAATAACTATAACTGAGACCCTGAATACTGGTTTTTAGCTAAGTTAATGTTTTGTTTTTAAAGTTGTTAATGCTTATCCCCATTTATAACAATTTCATGTACCTTAAGTATTACTGTAGTTTAGTTGTTTTTAATGTATAATTCATTCTGCTTTTTAATTTGATTGTAAGCCACCTTAGAAAGCCCTCATAGTGCAGTGGTTAAACTGCTGCACTGCAGCCAAAGTGTTGTGAGTTTGAGCCTGATGGAAACAAGGTTAACTCAGTCTTCTATCCTTCTGAGATCAGTAAAATGAGTACCCAGCATGTTGGGGGCAAAATGCTAATTGCTTTGTAACCAGAAAGAGTGCACTAAGCATTATGGGGTGGTATATAGGTGTAATTGATACTGCTATCCTTAAGGTCCCCATTAGGAGAAAAGTGCCTATAAATACAAAAAACAAACAAAACATACTTCAGAATTCTGCCATTCCATCTTTGAGCATAGCCAAACACTGACTGGATACAAAACCTCTATTTTGCTGATGAAAATGTCCTTCTGTTTATAGGCAGCCTCTGAGCCAGATGACAATTTCTGATTTTTTAAAAAAATATATGCTTTGGAAGGTAGGTAAGCAAGCTTCTGTGACCTTGGAGGAAATAATGTTAAACGTAACAAAATGAGAATGAATCAGCAAAAGAAATTTTGTCCTTTCCTCCTTTTCACTGTCAGCAGCGTAATGAGCATCAGTTCACTTGGAAGAATGCTCACACAAGCAGAATGAAACATGGGATAAAATCTACTGTGTTAAGCACTAGGTAGACAGCTATGATTATAGCTAGCTGTTAATAATAACAATATGTCATAAAGCCAGTTTTGACTTATGATGACCTTTTAAAGGTTTTCTAGGTAAAGAATACTCAGAAGTGGAATACCACTCCTTTCTCTTGGCAGCACCCTTGGACTGTGCAGCTTTCCTAAGGCTACAAACACTGTCTCTTCTCCTGGGAGGCATAGCAGGGAATCGAACTCTCAGCCTCTGAATGTGCAGCCAGGTGCTTAACTCATTGGACTATGTAGACAGCCTAGCAGGATGGTATAGGACAGTTGTGGTGAACCTTTAAGAGACCAAGTTCACAAACAGAGGGGCGGGGCAAACTCTGTGCTGGGGGGAGAAGGCACACCCATTGGGTCTTCTTCTCCACAGTCACATTAGGGGAAGGACTTCCATCCCCGTGTGAACAAAGAGGCTTTGTAATATAAATATGACAATGACAGAAGCAATCCTGTAGACCAGCATTTCCCAAACTATGTTCCACAGAACACTGGTGGAGTTCAATTCCCAGAAGCCTAAGCCAGTACATTGGCTGATCAGTGCTTTGGGGAATTGACTTGGGCTTCTGGGAATTGAAGTCCAAAAACCAAAGATTGGGAAACAGTTTTGTAGAGATTCATATGGCCAGACTCTAGCCTTTTGCCACTAATCCTATGCGAACTCTTCTTCACTGTTAGCAAATATTTGTTATGTTAGTGGCCTGTCCTTTTACTAATTCACTGCTGGCACTGCCTGGTTTCCTGAACTGACTTGGCCAACTTACATTTCCGTTCCCTCCCTTTTTATCCTTCAGAGAGTAAACCCTAGAACTAGCTGATAGAAGGCCTTTTATCTGCTTGAAACTTAACAAGTCAGCTACTGTACATTTATATACTGAATAATCATTTACAGCTGATGCTACTTAAACATTCCTTCTGTTTTCTTTAGCTGTCAACACTTTCTGAATTTCTGCATGCCTGAAAGCATTACTTCTAGCACTGCAATGGGGGAAGCTGATTTTGAGAAACTTACTATGCTTCTTGTGGACTTTAGCCTAAGAAAAATAACACTGTTCAGACCATCATGCTCAGCTGAACTCACCTGTACTTGCAATATATTTGAAGATCTGTTATAAAGTCGAGCACTCATTTCAAAACAAGTACTTATCTCCAGCTGAGCAAGGTCCCCATATTATAATATTGTGATAGACAAATGTCCTTTATCTTGCAATGTATAGCTATGAATATGTAAATATGAAGAAGGCATGTAAATATGGAGAGTAAGTTAGTGAAACATATAGAACGCCCTTCAGTGACAACAAAATTCCGGCATCTACAGGTCTTATAACATGCATACTTTGTGGGGCCTCCCTATGGCCAAATAATGAGTGTATATATGGACTATACCAGTCCTGATACCATCAACAGTTACTGTTTGTATATTTCTGGTTTTAACAATTGTACACCACCCAGAGTGAGAAAATATCCCAGATAGGCAGTATAGAAATTTAATAATAAATAGATGCAAAGTCCTGATGCTGTAGGACGAGTGGTAGGCTCCAAAATATTTTACTACCACACTGTGGATGTGGTATGGTGGGTGTGACCAGGGGGAAAGCCCTCTGTTGCACCCAAATTTTGTTGTTGTTTAGTTGCACAGTCGATTCCGACCCTTTGCGACCCCATGGACCACTGTCCGCCAGGCACTTCTGTTAGGACTACACTGTATTTTATTTCAAAACTTGGATGGAAGGGGCCAACCAGAATTTCTGCTACCAGTTCTGGCGAACTGGTGCGAACCAGCTGATGCCCACCACTGTCTAGGATCCTGATGGTACAGGACTCTAGTTCATCAAATGCTTGATGCTACAGATGATAGAGCATGGGTGCCTAAACATTTGGGGCTGGGGGCCTTACCACACCTCTGGAACAGCTGGGCAGGCCACACCATGCCCCGGAGCAGGGCACGTTTGCGCATGCATGTCCATATTTACTTCCTGGTTTGGCGCAGATGCTTCTGTGCATGCTCGAGCACATTTGTGCTAAACCAGGAAGTAAATATGGATGCTTTTGCGCATGAGCAAGCACGTCCATGCCCAACCAGGAAGTAAATACAGAAGCTTCTGCGCATGCGCAAGGACATCTGTGCCGAACCAGGAAGTAAATACAGACATGACCGCACGTGCGCAGAAGCATCTGTATTCACTTCCTGGTTTGGTATGGGTGTCGCAGGCCAGATGGAATGGCTTTGGGGGCCGTAGATTAGGCACCCCTGTGCTAAAGCTTCAATCATTGCAAAAAGAATTCCCTACACTTTGGAGGACACATAAAGGTATAAATAACAGCCAAGGAAGCTAGCCAGGGCAAGGAGAAAAGGAAGTCATCTATATGAAACTATGCTCACCCTCCCATACACACACCAGACATTAACAACATAGGAAACATGCAGCAGTGAGGCAGTTGGTTTTTCCAGAGGCCAACAACACAAACATCATGGATTTATTGCAATAGCTTCAAACTATCCTGAGTAGGTGAGGATAATTAGGATAGTTTGCTGTGTGTGTTCGTTTTATTTACTCAAGGCTAATGGTTTCTCAAAGTTATGGTTTTTTTCCTTGTACAACCATACCTCACATAACAAATTTAATTCGTTCTGCGAGGATGCTCTCTATGCGAGTTTTCCCCATAGAAACGCTCGTTATGCGAGTTTTTCCATAGGGAAAAGTCCGACTCGCATAGCAAAAAATCTGTTATGCGAATCAGACCGCTTAGCAAAAAACTTGCTCGTTATGCGAGTTTTTCGCTAAGCGAAACACTAGTTATGCGAGGTTTGACTGTACAATGATAGCATTTTAAAGATGTATTCTCTGCTTTTTCAAGATTAAAAGCTTTTGCACTTTTTAAAATGTAACTGAAATATATATTTTTGGTATTTTTATTCTTTTATGCTACTATATTTTGGATTGATTTCTGACCTAACTATCTGTCTACAACACAAAATTAGTTTCCATGGCTGCAAGTAATTTTAAGCTTATGGAACATAAAGGCAATGTAGATAAATAAAGCTTGTAAAAATATGCAGACTGATGTTGCCTGTAATTATTGCAACATAGAAAAAAAATTACCTAGATGCTCAGATAGATTTGGTATGACTAGAAAGGATTTTCTAATTTCATTCTGGATTTAACCCTTTATTTGGGATAAAAGCCCCGTTACAAACCCATGCTTCTTACTATTCCACTAAAGCAAGGGGTTTCCAATCTAAAGTCCACAGGACAGATCTGGCCCATGGTGCCATTTCATGTGGCCCCCACCCATCCAGTGGCATTAAAGAAACAAAATGGCTACCCATTTGAAGTTGTTGGGGGAAAATGGCTGCTCTTATCATGCAGGCAGGGCAAAATGGCCACCTGGCCCTTAAAGCTAACTGAGAGAGCATGACTAGGCCCCTGGCTTGAAAAGGCTGAGAACCCCTGTCCTAAAGATTTATAAAGTTCTGAATGGCTCTTGAGTCATGAGCTGGCAACAGATCTGTGACCTGACAAGGCACTAAGATTATATGATGGTAACCAGGACCACTGAATAGGACCCAAGCTGCAAGTGTGGTTCTGAATCCCACTCTGGCAATGCATGTTTTAGTGTTCTAGTTTCCTTCATCATTCTTTATTGTTCAAAACATGGTAGTTTTTCTCTTGGATATCTCAGTAGTTTAAATATCTGGCTGTGGAACCAGAGGTTGGGAATTTGATTTGCCATTGTACCCCTTTGAGAGGGGCCAGATTCAATCTACAGCAGTATATTCCCAACCTTTGGTTTTTGGACTTCCAATTCCCCAAAGCACTGACTAGCCAATGTACTAACTTAGGCTTCCCTGGTGGGAACCACTGATCTACAGGATCCCTTCCAGATTTGCAGTTCTCAGTCTGTTGTTGTTGTTATTTATTATTATATCATGGAGAATTGAGAGGTATGCTTCTTCTATGGACATACTTTGCAGTACAGCTTTTGTATTCTGTGTCCTCTTATAGAATGTAGATGAAAAAACATTCTCACTTCTTGTTTGTTCTTATTAAAACATATGTGGCACAATACCAGAGAGTTCACATAAATCTATATATTTCATTTTTACTACTTCTCTTGAAGAAGAGCAAAGGAAAGTTAATTATTCCTGTATAATAAATAGGACAAGCTGACTTGTCCAAATCTTGGATTTTCCTTCAAATTGAAGGTTTCAATGTTTTTTCAATGTTTATGATGTTTAACATGCCATTCTTTGCCGGCCTTAGCTCACACCAACGGCCGGAGGAAGAAGAAGCCAGGGCCGGTTGAGGACTTTGCCGCCCCTCCCCCTGAACCTCCATCAACATATTGTAATGTAATGCATTGTTTGTAAACCGCCCAGTTGCTACTGTGAGTTGGCGGGAATATAAATTCGAACTAATAAATAAATGATAATAAATAATAATTTCTGAATTTTCTATGTAAGTTACTAGTAAATCCGGTACAATAATTCTTCAACTAGTTTCACTAAAATAAAGAAAAAAGAAACCCAAATAACTGTTACTTGATAAATAACTGATATACTAAGCATTAAGGGTGGAAATGCATTTCTCAGGGCCATTCTATAAGTTCAAGATGCGAGAAACATCCTGAGGTTTTGAAAGTCCAATCACACTTCTCGAGCCTTACCACATCAGCTCAAGAAAAATGTTCAGGAATGAATAAGGTGTGTAACGTGAAAATAGACAGACCTAACCAGAACGACACAGGGTTACACAGCCATTCCCCAGTGCAAGTCATCCAATTTGATCAGAAACTAAGGGTACGTCTTCTTTGATCAGACTTGGACCTGCAACTTCTCTCCTGTGTTATGTGGCACTAACTGTTAACCCTTCTAGGTGTCACTGTACAATTTTGGAGGGAGGAAAAAGGTAAAGACTTTACAGAAGAACAAACTATGGTGCACATGCAAATTAACTGTTTTTCTCTGTGTGGCTTACCTGTGCATATTCTCTTTCAATCGCAGCTTTCTTCTGACTGAATGTCCTACAAGAAATATGAAGAAAATGTCATTAAATGCACAATGACAGTTCAAGTGCAAGAGATTTACATTTTTAACAACTTTAATACTTTAATAAATTTATTTATTCATATTTATATTGCTGCCCACTCACCGAGTGTTTTAAGCACTTGGTAAGTCTGTTTTGACTAACAGAAAAGAATACAGCAAGAGCAGAACTACTCTGTAATTAAACCATCTCTCTTTAGCAAACAGAAGACATCATGTTTTACAGTATGGGCTTAAAAAACAAGCTATACAGATGCAATTTTTATGTTGAAAAATATATAGAATACAATAAGAATCTCTTTGTTGCATTTGTGGGCCAAGAGAAAGCATTTGATAGAATTGACAGGAAATTGCTATGACAAATATTGACCCATTATGGAATAAGTGAACATCTTGTTAGATTATGTTAAAGCTTATATAGTGACTTCAGAAATATGGTTAGAATGAATCAAGGAATATTGGAACCTTTTGCAGTAATATCTGGAGTGAGACAGGGATGTGTAGTATTGCCATTATTATTTATCACCTACATAGATTGCACAAGAAAGAAAGAAAAACTAACCCCATGAATGGAAACCATATCAGTGAATTACTTTTTGCAGATGATCCTGGACTAATAACAAGTACAGCTAAGGAATTACAGCAACACCTTATGCTCATGAACCCAGAATTCAAAATAATTAATATGAGAATCAGTAGAAAGAAAAGACTGAGGTAATGGTAATTAGAATGAAATAGGTAACTTTAAATTTTATAAAAGAAGGAAGTATAAAACAAGTGGCAGAGTTCAAATACCTAGGAAAGACAGATTGTACTTACCAGTAACTGTCATTGTCCGAGTATGTTGTTTGTGAATCCACACTTACGGGTCTGCGCCTGCGCGGAGGCAGTATCGGAGCTGTCAAGCTGATTGGATAAAGGTCTATAAGTAGGACCACCCACCATCTCCACCCGCCTAAAGCGCCATTTCGCACCTCTTTCCCTCAGTTTATACATAAGCTAAGCACAGGTAGCGGAAGAGTATATCTCACCCTGGCAGCATGTGAGGGGAAGGACAGGTGGGCAGTGTGGATTCACAAACAACATACTTGGAAAACAACATTTACTGGTAAGTACAACCTGTCTTTTTCCATTGTGATGTTTGTGAATGCACACTTATGGGGGATTAGCAAGCTCACTTACTTTGATGGTGGGCTGCCGGCAGTGAGATGAGGCGTGATGAGTCTGGAGGTGGCTTAAGGACAGGCGGTCATCCCCAAAGAAGGTTGGAGGCCTGCCGTAAGTCTGGTGTCAGAAATGGACCTGATGTCCATCCTGTAGTGTCTGGTAAAGGTAGATGTCCTGGACCAGGTTTTTGTTGTTCAGTCGCACAGTCGATTCCGACCCTCTGCGACCCCATGGACCACTGTCCACCAGGCACTCCTGTCCTCCACCATCCCCCTCAACTCGCTCAGCTCTGCAGCTCTGCAAATGTCATCCATCGGGATGCCCTCCAAAAATGCTGAGGAGGCTGAAAAGGACCAAGTTAAGTGGTGCCTGACGCTTGGAGGGGCCGGCCAGGAGGTCAGTTCATATGCCAAGTAGATGGTGTTGGCAATCCATTTGGAGAGGCGTTGTGTTGAAAGAGCTTCACCTTTCTACTTCCCTCCATAGGCCACAAAGAGCCTGGAAAACTTCCTGAATTCAGCTGTTCGTTTGGTGTAAAATAATAAAGCTCATTTAATGTCCAAAGAGTGCCATGTCCTTTCTTTTGGTGACAGTGGTTCAGGAAATAAGGTTGGGAGGGTGATGGCTTGAGCCAAATGGAAATCTGTCATGACTTTGGGTAGGAATTCCATGTCGGGATGGAAGACCACCCTGCTGGTATAGACCCGGAGAGGCTCTCTAGTTGTTCCACTGGCCAGAGAGGCACATGTCTCTGGTACCAGAAAGAGGGCCTTCTCTGTGTCCGCTCCGGCAATATGGAACCTCCTGCTGATGGAGCTACATCTCCAGATGGAGTTGCTGCCTTTTAGGAAGAACTTAAAAACATAGCTGGCGAGGCAGGTATGGGGTATGGGATGCACAATGACCCCAGCTCACTGGTTAGTTTGAGCCCCCTCTCTCCCTCAATTTTTCTTTTAATCGATAAGATTTAGTGTAAACTGTGATCGTTACTGTAACTTGGCGATCTTTTAAATTTTTTAAGATTTTAAATTTGTTAATCTTTTATAGTGTTAAATTTGAGTTTTTTAGGGGAAGGTTTTTATTTCTTTGTTCTTGTGAGTTTTATGATGTGTAAACCACCCTGAGTCACCTCGGTGAGGAGGGTGGTGAATAAATATAAATAAATAAATAAATTTAAGAATGGTGGGTCGGAGCGGAGGGCTGCAAGCTCTCCTGCTCTACGCACGGATGTGATGGCCACTAAGAAAGCCATCTTCCATGAGAGTAACTTCACGTCTGAAGTTGCCTTCGTTTCAAACAGTGGTTTTATTAAGGCATTCAGAACAGTGGTGAGAGACCATTGGGGAGGTGGTTTCTTTACTGGAGGGAAGGCATTTCTTTGTCTTTGTAAGAATCTCTTTACCGTTCTATCGCGGAAGGCTGTTTCCAAGACAGATCCAGGAGGTGCATAAGCAACTATAGCTGCAAGAGAAACGCGGGCGGATGAGTGTGTGAGGACAGACTTGGCTAAGGTAAGAAGATAGTCCATTACATCAGTTAGGGTTGCCATATCAAATGTTCGATTTGAGGAGTGAAGGTAAGCGATGAACTTTCAATATTTGGATTTGTATGACCTAGAGGTGGAGGTTTTCCTACACAGGTCCAAGATTCTTCCAATTTTGGCATGATGATCCAGGCCGTTAGATGCAGGCTGGGGAGATGCATGCGAAGTAGTCACCCCTGCTCCATTTATTTGTTTGTTTGTTTGTTTGTTTGTTCTTGTTTGGAGTAGTGTTGGAGTAGTGTTGGCTCAGAGGGCAGCTTCCATGAATCTGTCGCCAATCGGCGAAGCAGCGGGAACCATGAATGGCAGGGCCATAATGGGGCAATGAGGATCACCTTGGATTGCTGTTTGTTGAGATGCACTAGAACCCTCTGTATGAGAGGGATCGGTGGGAAGGCATAAAGGAAGTCCTTCTCCCACAGTACCATGAATGCGTCCTCCTTGGATCTGTGGCCTATCCCTGCCCAGGAGCAACACCTGGGCAGCTTCATGTTGTTCTGTGAGGCAAATAGATCCACATCTGGGAGTCCCCATCTTCAGCAGAGTGCAGAGAAGATGTTGTTGAGTTGCCACTCGTGAGTGGTTGTAGATCACCTGCTCAGTGTATCTGCAAGGGTGTTCAGGGTTCCCTGGATGTGTACCCTGATTGGAAACACATGTTGCTTGAGGCACCACTCCCAGATCTGTATTGCAAGGAAAAGGAGGGATGGAGACCTGCCTCCCCTTGCTTGTTTAGGTATGCCAGCACTGTTGTATTGTCTGACACTACCTGAATTACTCTTCCGGTGATGGATGACTGGAAGGTTTTCATGGCCTTCCATATCGCCAGCAACTCTAGGAAATTTGTATGTCTGTATTTTTCCCATGGGAACCAAATATTGTTGATCCTCATGGTACCGCAGCAAGCACCCCATCCCAGGGTGGTTGTGTCCATCATGATTTGCAACATTGGAGATGGGAGGCTGAACGGTTTCCCCATGGAAACATTTATGCCTATCAGCCACCAGGATAGCTGACATTTCAATTCCGGTGTTGGGGATAGCAATTTGCCTGGGTGATCCTTGCAGAGATCGAAGGAGTGAAGGAACCACGCCTGAAGAGATCTCATCTTCAGTTTGGCATGGCTGCTGGCTGTGGTGGTTGAGGCCATTAAACCTAGAAGTCACTGTGCTTCCCTCCCTCTGATCATGTCGCCGGATTGGAATCGTTGGATCAGTGAGCAGATATCTAAAAGGCGTTGGGCTGGGGCATAGGCCCTGGTCATTGTGGAGTCCAGTATTGCGCCTATGTACTCCACCCGCTGAGCTGGAGAAAGATGAGAATTTTTGAAGTTTATTCGGAGACAGAGACTCTCCATGAATTTGATGCAGAATGCCACATCTTCTGTTGCTTTCTGTCTGGACGGTGCACATATCAGCCAGTCGTCAATGTAAGAGAAGACTTAAATCCCCTGCAACCGGAGGTATGCTATGACTGGTAAAAACCCTTGGCACAGTGGAGAGGCTGAAGGGGAGACTGGTGTATTGGTAGATCCATCCGGACGCTCGGAACCGTACGAACCTTCAGTGGTGTTTCCTGATGGAGAATATGGAAATAAGCGTCCTTCAGGTCTATCACCGCAAACCATTTGTTCATATTGATCAGAGGTAGAATGGTTTGAAGTGTCACCATGCGGAACTTTCTCGTGCAAATATGTTGATTTAGTCGACGAAGGTCCAGAATGGATCTGAAGCCACCGTCTTTCTTGTTCACAATGAAGTATCATGATTTGGTGGATGCGACAGATTCAATGGCTCATTTCTCCAGGAGTGTTGTTAGTTTGTTCTGGAGTAGGGATGACGGATCAGTGGTACGGATCTGTCCAACTTTGGGGCAGCTCTCGAATTCTAAGGTGTAACCAAAGTTTAAGATCTTTAAAACCCATTTGTCCGATGTTATGCTGGACCACGCATCAGGAAAGTTCCTGAGTGGACGGTACACAAGTGGGAGCGGTGGAGAGTTATCAGTCAAAGAGTCAAATGTGCTGTTTCTGCCTGCGGTCAGATTTTTTGGTGGATGTTGATGGTTGTTGCTGGTAGCGAGGGTGAGGTTGTTGGGACCGCAGTTTATAGAAGGACTGTCTATTATAGTCCTGTTGCCAGTATTGCTGTTGCTGCTGTCTGCGGTAAAGCAATGAAGGCTAGAACGTTTGGTACTGCTGGTACGGTTGGTAGTTCCGTCTTTGGTAGGAAGCAGAGGCCCCTAACCAAAGTTTGTTGGCGGTAGTAATGTCAGTGAGCAGATATCTGAAAGGCGTTGGGCTGGGGCATAGGCCCTGGTCATTGTGGAGTCCAGTATTGCGCCTATGTACTCCACCATTAAGGGTGGCATCAGTAGCGAGCAGGCCTTGATCATCAAAGGGCAGCTCCTTGATGAGCTTTTAAACATCATCTTGAAGGTCCGCTGAACGTAGCCAGGAATGGTGTCTGATCTGGACAGCTGAGGCAATATTCTTTACTTCGGACTCACAGACATGGCATACGATTTTAATTTGTTGAAGGGCCAAGTGATTACCTTCCTTGCAAAGGGTATCAAACTCTGTGCAGAGATCATCAGGGAGTTTTGCCATGAAGGTATCCGCTTTGATCCATAATTTGCAATTATAAACACCCATGGCTGCTGCGTAATTAGCCACATGAAAGGACAGGGAGGCATTGGCGTAGAACTTCCTACCCAAAGAATTCAGTTTTTCCCCTCTTTGGATGACAGAATAGGGACGCTGCTTGTAGGGGTTCAATGTTGGGAGACTTTCAGTACCCTGAAGTTTGGAATAGGGTGAGTGTGTAGAAACTGACCTTCTATCAACCATCGTAGAAACTGAGTGGGAGGAAACTGGTTTCTTCCACACCAGTTTGGCTGAATTACCTATGGCAGGAAGCAGGGGAAATTGTACTGGCAGAATTTTTCTTGTCCGCCATGCTGCACACTGTGTCCGTTCATGGGTCTGGTGGGTTTTCCACTTTGATATTCAGTGTTCACATGAGTAGAGCAGTGAAGATAAGTTGGTCCTCTGGTTGGGACCTGTGGGCACTTCCAATTTGGTCATCAGGAGATTTTTCCGCATCTACTGCTGAGAGGACATCATCATCCGATGAACTATGAGAGCCTTCAGACCTCTCCAAGGGTGTGGGAGGTGGGATGAAGGCCTCAGGGTCCGAGTCAGATCAGAGAGACAAAGCCCCTCGTGAACAAGGGTGGACCAAAAGGGGTTTGACTCTCCTGGTCTGGAAAAAATTATTGTGGAAGAAGGCCTTCGACTAGTCGAGTACCCGAAATTTTTTTAGAGAGCTCTCGCTAAGGCTCCAAAGGCGGATGGAAATGGTGGGTGGTCCTAATTATAGACCTTTATCCAATCAGCTTGACAGCTCCGATACTGCCTCCGCGCAGGCGCTGACCCATAAGTGTGCATTTACAAACAACATGATGGAGAACAGCATTTACTGAAGATAGCAAAATGGTTTTTAATTTCTCCAAGGACCAAGTCCATATCACTAGACTGCACAGATTGAAAAGTATCTGTTATAACAGTATGAGCAGGAGCTAAGTTACATTGACAAGACCTGTATAAGCTAGTGTCCAAGTCAGAGCTAATTAAAGCAACTTTCACTGCAAAATGTCGTAAAAATTCTTCACAGCAGGCTACTGAACGATCAGAATCTTGATTTTGCATGCAACGATGTAATAGGCCCCCAACCAACTAAAACAGCTTTGAAGCCTGGTTATACTGTATACAGAATCAATTTTTTCAGAATAAAATCCTTTCTTTGCTGCAAACACTGTCACAGAGTAGGTATTCAAATGAGCTCTAGTCTATGTAGAATTGGATTCACTGAGTTTTATGCAATCACTGCTCTAGTCTCTTCCCTATTACAGTATTTCATCACAACTACATAGTTCCCTAGCTAATTGGGAACTAGTACGGTTCCACCTCCTGATAGGGAAACCTTAGGAGCATCCATTTTTACAGCTCTGGCCATTTCTCCATTCCAGAGGTTGACTAGGGATTTGACAGGGCAACTTGTCAAGGCAACAGGAAACTCCAACAGTCATCATGATACCATTTATGCCCGTGCCTTGCCACTGCTTTGGGAGCTGCACTGGTTGTCAGTGTGCCTCCGGGTGCAATTCAAGGTGCTGGTAATGACCTTTAAAGCCCTACAATAAATGGTTGTGGGCCAGGATATTTAAAAGACCACATCTCCTTGAGAACATCTGTCCCACCTGAGCAGACCAGAGAGGCTCTCTAATTGTTCCATCTGCTAGGGAGGCTCGTCTCTCTAGCACCAGAAGGAGGGCCCTTCTCTGTGTCTGCTCTGGCCCTATGGAACCTCCTGCCAATTGAGCTGCGTCTCCAGATGGAGTTGCTGTCCTTTAGGAAAGAACTGAAAACCTGGCTGGCAGGGCAGGTGTGGGGCACCGATGGAGGGATGACCCCCTCCTGCTGGTTTATATAATTAAGATCTCTCGATCTCTCTCTCTTTTAATGGATGGGGTGTGTGGGGTAAATTATTCTGTCTTTTTAATTGGGTTTTTATTTAGTTTTGTTATTGTTTTTAATTGTTGTTAGCCGCCCAGAGTCGTTGCCGAGTTGGGTGGCAATAGAAATTCAAATAAATAAATAAATAAATTTGAGTTCTTCAGTCTGCTGTGATGGGACCATTTAAATTGGTTGTTTACCCCTGCTGGGACTCTGAGTTCTAGCAAATCTAAAACTTACCAGGTGATGATCTGTCTCTGACAATGGACTACAGAGAATTCTTCCATACCCTGATTATTATCAACAGAACCAGGGCAGAAAATCAGGTCCAAAGTGTGTCCTACAAACTGAGTGAGGCTCAATAATATCACAGTTATCCTGTAACACATAAAGTCTCAAACCGGTATGGAAAGATTAGCCTCAGCATGGATGTTGAAATCCCACAACAGAAAATGCAAAGGAGACTCTATCACAGTGGTGGCGAACCTATGGCACGTGTGCCAGAGGTGGCACTCGGGGCCCTCTCTGTGGACACCCGTGCAGTCACACCAGCACAGAGTTTGCCCCACCCCTCTTCCGAGTAGCCCAATGGGAGCACTTCCTTCCTCCCCACAGCACAGAGCTCACCCAGCCCCTCTGCCCAGCAGCCCAATTGGAGCGTTTCCTTCCTCTCCTGTTCCTGTGTTGGCACTTTGCAATAAATAAGTGGGTTTTGGTTGTAGTTTGGGCACTCAGTTTCTAAAAGGTTCGCCATTACTGCTCTATCATCACCCCCAAGACCAACTCAGCCAGCTGAGAAGCAGGATGGATGGCATACTAACACAATTCCTATTCTGTACCAGGCACTCAGTTTCAACTTAACACAATCAAATCCAAACACAAGAGTAGGCATCTAGTAACTCTACCTCCTTTCCAATCCAGCTCTACTTTTCTGGTTCAGAGAAAACTGGGGTGGACAGAACTGGGAGAGTTTAACTCCCCAGATTCATCCAACGTGATTTCTGTATTGTAAGACAGGTCAGTGTGTTTCTCCAAAATCAAATCCTTTCACTAACCTAACATTTAGTAACAGCAATTTCACCCACAGGGAATGCTACAGGGAATGTCACCAACACTATATAGGATATGGGAAACAATTTGGGAGTTACTAATAACCTACTGTACTTCTTTCCTCTCTCCCAATATTTTTGTTTCTCTGCATTATATCTCCCCTTTCTCTCCATGATTCTGATGAAGTACCTGATATTCTTCCTATTTTATTTTAAGAAATAAAGATACTTGATATATGCATTTTTTGGCAGGATGCATAGTCAGGGCTGTGGTATCCTACAATTCTGCAGGATTACAGATGTGGTGACAGAGTGCCAAGGATTTTTCCCTTTTCTTCTTCATAGGGAATAATGATTTCTTTTGACATAGAACATCAATCTATATATCATTTCATACACAACTGGGCCCACGAGTTAACGACAGATTGCAGATCTTCTCTTCAGGAAGTAGACATGAAGGAGGAACTAAAATTCATTCATTTCATTTATTAGATTTGTATGTCGCCCAAAAAAGCACTGCAAACAACAAAGCCAGTGGAGATTATAGTATCCAATTTGAACTTTTCAAAGCCCTAAAAGATGATGTAATCAAATTATTGCATTCTATATGCCAGCAGATTTGGAAAACAAAACAATGGCCACAGGATTGGAAAAGATCAGTATATGTTCCAATCCCCAAAATGGGTAATGCCAAAGAATGTTCAAATTATCGAACAGTTGCGCTCATCCCACACGCTAGCAAGGTGATGCTCAAGATAATAGAGGATAGACTGCAGCAGCAGACAAGCAAGCACAATACAGCTTCCCAGCTTCAACTGAAAGGGAGACATTTAGAGCTAATCTGAATAATCTATTGTTGCTGATGGCTGTGGGAAGCTGTATTGCTGTGCTTGCTTGTCTGTCATTTTGCTTGAACACACCCTTCTCCCTTTGACCCCTGAATTTGGTGTATAAAAACCATGGCTGTAAGTTTCACTCCTTATCTGAAGAAGTGGACTTGATCTACAAAAGCTAACAATAAAAATATAGCAGTCTTTAAAGTGCTACAGTGCTTTTCATTTTGTTTATTTTATTTTGTTTTCTAATAAGCCTGAACCACAGACTAACAGGGCTACTATTCCAAAAAATTGGTTTAAACAGGTGTTTCAGACGGTTTTTAGATTTTAAAATTGTATTTTAATTTGTGATTTTACATGTTGTAATCCACCCTGAGTCGCCCTGGTGAGTAGGGCAGAATAGAAATGTGATAAATAAATAAATAATAGTACTAAAAGAAGTAGCATTCTAAATTCCTTTTCCTAATAAAAACTCTAAATTCTAAAACAAAGTAAAAAAATTAAACTTGGTCACATTGCATAAATAGGCTATAAATATGCTGCATTCCAAATCAAGTGTTTTGAAAATTATTTAACTCTCAATTAAGAGAAATATTGCATGCAATTTAGGCCTTTTAAGCCCAGTCATATACAGAGACTGTCTCCCACTCATATGGTGAAGATTAGCTTGCTTCAAACTTGGAACAGCTGCTTCTTTTTGCAGAAGTAGTGACATTTACCTTGTCCCACAATTCAAATAAGATGTTGCCTCCCTCTGTAACAGCAAGATACTGTACATTGGAGTAACTGCACAGAGTTGACCTGAACAATTATTATTACTATGCTATTCTAGTCTCCTGTGATGAGTTCTTGATTTGTTTTGATGCTACTTTATTATATAAAGAACAGGTCTCATGTCTTCAATATTTAAAGTCAACATGGATCAGCAATTACATTTTAATCTTTTTATTTGCAAAGAACTGAATTGGGGAGATGCAATACTAGAGATTGACAGTAACAGACTTTTATCTTCTTTCAGGGTTTATGTTTTTTCCAGCTGTGTTACTGACATCCCCAGGAGCAGGCACATAAAAGGGTTTGTTAACCTCAGGACAATTTATATAGGAATACACTTATGACAGCTAGATGTTTATTACAAAACATTAAGAGAGAAAGGATTTAAAGAGCTAAAATTCCTGCGAATAAAGAAATTCTACTAGGAGTAAAAATCTTAGTCACTGATCTAAAACATTACCATCTTATCTTGAGTAATCTGACATACTGCATTTGTACAATGTCAAGAATTTCAGATTTAATTTGGGGAGGGGGCTTTTTCTTTCACCAGCTTTCTAGTGGAGAATGTTTGGCATTATATATTAACAAAAGCCTTCTGTAACACTCATTAAAATCCTGGAAAGAGCCCATTTACTTGCATACAAAAATCCCCCATCTGTTATGTGTTACACACACATGTATTATAGCTGCTGTTTTATATGCATGCCTTTGACTTTAATAATTGCTACAGAAGAAGCCTGAAGATAGTAAAGTGCATTTTCACCCAACATTTTCATTTTGTTCCTGTGATAGAAGCCTGTGTTTTCAAGCAGAATTGGTGAGAAAAGACCATTTCCTACCGGAGGTATTTCTACAGCATGTTTCATATACTGTACTTAAATTCAGTTGTTTCAAAATAAGTACACAGGGGAAATAAAATTTGTTTTATAAAATCAAGAGCAGGATTTAATATCTAATGAGCCTAACTGGAATTAATTTTCCTTCATTTTTTAAAAAGGCTGTTCATTTTGAGCTGGGTACATAGAAACACAAACTGAATTTGGTACGTTGTGAATGTCACTATTTTACCCCTATTTTAAAAAGAAATATTTTATCTTTAGAAAGTAAACTTCACTGTACTAACAGTGGGGAGAGACACAAAACCTAGGCAGAGTTTACAGTGGCCTATGGTAGAAGTAAGCACAGCTTTTTACTTTGCTCCTATATTTATACCACGTCCTTTTCAGACATCCAGTACCAATCTTCCATGCAAATTTTCATACCACCAAAATTTTCTGTCACCCTAATATTTTGGGCAGTTGTGTTGAAAACTGTAAATAAAAGTCAGTGCTTAAAAGCCACTACTTTAGAACAAATTATGTATATCATTTAAATTATTCTAACTGAATAAAGGTTTTTCTAGTATATTACTTGGGTCCAAGCAAGGCAAATTCCTCAGATCAGTGGTTTAAGTAAAATTTACCCATTTGGAATTAGATTAGCTGCCCAGAGTGGGAAAATTTCCCATATTTGTGGGATATATCTGTAATCAATCAATCAATCAACATCTTGCATATTGGAAAAGCAGTAATGGTCAGGTAGTTTCTCAGACAGACACTTCTTGCCAACAGGATGAATTGCTTATGCAAAACACTTTTCCCCTTAGGAAGCATCTTTCACCTTCTATCCCCACCTATTACTTTATCTGATCCAAACAGGTCCTAGCCTCAGGCTTTCTCATTCTACTTCTAGGTGAATGTTGCTATCACATGCAAAAAGAAAAGGCAGCCATGAAACTGACATTTCTGTCATGAAAGACAGGTTCTACCTTGCATGTGGACAGATACTACAACAAGACTATAAGATATGCTTAAAAGAATTTTTTGTTTAGTGATCCAAAAAAGGTATCACCGCCTTCTACATTTATTAAAAGAGCAGTAAGCAAAGACTGTCTCTTTTCACACACCTCACCTACAACAAGACAGGAAAACTCTGAGAAGGAAAAAGGGCACAGCAGAGATACAGTCAAACCTCGCATAGAGTGTTTCGCTTAAAGAGCAGAATTTTCTCTGAATGTTCGTTTTGCTTAACAAATAAAACCAACCAAAAACTCACTTAACAAATAAATCGGGGTTCGCAATCCCCCCCCCCACAATTGGTCATTTACAATGGTGTTTCGCTTAAAGAGCAAACTCGCTTAAAGAGCAATCCTGTGGAACGCATTATGCTCTTTAAGCAAGGTACAACTGCATTAGCTGTGGTGGTTGGTTACATACACATGACTGGTGCAAAATAAAAGGGTAGTTTGATTTTAACAGTGGTTCTTCAAGTGTTCATATGTAAACATATATACAGTAATACCTCGGATAACGTTTACCTCTGATAATGCTAAAATCCCATAACGTTAAGTAATCTGGGGAGGAGAATTGGATCGAATAACGTTAAGGTCCTGTGGGATGGATCGGATAACAACCGCTAAAGCCTGTGTGGTTACAATGTATCTCTATGGAGCTTTAATGTTATCTGATCCATCCCATAGGATTTTAACATGGATCGGATAACACTAAAAATCGGATAACACCAAGACTTGTGGAACCAAGTCTTAGCGTTATCCGAGATATTACTGTACATGGGTTTTGTACCTGTTCAGGGTCACACCTGGCAACTTCTAGAGCTGATTGCTTTTTAGTAAAAACCTTTTAGTAAAAAAAAAATCACCATTGTGATGGACTGTTGGAAGGTGTGCAGGTGATCTGTATTTACAGATGAACATTTACAGATGCCTTTAGGCAACCTGTTCTTTTTTGTATGGCCCTTGTTAATCACACAAATGGATAACTAGCAAACTCACTAACCAGAGTAGGGTATGTTACACCTGGATGGAATACAAAACAACATGCCCCAGGGCTGGTATCACATATCCAGTCAGCAACGGCTTACAAATAAAACCAGGCAGGAGCATTTTCCACAGAGAAATAAAATGGATGCTACTGCTCTGTTGAAACAACTGTGAAAAGCAGTCAAGTCAACCTACCAGTTAGGCTAACAGCAATCCAATCCTACATCACGAGCACTGGGTCAACACTGAGTTTCCCTTCTTACAAAGAAAAAGTAATAAAATGCTGCAAAGGATGAGTTTGGTTAATATGTAAGGCTAAGAAACAGAGACAGACTTTACTGGAGATGAGGTATGAGCAAAAGAATGTGACAATGCCCTGATTAAGAGAAAACGCTGGATATTATTCAGGAGGAAAGACATTAAATCAGAGAACCACTGTTTTTATGAAAAATAAGCAAAAGTGCATCCAAGGCATGGGGCCTAACACCTCTACAAGCCATTATAATCATTATAGAAATAACCAGAGGATGAAGATGCACTGTCACCAGAGGCTCAAATGGTAAAAGACTTAAGCTCGGTGAGAAAGATTGATAGGGATGAGGTATGTACCAGCAATGGCTAGAAAGTACAAATAGTTAGATCCTTTTAGAAATTTCTTAATGAAAACATGAGAAAAGTGTCAGGCCTAAGGCTATACGCTACTTATACAATGCTAAATAGATACTGAGCATAGTATTAGATAAATTAATTCTAGAGTTGTTTTAAATGATTAGTTACAAGATGTAAGAAATCATTTGAAATATTTCCATTTATGATTGTATGGATAAATTGTCTGGCCAGGTTATTCTGCTATGGTAATAGAGTAGACCATACTGCCAGAGACTCAACATTGAGCGTCAGGTGGCGGTTAACTAACCTGATAACCTTGAAGACTAGCTGCCTTCGTGACGTCAACAGGGAAAGGTGATGGTCCCCAAGTGGATTAAATTGAATCCACTTGAATCCAACTTGATGGAGAGCAGCAGTTTCATCCATCCTGGCCTGGGGCTGAGGAGGACTTTGCATGCCAAAAGGGCTCAGGACCAGAAAGTGACTCACAGAACTGGATCAGTGACATGGGGGTCACACTGCGATGCGGAAGGCAGATGAAAGCCCACTGCATTATATTCTGAGGTCACAATTGGTCACTTACAATGCTGTTTCACTTAAAGAGCAAACTCGCTTAAAGAACAATCCTGTGGAACACATTATGATTTTTAAGCAAGGTACAACTGTACATACATACTTCTTCCGTATCTAGGCCAGATGTGAAGGCATTTTTGGTGAGTTCATTCTGCAGTTTCTTTTGCCTGATCTAGCATGAGAAGCAAGTTTTTGGTTGGTTTTAATTGTTAAGCAAAGTGAACATTCAGAGAAAATTCTCCTCTTTAAGCAAGTTACTCTTTAAGCGAGGCGCTCTTTATGCGAGGTTTGACTGTACTATTCAAAAGTGTGATTGAGCACTGTCTTCTTTTGTGAGCACTCAGGGACCATCTAACTCTCCCAAGGCCAAAAGGCTGTCTCTTTCTATTTACCTACCAGGCATGATGGGGAAGCAAACTCTCAACCTTTCACTTTGCTGCCAGGTACCGTATTTCAATGTACTGTACTGTACTGTGCTATCAAGTCAATCTTTAAAGAGCCACAAAATCCTTTGCAGTTTTAGCTGCAACAGAATCAACACCTGTGACCTCAAAAGGGTAATCAGTCCAAATGACATCTAACGTCCTCTGGCCGGAAGGAGGAATGGATTTTAGTTGTTTGTGTTGTGTGTGTGTTATTGTTGTTTTGTTTTTTTCCTGATTGTAAACCGCCCTACGTCGCCACGGCGAGTGGGCAGTGATAAAAATCTAAATAAATAAATAAATAAATAGTTCACCATGTTAATAAGGAGACCAGTAAAAATGAAACAAATAAAGGTTTCTTTTCTCATACTTTTACACCATAAGTATACAGAAAAGGCATAAATATATTTGGAACTATGCACTGGGATAATATGTGGCAAACCAATTTGGAGTAAACAGTTATATAAACTTCAGCATGGATCAAAATTCCCTCAATAACCCATTACCCTTTCATTCTCCTAATGCTGATGAGGCGTGGCAAAAACTCTTGCGCTTTATGACATATGCAACATTTTACGTTGCAGTCTGGCCACCCATGAGGTGACTCTCTAATTATATCATATGTTATCTGAATGTAGTATACTGCTGCTGAACTAAGAAACAACCCTAAAGGTGCAAAAGAAGTTACAATCAATTATTTTTAAGCTGTTTTGAACTTTTTCTTTTGTGTCAAGATCAAACTTTGGATTGCCAAAATGAAGCCACTTTCTTGGCTTTGTTGTTGGCCAAAACAAAACCTTCAACAGTACATGTTTGTGGTAGTAAATTGGCAGACCAGTAAATGTCTGGTCTGTTCACACTGGTTGCTCTGCCACCCCGGCCGTGCAGGCAGCTGAGGATGCCTCCGCCTCTCCCTCCCCCGCCCCTGATTCGTTCCACCTGGCTTGGGGGGGGGGGATAAAGGGTCGGCAGCGGGAGCCCAGCCGAAGAAGCAGCCACGGTCGTGCAGGCGGTTGCTCCGCCGCCCCGGCCGTGCAGCCACTGGACTTCCCTCAGCCGGCCCCAGCCTCGAGGGAATAGAGCGCAGCTGTGCGGGGCAGGTGTCAACATAAGGACTTTGCTCCCGCTGCCGCCACTACCACCAGGACTTCCCTCGGCCGGCCCCGGCCTCAAGGGAATAGAGCACAGCTGTGCGGGGCGGGTGCTGACATAAGAACTTCGCTCCCGCCCCGGAGCACAGCATAAACTCCATTGGGAATAGACTGCAACTTGGCAATAAGAAGGTGTTATAATATAGTATCTCTGATGTATTTTTTAGGATGTCCTGATGTTTTGTAATTTGTAATTGTTACTGGAGATTTTTTGGGATGTATTTTGATATGTTTTGTGATGCCATACTTGCTATGTGATATTTTTAATTTGCTATGTGATATATGTGATTGTTTTTATGCTATGGAATTTGCTATGTAATTATAACTGTTTCCTTTGTGAGCCGCCCAGAGTCGCTGTGTGAATGGGGCGGCATCTAAGTCGAAATATACAATACAATACACTGGTTCTCACACCAGATCAAACCCAAGCTGTTTTGAACTCATTGTAAGCTATCTTGGCAGCAATTATGGACTAAAATAGATAGATAATAAACTTTGAAGTGGAAACATATATTACATGCATCCAACAACATTTAAAATAAGATTCACGTGTATTTAAATCTCTATTCATCACATTCATTATCTTACAGATGACCACAAAGTCAAGTGAACCCTTTTTCACATTTAAGCACACTTTTCAAGGGTCCCCAAAATATGGCCCATGGACTGTATCCGGCCCTCCGCATTGAAAAATCTGCCCCTTGCTGTGGGTCTTGAACTGCTGACTTGCCAGCCTTCCAGGTCACAAGGCGAGTTTCTTAACCACTAAGCCACCGCAGTCCTGACCAGGTTAGCTGGGAAGTTACTGGGGCAGAAGGACCCTTTTCACTGGGATGGGTTTTTTGACTTCAAACGGGGGGGGGGGGGACCCTTCACTACTTCCCTAATGAAGTAGGGAGGCAGGGCCAGTTAAAATGGCCCGCCGCCAGCCACTAATTGATCCAGATGGATTCCAGAGGGAACTGGGGAACATACCTCTGGATAGGCTACACGATCCACCTGAGGCTCTGGTGGAGCTCTGGAATGAGAGGGCGGCAGCAGCTTTGGATGTGATCGCACCACTACGGCATCTCCGCGCCCGTGTATATCTACCTGCCCCTTGGTTCACAGAAGAACTGAGGGAGCTTAAACGGGCTAAGAGATGCCGAGAGCGTTGCTGGGTGAGGACACGGAGTGAGTCCGACTGAACACTGGTTAGAGCTGCTATTAAAGCCTACCTAGTGGGATCAGGGAGGTGAAACGTCGCTATTTCACCTCCCTTACTGCCTCTGCGGATAATCGCCCAGCTACCCTGTTTCATGTGACCAGGTCCCTCCTCGGGAGGGAGGAGGCTGGTCCTAGCTGGCAGGGGTTGGCTGAGGTTTTTGAGGATTATCTGACAAGAGAAAATCGCTCGGATTCGCTCGGGGCTCAATCCTGAGGTGGGCAATGATGGACTGGGGTTGCCCAGGGTGCAGTCTAGCCATTTTATCTGGGATCGGTTTGACCCTGTTGTCCCTGAGGAAGTGGACAGGCTCTTGGGAGCTGTTCGTGCCACCGCCTGCCCATTAGATCCGTGTCCCGTCTTGCTAACAAAACCTGCCAAGACGGTCACTAGTGGTTGGGTCGGAGCAATTATAAACACTTCGCTTCAGGAGGGGTTTTTTCTGGCCTCTTTGAAACATGCTTTGGTCCGGCCCCTCCTGAAAAAGCCATCACTCGACCCCACAGTGATATCCAATTACCGCCCGGTATCTAATTTACCATTCTTGGGTAAGGTGTTGGAGAAAGTGGTGGCGTGGCAGTTACAGGAGACCCTGGATGAAGCGGATTATCTGGACCTACCCAGGGATATCTGAATGATCAGGCCCGGATATGGTACTGAGACTGCATTGGTCGCATTGGTGGATGATCTCTGGCGGGAGCAGGACGGGGGTCATCCCACCGTCCTGGCCCTCCTTGATCTCTCAGCGGCTTTCGATATCATCGACCACGGTATCCTTCTGAGACGGCTTCGGGGATTGGGAATCCAGGGCACGGTGTTGGCCTGGTTTACCTCTTTTCTGACGGGCCGGACTCAGTCAGTTTGGGTGGAGGGTGAGAGGTCCAGTCCTAGGCCGCTCCCTTACGAGGTGCCTCAGGGCTCGGTTCTCTCACCTCTCCTATTTAACATCTACATGAAGCCCCTGGGTGAGATAATCCGTTCCTACGGGGTAAAATACCATCAGTATGCAGATGACACATAGTTGTACATCTCGGCCCGTGGGGACCCTGGTGATGCAGTCAAAGTCCTATCCAGGTGCCTGGAGGCTGTGAGGGTCTGGATGGGAGACAATGGGTTACACCTGAACCTTGGCAAGACTGAGTGGCTGTGGGTCGGGGGTCCCGGGTCAACACAGAAGTTACCATCTTTGGTTCTGAATGGGGCTAATTTGCCTCAAACAGATCCGGTGCGCAATCTGGGGGTCCTCCTGGACTCACAACTCCTGCTCAATGAGCAGGTGGCAGCCATGGCCAGGAGGGCCTTTGCACAATTGCGTGTAATTCACCAGTTGCGCCCACTCCTTGACAGGGACTCCTTGCTCATGATCACCCACACTCTGGTCACCTCTAGATTAAATTATTGCAATGTGCTCTACATAGGGCTGCTCTTGATGACCATCTGGAGGCTGCAGCTGGTTCAGAATGTGGCAGTCCAGGTGGTGTTGGGTTGTGGGCGTTACTCTCGTGCATCCCTGCTGCTTCGGGAGCTGCACTGGTTGCCAGTTTGCCTCCAGGTGCAATTCAAGGTGCTGGTCATGATCTTTAAAGCCCTATATGGTAGTGGGCCAGGTTACTTGAGAGACCGCATCTCCCCAAGGGTATCTGTCCGTCCCACCAGAGTGGATCGAAGAGGTGCCTTAGTGGCTCCATCTCCCAGAGAGGTGCCTTAGTGGTTCCATCCGCCAGAGAGGGCCTTCTCCCTGTTCGCTCCGATTCTATGGAACCACCTGCCTCTGGAGCTGCGCCTTCAGATGGGGTTATTGGCTTTTAGAAAGGGCCTGAAAACCTGGCTGGAAGGAATGGTGTAGTAGGGCAATGAGGGTTTACTGACACACACACACACACACACACACACACAGGCTTATTTAACATTCTGTATCTCCCCCCCCCCCCATTCCTACTCTCATTCCTATATTCGTTGGGTTAGTGCAGGGACTGAGAAGTTGTTTTTAAATGGGTTTTAATTTTACTTTGTTCTTTTTGTGTTTTTAGGGGTTTATTTTATGTCTGTTGTGCTCTGCCCTGAGTCACTTGTGCGAGTAGGGCGGAATATTAAAATTGACAAATAAATAAATAAATAAATAAATAAATAAATAAATGACCAATGCCTCCCCCCAGGCCCCTTCTTTAGTTTCCTCCGGGACCAACCATCTCCCGTCTCCTCCTTATTCTAGGAACGCCTGGCCAGGCCAGGGCCTTGGGAGCACTGGGTTGGGCAGGGGCAGCCCCTTTGCCAGTAGAGGTATGGGGTCTCCATCTTGTCCTGCCCCACAAGCCACCTTCTGAGGCCCACGCTCCACCTGCATGGGCTGCCTTCCCCAGAGTGCCCTGGCCACACATTGCCAGTCTGGATTCCTCCTCAGCCACTAGCCGTCCGGGACATGGTAGATCGAATCAAGACGGCTCTCTTGGCCAGCAGGAGGGCCTCTGTGGCTGGGATTGGAGCTGCACCATTCAGGATGAACACATGTTACTTCCTCCACTCCCCAATTCAGTTTTTTGCAAATAAAAAGATTAAAATGTAATTGCTGATCCATGTTGACTTTAAATATTGAAGACATGAGACCTGTTCTTTATATAATAAAGTAGCATCAAAACAAATCAAGAACTCATCACAGGAGACCACATTAATGTGTAACATTGGGGCAGACAATAACAAGCAAACTTCTTCTTCAAACTACAGAGCTGGCAGGGACTCTATGGATCATCTCAAGGAGGCACACGGAACTGAACTCCCAGAACCACTGAGCTATCCAGCAGTTCATATTTCTTAAATGGCTCACTGCCTTAATAATGAACAATAGAAATACAGTAATACCTCGGATAACGCTAAAATCGCATAACGTTAAGTAATCTGGGGAGGAGATTTGGATCGAATAACGTTAAGGTCCTATGGGATGGATCAGATAACAACCGCTAAAGCCTGTGCGGTTACAATGTATCTCTATGGAGCTTTAACGTTATCCGATACATCCCATAGGATTTTAGCATGCATCGGATAACACTAAAAATCGGATAACACCAAGACTTGTGGAACCAAGTCTTAGCGTTATCCGAGGTATTACTGTATCTGAATCAGCAAGAGGCACCCCGACAGACACTTTTTAAAATCATTTTTAACTCTGGTGTTTATATAGTCTTCAAGCACAACCTGAGACACAACCAATCTAATTATTATTTTGCTTCTAATCTTATTTATACATATGATAGACAGAAACTATATGGCATTTATTCTTCCTCCCATTCTATCATTTTTTTGTCCTCCTAGAAGGCCTTTTCCAAAGCATGAGAAAGAGATTATTCCTGAACTCTCTCATATAGATCTGAGTCACAAAGTTCAAAGAGAGTGAGTAGAACATATTTCTGGTAGATACCAGAAGAATTTATGCTTTTACGAGTTGTGGGGTTTTTTTCCACAGCTTTGCTATAAATTCAAGTGAAAGTGACTTGTGGAAAAACAATTTTTTTCCTCATTTATGGTATCTAGACAATAGGATGTCTGCAAATATATGCTTTACAATAGAAATGAGGCTTCAATAGCCCCTATGGACACTTGAGTATAAGTATGTTTATTTTCCAAGAAGTGAAGCTTCCCTGCTAATACAAGTCTCTGAAATTTCCTCCCAACACATATTTGTCCTGCAGATCTGATAAAACATTTAGAATGTACTTATCTAAATTTTCCATAGAAACCTTCAACAAAAGATGTAAACATCATATCTACTTTTAGGAACTCCAGAAAGTGACTAGACAGCTCAATGGTTTAGGTTTCTACAGAGCTGGAGATTAGGGTTTTGGTTCCCCACGGTGTTATGCAAGAGAAGAGCCAGCCTGCATGGCTTTGGGCTAGCTTCACTGTCCCAGGGCACAAGTCCCCGGGTACCCCAAAGGAAATGGTAAACCACTTCTGTGTATTTTCTACCTAGAAAATCATAGAAAGAGTCACCATAACTCAGAACTGACTTGGCAGCATGCGATCATTAATAGGCTGAGGGACAGAATCCCTAAATGTAAGACCAACAGGGTCAAGGGGGGGCTGCTGGTGGACGACAACACGTGGTGTGAATGTGGTACAGAATCCAGCTCATTTACTGATCTACCGATTACTGCCAGAAACATGCACTGATGAGGACTTAGGTTTGGCCAATGACAAAGCCAAGGAAGTGGCTTCACTTTGGCAGTCCAAGGTTTGATCGGGACACAAAAGAAGAATCATTATTTGAGCATTAGAAAGCCAAAGTCTTATCTAATACATGGGAGCCCTGTAGGGCCACATCCAGAGACTGCACTTCTGGACTCAGAATAGTACAATTTTCTAACAAGAATGCTTGGGATCTCTTGATCTACCCTCTGAAGTAGCTGTCCATTTGAAGACAGCTTGCTGCTCTGTATGAACTCTAGTCCAGAACGCAGCCATCTGTTTCTGGTTAAAAATAATTTTCTCACAACCATCCCCAATAGCATTATTGGCATTTGAAGCTATAAGTACTTTCAAAACCAATTGAGTTGTCTCTGAACTGGATTTTTCAGCAACCTATTTAATTACACCTTATTGGCGGATCCAATGACAACTGTAAGATACCAATCAATGCTGATGATCAGGCTACCCTTACAGAAGGAAGCTGTCATTATAAGAAACCATAAAAAGATCTCATGGCCCAAATGCTGACCAATCCAGCACAACTATATCTAATAAGAATCTTGCGTTGTAATGTGTCATCAAGTTGTTTTTCATTTGCAGAGATTCTAATAGGATTTTCAAGGCATGTGAAATATTCAAGGAGTGGTTTGCTTATTGCTACCCCAGTCCAGTGAGTTTCCATGGCTGAGCAGGGTTACACTACACAGGCACCCTAAAAGATATCTACAGACACATATGTGTGAGCTTTATTATAAATTACCCCTTTTAAATGACACTCCACAATCTCGTCATCATTGTACTGTATAAATAGTCTGTGCAATTCATGCATACTACAGTATTTGCAATTTGAGGCTCAGTGAGTTAGGTATTTGGCTGTACAACCAAAGCTTGGGAGATCGATTCCCCACTGAGCACCTCAGGAGAATAGCCAGGTCATGCATCCTTGGGCAATCTGCACAAGGATAAGTAGTAACAGCAGTAGTGGTTAAGACACTGAACTTGATGACTGGAAGGACTGGATTGCTCTCCTCCCAGCTCCTAAATCATCTGTAGAGGCAAAACTGCAAGATAGGTTTGAGTTGGAGTTTGCCTATCCCTGATGCACAGAACCACATTGAAGGAGGAGGCAAAGTACTCCTGAACAGACATTAAACTGCCTATAAGTACTTGACCAAATTAGTGGACCTCTAGATATAAAATTTTGATCATATAAAGTGGTCCCAATTCATGAAATCATTTTAAAACTAGTTTTACCAGAACTTCTTAAATTTATGCTTCAATGACTGAATATACATGCACAATGTCCATCTATAAAGCCTTTAAGAAAGTATTTACAGACCTAACAGGCGTTACCATCCACATTTCTGTCAATTTGTATAATTTAATGATGAATACTGCATACAGAACTTGGCAAGGCGCCTCTTCCTGTATTGAGTCCTTCATCCTTGTGACTGAAGATACCAAATGGGAACATCAGCATGTATTTATTAAAGGTTAACAGTGCACCAAACACATAAGCCCTCTGGCTCCAAAAGCAGAAGACAAATTTTAAGAAAATAAACTTTGTTGTTATTGTGTAACATTTTAATAATTATTTTTCCTGAAGCCCTGGGACTAAAATATCGGGAGAAGCTCACTTATGGCAAGAGGCCATTCGTCTTCTTCTTTGCTAAAAGCAGTTTCTTTTCTGATTGTTTGGTAGCTCTACTTTGCTCTTCTTATAATAAACAGTGTTTGCTTGTGCAACTTTGCACACCACTAAACTCGGAAGTCTGCCTCAGAATTCTGAGATATAAGTTTCAAATTGCATACAAAAAGGTGCATCAAAAATTTCCCTCTCATATTTCAAAGGTTATATTTACTCTTCATATGTAAAGCTTTGCAAGCTGGTTTTATATTCCTAAATGCAAACAGTGAGAAGTCATCTATCCCTCTTGTTGAGTCATGTTGTTATGCAAGGTTCATTACTTAACTTTGACTGCCCCAGGTTTGTAAGTGTAATCACTCCAAAAGTGAACTAAATTTATATTTCTGTTCTCTTTGATTACCTGTAGATTTACCTACCAAGTCAAAATAGGTGTACAATCACACAGTGTTGTCACTGTCTCAAAAGAAGAGGAAAAAACAAGAGATTACAAATAGATATTACCGGTAATTACACAACCATTCTGGAAATAGTCTACTCCTTAACTTAGCCAACCACTATCTTGAAAGTATGTCTTAACTCCATTCTAAAAGACATTAATTCTTCTTCCTGGTTGTAATATAGAACTGGAAACATGTTAATAAACAAACACACTGAACAAGTGGCACTACATATTTTCAAAGCTTTAAAATTGCAACTTACAGTCTTAACAGAAGTCATTAAGACTTTCGCATTTCAGTGTACAAAAAGTGTACCATTTAATATTTTGAATGCAGAAGTCATCATAGTCTACTACAGTACTTACAAACAGAAAGGGAAACATGCAGCTCACAGTTGCTAACTGTCCTGCAGTGATTAAAGAATCCTTCTGTATCTTCTTCATTGTACACCGGTCACATGGCTTGGCATGGGACCAGCAATCCAAGTGGGGACTCTTTAATCAGCCACAATTAGCTACTATGAGACACGTCATTTCTCTTGCACCAGTGTAACTATGGAAGAGGACTTTGACCAGCATATACCAACAGTGCAAAGAATGCATGGATGGGTTCCACTGCCATTTCCAAGTTCTAAAACACTCTTCAGCTGAGGATCAGGAACTTAAGAAGTTTACATTCTTTACTTTAAGAATTTTATTTCAGTACCATGGCCTAATCCTTTTCGCCATCATTTTTATTATTTACTAGATCAGTTCAGGTACTAAACAAAGCACACCCAGGGTAGGAAAATGCCCTAGATGCGTATAAGTATAATTAATAAATAAATAAATAAATAAATAAATAAATTTAAAGTCTAATTATTTAGAGTAAAACCCCGATTTACGTATGCATTGATTTATGTAAAAATCATTTTATGTAACAATTTTTTGTGGAAAAACGTGACCCGTTTTATGCAAATAAATCGTTTTACATAATGGGTTCCCCCAGAATTTCCTTGCGTTTTTAAGTCAAAAATGCTGGCCCTGCTATTTTAAACTCTAAAATGGTGGCCCTGCACCATTTTAAACTTTAAAATTCTACTCCATGCAACTCGCAATGGTGGAGGCAGCAGTGGCAGCGGTGATGACTGCTGCACTTTTGCCACGTTTTCTGGAGTCCCCACTGCTTCTACAAGAACTGAGAGAGAGCACGGGACATATCCACTCGGTTCCACTCTTCATCTAAGGTTTCTCTGTGGCGCGCCCCATTCCGCTCTTTGCCCGAGGTCCCCCTGCGGTGTGCTTTAACTGGGAATGCACGCTGGACAAAGACTGCTCCATTCCACTCTTTGTCTGACACGCGTTCCCAGCTAAAGTGTGCCGCAGGGGCAAACTCGGACAAAGAGCAAAATGGAGCAGTCTTAGTCCAATGCACATTCCCAGTTAAAGCACGCTGCAGGGGGGCCTTGGACAAAGAGCGGAATGGAGCCCTTCCATTTGCTTCCTACATCAGTGTGACACCTGTACTACTGATCCATTTTTGCGAGTCACTTTCTGGTCCTAAGCCCTTTGGCACCCAAAGCCCTAATCACCCCAGGCCAGGATTGATTAAGCTGTTGCTCTCCAGCAAAATGGGTTGAAGTGGGATTAATTCCACCTGGAGACCATCACCCTTTCCTCTGGACTTCACCACACAAGGCAGTTAGTCCTCAGGGTTGTCTGATTAATCACCACTTGATGTTTGGCAATGAGTCGCTGGCAGTAGGGTCTATTCTATCACCATAGCAGGATAACCTGGCCAAACTGGACAGCATGCACTAGTGAAACAAGTGATCCCCAAAAGGGCATGAGAGAGGCTGAAGCTCAGAAAACCAGAGATGCAAAACCCAAACCCTACAAAAAGAAGCCAACAATAGTTGTAGTAGGTGACTCCCTACTCCATGGGATTGAATCAAAATTTATGACAGGAAGATCCTTGGAGGCATGCTGTCTCCCTGGAGCACTGATAAGAAAAGAAAGATTGCCATCATTCATAAAGCTAACAGATTCATATCCATTTCTTCCCATCCACATGAGAACAAATGATACTGCCAAGAGGAATTCTGATGAAATTACATCACACTTTGAAGCTCTGGGAGGGAAATTCAAGGACTTTGGGGCCCAGATAGTCTTCTCATACAGGTTGGAAGAGGACTAGAAAGGGAAAAGGAAATAATCTGGATGTAATCAATCAATCCAATCAATCTTTATTAAGGTTCAAGAACAGTATAGTACAAAAACAAAAAAGTTAAAATGAGGGAACACAAAATATCTTTTAAGATGAGTGTGTCTGCTCAGAGTTAAGAGAGTAATAAATTAGTACATAAATTTAATTATGCTATAACTACTACTAAGCCTATGATAGAATGCTGGTAGCTTATTTAGCTGAAGGACCTGCCAGGATTGTTCTTCTGATCCTATAAACTGTGGTACAAAACCTGGCAATGTTGCTAATGAAGGGGGAGCTTTTATCAGGTAGCAGCCAGTAAGTGTATGTGTTGTTTGGCCGACCCGGATATTTGCAGAACAGCTGAGATATGAACTTGTTCTGGATGTCTCTGTAAAACGGGCAGATGCAGAGAATGTGTTCTGTGGTTTTGATTTCTCCTGTGTCATAGAAGTATTGTGTCTGTGACACTGATCTCCTTTGGAACTTCCCCTCGAGAACTACAGAAGAAAGAGCCTGACAGCGTGCATGCTAGGAGAATGCCTGGCTATGAAGGTGGTGCCGACATGAAGGATTTGGTTTTTGGGTCCATGTGTGATGCTCCCTGAAAGACAAATTGCTGGCAAGAGTTGGGTTACACTTCAAAGAACTGGGAAGAATGTACCGTATTTGATGGCTTATAACACACATCAGAGTATAAGACACACCCCATTATTACCAAAATAGCCCACTATAGCCTACTATATACAGTTGCACTCATGTTACCAATGTATTTTAAGGGAGGAAAAGTGAGTCTTATAGTCCAGCAAATAGGGTATTTCGGCACAGCATGAAGAAATTCATCAGGAGGTCTTGAAATTGAAATGGAAGAGGGAGGGAGACATAAAATCAGAGGTAAGAAAAGATGAAGGCCTATGTAAAATAAGAGGAACAGACTGAGTACCTTTAATGGAGACCAATAAAATAATTTTTGTAAAAAGAGAGGAAGGAAAGTAGATTGCAAATCACATAATCTTCAATGTCTATATATAAATGCAAGGAATATGGGAAACAAGCAAGAAGAATTGAACCTCTTATTTCAGAAGGGGAAATCTGATGTGATATGGATAATAGAAACTTGGTAGGATGAATTCCATGACTGGGATGCTATTACTGCTGGATATTGAATATTTAGTATTATTATGCTACAGCATGGTATAAGAGGAATTGCTACTGATATTCTCAATCTGCAAATAGCAAAACAACAATGGGGTTTCCCTTAAATGTTACTCTTATTCCCTTTCTGAACAGAGGAAGAGCTAACCAATCACAGGTATCATCTGCAGGCAACTCCACACCATTCACTTCTGCAAGGAAGAACTAGGCGGCAATAAAGAACTGCTGGTGCTGACTGAGAGCATGTGCAGAAGAGGAATGAGAAATCAAACTGGTTACTGATGACTTGGGCCTGCAAGGACCAGTGGAGACTTTGCTTGTCTTCCCTGGGCATAGTGGCGAGATGCTGTGTGAATCCAAGTACTTTATAAATATCATGAAAAATTATATTCTAGACTGCAGTATTCCATCAAAGTCATAAGCCACAAACCATATACAGTAAGGGATTAGAATGTGTTGCCATTAGCAACAGAGCTTTTCATAAAATCAGTTTGGGGCATCCAGAATTCCCAGAGTAATAGTAGTATTAAATCCTAGGCAGCAATTCTACTTTCATCAGAAAGGCACTGGTGTGCACCAAAAGCTTACAGGACCACTGCTTCCCAAACATTGTAGTGTAAAAGATGGGTGGCTTTTTCTGAATAGGAGGAGGAGGGGGGGTTTGCAAGGAAACACAAGACTTCTTTAAGAGAAATGAAAACTGTTACCACCAGCTGCACTCTATTTTGTGTACAAAATGGACAACTGCAATGTATACCATTAGTAATCACTGTACCTAAACAGAATGAAGCTTTCTCTTAATTGAACCAAGGAGGAAAATAGCTGAAGCAATTTCTACTAAATAAACCTTCTTCCCTCTTTTGCACCAGTAATAAGTTGATCATAATTCTACCACTAAAGGGACTGTCCCTTCACATACAATTTATGTACAGTATTAATTTTGGGTGTTGAAACAGATTTCCTGCAGCTGCTTTGACCCTATAAATCCCGGGAGACCACTGCTTCAACCTTTGACTACTTCCAACATTTGTTGATAATGGCTGCAACTCGTATCCAAGAATGCTCCCCCCCCCCCCCCGAAAGCAGGAAAAATGCCACTGGCATGAATCTGTTTAAGGTGGATCCCAGCTTGCCATGAAGTGACCCACTATGATCTCGGAGCCATCACCCATGGCACACATGAAATGAGTCATGCAGGATTTAACACAGAGACTGCAATGGATTGCCACAGCCTTGAGGATATTATCAAGGTGCGCCTTCACAGCCAGTCCACCTGGCATGGGAGCTTCCACCTCCATGGCCATTAGGAATCAGAGTTTCTCCTCCACTCATTTTGCTATTGGGCCCAATAGGATGGTTTCCAGTGGCATTTCCTCCACTGAGGAGACATAAAGTGGCTCATCCGCCCGTAGCCATTGCCTTTTTAGGGAGCAAGTTATTTACTGCTACCCAACACTTGGTGTTGAGTTGCTGGCTGTACAGTCTATTCCATCACCATAGTTGGATGCCAGGCCAGGCATCCCGCTATGAGATGTATTATAACAACATTTGTAATAATACAATAAGGGAAACTATTTGGCACTTAGCTATCCAATATAACCAGCAAGGCCATAAAAAAGGTATTATCTCCCTAAGCAACCTCCATCACTGGGGATACAACAGAATCTTTCAGAATCTGGATAAAAAATTTATTTAACTACACATGCAACTACAGTACTGGAAAGAAACATGGACTCTAGTTTCAAATAATGCAACAGTTGGCTGATCATCCAGAGAACTACTGTATCAACTGCCTATCTCTGATAACTAAAATGCAATCCCAGAAATCCCATGAAAAGCGTGCATGATGTTTTTAACTTTTCTGATTCAGATGCAAAGAAATCTCATCCTTTCTCCAAGGAGAAACTGTCACAACTTGTCATGGATTCTGTAGCCTCCTGAGTCCAAGTAAAGTATAATGTGATGGAACTATGACAAAAGATGCAGTCTGCATGCACAGGATATCAGGCTTACTCATCATCTCTCTGGTACTAGAAAGAGGGCCTTCTCCATGTCTGCTCCGGCCCAATGAAACCTCCTGACAATGGAGCTGTGCCTCCAGATGGAGTTGCTGTCTTTTAGGAAGAATTTAAAAACATGGCTGGCAGGGCAGGTATGGGGTATGGGTTGTACAATGACCCTAGCCTGTTGGCTGGTGTGAGCTCACTCTCTCTTTTAACTTCTCTTTTTAACTTTTTTAATTCTCAAGAGTGAGTTTTAACGTTTTAATTTTGTCATTAATACGTCTATTGTAAAAAAAATTTAAAAAATTATTTAAATTTCTTATTGATGTTTTTATATGATATATGATATGTTAAACTGCCCTGAGTTGCCTTGGTAAGGAGGGTGGTATACAAATTTGAGTAAATAAATAAATAAATAAAATCTACAGATAGATTTTGGAAAGAATCTGGTCTGATAACCTAGAACAGTGGTTGCAAACCTATGGCACGCATGCCAGAGGTGGCACTTGGAGCCATTTCTGTGGGCACCTGTGCAGTCACTCCAGCACAAAGCTCGGCCCACTCCTCTACCCAGCAGCCCAATGGGAGCACTTCCTCCCTCCCCCCCCCGCACATAGTTCACCCCGTCCCTCTGCCCAGTAGCGTAAAGGGAGCACTTCCTCTCTCACCCCAGCACAGAGTTCACCCCGCCCCTCTGCCCAGCAGCCCGATGGGAGTGTTTCCTTCCTCCCCTGTTGCTGTGTAGGCACCTTGCGATAAATAAATGGGTTTGGGGTTGCAGTTTGGGCACTCGGTCTCTAAAAGGTTTGCCATCACTGACCTATAGCAAAGGTGACCAACCTACGGCCCGTGGGCCAGATCTACAGCCGTGCTGGATAAATTGGTATCATGGCTGGATCTGGCCATAGTTTGGGCACCCCCTAGTATAAGCAGAGAAAATGGCAGCTTAGAATCTATCTCATCCTGTTGCAAAACAGATTGCAAGGCACATTTTACTTCTGTTTCCAGTGGGAAGAACCATGTGACTGACCTGCTGAACCAAATGACCAGCCCATGGCCAGAAAAGTTTGGGTGCCCCTAACCTCGAGACCTGCTGCCAGTTTGTGCAGACAAGATAATACTAAAGAAACCAAATGGCTGGCTAACTGTACAGTAGCCTCACATGTCCCCATGCTCAACTTGTCTCTTTCCATAGATTCAAGAGACTCTTGACTCAATAATAGGAAACCTAAGAAGCATTATCAGAATTATGATTATCCCTAATTATAACAGTTATCAAAAATATATTGCAGCATTCTTATGAGGCACTTAAGTTTTTGACAAACCTCCAAAGAAAAAGAGTGCCAGAAGTATATCATGCAATATGGGCTCCATGCAGTTGGCAGTCAAAAGCAATCAAGATCATGATTAGTAAGTGAGAAGACACCCTTCAGCATGTATCCTGGCTTGTTAAGGGTTGTGCAAGTCAAAATCAACACCATACTTTAAAAAGCTGATGTCACTGATGTGTGCTACCTGCTATGAATCTGGGACTTTCTACATGCAATACACATGCATTATCACTGAGCTAATAGCTTAATCTTTATCTTTTCTAATTAAAGGAGCTCAAAAAGCATAGACACCATAACCCCCTCTTTGCATGAAATTTTGGACAGTCACAACCATTTAAGAAAGTAAGAGAAATCTTCCTCAAACACACCCAAGGCTTGTCTAACCCACTTTTATTCTCCAGTGTCATCCTTTACATTTTGCAAGACATAATAACATAATTCTCTCACTTATATTCCCACAACTGATATCCTACTGGTGTTCCACAACTTTTGAAGCCTAACTGTAGCCACCTGATGTGGTATTGAGATAAGTTTCTGTTCCATGCCTGGTCATCAATTAGCTACAATTATCCAAAGCAAGCTAAATAGGCCTTATGAAGATACAATATTCTTTTAACATCTTCTAACAAAATGTGTCCACATCTTGTGGTAGCAAAATCCACAAGCTAAGTACAGTAATACCTCATATAACATTAGTATCGAATAACACTAAAATCGCATAACATTAAGGAATCTGGGGGGAAGAATTGCATCAGATAACATTAAGATCCTATGGGATGCTTCAGATAACAACCGCTAAAGCCTGTGTGGTTACAATGTATCTCTATGGATCCCATAGGATTTTAACATGCATCAGAGAACACTAAAAATCATATAACACCAAGACTTGTGGAACCAGGTTTTAGTGTTATATGAGGTTTTACTGTATGTTTGATACCGGGGGGGGGCGGGGGGCTGCGGCACATTTCTGTCTTGAATCACTTACTATTTAGTTTAGTCATAGGAGTACAAGTAAAACCTCATATAACACTAAAACCTGGTTCCACAAGTCTTCGTGTTATATGATTTTTAGTGTTATCTGATCCTCTATGGGATCCATAGAGATACATTGTAACCACACAGGCTTTCGCGGTTGTTATCTGAAGCATCCCATAGGATCTTAATGTTATCTGATGCAATTCTTCCCCCCAGATTCCTTGATGTTATGCGATTTTAGTGTTATTCGATACTAATGTTATATGAGGTATTACTGTATCTCAGATCTCATCAAACTTGAATTTATTGTCCCCAATGTTCAAAGTATTTATATTAAACTGCTCTTAGAATCATAGAAAAACTGAGTTGGAAGGGGCATTTTAGGCCATTGAGTCCAACTCCCTGCTCAAGGCAAGAATCCAAATCAAAGCAGATATGACAGATGGTTGCCCTATTCTCTCATGAATGCTTCCAATGTCAGAGCGCTCACCACCTCTCAAAGCAGTTGGTTCCACTGTCATACTGCTCTAACTGTTAAGACGTTTTTCCTAATATTCAGCCTCTATCTGGCTTCCTGTAGTTTTATCCTGTTATTACGCGTCCTGCACTCTGGGATGATGGAGAACAGATCCATCCCTTCCTCTTTATGGTTACCTTTCAGGTATTTGGAGAGCACTATCATCCTATTCCCTCTCAATCCCTTTTACCCAAAGCCAAACATTCGCAGTTCCTCCAGTCTTTCCTCATATGGCTTGGTTTCCAGTCTTCTGATCATCCTTGTTGCCTTCTCTGTACCATTCTGTAATCCATTCATCCAGTCTGGGAACATCCTTTTGGGTCTCTTTAATAAACATGATTATAAACACTCTGGTTAATCAGCAAATACTGGTTTCAACAGAGATCTTTGGATGACCCCATCTGTTATTTGCCTTTGTTGTGAGGAATGTTTACTCCTCTTTAACTGGTACTATTCTTTCATAGTTCACTGCTCCATAAACAGAGCCATTTTGTGAACCCACCTTACATTTACTCGGGAGCCTATAATGAGAAACATCATCAATAGTCTCTCAAACCCCAAATGTACCTTTTAAATATCTTACAAATACCACCAAGGACATGCTCAAATATATCTAAATCGGGGGTTCCCAACCTAAGCCTGTGAGCCTGTCTTCCTTTTTCCATATCCCCTGTTGGTAACTCCATATCATTAGTGCCCCCACCACAATATCCTGGAAGGACTTAGCTACCTCAGTCTCCTCTGCTCACAGGTGGCTGCCCAAGTCTACAGGCAGCTAGAGATCAGGAACTCCAGGTTGTGAGCCTCCAAGGGCAATGGACTGCTGGCTGCACTGGGCCCCTCTTACATAGACTAACTGCCAACTTTTATTTCTGAAAATGTGAGAAGTTAAGGAGGTTGCTGCAACATAAAAGATTTCTGACAAGCAATGTCATCTGTACAATTTTAGTTAGAAAGTCCTTTAAAACAGACACAATAGAAATGTCCAACAATCTCATTCCTAAAACTACCATCTCTTAAAATGATGTAAAGCCAATAAGTAGAGGGAGATAAGACTTTCATATTCAGCTGCAAAGGCCACCAAGAATCAGCACAACAGCCTGGCAAATGTAATAAAGAGTAATTGCTAGGTGTAGGTGGTCCTCTTTTAAAGAATCTTTTTTAAAGTAGTACTGGCATTACTAGAAGAATAATTAAGACACAGAATGAAGGAGTGGCAGAAACTGAAATATTATTCTTTATAAAGTGCCTGCAGGGAAGAAATCTATGCAACATATTTGCTTTTTCAAAATTACTGGTCTCTAGTAATTATCACAAGGAAGGGAGTATGACTGAAATACACCAACTCTTTAATTTTAACACTTCTAGAAAAAAAAATCCACCCTGTTATATATGTTGTTTAGAAAACCTTTTCATATAGGATTTTTTTCTTCTAAATATAAAATTGTGAACACACTTGTTTGAGGGAAACTGAAGCAATTTTCTGAATTTTCTTTTTCCTAGTCTCAACCAATATCACAATTCCCAATTGACATGTTTGTTGTACATGGTGTATTCTATGGTTCATACAACCATGTGCCTACCAACATATTTACTTTCAAGGTTTCTGTTAGGTGCTCAGGTGCAGTATTATGCAAACACAAGACAGCCTCATATAGCAAACAAAAAAATGCTAACAGCTTAAGGCAGACTTCAGAAGTTCTTCTTCTAACTGCAAAGTTTAAAAGCATGTTTAGTGCATGAAAAAGAGGCATGGCAAACATCAATACCTGTAACTTGTTTTTTAAAGGAGCACAAACAGTAAAGAGATTTAGTATGTTCCAGAATTTCTATTAGTTATGGTCAGAATAGTGCACCCTTTTTTAAAAAAAAATGTACCTAATTACATAAGGGGATAAGAGTGATGGACTAGCACTTAAGAGGCCTGGGTTCAAATTCCTGTCTAGCCACAGAAAACTTATTGGAGATGTGGAACTAGACAACCTTAAATTAGGGGTTTCCAACCTAAGGCCAGTGCCACCATTTCATGCGGCCTCCCACCCCTCCAAGGGAATTCAAGAAACAAAATGACCACCCATTTAAAGCTGTTGGGACAAAATGGCCACACCATTGTGCAAACAGGGCAAAATGGCCATCTGTCCCTCAAAGCTGACTGAGAGAGTGTGACCTGGGCCCTGGCTTGAAAAGGTTGGGAGCCCCTGCCTTAAATACATCATTTACCTTGAGAGCCCTACTATGGTTGCTGTAAGTAGGTTCCAACTTGGGAGAACATCACAATAAGTATACAACATATACTTTCATTGCTATTTACCCATTTTCCTTTGTATGTGGGATACTCAGTGCAACAGACAAGGAAAATATATACTTTTAGGATGTTGTGGTTTATAAATAAATACAGGTATTTATACAACAATCATTCATGACACTTCCAAGAACGTTTTCCAGAGCATCTCTCTGCAGTGTTACTTTTAGGTTACTGTGTAAAATTATACAAAATAAGCAACAGTTCTATTCTGACTAGATGAAGTAATATCACCCTGTTGGCGTTGGCGTTCTACAACAAATACTGGTGTTGTTCGTTCATTCATTTTCGTGTCAGAGATTACTCTGGGTTGGAAGGATTTTTGCAGGGGACACCAGAACGAGGCTCTAGCTGACTGGACAACTCAGTGATTTAGGTGTCTGGTGACAGAGATTGAGGTTTGATTCCCCATTGTGCAGCCACAGAGAAGAAACAGCCTTTGTGACCTTGTGGATGCTGCAGAATCCCAGGGTGCCCCAGAAGGAGGGGATGATAAACCACTTCTATGTATTAGTAAAGGTTTCTCCAGCTCGAAAGCCAGTTGTATTTGACTCTAGGTTCAGTGCTCATCTCTGTTTCAAAGCTGAAGAGCCAAAGCTGTCTGCTTCTGCAGACGTTTCCGTGGTCATGTGGCAGGACACTGACTAGACACTGGAACACTGTTTACCTTCCCACCAAAGTGGTCCCTATTTATCTACTTTCAATTTCTTCTTTCAAACTGCTAGGTTGGCAGGAGCTGGGACAAAGACGGGAGCTCATTCCGTCCTACAGTATTTGGGAATCGAACTGCTGACCTCCCGCCTTCCAGTCAGTGTCTTAGCCACTTGAGCCAGTATTATCTACCTAGAAAACCCAGGAAAAGGTTTCCATAAATCAGATTTGATTTGACAACACACACTTTTATAACCATAGAACAAAGAAGGTGGCTTCATTTTGGAAGTTTAAAGTCTGACCTAGACACAAAAGAAGATGATTATACAGCTAGGCTCTTCAAGCTAGACCTACGGTACAGCCTTTCTACTTTCCTCTTGAAATTCTCATTGTCCAGACACTGGATTAACTATGTCTTCTTTTAGACTATATCCACAAGGAGCTTAAACCAGCTTCACATCATATAATGTCCAAAATCTGTTGAGTAAAGTATACCAGAATAGAGATTACATTAGCTTGCAGAAAAGCTTATGACAATTAAAGAACCCTGGCTCAATTCTGAGGCTCATGCAAGCATTCAGACTGAAACAGACTCTTTGATTACCTGAAACTCTTCTCTGTTGAATGACATCAATTCTCTCACACCAGCACACTTTACTTAACAGAAGTGTGATAGTTTGAAATTAAAGATCCCTCAGAACTGTGGTTCTAACCATAAATTAAGGATCTCAAGAATTAGTGCTCTATTAAGGGTGTGGAAGAAGTATAAATATAAACTGAAACAGAAGGTACCGATATGGACAGTGCCTAGACATACGATAGGTAATATTAGTGTTTTGCAGAAGCATGACTCAGTTACTTACAAAGGATTCTTAGATTGTGATGGTGATACATGGCGACTTAAACCACTTGAAGATTTGAAAAGAGCCGGAATATTGCAGACCTGGTTCCAATATGGGCAGATACAATTCAGATTGAAGGAGGATTTGAAAATAGGAATATCAACAACTGATGAGGAATTGATTGAGCAAATTAGGAATCAGGGACAAGCCCATATTAAAAGGGTATATAAGGTTTTATTAGCAATGGACTCGGCCCCTGAATTAGTTAAGGATTGTATGATAAAATGGGCGCAAAATATTCAAGAACCAATAATGTTGGAGACGTGGGAAAAGATATGGGTTAGAAATGTAAAATTTACACAAGCTCAAAACTTGAGGGAAAAAATTTACAAAATGTTTTATAGATGGCATCTAGATCCAAAAAAGTTGTCAATAATGTATCCGAATTTAAAACCTAAATGTTGGAGGTGTGATTGTGAAGATGCTACGTATTATCATATTTGGTGGATGTGTAAGAAGGTTAAAGCATTATGGATAAAAATATGGTGGATAATGCAGAAAAAGATTTTTAAGAGGCGAATTAAGTTTACACCACAGTTATTTCTATTGGGGATCACTTCTGAATGTATAAATGTGGAAACAAAATTGTTACTGAACTTAATAACTGCAGCGAGACTACTGATCGCCCAGTATTGGAAAAAGGAAGAATTGTGTACAGTGGAAGAATGGGTACTTAAAGTATCAAATCTGGCGGAGATGGCAAAAATCTCTGCATATTTGAAAGATCAGACAATTGATAAATATTTGTTAGACTGGAGATGCTGGATTGATTTTATACAGGATAGATATAAAACAGACAAGATCCAGTTAGCTTATGAGTATTAAGAATAGTTGAATGATGTGATTGGTACAATGTTAGTTTATTTTGATGTTATTTAGATGATAATGGGATTTGGTATGGATTATACCTTGTGTCCAGTTCTGGGAAGTCGGAGGGGGGAGGGGGAGGGGTAATGGGGGAGGGGGGAGGGAGGGTTATGGGGGGGAAAACAGAGAATGTACACTTTTGGTAAAACTCTTTAAATAAATAAAAAAAGAATTATCAGTAACCTCACAAGACCTCCAAAAGATTGTTTCAGGGAGCTAGTTAAACAGAGTTCAGAACTCACAATATGCCAAAGCCATTTTCAACACTGACACAGAAAAACTAAAATTTATGAAAAGATGCAGGAATAATATCAAGAACAATATTCAAGAACAATCAAGAACAATATTCTGTTTAGCTTGAATGAGAAATCAATTACGTTTTCTCTCGGATTTATTTTATGACCCGCTGGGGCAGGTCAGCACAGCATGTGAGACCAAATATGCACATGGTTCTGTTTGACTAAACAACATGTCATTGAAATACATATTAGAAACACCTGCCAAGGATGCTGCAATAAACTGAGATTCACATTTCAAGAGACAAGCATATGCAAATTATACAAAGCAGCTTGCATGTACAGTGGTACTTCATACAAAGATTTTAATCCGTTCTACTGGGCTCGTTATTGTACGAAACAACTGGTATATGATACATGCATTGTATAGCGATTTTCCCTATGGGATGTATTGTACAACGATTATTATTATTCTTTTTTGCTAAGTGGTTTTTCCCATTGAAAAATTGTTGTACAATTTATTCCATAGGTAAAATTGTTATGCAGGATGCCATCCCCCCCCCCCAAAAAAAAAAAAAACCTAATTGTTACACGATTTCATTGCTACATGGGGGAACGGTTGTATGAGGTTCTACTTTGTATCTTGCTACATCACAAAAATAGCTAATTCAGAGATGTGTGACCTCTGGAGGGTTCACACTTTCCTATTTTAAACTGTTAACAATTTTTAAAAAGCCAAGTACAGTAAAACACCGGATAACGCTAAAACTTGGTTCCACAAGTCTTGGTGTTATCCGATGTTTAGTGTTATCCGATCCATGTAAAAATCCTATGGGATGGATCGGATAACGTTAAAGCTCCATAGAGATACATTGTAACCGCACAGGCTTTAGCGGTTGTTATCCAATCCATCCCATAGGACCTTAACGTTATTCGATCCAATTCTCCTCCCCAGATTACTTAACGTTATGCGGTTTAACGTTATCCGATCCAATCGTTATCCAGTGTTTTACTGTATTTGTGAAGTAGTTCTGTGCTTTTAATCTTGTTAATCACATTTGCCAAAACAGGAAGTAGTAACTTGCAAAAAAGTTTCAAAATATAAACACACCTCATAATATCAAGAGCAGTTAGACATGCTTTTCTAGTCTCTCTTCAGAATATGCACTGACTCTCATATAGTTCAGTATAACCTGATCTGTTATAGCCATTGTGTAAGTTTCATAGACAGTACAGTCAAACCTCACATAACGAACGTTTCGCTTAGCGAAAAACTCGCATAATGAGCCAGTTTTTTGCTAAGCGGTCCAACTCGCATAACCAATTTTTCACTATGCGAGTCAGACTTTTCCCTATGGAAAAACTCGCATAACAAGTGTTTCTATGGGGAGTTTTTATTTATTTATTTATTTATTTATTTAAATTTGTTTCTCGCCCTCCTTCCCGAAGGGACCCATGGCGATTCCCAACACAATCAGAAAAACAACAATTTAAACCCAATTTAGAAATTAAAAGTTTTAAAAGTTTTAAAAGTACAGTAGCTTAAAAACTTAGCATTAAAAACCAGGCATTGTAGCTCGGCATTATAGCTAGGAGGCACTGGGTGTCAAACCATCCAGCCAGCTGGGGAAATTGATCGATCCATTCCCCAGACCTGACCTGCCAGCCAGGTTTTCAATCCTTTCCTGAAGGACAGCAGCTCCGTTTGCAGGCATAGTTCTATTGGGAGGAGGTTCCACAGGGCCGGCGCAGACACAGAGAAGGCCCTCCTTCACACTTTCAAGAAGGAAGCTAATAAACTGGAACAAGGAGGTCAACAAGGATGTTATGAGGACTGGAAACCAAGCTGTATGAGGAAAAACTAAAGGAACTGGGGATGTTTAACATTAATAAAATGGGATTGAGGGGGAATATGACAAACAGCACTCTTTAAATACTTGAGAGATAATAAAGATGAGGGGCAGAATCTAGTTCTCTATCATTATTATATGTGCAGGACAAATAATAATGGACTCATGTTACAGGTAACCCCAAACAGACTGAATATTTTAAAAAAACTGGACAACCACCTCTCTGATTTGCTTTGACTTGGACTGGCCCCTTTTAACCCAGTTGTTCTATAATTTTATAACTCAAGAAATCCATATTCACTCAGTTGTGGAATTCATGGCAAAACTGACATGGTCAGCCTAACCTATTGTGCTGGGTTTTGTGTGTGTGTGTGTGTGAAAATAAAAAGAGGATATGGAGAGGAAATATATAAACCAATATATTGCAAATACTTCTGCTTCTCTAATAAAGACCCTCATTCCATTTCCTTAATATTTCTGGTGCTGACTTTAAACTGCAAAATACAAAGCAGAATTGCAAATTAATCCCCAACAATTAACAATGCATATTTGTCATCCACATTACTGAAGTGATTATAAAAGCAGCTGATGTATGTTATAATCACAGGTGGTATTTATCACTGATAGAAAGGAAATCATCACCACCTAAAGCCCAACCAGATCATCCTCAAACTTTTTCACAGCCATAGAACAAACAAAAAATTAAAACTGTCTGGGATGTTTCCAGCTGTTACCTAAGATATCTGGTGGGGGTCCAGTGGGGAAGAGAACGCATTGATATTTAATTAACTTGTATTTTAAACATTCAGTGAATCTTCACTGCACTCTGAAATTTCATACTTTACAAACCCAATTTGTAATTTGGAGGTATAGTGAGGGATGGAGCGGATTCTGCCCACCAGAAAAACTGAGTAAGTTACTGCTGCTCTCGATTCTGACTGTGATTTAAAAGCTGCTACTTACTAAAACAGAAGCACCATCTGGCTGCCTTTTGGCTATCTTATTTTGATAAGATAATTGCATACAGGGACTTAAGCAGGACTGTGCAAATCTGACTGAGTGTGGAGGTCCTGAATTTTAAAACATATGTGCCAGCCATATCATCAAGAGATGGGTGGAGAGATTAGTAAGTACTAAAGGATTCATTTGTTAAGTTGCAAATTTCGGGGGTGGAGGGTGGGCGGGCTATTTGGATTGCACAATGAACTTTACAGTAAGGAAAAGAAATGCAAACCGTACAGTATAAGCAAATTCGCTTAACAAAATGTTGCAGTCTAGACTACTTCTGCTCAAAATTCCAACCAACCATGCTCACATCCAATACTGCTGAAGTGCCAGTATAGGATCTTTCAAAAATAACTTATTCCTAGAGTCACCAAAAATCAGAAGAGCTCACACCAAATCTGGCAGGACAGCAATGAGAAGGACCACCTGCATCACAAACTCAGTTCCTGTGCCAGCTTATGTTGATTTGAGCAACCTGCACAGTTCATGCACATCCCAAGAAGCAGAGAACAGCAAACCACTTCAGAGAACTCTATAACTAGAAAACCCTGGACAGGGTTACTGTAAATCAGAATAATTTGAAGGCCTGTAGTTATTCCTATGTTTACAGCCATTTTATTCTATTTCTTCTCCTCCTCCCCTCCCCCCCCCCAAAAAAAATTATGTCAGTTAGCATTCAATTCCCACTAACACTACTGAGTCTTCATTATTTTTAAAACAGGCAGTTTTTCCCTGTGTATCTCTTGAAGTATGTTTTTGATTTCTATAAACCTACTGGTTGCTGTTCCCCCACACAAGCATGCTGGTGTATTCTGTCAATATGTAGTGCATTTTGTCAACATGAGGACTCACAATCAGGAATCAGTTTTCTTTTAGTGGACTGTAAAATGGTCAAAAGTCAGGAAGGAATTCTTCAATACATCATGGCTCAATACTGCACAGAAATTGACATATAATCGGATTCTATGACACAGTACAGTTTCTGTATTTCTAAAGAATTCATAACTCAGTCACCTCTAAAGCAAGAAAGAGAAAAGATGTTTCAAATTCAGTTGCTGGAGGCCAGGCTCAGTTGTTTTCCATGAACTAAACTAGAAACTTCTTTTGAATCAGCGGTAGCACCAATTTCTATTCTAAGCATCCTCTAACTTTTTCTACTTGTACTTTTTTCTTCTTAACTTGCAGTGGACAAATAACACAGAAACAATTTTTCAGAACAAATAACTAATTATAATAGTTGCCATGTGCAGACTTAGTGCACACACATAGAACACAGGAAAAATCTCAACTATAAATACTGTATACCAATCTATCATTTATTTGAGAATTATTGCACTATGATTTGATTTGATTTAAGACTCCCAGTCTCACCTTTGAAAGGCACACTAAGCATTTTACTAAGCAACAAAAGTGGATTCATTTTTGCAGTCAAGGGTTTGATTGGGACACAAAAGAAGAGCAAGCATTTTAGTTGCAGGACTTACAAAAAAATAGCTGTACCCCTCACAAAATTACAACATCCTATGCACAAGTCCCAAGGGACACTATGACAAATTAAACTAATGTAAGGGACTACAGTGGCTCAAGTGGCTAAGATGCTGACTGGGAGGCGGAAGGTCAGCAGTTCGATTGCTGAGTACTGCAAGACGGAATGAGCTCCCATCTTTGTCCCAGCTCCTGCCAACCTAGCAGTTCGAAAGCAAGAAATTGAAAGTAGATAAATAGGGACCACTTTGGTGGTAAGGTAACAGCGCTCTGTGCGCTCAGGTGTCTAGTCATGCTTGCCACATGACCACAGAAACATCTGCAGAAGCAGACAGCATTGGCTCTTCGGCTTTGAAACAGAGATGAGCACTGAACCCTAGAGTCGGATACGACTGCCTTTTGAGCAAGGGAAACCTTTACCTCTACCACACCACTTAAACTTAGTTGTGAAAAGTCTGTCACCTAGTTGATGTTGGTGGGAGGAAAACAGCAAAACTTGAAGAAAGTTAACAATAATTAACAAAGTTCCACTGTGAGCCTGCCCACCTTCCATCTCCATAAGGGGAGTGACACATCTTATACTAAACAACATTTTTCATTTTCAACAAACAAGTATCAATTACTTTAGTGGAAACTAATACATCAACAGCAAACAAGTCTGAATCCCTCTGTCTGCTCCGTTACTTCTCTGGGGTTAGGGAGCTGCTCAACTTACTTCAGCTCCAGCCATATAATAAGGTAATAGTCTCCTCTGAGCATCTGGAGCACAGATTTAGCTCAGCTTGTAGACCAGGGGTGCTCAAACTATGGCCCTTGGGCCAGATGCGGCTCCTGACACCAATTCATCAGGCCTGCACCGCCCTCATCACCTGTACAGGCGCATTTTAATTCTGCTTTTGGCCCTCAGGCCATAGTCTTGGCACCCCTGGTGTAAGCAGAGAAAATGGCAGCATAAAATCTATCCCATCCTGTTGCAAAACAGATTGCAAGGCACGTTTTATTTCCGCTTTCAGTGAACCACATGACCGCCCCATGGCCCCAAAAAATTGGGCACCCCTGTTGTAGAATCTGAGCCCCATTACTCTCAAACTGTCCCTAGAGTGTCTTGTGCATGAACTCATCTTCCCTTTCTTCTCTGGCACTCCACCTCCCACCCCAGCTTTCCTCTCTGCTTCTGTGAGGACCATCAACTTGATTCACTGCCTGGTCCTGGCATATAGCAGCTCTCCTTATTTTGCATGTCTATATGCTAAAGGAAACATTCAGAGAAAGAAACTAACTGATCTTGGGCTTGCAACTAAGGGCCAACATTTTAAACTTTAACTCCTATGCACAGGGGGGAAACCTTATACACATCAACCATCATTTATTGTACAAATGAGACCTAGCCACTCTTTCACAAGAAATAAACAACAATAGTTCCTATATAAAACTGCACTGAACCAACTGAGATAGAATGATAGTATATGCAAGTTAAAAGTGCCTGGAGGCTGTTGGGGCCTGGATGGGGGACAACAGGCTACACCTGAATCCCGGCAAGACTGAGTGGCTACGGGTTAGCGGTCCTGTGTTATCTTGGGAGCTACCATCTCTGGTTCTGGATGGGGCTACTTTGCCCCAAACAGATCCGGTGCATAATCTGGGGGGTCCTCCTGGACTCACGTCTATGGCTCAAAGAGCAGGTGGGAGCCATGGCCAGGAGGGCTTTTGCACAACTTCATGTCATATGCCAGTTACGCCCGCTCCAAGATTAGGACTCCTTGCTTATGGTCACATACGCTCTAGTTACCTCCAGACTTGACTACTGCAATATATTCTACATGGGGCTGCCCCTGATGACCATTTTGAGGTTGCAACTGGTCCAGAATGCAGCTGCCCAGGTGGTGATGGAGTGCGGGCAGTATCCCTGTGCCTCGCCACTGCTTTGGGAGCTGCACTAGTTGCCGGTATGCCTCCAAGTCCAATTCAAGGTGCTGGTTATTACCTTTAAAGCCCTACATGGTAGTGGGCCAGGATACTTAAGAGACTGCATCACCCCAAGAACATCTCTCCGTCCAACCAGAGTGGTACCAGAGGCTCTCTAATTGTTGAATCTGCTAGAGAGGCAAGTCTCTCTAGCACTAGAAGGAGAGCCTTCTGTGTCTGCTCCAACCCTACGGAACCTTTTGCCAACCAAGTTGCATCTCCAGACAGAGTTGCTGCCCTTTAGGAAAGGTTTAAAAACCTGGCTGGCAGAGCAAGTGTGGGGCACCGGCAGTGCAGGTGTGGGGCACTGGCAGTGCTGTGGCCCCAGCCTGCTGGCTGATTTAAGAACGCTCTCTCCCTCTTTTTAAACTGGTGGGAGGGTAGGGAATGTTTTATGGTAGTTTTTAATGGGGTTTTAATTGTGATTTTAAAATTGTGATGGTTTGAATATCTGTACGTCACCCAGAGTCTTTGGAATTGGGCAGCAATACAAATCCTAAAAATAAATAAATAAATAAATAAATGAAAGTAGCTCAGCAAAGTAATTTTGACCACACAGAAGCACTAACAGAGATTAACATGTTATCAAGCATGACACTTGCAATCTCTCATGAACTTTCATCTTTGACCTGTCATTTTTTTCTGCACCAATACAAGGTAATCTTGCTGCATTTGCTATTAGTATATGAAATGTATGTATAACTTGGGGGGGGGGGGGGGAAGGCAACAGCTGTTACACCAAGAACAATTAAACATTTTACAATATACAAAACATGGAAATTCAGTCTATTCAAGAGTGCTGTTGATTATTTATTAGTTACCATGAATGATTTGTAAAAAAAATGTGTAAGTGTAAAAATAAAAAATATATATTGAAAGCTAGATAATCCTATGGTTTATAAAAACAGGCACTCTATATCAATGAATATCAAGAATATCTTCTAAGGATGACTGTATAAATGACATTTGTTTGATGAATTTAAACAAGGTTATTTAAAATCTGTTTGAGACAATTACCTACTCAGTAACCTACCCATTTTTAGGGTGATGCTGGCAAATGTTAGATAGCCTTCTGTAGCAAAAAGCAACAGTGCCAAAAAGAACCAATATTTTTCAGATTACTCATGACATGTATCTCTAACTAACCCTACTCAAAATAGGGCAACAGCATTGTGTTAGTTCCAGTTATAATTTCCAGCTGTGTCAATGCTTTAAGAATCTAGAAGCAGGAAGTCCAAGAGGAAATTCCATCATCAGTTCCCGGAGTTTTGTAACCCAAATGTTCTTCCAAAAAGGAGCTCTTACAGGAATCTGAGTGTTTGCTATAGCCTTACCTCATGTCTTCAAGTAAGTCACATTCTGCCTGATGTTTGGCTTGAAGTTTTGTCATCTGTTCAGTGTGAATTAATTTTAGCTCTTGAGTAATTTTCACCTGAAAAAAACATGTACCAAAAAGTATAATTGTACATACTATGAATTTTCTCAAACTTTGTCATGGTAGTTATTATGAATCATTTATACAGCAATCAGTTTTGTAAATTAAGGTACAGTATTTATTTTTAAACTTTACAGTTCTGCTAAACTAGTCTATAAGGAAAGTTCCAACACAGAGCTGTGCAAATCTATTTGTTACATCTTACTTTTAGAGAGTTAAAATTTCCCAGCAGCACACATATTTCTTCCTTCATGTTCTCAGCGAACAGCAGTGATTTCAAAAGAGTTCTCCCATTGTGCTGAGGTTTGCATCACGCAAACCAAAGAGTAGGATTTAAAGCTTCATACCCTTTCCTTCCTATTTAAAGTAAGGATAGGGGAAAGACTTCTGTTGAACTGAGATTAGGAGAAAATGAAGGTCCTTCATCTCTTCTATATACTCTCAAGCCCAGAGTGTAAGTGAGATATCACCCATCTCTCTCCCCATATTTTCTGGTACCCATCAGAAAAGCAGTGTGCATCTTGTGATTGCACAATGTTGAAGACAGAAGTAGTTTTACTTGCCCTAGAGCTACTCAAGAACACTTATTTCCCTCCTACATATTGACTGGCAAACATCAGAGGCAACCACTAGCAATGTTTGCTGGGGACATGTGCAAACAATGTATAGATGTCTTACCTCATAATTCCTAAAGCTTAATCTGTCAATAATAGTAACCAGTATCCATAACTTCCAAAGTTTAAACCTTATCCACCACATTTGAGATACAATAAGGTGTACAGATAACTACCTGACTATAAAGCTGCATAGCACAAAAAAAACCACCTTCTTAATTTTAAATGACTATCACAAGCAATGTTTCCAGCCAAATAATCAAAGAAGCATTAATGCTCCACCTCTGAACTACTGAAATTTCACTGTACAGTAAAATGACACTGGATTATAGGAAGTCAGCCAAGGGGAAAAAATAGCTGTGAGACCAAAAACAGAAAACTAAAACATAAAATAATTCCAAAGTTCAGAAGAGAGAGGTAATATTATTTGAGGCTCCACATTATTTTTAAAATGCAGATACAGTACCATGGCGACTTATTTAGGGCTGATTTAGATAAGACCTTTTCTGGAAAATATAGTATACCACTACTGTATACATTATGTGAATTGAAACCTACAGATTCACAGTCTCATTCCACCCGCTATATGTTTACTTCCTGCACACATTCAAAGACAGGCGCTAGACATTTACTGCCTGAAAACAGTGGCGAATACAGAAAGGAAAAGTAAAGAAGCAAATCCTCCAATACTTGGCATCTTTAATAGTGCCACTGATGCAAAAAGGTGACACTAATCAACAACTCTGTAATTCATTATACATTAATATTTAAAAGAACCCTAATGCAGTGTTTAAAGTGTGTATTGCAACCAAAAGTTTGTGAGTTCGATCCTGACAAGACCCTCAAGGTTGACTCAGCCTTCCACCCTTCCGAGGTCAGTAAAATGAGTACCTAGCATGTTGTGGGCAAAATGCTAATTAACTTGTGAACTACCCAGAGAATGCACCAAGCACTATGGGGCAATATATAAGTGTGATTGATTTGCTTTAAAAACGCAGTCATTGAGATGAATAATCAACAGGTTAAAATGCCCATTCTCGATAGTTTCATTTTACAAAACTTTATCTTCTGTATACAGCAGTAAAATATGGCACTGCGTTTGAACACTACAAAGTCTTGAGGATAGGGTTTTCTGAGCTATGTTAAGCAACACAGCGTTGGCTAAAAAGACTTGTTTCAAACTTGAGTCCAGAAAATCCCCAGGGACATTAACATTCTTCCTTTTTTGCATTTAGTGGAACCCCGCATAACAAATGCTTTGTATAAAGAAAATTTCGTACAATGAACCGTTTGTGCGGCAATTGCAATACCCGCATAATGATACCCTGCATAACCCTGGTTAATGAAAACCCCATAAAATGAGCATTTTCTTTTTATTATGCGGGGTATCACCCCTTTGATCTGCATAACGAAAAAACCTGCATAGCAAAAAGCTCAGTGGAACGGTTATGTGGGGTTCTACTGTACTGAGTAGCAGGTTGAGCTATACCACCAAAGTGTAGAGGAATCAAACTGTTTCTGCTATTATGAAGGGGGATGAATAGGATAAAAAAATTAGAGGAAGAAGACTGATAGAATTCCATCTCCCCTCTAGCAAAAACAGCCTTCTAAATTTTCACACTGAATAACAGCACCCCACTTATTTCTCCCCACAATCCTAAATCAAAATATTCTCCCACTGTGAAAAAAGCCCCAATCCTGCAAGAGAAGTCAAGTTTCTTTTGCTTGTATCTTTAAAAAACCCACACTACTTAAATCATGGATTGACCACATGTTAATTTAAAAGTCAGATACTGTATATTTGATTTTTATTTTAGCTGTATTAAAAAGAAATTCAGCTACTTATGGAATGGAGATAAAACCTTCATATGAAATCAAAGCATGCAATATAAAAAACTGTGTGCAAACTAAAATGATCTTTAACATAAATTTAATCCCCCTTCCCTGACAGAGCCCACCACCAAAACAAGAGGCAAACAGATAAAAGCATCCTAAGCCCCTCCCCCAAACATAACACGCTATCTTGAAACACTGGTCAACCCAACCTTTTGTTTACACAACCATTTCTTCCTCATGTATGTCACCCATGTCTCAGCATTACACACACAAACATAATTTTATTTATTTCCTATACATACCCATTAACATTCATGTATAGGAACACATTCATATGTACAGTAAAACCCCTACTTATAGAAAAAGTCCGTGCCTTAGGCTTTTGCTTAAATTGTTTTTTTATGTAACTCGAAGCAAACCCATAAGAATTTTTTTTAAATAACTTGGTGCAAACCCATAAGAAAAATAAAATTTTTATGTAAATCGAAGCAAACCCATAGGGAAATGAATTTTACATAATTCGAAGCAAACCCATAGGAAAAAGAATCTTTATGTAACTCGAAGCAAACCCATAGGAAATTGTGTAAATCGGGACATGGTTTTAACACACAAAACCAATATGTAAGTCAAATTTTATGTAACTCAAGGCATTTGTAAGTCGGGGTTTTACTGTATATCAACAACAGAGTTGCCGCTTTACAGAAAACAAGTAAACCTGAAGGCCTAATGCAATACCCTTATAATCAGAGCATGGCAATCCACATTCTAAGCTTTACCATGACTAGAAATAAAATTCTATTCCTCACAACACCCCTAAAATCATAAAAATGAGCATTTATTCCTTCTTCTACACCACGCAGACAAACCTCTCCTCCCTCTAGGTTTAATTCTGCAATTCACACCCCAGTCCCTTGTCATGAACAGAGGGGTTTTTTAAATTGTTCACACACATCAGTATAGACTGCATTTACTTGCAACAAAACAGAAGAAACACAACTATAGTCTGCTTTCTATTCTTATGTTATCTCAATTTGAGGTAACTCTTGAATCCGCTCCCTTAAACAGAGAGAGCTTATCAAACTCCAATCATATGGTATTGACACTTTGGGCAGTCACCATACCACAATGAGCCTTCACTTTCCAAAGCTGTCATCCACTCAGCTCTCTTATTCCTGATGCTCACAAAGTGAACAAATCTGTCCAGTACATTTCATAGAAATGCAATTGGATTCTAAATTTCTCATGTATAGGGAGCTGGAAAAAACCTATTGGGCCATTGAGTCCAGTATGGTGATTGAGATGGGCAGTGGCTGTTTGAGTTATTTCTCCTATTTCTTTTACCAACTAAAGCCTATTCCTCTTTTCTTCAATTTGCTCAAAGCAAAAGAGAAAGTCACCTCCCTGAGTTTCATAGCAATCTGAACCAAACAGCACCACGTCTCAACTAAACTGACCATCATTACCTCAGCCACATTATCAGTTACGCTCACTTCCCAATCCTCATATCTTTCCAACCCAGGCTCTTAGCTCCCCTGTACACTGTCTTCCATGGAAGCAACCTTAACCCAGATTCTCTGTTCCAGCCACCTCTAACTGCCACTGCACCTGGACTTGCGCCACTGCAGCCTACCTGGAAGCCTTACCTATGCACCTTCCCTTCAACACCCAGGACCCAATAACCAGCTGTACAAAAGCCAGCTTTCCTCTGCCAATCCACCTTGAATCTGCATCACCCTAGTCATCGCCCTAAACACTGGAAAATCCCCCTCCCCATTAAGACAGACTCCAGCATTGTACACCCTTTCCCTCCAACCATGAAGACATACCTGTACACGCTTCTAAAGCCTCTGTTTTACACTAACTGCAACCAGCTGTCAAGGTCTTCCTACCCCATCTGTCTCCAATCCTCGAAAATCCAGTGCTGCCACCCTACAGCACCCAAATCCCCTAATGTTTCACCCAGTGACATCCTCTCAGTCCTCTGCTTCATATTGGGAAGCCCCCACCTCGACTGCTCTCCAACAGCACCTACATCTTCAGTACAGAAGCTCAAACCTCACCTGTATGGAAAGGAGGGCACTCCCTACCACACAGCCATATGGTCACCTTTTCCACCGCATTGCCTTTCGCCACCTTCACCGCAATCCTTGAGGGATCTCTCAGAAGAGATTCTCAGTCAAAAATGGCCCCTTCTCTGCAACATTTTACCTGGGGCCACCACTTGCCTTGACCCAAAAGCAGTGTGGGGTGCCCACACTCTTCTTTCTCCCTAATGGCCTCCTGCATCCCCATCCCCCGCGGGTTTCCTGCCCACCCACAGCCATACCTCATCCCTCCCACACCCCTTGCACCTCCAAGGCCTCACCCGTGCCAAGCTGACAGCCCCCCCCTTGCCCTGTTCCCCTCCCCACAACTGCCCTCCTGCCCCACGCAGACACCTGGTCCCTGCCTCAGAGCACCCACCTAACACCCCCCTTTCCCACAGCCCTTACACCTCCCAAACCAACCCTGGTGGAGGAGGCAGCCACGCTGACAGCCACCCTTGCCCTGGCTGCCCCAAGCACACCCCACTGCCCTCCGGCCCCACCGCCCTGCCCCACACAGACACCTAATACCTGCCTCAGAGCACCCACCTAACACCCCCCCCCACGGGCCCCCCTCCAAGATCCACACCGGTGCAAGCAGCCACGCTGACAGCCACCTTTGCTCTGGTGGTTCCCCCTTCCTCACAACTGCCCTCCCGCCCCACAGCACCTACTAAACGTCCCCCCAGCGCCAGTATAGCCTCGCCTCCTCCCCCCCCGCACGGCAAACCCCACGGCATCCCCTTGGGGCCCAACATCACCCCCTCCCCTCACATCCCTCCTTTCTAACCCCCCCTTCCTCAGTAAAGCCCCCCCCCTTTATATCTCCGTCCCTAGTCTCCGTCGCCCAATCTGTTCTCCCCCGCCCGGCTCTTAACCTGCCCCCCAGCACAGCTCTGAGGGGAAAAGGAATTCTCCCTCCCCCCCCCCCAATATTCCCCTCAGCTCTTTCTCCTCAGAAAGCATCTCTTCCCCCCCCCCCCAAGCACCGGCCGTTTTACCTCAGCCGTTCCCTCCCTTTCCCCCCCCCCATCCGATTTCTTTCACCGTCACCTCCTCACCTTCCTCGGCGGGGGCTGCATGGCGGGGGCGGCGGCACGGCCGCTCTCGGCCTCCACATCAATCCCTTCCCCGCCCCAAACGGCGGCGGCGGCGGCGGCGGCGATGCCTGTAGTAACGGGAGGGAGGGCGAGGCGACGGCGGGGAGGGGGGGGCGAGAGAGGAGGGAGGGGGCGGAGCTAGAGGCGGCCCCCGCGCTCTGCAGCAGGACCGAAGGGGAGGGGGAGGGGGCGTGGCGATGGGGGAGGGCTTAGGGGGCGTGGCCCAAGGCAGCAAAATCTTATTTAGATTCCACCGCTTTAGGATTGGCTTTACGGCTGAGGGAGGGCGGGGGGGGGAAGAGTGAGAGAGCGCGAGGCCGGATGGCGGAGCGCGCATGCGCAACCGAAGCCCGTTACCTTATTGGGGGAAGTGGCGCGCGAGCGAAGCGGAACGTGGCTGAAAGCGCCAAACCGAAGTTACCGGTGGGGGGGGTGGAGAAGAGGTGTTGCTTACAACGCAGACGAAAATGGCTTTTTTTTTAAAAAAAAAAAGTCAACTTATGAGGAGTTTATAAGAGAGAAGCGGTTGGCCGAGTTCGCCTCAGCGGGGAAGAGGGGGAAGAAGAGGCCTCCTCAGGCGCCGTTAAAGGAACGGTCGAGGGCGCCTTTTTTTCTGCTTGCTGAGGGGAAAAAGTCAGCAGCCGAATCTGAAGTCTCCCTTTTCCTTCCTTCCACCCACCCACCGCCTCTCTCCCTCGGTTGTAGGCGGCCTAGAAGCTAAGGAAAGGATTTGAGGAGTGTTTTGCGGGGGAAATCCTGAGGGGAAACAGCGGCGCCTGATGGAAAACGAAAGGCCGCCAGGTCTCCTCACTCACGCGCTTTGGGTGGTCGATGTGGGGGCGAAGCGACAGTAGTAGGAACATTCAGGAAAGGTGCCACACAGGCTCCTTATCTGAACCGCGTTTCATATTGGCTGAGTAACGTCTGAACCGGGTTAAGAGTGTCGCATGAGGAGGAAACCCGCCGCAGGGGAACGTTTTCTTCCTGCTTGATTGCCTCTGGCTACAGAAGTTACAAATCCACCCTTCATTCCGCAGCTCCTTCCGTTCCGACGATCCACACTGAACGGGGTTTCAAACGCCCCCAACCATAACAACGGATAAAATAAACAATTTTGGTTTATTTTGTTTTCTGATATGTCTTAATAACGACGGAATTATCTTTCACTCGCTGATTGACGCGGGGTCTGCCCGGATTGGATGGGAAAGGAAAGGGGTGGGGCTTAAGGAGCCAGTATGGCCGGGCATGCGCAGTTCTTCCCTCCCCTTGACGCGGCAGGGAGAGAGCGCCTTGCAGAGGCGCGCACCACCGACACTGCTCCGCCCCTTTCTGGCCCGGCGCGCGTTTTGGGGGCGTGGCACCGCGCCGGTCAGCTTGGAGGTTCGCTGAGCTGCGGCTGCCCCCTAAAGGCGAGTGGCGGCCATTGCACCAGCACGTGGCAGGCTCCCAGCTCGGTGAACCTTTATGTTCCCACTGAACTGGAGCAGGTAGTTTTCAGGCGACTCTTCCGACACAACTTGTGCTGATCCGTGTCAGCAAATCAGTTCCAACTGTCTCCTTTCTGCAGAGCTAGAGGTCCTTCGTTATTCATTCCAATATAAATGTATTTCATTAGTTGAAAAAGGGTGAAAACGTGTTCAAGTAGCAATCAGAACAGCAGCATTCCATGAAGAGTGATAACATTCAAAAGAAATCAAACCAATTGTTACATTCAGGAATTTCCCAAGCAAAGCGGACTATGATTCTGTTGTTCGCTAGAGCCTGCTAAATGGATACAATCCTGTGTGGGCGCATTTTACTTCCGCTTCCAGGAATGGCAAGGGCTTTGTGGGCCGGATGAGTTGGTGTTGTGGGCTGCATCTGGCCCCTGGGCCATAGTTTGGACACCCCTGGTCTAGATGGATAGATTCATCAGAAGCTCCTCAGGAGGATTTGGATAGAGGGGAGGATGGGTCGGGGAGGGGGAAATGGGAGAAAGGGTTTTGGAACCAAAATAAAACTTTAGGGATTCAACTGATGGATGAGAAAAGGGGGAGTAGGACCACAATGATGGCCCCTTTCTTTGGGGTGTAGTGGTTTTTTATTCTATTGACACCCTCAAAACTTCTTGCTTTCTGATTGGCGCCACTACCTCCTTTCTCAGGTGCTAATCCAGTGGTGAGCGTCAGCAGGTTCGCGCCAGTTCGTCAGGACCGGAAGGAGAAATTCTGGCTGGTCCCACCCATCCAAGTTTTGAAATACTGTACAACAAAACTCCTCTATTTATGTAAAAAGTCTGTTCCATAGGCTTTTATGTAAATTGGTATTTTACTTAACTCGAAGCAAACCCATAGGAAGATGATATTTATGTAAATCGAAGCAACCCCATAGGAAAAACCATTTTTTTACATAACTAGAAGCAAACCCATAGGAAATTGTGTTATGTAAATTGGAAATTTTATGTAACTCGAGACATTTGTAAATTGGGGTTTTACTGTAAAGTAGTCCTAATTCGGGTGCAACCCAGGACTTTCCCCCTGGCCATGCCCACCATACCACACCCATCGTGTGGTAGTAAAACATTTTGGACACCTCTCCCCCATGATAACCACAAGATAGTTCTTCATTGGCAAATAACATGGTGGGGCCATAACCTGTGGAGAATAGTTTTCTATTGTTTTGAGGGGTTGACTGTGACTGAACAACAACCCTAGGCCAGGGGTGCCTAAATTTTTCAGGCCGTGGGCTAGTCACGTGGTTGAACGGGCTAGTCACGTGGGTCTTCCCACTGGAAGCAGAAATAAAATGCACTTTGCCATCTGTTTTGCAACAGAATGAGATAGATTTAAGCTGCCATTTTCTCTGCTTAAACCAGGAATGCCCAAACTATGGCCTATGGGCCAGATCGGGCCCCCAATGCCAATTCATCCAGCCCCTGACGCCCTCGTCACTCCCGTAAGTGGAAACAAAACACATCCAGGCGTGTTTTGCTTACTCTTCCAGGAGCGATGAGGACTGCATGGGCCAGATTAATTGGTGTTGGGGGCTGGATCTGGCCCATGGGCCGTTGTTTGGGCACCCCTGCCCTAGGCAATGTATCTGTATGAGGAACATCCCAGGCCCATGGAGTAACAACTTTCCAGGGGTCTTACACCCTATGTATCCATCATACTGGCCCATTGTTTCAGCCTCAATGAAGCTGTGTCAGCACCATGAAGTTGTTCCCAGCTTCCCATTTTCCAGACAGCCATCTTTCTCTGCCCTTTATGGCAGCCAGACCTGCATCGAAGCTTCCGTCTTCTTGCCCATTTGTCTGGTTTGTCCCCCTTTTGACCTCTCTGTTCCTGACATCCAGGTGTCTTTAGGATATGGCAGTGATGGTGGACCTTTTAGAGACCGAGTGCCCAAACTACAACTGAAAACTCATTTATCACAAAGTGCCAACATGGCAACAGGGGAGGAGGAAGCACTCCTATTGGGCTACCTGGCAGAGGGGCTGGGCGAAATCTGTGCTGGGGGAGGGAGGTAGCACTCCCATTGAGCTGCTGGGCAGAGGGGAGGGGCAAACTCTGTGCTGGGGCGACCACACGGGTGTTCACAGAGAGGGCTTCAAGTGCCGCCTCTAGCATGTGTGCCATAGGTTCGCCATCACTGGGATAGAGCCTGAGTAACAATTACTAGATGTCCTTTCCTCTCAAGATTGTTTTCAGTTATAACAGAGCAAAAGTCAGTGGGTTTGTGCTTAACTTACTGTCTGCAGCAGCTTGACAACCTTTTAACAGATCTGTTAGGGAACATCAGCGGACAATAAAATACAATAGGAGACACTGAAAGCTCAATTACGATCTGGCCAAGCTGTGCAGAGCAGCTCCATAAGATAATGGACTCAGCAGATCAATAAATTGTATATACAAAAAGCATGAGGCCAAGATTTATTTATTTCATAAAATATTTATAACTTCATGCTTTTCTACAGAAGTGCTCTCAGGATGGATGCACAATATTCCGAACAAATCGACCAGATCAAGAACAAAGCATGCCATTTCTGAAAGGACCCGGCAGGCAAGTTGTAAAATAAATATGTAAATATTCCCATCCTTTGAGCCCCATGAAATAGAATCCCAGGTTAATCAAGTCTGTCTCTCCTGCTAAAAGCTAGACTGAATTGTTTTGAAATCTTACCTCCCTGGTGGACAGGTCTTAAAGCCAGTGCAAGAATCTCTGCAGGTCTACCTTGCTTGCTCTTAGGTAGCCCACAGGCAACGAGGAACTGGTGGCAGGTGAGAAAAGGAGCTGGCAGAGGAATGAACCAAGTGTTTCATCTTTCTGCTCTGCCCAATGTTGAAACCAACCAGATTGCCAATAAGAGAAAGCCCTCTCTCTTTCACAACCATTGTACAAATGTCATCAGCTGCTGGAGGAGAGAGACAGCTTGCTCTTTTGCGGGGACAGACTACTAGGGTTGGCCAAGCTACAAAAGCGGTTCTACGCTTTATGAGCCACATTTGAGAAAGAGCCAAAAGCAGGCAAAGGAAGGTCAAAGGAAGTGCACCTGTCCACCAATCCTGCCACCCCAACAGAGGGGCTTGGTAACACCCCAAACATGCTTGATCTTGCTTGATTTTAGAAGCTAAATAGGACTTGTGTGGATTCTCAGAGCAGAGTTTCCCAACCTTTGGTTCTTGGACTTCTGTTTCCGGGAGCATCAAGGGCAGTGCGTGCCGGATGAATCGCAGTAAACCGTGTGGATTCACATGGGACTTGGGCTTCTGGGAATTGAAGTCCAAGAACATCTGGAGTGCCAAGGTTCACCATTACGGACCTAGAGTGTAAAGATTCACCATCACTGAAAGTGTTTCCATACCACCATTTCTACAGTGGGTGCCACACAGGACTGCTCTCTTCATCTTCACAAAAGCCCTTAGTTTCATGGCTCAATTCTTCTTTTGTGTCCAGATCAAGCTTTGGTTTGCCAAAATGAAACCACTTTCTTGGCTTTGTCGTTGGCCAAAATTAAATCCTCGTCACTGCATGTTTATGGTAGTAGTTTGCAGACCAGTAAATGAGCTGGATTTCTGCATCTCCACATTCACATGTTGTCATCCGCCAACAGTCCCCACTTGAGCATGGTTTACTGGGGACTTGGGTGTGGTTATCTCATGTCAGAGTTCAGTACTCTAGTCACCAGACCACACAGGCATGGAGACCCCTGCCTGCCCTCACACATGCCCTCATTGTATTGTTTCTTGGAAAGGTTACTTACAGCAATAGTCACAATGAATAAACACACTTAGAAATTCAGCCACACCAAACTCCTCCCGCCCCCACTGCTCCATACCCTGAAGAATTGTGAGAAAAAGGAGGCTTTTAGAGCTGGATAGGTTTCAAAATCGGGAAGGATGGCAGGTCAGCAGTTCGAGACCTGAGCGCTACATGATAGAGTGAGCTTCTGTCTCTGTCCCAGCTCCTGCCAACCTAGCAATTCCAAAACAAGAAATTGCAAGTAGATAAATAGGTACCGCTTCAGTGGAAAGGTAAACAGTGTTCTGTGCACTCTAGGCATGCCTTCCAGATGTCCACAGAAACGTCTACAAACGCAGACAGTGTTGGCTCTGTGGCTGTAAACAGAGATGAGGATTGGACCCTAGACTTGGATATGACCTGCTTTCAAGCAAGGGCCATCTTTACCTAGATTTTGAAATAATTCATTTATTTTCAGTGAAACCAAAAAGAAACATTTGCAGGAAACAAGCATGAGATCAGATCTTCCCCTCGCAAAGAGAAGTGGCTCTCCACAACTACCCTCTCACTCTAATTTACCTTTGCAGGCTTATTGCCAGGGCAAAACAGATAGTGCAGGGCTCCGTATGCCACCATGTGTCTTTTTGGAAGACAGGCAGGACAGAAATGAAACCAAGACATATTAAGAGGTAGCTTGCTCCATTTATTCTTTTATTTATTGCATTTACTTACTGCTTTTCTGCCAAGCAGGGCTCCCAATAAAATTATTCAAATGAATGAAAAGCATTCAAACATGGAGTAAAACCCTTAAACTAGCTCAAAAACATTCTGCAAAAGCTTATTTTAAAAACTCAGCCTCTTTTATAATACTAAAGGCCTCTGTGGACAGGCTTGCTGGTCTGTCCGGCCAAATATAGTTTGCAGTTGGGTATAATCCAGCCCATTCCCATGCTTTGAGTGATTTCCCTGCTGCTTTGGCTCCTACCACTCAAAGGAAGGAGAGCAGCTCATATAAGCCATAGCCCAGAGTGGTGACAGGGAAGGGCTACTGTGTCTATTTTAAGTAGCATTGGCTAGTATAAGAGGAGACACGGGGTTCTTTATAGCCATGCTGTAAAGGTAAAGGTCTCCCTTACTTGAAAGTCAATTTGTATCCGACTCTAGGCAGGGTTTGGTGCTCATTCTGTTTAAGCCCAAAGAGCCAGCGCTGTCTGCATTGGCAGACGTTGCCATGGTCATGTGGCAGACTTGACAATGCCAGAGAGCATGGAACACTGTTACCTTTCCTGCTGAAATAGTACCTATTTATCTACTTGCAATTTCTTGCTTTCAAACTGCTAGGTTGGCAGGAGCTGGGAAAAGACGAAATCTCACTCTGTCATGCAGCACTTGGGCCTTAAACTGCTGACCTTTCACATTTGCTCAGACCCAGACGACAGGGATTCCAAGCTCACGGACTTACAAAATGCATTTCTCAAACTACAATACCCATCCAATATGGTTAAAGAACAAATCAACCAGGCTAGATGAATACCCAGGAGTGATCTATTACAAGACAGGCCCAGAAGGGAAAGCAATCACACACCACTGGTTGTCACCTTCAGGCCTCAACTTAAACCCCTCACACGCATAATGAGGGATCTCCAACCCATCTTGGACAAGAGTGCTTCGCTTTCCAAAGCCCTTGATGACAGACCCCTACTCGCTTATAGACAACCCTCCAATCTCAAACAACTATTGACACACAACAGACTACACAGAAGTGGAGCAGATACAGGAATTAGACCCTGCTGCAAATCTAGATGTCAACTATGCCCCCACATTCGCTCTGGAAACAGTGTTACTGGACCCAACGGCACCACACACAACATTAAAGGCAGTTTTACTTGTGCTTCTGCCAATGTGATTTATGCCATCTCTTGCCAAAAATGTCAGTTCATGCTTTATGAAGACAAACGGGACAACCTTTACGCAAAAGAATTACTGGACACAAATCAGATATCCGGAATGGCAACATGGAGAAACCTGTCTCAAACCACTTCAATCTAGCTGGACACTGTCCAAGACCTGAAAGTTACAATTCTGGAGCAGAGAAATTACAAAACTAGGATTGAAAGGGAGACAGCAGAAATCAAATGCATCCATCTGTTAGACACCCATCGCAGGGGATTAAATATTAGCGAAGGGTTTCTGGGACATTATCAAATTTGATACACAGATTGCTATATGCTGCTAGATATTTTATATATTATATTACAACCTTCTTGCCACTTCTCTTTAGCAAAACAGGAAGTAACCAGGTACAGTAATACCTCGGATAACGTTTACCTCGGATAACGTTAAAATCGCATAACGTTAAGTAATCTGGGGTGGAGAATTGCATCGAATAACGTTAAGGTCCTATGGGATGGATCGGATAACAACCGCTAAAGCCTGTGCGGTTACAATGTATCTCTATGGAGCTATAACGTTATCCGATCCATCCCATAGGATTTTAACATGGATCGGATAACACCAAGATTTGTGGAACCAAGTTTTAGCGTTAGCCGAGGTTTTACTGTACAGTGTTTTTGTTTGCAGGTCAAAGGTTGATCAGAGACCAGAATGGGCTTTCTCAGACCCTTTGAGATTGAAAGGGAGACATTTAGAGCTAATCTGAACAATCTATTGTTGCTGATGGCTGTGGGAAGCTGTACTGTTGTGCTTGCTTCTTGTCTACCATTTTGCTTGAACACACCCTGCTCCCTTTGACCCCTGAATTTGGTGTATAAAAACCATGCCTGTAAGTTTCACTCCTTGTCTGAAGAAGTGCACTTGATCCACCGAAAGCTAACAATAAAAATATAGCAATTAGTCTTTAAAGTGCTACAGTGTTTTTTATTTTGTTTTGTTGTCTGAGTTACCCCAAAAGTGATCCTTCCTGTCTGTGGCAAGAGTGGGGTGTTTATCCCTGTCTTAACCCAGTCAGACCTTTACTTTGGAAGACACCTTTCTGTGCAAGACAAAACATGGCTGTTAGCCAGAGTTATTTATTTATCTATTTACTTAGATTGGGGTGTCCAAACATTTTGGTCAATGGGTTGGTTACATGGTTCCTCCTACCAAAGTGAAAGTAAAAAATGCTTTGCAATCTATTTTGCAACAGGATGAGATACATTTTAGGCTGTCATTTTCTCTGCTTAAACCAAGGATGCCTAAACTATGGCCCATGGCCCGGATCCGGCCCCCGATGCTAATTCTTCTGGCCCCGATCTCAGTTCAGCTGTTGGAGGAAGCATGACCTGGCCCCCAGCTTTAAAAAGGTTGAGAATTCCTGGTTTAAAATCTGAAACATGATCTATGTGTTACCCCATGTAACATCCGTTTCGACAAACAGTGTTTATCACATTCCACATGTGATTCTAAGGCCTTGGAAAACACTTTGCTGTTGGAATCCGGCCGTTTTGGTACTGAGCCGAAATCTTCCCCCTCGCCCACGGACACATGCTCTTTTCCAGCTGCAAAACATCTTGCAAAAAATGGAACAAACAGCCAGATCACATTTAATTGTAATGGCCTAAATCCAAGTGTTAGTTCCAATGCCACAAACACATAATCTGTTGATTCAGTTGATCTATGGTAGTTGGGAGGAACACTTGCATTTAAGTCAAGGAGACTCTTTGGGAGGCAAACACGCAGCTTAGCATTGTTTTCTGTGGCCTCTGTCAGTGCTTGGAAGCTCCCAAGAGACAACCTTCCCAATCTCTCCCCAGGCTAACTGTTGGATCCCGAGACTTGTATTGGTCTGGTAGACTTCTGTTGCAAAGAAGGTGCTGGATAGGAAGGCTCATTCAAGTTGGACTGAAAAGGACTTTTCTCATGACCACACTGATCCAAGACCCCTCTCTGAAGGCCTATTTTATTTAATTTACATTTATATTCCACCCTTTTTCAAAAATGAAATCAGATTAGTCTGGAGGGATTTATTTTTGACAAATCCATGTTGGCTTCTAGTTATTACTGCACCTGTACACCTGTCTGACTGGACATCCTGCTACAGCAGTTGAGTAGACCGTACAGCCAGTGACTCAATGCTGAGTGTTGGGCGGTGGTAAATAACCTGTCTCCCTAAAATGGCCAGCAGTCGCTTAGGCAAATGGGGCGACATAAAAATCAAACAATTAAAACAGCTATGGGTGGATGAGCCCCTTTAAGGTGGGGTGTTGGCCACCTCAGTGGAGGAAATGCCACTGGAAACCATCGTATTGGGCCCAACATCAAAATGAGCAGGTGAGGAACTCTGATTCCCAATGGTCATGGAGGTGGAAGAGGCCGTGCCAGATGGACCTTGCCCATATCCTCAAGGCTGCAGCACTCCATTGCAGTCCCTCCATTGTTAAACCCTACATGTCTCATTTCATACGTGCCACAGGAGAGGGCTCCGTGATCATAGTGTGTGGGTCACTTCATGGCAAGCTGGGATCTACCTTAAACAAATTCACGCCAACGGCATTTTTCCTGCTTCAGGAAAAAAATGCATTTTCAGATACGAGTTGCAGCTGACAACGACTCCACCCTAAGCTAGTCAGGAGCAGTGGGGCTGATGACCAATTTTGAACTCCAGGAGGCAGGAATCTGCTCCAGCTTTTACTCTGAACTATACAGGAATTTATTGCATTGGATGGGCTCTATTTCATTTTTGAGTTAAATTTCTTTATTTTAAATTGTCTAATTATCTTATGTTTAACACTTTTTATAGAGCTCTGTAACATTCTGAAGGGCCACAATAGCTAAGTGGTTAAGACACTGAACTTGACGACTGGAGGGCTGGCAGGTCAGCAATTCAAGACCTGAGTGCTGTACAGTGGAGTGAGCTCCCATCTGTCCTTCTTCCTGCCAGCCTAGCAACTCGAAAGTAAGAAATTACAAGTAGATAAATAGGTACTGCTTTGGTGGGAAAGGTAACAGTGTTCCCTGCTCTTCAGTGTCTAGTCCTGCCGGCCAACAATTACCACGGAAATATCTCCAGACACAGACAGTCTTGGCTCTTGGGCTATAAGTGTAGATGAGCACTGAACCCTAGAGTCAGATATGACTGGCTTTTGAGCAAGGACGACCTTTACCTTTAACCTGTCCTGAGATCCTATGACATGGGATGGGCTATAAATGTTTTAAATAAATAAATCTCTCCCAATATAGAGTCTATCATGTTGGATAGCTTCTTCAAGTTCAGAGTAAAACTTGAAGTGCATTACTGACTCTTTGCAACATCATCTGCCTCTGATGTTCTCTAGATGGTTCTGGGCTGTGACATGCATCATGTTTCACCACTGGCTATAATGGATGGGAGATGTGGCCTTACAGGACAATGACTGCCACTCATGATGAGCCTACATCCTAAGTTGGTTTAAGAACAATATCATCTTCTTGAAATAATCAGCCTTGCAAAGGCTTCTCACTTTCCACTAGCTTGGCATGTCTCTCTTAGGATCATAATATTTACGTTACTCTGGCCTTGGTGATAGGATTATTCTCTATGGGAAATATCTGCGTCATGACACACACGCTGGTGCCAGTCATGGCTTTCAAAATCTTCTGGCTTCTCTCCCAGCCTTGAGAATTCTAGGATGCTGAGAGCAAGAGAGAATCATGGATCAATTTCCATCATCTTTCAGCATCCCATATCTGAAACATTCAGCTTTCCTGACTTTTGCCTGACTATTCTTTGCTTTTGAAGGGAAGTGGAGAACCAGGTCCTTTCCAGAGGTTGATGCCCTCCATATCTCCCATTCCTCATTAGGCTGGGGCCTTTAGGACGATGGTGAAGCATCCAACCAGGCAATAGGTTCTGCCCAGGATTTTCCCCCATCCCCAGAAGTGCTCCCCCAAGTAGCAATGTCAATTATAGCATATGATTTTTGCTCCAAAAGACACATTAGGGCTTTCTTTCAGAGCATGTAGCGCATTAAGTATGCCTGTTATAACATACGACATATTGAATTATGAAGATTCATGTTAGACACAACTACAGTATGTCTATTTGTTCTCAAGTGCACATGTTCGTGCATTGTGTCTGTACTCCAATTGGTCATTTGGCAATAAGTCTCGAGTTCATCTGTTTGCGTAGGCATTTACCTCTCATCCAAAGACACCTGTTTAGGTATTTACAAATACTTAATTATAATTTATTTTATCATTTATTTTAAGTATTAATGTACATAATATTATTTATTTATATTTAATATTATTTTATAATTCAGTATGTCAGTTGTGCGTAGCAACAGACGTACTAAATGCATCCAACTGGCTGACAATTTTAACTGGGGCTTATTTTGGGTGGTTAGGGCTTATATTATGATCATCCTGAAAAATCATGCTAAGGCTTATTTTCCAGTTAGGTCTTATTTTCGGGAAAATATGGTATCTTGTATTTAACCTGCTTTGTTTTGTGATTGGTCATTGGAAGCCAATATAGGTATAACCAAACCCACACAAGGGGCAGGTTCAGACACTGCCTCACCTTCTCCAATTGTGAAATAGTCTGGGCCTCCATATCCATGGGCATGGTATCCACAGTGATCCATACCCCAAAAATATTCACTGAAAACCCCCAGGAATACAGAATGTATATAAATGTTCAAGAAACAATACTACAATAGGACACTGTATAGCAGTGATGGCGAACCTTTTAGAGACTGAGTGCTGTGGAGGAAGGAAGCGCTCCCATTGGGCTGCTGAGTACAGGGGCGGGACAAACTCTGCTGGGGCGACGGTATGCATGGCCACAGAGAGGGTCCACAGTGCCCCCTCTGGCATGTGTGCCATAGGTTCGCCACCATTGGTATACAGTATACAATGTAATCTAGAGCTATTGCTACTCTCTCCTGTTTCAAGCAATTGACCTAAGCCTTAATTTGTGTTACTGAAATGAAAACACCTTTCCCTCTTAAAACCGCTCCCTTTCCCCTTCCTTTTATGTCATTTCCCTTCCTATTTCCATACCTGGGATAAGGGCCTAAAGTAACTCTGTCTCATAATTTACAACCCACAACACATAAATTTATGTGTTAACTTACGTGTTATGTTATATGTCACCATATGTTTTGTTTATCCTGATTTGTTCCACTGACATTTTATTTGCTGCCAGATTTGGGGTGTGTGGAGTTTAATCTCTTTCATATTTTGCTTTTTTATGTAAACTGCCCAGAGTAGTGGAGTTTTACTAAATCAGGAGGTATAGAAATCTAATAAATAAATGAAGATGTCATATTGTTATATTGTCATAGGATTTTGTTGTTGTTCAGTCACACAGTCGATTCCGACCCTTTGCGACCCCATGGACCACTGACCGCCAGGCACTTCTGTCCTCCACCCTCCTCCTCAACTTGCTCAGCTCTTGCCCATTGTCTCTACAATACCATCTAGCCATCTCATTTTTGGCCGCCCCTTCTTCTTTTGCCTTCCACCCTTCCCAGCATCAAGGCTTTCTCAAGCGAATTCTCTCTTCTCATTTGATGTCCAAATTACTTTAGCTTCATCTTTACTATTTGACCTTCTAAGGAGCAGTCAGGGTTGATTTCTTCTAAGATTGACCTATTTGTTCTCCTCGCTGTCCAGGGGACTCTCAAAACTCTCCTCCAACACCACATTTCAAAGGCATCTATTCTTCTGCGCTCAGCTTTCCTAATGGTCCAGCTCTCACAACCATACATTGCCACTGGGAATACCATTGCTTTGACTATACGAATTTTTGTTTGCAATGTGATGTCTCTGCTTTTCACTATGTTCCCCAAGTTTCTCATCGCTTGCCTCCCAAGAATCAGTCACTTTTTTATTTCATGGTTGCAAAATCCATCTGCAGTGAGCTTTGATCCTAAGAAAGTAAAATCTGTCACTGCTTCTACTTCTTCCCCATCTATTTTCCAGGGACTGATAGGGCCTGTTGCCATTATCTTGGTTTTCTTTATATTGAGTCTCAAGCCAGGAAACAGGAAATCCTCCTCATATTGGTTAGGTGTCCACATACCTTTGGAAAGGCAATGTCACCGAACCACAGGAAATGCCACTCATGTCTTGTGTCTTTATTAATAAGTAACCAGAAACTTGTTAAGCTACATTTCTCTGTTTTAAAGAAAACCATCAGGCATTTTTTAAAAAAAAAAACCCTTGGGTTGGGGATGTGTGGCAAGTTCTAAATATTGTGCAGAATTGTTATATACAGTCAAACCTCGACATACAAATTTAATTCATTCTTCAAGGTTGGTTGTATCTCGAAAAGATTAACATACAGAATATTGGACCAGTTAACTCCACTATTACAACACAAGGCAATACCGACCAGCACAAAGAAACACCTCATACAAAGTGTACTCATTCACACTTTATGTTGCCAGTGCAGTGATGGGATGTCAAAAATTCTAATACCACGCCATGACGTCACGGACGTCATGGGCGTGGCCAATGTCATGACGTCATGACGTCATGGGCGGAGCCAACGTCATGACGTCATGACGTTGTGGGCAAGGCCAAAAATAAAAAATAAATAAATAAACATGCACACAGACCCGTATATAACTTAAAGAAATAAAATAAAGAAATAAATAAAATAAAATTTAAATTAAAGTACAACCACCCACCGAAAACACAAATAAATCACCCACCCACCCTAAATATAAAAGCCTCACTTACCTTCCTTGGCACTGACGAACCTTCATGTGGCCCGGGGCCACCCGGCAAGGCACGCTGCCCCTGACTGCCACGGCCGCCACAGCCGCCTGCAGCCCCTGCCTGGCCACCGAACTCCCACGGGCACGTTGGTGCCTGCCCGCGCCGTCCGCCCACGCTGCGCCGTCCTAGGGACTTGGGCCGGACAAACCCCCATGCCCTGGGTAAGCGCGGCGGGGCTTGCCACCGCCGCATCATCTTCCGCCGGCCGCCGGCAGCTTCCTCGGGCATGGGGGTTTCTCGGGCCCAAGTCCCTAGGACGGCGCGGGCGGGCGGCGCGGCGCAGGCGGACGGCACGGGCGGCGTGGCGCAGGCGGACGGCGCGGCCAGGCACCAACGTCCCCGTGGGAGCTCGGTGGCCGGCTAGGGGAGGTGCCCTTCTCTTAGGGCTGCCGCTGCTGCTGCCGGAGCCACTCTAAAAAGAGGCGGCTCCAGCTTCGGAAGATTTTTTTTTTTTTTAAATTGGATCCATTTGGCTCCAATTGACTGCGCATGTCCAGAAACTCAATTTGACGCATGCGCAATGCGTCAGATTGAGTTTCTGGACATGCGCAGTCAATTGGAGCCATTTTATCTCTGATTTTAATTTTTTTTTTCCTTTCGGTCAGGCGTCCGGAACCGGACGCCCCAAAAGTGGACTTCCCCTCACGGAGAACCCTCCGGGATTCATCTTACCAGTTCCAGAGATCCGTCTGGAACCGGTGACATCCCATCACTGTGCCAGTGCCAAACAAAATGGAGGCCTCTAGAAGTCCCAGAGCAAGACCTTTGTACCTCCCTCAATACCCATATGAATAAAAGAGAAACATATATGCACCTGCCTCCCAAAGTTGTTGCTGTGAGCATGTTTTTGGGTTGCAGAAAAATGCTGGGTACACCACCCTAAGCTCACTGGAGGAAAGTGGGGCATGCATGTAGCAACAAATAAATATATTTCCTAGATGAGGAGACTTGACTCTCTGGGAGATAGTATTTATTTAGTTAGTTTGACTTTTATCGACACCCCCTCACCAAGGTGACTCCGGGCAGCTTACATACACTCTAATCAATAAGAATACTAAGAACTAGAAGCATACCCACAAGAACAATTAAAATCGCAAAAACCATTAAAATACCCCTCCACATTCACCACAGTTAAAAACTAAACCCAGATGACCATCCAGTTAACCCTTTCCCCTTCACCTGAGGTGCTCCATGGAAAAAGCAAAAAGGAGTTCCCACCCTCTCCTCTCTCCTCCTGCTGATGTGTCATAGATGTCCATAACTTTAGATTGTTCAACACTCTGTTACAAAGAGAGACTTGAAGTTCCAGAATCCCCCTGTCCTGCCTACAATTTCTTTTTAAAAATGTCTCCAGGATATTTGTTGCGTATTATTTATTAGTTAAACTATAATCCACTATTCTTCCAGTGATCCCAAAAGGATGTATATGACTCACCTGTCTGGCCGGACATCCTGCTACAGTAATGGAGTAGACAGTACAGCCAGTGACTCAACGCCGAGTGTCACGCGGTGGTTAACTAACCTGACTCCCTAAAGGGGCCAACAACTATGGGTGGATGAGTCCCTTTAGGTCGGGTGATGGTCCCCCTCAGTGGAGGAAATGCCACCGGAAACCATCGTATTAGGCCCACTGGCAAAATGAGCAGAGGAGGAACTCTGATTCCCAACGGTCATGGAGGCAGAAGAGGCCATGCCAGATGGACTGGCTGTGAAGGTGCGCCTTGTCCATATCCTCAAGGCTGCGGCAGTCCATTGCAGATCTCAGCCACAGCAGATGAGCCAGGTGCTGAGTTTGCAGGTGTTGAGCTTGCCAGAACTGAATTGGGCTTTTCACAATAGGACCTTTTGGAGAGGATAGGATCACCAAGAATTGGAAGTGATCTGATGGCCTATAGCAGTGATGGCCAACCTTGGAATTCCAGGTGTTCGTGGACTTCAATTACCAGAAGCCCAAGTCAGCACTCCTGCTGAGCAGGGCTTCTGGGAACTGAAGTTCAAGAACAGCTGGAGTGCCAAGGTTTGCTGTCACCTGCCTATAACAAGGCTAGCAGCAGCAGCAGTGAATTTTGGGAGTGGTAGACAAGAAAACTAACTCTTCCAAACTGGCTACCCATCCTGTCCAAACTGTCCTGTGCAAACTGTGATACACAATCGGTGCAGCTCCCTCTAGTTCAGTGATGGCCAACCTCGGCACTCCAGCTGTTCTTGGACTGCAATTACCACAAGCCCTGATCAGCAGGTGTGCTGACCTGGGCTTCTGGTAATTGAAGTTCAAGAACACCTAGAGTGCCAAGGTTGGCCACCAGGGCTCTAGTTGAATTGAACTACAACTCCCAGTTTTTCCAATCATCAACCTGTGGACAGAGGTGACGGATGTTATAGCAAAGCAAAAGTAATCACACTTATATACCCTGCCCCATAGCGCTTAATGCACTCTCTGGGCAGTTCACAAGTTAATTAGCATTTTGCCCCCAACATGCTGGATATTCATTTTCCTGACCTCGGAAGGATGGAAGGCTGAGTCAAACTTGAGCCCTGGTCAGGATAAACTCACAACCTTTTTGTTGCCATACAGCAGATTTTAACCACTGCGCCACCAGGGCTCTTATAGTGCAACATACAAGTAATACCTTGGATGTTTACCTCGGATAACGCTAAAATCGCATACCGTTAAGTAATCTGGGGAGGAGAATTGGATCGAATAACGTTAAGGTCCTATGAGATGGATCGGATAACAACCGCTAAAGCCTGTGGAGTTACAATGTATCTCTAGGGAGCTTTAACGTTATCCGTTCCATCCCATAGGATTTTAACATGCATCGGATAACACTAAAAATCGGATAACACCAAGACTTGTGGAACGTTATGCGATTTTAGCGTTATCCGAGGTAAACGTTATCTGAGGTATTACTGTAATGTGTTTGTGTCCTTAGGACTGGAGGAGACTCCTGCTCTGTGTTTGGCACTTTTCCGTTCTAACCATGGATCTGCAGGACTGAGCGGGTTTGCAAAAGTTATTTTTCACAAGCAGCTGTCTCCTGTAATGCAATGGAAGGAAAGCCAAATATAGACCCTCTGTTCTTCTGTGAAGCTGTTTCCCCGAATAATGTCGTTGTTGCAATTGTAGCACAATGGTTGAGGACAGGGGCGCCCAAACATTTTGGGCCATGGGCCAATCACATGGTTCAGTGGGCCAGTCACGTAGTTCCTCCCACCGGAAGCGGAAGTAAAAAATCTGCCTTGCAATCTGTTTTGCAACAAGATGAGATAGATTTTAAGCTGCCATTTTAACTGCTTAAACCAGGGAGTGCACAAACTACAGCCTGTGGGCCAGATCCGCCCCCCAATGCCAAATCATCCGGCCTGTGCCACCCTCGTCTCTCCCGGAAGCAGAAGTAAAACATGCCCATATGGGTGCATTTTACTTCCACTTCCGGGAGCAACAAGTGTGGCATGAGCCAGATGATTTGGTGTCATGGGCCAAATCTGGCCCATAGGCAGTAATTTGGGCACACCTGGTTTAGGACATAGGCCCCAGAGCATTAAGGGAGAGGTTGCTATCTTGCTGTAATTTTCTGCTCCTGACCCTTCTCCCCCCCCCCCGCCCCAAGAATTTCTCACACCAGGAAGCCTCAAGCTGTTAGTTTCTTACTAAAACAGATTAAAAATTGCCAACAAAACCAAAAAAATGTAAAAATAAAATCAGAACTTGAATGATGATTATGATGATCATCATCATCATATTAAAATCATCACCATCATCTGGGAGGCATAGCGGGAAGTCAAACTCCCAACCTCTAGCTTTGCAGCCAGATACCTAATCCTCTGATCTAGCAAGTACTTTTGCCTTCAAAAGTTTATTAATTTTTTGGGGAAATAATTATGTGCTCAAAAAGTCTCCATGTGCCTTCTATGAGATGCAAGGGTGGATGGGGCAATCTTGCAGTGTTTTGATGGACCCCCATCAGTCCCAGAGCCCACCCTGGACAAATGGTCACTAGAGGGCACAAGAGAGCCTTTTCAATTCTTTTGTGTACCGATTTCTTCTTCCATATCTGATACCACAATCTTCGAGGAGGCTCTTTCTGTGTCTTAATCAAACCCTGGACTGCTGAAATGAAGCCATGTTCATGGTTCTATCATTCACTGAACTTAAGTCCTCATTGGTGCATGTTTCTGGCAGTAATTGGCAGACCAGTAAATGAGCAGGATTCTATATCTCTCCACATTCACAGAGCATGTTGTTGTCTGCCAGAAGCCTTCACTTGAGCATGCTGGTCTTGCATTTAGGGACTCCGACCCTCCACATATTCAGGGTCCTCCAAGTGATGTAGGGGAGGTTGAGTTCCTCAGCCATATCCTTCTTTCGTGTTCCAATCAAACACTGGACTGCCAGAATGAAGACACTTTCTTGGCTTTGTCATTGGCCAAACTTGAGTCCTCACAGGTGCATGTTTCTGGAAGTATTTGGCACACTAGTAAATGAGCCGGATTCTATAGCTCTGCACATTCACACAGCCTATTCAGGGTCCTCCATGTGACATAGGGGAGGTTGAGTTCCTCAGCTATATCTTCCTTTAATGTCCTTTGTCCAATGAGCTCCTTCCTCCGTCTTCTAATTTGGTTTTGCTCTTGTGTACCATGCGTACATGCCTGCTACATGTCGATGGAACCGTCTGCAAATGCAGACACTGCTGGCTCTTCGGCTATAAACAGAGATGAGCACTGAACCGTAGAATCAGATATGACTGGCTTTCAAGCAAGGCTGACCTTTACCTTTCCCTCAAGAATGTTTGTTCTTGCCATAAAGCTCTTCCTGGATCTGAAGATCCTTTTCAACTAAAAAAGTCCCACCTTAAAATGAAAACACATTTATTTCATAGAATAATTTTAGAATAACTGGGTTGGGAGGTGCCTGTGAGGCCATTGAGTCCAACCCTTGATTAATTTGGAATTGGGAATAACAGAGGTGGGTGAACGTACTCGGCAGATTTCAGTCTTCAGTCCTCTTGATCTGATTTGCAACCTTTAAGAAGAAAGCCTTGTAGTTGCCTAGCATGTCTTCTTGTTGAGTAAAGACTGACACTGAAGAGGACAGGTCTTTCTGCCACCCATATCAGCACTCCTGCTGATCAGGGCTTCTGGAAATTGAAGTCCAAAAACACCTGGAGTGCCAAGGTTAGTCATCACTGGCCTATATATTCCTTCAACCCTTTGGTAGCACAGTCAAACCTCACTTAGCGAGCAACTCGCTTAGCAAATTAAATTCGTTATGCGAGGTATTACTGTATTTGACTTTCTTCTCAGGGTGATGCTTACGAGCTAACTCGGGTTATTGTTCTAACAATCATGTAAGCTAGGTTTGGCCATTAATCAGTTTGCCTCCCCAAACCACTCAGCAAAACTTCCTTTTTGCTGTGGGATTTCAGTTTGTACTGCAAATCCCAAACTGTAATCATCACATTATACTGCATTGACCCTCAAAACACCCCTTGTTAAGGCTAAGTGGTTTGATCAAGTCAGAATGTCTTGTAAACAGCTCAAGTTTCCTGCCAGAACTCTGCAGCCGGTAGATTAAAAGAAAAATGTATAGCAAACAGGAAAGAGGAATTAACAACAAACACTATAAATGTATTGTTTAAATGTAAATATGACTATAGAAAGCCCATTACACATGTAGAAAACTCACAGGCTCTAGAGATTTTTTTACATGCATCCATTTTGCCTCGTAAGAACATTGTGAGCAAGGAAAATTAAGTCACATGAGCAGAATTTCCTCTTGTAGAGGTATATATGATGTGCTTAATTGTGCATAAAGTATGACGTGCTTGATTGTGCATGAAGAGTGTCTGTGGGTGTGTGCATGGAATGCCCCTAAAACATATTTGTCTCTACTTGCAATCCTCTGGAATTCTAACAATTGCCCCGGCGTAACTCCTTTGATTTCAACATGGTGTTACCTAAATTTTAAGATCAAATATCACTGTTTCATTTAATTTGTTTAAATAAAGTTACAAGCAAAGAACCACTACATACACATGGGCCAAGGCATGAATATATGGGGAGAAGCCAACACTTAATAGATAACATATGAAATAAAATAATACAAGGTTTGATATAAACCTCTACAAAGGGGCTTAATTAAAAGGGGAAAATAGAACTAAATTTTATAAGGATTGATATAAAAGCCTGCCTAAGAGCATTGGTAAAGAATATTGATTATTCCAAGTGGGTCACGTACTCTGGCAAGGAATGCAAGTAATTAAAGTTAATAGAGAAGCTGGCTTCTCCCTTCCAAACAAGAATGTAAAACTAATTATCTCTCTTTTGTCCCCATTCTCCGAGTCTCAAGAGTTCCCCCAGAAGTGTTGAAAGAGGTGTGGAATCTCAGTAAAACAAAGGCGCTCCTTTTTCATTCAGTCACAAACGCTGAAGATACAGTATCGCTCTGCAAATATTTTCCTGAAACACTTTGTAATAGTTTTACGACCGCCTGGAAGATCGCTTCCTCAAGAAACAATGAACTGATTGATACCTTTGCTACCACTCTTTTGTACGTGTAAATTGTCAAGTGTAACTTCGGAAATTACTTTTGTACTGTGTAACTACGCTTTTTGTAACATGTAATCAAGAAGTGTAAAGACTCATTTAATTGCCTCCATTTTAGTAAGACAGCATTTGCAACTGCCATCACTAATCCAGGATTAATTGTCGACCAGTGTAAATGTATAAAAATGTTGGGGAGTGGAAGGGACTTCAGCTCATTCCTAGAATAGCTGGAATTGGGCTCCCGAGGGTGATTTGTGCCAGAATGGGTGAGGTATTGGGACTTCTTTCTCATAGATGGCCACTATGAATTAGAATTCTGTTTAAAATACCAATAAAACAATGTTTGTTCTGATTAAAATCATGCCTCGGTGTCAGTTTTTGAGGTTAATTAATTCTCCACCAGGAAACGAACCAAGCCCTAATTTTTAAGGTGACAATGGGAAATTTTAAATTGGAAGAAAGTTCTCAGGATGCTTGTCGCAGAGTCCATATTCCACCCCCAAATATGGAACTCCATTTCTAATTTAGAAAGAATGGGATTTGAAGCACTGAGGTGAGGTGGTAGGTACAAAGGATTTTAAAAGGGAACTGCGGTGACAACTGGAAGGTCATCAGGTCAGCAGCTTGAGTCCTAAGTACTGCGTGACGGTGTGAGCTCCCATCGTCTGTCCTAGCTCCTGCCAACCTAGTAGTTTGAAAGCAAGAAATTACAAGTAGATAAGTAGGTGCCACTTAGGTGAGAAGGGTAACAGCATTCTGTGCACTTTGGCATCTAGTCATGCCTTCCACATGTGCATGGAAACGTCTGCAGACACAGACAGCACTGGCTCAAGTCAGCTTAGCATAGCAGTTCCTTTGCATTGATAGCGCTGGCTCTTTGGCTATAAATAGTGATGAGCACTGAACCCTAGAGTTGAATATGATTGGCTTTCGAGTAATGGCAACCTTTGCCTTCTCCTATAGACTTCCCATTCACATTTCTTGCCCCTCTTTATTTGGCAGCAATGGAGCATGCTGCACAAATGGTTTTAGGGGCCAAATTATCTCTCCTTGGGTAAACCCCAATATCCCATAGACACACCGCCCAGCAATTAGATTTAGGAGAAAAGAGTCATACAGAGGAAGGGGTGGTTCTTGGGAAGGGAAAGAGAGATGATGGTGGAAACCAAGGTCCAAAGGCCTTCTGCTAAGCTTCTTTATTTATTTATTTATTTATTTATTTATTTATTTATTTATTATGACTTATATGCCGCCCTCCTCAAAGAGACTCAGGGCAGCTAACAAAGGTTTAAAAAAACATAAAATACAATATAAAATTCTATTTAAAATTAATATTAAAAACTAAGCAAAGATAACAAGATTAAAACATTCATACTTTGAGAGAGGGAGGCGTCAGATGAGCCAACAGCCTGACTCAACTGTCTGACCCAAACCCCATACCTGTCGCACCAGCCAGGTCTGAACCCCTTCCTAAAGGGCAGCAACTCTGACTGAAGATGTAGCTCAATTGGCAGGAGGTTCCATAGGGCCGGGGCAGACACAGAGAAGGCTCTCCTCCTAGTGCTAGAGAGGTGTGCAACCTCTCTAGCCGATGGTTTCACCACCCCCATCACCACCTGATAAGCCTTTATAGTAGCTCTAGCAAGTGTTCGGTCGCACTCACTCTGAGTCTTCACCCAGCGGCGCTCTCGGCATCTATTTGCCCATTTAAGCTCCCTCAACTCCTCTGTAACACCATGGGGAAGAGTGCCTCCTGCGAGCATGGAGAGGCCGTAGTGGTGCAATTACATCCAAGGCCACTGTTGCTTCCTTATACCAAAGGTCAATAAGCGTCTCAGATGAATCGTTTTGCTGATCCAGAGGGAAAAAAACCCTAGTTCCCTTTGGAATCCATCCGGATCCATCAGTCCCCAGGGGCGGACCAATCGAATAGGCCCTACCTCCCTGCGATGAAGCCCCATCCCCATACATTATATAATGTATGCTTGGATGTCATCATTTTTCACTAAGGGTTTTTAAGGTAAAGAATACACAGGTTTACCATTCTCTGCCTCTAAGGGGCGCTGCTCAACTCAGTTTACAGCCAAAGAACCAGCGCTGTCTGCGTCTGCAGATGGACATGTGGCAGGCATGACTAGATGCCGGAGAGCACAGAATGCTGTTATCTTTCCCACCAAAGCGATAACTATTTATCTACTTGCAATTTCTTGTTTTTCAACTGCTAGGTTGGAAGGAGGTGGGACAGATGGCAGGAACTCACTCAGAGCTACTAATTATGAGTTCTCTTTACAGAGAGACCAATTATTAATTAAGACAAACCATCCATTTGAAAGTACAATGCAAGATTCCCCCAGTGCTGAACTGGCCATTCTACAAATAGCCATCCACACTTGTTTTATGTAATTCTGCTATTTTAATCCACCGACCCAACCCACTGAGGTCTGTTGCTTAGAGGGGTGCTTTTGCAAGAGGATGACAGCAGATGAGAAAGATGAGCTCATGGGAGAGGGCGAAAGCAGTTCTCCTCTGCTTAAGGAAGCAAAGGAGAGTAACCTCAGTCGAGGACAGAAAGATGGTTGTTCCCGGGCTCCCAGGAGCACCTGCCACTGTCTCTCAAAGAAATGGCAGGACATCAACCCTTTAGAGGTCTTCGGGCATACTTTATCAGAACTGGGCTCTCGTATTTCATTGGAACTTTGGCATTTGTCAAGAGGGGATGCCGATGGCCACCTCTTGGCAAGCTATTTGAAACTTTCTCGTGCTCTTCATGCCGTTGGCAAACAATAGGATGGAAGCTGACAAGAAACCGAAGCTGGGAAATGTCTTATGTTTTTGGCCTATTGCTCCCATGGTTTCATGGCCGTACAACGATCAAGCTTTGATGAAATAGCTGGAAAACGTACTGGAGCGCTTGAAGAACTAGGACAGTATTACACCATCAACTATTTGAAGCCTAACCCAAGTAAGACTCAAGTGTGTGCTTCCCACCTTTGAAACCAGGAGGCAAGAGGAGTTGATTACAGCATTGTTTAGCACAAAAATACTTCAGTGTGACATTCTCGGTGTGACAGGACATTCTCCTTTAAGCAGCAGTGCCTGAATACCAAAACTAAAGTTGAAACAGGGAACAATATCATCAGGAAGTTAATGAACTATAAATGGAAAGCTCAACCATCCACACTGTATACATCAGCTTTGGCCCTGAGCATCTCTGCAACAGAGTATGCTGCTCCAGTATGGAGCGCATCCACACATGAAACAAGTTGACATTGCTGTTAATGAAAGAAATTGTATTGTGAAAGGATGCCCCAATCCTTCACCAGTTGAGAAAATATATTCTCTTGTTGGTATTGCTCCACCTAAAGAGAGAAGTAGCAGAGAATGCCGAGAGAACTAAGCAAGAGAATGAATTGAACCTTGACATCCTCTGAATGGATATGAGCCTCAAGTCTGCTGGTTCAGATCCAAGGAATTTATGGCAAGAACAAACATTCTTGAGGATACACAAGAGCAAAACCAAATTAGAAGATGGAGGAAGGAGCTCAATGGACAAAGAATTACATTAAAGGAGGATATAGCTGAGGATCTCAAACTCCCCTACATCCAGTGGTAGGCAGTCAAAAAAAATTGCTACCCCACCGTGGGCAGAGCCGACATCATGAGCGGAGCCGCATCATGATGCCATGTTATGGGCAGAGCCGACATCATGATGTCATGATGTGGGTGGAGCCAAAGAAAAAAAATAAAAATAATTTTTTTTAAAAAAAAATAAATAAACACCTTAATTAAATAAACACATAAAATTAAATAAACACATTAAAATAATCAACCAACCCACCCCAAACACAAACCCATCACTTACCTGGCCTGGGGTCAGGGAACAGGCACTAGGCAGGCAGGCAGGCAGGCAGGAAACGCGGCAACGTGACAGCAAACCGCCGCAGCGGCGCAACAGCCTTGCGGCGTGGTGTGGTGAGGAAAGGCTGCCGCTTCTCCAGGCCATCTTGTGCCCTTTCCATTTTGGCTGCCCAGAACTGCGCATGTGTCAAACCTCCATTTGATACATGCACACTTTTATTTTTTCATGTGCATGCATCAAATGGAGGTTTGACGCATGCGCAGTTCCGGACAGCCATTTTGGCAGCCCAGAAATACACTTCAGGAGGGCGGCTGGAGAAGCGACCGAACCGGTCGCCCAGGGGTTCTCTACCCCCCCCCCCCAGCGATCCCCTCCAGAAAGCTGCTACTGGTTCAGGCGAAGCGGTCTGAAGTGGTAGCATCCCATCACTGCCTACATCACTTGGAGGATCCTGAATAGGCTGAGGGTCAGTGCCCAAATGCAAGACCAACATGCTCAAGTGGGGGCTGCTGGAAGACAACAACACATGGTGTAAATGTGGAAAGACACAGAATCTGGCTCATTTACTGGTCTACCGATTGCTGCCAGAGACACGCACCAATAAGTACAGTACAGTATTTAATTTTGGCCAATTATTATTATTATTATTATTATTATTATTATTATTATTATTATTATTATTATTATTATTATTATTATTATTATTATTATTATTATTTATTGAATTTATTACCCCGCCAATGACAAAGCCAAGAAAGTGGCTTCATTTTGGCAGTCCAAAGTTTGATCTGGACACAAAAGAAGAAGAAATGGTTTAATGGAGTATGAAAGTTTTCTTGTGTCCACCTAGCCTAGCACTATCTTCTCTGGCTAGCAGTAGGAATTGCCCCACTCTTAAGGCCTTGTCCTTCCCCTTTTGCCCCTTGATCCTTTCCACTGAAGATGTTATGTATTGGTGCTGTGCTAAGGTTCCCTGAACCAGTATTGAATCAATCCCTGCTGCTTTTTAGGCACAGCACAAATGTGCTAACCATCGCTTGCTATTGCTAAAAGCTGTGATCCTGTTGGCTTAGCAGTGCCTGTGGGAAAAGGATGATGTCATCCACAAGATCATTTCCTCCATTTATCTCAAGGCTCACATGACCCCCATGTAATTCCTTTCATTGTCTTGAGGCCATTGAAGCCATGGGACGGGAGGAGGATGTGTTTGGTTACCAAAAACACGCCTGCTGGGATAACTTTGTTGCCATCAGCGGCATTTTGTCTGTAAAGACTTCCTCCCTTGTCCTCTAGCTCCCATGGCTTCCCAACAATGAAAGAGATAACATCAGGACATCCTCCTCAATGCCAATCTAGTTTAAATTTATTTTAATGTTTGCCTTAGATGTCAGCATTAGAGATTGGTTTGAATGGGTTTTCGTTTATTGTTGTATTTGTCAAACTTTAACTGTTGTACACCACATGGAGTAGGAAAATACCAAAATGGGCAATACATAAATGTAACAAATAAATAAATAAGTTGATGAATCCCAGGTTGTGTCCCTGCAGAGAGGGATAGCCAGAATAGAATTTGGAAGTTACTTCTTGAGAATACATTTCCCAGAATCCTCCAGTTCTCACAGCCACTGATTGTGCTACCTCTGATATCCTCAGAAGTATAATCCAGAAAAACCATCATCATCACTTTCCCAACCTTTGGCACAGATCAGGTTTCCAGAAAACATCAGTGGACCAGAAAACTTTTGATGAAGCAACGTACCAAAGAAATGGGGCTTGTATAAGAAACAAATATTTGTCTCTGACCACCACATCATGAAGTGGACCACAAGATACTGTATTCCCAAAGGGATAGTTCCCTGGAACAGGCCGAGATTCATCACCTCAGAACCGTAAACATCCCAGTTCTCAGAGGTAACTGGAGATACCCACAGGTAGACATCTCATCCCAGGAGTTGGCCTAGCAAAACATCATGCCAGTACAGTAATACCCCGGATAACGATTGCACCGGATAATGCTAAAACCGCATAACGACGACAAATTTGGGGGGAAGATTTGCACCGGATAACATTCTTTTTAGCGTTATCTGATACAGTCGTTCTTAGCAGCAGGGTGGCTGGGAAGCTGAATGGGATTCTCCATTCAGCTTCCCAGCCACCCTGCAGCTACGGAGGCAGGGGTGGGGTGGCTGGAAAGCTGACGGGGGGCTCCCCCATTGGCTTCCCCAGCCACCCCACAGCTGCAGAGGCAAGGACGGGTGGCTAGGGAAGCCGACAGGGAGTCCCCGTCAGCTTCCCCAGCCACCCTGCAGCTGTAGATCGGGTCCTCTGATCTCTCTGGAGCAGGCAGGGGACCCGATCTACAGCTGTTACTGGGCTTCCCAGATGTCCCCAGCCAGTAGAGCAAGCCAAAATGTCAGAGTTTGAACCTTGACGTTTTGGCTTGCTGCACTTGCTGAGGACGTCGGGGAAGCCCAGAAACAGCTTGGATTGGGTCTTCCCAACTCCCTGGACCCGGCAGGGGGGATCAGGGACCCCAAAATTGGTTAAAAAAAACCGTGCAGGTGCGCGCCTGTCAAACACGGCTTGGGGAGCATACGGAGAAAATCTGTATGCTCCCCAAGCCCCGTTTGACAGGCGCGCGCTAGCCCGCCCGATGTTTGGAAAGGGTACGGGTCCCCGTACCCTTTCCAAACACCGTGCAGGCGTGCGCCTGTCAAACGCAGCTTGGGGAGCATACGGAGAAAATCTCAACGGCACCACACTACATAAAGCACAGATGGACATTTTTGGCAAGAGATGGCATAAATCACATTGGCAGAAGCACAAGTAAAACTGCCTTTAATGTTGTGTGTGGTGCCGTTGGGTCCAGTAATGCTGTTTCCAGAGCGAATGTGGGGACATAGTTGACATCTAGATTTACAGCAGGGTCTAGTTCCCATATCGGCTCCACTTCTGTCTAGTCTGCTGTGTGTCAATAGTTGTTTGAGATTGGAGGGTTGTCTATAAGCAAGTAGAGGTCTGTCACCAAGGGCTTTGGAAAGCGAAGCACTCTTGTCCAAGATGGGTTGGAGATCCCTCATTATGTGTGTGAGGGGTTTAAGTTGAGGGCTAAAGGTGAAAAACAGTGGTGTGCGGAGAGTTGTGCAGCTAGACAACTGACTGAGAAAAGTAGTGGAGGGGGACACACAACATTTCTGCTCATGATGCTGTCTCTGCAACTGCTTTCATGTAAAAAAATCTGGGGAAATCTCTATTTCTACAGATTCGCTGCCAATGAAAAGACAGCTTGCTGTTGTGGTTTCCAGGTGTCATAAAAGATTTCTGTGATAACCAGAGAATGTTCTTGTCTAATTGTACACGCCCCAAATGTACCGTGCATTGTTCCCAAATTGCGAGATTTGGAAGCAACCTACAAGCGAAAGAGACAGCTGCTGATATACATGGGCAGATGTTTCAAGTCTTATTTTTAGCTGCAAAAAAAATGCAATTTTTATTTTGAAATGGAGTGCATTTTATAGCTGAAAAGAAGATGCATGCACATGCTTTTGTTTTGTAATGCTTATAATGTTTCTTTAAAACATTTGATTGGTTTGTGATAGAGTGAAAATCCAGGACCTGAGGTTTTCCAAGTAAGTGTGCGGCTCTTCAGCAGGGCCGGGGAGGGTGGTTAAAGGTACAGAAAGGCCAAAGAACGAGACCAGTTAGCAAAGAAAATGTGGGAAGCTTTTGTGCTGATGTGACATTTGCTCTACTCTTGAAACCAAAAAGGAAGACGGAAATAATTGGAGAATTTCAGTGACAGAAACCAAGGGTATGTTCCAAAAGTGTGAAGAGCAGCTCAGGCTTTTTGTTATTTCCTCTTTCCTTCCTTCCGTCCTTCCTTCCTGCCTGCCTGTCTATCTCTCTCCCTCCCTCCCTCTCTTTCCCTCTTTGGCTTCAGTTATTTTTGATTATCAAAATCTCTTCTATACAAAATCCTGTGGCCAGTGCAGCATAAATTTGGATTTTATGGCAGTGAGTTATCACAAGTTATAAAGTCAGTGTAGACATGGCTTAGTGGTTAAGATGCTGAGATTTATGACTGGAAGGTCAGCAGTTCAAGACCTGATGGAGTGAGCTCCTGTCCTCTGTCCCAGCTCCTGCCAACCTAGCAGTTTGAAAGCAAGAAATTTCAAGTAGATAAATAGGTACCACCTCAGTAGGAAAGGTAACAGTTCAGTGAGCTTCAACATCCCACACAGAGGGAATTCGCAAATGAACAAAAGGCATAAATCAATTGTGCCGGCAGCTAATCAACCTTTGCTTCCTTTTCTTATTAGTCTTGCACTAGATCACATCTGCACATACAAAGAAAAATTAATGGGAACAAATAGAAGCAACTACAAAATGTGAAAGACTATCCCATGTTATTGTATGAGTTTCAAATTCAGAAGATACAGAAAACTATAAAAGGATCAACAGAGGCAGGATTAGAGGGAGGAGGGAGGAAGGAAGGAAGGGGGCTATCAGGAAGAATGCAACTCCCATAGGGTTGCCGTAATTCTCTCCCGCCAAATCGGGACAGCCACATGACGTCATTGCATCCTTCAAACTGTGCATGAGTCAGACGGGGCTGTCAGGGAGACCATGGCTCGAAGACCCCGTGGAATCCCCATCCAGGGTGGACACCCTTCATCAGTTTAAAATAAACTGTAGTCAAGAGGTGATTCTTCTTGCAAAAGACTATTCTTGAAAGTTCTATTTTTATTTTTTTGAATAAAATTTCTTGGGCCACTCTTCAAACCACCCTTCCTCCCCTTGAACACACACACACACACACACACACACACACACGCTCTCTCTCTCTCTGAAATACACTCACCTCCAGTCCAAACCCCACATGAGGATCCCTTGGGAGAAAGTTTTAAAAAGGGCCACCGAATGGCCATGCAGTCCATGGCGCTTCCATTTCCCTCCAGAAGGAGAAAAGCAGGAGGCAGGAAGGGACTTATTTTGGAGGAGGATCTTTGCGATGGAGGACTCTTTTCTTTCTGTTCACCCTGTTCCCTTCCTCTCTAGGAATACTGACCCTATGCAATTAACCCTTTGCAGTCACGTGAAGAAGGAATCCTCTGTCCCAGTGTATGGTGGAGATTTGGCTTCTTAGATATGGGTATTTCTTGCTCTCGCCCAGCTTTTGAGGAAAAGGGCCGAGGACAACTCCTTGTCCCCCAAACAAGGTGAGCCAAGGGATTTTTGCAAAGAGTTAGTTCACTGCCTCTGTGCCTTTCTTTCAATTATCTCACTTGCAAGTGTCTCCCTCCCTGGTGGGCTTCTCAGGGTGCTGTTTTGCCTTCTATTATTATTATTATTATTATTATTATTATTATTATTATTATTATTATTATTATTATTATTATTATTATTATTATTATTATTATTATACTTGTATGTCGCCCCACTCGCCAAGCGACTCTGGGCAGCTAACAAAGATACAAAGTATACAATAACAAAAAATATATCACAGTTACAAGATATTGCATCACAAAAAAATTTTCAAAGGCATTTCAAAACATCCCCAATCACAGTTCAAGTCATTTTTAAAACACTTCAAAAGTACTTCATAAATAATGCTGGAGCTGGCCAGGCCTTGGAGGCTCCTTTTCAACCCAGCCGGTTGGGGCCTGGGTCAGAGGCTGCAAGTCCTGCCTCCTATTGGCCTGCGGGGCTCCTTTTCAACCCAGCGGGGGCTGGGGGCTGGCTCAGAGGCAGGGAGGCAGTGAATTAACTCTTTGCAAAAATCCCTTGGTGAGGAGAGATCTTGCATCCTTTGTTCAAATGTACAAATCTGGGACTTTTACACGTTTTTTCTTGAACTGGCCGGGACAGCTTGAATCCGGAAAAATCTTGGAAAACTGGGACATATGGCAACTCTAGACTCCCAATGTGTTTAGTGTTGAACTCCTGAAATGTTCTGCAGCCCCATGTCAGCACTAATGAGGATTTTTATTGCAATGCAGGCTTTGAATCAAATCAAACCACAGCTAAATCCTTCCAATTAAACATTTTGTGATTGTAACCAGAGAGAGTGGGAGAGGGAGTAAAGCAAGTAAACTACATCAAGAATGCACTGATTATGCATTTTGGAGCCCAAACTGATGTATAAATCAGCTGGAATGGAATGAAGGAATGTGGAGAATTAGACCATGATGGCATCATCTCTTTAGCTTGCCATTTACCCATGTGCCCAAGTTTATTGTCTCTCTGTGACTTGTGTAATCACAGAACCTATAGCATTTTTTTTGAAACTACCAGTAGTAGAGCCAGATGACTTAAGTGCATTGTGATCTCTGGAGGATCTTCCCTATTTTTAAAGAGAATTGCTAAGCTCTATTGAATTGTTTTGATTGTTTTGATTTGGAGACATTTGACAGAAAGGCAGCACATGATTTCTCTCTCCACAATCTTTCTTGAGTGATACAGGCCAGGATGGAGAAACATTTGTCCTCCAGATGTTTTAGGTTCATTAATAATTGCATGCCATCAAATTAATTCTGAGTTGTATGAATTGTTTCCAGGGTTTTCTAGGTAGAGCATACATAGGGGTGGTTTTCCATTCCCTTCCTCTAGGGGGAGCTCTTGGGACTGCACTGCTTGCCCAAAGTCACACAGGCTGGCTTTTCTCCTGGGAATTGAACTCTCATATCTAAACCTCTGAGCTATTGAGCCAGTTCTGGCTACCAATCTCAAGAGATTTTGACAGTCACCCAGCTGTTCAGGACCTGACATCCAAAAACTCTGGAGAGCCAAAGATCTGCTGCTTTAGGCATTTGGGGAGATAGGCCCTGTCTTTGTATTGTAACAATACTGCACCTGCCATTTTAATTATCAAGAGCTAATTGCCCTCCTTCTTTCAAAGAAGATTACTTATACTGTACTGTATTCTAAAGCCAAGGTTTGACCTGGAAGCTCTTTTATACAGCTGGGGGAAAGTGAGAAAATAAAATTGGAGACTTTGCATTTGAGACCTGCTGAGAATGTCTAGGCTGGTGGCAATCATGGCTCCATCCTCACTGGGTCTGAAGCATGAGATGTCTTTGCTACAAAGCTCAAGCTTGGGTGCTCTAGTGAACGGCAGTGTTAAAGTGGAATAAAAGGGACCAAACTCAACAATGCACTTAGCACCTAATTCCTTAGTTCCTTTCTTTTGACCCAGTGTGAGAAGCCACGTGTATAGTGACAGGATGCCTCAAACCAACACCGGTTGAGGAAATATATCTTCTTGTTGGTATCGCTCCACCTAAGAAGATCAGGAGAGAAGTAGCAGTGGATGCATATTGAACTTAGCAAGAGAAAGAACCTTGGCACCCTCTGATGATATCTGCCTCAAGTCCATTGGCTCAGATCTAGGAAGAGGTTTATGGTAGAGTTCAAATACCTAAGAATAATATTTACTGAGAATGGTAAAATGGATGGAGAGATCAAGGTACAGAAGTGACCCCAGCAGCAGCAGCAGAAGAAGATGATGAAGATGAAGATGATGATAAAGAAGAACATGATGATGAAAAAGATAGAAATGATGATGATGATGAAGAAGAAGATGATGATGATGGAGGTCAGATGTGATCTGACAGCATATAAGACGCACACAATAGCATCATCCTAATGTGGCCCTCTGCTAAGTGAAATAAAACTCAGTTTTGGTGTGTCGTTGGTTTGTTTAATGGGGTAGTCATAATCTCTTCCAAAGTTTACAACAAATCCATCTGCATTATTCGGTGGATGAACCCAAATGGCCCTGAAATCCCTGGCCAGACTTTCAACATAAAGCGAAAGGCTCCAAAATCAAGTGAATCAAACTAATACAGTAAAACCTCATATAACACTAAAACCTGGTTCCACAAGTCTTGGTGTTATATGATTTTTAGTGTTATCTGATGCATGTTAAAATCCTATGGGATCCATAGAGATACATTGTAACCACACAGGCTTTAGCGGTTGTTATCTGAAGCATCCCATAGGATCTTAATGTTATCTGATGCAATTCTTCCCCCCAGATTCCTTAATGTTATGCGATTTTAGTGTTATTCGATACTAATGTTATATGAGGTATTACTTGTATACATATTAAATAAAGGGGCCAGTAGAGAAGTTCAACTAAGTAACTAAACAACAAACAAACAGACACACCCAACCAGTGCTGTGCCCAATGTGTTGTAATCCAGCAGTTCCAAAGGGTTTCACATCTGCCATTTCCCCTCTGGCCAAATCACACAGCAGCTGCAATTTTGCCATTTCCCAGTGGGTCAGCTTTTTTTACTTTTACTTTTTAATGAAAATCAGCCAAGGCTGGTTGCAGATCTGATCTGGAGCAAGACAGGCTACCAGAGGTGCTTAACCCTTTCCTCTCTACCTCTTCATTCACTCAAAATCATCCTCCCGCAGCTGCTTTTCTGCAGAATAATGGATTGGCATCCAAGAGATTACAAAGGACCTAAGCCAGGGATGCCCAAACTATCGCCTGTGGGCCAGATTTGGCCCACATTCCCAATTCATCTGGCTCACACCTCGCTCGGAGTTTTACTTCCACTTCCAGGAGTGATGAAGGTGGCACAGGTCAGATGAATTGGTAGTGTAGGCCAGATCCAGCCCACAGGCCATTGTTTGGGTACCCCTGGTTTAAGCAGAGAAAATGGCAGCTTAAAATCTATCTAATCCTGTTTCAAACAGATTGCAAGCCATGTTTTACTTCCACTTCCAGTGAGGAACCATGTGACCGGCCCACTGAACCACATGACTGGCCCATGGGCGAAAAAGTTTGGGCACCCCTGATGGCCAACCTTGGCACTCCAGGTGTTCTTGGACTTCAATTCCCAGAAGCCCAAGTCAGCACTCCTGCTGATCAAGACATTGCAAGTAGATAAATAGGTACCACTTTGGTGGGAAAGGTAACAGCATTCAATTCACTTCAGTGACTAGTCAGAGTCTATTAATTGTTCATTATTCAGACACAGATTGGGAGATAGAAGTTTATTCTCAAATTGCTGTGGTGCAGTGGGCTGGGTGTCGAACTAGGACTGAGGATACCTGGCTCCAAACATCACTTAACCAAGGAAACTCATGGCAGGTAATAATAATAACTTCATGTCAGAAATTATTCAGGGTTGAAAGGATTTTTGCTGGAGAAACTCCGCTCAGGGGATGCCCAAAGGAGGCTCCTTTCATGTCCCCAATATATTTTCCTACCAAATTGGTCTTTATTGATCTACTTGCACTTTCTTGCTTTCCAACTGCTAAGTTGGCAGGAGCTGGGACAGGGACAGGCGCTCAAACCATCATGCAGTACCTGGGTCTCTAACTGCTGACTTGCGGCCTTCCAGCTAACAAGACAAACCTCTTAACTACTGAGCCACTGCAGTCCCCTATTCATGGCAGATTGGCAAATGTAAGGCACACCTTAAACGTCTTGGATTCCCAAGTACTGCAGGACGGAATGAGCTCCCGTCTCTGTCCCAACTCCTGCCAAGCTAGCAGTTCGAAAGCAAGAAATTGCAAGTAGATAAATAGGGACCACTTCGGTGGGAAGGTAAACAGCGTTCTGTGCAGTGATGGGATGTAACAGGTTCTCACCAGTTCTCCAGAACCAGTAGTAACTTTTCCCAGTGTCCCAGAGAACCTGTAGCAGCTTTTGGGGGGAACCACCTTCGGGGCTTACCTTTTCACTGGTTCTCCCACTGCGCATGCATGCCAAGCACTTGGTGTGCATGCACGCCTAGTGCTTGGCACATATGCACGGCCTCCATGCTGTCCTCCCAAATGGGGAGGAGGAAGAGAAGCTGCTAGCCTGAAGCTCTCTATAGGCTGAAGCTCCCTATTTTTATTATTTTGTATTTTTTTCTTTGCCCCCCCCCCATGACATGACATCGTGATGTTAGCTCCGCCCGCACTGTGATGACATAATGGTGGGCTAGTAAAATTTTTGACATCCCACCACTGGTTCTGTGCGCTCTGGTGTCCAGTTATGCCTGCCACATGACCACGGAAACGTCTGCAGAAGCAGACAGCGCTGACTCTTCAGCTTTGAAACAGAGATGAGCACTGAACCCTAGAGTCGGATACGACTGGCTTTCAAGCAAGGGAAACCTTTACCTATACCTCAATAATCCAAATTTCAAGGGATTATGAAAGTGGCGAAAAGGTATTGCACGGAGAAGGATGCAGATAGCAGGATACAGAAATTTCAGGCAAAATTTTGAAGGGAGCAAAGAAGTGTTTTGTGGAAGGCAGAACAAGACCTCCATGAGGTTTTGAAGGATACCATAAAGAAAGCTGAGCGCAGAAGAATAGATGCCTTTAAATGTGGTCAGTGGTGGGATGTCAAAAATTGTTCTACCCCACCGTGATGTCATCACAGTGTGGGCAGAGCTAACATCATGATGTCGTGGGCAGGGCCAAAGAAAAATATATAAAATAAAAATAAGCACACACACACTTCTCAACCCACCCACCCACAACACAAACCCATAAATAAATAAAATAAATAAATAAAATAAAAATACATTAAAATACACCCACCCACCGCAAACACAAATCAACCAGAGCTTTTAAACCAGAGCTTAAAGCTTATTCTGGCTAATCTTTCTCACACTAGGTCAGATGGAAGGAACTACAGAATGAACTCACCACAAGATGGCTTCATTTTGGCACTTTTCAACAGTTAAAGAAGTTAGGTACTGTACTAAGTCTTTGCCTAACCAGTTCTCTAGGATAATGTGCCTTAATGTACCGTATTTGCCGGCGTATAAGACGACTGGACATATAAGACGACCCCCCAACATTTCCACTCAAAATATAGAATTTGTTATATACTCACCGTATATTTATTTATTTATTTATTTATTTATTAGTTCAAATTTATATTATATTAAATTTATAAGACTACCCCCTCTTCCGCACACCTAATAAAACATAAAAGAACATCAGATTTGATTTCAATATCTCCCTGTGGCCCGCACTAGTGTGCAAGTGCGCATGTGCAAGCTCTGCATAGACAAGGGGCGGGGTGGAGCATCGCTGCTTCCCGCCGAGGAGAACAGGCCGGTTACGCCAAAAAGGCTGGCACCCCTGTCTCGCTGCTGATGCTCGGCGCAGCCACGCTGGATACCACACAATACTGGATGGTATGTAGAATGAGGTGGGTGAGCATCGGGAGGCCACTAGGGGCACCAGGCGAGCATCAGGAGGCCACTATGGGCAGCTATGTCTATCCCAACTGAAGTGCACCCGGTGTATAAGACGACCCCCCCCCCTTAGAGGCATGTTTTTCAGGGGAGAAAAGTAGTCTTATACGCCAGCAAATACAGTAAATGTAAAACAGCTGTAACTCCTTAAGGGTTCTCCAATTGGAACAGCACAGGTGTAGCTTATTGATGAGGTAACTCCAAGACTTTGCTTAAAAACCCCAAGCCAGGCCGCCAGGCCTTTATAGGAACTGTGGTAGTACATCAATATAGGTAAAGGTATTAAATACACTTTAAAATACACACAGAGACACCACATGTGAGTGGGGTAGAGTTCGGGATTTTTGTGAATTGTTCAAAGTGTTTTGATGTGTTTTTGAAATGTTCATGAATTCTTCGTTTTGTGATTGGGATGGGGGATTTCTTGTAACGTTCTTGATGTTTAATGCTTTGATGTGTTTTTGATATGTGATTTTTGTGACGTAATATTTGTACTTAATGAAACATTGTTTTGCTGTAAGCCGCCCAGAGTCGCTATAGGCGAGTGGGGCGGCATAAAAGTCGAACAATACAATACAAAGTCGAACAATACATACATCCAAAGTTGAGTCACTTACCCTGGGGAGCAGGCTATAGGGAGCTTCTCTTCCTCCTCCCCGTTTGGGAGGACAGCAAGGAGGTTGTGTATACGCGCCAAACACTGTAGGCGTGCATGCACACCAAGTGCTTGGCGCACATGCACAGTGAGGGAACCAGTGAAAAGGTAAGCCCCAAAGGTGGTTCGCCCCAAAAGCTGCTACCAGTTCTCCGGGACACTGGGAAAAGTTACTACCGGTTCTGACGAACTGGTGAGAACCTGTTACATCCCATCACTGAATTATGTGGTGTTGGAGGAGTTTTGAGAGTCCCCTGGACAGCGAGGAGAACAAATAGGTCAATCTTAAAAGAAATCAACCATGATTGCTCCCTGGAAGGTCAAATAATGAAGATGAAGCCAAAATATTTTGGATATCAAATGAGAAGAGAGGATTCACTTGAGAAAGCCTTGATGCTGACAAAGGTCAAGGGCAGAAGAAGAAGGGGGCGGCAGAGAATGAGATGGCTAGATGGTATTGTTGATGCAATGGGCACAGAACTTGGTGGGTTGAGGATAGGGGTGCCTGGCATGCAATAGTCCATGGGGTTGCAAACGACTGGACTCAACTATGCGACTGAACAACAAGAACAACAAAAAGAGGAAATGGCAAAGAAAAAGGGGAATTTACTCCATGCATTGCCTGAAGTTTGGCTCCTTCCAAGCACACCCCTTGCCCATGTTTCATGCCCCAAAGAGGCTCCTTAGAGAGAGGAAAGGAACTCTGTCCTTGTTCTTGGGGCCCCATTTCCCTTCTCTAGGTTGAACTCTGAGTCAACCCAAGGGCTGCTTCCTTTGGCTGGACAGCTGGTGGCATCTGTGAGTCGCATTTGCCACAGTGGAGGGAAGAGGCCGTCCTGGGCTGGATTGCCTGGTTGGGGAGGGGCGGTTGTGGGTGTTCTCCTTCCTCCGTCCCTCTCGTCATCCAGGGCTGAGCTGGGGAGAGACAGCAGCCTGGAGATCATCTGCTTTGCGCGCTCTCGTGCGCTCAGGGGCCAGTTTGGACAGGCAGTAAAGCCACCCCTGGCCCGCCTCCAGCACCACTGCTGTTCCAAAACCTGGACAAGAACCAGTCACAGTTTGAGAGAGAAAGAGAAGAGAAGCTGTGGAGAGGGAACCATGCCTGGTTTATTGCCACTGTCACTTCCTTAAGGAACTCAAGGTGAGAGAACCAAGCCATGTGAAAAGTTTCCCCGGGAATCCGAGACTGTAAGTTTTCTTTGTGTGTCAGTGGGTGTCTTCTGTCTGTGTGCATTGTGCGAGTGGGTGCGCCTCTACGGGTTGCTGAGCATGCCCCACGGCATGTGTCTAGATGCCTTTCCACATTTCTGCACACGCCAGTGTCAGTTTCCTGGGGTCAAACTCCAAAGATCAGTCAGTCTGCGAAAGTTCAGCAGACTTCACACAAGTGTGGTAATATATACACCCCGCACAAACAGGCACTTACGCAACAACACACCAGCGCATGCTTAAAGTTTTGGGTTCTTTTAAAACACCCGATTAGGGTTTCAATCTCTCCTTCTTTTTCTCTCCTCCTGAATCCCATTTTTAGATATGGTGCCTGTCACCCATGGTAGTATATAGGTGTGACCTGGTTGAAGTTGGAGAAAGAAGATAGGCATGGGAAGAACCCAAGATTGTCTAAGTTTGCCTTCTCCAACCTGCCGCACTTTGTACGCCTTGGTTTACAACTCCAGTCATTCCCTGGTAACATGGATTCCTAGCTAGAGGATGTTAGAACATGTAGTCTAAGGCACCAGGAAATGCCAGGTTGGGCAAAATTGATCCAGAACCACCCACACGAGAGAGACATCACCCCAGATGTACAGGGAAGATGTACGGGGACAGTTAGGGCATGTTCCTCTCCACACACTTACTCTGAAGTAAGCTTCACAATGTTCAAAGGGGGCTACTCTTGTCTTTATGTGTCAGACCATGACCTTGAGAATCCTTGGGCATCTTATATTTCAGGAGAGAGTGTTATTTATTTAGTGATAAAAAGGTAAAGGTTTCCCATTCTCAAAAGGCAGTCGAATTCGACTCGAGTTCAGTGCTCATCTCTGTTTATAGCCAAAGAGCCAGTGCTATGTGCATCTGCAGACATTTCCATGGACATGTGGCAGGCATGACTAGACAATTTCTTGCTTTCTAACTGCTAGGTTAGAAGGAGCTGGGACAGAGACAGGAGCTCACTCCATCATGCAGTACTCTGGTCTCAAACTGCCTTCCAGGTGTCAAGTTCAGCATCTTAACCACTTGAGCCACCGCAGTCCCATCAGAAATCTTAACAGCAGGCTATTTTGATATTTGTTTTGGCTTTATATACAACTGTGAAAGAGCTGGCAGTCCAAGTAACTAGAAACCCTGTCCACCACAGGAATTGCAAACCTCCACCAGAAACGGGGGAAACTTTAGGTCAGAGGTCCTCAAACTTTTAAAGCAGGAGGCCACTTCACACCCCTTCAGACTGTTGAGGGACCAACTGTTGGTGCCGCCACCGGGGGTGGGAGTGGTGGGGGCTCGGGTGTTCCTACTGTCTTCCAGTCATCATGGTCTGCGTCTTAACCACTTGAGCCACCACAGTCCTTGTTTAGTGGTGGTGGTGGTGTTCAGTCGCACAGTCGACCCTTTGCGACCCTATGGACCACTGTCCGCCAGGCACCTCTGCCCTCCACCATCTTCCTCACCCTGCCCAGCTCTGTGCCCATTACACAATACCATCTATCCATCTCATTTTCAGCCACCCCCCTTCTTCTTTTGCCCTGAACCTTTCCCAGCATCAAGGCTTTCTCAAGTGAATCCTCATTTCTCATTTGATGGCCAAAGTACTTTAGCTTCATCTTTACTATTTGACCTTCTAAGGAGGACTCAGGGTTGATTTCTTTTAGGATCGACTTATTTGTTTTCCTCGCTGTCCAGGGGACTCTCAAAACTCTCTTCCAACACCACATTTCAAAGGCATCTATTCTTCTGCGCTCAGTTTCTTAATGGTTCAGCTCTCACAAGCATTACCACCGGGAATACCATTGCTTTGACTATACGAATTTTTGTTTGCAAGGTCCTGTCTCTACTTTTAACTATGTTCCCTAGGTTTCTCATAGCTTGTCTCCCAAGCATCAGTCACTTTTTTATTTCATGGTTGCAAACACCATCTGCAGTGATCTTGGATCCTAAGAAAGTAAAATCTGTCACTGCTTCTATTTGTTCCCCATCTATTCTCCAGGGACTGATAGGGCCTGTGGCCATTATCTTGGTTCTCTTGATGTTGAGTCTCAAGCCAGCTTTTGCAGGTTCTTCTTTCAACCCAAGCAGCAGTTACTTTAGGTCTTCCTCACTTTCTGCCATTAGGGTGGTATCATCTGCGTATCTCAAGTTGTTGATGTTTCTCCCAGCAATTTTGATCCCAACTTGTGATTCATCCAACCCTGCATTGCGCATTATGTGCTCTGTGTATAAGTTGAATATACAGGGTGACAAAATGCAGCCTTGTCTTACTCCTTTTCCTATTCCAAACCTCTCTGTCATTCCGTATTCTGTCCTAACCGTTGCTTCTTGAATCTTGTACCAAGCTAAGTTTACTTCAAGACACTTTATGATGCAGAAAAGGGTCCTTGCATGAATGCTTGGTATTTCCTTCTCTGTCCATGGTGTCAGCTGGCTGCTGGTGAGCTATTCTTTTCTCCGGAGATTCCTGCCCTATTTCCCCCACATGGGGCAGGCTCAGCAGATTGAAAGACAGTCATTTCCCAGGGCTTGTTGAATGAATTTCTACATGAGTATAGACCAGGGGTGACCAAACTTTTTGGGCCGTAGGCCAATCACATTGTTCATAGGTCTGGTCTCTATGGCCCATGGGCCAGATCCAGCCCCTGATGCTAATTCATCCAGCCCACAATGCCCTCGTTGCTCCTCGAAGCGGAAGTAAAACACACCCTTATGGGCATGTTTTACTTCCGCTTCTGGCAGCAACGAGGGCATCGTGGAGCAGATGAATTGGCATCAGGGGCTGTATCCGGCCCAAGGGGCCATAGTTTGGGCACTCCTGGTATAGACAGCTACACAGTGGAGGGGTGTGTGAGGGGGTGGGTGTCGTGGGGTGGGGGTGGGTGATAGATTTGGAAGCATTTGATGCCCTGCTTGCATTTTATTGGTGGACATCAAGGGAATGGCATCCACTGCTGTGTAAAATGTTATTGGGCAGTTAGTTCTTTCATGAGGTAAACTCTCCTCTTGTCTCCTTGACACTGGCGTGTGAACAAAAGCAGACTTTCAGGAAGGAAACATTGTAATTTTTTAAATAGCATGCCAGTTCTATCACGCAACAGATGCTGTCAGCATTTTTGAATTATTTTATTTTATTTTAAGGAGGTGTCGTTTTGCCTTGCTGGGATTTCATGTTGGCTCAGAAGGGGTGGTATCATCATCTTAGCCATATTTTTAGACTGGGGTTTGTGTCTATTTTTAATAGCCATATAGAAACCTTTTCAAAACTCTTTTAAAGATGGGCCAAATAAAGCTGGTATATCATCACAAAGCAATGCCGGAGGGTAGAAGATGTGCAAACTCCCACACAAACACCACAGCACTTGGTCTCAGATAAGACTCCACGAACTTGAACATGATGGCCATACCAGATTATAACAGATTGCAAAGGGTGCCAGGGTGATGTGGGCTGCATTCGCCACAACATTGTGACATGCTATATAAATATACATCCTAGATCAGTGGTGGTGAACCAATGGCACATGTGCCAGAGGGAGCACTCAGAGCATGCACTGGCACATGTGCCAGAGGGAGCACTGTGGGCACGCACACTGTCACTCCAGCACAGAGTTCACCCTGCCCTTCTGCCCAGCAGCCCAATGGGAAAGCTTCCTTCCTCCCCCCAGCACAGAGTTTGTCCCATCCCTTTGCCCAGCAGCCCAATGGGAGCACTTCCTCCCTCCCCCAGCACAGAGTTACCCCACCCTCTGCGCAGCAATCCAATGGGCGTTTGCCTCACCCCTCTGTTTGGGCACTCTGTCTCTGAAAGGTTCGCCATCACTTCCCTAGAGAAATCAGCCTCTGAAGGTTAGCAGTTAGCGCACCCTCTAGCAATGGGCTGAAATATTTCAAAATGAACAGATTGGTTTGCTTAGTATAAGGCAAGACATTCAGAGGATATGAGCCAGATTTGATTTCTTAGGGTTTGAGAGAAATGATTTGAATGATTTGTTTCAAAGCAGAACATTAAAGCTGTTTTTTAAAATGATGGTATGATAAATGGCCATAATTTTAATGTGTTAACAGTTTCCAAAATGCCACTATGGGGGAGGGGAAGATATCAATTTTCTCTCCCTACTCTCCACCCCAAATTCATTCTGTGCCAGCAGAATGGTAAAATCCAGTTTCAAAAATATGGAAGCGTGCATAAGGGGTAAACCCAGCAAGCAGAGTAAACATAAGAGTTCAAGTATTCAGAAGGAACTTAGTACTGTATAACTTTTGTCAATGATGCATGTACAGAATAGCTATTTGGGCTTGTTTAACAAGTTGGGGCGGCGGATTTGTGACTTGAGTTCACAGAAGGACTTGAAAGAGAAAGAGAGTGACGGAGGAGCAGACAGATTAAAAACACACATGGAGAGAGATGGACAAAACACATTAACATCAACCATTCATGTCAGCAGACTGGCCAACTCAAGTCTGAGGGTTGTTTTGCTTAAAAACAAAAGCAAGCTAATTTTGTGAGATGTGGCTGCCCTTTGAGACAGTGGAGACCAGTACATGAGCTGGATACTGTATGTCTCCACATTAATTTTGGACCAAGACACGGGGAGTAGAAAGTATCAGTCATGCCAGCAGTGTGTTTGTAAGGATAATTTGAGGGTAGTTAACAGGAACTGAGATAACTTCTGGTGTACGTTGGTAGTAGAAGAGGGAAGTATTGCAAGAAACAGGACAGAAAAACTCACAGTCAGTTTGAGTACAGCTTGATTTACAAGGCATATTGTCCAGATCAAGCAGGATTGTCTTCTTTCACTCTGAAAAATATGCTACCTGTTGATGAGGTATGGCAATAAGTGATGAGAAAGAAAGAAGACTTGTTTTGAGAGACAACAGTGCATTTTCAGAGATCTATTTGTTTGTTGATTTAATTTATATCCCACCTAACAATTAGTGTCAGGCACTACTCTGGGGCAGCACAGAATAAGAAGAGAAGACATCACATAAGGAAAGTACAATATTAAGTAAAACGAGAACAAGTACAATCAAACAACATAGTATAAAAAGAAAACAAACAACAGTATAACAATTTACAAACTACAAATAGGAATAGAAGTGACTCTATCTGTCTGCTCAGAGGGAAGTCGGTTGCACCGAGTAGGGCGGCATATAAATTGAATAAATAAATAAATAATAGCTCATGAGCATCAAGTCATTAGCTATGGGAAGATCTATATTTTTACATCGCAGAAGCCCAGGAGGAGGTCATTGAAACATCATCCTCCCTCCCCCCCCCCCCGGGCAAGAGCAGGAAGGAGGTGGCAACCAAGATCCCAGCTGCCATTTAACAGTGTTGTTTTGCTGATTATAAGTTGCCCTCAGTTGCCATGGCGAGTGGGTGGCGATATAATCCTAAATATATAATATAATATATTGGAAAAAGTCTTTGTAAACAAAAATGTTTTCAACATTTCTGAGATGTCAACACAATAGGAGCTGTTCTAATTTATTTTGTTATGTATTCCATTGTTTGTTCATTTAATTATTTGCATACCAGCCAGAATGGGAAACATCCCAGATGAATGATATAAGCAAACAAATTCAGTTGGTAAGGAATTCCACAATGTGGGTTTTTAAAAACCTCCTTAGGCATAGGCACCTGCAGCTTCATCGATTGCGTGCTCGGAGTTGGATTTCCCAGGAAGAGGCGCTCCTGTAGATAACAGGGTCATAAACTTTAAGGCAGGGGTGCCCAAATTTTTTGGGCTCTGGGTGGTTCACGTGTTTCAGGGGGCTGGTCACTATGGTCCAGGGCGCCCCTGACACCATCCACCCCCCCCCCCCCCGAAGCCCATGTCACTCCTGGGAGCGACGAGGGCTTTGCGGGCCAGATTAATTGATGTCGGGAGCTGGATCCAGCCCCCGGGCCATAGTTTGGGCACCCCTGCTTTAAGGCATATTATGATTGAGACGATCTCAGGTTCAGTTAAACCTCTCCAGGTCAGGTGGAGGAAGACTTCCGCCACATACACAGGAAAGGCAGAGTTTCTATGTCCATATGGATAACAGTGATGTGGACACAAGGTCTGATTCAGAACTTGGGGAGGTATTTGGAAAAGTAATTAGTTCAATTACAATTCTAAAGCCGTCCTCTTAACAGTCAATTACTATTAAAAAGGGTAAAAGTCTCCCTTGCTCGAAAGCCAGTCGTTTCTGACTATAGGGTTGTCTCTATTTACAGCCCAAGAGCCACGGCTTTCTGTGTCTGCAGATGTTACCATGGTCATGTGGGTGGCATGACTAGACACGGAATGTTGTTTACCTTCCTACCAAAGTGGTACCTATTTATCTACTTGCGATTTCTTGCTCTTGCACTGCTAGGTTGGCAGGACCTAGAAACGGATGGGAACTCACTCCATCACGCAGCACTCAGGTCTCAAACAATTACTATTACAGTTAAAAAACAAATGTTTCCTGTCTTTCAAAATTAATAGTTTTAATTACTTTTGGAGGGGTGGAGACAGACGATTATGAGCTGCTCTCCTAAAATATACTAAGAAGCGAGCCTACCCTCAGCGTAAGAACAAAAATAACTGGAACAAGTTAACAGCTAAGCCACAACAGATGTGAAATTATGGCCTGTTACATTATAGTCCTAATGAGGAGTCGCTATTGCAAGAAGAGTGGACTGCAGTGGCTCAGTAGTTAAGAAGCTCGCCTTGTTAGCTGGAAAGCTGGCAAGTCGGCAGTTCGAGACCCAGGTACTGCATGATGGTTTGAGCACCCATCTCTGTCCCAGCTCCTGCCAACTTAGCAGTTTGAAAGCAAGAAATTGCAGGTAGATAAATAGGGGCCACTTGGATAGGGAAAGATCTTGGGGACATGAAAGGAGCCTCTTTCAGGTGTCCACTGAGCGGAGTTTCTCCAGCAAAAATCCTTTCAACCAAGAATAATTTCTGACATGAAGTTATTATATTATTGCAAGAAAAAAATAATTACAAGTACTCATTATTTCTAACAAGTTGTTTCTAAGCTATGATCTGATTGGTTATAAGGTAGCCTCCATATATTTAACTGTTTCCTATATTCAGGTTGTGAATACCGTGCAGATATGTTACTCACATACGGGTACTAAAGCAGTAGAACCCATGCAAGAAAAGAGTAGCAGGCTTGGCAAGACCCGTATGTTTGCAAAAGTTAAAAGAAAAATGATAAGTATATAATCTTTAAGAAGAAAAATAAGCCACATTTTTTAACCTCAAAAGAGTGAATGAAGACTGAATGCCTTCCTTTTAAGATCTTTAGTGGAGGCTGGTTGATGGAAAGGTGGCACAATGTAGGACTTGGTAGCAGTGGTGAGCCTCTTGTGAAATTCTTCTTTCGTGTCCCAAACTATGAAGTCAACAAGAGCCTGGATGGATGGATGCCCTAGACAGACAGACAGACAGACAGACAGACAGACAGATAGATAGATAGATAGTGTTCTGTCTCAGCCTTACATTTCTTCTTACCTGGTCTTTGGGGATCCAAGAGAGATGTTGTGTGTCAGAATCGGCCAATGGAGAACAACATGTAATCTCTCCACCCGCCTCTCTAGTGGTGAATGTTTTTCTTTTTTATTAGGCCATGGCAGGGAGGGTGGGGTTTTTGTGGAGTGGGGGACACAAATGCTCCCTTCCAAAGCCCAAGCATGGGTGTGAGTAGTCAATGGACCTCTAGAAGGTGTTCACCTTTGGAACAGATAATCCTGGGCTACAAGCAGTGGCGGGTATCAGCAAGTTCGCACCAGTTCACCAGAACCAGTAGCAGAAATCCTGTCTGGCCCTGCCCATCCAAGTTTTGAAATAAAGTAGTCCTAATTCAGGTGCAATGCAGGACTTTCCCCCTGGCCACACCTACAGTGTGGTAGTAAAAAAAAAATTGAGCCCACCACTGGCTACAAGGGCAAATGGTTGCTGAAACCGCACGGCATGAGTGTTGGGAGATGACCAAAGCAGATCCCTGTGCCAATGCATAACCCACACCTGTGTGAGCATGTTCCTCTTTGGGTAATCCCAGCGCAACCATCCCTTTTTCTTTCAGTGCAATGGAAGCATACAAGAAATGTCCATCAGATACTAGCTGATGCATGTTAGTTCCTGTTTTGAGCACAGTGTTCTGCATGTGGGTTCTGGGTGGTGCCTGGGTGGAGCCCAGTGTGGGTCTTTGTGAACTATAGGGCAAGACTAATGGTAGAGCCGGTGGGCAGATCCAACTGGTGTTTTTGAACAGCCTCTGGATGTGGAGCGGAACAAAAGAAGGACAGCTTTAAAAAAACACCCTAAAAGAACCTCACTGGAAAAAAAGAGAACAAAATCCAGTACATTAGCTTTCTTATCTAACAATTATTCCAAAACCAAAACTAGAATAACCAGCCTGGTTAACTCCACTTTAACCCAAGTAATGTGTGTATCCCTAAGGTGGAAGCATTTCTCAAACAGGCCTAAGACTCTTGTCTTTTTATCATGGGGTGGAAACCATGACAATTGTTTTGTGTTTGGTTGAGAAGTAAGTAACTAACGGGGAAAGGGGTTCTGGGATTTTACTTGCTTGGAGTATCCTTGTAAGTGGTACTGAGCACAAGAGAGGATCCTGTAGTCTAGTGATGGCGAACCTTGGCACTTCAGGTTTTCTTGGGCTTCAATTCCCAGAAGCCCAAGTCAGCACTCCTGCGGATCAGGGTTTCTGGGAATTGAAGTTCAAGAACACCTGGAATGCCAAGGTTCGCCATCACTGCTGTAGACAATCTTGCCTGCTAGCACGGGTGTCATCAACATTCAGGCTGGCCTTTGTTATGTACGGGTTGGCATCTTTTTTTCTTGGTAGCAACGCAGACATATTACACAGCAATGTTGGGTCAGTTCCTGGCCCTTTGAACCACGGATGGTTAAGCAAAATATCCCACATTCAGAAACTAGAGGATTTTTTTAGAAATTGTTTACAGGTACTGTCAAGTGTTTCCACAGGAATATATAAGCGGAGTGGGAAGCTAAATACAGTTGTATCTCGCTTAAAGAGCATAATGCGTTCCACAAGACTGCTCTTTAAGTGAGTTTGCTCTTTAAGCAAAACACCATTGTAAGTGACCAATTGTGACTTCTGGCAGGGGGGATTGTGAAACCCAATTTATTTGTTAAGTGAATTTTTGGTTGGTTTTATTTGTTAAGCGAAACAAACATTCAGAGAAAATTCTGCTCTTTAAGCGAATTGCTCTTTAAGCGAATTACTCTTTAAGCGAGGTGTTCTTTATGCAAGGTTTGACTGTATATATTTACCTAATAGTAAAACCTCGAGTTACGAATAAACTCAGTTCCAGGGCCTTGTTCGTAAATTGAATCTGTTCGTAACTCAAGGCATCTCCATTCAGATAAAGCAAAAGCCCCACCCAACCCTCCAACTATCAAAACGGGCCACCCCACCCTCCAAAAATCAATCAAACCACCCAAAAACAACTACAGCATTGAAAGGAAAGCATGCATAAGCAAAAACGCTGTTCCTTACCTTAAAAAATTTATTTTATTTATTTATTTATTTACTCCAATTTTTATACCGCCCTACTCGACTGGGCCGACTCAGGGCGGTTCACAAGCACAGAGTAAACAGCAAGTCTATAGACACATCATGTAAATACAAAAAGAGAGAGAGAGAAAAAATCAGTATCAACACCATAAACAGCTCAACATCGTTACATCATAAAAAGTTCAGTCAGTATCAATTTCAAACAATAATCAAAAAATTACAAAATTCAACACATTTACACAAAGATTTTAACATTATCAAAAAGTCCAGCCGCTGCTGCGGCTTTTAAACGTAGCCTCCGGGACAGGTGGAGGGAGTCCCGGCTGAGCGCGGTGATAGCCTCTTCCCCCTGGCCGCAGGTGTGTTCCGTGGCGGCGGGGCGAGAATGCTCTGCCGGGGACGTCCAGCCGCCGCTGTGGCTTTTAAGCAAAAGCCTCCAGGACAGGTGGAGGGAGTCCTGGCTGGGCGCGGCGATAGCCTCTTCCCCCCGGCCGCAGGTGTGTTCCGTGGCGGCGGGGCGAGAATGCTCTGCCGGGGACGTCCAGCCGCCGCTGTGGCTTTTAAGCAAAAGCCTCCGGGACAGGTGGAGGGAGTCCTGGCTGGGCGCGGCGATAGCCTCTTCCCCCCGGCCGCAGCTTTGAAAATGAACAGAAAACTCAGAAAACCCTAACAATAAACAGCAACCGGCAGCCTTTTAGGTGCTGAAACTCCAGACCAAAAACTCCCCTCTAAGCACTCTACAGCCACCTACAGGGCTCTGAAAGGCTGCATGTGTATAAAATATAAACCCATAGGGTTTCAGTGGAGGCAACACAGAGGGGGGAAATCCATTCGTAAATTGGGGCATGTTCGTAACTCAAGGCATGGATTTCAGTGCAGAACCAATTCATAAGTCGAATTATTCGTAAGCAGGGGCATTCGTAAGTAGGGGTTTTACTGTACTGCTATCCCTGTCTGATCAGGTTATCCCACTATGGTAATAGAGTAGACTAGTGATGGCAAAACTTGGGACTCTGGATATTCTTGGACTTCAAGCCCTGATGAGCAGAAGTGCTGACTTGGGCTTCTGGTAATTGAAGTCCAAGAACACTTGGAGTGCCAAGGTTTGCCATCGCTGGAGTAGACTATACTGCCAGTGACTCAACACCAGTCATCAGGCAGCGGTTAACTAACCTGACAACCCTGAGGCCTTGGGTGGCAAAGTCCACAAGGAAGGATGACGATGGCCCCCAAGTGGATTAAATCCCTCTCTTGATGGAGGAAGGGCAGCCGCTTCATCCATCCTGGCCTGAGGCCAGTGGGGGCTTTGTTTGCCAAAAGGGCTCAGGACCAGAGAGTGACTCGTGGAACTGGATCAGTGGTACTGGTGTCATGCTGAGATGTCAAAGGCAAAAGGATTATTCCTAGGACAATCTTCGTGGGTGATGGCCATGAGGAGAGCTCATATTCAGAATTGGATATGACACTTGGAAACAAAAAATACTGCTATGTGTAAATAAGTTTAGGATGGGGAGGGAGTTCATCCACTGGCCCCTCCTCACAAATACTCTTAAAATGCAGCAAGATCAAGCGGCCATACCCGTGCTAGACACAATACAAAAGCAGTTCTTGAATCCCACGCACTGATAGCAGTTCTCCTTGGTAGACACCATGAAATGCTACAAAACGGGCATGGCGTGTACATGAGAATGATAGAATGTCCTCTTTTAAAAAGAAAAGGGAAAAAACCCATTTTAATCATTATCATCTTAGAATGGCAGAACGTGAAAAGGACCCTGTAGATCACGGGTGCCCAACCTTTTTGGGCCATGGCCCGGTCATATGGTTCAGCAGGCCAGTTATGTGCTTCAGTGGGCCTGTCACATGGTTCTTCCCACCAGAAGCAGAAGTAAAACACACCTTGCAATCAGTTTTGCAACAGGATGAGATAGGTTTTAAGCTGCCATTTCCTCTGCTTAAACCAGGAGTGCTCTAACTATGGCCCACAGGCCAGATCTGGCCCCAAAACCAGTGATGGGATGTAACAGGTTCTCACCAGTTCTCCAGAACCGGTAGTAATTTTTCCCAGTATCCCAGAGAACCTGTAGTAGCTTTTGGGGGGAACCACCTTCGGGGCTTACTTTTTCACTGCGCATGCATGCCAAGCACTTGGTGTGCATGCATGCCTAGTGCTTGGCACATATGCACGGCCTCCTTGCCGTCCTCCCAAACGGGGAGGAGGAAGAGAAGCTGCTAGCCTGAAGCTCCCTATAGCCTGAAGCTCCCTATTTTTATTATTTTGTATTTTTTTCTTTGGCCCAGCCCATGACACGACATCATGATGTTAGCTCCTCCCACACTGCGATGACATCACGGTGGGGTAGTAAAAATTTTGACATCCCACCACTGCCCAAAACCAATTTATCCGGCCCGTGCCACCCTAATTGCTCCAGGAAGTGGAAATAAAATGTGCCTATATGGGCACATTTTACTTCCACTTCCAGGAGTGATGAGGGTGGTGTGGGCCAAATGAATTGGTGTCAGGGCCAGATCTGGCCCACGGGCCATAGTTTGGGCACCCCTGCTGTAGCTAGATCATGGAGCCCAGCTCCTATCAAGGAGACACAGTGGGAAACTGAACTCCTAACCTCTGGCTCTGCAGCAAGACACCTAAACCTCCAAGCAACTCAGCAGTTCCTCAATAAGCATCTTTCTTATTTGATTCTGGGTTTTTAAAAAAGGAAGCAGGAAAGCAAAAGAAAATGTGCTGGAGGAGAGTCACTCGGAGGAGCCACTTCTAGTAACCAGAAGCGCTTCTTTCTTCCACATGTTGGGCAGACATTAAGTCTGCTAGGAGTGGGGAATAACTGGGAGGGGGAGAAAGCAAGGAGAAAGCACAGCATAAGCGTAATGGAAGAGGTCCAGCCATTCCAACCGTAAAGAAAATAAAACGGCCCGTTTGAAGGTGGGTGAATCTATACTCCAATACCCATCTCTGTAAAGTGAACGAGAATGTAGTGACCAAAGGGTATTTATGTTAGATGGGTGAACTTGCTACATACCCATCGTAGTGGAGTGGGAAGCGTCACAGCTGTTTGTTTGCTTGCCCAATTGGTGAAAGCACCACCGTGGGTAGCTTACAACAGTGAATCGACAAACTATCAAACAAAACAATCCAAATAAAATAAAATAGTTAATAATTCATTAGTAAAATACCTACCTAGATGTCATCCAACAAATTTAAAATCTTACATTGGTTAATAACCCTTCATTCTCCATTCACGGCCACCATATAACTCAACTCCACAGATAAACAAATCAAAATCAAATTGAAGATTAATTAAGTTATCCTGCACATATATAGATCAATTTGCTCATGAGGGAAAATGCTTGCTGGGACTCAGAAAACCTGGGTTTGAATCTCTGCTCAATGATAAAAGCTTACTGGGGGGGCAAACCTGATGCAGAACCATGGCTTACATATCTCACCTGCCTTGATAGCCCTATGAGGGTCTCTACAAGTCTTAAGAGGTGTACTGCTTTGTAGGTCTGGCCGGGTTATCCTGCTATGGTCATAGAGTAGACCCTAGTGCCAGGGACTCAATGTCTCAGGCAGCGGTTAACTAACCTGACAGCCCTGAAGACTAATAGCCTTGGGTGGTGAAGTCCACAGAGAAGGAAGGGTGAGGGTCCCTCAAGTGGATTAAACCCCACTTGAATCCATCTTGATGGACGGCAGCAGCTTCATCCACCCTGGCCTGGGGCTGAGGAGGAGGACTTTGTGTGCCAAAAGGGACTTGTGGAACTGGATCAGTGATACGGGTGACACACTGCAACGTGGAAGGCAAATGGAAGGCCACTGCATTATATTCCCAGGAAAATCTTCATGGCTGATCGCTATGATGATTGCCAATATTCGCGTCTGGATACTGCAGCAGAAGAAGATACAGTACTGCTTTTACACATGGAGGCGCCACTAGCTGTTATGGTTAATAGTCACAGATAAATTATTGCATCATGTCTTTCTTCCACGATGAGCACTTCCCAGTGACCACCTTCACTACCAAGATTAGATTAGATCTGGCCCTGACTATGTCTAACCATCTACAGGCAACGTGGATTGTGCAAGATGGGCTTGAGACCGCAGGGTGGATTTCTGCAACGGGTGCCAGAAAGCCCTTTGCTCCCTTGGGATTTGCAGCTTGAGAAGGACTTTGAGACTCTTGGCTCTCGCCTCCCGCTGCCCTTTGCTCCATAGCTCAGGCTGGTGCCAAGAAGTAAGAGGTTGGAGGCGGGGTTCTGAGATAGGTCTGGTGAGTTCAGGGGGTGGATGGGCACTAGTATTCAACACCTACTTCAGGGGTGCCCAAACTTTTTGGGCCGCGGGCCGGTCACGTGGTTCAGCAGGCTGGTCACGTGGTTCAGTGGGCCAGTCATGTGGCTCCTCCCACAGGAAGCAGAAGTAAAATGTGCTTTGCAATCTGTGTTTTGCAACAGGATGAGATCAATTTTAGGCTACCATTTTCTCTGCTTAAACTAGGGGTGCCCAAACTACAGTCCGTGGGCCAGCGCCAGCCCCCAATGCCAATTTATCCGGCCCACACTGCCCTGTGATGGATGCATTTTATTTCTGCTTCTCAGAGTGATGAGGGTGGCATGGGCTGGATGAATTGGTGTCAGGGGCCAGGGCCAGCCCGCGTGACCCATAGTTTGGGCACCCTGACCTACATAGACAGCATTAGCAAAAAAGCTAAGCCCATGAATGGAAACAATATCAACGGGTTACTTTTTGCAGCTGATCAGACATTAATAGCAAGTACAGCAACTTGCTTGATGCCTGAAGGGCTAAAAGAGGAAGTGAGGGAGGAGGAGGGCCCAGTAATGCCTGAACCTGAATGTAAACAGTTGGATCCTGACCCAGAGCTTGACAAAGTTCCTTTTGAGGACTGTATTTCCCAGAATTCCCCAAATAGCCTAGGAATTTTGGCACTAGCTGTTGGAAAAGAAAGCTTTTCCTGCTCTAACCATTGTCTGGTAGTCAGAGTTAGTGTCTATGAGAGATAGTTTAGGGCAAAGCTCAGAAGCTCAAGAGTGACACCTTTCAGACAATACCTGTAAGGTATTTATGGCAGGTTATATGAAAACAAGGGTGACTTAGTGGTTAATATGCTGAACTAGACAATTTGAAGGTTTGCAGGTCAACAGCTTGAAACCCAAGTCTTCCACGATGGAGTGAGCGCCCATCATCTGCCCCAGCTCCTGTCAATTTAACAGCTCGAAAGCAACAAATTGCAAGTAGGTAAATAGGTAACCTTGGGAAGGTAACCTTGTTCTGTGCTCTCCAGCATCTAGTCATGCCTGCCACATGACCATAGAAACATCTGCAAATGCAGACAGCACTGGCTCTTTGACTGTAAATTGAGATGAGCACCATCTCCTAGAGTCAGATACGACTGCCTTTTGAGCAAGGGAGACCTTGACCTATATGAAAACAGCTGTGCAACCACCATTTTGCACAATAAGGACATTTTAGAACCGTGATGGAGAACCTTGGCACTCCAGATGTTCTTGGACTTCATTTCCTAGAAGCCCCTGTGAATCCACACAAATGGGTTTACTGCGATTCATCCGGCCTGCGCTGCGCTCATTGCTCCTGGCAGCAGAAGTAGAACGCGCCCATACAGTGAAGACTCTTCCGGGTTAGCCCTTCCTCCATACGGATGTGTTTTACTTCCCCTTCCGGAAGCAACGAGGGCAGCGCAGGCTGGATGAATCGCGGCAGTAAACCCATTCATGTGGATTCACAGGGCTGGGGCTTCTGGGATTCAAAGTCCAAGAACATCTGGAGTGCAAAGGGTAGCCATCACGTTTTTAGAATGTGGTCGTCTTCTTTTGTGTCCAGGTCAAACTTTAAACTGGCAAAAGGAAACCACCTTCTTGGCTTTGCCACTGGCCACATTTAAATCCTCATCTGTTCCTGTTTCCGGTAGTAATGGACAGACCAGTAAAAATGAGCTGGATTGTGCATTGCAATTTGGTAATGACAGGTTTCTTATTATCACTGAAGTCTGTCTGCTTCAACCTCCAGGGAGGAGCAGGCTGGAAATCCAGTTTGCAGGAACCGTTCCAGTTGTACAAGCCCGTCCCTAACTCTGTGCCTCTCTAATTTCTGTTGATGGCCTCCTCTGTCTGCACAGCTCTGACCTTTTTCTCTTGAGATGGAGCATTTCCAGTCAAGGGGCTCTTCTTTCAGTCTGGCCATCCCTATCTGTGGTCAGGGAGAGAAAGCCACTGCAACCATTTCTCCACTTGGCTGAGCGGGAGATCTTTGTAGGGTGGCCACATGGACCCTGTTTTAGGGAACACAGTCCTCCATGTCTAGGGCTTCCAGAGGACAATCTTCCTTTTGAAGTCACTCTCTATTGGAAGAAGAGCTTTTCCCGATTCATGGCTGATATTTAAAGATCAAGAACCCTAAGAAATAAGGAGATCAGGAACCATGACCTTCCACTTTATGTAGCACTTGGACAGAAGACACACCCCTCTTGAGTGAGACATCCTTTAATTACTCTTTAAACTTCAGAGAAGCTTTTTTGACTTATGGAAATGGATGTTTTCTTTTGATCTCCCTTTTTTGGTGGTGTAGAATTAGTGAATCTACAAAGTACACACACCTCACCCAAGACCGGGTAACCTTTCTTAAACCATAATTTTACTGGTTTACTTTCTTAACCCACAATTTACGGAACAATGTTGTCAAAGCAGTACCTGTTTCTCTACTGGTAATTTCTTGCTTTCAAAGTGCTAGGTTGGCAGGAGCAACGACAGATGACAGGAGCTCACTCTTAACCACTAAGCCAATGTGGCCTGAGAAGTGACTACTTGGGCTCTAAATCATTTCCTAAGCTGGAGATGTGTTTGGTGTGTCTTCAGCCCATTTTCTTCCTGGTTCTTCTGCTCCCCACCCCCACCCTCTGAGTGCCCCAGGGAGGGTTACTAAGTTACCCCCATCCCATTCATCATCATCATCAACAACAACAACATCAGCAACATTATTATTATTGTTGTTGTTGTTGTTGTTGTTGCTGTTGCTCAAGTCACTAAGACGCTGACTGGAAGGTCAGTAGGTCAGCAGTTCGATTCCCGAGTACTGCAGAATGGAATGAGCTCCCGTCTTTGTCCCAACTCATGCCAACCTAGCAGTTCAAAAGCAAAAAATTGCAAGTAGATAAATAGGGACCACTTCGGAGGGAAGGTAACAGCGTTTCATGCACTCCGGTGTCTAGTCATGCCTGCAACATGACCATGGAAATGTTTGTAGAAGCAGACACCACTGGCTCTTCGGCTTAGAAACAGAGATGAGCACTGACCCCTAGAGTTGGATACGACTGGCTTTCAAGCAAGAGAAACCTTTACCTATCATCATCATCATCATCATCATCATCATCATCATCATCATCATCATCATCATCATCATCAATAATAATAATAATAATAATAATAATAATAATAATAATAATAATAATAAATTGACGCATGCACGCTCAGTACTAAAGGCGGCATGCATCAATTGCTATTTTCACACATGTGCACTCACCAGCCGCCATTTTGGCCTGGAGAGTGGGGCAGCCGGTGAGGCGACCGAATCAGTCGCCTCAGAAAAAGGCCAACCACCCCGGGTGGTCTCCTGGGGAGGTTAGTACCCACTGGGAGACCACCCGGGATCCGGCCTACCGATTCAACAGAACCAGGGTGCACCAACCTATGCCCACCACTGGATGAAACCCAAATAATCTTCATCAGGGGTTCCCAACCTTTTTACACTGTGGGCCTGACAATGCCCCCCGGATAGCTGAGTGGGCCTGACCACACACCCCGGAAGCAGGCGCATTTACGACAGGCACGTGCAGGTTTATACATGCGTGGGCACTTTTTACATCTGACATAAATGCATCCCCTTCCACTTCTGGGAGTGGCAAGGGCAGCTGTGGGCCACATGAAATAGTGCTGCGGGCAAGGTCCAGACCGTAGGCCGTAGGTTGTGAACCCCTGATGGCAAAGTTATATCCTTTACAAATTCCATAAAATATCCAGTAATCATAAATATATCTAAAACATTTATAACTAAGGTTTTGGAGCTGAAATTTGGAAGTCTGACCATCCAGAAGGTTTCCATTCAGGAAAGACTGACAAAAGATAGATCTTGGAGAAGTTACTTTTTGGACTACAATTTCCAGAATCCCTAGCTGACATGATCTGTGGCCCAGGGTATTCTGGGAACAGTAATCAAAAATGTAATTTTCACAAGCTCTGAGCAGAAACCATCTAAAATACTGTATTAAGTGCGGAAGAACTTCATTATTTTTGTCCTTTCTAGATCAGGTCAAGTGAGTAATTATTTTATGGGCCAAAATTATCTCGCTGTGCAAGCTGGAGGCAATTTTATCAGTCACGTAGGTGTTGAGGACAAATCCACCTGCTTATTATCTGGGCAACAGGCGGAAGCTGGGAGATGAACTCTTTCGGGGTTTAATGATGTGAAGGAAAACTTCACACAGAAGAGAACAAATTGGGGTGAAATGAAAGGAAGGAACGATAGAGAGAAAAACAGTGTTTAAAGGGCTTGGAAAACAAAAGAATAAAGAAACATAATGAATGCAACAAAGAACTTCTCACAAAACAAGAAGAAGAATGAAATCATTCATTCATTCATCCCTTTATCCATTCATAAATCCTTTTATTTATTGCCTGTCTCACACAAAAAAGGGACTCTTGGCGAGGCATTCCCAAGCTTTTCAAGTTGTGGCCCAGGCCACGCTCTCTCTGTCAGCTTCGAGGGCCAGATGGCCATTTTGACCTGCCTGCACGATGGGAGCTGCCATTTTGTCCCAACAGCTTCAAAAAGGGTGGTCATTTTTTCTCCCTTGAATGCCTGGGTGGGGCACATTAAATGGTGCTGGGGGCTAGATCCACGGCCTTAGGTTGGGAACGCTTGCTCTAGGCCCTAATATTAGAAGGTAAATGCAGCTAACAATGTATGTAAAAAAAACCCTCCTAAACTGTTGTTGTTGTTGTTCAGTCGATTCCAACCCTTTGTGACCCCATGGACCATTACCCTCCAGGTACCCCTATCCTCCACCATCCTCCTCGACCAGCCCAGCTCTGTGCCCATTCAGTATAGCCATCTCATTTTGGGCTGCTCCCTTCTTCTTTTGCCCTCGACCTTTCCAAGCATCAAGGCTTTCTCAAGTGAGTCTTATCTTCTCATTTGATGTCCAAAGTACTTTAGCTTCATCTTTACAATTTGACCTTCTAAGGAGCAGTCAGGGTTGATTTCTTCTAAGATTGACCTATTTGTTCTCCTCGCTGTCCAGGAGACTCTCAAAACTCTCCTCCAACACCACATCTCAAAGGCGTCTATTCTTCTGCGCTCAGCTTTCCTATGGACCAGCTCTCACAACCATACATTACCAAGAGGAATACCATTGTTTTGTTGTTGTTGTTGTTGTTGTTTTGTAATAACTTTTAATTAAATTTTCAAAAATAGAAACAAGACAAAAAAAAGAAAAATTACAAATATAACAAAAGTACAAACAAGATACATTCTTAGTATTCTAATACATCACACGTTTACATTATGACACACTAAAAACATTTTAATACATTTTCCAACTTCTTGATATTCATAATATATATTATTTATTTATTATTTATTTATTAGTTCAAATTTATATTGCCACCCACTCGCCGAATATATTTCTTATTCTTTTAATACATACTTCTTTTTAAACTCTTTATCTACTTCCATGCTTGTAAATGATTCTATATACTGTATTTGCTTATATTTACTTCATTTAATATATTAGAACTTATTATATTTCTATTCCTATATTACATATCAAAAAGAAAAAAGGGGGAGAGAAAAGGAAAAGAGAAGGGGGGGAGGAAAAAAGAAAAAATATATAAGCACATCCCGTGATATATACAATGTCCTGGAGGATGTGGTATATCACAGTCATCATTCACTATTTCCAAAAACTCAGTGTAGATTCCACAAATTGTTGCCAGGTTTTCCAAAATCTATTTTCAATAATTATACCTTTTTTCAATTCAACTCTCATGTTAACTGATCATTCAAGGCAATTTCCCACATTTCCTCAATCTTCAATTTTTAAAACCACATCATTTTTCCAATGTCTTGCAATACATTGTCTACCCGTTGTCAATATTATATATAATAACTCTTTTTTATCCTTACCCATGTTCACGTTATCCATGTCTGTCAGCAAAGCAGTACCTGACCCCAGCTTAAGGCTCATTCCCATTATTCTTGAAGTTTCTTCCTCAATTTTTTTCCAAAAATATTTTACCATGTTACAACTCCACCACATGGTGGTCGCCTGTCCAGTGAGGGTGGCCAGAGGTCCTCTTGCCCAGCTTGGTTGGTGGCTTATGCCAACCCTGCTGAGCAGGTGTGTAGGGGCTATACTGACTTAACCACTCTGGCTTCACCGTTGGCCTCATCCATCCTGTCTTCAGTTGTGTCCCTCCAGAATGCAACTCTACACCCCTTCTCAAACTGGAATTCAGCAGGATGCACCATATTTAAAATTTTAAACTATCACTCAGCCATCCACTCCTCCAAGTAGCATTAAAGGTAAAGGTCACCCTTGCTCAAAAGCCAGTCATATCCAACTCTAGGGTTCAGTGCTCATCTCTGTTTCAAAGCCAAAGAGCCAGCACTGTCTGCTTCTGAAGACGTTTCTGTGGTCATGTGGCAGGCATGACTAGACACCGGAGCGCACGGAATGTTGTTTACCTTCCCACCGAAGTGGTTCCCAATTATCTACTTTCAATTTCTTGCTCTCTAATTGCTAGGTTGGCAGGAGCTGGGACAGAGACGGGAGCTCGTTCCATCCTGCAGTATTTGGGTATTGAACTGCTGACCTGCCGCCTTCCAGTTTTAGTGACTTGAGCCACTGCAATCCCTTCAAATAGCATTAGCACAACCCATAATCAACCACTTGGCTCTTGTCTGACTCAAGGCATGTCTGTGCCATTCCTAAAACATGCCTGAGTGCATGAAAAATGTTTTGGGCAATGGAGTTATGGACTGGATTAGCAGATCCCTTCCTCCCAGCCCCAAGACACAGTGACCTTCAGAGCCTGGAAATTTCTTTCTCAGGATGATAGCTGCCAGATTTCCCCAGTCAGTATCTCTGCTGAGGGATTCTGGGACTTGTAGTTCATTACTCTGCTTAACCCAAGATGTGCATCCTCCGCAGAGTTGGGTACGCCCTTTGCAGAATTCTGCAGAATTGGCTTATCTGCTTCTTATTAGTGTTGAAGCAATCACGGCCTTGGATTCCTTTTTATTCAACACTTAGAGAATAGCACTGCTGCCACGTGGCTTAATGTCCAACATTTGACCAGGGTCAAGATAAAGGTCACCCTTGCTCGACAGCCAGTCGTATCCGACTCTAGAGTTCTGTGCCAATCTCTTTTTATAGCCAAAGAGCCAATACTGTCTGCATTTGCAGACATATCCATGGACATGTGGCAGACATGACTAGACATGGAATGCTGTTACCTTTCCCACCGAAGGGATACCTATTTATCTACTTGCAATTTCTTGCTTTTGAACTGCTAGGTTGTGCAGCACTTAGGTCTCAAACTGATGAGCTGCCGACCTTCCAATCATCAAGTTCAGTGCATTAACCACTAGGCTACCACAGTCCCTGTTTAACCAGGATAGAAGATGTTTAAGCCAACACCTCCTTTGTAAACAGAAGGATCCCATTTATCTTGGTGTTCTGCCTCAGAAAAGTGACCAAGAAGTTACTGCAAAGATGCTTTAGGATCATAATGGGAGTATTCAAAATGTCCAGCCACTGTTACCTGTGGCATACTGTATGTTACTGTGAATTACTCGTAATGACTGCTGTTAACGTTTATGATGTGATATACTGTACACCGTAATTCCTAAGATGTAGCTTTTCCAATGCCCTGCCTTTTGTACACTGTAGCCTTGAAGGTGGCGGGTTCGGGAGAACTTTGAAGCTTCATTTTTATGTGGTATTTTTGTGTTCCTGATAAAGAATTCCTTTTCTTTCTTTTTTTCTTTTAAATATAAATGTTTATTACATTTCAAATAAAAATACAAATAAAACAAACCATACAATACCAAAAGAAAAATATATAAAAACATTAGAATTAAATAAAAACAATAGAATTACTTTTCTATATGCAGGTGGTTTTGTTGTTGTTTTATTTGACTTTGTTTTTTCTTGCTTTGTGGTTGACCCAAATCCATACAGTTGTTGTCATCTTTCCAAAAGTAATTTTCTACTCATCATCTTCGTATGGCAATGATTCCTTCATAGAATCATAAGCAATCATAATAATTGCATGTTGTCAAGTTAGTTCTGATTTATGGCAACCCATTTTTCAGGGTTTTCTAGGTAGAAAATACACAGCAAAGGTTTACTATTTCTTTCGTCTGTGGGGCACTTTAGGACTTTGTAGTTTGCCCAAAGCTACACAGGCTGATTGTACTTACATAAGGGACAGTGAAGAATCAAACTTCCAGCTTCAGACTAGTAAACTGCTGAGCCCTCTAACCAGCTTCATATAATCACAGAATAATGTCCTATGAGGCCACCGAATCCAACTACCTGTTCGATACAGGAAATCCAAATCAAAGCAGATCTGACAGATGGTGTTCCAATTTTCTCTTTAATGCCTCCAGCTTTGGAGTGCTCATCACCTCCCAAGGTAATATTGGTTCCATTGTCGTACTGCTCTAACAGCCAGGGAGTTCACTGAGATATAGTGGCTTGTGGGGCTGCTAAGTGCAGGTTCTATGCCATTCCCAAGAGACTACAGACTTGTTATGTTTGATAAGAAGGTGGATTCTGAATGAAGATTCTTGTTTGCATGAAATGACATCTCTATTGGTCAAATGAGGCTATCATCAAAGTCATAATCCTTGTCTTGGGGCAATCATCCCTTACTTGGAACATCTGGTAATGCTTATGATGGGTAATAATTATGGGTGTAAACGGACACAGGAAAAACACTGTCCGATTGTGCTGGAAAGAATTGCTTTCCCTTAAAGCAACTCTTCTGTCCTTCCAAAAATCACTCCAGTGTGACCTCCTGAAAGAGCAGTCCTGACACTAGACCCAAAAGCTCCATTTTGAGCATGGAGCAGGGTCAGGCTTGCAATCGACTGTGTTGTTTAGCTGCACATTTGAGTCTGACCCTTTGTGTCCCCTGGACCACAGCATGCCAGGCTCCTCTGTCATCCTCCGTATTCTGCCAAGATCTATGCCCACTGGGTCAATGATGCCATCTAGCCATCTCATCTTCTGCTGTCCCCTTCTCCTTTTGCCTAGCATCAATCTTTCCTAGCATCAAGGCCTTCAATCTTTCCTAACATCAAGGCCTTCTCAAGTGAGTCCTCTCTTATCATTTGGTGGCCAAAGTACTTGAGCTTCAGTTTCAGTACTGTATTTGTCCTTCCAAGGAGCAGTCAGAGTTGATTTCCTTCAAGATTGACTGATTTGATCTCCTTGCAGTCCAGGAGACTCTCAAGAGTCTTCTCCAACACCACAGTTCAAAGATGTCTATTTTTCTGGTTTCAGCTTTCCTTATGGTCCAGCTCTCAAAGCCTTACATTACTACTGGGAAGACCATTGCTTTAACTATGCCAACTTTGGTTGGCAGGGTGATGTCATGTCTCTACTTTTTATTATGCTGCCTAGGTTTGCCATAGCTTAGTGGCCTTCATCTTCTTTTGTGTCCTGATCAAACCCTGGACTGCCAAATTGAAGCCACTTTCTTGGCTTTGTCATTGGCTGAACTTAAGTCCTCAGTAATTGGCAGTCTAGTAAATGAGCTGGATTCTGTATCTCCGCATTCACATAGCACATATTGCTGTCCACCAGTAAGCCCCATTTGATCATATTGGTCTTGAACTTAGGAACTCCATCCTTTAGCCTATTTGGGGTCCTCCAAGTGATGTTGGGGAGGTTGAGTTCCTCAGCTGTTTATTGGTGTTCCTTGTCCAGTGAGCTCCTTCCTCCGTCTTCTAATTTGGCTTTGCGCGTGTGTACCCTCAAAAAAATGTTTGTTCTTGCCATAAAGTTCTTTCTGGATCTGAGTTGGCAGACTTTAGGCTCATATTCGTTCAGAGGATGTCAAGGATCCTTCTCTTGCTTAGTTCTCTTGTGTCCCCTGCTACTTCTCTCCTTATCTTAGATGGAGTGATAACATCTAAGTGTATTCTCTCAAGAGGTGTAGGTTTCAAATATCCTGTCACTATGTGCATGACTTCATTAAAAGCAAAGGTGTCATTAACGCAAAGATGGCTGTAGGGAACTACAACCAGCTTCATGCAGCTGCTCCCCCAACTAGTCTGTGTGTCTCAAGTCACCTTGAGCAATGTAGATTTAGATCTTATGGCTTTTCTGCCGCTTCAGCGCATTTACTTCCTGTCCACACTTCTACAGCCTCTGTGAGGAGGTCACAGTGATTTGGACTTCTAGGGTTGTTGAACTATGGTCTCCAAGGAGACAGTGGGCCATGCCAATGTTTTCTCTTCCCAGGATTTAAGATGAGTGATTTAAAAGCAGCCAAAACATCAGCCCATATTGGCAGACTCTGCAGCCTTTGTAGAAAAGGAGAGGCTGTAAATACTTAGTACAGCAGGAAGGCTGAGCAGAGATGTCTGAAATCTACAGAGTTCACTGTGAAGGCATGGTGACTCCATTTCTTGCTGGTGAAAGTCTCCGACTATGACATTTAGATGTTTTCTTCACAGCATGTTCTGCTGACCCCATGCCAAAACACTGCCATTCCCACTAGCTGGTCTCTGTTAGGATGTGTAAGTGCCTGCCTGACACTCTGGTGGATTGCAAGGTGTATTATAGCTATGTTCCTTTAAGGCCTGGCTACAGGAGCACACAGGTGTCCTGACTCTGCCTTGCTGTGTGCTATTGGCCTATGTATATAGTCAGGAACTACAGAGAGCTCCTTTGAGCTGTTGTCTCCATGAGCTGTTGTCTTCAGAAGTGGTTTTGACACCATATGAAGAGCTGTCCCAAGGCTGATGTCCTGAGCTGTGTTCGAGGGACTGCTTCATTGCTGTTCGACTCTACAGCTACCAGCCTATGGTTTGCAGATGTTGTTTTGCCTGCTTCAAAGCCTGCACTGATTGCTGCCAGGTATGCAGAGAGGCTTCTGCACCTACTGTCTTGGAGACTGGGTTTCTGGCTTCGCCTGGCAGGCTGTCTTTGCCAGAGAGACTTGGGTAACCCACAAACTGACAAACTAAAGCTGTGGAGCTCTGTGACTGTTTCTTGCCCACAGCTACTGAAATGAACTGTGTGAACTGTATATTGTGCCTGTGAACTGAACCAGTGAATGCAACTGAGAGACCTTTGTTTGTTGCACTGTAAATACTTCTGCATCTTGCTTCTGAGTAAACCGGCCTTTAAGTTTGTTCTGCACTAAACTGCCTGCCTGTTTGTCTGTCTGTTTGCACAAGGGGCCAAAACTCAGCAGGTGTGTGCCTGGCTACAGACCGTTAACTCTGCTACCCGCTTATACCAACACGGGTTAAGGGCCTAGACTTGCTACTGAAGCCCTTCGGCCATGCCCTGTGAAAGTTTGTTTGCTGCTTCTTGGTGGCTCTACTCTTGCGTAGATAAAATGGCAGCTTCCAGCATCAGTTTGGTGCCCCTACTCAATGAAAGTAATTAAGCGGCATGGGCTACAAAGTGCTATCTTCTTTTGAAGAATGAAGGTTTATGGGTTGTCATGTCCACCCGACTGGACATTGCTGTCCTTGACCCGGCCAATGTGGGTGATGGCCAAAAGCTAGAAGATAACCAGAAAGCCTTAAGCATAATAGCTCTCACCCTGGGTGACGAGAAGCTTGTTCACATTAGAGGACTAGACACAGCTGCCAGCTGCTGGCAGGCTCTGAAAGCACTCTTTGTAAGAGACACAGTTGGGGGCCAGATTCAGCTAGCAAGGAGGCTTTTTTGAACTTGCCTCCCACCTGGAGGTGATATGCTGGCCCACATTCAAGAGTTAAAGGCTAATTTTATTAACCTTTAACAATATAAATTTGAATTAATAAATAATAAAACCTGCAGGAGAAGGACCTGACCTTCTCTGACCAGCAAAAGGCTGATATTGTGCTGTCCTCCCTGGATGATTCCTATGATGACTTTGTGACAACGCTGGAGGCCCTGCCTCGTACTGAAGTGGTCTTCACCAGCATCTTGGCTTAACTCCTAGAAGATCCCGAAAGAGGGCCGAACGGGACTCTCTCCACGGTGGCATCACGTCCGGCACCCAGAGGCGATTAACAACAAGCGGCATCTCATTTTGTGCAAAGGTGCTACATGTGTAATAAGCCTGGGCATCTTGCCAAGGCTTGTAACAAGAAGAAGCCTAATACTCATAAGGGGAAGCATGGAAAGCCGTTTCTCGCTCCGATTATCATCTCTTCTGTTGTATGCAGCACAAAGACAAATGTCTCGGTGATAGACAGTGGTGCTACAAGGTGTATCACCAGAAACAAAGGACTGTTCACTGCTTTGTGCAAGAGCAAACAGTTTCTGTCCTTGGCTAATGGTTTTAAGATTTCAGCCAAGGGCGAGGGAGAAGGAAAATTTGTACCTTTAAATGTAAGGTTGCCAATGCTGTTTGTGCCTAATTTAAAAATGAATCTATTGTCTATTAGGGCACTAAATGATGCAGGTTACTCAGTAAGCTTTGAGGATGGTAAATGCTCTATTACCAATGGCACATGTACGCATACTGCTGTCCTGCAGAATGGCTTGTTTGTACTAAAAGCTGGGTTGTCAGCTACAGCTAATCTGGGGGCTGGCTATACTAACAAGCCTATGCATAAGGACTGCATCCACCTTTTACATAGAAGGTTGGGACATTGTAACTTTCAGGATCTTAGCAAAACCCTGAAATTAGTTAATGGTGTCAGGCTTCAGCCTTCCACAAGGTATCTAAACTGCAATGCCTGTGCACAGGAAAAGAGCAAGGTTGCCCCTGCCAATAGGGTACATGGCTTTACAACAAATGAACATCTCGATCTGGTCTTTGCAGATCCGATCGGTCCCAAAAAAGCCAGCGTGGGGGGGGGGGGCTATGATCATTATAGATCATTTGTCCAGATATGGCTTCACCTACCTGCTTAAATCCAAAACTGAAACACTGTATTGTTTTACAAAATGGCTTTGTTACGCTGAGAGGAAGACTGGCAGAAAGCTTAAATGCCTTGTAATGGATAATGGAACAGAGTTTGTAAACAAAGGCTTTGCAGACCTAATTGCTAGGACTGGCACAGAGCACAAACTTACAGCCCCTTATAGGTTGCAGCATAATGCCTTTATAGTGAGAAGGGGCCAAACTGCAAAATATGACTAGGACTCTACTTAATGATGCCAGCTTGCCAGAATCCTTGTGGGGAGAAGCAAGATGTGTGCTACCCACCTCATCAATAACACTGTCAACTCCACCATGAGCTATTTACGTGTCTTTGGGTCCCCTGCATGGGTGCATATCCCATCACAGGTGCGCCACAAAGGCCAACACTGCACAAGAAAACTCATATTTGTGGGGTATGAGCCTAACCACAGATCATATAGGTTCTGGGTTCCTGATACCAGGACTGTGCAGAAGAGCTCAAGTGTGTCTTTTCAAGAACATGTAGGATGGGAGAAGCTGGAACAGGGCTCCATCCCTCTATTCAATGAGGAACCTGACCTGAACAGTCAGGAGGAGGGCGAGCGTCAAAGCGATGCACCAAAAAGCGATCAGGTGGTCAAGTTGAAAGAAGAGTTTAAGGAGGAGGTAACATCCAAAAGGGAAGAGACAGAGGAGGAGGAGGACCCTGAGGAAGGACCCTCTGCGACCTCACAGTCCCCACAGGTACCCAGACAGTCTGGTAGGGAGAAGCGTCCACCCGACCACTTCCAAGTCTGTACAACAAGTCTAGTGACTATGGAGCCAGCAAGCTTCAATGACCTACAGTCTTTCCCCAAGGAAGACCAGGGCCCATGCATAGAAGCCATGTAAAAAGAAATAGGATCCTTAACCAATTTGGAAGTTTATCAAGAGGTCCCAGTACCTCCAAGAGCCAAGGTCCTTGGTTGTAAGTGGGTCTATAAGGGAAACAGTATGTAAGGCTTGACTGGTCGCCCAGGGTTTTGGGCAGACAAAGTCAGATTATGATGAGGTTTTCACACCCACTTTAAGGGCAAGCACTTTACGTGCAGCCCTCATATGGGCAGCTAAGATAGGGTTTATTGTGACGCACGTGGACATTGAGACAGCTTTCTTAAATGCTCCACTCCATCACCAAATTTATATGATGAAACCACCTGCCCTCAATAAACAAGAAGACAAGTCAAGGTGTTGGAACCTCTTGAAGAGCCTCTACAGCCTTATACAGTCAGGGGACAAATGGAATAGGTCCCTTGTGGAATACCTGAAAAGCATAGGTTTCACACCTGACATAGCTGATTTATGTCTGTTCAGAAGAACACAAAATGGGATGATAGCATTGCTCTTGGTATTCACTGATGACATTGCTGTCGTAGCTCCCAGTCTGACAGAAGCAGACTCCATAATCTCTGAAATCAGAAAAGGATTCAAATTTAGGGACCTAGGTGAGATTAGACACTACCTGGGTGTAGACATTGTGAGAACAGGCTCAGGGTACAGAGTGTCCCAAGCAGGTAAGATCAGCCAGCTCCAAGATTGACATCTTAACCACTAAGCCACTGCAGTGCTGCTTTTGATCCTCCACAGATATTTCAATCCCCCCTTCTCTGGTGCTCAGGGCCGCGTGATTTCCCTGGAACCCTTAATGATTAGTTTCTGCTTTGAAATGCTTGCTGATCTTTTGATGGACTGTATCCTGTATGTTACAATGCTTTCAATATATTTCTTGAAGAGAAATATATTTGGCCTAAGGCTACCTTATTTGGCCTAAGGCTACCTTTTCTACACATATTCGAGGCCTGGGTTGTCCAGCCAGGGAGCTGCAACCCAGAAGAACGTCGGGGCCTACCCAAGAGGCAGGTCCCTTCTGTTACACGTCTTCAGGAGATATTGATGTGAGACTGGTTGGGTTTCAGAAGTCCCAGACTGAGAGAGCAGCACAGGGATGGAATTGGTCTTGTCTTTGTCATTTGGAGAAAGGGGTTAAGGCATGGGGAAAAAAAGAAAGATCAGGGTGACATTTGGGGGCCGTCAGGGAGAACAATGCCAGCCTTGTTGCAAGGGAGCATTGTGACGAAAAGCCGTGTGCCTTCCGCACGACTGCCCCAGATGGAATGTGGTCCAGAGAATCTCAACCTTTGTTTCAGCGTCTGGCCTCTCAATGGAAAGTGTAACAAAACAAAAAACTCTAGAGTATTATGGCGCCTTTGAGACCAAAAGATAGAGAGGACCTTGGAAATTGACAGGCAATGCACAGTACAGTATGTGAGTTCTGAGGCTGGGGGGGGGGGGTTGAAAGGAGGGGGGTGGACAAGGAAGATGTGCGCTGTGTGTGCATTACTAAGACTTTGAAGGAAGCACGGAAACCAAGAGAATGAAGTTTAACAGGGAGAAGTGCAAAGTTTTACACTTAAGGCAGTGTTGGCGAACCTTGGCCCTCCAGGTGTTCTTGGACTTCAATTCCCAGAAGCCCAAGTCTCTGTGAATCCATGTTAATGGGTTTACTGGATGTGCACAGTATGGAAGGCAGCAGCTTCATCAATCCTGGCCTGAGGTTGAGGAGGACTTTATGTGCCAAAAGGGCTCAGGACCAAAAAGTGACTCACGAAACTGGATCAATGGTATAGGTGTCATGCTTCGATGCAGGAGGCAGAGGAAAGGCCCACTGCATTATATTCTCAGGACAGTCTTCATGGCTGATCGCCATGAGGATCACCAATATTCGGAATCGGATGCAGCAGAAGATTCAAAGGCAACTTTGCACGTTCTTACGTAATGTAGCATCCCTTGGGAGCCCTCCAGACTGAAGCTGCATCAAGTTTCAAGTTTTCATTGTAAGCCGCCCTGAGTCGTCACGGTGAGTGGGCGGCAATATAAATTTGAACTAATAAATAAATAAATAAACTTTCTGAAAGATGGTCGTTTAACCTTTTGCCCAGTATTCTAAAGACGCTCACTCTTTTCCTCATGTCTCTTGTGCATATAAAATTGATATGCATGTGTTTGTGTGTGCAGGAGTGTGTAAGCATGTGCACATATTTGTTTTGGGAAGTGAAGAGATTATGCAATAAAACTAATGCAACAGAGCGAGACAATACATTTGATAGGCACCGACTTAATTTTATTAAAATTTCCATGCATCTCTCCTCACCTCAGCCTATAATCAGCCGTGCTTTCTTAGGCAAATGCAGGCTAAGAAGGGTGGCACCATTTATCAGGCCAAGTATACCTGGAAGCTACATTTTGCTCTCCAGTGACTTGACTCCCCTATATTGGGAAGAAGGTGTTCATGCTGGAGCTTTGGCCCAGGGAACAAAATTTCCTGTGGGCAGCGTATGTGCTCTACCTGTTGATATTTGCTCCTGGAAGGCGGTGGATTCACCTGCCCCAAACATGGTCATCCCCTCCAGCCACTGGGGTATTCAAGATAGAGTCGGGCCACCATCTGTCAGGATCTGCGTTGATTCGAACTCCTGCGTTAAGCAGGGAATTGAACTCTGGCCTAAAAGGGCCCCCTTCCAACTCAGGGATTCTATGGCTGTCTCCCACGTTACCTTCTCATTCCAGCTTGATTAGGGAAGGAAGGGCCTCAGGAATGGCAGCAGCTTCATCCAAGCAAGAGGTTCACGCCTGTGCCTTTGCAGAATGAAACCTGAATTTTTGGGACGCTGGGTCCCAGAATGCTGCAGTTGGCTCAAATGTTAACTCTTCTAGGCTCTGGTCTGAAATTATTTTACGATCTTTTCCTGCCCTTTGCCAAGGGAATTTTGATAGCCATACTGAATAGGCAATGCCAGTGCTTTTAGGTTGGGTCAGACTACATTTCCCATTACCCACCACCCCAGACTATGATCAGAGAGTACGGGTGTTACAGTCCAAGACTTTGTCATGTTAACAAAGGCCAAAGCCCTCCAGTGCTGCAGCACAAGGAACAGACATTCGAAAAAGACCTGCAGATATTTACTCCTGGAAGGATGCGAATTCACCTGCCCCAAGAACAGTCTTCTCTTCCAACCACTGACATAATCCAACTCCCTTCCAATATTGAAAAAAGCCTCCTCAGGGCCTTAAAGAGGTTGAAAGAGTTGAAAATATGGCAAGATTGCCCCCACACCCTCTTGAGCGCATGGGTGAGCATCTTTAGTTCAACAAATTGTGGGTGCAAGAGGTTTGGGGTGCTGCAAGAGCCATAGACAAGATTTCAGGAGGAACACCTGGCCCCGTGGCCAAACTTTGCCCACCCCATCCGACACAATGCCAGTAACCACTGATAAATCTTTCTTTAGTATCCAGGTCAGACTTTAAACAGCCAAAATGAAGCCAGCTTCTTGGCTTTGTAGTTGGTCAAACTTAAATCTTCAAACGCTGACAGATGCCAAGGGTTAACCCATTTCAGGTAGAATTGGAAAAGCAAGATCTGATGCCAATTGTGGTGGGAACTTTGCTGAGCCATGATCAGGTCAACGCTCCTGCTGACATAAACCATGTGAAAGATGTCACGGCCAATGCTGAGAAATCCAAAATGGAGGCAGTGGTGGGGAAGGTGAGACAAAGAAGGATACGGCCCTGCTGCCAACTTTTGAAGAACTTTTGTACGCACCCAGCTGAGGCACTTTTAAAGACCTCTAAAGAGTGCTCCAAATCCTATTAGTTCTGTTGGCAGGATAAAATTGACGTAACTAGGGGCTGAGGTGGCTCAGTGGTTAAGAAACTCGCCTTGTTAGCTGGAAGGCTGGCAAATCGGCAGTTCGAGATCCGGGTACTGCATGACAGTTTGAGCACCCATCCCTGTCCCAACTCCTGCCAAGCTAGCAGATCCAAAGCAAGAAATGGCAAGTAGACAAATAGGGACCACTTGGGTGGGAAAAGATCTTGAGGACATGAAAGGAGCCTCATTTGGGCATCCCCTGAGCGGAGTTTCTCCATCAAAAGTCCTTTCAACCCAGAATAATTTCTGACGTGACGTTATTATTATTGACTTAACTCATCTCTGCAGCAGAGCATGCTGCTCCAGTATGGAGTGCAACTGCACATGTGGAACAAGTTGACATCACTGTTAATGAAGCACTGCATATAGTGACAGGATGGCTCAAACCTACACACCAGTTGAGAAAATATACCCTCTTGTTGGTATTGCTTCACCTAAGAATGGGGGAGAGAAAAAGCAGCAGACCCCGAGAGAACTAAATAAGAGAAGGACCCTCGACATCCTGTGAACTAAGATGAGCCTCAAGTCCACCAACTCAGATCCAGGAATAGCTTTATGGCAAGAACAAACATCAAAGGAGGATATATTTAAGGAACTCAACCTCCCCTCCGTCACTTGGAGGACTGATGGTCAGAGTCTCTAAATGCAAGACCGACATGCTCAAGTGGGGGCTGCTAGCAGACAACAACCTGCACTGTAAATGTGGAGAAATACAGAATCCATCTCATTTTACTGGTCTGCCGATTCTGCTAGAAACATGTACCAATTAGGACAACCAGGGCAAGAAAGTGGCTTCATTTTGGCAGTCCAGAGTTTGATTAGGACACAAAAGCAGAAGAATTGACTTAACTGAAAGCATTTCCGACTGCATACCTGTCACACAGGGTACACAGAAAGAGCCTCCTCGGATATTGTGAATGCAGTTGGGCATATCATGGGTGGCAACCTTGTGGGCTAATCTTTCTAACACCACACCAAACCAAGGGATTTGATCGGGACACGAAAGGAGAAGAACCAGTCACACAACTTAGTATCAGACAGGAAATGCTTACCCTGACTCCTTAATTTACAGCAAACCACTAGTGAAAGTTATGATGGTGAACACAATTACAGTGGACACAATTACAGGATTTCAGCCAAAGTGTACACAGAAAGAGCCTCCTGGAAGATTGTGGTATTTTTGAACCACTATCGGGCATGCCCCGGTAACAGCAACCTAGTGTTGCTGGCTAATCTTTCTCACACTAGGTCAGGCAAAAGGAACTACAGAATGAACTTACCAAAAGGTGCCTTCAATTTGGCACTTTCATGTCTGGCCTAGACACGGAAGAAGAAGCCAACGTGTCTTTTTCCTGCACTTTTTGCAATTTTATTCAAAGACTCTAAGTCAGCGTTTCCCAACCTTTGGTTTCTGGACTTCAGTTCCCAGAAGCCTCAGTCAATTCCCCAAAGCACTGATCAGCCAAGGAACTGACTTAGGCTTCTGGGAATTTAAGTTCCCCTGTGGGGCCTGGGCCCCATGTTGGGAACCACTGCAAAAATCAAGCTGTTAGGTCGGATGTGCATTAATTTTTTTAAAAAATTGGGGAAACCACAGAGTACCATAGAAGGAGACATCTGTTATTTCTTCTTTCTTAATGCTTGGCGATACTGTATAAAGAGCTTTAGAAGAAAAATATACATTTTGAAGTGTGATAAGGAAGAAGGCAAGCATAGTGCAAATACTTTGGTGGATTTTATTTATTCAAAGCATACCAACTTCCTCAAATGGAGACTGGTGTTACTGCTCATAAAATCCAAGTGCCATTCAGAGCTTAGAAGCCACTCTCATTTCTAATGAATTATGTGGGGAAAAAGTTACCTTTTTTGCTTGTAATGTGCCTGTTTGTAATTTTACTGCCTTCCAGTGCTATGAGAAGTCTGCTATTCATTATTAGAAGGGCTGCCTTGTTCCTTCCTGAATACCCATTCTATCTCCTTTCTCTTCTTCACCTGCTCAATTCTTGTTATTAATGTGCCATCAATTCTCTTCCATCTTATGGGGACCCTATGAATGAGCAACCGCCAAAATGTTTTACTCATCTCTTCCAAACTCAAGGTCATGGATTCTTTTACTAAGTCCATCCATCTCATGTTTGGCCTTCCTCTTTTCCTGCCACCTTCCTTCAGCCCTTTCCAGTCTCATTGTCTTTTCTACTGAATCTTGTTTTGTTTTCTGATGTCCTCAAAGTAGGAGAGTCATTTCTTCTTCCAGAGAGTGTTAAGGCTTTATTTCACCTTGGATCGACTTGTTTGTCTTTCTGGCAGTCCATGTTATCCATAAACATCTTTGATATCACAGTTTTAATTAATTGGGTTTAGAGATTAGGCGCTCTGTTCTCCACTGGTTGCAGGCCCTTGTTTATTGTTATTTACATAATGAATTTGTAAACTGTTCAGAACTATGAGGTGGTATGTAAACAGGTGCATCACGCGCGCCCCCCTTTATTTTATTTTCTTTTTCTTTTCTTTCTTTGCATTTTGGTTTAGAAATGAGGACTGTGGTGGCTTAGTGGTTAAGATGCTGAACTTGACAACTGGAAGGTTAGCAGGTCAGCAGTTTGAGTCCTGAGTGCTTCATGACTGACTGAGCTCCCGTCTCTGTCCCATCTCCTGCGAACCTAGCAGTTTGAAAGCAAGACATTGCAAGTAGATAAATAGGTACCACTTTGGTGGGAAGGGAAACAGCATTCTGTGTACTCCGGTGTCTAGTCATGCCTCCCAAATGTCCACAAAAAGGTCTGCAGCTGCAAACAGCACTGGCTCTTTGGCTGTAAACAGAGATGAACACTGAACCCTAGAGTCAGATACAACTGGCTTTTGAGCAATGGGGACCTTTACCTTAGAAATTTACTAAGGGGAAATGAAAAGAATTCTCACGGTTTTTCAATGCAGGGGTAATAAGAGCAACAAAGGAGACATTAATAACTCGCCATGGACTAGTATGTCAGGAAGCTGTCTATTATGGACCAGCGAGAAGAACAAAACAGCTTGCTAGGAAAGTGGTTGAGCAATTGGTTGGCTCAAAACTATTTCCCAATTTAACCGATGTGTTGATGGCAGGGAATTCCATGAGGCTCCGGGGTTTTTAACCGATCCTGTGGTTTGAGGGACTTGTGAGCTCAGAAGGTTCTAACGACTGAGATAATATTTCTTCCTGGTACGTGCTTGAGGGTTTTTCTTCTGATATTGTTAAGCCCCCTTAATATTCCAGATGATATTGCAGAAGATCGGTGGCATGGAGTCTGCAAGATTTAATTAGTCGGCTTGGGGCCAGCCCTGACACGAAGCAAAGTGGGGCCGTTGCCTCAGGTAGCCAACCTCGGGAGTCAACCTTAAGATGTTTCAGGAGACAGCTTTGAAATGCTTTCCTTCTGCCCCAAACTTTAAGCTGACCTTCAGGAGGTGATGGAAGGTGTTGCCCCATTGATAAAGTTGAGGAGAAGCAGGGAGGGGTTGACTTCTTGGGCAGAGAGGGCGTTGCTCACTCAAACCACAACATGCCTTTCAACCATCTGCTGTAGTTAGAGAACATGCAAGAGAGGCGCTGGGTAGCCCTAAGGGCTGAAATCCTATTGCACACCTCTGTGTGTAATAGGAATGACATCATCAGCAGAGGGCAAATTGCTGCCACTGAAAGACTTACTTTGACAACTATAGGACGCATAAGACGTGTCCGTTGTGTGCACTCCAGGATGGTCAAGCAGTCCTTTATTTAGTGACACTGTGCAGATGATAGGCTGATACCACCCTTGTCATTTGTGTACATGCACGCAAGAGGAATTCATCCCACATATAGCTGTCTCCATCTTTCGTGATCCTGCCTTCAATCCCACCAGCCTAGGGTGGGGGGCATCAGCTGCTACTGACTCCCATCTTCTGCTTCTTTTGTGCCCAGATGAAACTTTGGATTGCTGAAATGAAATCACATTCTTGGCCTGATCATTGGCAAAAATTAAGTCTTCATTGCTGCATGTTTCAGGTGTAGTTGGCAGACAAGTAAATGGGCCTGATTCTGTATCTCTCCACATTCACCAAGCATGATGTTGTCTGCTAGTAGCTCCCACTTGAGCATGTTGGTCTTGTGTTTAGGCACTCCAACCCTCAGCCTATTCAGGGGTTTTCCAAGTGACTTAGAGGAGGTTGAGTTCCTCAACCATATCCTCCTTTAATGTTCTTCCTTGTCCAGGGAGCGCTTTCCTCCATCTTTTAATTTGGTTTTGCTCTTGTGTACCCTCAAGTCAAGATTGTTTGTTCTTGCCATAAAGCTCTTCCTGGATCTGAGTTGGAGGACTTGAGACTCATATCCATTGAGAGGATCTTGAGGGTCATTCTACTGCTTAGTTCTCTCGGCATCTGCTGCTACTTCTCTCCTGATCTTAGGTGGAGGAAGACCAATAAGAGGATATATTTTCCCAACTGGTGTAAGTTTTAGGCATCCTGTCACTATACACATGACTTCATTAACAGCAGTGTCAACTTGTTTCACGTGTGCGGATGTGCTCCATACTGGAGCAACATACTCTGCTGCAGAGATGCTCAGGGCCAAAGCTAATGTCCACAGTACGGATGGCCGAGCTCCCCGTGTACAGTTTGTGCGCTTCCTGATGATGTTGTTTCTCACATTAACCACCCCATCTGCTTAAGTTTTGCAAATGGACTGGACAGAGGCACCATCTTTTCTTTGACTGAAGACCACTTGCAGCCTGGCATTCAGACACGCACTAGTCCAGCAGAGACTTCTGTTTGGCTACTGCAGGCAGAAATGGGATCAGACGCCAAGCATGCCCATGAGGGCAACCAAACCCACCTGTTTGCTTTTCACAATGCCAGATGGGCAGTAGTTATGGGAGTTAATAATTAAAGTGCAAGCTTGCCTCCTGAACCCGGAAAGAGCCATATAAAAGGCAGGATGGTGAGTAACGGAAGAATTTCACTCGTGCAATTTTCGGAGAAATGTTTTAGTCACTTTTATTTGAATAACAGTATGAAGTGCTGGGGCAATGAACTCCCACAAGTTTATTGCCTGGCAAGTTTGCATGAAAAGAGATAACCACATCGGGAGTTTTTATGTTGCCTTGGTTACGCTGACACAGAATTTCAGATAGGAAAAGCTGGTGGGTTGAATGGCTGTACATGCTTTGTGTCAGGCCATCCAAAGTGGGAAGATCTACACATGGCAAAAGGCATTGATGGATGCATCATTAAATGGTGCGGTGGGTTAAACTGCTGTACTGAAGCCAAAATGTTGTGAGTTCAATCAAGGTCGACTCAGCCTTCCATTCTTCTAAGGTCAGTAAAAATGTTGGGGGCAAAATGGTAATTACCTTGTGAACCACCTAGAGCAGTGATGACGAACCTTTTAGAGACCAAGTGCCCAAGGAGGAAGAGGAGGAGGCGCAGGGGCAGGCACTGTGCATACCTGCATACCCATGTGACATTGCTGGCATGTTGATGCATTCAAACTCCCATGTTGCTTTGTTTCTATCTCATATCCATGTACCCTGTGTAAATAAATCTGTGTTTTCAATATTGTGCTCTGTTAACTCCATGCGTACTCTGAAGAAGCTGGTTGTACGCTACATAAGTTTGTAATGAAATCATCTATCAGGGTTGTTTAGATAGAAACCAAAAGTGTGTTTATACTGGTTTTAAAGCAAGCAAGTTGCTTTTAAGGTCAGAATTCTGTTTAGGGCACCCAGGGCAGTCGGAAAATTTCGCAGCCTCCTTCCCTTATCCAGTGACCTATTCCTGTGGTGGCAAACTTTGGCACTCCAGTTGTTCTTGGACTTCAATTCCCAGAAGCCCAAGTCGCTGTGAATCCACATGAATAGGTTTAATCCATTCGTGTGGATTCACAGAGACTTGGGCTTCTGGGAACTGAAATCCAAGAACAGCTGGAGTGCCAAGGTTCGCCATGACTGGCCTATCCTTTGCTTGACCAGTTGTATAACATTTGTAAAACTGAGTTTGATGTCAAGTTGCAAAACTGATCCAGTGAAGGCGAAACCACTATGGAAGGAGAGGGTGAACCACTTGCACAACTGTCTTTGTGCAACTGTTTTCTCCCGCAAAAGCATGCAGACCTTCCTGCTTCCTCCTTGTGGCTGGCAATTTTCAACAGCACCAGGGTGGGAATTGCTGAAAGGCAAAATTGGCCCTTGAAATTGCTCACCTCGACAATCTTACAGGCAAGTATTTTGAAGCCAGCCCTCACCCCTAGGAAAGGAAGACCAGAATGGCTCCTTCTATTTGCTCTGATACTTACTGTTGTTAGGAAAGGGTGGCAGAACTCTTTAAACAGTATCAATGTCTTTAGCTTATTTCATTCCCTCTTTGTCCTAAACTTCCTGCCAACAATTTCACTAGGGCTATTTTCTCCAAATTCTAGGATTGGTGCCTCCAAGTTCTAGAATGGTTTAAAGAGAGAAGAGATGGGAAAGATAACACTACCAACCTTTTCCACATTTTTTTAATAATTTGTGTAAACTTCAGCAGCGGGCCATTGTGACCTAGTGGTCAAGATGCTGAGCTTGACAACTGGAAGATTGTCGGCAGGTCAGCAGTTTGAGACCCAAGCGCGGTGTGATGGAATCAGTGCCCATCATCTTGTCCCAGCTCCTGCCAACCTAGCAGTTCAAAAATAAGAAATTGCAAGTAGACAAATAGGTACTGCTTCGGCGGGAAAGGTAACAGTGTTCTGTTCACTCCAGCATCTAGTCATGCCTGCCACACGACAACAGAAATGTCTACAGACATAGACAGCACTAGCTCTTTGGCTGTTAATGGAGATGAGCACTGGCCCCTAGAGTAAGACAAAATTGGCTTTCAAGAAAGGGAGGCCTTTAAACCTCACTCATGTCTGGTGGTTTGTTTGTTTTAAATCCTGCTATTGTGCCGTGGCTTTTAGCTTGAATGCGTCCCACAGGCCACTTCCTCTGTGTCTGGACCTTAACCTTTTGCAAGGTACGGGCTAAAAGCCCTTGGCGTTGCACGCTTGTGACTGACTTTCCTGTTTGGCTTCCTTAGGGCCATGGCGAACATTACGCTCCTGCTGCCATTAGTGAATGCCAGCGCCAACTCCTCGGGCAGCGAGTGCAGTGAGGACGACAGCCCTTACAAGTGCAAGTTTGACGAGGATTTCAAGTACATCCTCTTGCCCGTCTCCTACAGCCTTGTGTTTGTGGTGGGCCTCTGCCTCAACCTCCTGGCTCTCTACATCTTCATCTTCAGGATCAAGACATGGAACGCCTCCACTACCTACATGTTCCACCTGGCCGTGTCCGACACACTCTATGTGGTCTCGCTGCCCCTCCTAGTCTATTACTATGCCATGGAGGACGACTGGCCCTTCGGGGTGGGCATGTGTAAGATCGTCCGCTTCCTCTTCTACACCAACCTCTACTGCAGCATCCTTTTCCTCCTGTGCATCAGCGGCCACCGGTTCATGGGCGTCTGTCTCCCGCTACGGTCCTTGGAGTGGGGCCAAGTCCGCTACGCCCGTTGGGTGTCAGCCATCGTTTGGGTGGTCGTCATTGGCTGCCAGTCCCCCATATTCTATTTCGTCACCACCAGCCAGCGGTGCGGGAAGACCACCTGCCACGACACGTCAGCTATTGACCTTTTTGGCCAGTTCATCATCTACAGTTCGGTGATGCTCGGCTTCCTTTTCTGCATCCCCTTCCTGGTCATCATCATTTGCTACTGCCTGATGGCCCGTAAGCTGCTCCAGCCGACCCGCGGCACCACCCGCATGTCCAGCTCCAAGAAGAAGTCCATCAAGATGATCATAATCGTCTTGGTGGTCTTCATCGTTTGCTTCCTGCCCTTCCACGTCACCCGCACCTTGTATTATTCTTTCCGCAACTGGGACTTGAGTTGCCCGATCCTCAATGCCATCAACTTGGCATACAAAGTCACCCGTCCGTTGGCAAGTACCAACAGCTGCTTGGACCCCATCTTGTACTTTCTGGCAGGGCAAAGGTTTGTGAAATTTGCCTGTCCACAAACACCAGCCAAGGGTGGACATCAGTCCGGTACGGAAAGCACCATCAATGGCCAGTTGCATACTGGAAACCATCTAGCCATGAAGGTTAAAAGCAGGGTGTCTTAGCCGGAGATGGTTCTGACTTTATCAATCCACAAGAGTATTAGTCTACCAAGAAATGTTGGTAGGATTTCTGTATTGTAAAAAGGAGCATTTACACTCACCTATTGAGACAGTGGGCATGCGTTAATAGGAAACGGTACAAAATGGATGTATGAACACATCGTTTTTCCAGTCCATTTTTGCTTGGTTGGCATCTAGGTACTGTAACGTAGTATTTTGTCCAACCAATATGCTGTAGGCAGCATAATAGAGGAAAATATTATCACACTCAGAAAAAACATGATTATAAAAGCAGTCTCAGGAGGGAGATTTAAAAGGCATTTCATCAGAAGCTGAGATGCATTCATACAATATTAGGCTATATGGTATAGTGGGAAGAGAAACATGTTTAGATACTGTCTACCAAACAGTGCATTCACATGGGAAGATTGTTCCTAGACCTAGACACTTTTAGTCTGGATATAAGGAGATGGATGGAGTGGATCATATAAGACAGGAGTGCCCAGACTACTGCTCATGAGCCGGATCCAGCTCCTGACACCAATTCATCTGGCCCACGCCACCCTCGTCGCTCACAGAAGTGGAAGTAAAACGTCCCCATACAGGTGCATTTTACTTCTGCTTCTGGGAGTGATGAGGGCGTGGACTGGGTGAATTGGTGTCAGGGGTTGGATCCGGCCCACGGGCCATAGTTTGGTCACCCTTGGTTTAAGCAGAGAAAATGGCAGCTTTAAAACTATCTCATCCTGTTGTAAAACAGATTGCTAGGCGCATTTTACTTCCACTTTCAGTGTGAGGAACCATGTGACCAGCCCGCTGAACCACGTGACCTACCCACCACCCGAAAAGTTTGGACACCATCGATACAAGGGATAGATGTCACATTTAGAGACAGTAACTCCTAGGATCCGACAGCCAACATGGACACTGGCTTCAGGGTGGCTGCAGAATATTTTGAGTTAAGAAGGTTTCAATCTCTAGCTAATTTCTATATAGCAGTAATTTCACCTGACTCTCATAGAGCTATGCTATTTATTTCAGCCAGTGTCTAACTAAATTAGTCACTTTTGCTGTGTTTTTATAATTATTTTGTCCTATGATTTCATGGAAATATTGGGGTGTTAAAAACACTTTATGCTGCTTTGAGAGGAATAGTGACCTCTTGGTATTTTAAATAAAATTATTATCAATAATGGAAATTCTAGTGGAGGCTGTTCTCTCATGATGGCTTCAGTAAGTGGAATAATTGGCAATTTTACACAACTGAGGTTTGGAGTGGAAGGTTAGGAAATTGTAAGGGTTGCTGCAGATTGTGCAGGTACCTTAAAAAGGCAGTCGGCCAGACATAAAGTTGACAACGCTAGGAAGATTGCAGGGAGAAGAGCTTTCCTCTTCACAAATCAATAATACTGGCCAAAATGTTATTGGTTGTTTCTGCTAAGTATAATAGTATATTCATCACTGTGATGAACTGCTGCTAGCTCATGAATTACTGCTTTCTTTGCACGTGAACCATGCAACAATAAATACAAGCAGCAACTCATTAATTGACAGCAATTTGCCACTGTAATTTACACCATTGCATTTACACCAGCATAAATAAGCAGAAGGATACCAGAAACATGCAGCAATGAAGACTTTATTTTGGCCAACAACAAACCCAAGAAAGCAGCTGCATTTTGGCAGTCCAAAGTTTGACCTGAACATGAATGAAGAAGTGGTAGGATTCTGGCTATTGACTTGCTAATTGAAAATGTGATTGACTTTTAAACTGCCATGCTATTGGGAGGTGGGGGGGGGGGGGTTGGGGGAGAGAAATCAAATTTCCTGTGATTATTTCCAAGGGAGGAATCCATGAAACACAGTTCCCTTTATGGAGGAGACACAGGTGTTGAGGACTACATGGTAGGTAAAGTTAGTTGCCTTGTCTGTTTACCCATTGCTTCCTGATCATTTTCATGATTGCAAATGTTATCGGTTACCCCTAGTTTTCTAATGAAGTGTTTTTTTAATGGATTTTATTGTTTTATTATATTGAGCTATGAGTTTTATTGTATTTGTTTCAATCATAAAATGTCTTGAGATTTTTTTGAATGAAAACTGATATAGAAATTATCTTAATAAAGCAGAAATTAAAATACTACATGCATGTAGTCTAAGTCAGCAGGACATCCATCTTGTTGCTTGCAAAATTTATTCTGTAGGGCTAAAACTCCTCGTGTGCAGTAAATGGTGTCCTTGGACATAAGCATTTTTGCATTCCTGCACCCCCAGCCCTGATCACTGCCTTTACTTCCTCCTGTTCAGATTTGCAGGGCTACCCTGAGGGCAAGCATGAAAGTGAGGGTTTTGCTGCTGACTCTTACAGGGACTAAGGAAATGCTTAGTGTGGGGTTCTCAACCTTTTAAAGCTGGGGGGCATTGGGTCACGCTCCCTCAGATAGCTTCCAGGGCCAGATGGCCATTTTGCCCTTCCTACACCACATGGCACTTTCTGGTGTGGTGGAGGCAGTGGGGGGGGGGGAGAAATGGTGCTGCGGGCTGCCAGGTTGAGAATCCCTGGCTTAGTGGTTAAGAAGACACTGAACTTGATGACTGGAAGGTCAGTAGGCCAGCAGTTTGGGACCTGAGTGCTGCATGATGGAATGAGCTCCCATCTCTGTCCCAGCTCCTGCCAACCTAGCAGTTTGAAAGCAAGACATTGCAAGTAGATGAGATGGGAAAGGTAAAAGTGCTCTGTGCACTCCGGTATCTAGGCATGCCTGCCACATGTCCATGGAAAAGTCTAAAAATGCAGACAGCGCTGGCTCTTGGCCTATAAATGGAGATGAGCACTAAACCCTAGAGTTGGATACAACTGAGAGATTTACAGAGACTAATGGGGAACCTACAAGCAAAAATGATTATGTACAGTACACCATAGGTTGCCAATCCAGGCTGGCCAGTCCTGATCCCCTTCAGGTTCTTTTTTAGGATCTCAGGGACAATAAGCATCAGCGTTAAACAAAGCTTTATCTTCAAAACAAAGCATACCAGGGAGAGAGCAGACAACAAGAGCAAGAATTCAAGGAAGCTATTCATATGTGCCTAGTCTGGATTCCCTCTGTCCCCTCTCCACCTAAATCCAAGCCCAGTAAGATAGCAGGAATGCTGCATGGTACTTCTGAGGTTGAAGAGGTCCAAAATGTGGGGTCTACGACTCCCCTCTTCATAATCTAAAACTAAAATACTATGCTGTCATCTCTATTCCCCTCACTCAGATGATATCCAAACTGATCAAAAGCCATCTAGAATGGTTAATTGGTGCTTTATCCTTGCAGCTGGTTACTCTCTCAGGAAAGGGTAATCGTGATCTGCCACATGCCTTCCTTATTTAGTCTGGGATTTCCCACCCATTATACATCCCAGTTGTCTTATGTTTCAGTAGACATCCTGCCCAAAACTCCCATCTGTCCTTTATGGCTCTACTAAATCTTACTGACAAGTTTTATGGGAAAACTTCCTTTCCTGGTCAACATGACTTTCTAAATGCATAAACTGCTCATCAAGCATATTCTATTATTTTGATACATTTTCATATGATTTCAACCATTTTAGCACTTGGAGGAGGGAAATGAGTATATCATCTACATCGCCTTTGGTTTCCAATAGTCTTCCACAATAGCCCACCATTCTGGGCGGTACACACCAATTACCTGCAAGGTTCCTTCCTGGCTTTCTTCATTACCCATGCATTCCATCCCAAGTAGCATCCCTACCTTCATGCTACTCCAACACCGGTGCCTCAGTGGGTAAAAGCACTGTGCTTGGAGACAGAAAGGACGGGGTTCTATTCCCCGAATCCGGTCGTCCCAGTTAAGGGCCCCTCCCTTCCAGTTCCTGAGACCCCTGTCTCATTACGGGAACCTTTAGCCCTTGTCAGCTCTATGTGAGAACCGGCCTGCATTAAAAGAACTCTTACTATGCTCAGGCAATGAAGCAAACAAGGAAGGTCTGGTAGCTAGGCCTTGTGTGTGTGTGTGGTGTCAGCATCTGTTAAGGAAAGAGACGATCTTCAAGCAAAAACAGTTGATTTATTGCAGTAGGTTTCTTATAGGATAATCCAGAAAAGCATAAGTCAGTCCACAGGCAGTCCAAAACAAAACATAGTCCTATAGCATAAAGAACAGTCCAGAAAGGCCAATCACTCTAGGTAATCATTTTGAAGACAAAAAGGCCACAGGTGAAGATGTTAATCCATAGACATCCAAAAGTGAACTCCTTCTCCTCTCTCCAAGATGGAGATTCTGCAGTCAGGTGGGGCACCTTTTAACCAATCAGGGAACAGAGAAAACTTTCTCATAACATGGGAACAATGTGGAGACAGTGTCTCTGTGGTAGCCACAATAAGGCTAACTACAGATAAGGAATGGGAACACTGAACTGAAAACAAGTTGTGTCGTGACATGTAGTCTTGTGAGACAAAGAAGAGAAATGATTTTTGAGGCCTGGTTAAGACCAGGTCCTCTCCAAGCTTTGAGAACATTAGGGAAAAGATGTCGTTTCATGATAGCTGCACAATAGGGGACATGAAAGGAGCCTCCTTCAGGCGTCCCCTGCAAAAATCCTTTCAACCCAGAGTAATCTCTGACATGAAAACAACAACCACCTTTCTCGGTGATGACAGAGTGGTTAAACTGCTGTCCTGCAACCAAAAGGTTGTGAGTTCGATCCTGACCAGGTATCAAGGTTGACTCAGCCTTCCATCCTTCGGAGGTCAGTAAAATGAGTACCCAGTATGTTGGGGGCAAAATGCTAATAAACTTATGAAGCACCCAGAGAGTGCACTAAGTAGTATGGGGTGGTATAGAAGTGTGATTCCTTTCCTTTCCTTTGCTTCAGAAAATTGTTCTCCATTTGCCTGGAAATGCTCTGGCAATCGACAAGACAAGGACACATGCTCACTCAATGGATCATAAACTGAACTCCCCCCCCCCCCGCATCTGAAGTTTGTCCTGTGAGCAGAACAGAATCTCTCCTTAAAGCCTTCCCTATTCCTTCTTTCCTTGCAACAGACGTTGTAATTGAGATTATACTGCCTTATCTCTGATGCTGTCCAGATGTAAAGAAGGCTCTCATCTTGCTGTGAATGGTTTAGATTCCCCTGTGGTTGGTTTCCAGCTGTTGTTCACCCCACCACCCATCCTCCATCCGAAGAATATCGTTAGCAGGGGTTCCTAACTTAAGGCCTATTGGCTGGATCCAACCTGTGGCGGAATTTCATATGGCCCCCCCACCCCTTCAAGGGCATTTGAGAAAAAAATGGCCACCCCTTTGAAGTTGTTGGGACAAAATGGCCACCCACATCGTGCAGGCAGGGCAAAATGGCCATCCGGCCCCCAAAGCTAACTGAAAGGCATGACCCGGCCCCCAGCATGGGAACCCCTGGCTTAAAGTCTGAGCCAAAGGGGGGACGACGACGACAACGATTCCTTGAAACTGCACTTATCGAAACTGACTGCACACCAGTGATTTAAACAACCACTCATGGCTTCTGCTCCATGTACCATTGTGAAAAGATATTTCTTCGCTCACAGCCAGGGAGGGAGGGGTCCCATTACATCACAATAACATGTTGAAATCCAGATCATTTTACACTTTAATTTCCTCTTTCTGTGAAAGTCACAAAAAGAACCCTGAAGCAATCTTCTGAGGAATAGGGTGTGGGAGAGGCCGGGAAGTGAGTCAAGGGATCATGGGCTTTCCAGAGGCTTGAGGGCAAATGGCATGAGTTCCACCACCCCCATGGCAGGCCAGCATGTATGGCATGTCCAAGGTTGCCAAACATTTCAGCATAAGAAGCCATGTTACTCCTGAAGAATGCCTGTTCTATGCAGTGGGGAGGCATGGGGGGTGAAGTGACTTATTCAGATATTAGGCACAGGCACTAATATATGGCCAACCTTTTCTTGCTGTGAGCTGGACCACACCAAATTGGACAGATATGCGGGCCAGAGGTGTGGTTCCTCCCAGTGGTGGGCTGTCAAAAAATTTTACTACCACACTATGGGTGGAGCCAATGTCATGGGCGGAGCAAACATCATGACATCATCATGTCATGGGCGGCGCCGATGTCATGATGTGATGATGTCGTGGGCAGAGCCAAAGTAAAAAAAATTAAAAATTTAAATAAATATACAGTACACATAAAAATAGAAATAAAAAACCCATTAACATACAAATTAAAATAGACATTAAATACACATAAAAACACACTACATAAAACATACACACACCTCAACCCACCCACCCACCCAAAACACAAACCCGTCACTTACCCTGGGTCAGGGAGCAGCAGGCGGGCAGGCAGGCAGGAAAAGTGGCAGCGCGGCGGTCTGGCAGCACGGCTTGGCCTGGCAGCATAGCCTAGCCCGGCAGCACGGCCTGGCCTGGCCTGGCCCAGCCTGGCAGTGCGCCAAGGAAATACCGCCACCACCGCTGCCACTGCTCCAGCCGCTGCACCCTTTTTGGGCAACCCAAAATGGCTGCTCAGAAGTGTGCATGCGTCAAAACTCCATTTGACGCATGCACACTTCTATTTTTCAGTGTGCATGCGTCAAATGGAGTTATGACGCATGCGCACGTCCGAGCAGCCATTTTGCGCTGCCTGGAGAAGCAATCTGGAGGGCGGCCGGATTGTTGCTACCCGCCGGTTTGGCTGAACCAGTCCGAACCGGGAGCAGCCCACCACTGGTTCCTCCCCCTGATTCTGACAATTCCGGTGGTGGGTGCAATCACTGCGTGTTTCCGGGAGGTTTCGCTGATTCCGCTGCTTTCTGTGCCAATAGGAGTGAGGGTGGTGTGCTTTAGCCATTTCCCATGGCATTTTGAGAGTTTTTTGTCGGGCTTTCCATGCTTCTGGCGCATTCAGGGTGCATTATAGGGGCTTCCAGCACGTTTTCTGAGCTTCCGGTGGCAGTAGTAGGGTCTTTACCATTGGCCAGATTAATTGGCGCTGTGGGCCAGGTCCAGCCCATGGGCTGTAGGTTGAGAACCCCTGCCTTAGGCTGTTAATGGAACACTAATCCAAAAAAGGTTGGATGTTATAATAAAGCAGCAATTGTCCGCAAATTCTGATACATTCATCTGTCCCTTTTATGATTTTCAGCTAACTGCCAAACATCTTTTGCTGAGTTGGTGGTTTTGAATTCTGTTTGTTATTAATGCAATTCTGCTCTTGTGCAATACTAAAATTTAAAAAGTTTTTTTAATTAAATATCTTTTGTGTGGTGTAAGCCTGCAGAATTGTATCTGAAATTGTAGTTTTCTTCTCCGAATCCATTGAAGCATGCCTTTTCTGCCACTTTCCCTCGGATTAGCTAATTCTGTTAACTATTACAAAAGTATCTGTAAAGCAGTGGTGGGCATAGGCCAGTTCGCCCCAGTTCTGTTGAACTGGTAGGCCGGATCAAGGGTGGTCTCGGGGGGGGGGTACTAACCTTCCTGGGAGACCACCCGGGGTGGTAGGCCTTTTTCTGAGGTGACCGGTTCGGTCACCTCCCCGGCTGCTCCACTCTCCAGGCCAAAATGGCATCTGGTGAGTGCGGATGAGTGAAAATAGCAATTGACACATGCATGCCTTTAGTATTGAGCATGCATGCGTCAATTGCTTTTTTCACGCATGCGCACTCAGCAGACGCCATTTTGGCCTGGAGAGTGGAGCAGCCAGGGAGGCCCTCAGTGGCCTCCTCAGAGATGCGTTAGAGTCGCTCCGAGCTGCACTGCCGTGCGTCGCCGCCACCACTCACTGCTCCTGACGGTCACCGCCAATGCCAAGCCTGGCATTGGTGGCAGCCGCGGGCAGTGGTGAGTGGTGGCAGTGGTGCGGTGGTGCGACTCGAGCGAGGGCCTCCACCGCCAGCACTCACTGCTGCTGACGGTTGCTGCAGATGCCAGGCCTGGCATTGGTGGTGACCGTCAGCAGCGGTGAGTGGCACGACTCAAGCAAGGGCCACTGCCACCACTCACTGCTGCTGACAGTCGCCGATGATGCCAGGCCAGGCCATGGCACACCAGGGCGCATCAGGCCAGGCTGCACCATTGCTGTTGCCGCCTGCTCCGAAGCCGGGTAAGTGACTTAGGTTTGGGGGTGGGGTGGGTGGTGGGTGAGTGGAATGTTTGTTTTATGTGTATTTTTTGTGTTTTATGTGTATTTTATGTGTATTTTTATGTGCATTTTTATGCTTGTTTCTATGTGTTTTTATGTGTATTTAATTTGTATTTTTATGTGTGTTTTTATGTGTACTGTATTTTTATTTTTATTTTTTTACTTTGGCTCTGCCTATGTTGTTGGCTCCACCCATGATATCATGACGTCAGCTCCACCCATAACATCGGCTCCGCCCACAGTGTGGTAGTAGAAATTTTGGCTGCCCATCACTGCTGTAAAGTATCTGACCATGTAAAGGAAGCAAGTTTATAAAGGATGGTTTATAAAGGATGGTAAATCTGAACAAATAAATAAATAAACAAGGTGGATCTGAGCAGACTCTGGAGGATGGCGGACGACAAAGGAACCTGGCATGTTGTGGTCCATGGGAGTCACGAAAGGTCGGACTCCACTATGCTGCTAATACTACAACAATAAACCTGGCATTTACCACAAGGGGGCAGCACTGCAATAGCTATTACCTAAAGTCATCCCAGCACAATAAAATAGAAATAAGACAATCAAAGTTTCATACTAGCCCTTTCAGGGGTTGTTTTCCAGACATATAAAGAGGAAATACAGTTGTACCTTGCTAAAGAGCATAATGTGTTCTACAGGATTGCTCTTTAAGCGAGTTTAGTCTTTAAGCGAAACACCATTGGAAGTGACCAATTGTGACATTGGATGTAGGGAATGGCGAACCCTGATTAATTTGTTAAGCGAGTTTTTGGTTGGTTTTATTGGTTAAGCGAAGCGAACATTCAGAGAAAATTCTGCTCTTTAAGCGAGTTACTCTTTAAGTGAGGCGCTCTTTATGCGAGGTTTGACTGTATGATGAGTCATCAGTAAATCACAACTTATTTGAGCCTGCAAAAACAAGAGACTGAAGTCTCTTGGCTTAGTCTTTGGCCAAACGTAAGTCTTCATCAGTGCATGTTTCCGGTAGTAACCAGCAGACAAGCAGATGGCCTGGACTCTGTATCTCTCCACGTTCACACAGGTTTTGTTACCTGCCATATAAAATTGGCCCATAATACCTACCGGTATCTCATAGCTGCATGCTGGGGTTGCACCAAAATATTCAACAATACTGAGGGGGAGCTCAGGAGAAAATATACACTGAACAGCCATAGGTGTTCTGCTGTATAGCTCCGTGATTTAGGTGTGAGCCAAAAGTTGGTAGTTTGGTTCCCTACTGGGCTGGACTTGATTATTAGTTGTTATTATTATTTGATGCCACTCAGCTGCCATGGCTTAGCCCTGGGGAATGCTGGTCTTTGAAGTTTGCTTGCTTTTCTGTTGTAGTTCAGGAGAATGCACGAAAGTGCTCCAGCAGAAAAATGCCACGTACTCCCCCAACCACATTATAAAACCCCAGGCTGCTTGGGGTGGTATCAAAGTGGTATTAAGCAGTGTCAACGTGACCTAATTGTACAGTACAGGGGAAGGGCGAGCTAGCGAAGAAACCCAGTTTTACAAGTTCAGTGGCAAATCCTGCCAATGAAAAGTCTCAGCCTTGCTGATGAAAACAGCTGGATCGTGGGGAGAGAGTTTAGAAGCAAAGTGGAGCCCTTCCCTTCGTCTCCCATTCTTCAGCCACCACATAAACAAAAGCAATAAAGAAAGAGAAAAGAACACACTGAAGGCAGGAAGACAGATTGAGGTCAATGGACTCTGACATTCTTGAGGGTTTTTGTTGTTCAGTCGCACAGTCCGCCAGGCACCCCTGTTGTCCTCCACCATCCTCCTCAACTCGCTCAGCTTTGTGCCCATTGTGTCTACAATAACATCTAGCCATCTCATTTTTGGCCGCCCCCTTTTTCTTTTGCCCTCCACCTTTCCAAGCATCAAGGCTTTCTCAAGTGAGTCTTTTCTTCTCATTTGATGTCCAAAGTATTTTAGCTTCATCTTTACTATTTGACCTTCTAAGGAGCAGTCAGGGTTAATTTCTTCTAAGATTGACCTATTTGTTCTCCTCGCTGTCCAGGGGACTCTCAAAACTCTCCTCCAACACCACATCTCAAAGGCATCTATTCTTCTGCGCTCAGCTTTCCTTATGGTCCAGCTCTCACAACCATACATTGCCACAGGGAATACCATTGCTTTGACTAGACGAATTTTTGTTGGCAATTTGATGTCTCTACTTTTCACTATGTTCCCCAGGTTTCTCATCGCTTGCTTCCCAAGAATCAGTCACCTTTTTATTTCATGGCTGCAATCACCATCTGCAGTGTGCTTTGATCCTGAGAAAGTAAAATCTGTCACTGCTTCTACTTCTTCCCCATCTATTTTCCAGGGACTGAGAGGGCCTGTTGCCATGATCTTGGTTTTCTTGATATTGAGTCTCAAGCCAGCTTTTGCACTTTCTTCTTTCAACCTAATCAGGAGCTTCTTTAAGTCCTCCCCACTTTCTGCCATTAGGGTGGTATCATCTGCATATCTCAAATTGTTGATGTTTCTCCCAGCAATTTTGATCCCAAATTGTGATTCCTCCATCCCTGGATTGCACATTAGGTGCTCTGTGTATAAGTTGAATAAGCAAGGTGACAAAATGCAGCCTTGTCTTACTCCTTTTCCTATTCCAAACCACTCTGTCATTCCATTTTCTGTCCTAACTGTTGCCTGTTGATTCATGTACAGGTTTCTCATGAGGCATATAAGGTGCTCTGGTATTCCCATCTCTTTAAATACTTGCCACATTTTGTTGTGGTCCACACTGTCAAAGGCCTTAGTGTAATCAATGAAACAGAAATAGACTTGTTTCTGATATTCCTTTGTTTTTTTCCATGATCCAACGTATGTTAGCAATGTGGTCTCCAGTCCCCCTGCCTCTTCTGAACACAAGAGCAAAACCAAATTAGAAGATGGAGGAAGGAGCTCACTGGATAAGGAACAACATTAAAGGAGGACATAGCGGAATAACTCAACCTCCCATAGGTCACTTGGAGGACCCTAAATAGGCTGAGGGTCAGAGCCCCTAAATGTAAGACTAACAGGCTCAAGTGGGGGCTGGTGGTGGATAACAACATGTGCTGTGAATATGGAGAGATACAGAATCCGGCTCATTTACTGGCTGGCCGATTACTGCCAGAAACATGCTCTGATGAGGACTGGGCATGGACACAGCTTTGCACCATAGCCTTCCCTTTGACCAGGGCTTCTCAACTTACATCCTGCAGGCCGGATTCGGCCTGTGGCACCATTCCATCCTGTCCGCCTCCACCACCACCACCACCGCCTGACTTGACATGTCCCTAACACCGCTCCATAACAGGGCAGATGTTGTAAGAATGCTTCCAACATCCGCCCTGCTATGGAGTGGCGTTATGGACACGCCAAGCCAGACGGAGGGGACAAGGGTTGTGGAAAAGGAAGAAGTGGAAGTGGAAGGTGCATGTGGCTACCTGCATCTTTCCCAGGGGCCGCTCTGAACAATCAGGACCTCTCCTTCACCCATGGCAGGTTGGTAAGCAGGAAAGTGGCAGTGGCGTGGGGTGGGGGAGCATTGGCAAGCTGGACTGGTGGTGTGTGGAGGGAGTTGGCTATTGTCACATGGGGGGGAGTATTGGCAGCTACAGCAGTGGGGGGGGGAGTGTTTGTGGGCCGGACTGGTGTTCCACTCCCTGCCATTGCTGCCACTGAAGGCATCGGTGTGGGGGAGGGGGGTTGGTTCGGGGTGGTTGCAGCGGTATGGAGGGACGACACTAATCCGGCCCACCAACATTCTGAGGTGGGTGTGATCCAGGCCTGGCTTAAAAAGGTTGACAACACCTGCCTTAGAGATTAACATCCCCGTCTGTCTTGCTGCTTCTCCTGCCTTATTATCCTCCTGTTAAATGAGATGAGCCATGCAGAAACAATGCCCCAACCTAATTTCATGTTAATCATGCTCCGGCTGCGGGTCCTGGGCCACAACGACTACCGCCCTTGCCCCTCTGGGCGCCGCTGACACCGAAGGTGGAAGAACTGCCACCACCAGGCTAGGAGACAGGGCGGCTGTGTGCCTGGGACACTGACGGTGGGCTCACCGCTGGATCCACGCCGCCCTGCCCCAGACCATCGCTCATGCTGCTGGGGTCCCAGGCATGTGGCAGTGGCACCCAGGGAGGCGGGAAGCGAGGCCAGCAGTTGTTGTGGCCCAGCGGCCAGAGCAGCACCAGCCAGGCATTGCGGGGGTGGTGGTCCTCTGCCTGCCTGGCCCTGGGCCACGGCGACCACCAGCCTCAGTTCCCACCTCCCTGGGTGCCGCTGCCAGGCTAGGAGGCAGGGCGGTCGTGCACCTGGGACCCCGACAGTGGGCTCTCTGCTGGGGCCGCACCGTGCCTCCCGGGGAGGAGGGGAATGGAGGAGGGGGAGGGGCGCCCCCTGGCCTCCACCGGGGCGACGGGCCCGCGCCGTCTGGGGTGGGGCTCAGGGCACCGTGGTGGCAGAGGTTCCCGGCGCCTGCCCTGGCCACTGGGAAGTCCGGGGCAACGGCATCGCCATCCCCCACAAAGTGTCACCCGCCCCACCCCGCCCCCTTGCCTCCCCTCGCTACGCCTCTGGATTGTAGGTTCTGTGTATTGCTTTTTATTGTTTACTGCTGTGAGCCACCCGGAGTTACGTTTTACATATAATAATAATAATAATAATAATAATAATAATAATAATAATAATAATAATAATAATAATAATAATAATAATAATAATAATAATAATAAGAAGAAGAAGAAGAAGAAGAAGAAGAAGAAGAAGAAGAAGAAGAAGAAGAAGAAGAAGAAGAAGATGCTACTGGTCCATAATAATTGTTGGAAGACCATTTCCTGTGTTAATTAATGCTAAGTGTGCCTGTACCCACTTTGCTTGCTAAATATTCTACTCTGCGGTCTTTAAGGAAGTGTGTTGTAATTCGTGAACACTCCACATGAAATAAAGCTTTTTTTTATTTTTGCTTGTACAAAATGTATTAAGCAAATTTGCATTCAAAAATCCATACAAAAGTTTGTGTAGACTTTGAAGTCCAAAACTGAGGTGGGGAAAGGGGATAGAACAGATATGAGATGAAAGGTTTTTTAAAAACCCTAAGCGAATTGAAAAATATCAAGTTCAAATGCTCCTAACCTCCATGAGCAATGGAATTTAGGGGAAACAAACCGATTTCAAAATCCACCTGTCCATTCACATTTTAGCTAGTACATTCCTGTTCTGGTAATCTTACATCTTAAGTACACTTAGGCCAAAGCAATCCTTATTTATGTTTGCAAAACATCATGAATTTTGCAGGCTTGAGATTGCAAAAGGCCAGACTTCTTCCAACATAGTCTCTTCCAGATATGTTGGACTTCAACACTGTGAGCTGATGAAGCAATTAGAGAAAGTGTTGTCCAATATTTTAGGAGCATGTCAGATTGGGAAAGGCTGGCATGACATTTTATTTTCATACATTTATTTTCTTCCATAAAAGTCTGGCCAGGTCATCCTGTTATGGTAACAGAGTAGACCTTACTGCCAGCGACTCAACGTCAATTGTCAGGCAGTGGTTAACTAACCTGACAACCCTGAGGACTAATGGCTTGGGTGCTGAAGTCCACAGGGAAGGGTGATGGTCCCCAGATGGATTAAATCCCACTTGAATCCATCTTGGTGGAGGGCAGCAGCTTCATCAATCCTGACCTGGGGCTGAGGAGGAGGACTTGGTGTGCCAAAGGGCTCAGGACCAGAAAGTGACTCACGGGATTGGATTAGTGGTATGGGTGTCATGCTGCATTATGTGTTTGTTATTTCTATTTAATGTCTATTTAATTTCTATTTTTATGTGTTTTTTATTTCTATTTTATGTGTTTTTTATTTCTATTTTTATGTGTTTTTTATTTCTATTTTTATGTGTACTGTATTTTTATTTTGTTTTTTACTTCAGCTCCGCCCACATCAATGCCTCTGCCCATGACATCATGATGTTGGCTCCGCCCACGACATCATGATGTAATGATGTCAGCTCTGCCCATGACGTTGGCTCTGCCCACAGTGTGGTAGTAAAATTTTTGGCTGCCCACCACTGCTTACACATGTACACACTGTTTCTTTGAAGAAAGCCTTGCTTCGATGCTCTTCCTTTGGGGGAAAAGAAAGAGGAAGTTGACTCTGTCCAGATGCTGAAAGAAAGCAGAAGCCGATTCTATGGGAGCAACATGTTCAACCACAGCCTGTCAAATAACCATGGGCTTGGCAGGATACATTAGTGGTTCCTGTGATGTTTCCACAGTGCTCCGTCTCCCCGCATGGCGGTCTAAGAATGACAGCTTAAAGGCACCCAGGAAAACAAAGCAAGAATGTGTGATCCTGTGTCGTTCTTTGAAGCTTTGTATCACAATGAAGGCTTGGGGTGGGAAATGGGGGCACCACCCACCCAGTCACCCTGCAATGACCCATAGCGTAGAGAAGGTTTGCATTCAGTTTCCTAACTTTGTGGTTGGTGGTAATATGGTACGAGGGGCATTTAAAAGTGTAAGAACACAAAGGACTCACAAAATGTCTACCTGGCTTTCTGTTGCCACCTGTGAAAATGGCCACCAACAACAATGTAGGGTTGATTTTGGAAGGTGTTCATCCCACAACCACTGCAACCCCATAATGAGAGGCCAAAATTGCAGGCAGCTGGATCAGACCTATCCACAAATGAGGAGCAGGTCTTTTGTGAAGCTAGTGACTCTTAATTGCCCGTTCAAGTCCAAATCACCCTTAGATGTTGTACACGACAGCAAGGCTAGTTGGCAGCAATAGCCTATTGCTAAGAAAATCCGTTTCTCTCCCAGATGTTGTGACAATGGCTGGAAAGCTCAGAGAGAACTGGGAAGTCTGAAGGGATGGCAAATAACATCTCATTAGACCAGGGGTGCCCAAACTTTTTGGGCCACAGACTGGTCACGTGGTTCAGGGGGCCAGTCACTATGACCCATGGGCCAGATCTGGCCCCTGATGCCAATTCATCCGGCCCACGATGCCCTCGTTGCTCCCAGAAGTGGAAGTAAAATGTGCCCATTGGGGCCTGGATCCGGCCTGCTGGCTGTAGTTTGGACACCCCTGCATTAGACCTTGCCAGTCAGAAAGATTTTCACTCTTCTAATCTCTCCACCACCAGCCACAGGGGCCAAGATAAGTAGTAGAAGAAGACACCCGCTCCTTCCACCCACTACTAGGCACATGTTGGTTTGGCTTTGATGGACTTTTCAACCCAGCAGAACATCTAAATTTAATCTCTCACTCTGATGACATAAAGACAACATGGCTGCTTTCATCTTTCTGCTCCAGAAAGTGGGATCCACAAAGATTACAGCCAGGGAGAGATTAGAAATGGGTATCTTAATGCCTTTGTTCTTCACTCTTTCTGCAATTTCCATCTTGGAAAAACCAATCTGCCTTCAAAGATAACGGTTGTTAGTGTCTGGCCAGACTTTTATTTTTTGATGACAAACATCTGCATGACAAAATCATGTTTTCTTATAGAACTAGTTTGATCTTTAAAATTCTGTTTCTTGTTTTATCCTTTCTAGTTTATAAGTACAAAACTGCCCCTCATATAACATTTATTTTAATTTCTCCATCTGTCCAGACCTTTGTTCTTGGCACAGTAGGCTGGAATTGACCGGAGTCATCATCCGAAACAGGGGTCCTTTCATGGTTTGCTTGGCACTTCGCACCATTTGTGATCAAACAAGTGTTTCTCAGAACTATCTCTCATACTTGCGTTGGTGCACAAACAAACTCCCTTCCTGTGTTTTCAGCTGGGAAAGGTCATGCGAAGGAGATTCCAGTCCAGGAACACAAAAGTCTCAGCAAGGACTAAAGGTTTGCAATAAAGACATTTAAGGTTAAATGGGGCGGACGGGGGAGGGAAGTATATTTTAAGAGCATTGGTCTCTTTCACAAAGCCACATCACAACTGTATGTATCCAATGTGCCTTCCCTCCTGTAATTTCTTGAGGATGTTCAAAGTAACAGATAAATTGCATGTTGTTAAACAGGAAAGCCAAGTCTCAAATTCACAGCTATGTAATTTTCTCCTTGCTAAGGCAGCGGTGAAGGACCCCAGGTTGGATCAAAGCCAGGAAGCAGAGGAGAAGGAGCGCACAGAAAGAGCCTCCTGGGAGATTGTGGTATTTTTAACCACAATCAGGCATACCTTGGTAATGGTAACCTTGTGTTGCCGGCTAATCTTTTGCACACTAGGTCAAGCAAAAGGAACTGCAGGTTGAACTCGCCAAAAGGTGCCTTAATTTTGGCACTTCCACATCTGGCCTAGACTATGGAAGAAGACCAGGAGGAGGAAGAGGACATCTTTGCCACCCACCCACCCCCTTGAGGTCTAAGCCTGGTCCTGATTGCCCCTCCAACAGTTGGTCACTCATTGCAGACAAGGGAACGGCTAGCGTAAGCCTAGTGTTTTAAGTGCACAATTTTCTCTTCAGCAACTTCAGCTGATCTGGAGATTCAAGTGTGAGCTTTCCACCTCTGAAAGCAACAGGAAGGGGCTGAGTTTGATATTAAGTGGGAAGGAATTAGTTTTACAACGTAGTCAGCAACAAAATACTTCAGTGTGACTCTTGACAGGTAAATTTATTTTATTTTCTTCAACTTGCTATCCCGCCCCAATCGGGTAAAAACCCAACTCTGGGCGGCTTACAGAAACAATTTTAAAAATACATAGCTGAAGACCACAAATGCACGGTAAAGGTAAAGGTCGCTCTTGCCTGAAAGCCAGTCATATCCTACTCTAGGGTTCAGTGCTCATCTCTGTTTCTAGCCAAAAGCCAGTGCTGTCTGTGTATGAGGCAGTGGTGGGATGCCAACATTTTTACTACCCCACAGTGATGTCATCACAGTGTGGGCGGAGCTAACATCATGACATCATGATGTCGTGAGCGGGGCCAAAGGGGAAAAAATAAAATAAAAATAACCACACACACACACACAGAGACACACACACACACACACACACACACACACACACACACACACACACACACACACCAAACACAAAGTCGTCACTTACCTGTTAGTATAAGTGCCTGGGCAGCACCATATTGCAAGATGGATATGGTCATCGTACCAGTTCTCTAGGATAATATCCCTTAATGTAAATGTAAAATAGCTGTACAGTAATACCCCGGATAACATTATGACTTAGTTTCACAAGTCATGACGTTATCTGATTTTTAGCATTGTCCGATGCATGCATTGAACAATGCTAAAAAAAAAAAAAGCCCTGACTTCAGGGACAAACTGCTTTAAAGGCAGGCAGGGAAAGAAAGAGATCCGATCAGGTCTCTCTTTTCCTCCCTGCCTTTAAAGCTACCCCCTACCCGCAGCGGTTTCTGTGACTGCAGTAGGGTCAGGGAAAAGCGTGCCTTTCCCCCACCCTACTGCAGTCGCAGAGACTGCTTGTCTCTTTCCCTCCCTGTATTTAAACTACAGGGAGGGGGAAAGAGAGAGACGTGATTGGTTCTCTAGAGACCCAATCATGTCTCTCTCTTTCCTCCTCCCTGTAGTTTAAATACAGGGAGGGAAAGAGACAAGCAGTCTCTGCCTTTCCCCCAACCCTAGTGCAGTCGCCGAGACCGCTGTGGGTGGGTGGTGGATTGAGTAGTTCTACCCAAACTACCCCACACCCGCAGACTATTGCCTCGGATAACGCAAAGAATCATTATCCAGAATCGTTATCCGATGCAAGTTTTTCCCAAAAAACTTGCATCATTATCCGATTCTAGCATTATCCGATGCAATCGTTATCTGGGGTATTACTGTACCTCCTTAAGGGTTCTCCAATTGGAACAGGACAGGTGTAGCTTATTGATGAGGTAACCCCAAGACTTTACTTAAAAACCCCAAGCCAGGCCACTAGGCCTGCCAGCTGCCAGGCCTTTTTAGGAGCTGTGGTAGTACATCAATATAGGCAAAGGTGTTAAATACACATTAAAATACACACAGACACACCACATCCAAAGGTGAGTCACTTACCCTGGGTAACAGGCTAGAGGGAGCTTCAGGCTAGCAGCTTCTCTTCCTCTTCTCCGCTTGGGATGACAGCAAGGAGGCCGTGCATACGCACCAAGCACTGTAGGCGTGCATGCACACCAGGTGCTGGGCAGTGAAAAGGTAAGCCCCGAAGGTGGATTCCCCCCAAAAGCTGCTACTGGTTCTCCGGGTCACTGGGAAAAGTTACTACCGGTTCTGGCGGACTGGTGCGAACCTGTTGCATTCCATCACTGGTCTGAGGGTATTTCCATGGACATGTGGCAGGCATGCCTTGACACTGGAGTGCATGAAACACTTTACCTTTCCACCCAAGTGGTCCCTGTTTATCTACTTGCAATTTCTTGCTTTCAAACAGGAAAGCAGGTTGGCAGGAGCTGGGACAGACAATGGGCGCTCGCTCCGTTATGTAGCACTTGGGTCTTTATTTATTTATTTTTTACTTATTTACCACCCATTTTCTAGACCTCCTTCTGTCATCTTCCCTGTGACAAGGTCTTCGATTGCCACTTTCTTCCCATACTTGTGGCCTGTACTGGAACATGAACTCTCTGAAAACACACACTTGCACCTTTGTTCTGCAGGCAGAGTGGGAAAAGGATGGAAGTTGGGGTCACTTCTTAAGTGGCTCAAGAAACACAGAAACTGATTGGGAAGAAGGAGGCTTCACTTCCAGGGTCAGGTCTTTTCACACAGCTTAACAAATGTCCTTTCTAGAGCATATGCCCTGAATTAGCATCCTTGCTGCAGGTTACAGAGCGGGCAGCCAAAACCAACACTCAAAGCTCAAAATCTACTTCAATCCTTTCTTCCTCATGACAGAAATCAAGAGCATTTTTGATCAGCTGTTAATTGCCTGAATGGGCTAAAATAACTTCCAATTAGTATCTCTGATTTTTATAACAAAACCCCAGTGCTGGATTAGGTGGGGGGGGGGGTTGTTTTACTGCCTTAATGATGTTTCATTTAGTTTAGTTTATTAATGTAAACCACCCAGAGTGGGAGTCCATCCCAGATGGGTGGGGTATAAATGAAATAAAATAAATAAATAAATGTGTTTGCATGTTTTCATTTTACTTAACTTTGGTTTTTTCCCTTTAAGTGAGTACCGTTATTAAAGCAGGTGTCATTTATGCCCTTAAATTAGTTGAACTTTGATAAACAGTTCATTGATATCTTCTGCCCTTAGCCTCAGCAAGCAAAGAGCCTCTAGTGTTCCTTTCTCTTCTTCTTCAAGTGTTGTATCTGAATCCAAATCTTGGCAATCCTCATGGTGATCAGCCATGAAGACTGTCCTGAGAATATACAGTAATACAGTGGCATATCATCTGCCTTCTGCATTGCAGCGTGACCCCTGTACCACTGATCTAGCTCCGCGAGTCACTTTCTCATCCTGAGCCCTTTTGCCACACAAAGTCCTCATCATCATCCCGAGGCCAGGATGGATGCTGCTGCTGCCCTCCATCAAGATGGATTCAAGTGGGACCACTTAATCCACTTGGGGACCCTCACCTTTCATTCCCTGTGAATTTTACCACCCAAAGCTGTTTGTTCTCACTGTGTTCAGGTGAATTAACTGCTGCATGATGATCGGCATCAAGTCGCTGGCAGTGTGGTCTACTCTGTTACCATAACAGGATATCCTGGCCAGACTCCTTTCTTTGCACATTTAAAAAAAATACAGTATCAGAAAATTTCCTGGATAAACTCAATTTGTATAAGAAAAAAAAAGAGTGGTGGAGTTTGCAGGAGCTGGTGGGGTCTTTCCAAATTGCAGGGATGGGCATTTGCAGCTTCCAGATCTCCAGAGATCAACCATCTCCATTTTAATCCAACTCAATGGAGTGGTCCTACCGTCACTGATCTTGACCTTTGGATGGTTGCCCAGTCTTCCCCATAGCTATAGTTGCCATAATTCTCTCCCACAAAACCAGCACAGAAGTATTCTGTGGGCACCATCCATGCATCTTTCCACACATCCACACATCGCCCCCTGCCATGCGTCTCAACCACAATCCCTGCATGGGTTTAATTTGTTCGCGGGGGTGGGGGTGGGAGTGAAATAAGGCCTTCCTCCAAAGCACCACTTTGTCCTCCTGCATCAAGAGTGCGCTGACCATTGCCAGTGATGAGGCAGGAAGGTCTCCGTGGGATGGGGGGGAAACAGGCAGCTTTATGCTGTTTCTTGGCAGATCCTCTGAGCCTGATCCCATCCGCCCAACTAGCCTTCCTGCCTGCTTCACGCCAAAAACAAATGCCTGGCCATGGGCGCAAGTGGTGATCCCATCATAGGAAGGAAACAAGGGAGGAGATATCAGAGAGTAAACAAAACAAAAAGACAACACCCCTCCCTTTTGTGGCACCTTAAAGACTAACTGCTTTTTTTTAAATGTGAGTATTTGTGGATCAGGTCCACTCGGGCCATAAATAAACCAGACCCTAAAGTCAGATATGACTGGCTTTCAAGCAAGGGTGACCTTGACCTTAGCTGCTAAAAATCCGTGACTTTGACAAGATTTTTTTATTGAATTGGCTGGGACAACTGTTCCAACCTTGAATCCAGGACAATCCCAGCTTTCCAGGAGGTATGGCAACCCTACCATAGCAAAACTAACCCATCTCTTTGGATATGACCGGAACAATGAGACGTTGGTGTCTCTATATCAGGGGTTCTCAAACTTTTTGAGCCATGGGCTGGGTCATGCTCACTCATACACCTGAATGGGCCAGACTGGTGGCTCCCTCCTCCATAAATGCTGCCGTAAAATGTGTCCGTGGCTGTCGGAAATGCATTTATGACAGCCATAAATGCAGACATGACTGTTTCTGTTGTTTCCAGTGGCAGAGGCGGGAGCAAGTGTGGCAGGCCACATGAAATGGTGGCATGGGCCGGAACTGGCCCACAGGCCATAGGTTGAGAACCCCTGCCCTGCTCTATAGGAAAGGTCCCTTCCCTTGACTTGTAGGGGAAAACCCAGTGTGAAGTTCTAAAAGCTTTGTTTCAAAAATCTCCTGTCCAGCTGAGAAATGCTGAGGATTCAGTCTGGACATCAGGAAAACATTACTTAATCTTTTCTGAACACAAGGACATGTGTTGACTTTGGATGAGGCTGTGAGACTTCATTGAATCATAAGAGCAGCTTGTTGGGAAATTGCAGTGGTTTGAGAAGGAAGTTGAGGTGGCAAAATCCAGGAAAAACTCTTGATGGAACAAGTGGCTTTCATGGAAATGAGGAGCTATCGGGAAGTAATCCTTGGTCCCATGGAGTGAAGCCAATATTCACAGTTGTCTGAAAATGCTGCTTAGAAGAGGGGTGCCCAAACTACGGCCCATGCTCCGGGAAGCCATACATGCACCAGTGGCTATCATAAACATGTTTACAACAGTCACGGTTGCATTTACGGCAGTGTTCTGGTATGAGGAACCACATGACCAACCTGTGGCTCAAAAATTTGGGCACCCTGACTTAGAGTGATAAGCACCTCTGTTGCCTCTTTGATGTCTCACTTGAGCCCTGATGGCACAGTGGTTAAACTGCTGTCCTGCAGCCAAACGGTTGTGAGTTTGATCCTGACCAGGATGCAAGGTTGACTCAGCCTTCCATTCTTCCGAGTTCAGTAAAATGAGTATCCAGAATGTTGGGGGCAAAATACTAATTAACTCATGAACTACCCAGAGACTGCACTAAGCACTATGGGGCAGTATAGAAATATAATCACTATTGCTATTGACCAGAAATATATATGTGCACGTGGACATGCGTGCACACACACATCTCCAACAATTCTAACTATAATTTGAATTGTAATAGCGTAACACTACTGGAGTCATATACCATCTCCAAATTGTTTTACAGCAATTCTCCTTAATTCTAAAAGACATTTCCCATAATTCTTTGTTTCCATCCACAACCTATTTTTAACAATGATGCTGGATCCAGTGTTAGAAAAATTAGCTAGCAAGGTTCCCCACCCAGGGTACGCCTGATTGTATTCACAATCTTTGAGGAGGCACTTTCTATTTACAGTACTTTCTTGTTCTTTGGCAAGAACAAACATTCTTGAGGGTACACAAGAGCAAAACCAAATTAGAAGCTGGAGGAAGGAGCTCACTGGACAAGGAGCATCATTAAAGGAGGAGGAGGAGATGGCTGAGGAATTCAACCTCCCCATGTCGTCACTTGGAGGACCCTGAATAGGCTGAGGGTTGGAGTCCCTAAATGTAAGACCAACAGGCTCAAATGGGGGCTGAGGGTGGACAACAACATGCTGTGTGAATGTGGAGAGATACAGAATCCGGCTCATTTTCTGGTCTGTCGATTCCTACCAGAAACATGCGCCAATCAGGATTTAAGTTTGGCCAACAACAAAGCCGAGAAAGTGGCTTCATTTTGGCAGCCCAGGGTTTGACCGAGACATGAAAGAAGAAGAATGGTGATGCTACACAGATGTCTCCAAGAAGCTCACAAATGGGATATGAAAGCGAACCTCCCCAAGTCACTAAAATGTCAAAATATGTTCTACGTAGACATTCATCCTGGCTACCATGTTGCAGTGGTTTTGTGCATCCCTGTTTTAATGGCTTTAGTCCCCCAAAGTAACTTTTCAAAGGCTGTCCTAGAAATAAGATTAAAGTTAGCTGACTGTCTCCCCCCCCCAGCTACTGTCCCCCCCCCCCGCCCATGGGTGGATAATGACTTGATGAGGCCCTAAGCCTTGGTGCCTGAGCTTTGTTATCCAGGATGCAGCAGATGATTTACACCAATGTAAGCCCATTCGTATAAAGTGCAGCAGAAAATAGCTACTATATAAGATGCTGGAATAAGCATTTGTTGACACAAAACAAGTCATACAATTGCTACGTGCAATACCAAAGTCTATGACAGCTTCTTAACTAGTGAACAAGACTTTGCTAAGGTTTAAAACCGCATAACTGATAGGTTCCACCTATTATGTGTTACAGGCTGCATGGCATCATCATCAGATAGTTCAAAATCATATCAGAACTGCAGTGTTTTTCTTGTATCCTTAATTTTTTAACTAATTATATATTTAAGAAAATACTCCAGTATTTTTGTATATTTAATGGAGGGAGGTTGGTTGGTTGGTTGGTTTCATTTGGAGGCCTTTCAGAATCTGTTTACTTTTCTGTCCACATGGAGAATGTTCACAGATAAGAAAAGTCCTCTTCATTAAAAGGTCTGCTTTCACATGCAGAAAATTACCAAAAAGTCCAGTCATGGAGGTGGATCTAAATCCCTCTCAGTTACCCAGCTGGCTTCCTAGCAGACCTCTCCTTTATCCAACACTGCATCCTACAAAGTCCCAAGCAAAGCAAAACAGGCAGAACTGAAGAGCTGTGGATCAAGACTCACAATTCACTACAAATCCATCACCAGTTTCGGGAGAGTCTCTTGGTCATAGCCAAGTTCAGGTGGCATGAATCCTCTTGTCCAGTAGGAGGCAGGTTGCTTACACACAAGGAGAGGAAGCACAGCTAGAGAAGGATAACTTTTGCTGTTGTTCCCCTTCTGTTAATCCAGAATGTGGAGAGTCAAGAAAGATGCTGTAATTTGCAAGTCATTAGAGGGAAAACCCCATTTATGTTCAGCCGTGCAATTGTCCCCTAATGGTACATGCTCCAACACTGGATGCATTCAAGAGAGCGCTGGATCATCGTCTGTCATAGCTGCTTTGATTTGGATTCCTGCATTGAGCAGGGGATTGGACTCAGTGATTCTACAATTCTGATTAGTGTCTAGATTGGCCGTCCAAATGATGTGAGTTGACCAAAAATAACCCATCTTCTTCCAAGGATGTTAGAAATCCTTCTCTTGACCACAGTTGTGGAGGAAGCAGCAGATGCTTCAGTTATCTCATTCATGTTCTTGACCCATTTACTTAACCTCTCAACAATAAAGTGGTTTGTTTTGAGTGAGAACAAGCACACATTGTGGGTCTTACCTCAGAACTATGAGCAGTAATAAAAGCTAACCGTAATGTGCTAAAATTGTTCCCTTAAAGGCACATGAAACAGCCCTGGAATAGATGAAAGCAGAATTTGAATCTCTTCACTTTAAACTGGGAAATTTAGGGGAAATGAAAGTCCTTTAAATAGCCACCTAGGAGGAAATACTGTGTAGATGAAATCCAGAGTCTTCCAGTTACTGCACAGCTGCTACAAGTTCCAAGCAGCCACTAGTCTTTCTGTCTAAAGTTGAGGAAATAGGTCATTTATTTATTTATTTATTTAACCTTGTATCCCACCCCAACCACACAGGGTCTCCTGATGTGGTTTGGGATCAATTTGGTGCTTTATAATGTATTCTAATTCAATCCAGAATGGTTTGTGCTCTCATGGTCCAGGTCTAAATTACCATATTTACCAGCATATAAGACACACTGGAGTATAAAATGCACCATTATTACCAAAGTAGCCCACTATAGGCCACTATATACAGTACAAGATGCACTCCATTTTTTCAGTGTATTTTAAAGGGGGTAAGTGGGTCTTATACACCAGCAAATATGGTAATTTGTAAATTTGTATTGGAAAAACAAAGCAAGAAAACTTTTATTTTGTTTTTCCAATGGCATGTATGATGTTTTGAGGAATAGTAAACCTTAAAGAGCCCTTTAAAAACTATCAAAGTTCAGACAGGTAGTTTCTGGAAATTAGACATTAAGCACCTTTAAAGTTTGTTGTTTTGTTGTTGTTTAAGTTAGAAGGCTAAAGCATTTTGTACTCATGATGTCAATCAATTTGCCAGCTTGCTTTGGTTTGCTCTGGAGCTGACTTTGACCCTTCTGTTTTTATCTGGACTTCATAACAAATCCATTTGAGCCATGCCAATTCTATTAGCAATCTGTGATTTGTCCAAATCTGATTTATAGCCCTAATGAGATTTAAAAGCTCATTGTTTTGACCCAAACAGAGCCAGGTCAAGGCATTTCTGCTGCCTGGGGAAAGGATAAAAAAGCGCTTGCTTCCATACGATGGTATATACAGGAAATGGCTGGAGGGGCTGAGCAATATTAATATCACATTGGCAATGGGGTCAATAGGGTCATCTATCACACCTGGTGTCGGCAGGTGAGGCAAGGTCATGAACAGCAGACCCTACAACTCATTTTTGGCTTTCACCTCCACCCTACAACCTAAGGAAGCATCCTCAGTCTGCCTCAGAGCTGGACATAATGGCCAAAATCCTATTATTTAGGATAATAATTTGCACTAGAGTAGACCAGTGATGGGATGACAAAAATTCTACTACCACGCCATGACGTCACGGACGTCATGGGCGTGGCCAATGACATGACATCATGACGTCATGGGCAGAGCTGACGTCATGACGTCATGACGTTGTGGGCGGGGCCAAAAATAATAATAATAAAATGAATTTTAAAAACGCACACACACACACCCTCAACTCACCCACCCAACCAGATAGCAACATCACAAACCCGTAAATAACTTAAATAAAATAAATAAATAAAATAAAAATTAAACAAAAATACAACCAACCACCCAAAACACAAATAAATAGCCCACCCACCCCAAATACAAAACCCTCACTTACTTACCTCCTCCTCCAAATGCCGCAGGAGCCGCTGCCGCCGCCTCTCGCCACGGCCGCAGCCAGCCTGAAAAGGCTCCTGCCCAGCCAGTCCTTCCACGCTGCCCTTCCTCCCGATGGGCGCCCGGTCCAGCCAGCCCAGGCCACTCCGGCTAATGGGATCTCCGAGAAGGCGGAGGTGCCCAGGCCGTGAGCTCCGTGGGGCTGGAGCGCTACCGCGGTGAGCAATGCCACCACCGCTGACGCGCCCGGGCAGGGCCGCCCAAGGGGGGCAGGCAGGCTGGGACGGGGTCTTCGGAAGGGGCGCTGGCTGGGGAACTGCGGGACTAACCTCCCATCACCCCCATTCTGGGAGCGGGAGCCTCGGGATGCCAGCCCAGCGCCGGTGCCCCTGCTGCCCTCCCATCTCGCTCCGATCGGAGCCCCCCTCCATCTCGGGGGAAACTCAGCCCCAGCAGCTGCCGCGACAAGTCAGGCAAGGTGGGTGGGTGGGTGGCAGGGTCTCCGGTGCATCCCACACATCCCAAAGGCCCGAGGAGGAGGAGGCTACAGGCGGCGGCGGTGCACCCCGCCAGGCATTCCCAGGCCATGGGTGGGCTCAGCAGCGGCGGACGGCCCAGGCAGTCCTCAATGTGCGCATGGGGGCTCGACGCCCCGGGAGAAGTACCCTCTTCTGATGGCTGGTGCTGCCGCCGGAGCCGCCGGAGCTGCCCTGAAAAGGTGCAGCTCCGACTCCAAAAGAAAAATAATTAAAATTGGAGCCAAAATGGCTCCAAATGACTGCGCATGCGCAGAAACTCAATCTGACGCATGCGCAATGCATCAGATTGAGTTTCTGCGCATGCGCAGTCAATTGGAGCCATTTTTGCTCCGATTTTTTTTAAAAAAATTCTTTCAGTGAGGCGTCCGGAACCGGACGCCTCAAAAATTGACTACCCTCCCGGAGAACTCTCCGGGATTGTTCCTAACGGTTCCAGGGAACCGTATGGAACCGGGGACATCCCATCACTGGAGTAGACCCATTGACTCAATGTGGGTTTGGTACTTTCAACTCCTACCTAAGTTTTTATTGATTCAAATGGACCTCTTGTAAATGAGACTCAGAATGCTAAACTTGATTGAAGTTATAGTAGGCCTATTTAACTCAATAACTAGTCCATCAGGAGTGAGATTATAAGGGAAAGAATCAGAATAGAACCCATTTTAAACTACATACACAGACAGATGAAATGGTTTGGCCATTTGGAGGGAATGTCTTTGAAGTCCATCCCGTACGAGGCCTATGTGGAAAGAGGAGGAGGAGGAAGACCATGAGGCAGACCCAGAGGAAGGTGGAAAGAGAACAGCAGATAAATATTACAAATAACACCAGTGGGGACGCTAGAAGTGCCAGAGCAAAGAACCTTGTATCTCCCTCAACACCCGACGGGGTAAAAGAGGAAGCAGAGAAAGAGAAGAATGTTAAAAGCCATATCTCGTTTGCATTTAAAACCCAAATGGGAGATTAATTGGCTAGATCTGAGGCAGGCAAGCCAACTGGAATCTTTCCGTGGGCTGAGCTCAGGGATGGGCAGGCAAAATTTCTACTTCCACAATGTGGGAGGAGCTGACGTCATGGGTGGAGCTGATATCATGATGTCATGGGCGGGGCCAACAACATGGGTGGAGCCAAAGTAAAAAAATAAAATAAAAATAAAGTACGCATAAAAACACATAAAAATACAAATTAAACACACATAAAAACACACATAAAACACACATTAAAATACAAATTAAATATACATTAAAAACAAGCATAAAAATACACATAAAAATGCACATAAAAACACACATTCCACCCTCCCACCACACCCTCAAACCTGAGCCACTTACCTGGCTGGGGAGCAGACAGCAACAGTGATGGTGCAGCTTGGCCTGGCCCGGCGGGGCGGCCTGGCCCTGCCTGCAGTGCAGCCTGGGTAGCAGTAGTGCTGCCTAGGCCGGCCTGGCAGCATAGCCTGGGTCAGCGGTGGCATGGCCTGGCATGGCATGGCACAGTGGTGCACCGCGACCTGGCCTGGCATTGGCAGCGACCGTCGGCAGCCATGAGTTGTAGCGGTGGCAGCAGCCTTTGCTCAAGTTGTGCCACCGCACTGCACCACCATTCACTGCTGCCAGCGGTCACCGCCAATGCCAGGCCTGGCATCAGTGGCAACCATTGGCAGTGGTGAATGGTGGCGGTGGCGGTGGCGGTGGCGCACAGCGGCACAGCTTTGGGCAACTCGAGTGAGCGCTAGTGCCGTCACCACCACTCACCACTGCAGACAGTTGCCATTGATGCCAGGCCTGGCAGCGGTGGCGACTGTCGGCAGTGGTGAGTGGTGGTGGGGGCACGGCGGTGCAGTGCGACTGAAGTGGGTCCACCACTGCCACTGCTGCACCTCAGAGGAGGCCGCTGAGGGCCTCCCCAGCTGCTCCACTCTCCAGGCCAAAATGGCATCTGGTGAGTGCGCATACGTGAAAAAAGCAATTGACGCATGCACACTCAATACTAAAGGTGCGCATGTGTCAATTGCTATTTTCACGCATGCGCACTCACCAGACGCCATTTTGGCCTGGAGAGTGGGGCAGCCGGTAAGGCGACCGAACCGGTCGCCTCAGGAAAAGGCCATCCAATCTGGGTGGTCTCCTGGGGAGATTAGTACCCCCCTGGGAGACCACCCATGATCCAGCCTACCAGTTCGACAGAACCAGGGTGAACCAGCCTATGCCCACCACTTGCTGAGCTTATGAAAACCAACTTGAGAGACAACCATCATACCAAAGTATTTTTGGACAAGAGGGACATACAATACTGTACCTCTCTCTCAGCCAACATAGGTAACATACTGGCCTAGGAAAATGGGTTGTTTCATGTTTGTGAAATGCTTTGAGAACTCTGAATGCACACCAAGGCATATTTGGGGTGGGTGGGGTGGAATCTGAACTGTTTAACGAGGCTGCACCCAATTTGTGGTTAAAGACATAATAAAGGGAGAAAACGGATCTGTATTTTTTCTCCTTCTTGGAACCCGTTGCCAGCACACAGATATTGGGTTTCTGTACAAGGTCACAGTGCTGACTTACCTGTACACACCTGGCAAATATATATAGTTTATTGTGAGTTTTATTTCACATTTCCTGGAACAAATGTTACCCTTTTCTTATACAGCAAAATCTAAGAAACCAAGAAGAACTGCCAGAAGTTTCAGAAATTATGATGTACTGTAATTACAACTTGGAAAAATTACTTATTTTGGAGCATGGCTCTCCAAATCCATCAGCTGGCATGGCCACTGGCCAGACTGCAGTGATGGGATGTTCCCGGTTCACACCAGTTCGGCCAAACTGGTAGCAAGATTCCCTGGTGGTTCGCCGAACCGGTAGAACCATCCAGGAATTTTTTTTATTTTTTTTGAGGCATCCGGTTCGGACGCCTCACCGGGAATTTTTTTTTTAAAAAAAATTGGAGCAAAAATGGCTCCTGGGAACTGCACATGCGTCAAACCTTCATTTGACGCATGCGCAGTTCTATTTTTTTACTGTGCATGCGTCAAATGAAAGTTTGATGCATGCGCAGTTCCTGGCAGCCATTTTGGCTGCCGGGAAAGGAAGAGCGAAGGGAGCGCCTGAAGAAGCGGTGGTGACGGCGGCCTTTCTGCACCTGGCCCCACCGCCCTGCCAGGTCACCGTGCCATTGTGGCGGTTTGCCACAGCACCGCTGTTCCACCACTTCCAAGGGTAAATGAGGGGTTTGTGTTTGGGGTGGGTGGATTTATTTGTGTTTGGTTGGGTGGGTGTATTTTTATTTAATTTTTATTCTATTTCTTTTATATATTTTATTTATTTACGGGTTTGTGTTGTGGTTATTTGGTTGGTTGGGTGGGTTGAGGTGTGTGTGTGTTTATTTTAATTAAATTTTATTTATTTTAATTTGTTTAAATTATTTATTATTTATTTTTTGGCCCCACCCACAACATCATGATGTTGGCTCCGCCCATGACATCATGACATCATGGTGTTAGCTCTGCCCCCACTGTGATGATGTCACAATGAGGTAGTAAAATTTTTGACATCCCATCACTGCCAGACTGGCTGGAAGATTCTGGAACTTAAGTTGAAAAAGTAGTCTTACGAAACACTGAATGTTGTGGACACATGCACTCCAGCATCTAGTCATGCCTGCCACATGACCACGGAAATGTCTGCAGATGAAGACAACACTGGCTCTTGGGCTGTAAACTGAGATCAGCACCACACCCTAGAGCCATGATGGTGAACCTTTGCACTCCAGATGTTCTTGGACTTCAGTTCCGAGAAGCCCAAGACCCTGTGAATCCACACGAATGTGTTTACTGCGATTCATCCAGTCCATACGGGCACATTTTACTTCCATTTCCGGGAGCTTTGAGGGCAGCGCAAACTGGATGAATCACAGTAAACCCATTCATGTGGATTCACATGGGCTTGGGCTTCTCGGAATTGAAGTCCAAGAACATTTGGAGTGCCAAGGTTCACCATCATGGCCCTAGAGTCAGACACAACTAGATGTGACTATTTGCCAGAGTACACGGAATACTACTACCTTTCCCGCTGAAGCGGTACCTATTTATTTACTTACAATTTCTTGCTTTTAAACCGCTAGGTTGGCAGGAGTTGGGACAGATCATGGGAGCTCACTCCATCAGGTAGCATTTAGGTCTCGAACTGCTGATCTGCTGACCTTCTGGTCATCACGCTCAGTGTCATAACCACTTGGCTACCTAACCTTGGCTCTCTCTGCGTGTATTAGAGCTGTGCAGATTTGTGCTTTTGATTCTATGAATAAAGCCACCAATATTAACGTATTCCATAGGTCTGCAGAAATGGATTGTCATTTCATGAAACCTACATTGGAATAAATTTGTAGGCTTTAAAAGTGCTGTGGTATTTACACTGTTCTCTTACATAGTTCATTATACATGTTCATTCATGTTTAATTGTGTTCTTGTTTCTGATTAAGTTTCTCAAGTCTTTCCGTCCTTTTCCCTCCCACTGGAATTTCCTTTTTTAGAGATCAGATCCCAAAATCCCACTGGATTTTTATGATTGCCGGAGTGGGACTGCAGTGGCTCAGTGGTTAAGAAGCTCGCCTTGTTAGCTGGAAGGTCAACAAGTCGACAGTTCAAGACCCAAGTATTGCAATATGGAACGGGCACCCGTCTCTGTCCCAGCTCCTGCCAACCTAGCAGTTTGAAAGCAAGAAATTGCAAGTAGATTAATAGGGACCACTTCAGTGGGGAAAGATCTTGGAGACATGAAAGGAGCCTCTTTTGAGCATCCCCTGAGTGGATTTCCTCCAACAAAAATCCTTTCAACCCAGACAACACCTTTGTGTGCATTTGACATGATAAATAATAATCGCAGGAGCAGCCGCTGTATCAAGAAAAGACGTTTCCTGTGCTCCTTTTACAATCCCCTTCTTTCTGGCAGGGAGGTGTTGGGTTTGCATTCTTAGCACTGTCTTTTGCACCGTCCACCTGGGACAGTCCTGATGCTGAGGCTGCTTCCTTCTGTGAGAAGGAACCTCTAGCACAGCGTTTCCCAACCTTTGGACTTCACTTCCCAGAAGCCTAAGTCAATTCCCCAAAGCACTCACCAGCCAATGTGTCTAATAGTCATGCCAACTTAAGCTAATGGGAATTAAAGTCCAACCTGGCTGCCCATGGGCAGTCTGGAGACGCAGTTCAATTGGCAGGAGGTTCCATAGGGCCGCAGCAGACACAGAGAAGGCCCTCCTTCTGGTGCTAGAGAGACGAGCCTCCCTAGCAGATGGCACAATGAGAGAGCCTCTCTGGTTTGCTCTTGTGGGACGGACAGATGTTCTCAGGGTGATGTGGTCTCTTAAGTATCTTGGCCACTACCATATAGGGCTTTAAAGGTCATTACCAGCACTTTGAATTGCACCTGGAGGCACACTGGCAACCAGTGCAGCTCCCGAAGTAGTGGTGAGGCATGGGCATACCGCCTGCACCCCATCACCACCCGAGCAGCAGCATTCTGGACCAGTTGCAGCCTCCAAATGGTCATCAAGGGCAACCCCATGTAGAGTGCATTGCAATAGTCCAGTCTGGAGGTTTACCAGAGCATGTGTGACCATAAGCAAGGAGTCCTGGTCCAGGAGCAGGCGTAACTGATGAATCACACAAAGTTGTGCGAAGGTCCTCCTAGCTGCAACTACCACCTGCTTATTGAGCAGGAGTCGCAAGTTCAGGAAGACCCCCAGATTACGCACCGGGTCTGTTTGGGGCAAAATAGTCCCATCCAGAACCAAAGATGGTCGCTCCCGAGATAACGCGTGACCCCTGACCCATAGCCACTCAGTCTTGCTGGGATTCAGTTGTAGCCTGTTGTCCTCCATCCAAACCCCCACAGCCTCCAGACACCTGGATAGGACTCCGACTGCATCACTTGGATCACCACTGGCCGAGATATACAGCTGAGTATCATCAGCATACATGATACCTCACCCCATGGGAATGTATGATCTCCCCCTTAGTTACCCTAAGTTCGGAGTTGGCTCAACAGCATGCAATGATACTGATGTCATTATTTCATTTTTTGTTGTTGTTCAGCTGCAGTCGAGTCCGACCCTTTGCGACCACATGGACCACTGCACGCCAGTCACCCCTATCCTCCACCATCCTCCATAGACCACTCAGTTCTATGCCCACTGCATCTACAATACCATCTAACCATCTCATCCTCTGCCATCCTCTTCTCCTTTTGCTTTCAATCTTTCCCAGCATCAAGGCCTTCTCTTCTCATTTGTGGCCAAACTGCTTTAGCTTCATCTTCAATATTTGTCTTTCCAAGGAGCAATCAGGGTTGATTTCCTTCAGGCTCAACTTATTTGTTCTCCTCAATGTCCAGGGTACTCTTAAATTTCTCCTCCAACACCACATTTCAAACGCATCTATTCTTCTGCGCTCAGCCTTCCTTAGGGTCCAGCTCTTGCAACCATACATGACTCCTGGGAATACCATTGCTTTGACAATGTGGACTTTGGTTGGCAGGGTGATGTCTCTGCTTTTTATTGTGTCCCCCAGGTTTCTCATAGCTTGCCTCCCAAGAATTAATCTTCTTTTTATTTTGTGGCTGCAGTCACCATCTGCAGTCAACTTGGATCCCAAGAAGGCAAGGTCTGTCACTGCTTCCATTTCTTCCCCTTCTATTTGCCAGGGAGTACTCTTTCTGACCTCTGCCAGGCGTAGTAGTCTTTTCCAGCCAAGTCTGGGATTCATCCTGCCTGCATTCCTTGCTGTATTTAGAGAGACATAGGATGACAAACCCTTTCCATATGGGGGAAATGTCCCCCTTGTTAGCAAATGCCTCTCTGAGCTTAGGGATGACCTGAGGTCAGAAAGAGGGCGTGTCTTGCCTGACCACCTTCCTGAGAAAGGAAGGACCACTGGGAACTTCAGCTATCAGGTTTACTCACTTGATTCCCACAATGGCACCCTTGAGTATTATTGCTTGAGCGGCCAGCTTCCTTGAAGCACGCACAGACACATCCTGCTTTGACTTCTGGCAACAGCCAGGCGCTTCCTTTAGTCATTGTGTTTGATATTTCTGAAGCTTCTGTCCAACTAGAAATCAATTATTGGGAACCAGAAAGCAACTATCTTTAGACTTTGTGATCTTTTCACCCAGCAATATCTGCTTGAGCAGAGACCCAATGACGGCCCTGAAGAACAAAAACAGCACATGGCTCTTGTAAACACAGAGCAGGAACTAGCAGGACCACAATGGCCAGCTGCCCTCGTTGAGGAAATGTCATGGCCCAGCCTGACCTAAAGGAAAGGAACCCAAAGAAGGAGGGAAATCAAAGGCCTTGATGGTCATCATCATCCACACTTGGATAATCCCAGAGGTCACCAGGCCACAGCCTTTCCCACTTGGGTGGAATGCCTGATAATCTTGCTGGTTGAGGTCCCTTGGACTGAGCTAAAAAAACCACATTCTCTTAAGGTTAGGTCAGTTGTGGGGTACGTGCTATCCGTTTTTACTGTTTAACGTTTTAAATTTTTTATGAATTCTTATGAATTTTATGAATTTTAAGGCCATATATATTATGAGCTATGCTGTAAGCCGCCCAGAGTCGGGTCCGCCCGATTGGGGCGGGATATTAAATGCAAATAAATAAATAAATAAAATAATAAATAAACGTGCTAGCACCAAGCCCGAAGGAGGAGGATGAGAAGGAGAAGAATTATTGATCCACAAAAGGTCACATCAGTATATATCAGTTAGTCTTTAAGGTAGTCGTTGTCATCGTCTTCGTGTTCTTGGGGCTTGGAGCTAGCACACACCCCACAACAAATGTAGTTCCCACCCATTTACCAAATTATGGAACAGGGCAACCCTTGAGACAAAATGGATGATGGGGGCCCTCCCGGCCCCCATCACCGGCCGGGAGGATAAAAGGAGCCTCCCTGGCCGAGAGAGGCTCGAAGACGACGACGACGACGCCGTGTGAGCCGCCGCCAATGCTTTGTGGGACTTTGTTGGACTCTCCCTCGGCCAGCCGGCCTCGAAGGGAGAGAAACCTGGGGGTCTTGGGCGGCGATAGAGAACTTTGTATTGGGGGGGTCTTTGGTGGGAGTTGGTAGTAATTTGTGATATTATTTTTTGTATACTATGGAAGCCGCCTAGAGTCAGGTTCGCCTGAGCAAGGCGGGGTATAAATTTGAAGAATAAATAAATAAATAAATAAAGATCTATTAGCAGTGCTGGGTTGTCAAAAAATTTACTACCACACTGTGACATCATTACAGTGTGGGCAGAGCTAATGTCAAGACATCATGATGTCATGACGTTGTGGGCAGGGCCAAAGAAAAAATTAAAAATAATAAAATAAAATAAAAATAAGCACACACACACACACCCCTCAACCCACCCACCCACCCACAACACAAACCCGTAAATAAATGAAATAAATGAAATAAATTAATTAAATAAATAAATATTACATTAAAATACACCCACCCACCAAAACACCCACCCACCCCAAACACAAACTCGTCACTTACCCTTGGTCATCGCAAAACAGCAGAGGCGGCAGTGTGGCGGCAAACTGCTGCAGCGGCAAACTGCCGCGGTGGCAAATCACTGCAATGGCGTGATGGCCTGGCGGGGCGGCACAGTGTAGAAAGGCTCCCTGCATCCTTCCTTTTCCGGCAGCCAAAATTACTGCCAGGAACTGCGCATGCGTCAAACTTCCATTTGATGCATGCGCAGTAAAAAAAAATAGAATTGTGCATGCATCAAATGAAGGTTTGACGCATGCACAGTACCCGGGAGCCATTTTGGCTCCAATTTTTTTTAAAAAAAAATTGCCAGTGAGACGTCCGAACCGGACACCTAAAAAAATATCCCGGGTGGTTACTACACCCCCCCCCCCCAAGAACCACCCGGGATTGTTGCTACCAGTTTGGGCGAACCGGGGCGAACCAGTAACAACCCACCATTGCCTATTAGTCACTCATGCAAATACAGTACAATGAGTGTGAATTTCTGTAGCAAATTTCTCCAGGTTAATGTCGCAGTGTAAACATCTGCAGCTCCAGTCACACACCGCAGCAAATGCACATGCTAACTTCTTCACGTGTTCAAAGATTTTCTACAGCCCAGCTCAACTATCTGCTCAATTGGAGGAGGAAAGCTGAGAAATCAGAAGAAGATTGACTTGGAAGGGCAGCTGTGGGGAGGAACTAGGAAAGATCATCAAGTGGAGCAGGGATAGAGCACTGGAGACCACATCCAAGATAATTCATTCAGCAGTATTCCCACTCATGGTGGGCCATAAACTGTACACACATAAATGCTGCATTGAGTGAATTTCTTTCCAAGTAGCCCCATTCTATCTGACTATTCTTGGATCCTCCTGCTTTGCTTGGAAATTTATTAAATGACTTCCAAATTGTATAGCTAGACTCTTGTCCTGGTTGGAGATGCTCTTTATCATTCATCTACTCAGCAAGATATATAAGTTTTGCTCTCCATAGGTTTAGCCTAGCTTCTTCTGATTTAGTATTTAAAGCTTGAGAAATGGACACAAACCTTCTCATCAATTTTAGCTGTTGTCAAGGGAGTTTGTTTGTCCATGAAGTGGTTAGACTTGGTGCTGTATTAACTTGTTTCATTCATTTTTTTGCTAGCACCTCTCACTGTACTTTCAAAAGGGCAGTTCTAGCCAAATAATAGACTTTTTCAGTGGGCAAAGGTTTCAGGCAGCTAGTAATAATGGTTCATTAAAAGCTACACCCACTTATTAGGCATGTGTTGAATCATACCAAACAAGACTAGCATATTTATCACAGGGATAAAGCTGTTGTTCTTATCCTTTGTGAGTGTGTAACCCAGTCTGACTCAACCACTTTACTTAGGACGTTATTTTGGGCAAAAAAAATTGTTTGGTGGTTAGACAGCATTTTTGTAGTCCAGGGGTCACTCCAGAGTAACATCCAGGTATTTTGAGTTAGGGTAGTCTTCCAAAATCTTACTTCCCAGCTATCTCGGGGCTTCCTATCTGCTGCTCTGTTCTTTAAATGAAAAACACAGAGGTCAGCTACAGTATATGGATATCATGGACTGCCAGAAAGGCGATCAAGCAGGTCCTAGGTCAAATCAAACTGAAGCTCTCCCTAGAAACAAAAAGGACTAAACTAAAGCTATCATTCTTTGGACTCATCATAGGAAGAAAGGACACACTGGAAAAGTTAATGACATGGGGAAGAACTTAAGGCATCTAGAAAAGAAGAACACTAAATATGAGATGGACTGATTCCATCAAGGAAGCCATTGGCCTTGAGGCCAGTCAGAAGAAAGTAGCTGATATTTGTCTTTATTCCGGAGCCCACAAAAATAACTTTTCCAAGTTCTGCAGGGCTCCTTTGCCACCCCATCCCACCCATCCTCTGCTCACTCCTTCTTCTTCAGCCGTATCCGAATCAGAATATAGGTGATCATCATGGTGATCAACCATGAAGACTGTCCTGAGATGTTGTGATCCAGCCCTCGTCAGACTCTGAAGATGACCTGGATCAGGAGGCACTTCCTATGCCCAGCCCAGTTCTTCCTGCACCTGAACCTGAGAATGTCTTGAACCAGGAACCTCAGTCTGTTTCTGGCCCAACTCTGACTCCCCAAGCAGATGACCTGTCAGACCAGAGGTCTGACTCTGACAGCGATCAGTCCTTAGCCAGAGAACAGTGCAGACAGGATCTGTAGCTGAGATGTAAGAACGCTAGAGCTTGTTATCAGAGAAGACTCCCAGCTAATACCCATTAGCTGGGAGGCTCTTAAGCAAGCTTGTTCCAGCAGTCAAGCGTCGGTACAATTCCTCTGTGCAAAAACCGACACCCTGTTTACTTTGGATACCTCTTGTGATTGCCTGTCATGGCACTGACTTCTCTGCCAACCTTGATGATGCCCCCGGACATCCTTTGGACTAGACGCTCGCTTGAACTACCGGTAACCAGACCTTGGCATGCTCTTTGGACTTTGCTATTTGGATTCTCCTTGAATAGACTGCTGCCAGGACTGTCTGTGTAGCAGCGCTGTGTGGTGACCCTGCCCACTGGGGTAGGCCTTCTGCATCACAGCATGATACCCATACCACTGATCCAGTTCTGCTGGTCACTTTCTGGTCCTGAGCCCTTTTGACACACAAAGTCCTCCTCAGCTCCTGGCCAAGATTGATGAAGCTGCTTCTCTCCATCAAGATGGATTCAAGTGGGAATTAACCTTTCCCTGTGGACTTTGGCACCCAAGGCTTGTCAGGTTATTTAACCACCACCTGACACTCGGTGTTGAGTCACTGGCGGTGTGGTCTACTCTATTACCATAGCATACTGAAATCTGCCTATTGGCCACTGGGATTACTCCCAGAAACTGAGCCAGGGACCTTTTCTTACACGGAGTAATGGCAGTTTCTCAAATAACCTCTCACAATGTTGGCCTCTTAGATGTTTTGCTATGAATTATTCCCTAATCCTATGCAAAATGAGGATTTACCACTCTTGTCAGCTAGTCATCAAGTGCAAGAGAACCGAGGCATGACTAACTTCCTTTGCTTTGAAGGCCAGGAATGCTTTGTCTATATATGTCATATGAAAAATTACCATTGATCGGGAAATACTTTGTAGAAATAAACATGGGATGATAGTGGCAGATAAGCATGGGATATTTTGGAATTCATGGACAACGGTTCTGCAGGAATTCCCCCAGCCAGAATTTGTGGGAACTTATGTAAAAACAGAAACAAAACCAATATTATCACATGTCTGTAACCACATTCATCTGAGAAATAATGACTTTTCGCAGACATGATGAAGACAGGGAAAGTGGTTAGGCATGGTTGAGCTGTCTGGGAGGGATGAATGCTCCTTTTTTCTCAAACCCCTTGCACCTGTTATCAGGCGTAAAAGGCAGGGAGACTACACAACCCATTCTGCCTTGCAGTTCCCAATAAGCCCTAACCCATCCCCTTCCTCTGTGTTCCTCATGTCTGAGAGAAGCCATTATTTATCAGCTGGGAAAGGTGACAAGACACCTGAAGGGACCTCTTGCCCTGCTACAGCCCCTAGAATCCCTTGAAACAGGGGTTCCCAACCTAAGGCCCATGGGCTGAATCTGACCCGTGGTGCCATTTCATATGACCCCCACCCCTCCAAGGGCATTCATGAAACAAAATGGCCACCCTTTTGAAGATATTGGGACAAAATGGCCACCCCCATTGTACAGGCAGGGCAAAATGGCCGTCCGGCCCTTGAAGCTGAATGAGATAGCATGACCCGGCATGAAAAGGTTGGGAACCCCTACCTTGAGACTTCTGGAATTGGCAAATTCTATGCCTTGGGATGAAGGCTTGTGAAAAATTCCCTATGTGCTCCAGGGGGTCTTTATAATGCAACACAATTTCAACCATCACTGGGCCACATCACTCTTATTCTTCCAAGTGGATACTGGCCATTTTAGAGCATGCTTAAGAAATAATAATAATTTTGTGCCAGAAATTATTCTGGGTTGAAAGGATTTTTGCTGGAGAAACTCCACTCAGGGGACACCCGAATGAGGCTCCTTTCATGTCCCCAAGATCTTATTCCATAAAGTGATCCCTATTTATCTACTTGCAATTTCTTGCTTTCAAAGTGCTAGTTTGGCAGGAGATGGGACAGAGACAGGTGCTCAATCCCTGGGTCTAGAACTGCCAACTTGCCGGCCTTCCAGCTAACAAGGCGAGCTTCTTAACCACTGAGCCAGCACAGCCTTGCTTAAGAAATGCAGCCCAGGGTTGAATTCTAGGGTTTCAACATGGTTGCCAGGTCAAGATTTCCACCCGAAAACATTGCCCATCCTTTAGTAAACTGATTGTGAGGCAACAAGAGGTTTTCCCAAAGAACACCTCACATTTCAGGGCCATTTCATAGCCTTTGAGTCATTTCCTTTCCATAGGATAAGCTTGGATAACAAGATTCCACTGGAAAGCCCAATATTTTACTTTTCTTTATTTTATTTTTTAGGAGGGTTGGATGAGAAATCCACTTGGTTTGCAATATTTGTTCCCTTTTGCCTAATTGGCAGACTCCAAGACTTGAATCCATAGCTAAATGAAAACTGTAAGCAGAAATCTGTGCAAGATGTGAGCTTGTGATGTGATTCACAAGCTCTCTCTTCCTAACTGAGGCATCCAAGGAATGTATACATGTGAGAAATTCACACAGGAAGAATGCGTAAGAAATGTGCAGATGATGGGTAAATGCACACAAAAATATGTACTTTGGGAAATACTGTACACACAAATATACATTAAGAATACATACTTTATGATAAATACACACAAAAATATGTTCAAGCTTCCATACTAGGGTTCCCAAACTTTCCATGCCATGGGCCGGTCACCTGGTTCAGGGAGCTGGTCACTATGGCCTGGGGGCCGTATGTGGCTCCCAATGCCAATCCATCTTGCACACAAAGCCCTTGTCACTACTGGAAGAGGAAATAAAATGCGCCCATACGGGCCTAATGAATTGGCATCAGGGCCTCATCCGTCCCCTGGGCCGTAGTTTGGGCACTCCTATTCTGTATGGTGAAAGCTAAGACCCACAGTTCAACACAGCCACTAGCAGAACTTGGCCATAAGTTCTTGAAGGAATTGTAGTTACCAGTAAGAACTTAACTTTTGGGGCGTAGTGAGTTAAAACTGGTAATTACAAGGTTACTTTTCATATATAATGAGTAACACCCAAGTGACTTCAGAGTAATGAGTCACACTGAGAATCAGTGTGGAATAAGGGACAAAGTGTCCAAAAAGGACTTCAGAGTCCTGGGTTCAAATCCCAGCTTGGAAACACAAACTCACTGTGTGTGAAATTGTTCTAATCTAAGGGTCTCGGCTTCAAGTCCATGGGACCCCTTTATCTGGTAGAGGGGAAAGGCCTCCCCTCCCTTCCTCTTTAAATGTGGTGTAAGTTGAAAGGTTGGGAACCCCTACCTTGAGACTTCTGGAATTGGCAAATTCTGCAAATTCTATGCCTCGGGATGAAGGCTTGTGAAAAATTCCCTATGTGCACATCACTGGACCACATCACTCTTATTCTTCCAAGTGGATACTGGCCATTTTGGAGCATGCTTAAGAAATAATAATAATTTTGCGTCAGAAATTATTCTGTGTTGAAAGGATTTTTGCTGGAGAAACTCTGCTCAGGGGACACCCGAATGAGGCTCCTTTCACCCAAATGAGGCAATAAAAGGAAAAGAGCAGCTAAGCTGCCTGCTGTTTGGTTGCACAACTGAAATAGCTTCTTTAAGGTCAAGGTGAGAGACCCATGGGCCACATCTTTGAATCTCTTTGCAGGAGACCTTTTACATACTTCTGGTGCATTCTTAATCCTCTTGCAACATCTCTCTCTCTCTCTCTGTGTCTTGTTGCAAAATCCACAGAAATGTAGACCTTCAAGGCAGACATTATGAGACTTTGCCAGTTCTATCCCACAATACCACATATGGGCTGAAATCCTATTGCTTAGCCTAGTAAATCACAATGAAAGCAGGGCCATTGCAATCAGTAGGACCTATGGAGGAGTTGACTCACCAAATCCCCACTGATTCAGTGGGTCTACTCCAGTTGCGACTTACTAGGCTAATCAGCAAGGTTTCAACCACTTCTTAAATTATAGTGTACAGTATGAGAATTGAACATGAAACTAAACCAGAAATGTGTGGAAAAGAAGGAAGGAAAAAAGAAAGGAAAATAAATTAAGAAGACTAGAAGCCAGACAGTATTATCAAATTATAGGCTTATTTCAAATACTGTACTGTATACTGAATGCCTGTGCTTAGACGTGGCTTTCACTGTTTATTTATCATACTTTATCCTATTTTATATACAGTTCTTTATTCTACTTTGTTTTATCTGCAGACTTCCCAAGGGCAGTAAAATAGAAAAAATAATGTAGATATAGTTCTAAGTAGTCACAAAATGGAATTAAAGACATAAAACATGACTTATATTGTATGGTCCATCAGGATGACCCAGCTGGCATGGAGACCTACTGAATTCAGTGGTAAAAGGCAAATAATGTATTTTTTAGCAACAGGTTTTAATGGTCTTAAGCTCTAATGATTTCTGTAATTTTTAACATTTTAAGAGTTTGTAATTTTCTGAGTGTTGGAATATTAACATTGTGAACCAGACAGCTATATAAGTTTAAGCAATAAAATAAATAAATGCCTGGGTTATTTCTGGATAGTGCCCAGTTCTGAATACACAAGGATGCTTTCCATAGGCAAGGTTTAATGCTCAGTGGTACAATGCTTGCCTTGTATGGATAACATCTGAGCTGTGGTGCCTGGTGCCTTCAGCTGGAACTGGAAGCCTCATCTAAATACTACTAATAAATACATACATACATAAATACATACATAAATACCAAATAAGTCTCCCTGAAACCCTGGACAATACTGTATTAGCTAAATGCCATAGGACTGATGGCAAACCTTGACACGCCAGCCATTCTTGAACTTCAATTCCAAGAATCCCTGATCAGCAGGAGTGCTGACTTGGGCTTCTGGTAATTGAAATCCAAGGACACCAAGGTTCAGCATCACTGCCATAAATACAACTTAGCATGAATTAACGTCCTCTTTACAACTGGCTTTCAAGCAAGGGTGACCTTTACCTTTACTTTTACTATTGTATTATCAGATCCATGGTCTACCTTGGCCTCATTTGTTTCTTCTGATGAGCAGAAATACTCCTTCCAAACTGACCATTTCTTCTTCTTAAAGTATTTCCCCACACTCTGTATGGTGTTCCTCTTCTCTTGCATTGTCCAGTGTCTCTTTCCTACAAAACTTTCTGCTCCTTTTTGTTCTTCATGAAAGCATGAGCTGTTTTGGGGTGGGGTGGGTACGGAGGGCAGAGTTTAGTGCTTTCTATTTGCAACCCTCATCTGGGCTGACAGCCTCCACTAAGGAAACCTTCAATTACCAAGAAGTTATCTCTATTTTTTTTCTATTTTTTTTTTAAAGGTCCAGCAGAGAAGTTCTGGAAGAGAAATGAGTTTCTTAAAGATTTCTGAAAGACTTCTTTAAAGAGATGCAGGTTTTTCATTGAGAAAGGAAAGTGGGTTACTATTTTTTTTAAAAAAAAGATTTCAAATATAATGTAAATAATAAAAACATCAACATAAAAATACAAAATATAAGAAACCAGAATATACAAAAAAAAATTTTAATCAGCAACAAAAAAACTTATATAAGCTACTACATGCACTCGCTACAAGTGGATCATCATATACCTTCATCTAACTATTCTCTATATATTGTTTGTTTGTTTGCTTGCTTGCTTGCTTGTTGCATTTTTATACCACCCACTTGGGATACAGTATTTCCTGTTTTTACTTATAGATTTGTCCAATAATTTCTTCCCATTTCTCTCTAAAACCAGTCTTTTTTTAATAATCCCTTTTACATTTTAATCCAAATGTAAATCTATCATTTATTGCCACATTCCATCTCTCTTTAAGCCAATTGCCCAATTGAAATTCATAATCTACTTTCCATTTTAAAACAAAACAAAACAATAACCAATCTCAAGGCTGTTGGCATTATAATAATTATTTCTTTCTTATTCATTTCTACCTTTTTATTTCCAAAATCCATTAATAAGGGAGTGGGTTTTTAAAGGGAAGTATGGTTGCCAATCTCAGTAAATTTTGCACCTTTTCTTTTGACACAAAGCAAGAAGCAGATGGAAACAATGCTTTGATGGGAATAACCGAAAGCCCCAATGTTCTTTCAGGCTACCTGAATATCTTTAAATAGCAAACCAAACCTGGGACTGTCTCCGTGCTGAATATCAACTCTCCAATTGAACTACGGTGCTAGTTTTAGCATCCTTCGTCATAAATAGAGGTGCATGCTGATCCTGCATTTCATAGAGGAGTAGTGAATCCAATTCAGATTTTATTCTGAGCTACACAGGATCTCTCCAGGGTGCTGAACCTATTGAGTGGGTGGGACATGGAGTCACCAGACTCTAGGTTAGTGATGGGCAACCTTTGCACTCCAGATGTTCTGGAACTTCAATTCCCAGAAGCCCAAGTCTCTGTGAATCTACACGAATGGGTTTATTGCATGTTTGTTTAAGATAACCATTTTGATTAAGTACATGGAAACTTTGTGTAAAGAAACTTCCCAGTCTGACCAAGATTTCCTGCTATGGTAATAAAGTAGACCATAAGTGCAGTAAACCCAGTCGTGTTTTAGCTGTCTTTTTAGCTGTCAGGGTAATTTCTTATTGTATTTTTAATTGGGGTTTTTACCGGTTTTGAGTTTTTAGAATGTAGTACTGATTTTAATGATGTAAGCTGCCCAGAGTTGTTCTGAGTTGGGTGGCTATACAAATTGGAAATTAAATTAAAATTAAATTTCACAGAGACTTGGGCTTCTGAGAATTGAAGTTCAAGAATAGCTGGAGTGCCAAGGTTCACCAGCACTGCTCTAGAGTAAAAAGGGTCTCCTCTCTTACCAGTGCCATGGGGCCTTTCACCATTAATAATAGAAATCTCTGTTGAGAGAAGATGCCCTCTCAGCTGAAACGCTGGCTTCAAGTGGGATCAGGTAGTTTCAAATGTATGTGTCTGATCTCATCATTAATGTTTGTTTTAATGGGAATGATCTCCCTTCAAAGCAACCCTTCTGTCTGCCGAGGAAGCACTCCAGCCTTCCCTCTCTACCCCCCAAATTGAACCTCTACATACAGTTATAAGAACACCAAATAACGCTGGTGGAGGCAACTAGAAGCTCCAAACCAAGAACCTTGTACTGTATCTCCCTTGACACCTGAACGGATAGTTGAAGAAGGGGAGGGGGAAGAGGAAGAGGGGGCTTTACTGGTATGAGTTCATCAGATTCTGCAATTGCTCTCTCTCAATTGCTTTTTTTAGGGTAGAAAAGCCCCCTTCCAGCCTCTGGTGGCCAAAACATTTTAAAACCATGTATAAAAATTGGGGAATGGGCAGTAAATATACATTTCAGAGGTACTGTATGATCCCTTTTGTTTGCCATGTGTATGGTGACAGGATGTCTCCAACCTACACCAGTTGACACAATACTGTATATTGGTATTGCTCCACCTAAAATCAGGAGAGAAGTAGCAGCAGACACTGAGAGAACTAAACAAGAGAATGACCTTCAACATCCTCTGAATGGAGAGGAGCCTCAAGTCTGCCGGCTCAGATCTGGGAAGAGCTTTATGGGAAGGACAAACATTCTGAGGGTACACAGGAGCAAAATCAAATTAGAAGATGGAGGAAAGCGTGCATAGGACAAGGAACATCATTAAAGGAGGATATGACTGAGGAACTCAACCTCCCCAACTTCATTTAGACGACCCTGAATAGGCTGAGAGTTGGAGTCCCTCAATGCAAGACCAACATGCTCAAGTGGGGGCTGCTGGCAGACAACAAAACTCTGTGTGAGCGTGGAGAGACACAGGATCTGGTTCATTTATTGGGCTGCCAGTGACTGCCAGAAACATGTACCAATGAGGACTTAAGTTTGGCCAATGACTAAGCCAAGAAAGTGGCTTCATTTCAGCAGCCCAGAGGTTGATCAGGACCTGAAAGAAGAAGAATCCAGAGTGCTGCTTTCTCATCAAGGCTGCTAACTAAGCAACCTGTCTTTAAAATGCTACTAAAATGAAATGGATGGTGTATGTGGGAGCATACATTCCAGTTTGGATCAATAATGCCACCTGCTAGACTAATTCCATTAATTAGGTGGGGGATGCTGTCCACCCTAATACCTTCAGTGAAGTAACATCAAGGTCAAGCCAGTTGTATCCAACTCTAGGGTTCAGTGCTCATCTCTGTTTATAGCCAAAGAGCCAGCACTGTCTGTATCTGCAGACATTTCTGTGGACATATGGCAGGCATGACTAGACAGCAGAGTGCACAGAACACTATTTACCTTCCCACTGAAGTGGTCCCTATTTATCTCCTTGCAATTTCTTGCTTTCAAATTGCTAGGTTGGCAGGAGCTGAGACAGAGGATGGCTACCCACTCCATAATGCAGCACTCGGGTCTCATATTGCTGTCCTGCCAACCTTCCGGTCACACCCACAACACAAACCCGTAAATAAATAAATAAATAAATGAATAAAATAAAACATACATTAAAATATACCCACCCACCCACCCACTTTGCTTAAAAACCCCAAGCCAGGCCTCCAGGCCTGCCGTCCACCAGGCCTTTTTAGGAACTGTGGTAGTACGTCAATATAGGTAAAGGTATTAAATAAACATTAAAATACACACAGACACACCACATCCAAAGGTGAGTCACTTACCCTGGGGAGAAGGCTATAGGGAGCTTCAGGCTAGCAGCTTCTCTTCCTCCTCCCCACTTGGGAGGACAGCAAGGAGGCCGTGCATACGCGCCAAGCACTGTAGGCATGAATGCACACCAAGTGCTTGCCGCGCATACGCAGTGGGAGAACCAATGAAAAGGTAAGCCCCGAAGGTGGTTCCCCCCCAAAAGCTGGTACCGGTTCTCTGGGACACTGGAAAAAGTTACTACTGGTTCTGGGGAACTGGTGCGAACCTGTTACATCCCATCACTGACTATACTGTTAGGCTGTTTCTCCCAAGGTTTGCCAACTCCTCTGCTTTCTTGCAATGTCAACGTTTTGGTTCTAATCCTGCTCAGAAGCTGGAAATGTCCAGAGTCCCTGCAGTCCTGAAAGTCCAAAAAGTAACATTGGCAAGCTGTACTCTTCTTCTTGTGGCATATCTGATTCTGAATATTGGTGATCCTCATGGCGATCTGCCATGAAGATTGTCCTGGAAATGATATAATACAGTGTCCTTCCATTTGCCTTCTGCAAAAAAATTTGCTGCCACACCGTGGGTGGAGCCTATGTTATGGGTGGAGCCTATGTCATGAGTGGAGCCTACATCATGGGCAATCTAGTCATGCCTGCCATATGGCCATGTGTACATCTGCAAACACAGGCAGCACTGGCTCTTTGGCTATAAATGGAGATGAGCACTACACCCTAGAGTTGCATATGACTGGCTTTTGAGCAAGGGAGACCTTGAACCACTTGCAGGGACAAAACCTGACATCAAATTTGAATACTAATTGACTCCCCTGAGCAAGGCCGCCCAGACTTGGTGGAGGAAGAGGTGGTGGAGAAGGTGGGCAGAGTGGGGCAGGAAGGTGGGCGGGGCAGGGCAGGGAGGTGGGTGTGGCCAGCCAAGTTTGATACTCCCCTGCTTGAAGGCCCCCAATTTTGCTACTCCCCTGCCCGTGTGTGCGCGCGCGCGAACCAGTTGCTTCCCACTACTGTCCCCAAGCCGTTTTCTGGCCCTGAGCCCTTTTAGCAAACAAAGTCCTCCTCAGCCCCAGGCCAGGATTGATGAAGCTGCTGCCCTCCATCAAGAGGGATTCCAGTGGGACCATTTAATCCACTTGGGGACACCACCCAAGGCCATTAGTCCTCAGAGTTGTCAGGTTAGTTAACGACCACCTGATGATCAGCGTTGAGTCACTGGCAGTGGGGTCTATTCTATTACCATAGTAGGATAAACTGTACTCATCCTCTGTTTCTGCAGGATTTAGCTGCCAGACCTCCCTGGTGTCCTTCTTCAGAATATTTTCCAGTTGACTAACCTCCTTCTTAAAAGGTACCATCCAGACCATGGCACGGTAGTCCAGATAAGGCCTGAGCAGCCCAGGATAGCTCAGCTCTACTGGTTTCCATTTTTAATGCCTGCATCTCACGCATCCTTCCACCTTCTCCTCTCTACGTATAAATCTATCTTGTTGCTTAACTATTTTGCTCCAGGCATCTCAGGAGTCATACTGTAAATCATGGAAGCTCCATGGAAATAGATCTTTTAGTCTGTAATGTGCTACAGGCCATTTGGTTTTTCTACTCCATCCCTCCCCCGTTGTTGTTGTTGTTTTGTACTGCCACTCACAGATCCTCTAAACCAGTTGACTATTCTGGTTAAATATACTCCGGAGGTTGTAGCCCCCTGAAGGGTGTGAAATATTTAAGAAACGTTTTAATCAGTTCCATCTTCCAGTCAATTTCATGGCCATTAAAACATCTCTCCCCAAAATCAGCTCCACGTGCTACCTGCTTCTCTCAATCCATGTTGCTATTATTTATTTATTTATTTAGATTTATATTGCCACCCACTCGCTGAGGCGACTCAGGGCGACTTACAGTCAAAACAACAACAGTACAATAAAAATTATAAAATGCTAAACGTGGTCTCATCAAGGATGACCAAAAAGATGATGACAAGGAACTGGGTCTTTTTGATGGAGGCCCCCAGTCTTTAGAACAAACTACCAACTGAGGCACATGAGGATAATTCCCTTATTTAACAGCTGCCTTCAAAAACTGAGTCTGCAGGATGCTGTACTATTTTTTTCTCTTTTCCTTTATAGTTTTGTATTGCTATGTTGTTTGGAAGAATGTTGTCATATTTTATTTTTTAACCTGCAAACTCAATATCATCAGGAAACTCATGAAGTATACATAGGGAACTCAACCATTCATATGACGTACAGTTGTACCTTGCATAAAGAGCATAATGTGTTCCACAGAATTGCTCTTTAAGCGAGTTTGCTCTTTAAGCAAAACACCATTGTAAGTGACCAATTGTGAGGGGGGATTGCGAACCCCAATTTATTTGTTAAGTGAGTTTTTTGTTGGTTTTCTTTGTTAAGCAAAGCGAACATTCAGAGAAAATTCTGCTCTTTAAGCAAGTTACTCTTTAAGCGAGACGCTCTTTATGCGAGGTTTGACTGTACATCAGCTTTGGCCTTCAGCATCTCTGCAGCAGAGTATGCTGCTTTGGTATGGAGTGCATTCACACATGCAAAACAAGTTGACATCGCTGTTAATGAAACAATGCATATAGTGATAGGATGCCTCAAGCTTACACCAGTTGAGAAAATATATCCTCTTGTTGGTATCACTCCACCTAAGATCAGGAGAGAAGGAGCAGCGGATGCTGAGAGAACTAAGCAAGAGAACGACCCTCGACATCCTCTGAATGAATATGAGCCTCAAGTTCACCTGCTCAGATCCAGGAAGAGCTTTATGGCAAGAACAAACATCCTAGAGGGTACCCAAGAGCAAAACCAAATTAGAAGATGGAGGAAGGAGCTCACTGGACAAGGAAGAACATTAAAGGAGAACAAGGCTGAGAAACAATACCTTCCCTATGCCATTTGGAGGACACTGAATAGGTTGAGGGTTGGAGTCCCTAAATGCAAGACCAACAAGCTCAAGTGGGGGCTGCTGGCAGACAACAACATGCTATGTGTATGTGGAGAGACACAGCATCTGGCTCATTTGCTGGTCTGCCGAATACTACCAGAAACATGCACCGATGAGGACTTAAGTTTGGCCAACAACAAAGCCAAGAAAGTGGCTTCATTTTGGCAGTCCAAAATTTGATCTGGACATGAAAGAAGAACCCACAAACTGACTAGTGTAATGCCTGTGCTAATGGGCTGCTATATAAATCAGAGAGACAGAGAAACAACTAGAAAGAAAGGTAAGGGGAGGGAATGGGCCTGTGACTTTGATCACCAAAGGAAGACCATTTCACAGCCTTCTATTTATTTATAGTACACAAAGCCTGTCCCCATAAGCAGGGAGTCCTCAACTCCTTGGAGAAAGGATGGCAAGCCTCCCTGTTCTTTCTGAGACTGCTGGCTGCAAGCAATTGGCAACTGAAATAGGTGCCACCTTTTGGCACCTGTGCAAATGCTATGTCTGAAGGCTGCCTCTCAACACACACACACACACACCGCCCCTTCTGAGGGCTCTTTGTCCCTTTCTTTGTAAACCTTTTCAAAGTGTCTGAGCGCTGGCAGAAAGGGCAGAAAGCAAAGCCAGTCGGCTGAAACAAAAGGGCTGCCCTGCCCTGAAGGGCCCTGCCTGAGCAGATCTCAGTAGGGGAACAGGTGCACAGGTGTGCTTGGCATACTGCAGGTTCCAGGTTCAACACAACCCCCAGCAGCTCCATTTCAGGGGTTTGGGAGTAGCTAGGCTTGGAAAGGATTTTCAGCCTGAGATCCTGCATCTGGATGGACAGCAGGGCATCACCTGGTAGATTTAGCCTAAAAGAATAACTTTTCCAAGAACTCATGTGCTTAACAAGCATAATCTGCTTGAAGGGACCAGGCTTTGGCTAGTAAAGAATCCAACAGCCCAGCTTCTGTCTGACGTTTCATGCAAATAACTGGTTATAGATGCTGCCAATGGCAGAAGGAACAAAGAACTATAGGTCAGTGGTAGAGGGGAAGGTGTCATCTGTTAGGCAAAACTGGACGAAAACACCAGCTTCATAATTAGTTAACAGTAAAGATCGCCCTTGCCCTTAAAGCCATTCGTGTCTAACTCTAGGGTTCAGTGCTCACCTCTCTTTACAGCAAAAGAGCCAAGGTTATCTACATCTGCAGATGTTTCCATGGTCATGTGGCAGGCATGACAAGATGCCAGGGTGTATGGAATACTGCTACCCTTTCCACCAAAGCAGTACCTATTTATCTACTTTCAATTTCTTGCTTCCAAACTGCTAGGTTGGTGAGACCTGTGTCAGAGGTGGGAGCTTGCGCCATCACTCAGCACTCCTGTCTCAAACTGTTGCCCTTCTGACCTTCCAGTCATCAAGCTCAGTGTCTTAACCACTAAGCCTACTGCAGTCCTATCGCTTCACAATTAGGAAATGGCAAAACAATTTCCTTCCAAAGTTACATTCCTTCAGAGCTGCTGAGCCAGAGGAACCACGTATGCAAATGAAGCCCATGTTCACCTTCTCATGGCCAACTGCAAGCAAAAGAAAGCTCATTTGCAACTTGCAGAACTGGGGAAAGCAAGAGTCTTTTACCTCTAAAGGGAGATGCTAATGCTGTGCTAAAAGTTATTGTCTGTACCCTCTCCAAGAAGAAGGTACCTTATACACTTGAGTATAAGATGACCCAAATATAAACAGAGGTACCTAATTATGACCTGGAAAACCAGGAAAATAGATTCACCTGAGTATAAGCAGAGGGTGGGAAATGCAGCAGCTGCTAGTGAGTTTCAATAATCAAAATAAATGAAAATATGGGAAAATTAATTAAATTGTTGGGGCATCACAATCCGGCGCAATCTTGGTACCCTCATGATCATTGACCTGAGTATAAACCATGTCCCCTTTTGGGGGCTAAAAAAACTCGGCTTATACTCAAGTATATACGGTACTTTAGAAAAATAACTTTGGGGGGACATGGAAAGCTTCTAGCTACAGAAGAGAGCTATAGACTATGAAACAAAACCTTTTGCTTCATTCCCTGCAAGACAACTTCGTGTTTTCCCTAGAAGCTACCTGTCCTTTTCAGTTGACATACATGGGGCCATGCCTCTATTGCAGTGGTTCCCAACAAGGGGTACACAGCCCACTAGTGGACTTCAATTCCCAGAAGCCTAAGTCAGTACATTGGCTGATCAGTGCTTTGGGGAAATGACTTAGGCTTCTGGGAATTGAAGTCCAAAAACCAGCATTTGGGAAACACTGCTCTATTGCTTACATGTATGCATCAGTGCATACACACCCTGGCTTGGAAACGAACACCCTCTCCACATTTGCAAGGTTCGCAGCCAGCAACATTGTGCCATTAAAAGCTTATGCCAAGTAATATTAATTGCTCATTAGAATGTCAGAAACCCCTTTGTGGCATGTATGGCATCTCCATACGTGCCACCAGGAACTGTTCCTCCACGTATGCTTTCTCTTCCCAGTCTCCCAGATGGAAACCTTTGTTTCCCAGACCTTTGCCCCTGAGGTTCTCAAAATCTCACTAGCTTTTTTCTAATAAACATTAAACCCCAGGTCCCTGGCAAAGGGATAGATAAAATAACCCCCTTTCCAGTCCTTATAAAGGGTTGGCTTTCTCCTTTTAAGAAAGAGAAAAGATACAGATGGCTTCTGGCTAAGCCTTTTGGAATATTCTATATTTCCTGACGTTCCTCATGATATGCCCACAGTATTGGAGCTTTCTTTGCTTAATGGTCTTAAACAGTTTTGCAAAACTTCTACATTAGTCACAGGGTCAAGTAACCCATGATATATCCTTAGTTAGCAGCCGTCTGTAGATCCACATTTCAAAACCTTTGATTGTCTTTTCAGATGCTGTAGTCAGTGTGCAAGCTTCAACTCCATATAGCAACACTGGGAATATGTAACATCTCGCTATTCAGCTCTTCATAGAGAGAGTTAGATCTTTAGGTAAAGGTCACCCTTGCTCAAAAGCCAGCTGTATCTGACTCTAGGGTTCAGTGCTCACCTCTGTTTATAGCCAAAGAGCCAGCGCTGTCTGCATTTGCAAATGTTTCCGTGGACATGTGATAGGCGTGTCTAGACACCGAAGTGCACGGAACGCTGTTTACCTTCCCACCCAAGTGGTACCTATTTATCTAGTTTCAATTTCTTGCTTTCAAACTGCTAGGTTGGCAGGAGCTGAGTCAGAGACGGGCACTCATTCCATCATGCAGTACTCAGGTTTTGAACTGCTGACTTTCTGCCTCCCAGTCAGCACCTTAACCACTTGAGCCCACTGCATTCCTGTTAGATCTCTACCGCATAACAAATTGCATTTTTATGAAGGTGGGTCTTATTTTTTCTATTCACATTCTAATCTCTACCTTGTGATCCCACTTTTCATTTACTCCTCAAATAAACCATTTCATCCACTCTTTCAGTTCCTTGTGCTCCTGCCATGAGCTTCCCATGAGTTGAGATCCAAACCATATTCTGTGCTTGTTTTGTCTTCCCAGTCTCTCAGGCACAACCCTTCATTTTTCAGGCCTTTGCTTCCCTCCCCCCCCCCCCCTGTAAAATCTCACTAGCTCTTTTCCGATAAACATTAAACCCCAGGCTCCTGGTAATGGGATAGATACAGTATAATGACCGCCTCTTCCAATCCCTATAAAAAGTGTTGTCTTTCTCCTTTTAAGAAAGAGAAAAGACACAGATGGCTTCTGGCTAAGCCTTTTCCATCTAATGATCTTTCTCCCACAATTCATCAAAGCTGAACTAATGGGGTATTGGCTATGGAGGAGGAGTGGCTGGGATCCAGCGCACATCCATCAAATGCTCCATATGCACTTAAGAGTTTGTTGTAAATCTCACACGGAGCGCTTTACGAATGCAAGGCTCATCCAGAATTAAACACCGCAAATTCCCAGGCCTGGAGCTGTCAGAGGGGGTGGCAGGAAGGGAAGAAAGAGGGTTGAGAAGGCCACATTATTACAGTTACACAACTGAGAAAACCTAAATACTTCATTTAGATACTATTACTGTATTTCAACTTAATATATCCATCTCTCTTAGGATCTCAAAGGGGGAACAAGTAATAAAATGCCACTGTGTGATTAAAGCCATTTAAAGCAACATAAAACAACACATTAGAACTGTGGGGACAATTTAAAACATTTTAAAGCATTAACAACCTCATTGCTGTTACCATAACAATAATCATGGCTAAAAATTAGAAAAGCTACACTGAATTTGTACCAGATGATTGGTATAAAGAATTATGGAACATAGGTATAAAAGATAAATTGACATGCGGATTAAAACTAAGGAAAGGTCTGATAAAGAAAAATGATTGTATAGAGACAGGGGATGAGTTCATCAACGATGTATTTGTTAAAGGGATAAAATCGGGACAAGAATATTTAACTTTTTGGAAATAGGGGGTTTTAATGGTAAGATAATAATGTCCCATTGGTGGTGTCAGGTTTTTTTTACTGATGTTGTTGTCTTTCTATTTATATATGTAAACAGAAGAGCTCACAAATATTTTTTTACAACCCCCAGAATCTTTGCTGGAGGAGCCTGGGTAATGTAGTCCCAAATCGGAGTTTTCCCAGGATCTCTGGAGGCCTCCTGCTAGCCTCAAGCAATGCTCAAACCAACCTGTCAGGAAACACCTGGAGCCCCCATTAGGTAAAAGTCTCCCTTGCTCGAAAGCCAGTTGTATCCAACTTTATGGGTGGTCCTCATCTTTGTTTATAGCCATCTGTAGATGTTTCGGTGGTCATGTGGCAGGCATGACTAGACACATCAGTGCATGGAACACTGTTACCTTTCCTGCCGAAGCAGTACCTATTTATCTACTTGCAATTTCTTGCTTTTGAACTGCTAGTTTGGTAGGAAATCAGGGATCCTAGCTTAAATGAGTGAACTAATTGCTGCAGATCTGTCATAAGAGGCTGTGCTTTGTCTCTTGAGCCTGTGATAGCGTCATCTCCTTCCCAACTCTTTCAAGGTTATCGCCCAGTTTGACCTCATGGGAAGCGGCTGTTGAGTCTCGGCGTTTGATTAACTAAGTCCTACATGATCACATTTGCTAGAAATGCAAATATATACATTTCCACCCTGGAAACAGAAAGAGTGGGTTCACATCTGTAAGGGAGATGAGACACATCACAGGCCTCTAGGGAGAAATGAGGGTGTGGATTGTTATAGTGGGCACTTCCAGGTAAGGAGGTGCAGAACAGTTTCCCAGGGTACTCTCAAAACTCTCCTCCAACACCACATTTCAAAGGCATCTATTCTTCTGCGCTCAGCTTTCCTAATGATCCAGCTCTCACAACCATACATTGCCACAGGGAATACCATTGCTTTGACTATACGAAGTTTTGTTTGCAATTTGATGTCTCTGCTTTTCACTATGCTCCCCAGGTTTCTCATCGCTTGCCTCCCAAGAATCAGTCGCCTTTTTATTTCATGGCTGCAATCCCCATCTGCAGTGAGCTTTGATCCTAGGAAAGTAAAATCTGTCACTGCTTCTACTTCTTCCCCATCTATTTTCCAGGGACTGACAGGGCCTGTTGCCATGATCTTGGTTTTCTTGATATTAAATCTCAAAACAGCTTTTTCACCTTCTTCCTTCCACCTAATCAGGAGCTTCTTTAGGTCGTCCTCACTTTCTGCCATTAGGGTAGTATCATATGCCTATCTCAAATTATTGATGTTTCTCCCAGCAATTTTGATCCCAAATTGTGGTTTCTCCATCCCTGCATTGAGCATTTTGTGCTACGGATTGAATTACTTGCAGAGAGCAGGACAACCATTCGCACACAAGAATGAAGATAGCACTCTTCAAATACCCGAAACATAGTTATAAAGAGGAGGCGTCCATGCATGCCTACCGTGCTTGGCGCATATGCACGGCCTCCTTGCTGTCCTCCCAAGTGGGGAGGAGGAAGAGAAGCTGCTAGCCTGAAGCTCCCTATAGCCTGCTCCCCAGGGTAAGTGACTCACCTTTGGATGTGGTGTGTCTTTGTGTATTTTAATGTGTATTTAATACCTTTACCTATATTGACCTACTACCACAGTTCCTAAAAAGGCCTGGCAGCCTGGCTTGGGATTTTTAAGCAAAGTCTTAGAGTTACCTCATCAATAAGCTACACCTGTGCTGTTCCAATTACTGTTTCAACTGGAGAACCCTTAAGGAGGTACAGCTGTTTTACATTTACATTAAGACATATTATCCTAGAGAACTGGTTAGGCAAAGACTTAGTACCTAACTTCTTTAACTGTTGAAAGGTTGAAAAGTCCCAAAATGAAGCCATCTTGTGCTGAGTTCATTCTGTAGTTCCTTCCATCTGACCTAGTGTGAAAAAGATTAGCCAGAATAAGCTTTAAGCTCTGGTTTAAAAGCTCTAGTTGATTTGTGTTTGGGGTGGGTGGGTGTATTTTAATGTATTTTTATTTATTTATTTATTTTACAGGTTTGTGTTGTGGGTGGGTTGAGGTGTGTGTGTGTGTGTGTGCTTATTTTAATTTTATTTTTTTCCTTTGGCCCTGCCCACGTCATGACATTATAATGTTGGCTTCGCCCACGATGTCATGATGTTAGCTCCGCCCACACTGTGATGACATCATGGTGGGGTAGTAAAATTTTTGACATCCCACCACTGTCATAAGTCCAGGGAACTCCAACCCTGGCATTGTGATGGCCTCAAGGAGCTCTGGCAGGGAATCTGCTACACTGCAAGGGGGCAGGTACAGGAACGTAAGATACCCAACTGACTCTGAAGGGCCAACTAGAGGAACAGGGCCTCACAACCCGGGACATGTGGAGCCATGGCTCTCGCGACTGCCAATGATTCTCTGGCTACAATGGCAACGGCACCACTCCTCCCCTCCCCTCCCCACTTGGCTGATGCCAAATACCAAAGCCAGCTGGACACAATTCTGACAGAGGAAGGCCATCCTCTTGTATTTAATCACACACAAACCTCCCTTGATGCCAAGCAATCCAACATTTTTTTCAGATTATGCCTCACTTCGGGAGTTTCATCGGACCCATGCTGTTGCCTAGAATATATTTTGAATGAGGGAGGGGAGTGTTCAAGCCACACAGAGCAATGACCAAAGACCACTAAACATGTACAGAGTGCAGGCCTCCTTACGTCTCTGGAACTAAGAGAATGACACCCAAGCAGGTTTGCAGAAAAATCAGTGTGGTTTAATAGTTATCTATTCATCTCAAGCTTCCCCAGAACTGGGAGTCAAGGTGGCTCATAAGCATAAAGAGAATGCTGATGAAAAATCAATACAGACAAAACCACCCAGAAGGTTATGACTATTAAAATGCAATTAAATTAATGTTCAAATTGCTACGACTGGGAGCCTGATAAGAGACATAATGCCTGTGCAATGGATATCACACAGGGCGGCATGTTTTTCTGAATCTCATGCGGAGCGCAGAGAATCTCTTTGCAGAAGTAGAAACTCAATATTTTGAATGGGAATTTCTGCAAAACCTGTGCCAAGGGAAGATCCTATAAAGATCCTTTTACGCTCCCTCGGCACTGAACAGGCTATCAGCCTAATGAATTAAAAACAGTTTAAACACACATCCAAATAAAGCAGAAGAAAGAGAGGCACACTGCACAAGCTAATTATAAGTTATTTCATTCAAATAGAAAGTGAAGGACACAAAAGCCCGCAGGAATAAAATGACCAGGGATTTAAATGGGTTTTGATAATTGGCCCAAGCTGCTTTTAAATTAACGTTTGGTTTTGAAAACTTTCCTATTCTAATCTACTTTTAATTAACATATTGTGTAATGATGATACAATCCTGGATATTAATGGCTGTTTCTCAAAGTCAGACTTGTTATTTAAGAATATCAGCATATAAACAAAACAAAAACACTTTAAATACTAACTGCTGTGTTTTAATGTTAGCTTTCGTGGATCAAGTACACTTCGTCAGACATAGAAGTGAGGCTTCATGCCATCAATTTATACATGTTTAAGTTAGACTACTTTTATGAACTGATTGTTGACTGAGTATTATTATTGCTTTAAATCATGTTTGCATTTGTTACAGTTTTGGTAACCACTGTAAGAGAGAAATTCTGATTCACATTATTTGATATAAGTGCAGCCATATTAATAAACAAGTCATACAGCAGAAAAGTATGATTATTGTTGTCGTTAGGCATTTTAAAGACAGGCCTCATCACCTTTGCAGCAAAGAGTGTATACTTCCCCCATATCCTAATCTGCCAGTCATGCCAGGTTATCCTGCTATGGTAACAGAGTAGACCCTACCGCCAGCGACTCAACACCAATGATCGTTAGGCAGCAGTTAATTAATCTGACACCCCTGAGGACTAATGGCCTTGGGTTAGGTGGGGAAGTCCACAGGGAAGGGTGATGGTCCCTAAGTGGATTAAATGGTCCCACTTGAATCCGTCTTGATGGAGGGCAGCAGCTTCATCCATCCTGGCCTGGGACTGAGGAGGAGGACTTTTCGTGCCAAAAGGGCTCAGGACCAGAACTGGAAGAGTGGTACTATGGGGATCATCATGCTGCAATGTGGGAGGCAAATGGAAGGCCACTGCATTATATTGTTTCCAGAACAATCTTCATGGCTGATCGCCATGAGGAGAGCCCATATTCAGAATCGGATACAGCACTTGAGGAAGAAGAATATTCTAATCTCCTTCATTTCCCCCTTTTGTGTGTTTGTTGGTTATGGTTGGTTCTTTTCTGGCTTTCGTCCTCATGACGTCTCTTCAACTGACAAAACTTTAGAGTGCATGCCATAGTTTTTTCTACATGTTTATTCCTGAAAGAATTGTGTAAGAACTGTACGATGTAGATGATGGAAAACAATGGCTTTAAATCCTGCCTTTGTTTCAGAGATTGGCTTCAAAGGTCTGGGGCCTTCCCACAGGGATTGGACTGACCTCACCTGGAAAAAAAAATACAGTGGTACCTCCTGCAACCATTTTAATCCGTTCCACGGGGTTCATTGTTGCACATAAAAAATTGCTATATGATGCATGCATCGTATAGCGATTTTCCCTATGGGATGCATTGTACAACGAATATCTCTATTGGGAAAACCGTATAACAAAAATTCATTGTACGATTTTTCCCATAGAGCTGCATTGCATCGTATAACAATTTTAGTTGTTATATGGGGCACAATGTTTTTTCAAATCCTTGTTGTTGTACCATTTAATTGCGGTATGAGGCATTGGTTATATGGAGTTCTACTGTACATGAATCTTCTTCCAGCTGTCCAAGGAAAGTTGGTTCTTTCCCATATCTTGCTTTACCGATATGACAGCAGAATGACCCAGAGGTACATGATGTGATTTTTCGCACAAGGTAGGTGTGTCACGTGGGTCTCCCCACGAAGCGGAAGTAAAACACGCCTTGCAGTCTGTTTTGCAACAGGAGGAGATAGATCTGAAGCTGCCATTTTCTCTGCTTAAACCAGGGGTGCCCAAACTACGGCTCATGGGCCAGATCTGGCCCCTGACATTAATTCATCCGGTTCACACTGCCCTCATTGTTCCAGGAAGCAGAAGCCTACGGATGCCTTTTGCTCTCTGGAGTGACAAGGACAGAGAGGGAGGGCTGGGTGAATTGGCATCAGGGGCCGGATCTGGCCTGTGGCCCTTAGTTTGGGCCTCCCTGGCACAGGGGCTAAAGAGCCTCATGGATTTGTAGATGTCCTCTGGTCACAAAAACCCACTGCAACCCTTTGCCCGTCCTTCACCTCAGCCAGAGAAACCCAGGGGATGCACACTCCTCCTCCCCACAGGAACAAACAGTGGCCACCTGGTCAGGCGTGGCAGGAAATCTCCCCTTGAAATTCGTCTTTAAGGTGCCCCGACTTCTCTCGTTTTGTTTCGTTTCCTCTCCGCAGATGCTCCTCTCCAGGCAGGGACACCACCAGCTGCGCTCGGCCGGGGGTCTTTCTCTCTGATCCCGGCAGACTGGAGCTCGGGCAGGCGAGCCCTAAGAACGAGCCTCGGGCGGGACTGCCGTGCGGGGCAGCCTCGGGCGCACCTGTCCGGCTTGCAAGCAGCGGGGGGTGGGGGGGGGGTGGCGCGCAGGGAGGGATATGCCCGCGCCCACGCAGGACTGCGCGCCTTGGTGTCAGCAAGTCTTGGCTGGCCAGGATCCGGCGGGATCTCCTCGCGAGTAAGGCTACGCAAGCCTCCTCCCACCCGGGACCGGGTCTCTTCCCTGCCGGCCGGCCAGGCGTGGATCGCGCGGAGAAGGCCGGCGGCCGAGGCGGCGTTGGGGGCCGGGCTTGGCCGGGGGCGGGTCCGGCGGGCTGCCCTGCCTTGGCGCTCGGCGCCCACGGCGGAGCCCCGCTTGCTTGCTTGCCTGCCTGCCTGCCGCCGGGACAGGATCGCGCGCAGCCCCTGCTCGGAAGGTAAGCGGGCAGCTTTGGAGGATGAGCATGCATGGGCTTTGTAGTCCGGCCCCGGAATGGCTACAGGGGGGAGAAAAGCCCGGCGACGCGAGCAGGGAGTGCCGAGCTGGGCGGACCCCTGGGAAGGGCGAGCGCGGGGCGCCGCAGGCTGGGCTTTGTAGTCCAAGCTCAGGCGCCGCGCAGTGACAGGGGGTGGGGTGGGTGCCCGTCTCTCTTCACTCCCTTGATGCCTGCCCTGGGGGTGGGATGTTGAGCGAAGTAGGTCTCAGGCGAGGATGTTTGCCTCAAACCACCACCACCCCTCCGTTGCCCTCCCCACCCCAAGTTCATGTTTTCACGTGCAGGCGTCGATGCTGTCGAGTCGGGGTTCCTGCTTGTATCCCTTGCAAGCCCTGACGAGCCCACTTCTGCCGAAGAGGGGGGTGGGAGGGAGGGAAGAACACCCGCCCCCCCCCCCCGAAAGGGAAAATGTCTTTTAAAAAGGCAAAGGCAGACCAAGGAGGCAGGGGTTGCGCTTCCCTTCCCTAAAACAGCGACCAGTCCAGCTCTACACGTCGCTGCCTTCCCCATTTTAGTGCCCCGACGGGGTGTGTGTGAGTGTGCCTAATCCTGTGGTCCAGAAGGTGCTTCAGTTCTGTGGGAAAGGAAATCCTAGGCACCCTCCACAGTCAGATCCATCTTTGCACCTCTGGGGACGTTGAAGAGCTAAACTGCACAAGCTCCGGAAAGAAGCTGATCCTGAGGCTCTTTGCTTAAAAGCTGCTGGGCTGGGATGGGTCAGGAGGACTGCAGGTCTCCGAGGAGAAATTTGTCTCCAGGGGTTATTTCCCCCCAACTTGGGTCCCCCATGAACTAACATGGCTCTGACCCACAGCTGACTCAGCGCAGTTTACCTGGTAAAGGGAGTTCCCTGTCTTGTCAGTCAGTCTCTCTCCTGCCCCTGCCCTGGTTTTGAAGGTGTGCATTGGAAGAATGCAAGAACAACAGAAGGGGAATGATTTCAAACCGCTCTCCCTAACTGAAAGCTCATCCACATCTCCTCCCCACCCCCACCCCAAATTGCATTTATATATTTTTTAAAAGTCATCTGGCCAGGTTATCCTGCTATGGTAATGGAGTGGACCAGTGATGGCACTCCAGCTGTTCTTGAACTTCAATTCCCAGAAGCCCAAGTCGCTATGAATCCACACAAATGGGTTTACTGAGCCTACGTGCAGTAAACAGGGACTTGGACTTCAGGAAATTGAGGTCCAAGAACAGCTGGAGTGCCAAGGTTCGCCATCACTGGAGTAGACCCTACTGCCAGTGACTCAATGCCAAACATCAGCTGGCAGTTAACTAACCTGACCACTCTGAGGACTTGGGTGTCAAAGTCCACAGGGAAGGGTGATGGTCCCCAAGTGGAATAAATGGTCCCACTTGAATCTCTCTTGATGGAGGGCAGCAGCTTCATTCATCCTGGCCTGGGGCTGAGGAGGACTTTGTGTGCCAAAAGGGCTCAGGACCAGAAAGTGACTCATGGAACTGGATCAGTGGTACAGATGTCATGCTGCGATGCAGAAGGCAGATGAAAGGCCATGGCATTATGTTCTCAGGACAATCTTCATAGCTGATCAACACGATGATCTCCGATACTGTATTTGGATTCGGATACAGCAGAAGAAGAAGAATTTAAAAGATAAATTCATGTTCTGATGGATTTCTTGGTTGCATGTAATAAGCTATATATTGGGCTAGAAGACCTGTCAGCCCAAAACATCTGGAAAGTGTTAGATCAAGGCAGCCAAAATAATGCTCTTTCAAAATGGTTGTTTGGGGGAATAAAACTGATTCAAATCAAAAGTCTCTCTCTTATCTGAGAGTGACCATATATGTCTCGAGATCTGGTAATGAGTGCCTATTACTGTATTTATACCAGTACTTGAGGCAGGAATGAGTGTATCTACATGTTTTGGGGGGTCATCAAAAATGCCTTGGGCTTGATGGCACTGGATTAAAGAAAACAGTTATCAGACTTTAGTTTGCTGTTATTTATTACACATAACTAGAGGCTTTAAAGTGCCTGTATTATTTGTAGATGTTGAGAATTACCCCACCCACCCCCAAAATAAATGTCTGTTTTACCTTCTGGCAATCCTGCATTGTAACAAACCAGTATTTTAGCACATTAAAAAAGATACATACAGTATATGTGTTTTCCTTCCAATCAGCTGTGAGTTTTGTTTCCAGAGAAAAAGAGAAGTGGGTATTTGTTCTGATGGGCTGTCAGGCTGTTTCTGACTTATGGCAAGCCCGTAAACCAGTGACCTTTGAAATGTCATATCATCCTCAGCCCTGCTCAAGGTCTTGTCATGGTCCCTTTTTACTGAGTCAATCCATCTCATGTTTGGTCTTCCTCTTTTCCTGCTACATTTCACTTTTCCAAGCGTTACTATCTTTTTCCAGTTAATCTCATTTTCTCAGGATGTATCCAAACTACAGTACTGTAAAACCTCGCATAAAGAGCGCCTCGCTTAGAGAGTAACTCGCTTAAAGAGCAGAATTTTCTCTCAATGGTCACTTCGGTTAACAACTAAAACCAACCAAAAACTCGCTTAACAAATAAATCAGGGTTTGCAATCCCCCCACCACCACCAGAAGTCACAATTGGTCGCTTACAATGGTGTTTCATTTAAAGAGCAAACTTGCTTAAAGTGCAATCCTGTGGAACGCATTATGCTCTTTAAGCGAGGTACAACTGTACTGTACTCTTAGTTGAACGAATGGAAACTCTTCTATCTCACACCACGTATGTTTAGATTATCGAACTTGCTGCCTTGAGATGTGCTAGCGGTTCTTTCAATAATGAAAGAACAGATGTCTGTCATGCATTGTTACACCCTAGAAATATTGCCAATTTTTGTCCTGCTGATTAAATCTGATTGGGAGAGCCCTATTAAGAGATCCATTTGTTGGCAGAGCAAACAGCAATGGGGTTCCTCTAAAAGCTTTTAAGCCAACCTTATTGATTTGTTCTGTGGAGCACAATAAACCAGCCAGAGGTTATGCTTACAACGAAAGTGGCTCAGTTTATTTAGGAAATATATTTGTTAGACAAGCCTCTCTCCACTTGACAGAAGGCTACATCTCCAGTCCTGAGCACTTGGCTTAGACAGAGAAGGGTTGGGTTTACCCAGAGTTGGGTTTACCTGATTGGGGCGGGATATTAAATTGGAATAAAATAAATAAATAGCTCAGCCTCAAGAAAGAGATGTTAACCACTTGAAAGTGAGAAAGAACTGCAATGTGGAAATGAGGAGTTCTGGTTTTTTAGCTCTACAGGAAGGGCAATAAGGCAGTAAGAGAGACAATGCAAAAGACAGGTACACTCCAGTCTAACTTCCAGAACACCCATAGTCAACATCTGTAGGAAGAGGTGCAAGCGAGGTGTTGCTCACAAGATTTTTCTAATGTACAGAACCTCCAGATTCAGAGACAGGATACCTTGAACATCAGTTGATGGAAGACAAACAGCAGGGAAGGTTTGTGGCGTGCTGTCAACTTCTGTGAAGCACTTGGATAGTCCCTGTTGGAAACACAGTCCTGACCTAACTGGAGTCTTGATCTGAAAAATACAGGCTTTTAACAAATAATATCTAATGTTCATGCCTGATGACAATTTTCATGCACCATGATGTTGACAGGAGTTTACACCAGATCTGTACTGTTATTTTCTGTGGTTTGATCTGGTATGAGAAAGATTAGCTGGCAAAACAAGGTTACTGTCACCCAGGGCATGCCCGATTGTAGTTCAAAAGGGTAAATTGTACCCATAACTTCGAGAAGGCTCTTTCTGTGTATCTGGCTCATTTGCTAGCATTGGTTACTACTGGAAGTGTGTACTGATGAGGATCTAATGTTGGCCAAAAACAAAACCAGAAAGGTGACTTCATTTTGACAGTTTAAAGCAGGGGTGCCCAAACTTTTTGGGCTGCGGGCTGGTCACGTGGTTCAGGGGGCCAGATGCAGCCCCCGACGCCAATTCATCCGGCCCGCAAAGCCCTCGTTGCTCCTGGAAGTAGAAGTAAAACGCTTTTACTCTTTTAATAAGAGAAAATATTCTGGCTGAGAATTTTCAGGGGTCTGGGAAGGTTCTCAAACCTTTTCATCATCTTCTTGTTTGTAGCACCATAAATCTCTGCAGCCTCTTCTCTTGTCTGTGTAGATGTTTCTCAGACATATTTTCACCTTGAACAACAGCCGCTGGGAGGAGGTTTCTTGCAACTGATCTGAGGTTTGCAAGTGAGATCAGCAGAAGCACACATTTATTTTGCCCCCCAAACCCATTCCTGTTGTTGAGCTTCCATGTTTCTACTTGTGGGATCTGCATGGAGTCAGCCCAGAGTGCCTCTCCTCAAACCCTGCGTGTCTCTCTAGCCTGGGCATCTGAGCTTCTCTTGCTCCAGAAGATGGTCCAGCACTGAGACGAAGCCATGAGTGATTTCTTTTTGGCCTGCAATTCATAGCAGTCGGTAGAGCCTGTGGTAAAACGTTGTGGGACCTCCATCCATAAATATTTGGTTGCTGGGCCTGGGAAGGTCGGCAGGTCAGCTGTTCGACAGCCGAACGCTTCATGATCGAATGAGCTTCCATCCCTGTCCCAGCTTCTGCCAACCAAGCAGTTTGAAAGCAAGAAATTGCAAGTACAGGTAGATAAATAGGGACCACTTCAGTGGGAAGGTAAACAGCATTCTGTGCATTCCAGTGTCTAGGCATGCCTGCCACATGACCATGGAACCATCTTCAGAGGCAGATAGCGGTGGCTCTTTGGCTCTAAACAGAGATGAGCACTGCACCCTAGACTCAGATACAACTGACTTTTGAGCAAGGGTGACCTTTACCTACCCCTGGTGTAAAGTTGTGTTCTGGACTGCCAAGGAAACAGATCCATTTCTGGCACTGGGAAAAGTTACTATTTGGGACTGAAGTTCGCAAGCCTTCATTTCCCTCATATTCTCCCAGGCTCTTTCCTTATTCCGTCCCGACTCTTCTCTATAGCAATAGGAATTAACAATTACACTTATATAGCACAGTGCACTCTGGGTGGTTCACAAGTTAATTAGCATTTTACCCCCAACATGCAGGGTCTTCATTTTACTGACCCCAGAAGGCTGAGTGACCCTTGATACCCATCAGGGTCGAACTCTCATCGTTTTGGCTTCAGTACAACAATTTAACCACTGTGCCACCAGGGCTTTATAATTATAGGTTGCTAACCTGTAACTGCATACAGGTACATGCAATAAGCCCCATGTGTGGATTCACAGAGTCCTCGAAGAAGAACTTGACAGAGCATAGTGGCCGAAACAGACATTGTAGATAGCCCAAAATTAGAACAATGTAATGTGTAACAAGGATATAGCAGCAGCCATTGCACTTATATACCAACCCATAGCGCTTAGGGCAGGGGTTCCCAACCCACAGGGCCATTTCATATGCCCCCCCCCCTCCAAGGGCATTTGTGAAATAAAATGGCCACCCCTTTGAAACTGTTGGGACAAAATGGCTACACTCACCCACCCATTACGCAGGCAGGGCAAAACGGCCGTCCAACACGCGAAGCTGACTGAGAACGTTTGACCCAGCCACCGGCTTGAAAAGGTTGGGAACCCCTGGCTGAGGGTAATGTCTGTGTTGTCACAACTGTAAATCCAGGGCAATTTTCCTTCTTCATTTGTGTTGCATGAGATCCAAAGACTTCTGGGATTATAGCATTAGAACGGACCTCTAAAGGGCACCTCCTTATGGCTGGAGGTGTTACATGAGCCCATCGGCCATTTTGTTTTGCATAAAGGGAATCGCATACATCACGGTGGCAGATTGCTGGCCACATTCCTGGCCGTGTGCCTAAAAATGCATAAACAGACACACACCCAGGAATGCATCCAGCAACCCAAATGACAGGCAGCAATTTGACCCCCAACTGTGTGTGATTTCTCTCATGCAAACGTCTGCTATTATGCCATGTATGTCACTGTAAGGCCGTGATGGCGAACCTTGGCACTCCAGATGTTCTTGGACTTCAATTCCCAGAAGCCCCCGTGAATCCACACGAATGGGTTTACTGCGATTCATCTGGCCCGCACCGCCCTCGTCACTCCTGGAAGTGGAAGTAAAACGTGCCTGTATGGTTAAGACTCTTCCGGGTTAACCCTTCCTCCATACGGGCCAGTTTTATTTCCACTTCCAGAAGCGATGTGGGCGGTGCGGGCCGGATGAATTGCAGTAAACCCATTTGTGTGGATTCACAGGGGCTCCTGGGAATTCAAGTCCAAGAATATCTGGAGTGCTAAGGTTCCATCACGGCTGTAAGGGATCTGAAATAACTTAGTGTTTAAGATGCTGAACTTGATTACTAGAAGGTCAGCAGGTCAGCAGTTTGAGACCCGAGTGCTGCATGACAGAGTGCGCTCCCATTGCCTGTCCCAGCTCCTGCCAACCTAGCAGTTTGAAAGCAAGAAATTACAAGTAGATAGATAGGTACTGATTTGGCAGGAAAAGTAACAGCATTCTGTGCACTCCAGTGTCTACTTATGCCTGCCACGTGACCATGGAAACATCTACAGATAGAGACACCACTGGCTCTTTGGCTTTAAATGGAGTTGGATATGAATGACTTTCAAGTAAAGGCAATCTTTACCAATGTCACTGTGTCTCAATTTCCCCCTTTCCCTCCTCCTACAAGTACGGTTTTTTCAGCTGCTTGTTATTACTGTACTGTTACTATAGGTTGCTTTCCTACTCTAAGGTCTCTGAAGCAATTTTGAAGAGCTTTGAAGCAATACTGGAGGCACTCCAGAGAAAGTTAGACCTGAACTCTTGCATGGAGCAGAGGGTCAGGCTTGATTACCTTATAGGCTCCTTCCAGCTCCATTATCCTATGATTCTATATAAGCACAAATTAAAATGTTCGCTATGTACAGTGATATCTACAAATAAATCAAGTTGAAATAATTCAATAAAATAAATCAAGTTGCAATAACTCATTCAACAAACTCAGTAATGAAACGATCCATAAACATTCCTCTGACTGGCAGATTATCACCAAAACAGTCAATTATACATTAGCAAAGATATAAATTGCAATGAAGTACAGCCACCTAAAGCCACACTGGCTGACAGATTCTCAGATCTGTAGAGTAAAAAAAGTAACTTTTCCAAGGTCTGATTGTCAGCGGCAGCAACTCCACTACTGTGACATCCTATAGCAGTGATGGTGAACCTCGGCACTCCAGCTTTTCCTGGACTTCAATTCCCGGAAGCCCAAGTGTCTGTGAATCCACACGAATGTGTTTACTGCACAGTAAACTCATTCGTGTGGATTCACAGAGACTTGGGCTTCTGGGAATTGAAGTCCAAGAACAGCTGGAGTGCCAAGGTTCACCATCACAGCCCTATAGTGATGAGTTGTTTGTTTTGTCCATTCCTCTCTGCCTCATTTACCATAGCCAACGTTTGCTCTGCACTGAAAATTTGGTTCGTAGGCTGAAAAATAATGAAATACTGTACTTTCGTTCAACAGGATCACTGAGAAATGGTTGAATAGAATCATTCAATAGAAAATGCAGATTAAAAAAAAAACCACGTCAACATTCCTGAGCTGTGTTGAATAACAAGCAGGTTCAGTTTACTGAAGAACATACTGTATGTTCGTTAATCTTAATTACTTGGCAACAAACACACAGCAATATACCTCTCCAAAATAATTTAGGAATAAATCGGGGCAGCTCTTCAGATGCAGGTCAAAGCCAGGAAAGACGAGGATGGTTTAGAAGGCTATTACTTTTCAGAGAATTGTTCTGAAAGTACTAATTGGTAGATGTTTTCAATTAAATCTATTCATAAATGCCAAGCACTCTGGGATGAATAAAGATGGGTTTGTTTGTTTGTTTGTTTTTGTCCTGTTTGCAGCTTCCCTACAGCATCAGTCAGTCAACTGATGTGGCATCAAGAGATCTCTTATACAGTATCTGCCTTCTCCAAGCTGGTTCCCTCTATATTTCTAAGGAAACTGTAGTGTCGCTTTCCCAAGCTCTTATGTAGAGAAACATGTAGTGGTAAACAAAACAAAAAGACAAAAAAATCATTGTGGCACCTTAAAGTCTAACTCAGGGGTTCCCAACCTATGGTCCATGGGCTGGATCTGGCCCACAGGCTGAAGTCACTGGCCCACAGGCTGAATTGCTGCAGATGCCGGAAGTGCCCCAGCATCACTGGAAGTGCCAAAATCATCATGTTGTCTCACTGAAACGCAGCGAAAATGTGGCCAAAAAAAACCCCTAAAATGGATTCTGTATCTCTCCACATTCACACCATGTGTTGTTGTTGTCCTCCAGCAGCCCCCACTTGAGCATGTTGGTCTTGGATTTAGGGGCTCCAACCCTCAGCCTATTCAGGGTCCTCCAAGTGACTTAAGGGAAATTGACACCCTTATTAACAGGCAACACCAGGTTACTTCCAAAAGTTATTTTAAAAGGATTTTTACAGGATTTCAAAGACATTTTGTTAGGGGTCTCTCTCCCCCCCCCCCTGATTTTTTGTTCTCATGTATCAGTCCAACATGGCAAAGGAAATATTCTTAGACAGACAGACAGACAATCTGTGAGAAATATTCCTAGACGTAATATCAGAATTGGCCACTAGGAGGAGTGTCTCCCTGCCTATTTTCTGGCAACTTAGTATACTCAACAATTACTTTGAATTACTTTCAAGATTTGAATAATAAAAAAGGGAAAGCTGCCAGGAAGTGCTGTAACTTGTAATATACAGACTCCCTTGTGAATTGTGACCTGCTGAGCTCTGCTTCGTCGTTCTCCAGTCAATCAGGAAATTCACTGGGTGATGTTCCACTATTTATTGGCCAGTGTTCTCTTACCAGACTCAACTTGAAAGCTGACCCATTGAAATAATATCCCAATAGTAAATCAACACTTATGTAAATCCCACTGAGTCTGATCCTGGTTTCACTCTAGTTGAAACTGGCAATAAGATAGAAGCCAATATCTCTCAGACTTAATCTGCTTTACAGAGTAAAAACGAGGGGCAACCAAAATGTTTCTGCTGTCTGAGGCAGAGCAGGAAAATGGGCTCTCATCAGTCCAGCTTCAAAGTGCATAATGCTTTAAACCAGGCATGTAGTTTGGGAAACTTAAGCCAGGGGTGCCCAAACTTTTTGAGCCACGGGCCGGTCATGTGGTTCAGTGGGCCGGTCACGTGGCTCCTCCCACCGGAGCAGAAGTAAAATGTGCCTTGTAATCAGAAGAGTAGCGTGCCTTGGCGGGGCCCCATATAAAAATTTGTTTGGGGGCCCTTAGGAAGGGTAAAGATTTGTTTTGCTTACGCACGTTGGGGGCCCCATATAATTGATACGGCAGATACGGCGGTAGCTACGCCTCTGCTTGTAATCTGTTTTGCAACAGGATGAGATAGATTTTAGGCTGCCATTTTCTCTACTTAAACCAGGGGTGCTGAAACTATGGCCTGCGGACCAGATCCAGACCCCCATGCCAATTGATCCGGTCCATGCCACCCTTGTTGCTCTCGGAAGCAGAAGTAAAACACGTCCTTTTGGGAGCAACGAGGGTGGCACAGGCTGGATGAATTGGCATCGGGGGCTGGATCTGACCCACAGGCCATAGTTTGGGTACCCTTAACTTAATCAGAAAGTCTCCTTATCAGGCAGTGAACGTAACTAACCAATTGCTGCACTTTCGTGATGTCACAAATCCGATGCCTCGGGTAGTTCAGCGATAGGGCCAACCCATCAGGAATCCAAATGTAACCTTAGGCCTTGAATTTGGAAGGACAGAGTGCAGCTGTATTACATAAAAGAATTATATCTTGCCAAACTGACGGCTGGCACATTGTGAGCGGCCAAGGTCCTCCTTTGGAGAAAACTAAGCTACAGCAACCTGACATCTGCTTTTCCAGACCATACGCAAGGAATACAAATGCTATTTTTCATGGTAGAAATCTGATCAGTTGATCAGTGCTTGGGAAAGTTACTTTTTGGGGGGATTACTGCTCCCAGAATTGCCCAGCCAGCAGGTCTGTCAACCATGCTGTCTTGGGGCATTCTGGGAACTCTTATCCAAACCAAAGAGTCTTGTAGTACCTCAAGAATTAAGGACAACATCCTGTTGGCAGGTCCACCTAGAGTAGGTATGTGGAATCCACTCTACTATAAGTCCGTTGGTGCAATGGCTCAACCTCATTTAGGATTACCAAAAGAATTCTGGCTTGCAAAGTTTTATCCGGCATAAGCTTCGGCAGCTGTATCTTACTTCTCCAGGTATATTTGAAGAAGAGGCCTACAGTCCACAAAAGCCACTTTTCCCAATTTGTGACATCATCATCGTTCAGGAGATTGCTCTCTTAATTCTCCTCCACTATGAGACCAAAAAAGGGACTACTCTGGCTTAGTGGTTAAGATGCTGAACTTGATGGCTGGAAGTTTCTCAGTTCAAGACCAGAGTGCTACATGACAGAGTGAGCTTCCATCTCTGTTCCAGTTCCTGCTAACCTAGTACAGGTACTGTAGTTTGAAAGCAAAAAAAAATTGCAAGTAGATAAATAGATACCACTTTGGTGGGAAGGTAAACAGTGTTCCATTCACTCCAATGTTTAGTCATGCCTGCCACATATCCATGGAAACGTCTGCAGATACAGACGGTGCTGGCTCTTTGGCTATAAACAGATGAGCACTGAACCTTAGAGTCAGATACAACTGGCTTTCAAGCAAGAGCGACCTTTACTTTTATCTAGGAGGCCAAACAGCCAGACAAGATATCAAGTGTTCAAAACCCCAAGCATGGCAGAACAGTGTGGCGGTAAGTCAGGCATTTGGTACACATGTCCATGGTACAACTCATAAGTCATGGTACAACTCATAAGTCATTCCCCCCCCCCCCCTGCTTGTTAACTTCTAGCAAGTTTCTGTTGCCTTGTGGCCTTGAAACAGAATCCAAACAGATTTGGAGAAACTTGACTGAAGTGTTATTTTGTTCTTATCTGTGTACTGTATATACAACATGGGAGTTGTAGTCCAAAAACATAAATATATGCACACATTTTGTAACAGTTTGCCTTCTTATAGTTTAAAGCTTGGTTAAATTTTAAAAGCTTTCGTCACACTGACCTGGACGGGTCATTGTTCCCCATAGTTTTTGCCCTTCAACATCCTCTTATCAAAAAATAAGCAGTTTTGTGTTCCTTTTTAAATGTCCTTCAGTGTCAGAGCTGGGAAACCAGACGCCTATTTTAGCTGAAATCATTTTTCCCCCTCACAGAAGACGCAACCTTTCCATTATCGTTGTGATTCTGGATATTTTTGACTAATGGGTTTACTTAATGTGGTCATAATCATTGCTTTTTATATGGTTGAGAAATCCTGTCACAGCCTCAGTCCTTTCCGCTTCCTAGAATAAATAAGTTGTGGAAGTCAGCAAGCAATTAAACATTCTTCAGGGAGTGAATATAAATGGGTAATAAAGAGTCTCTTCAAATCCAACAGAACAGAGGAAGACTAGAAAACAAGCAGAGCCAGAACAGCAGATTCTGGTGGATTTTTTTTTAATTAGCAAGAAGGCTGGAAAAGGCTGGCGGTGGTGATTAACCATTAGTGATCACTGCCTTCATGTGAGGTTCGCTACTTTCCAAAGGATCCTCTGAGACACCTCCTAGAAAGGCGTAAAATCAGCCAAGCACAACGTAATGAGCCCCTGAAATACTGACTTCAAGGTTCGACAGATTTAAATCAGGCAGTTCCATCAGTAGAGATTTCATTGCTGTTTAAATCTGCCCTCGGGTTAATTACGATGGTTGATGATTCTGAGCAGGGAATCTCCTAGCTTACTATCTCTCCAGCACATGGAGTCTTATCCCTTCAGTATTCAACAGAAGGTATGCAGTTCTGGTGTGTATATATATAGTGTAGTAATTAATATATTGTGAAGTCCTGGTTTTCGGGAAAGAGAACAGAGCTTTGAAAAGGTATTTGGTCTGTCGTCGCCTTCTTCAGGTGCCGTATCTATTCCAGATATTGCCTATCATCATGGTGAATTGTCTTCCTGTTCTTAACTTTTCAGAACAGTTCTTAGCTTTGTGTGTTATTATAAGAAAGAAAGAAAAAGAAAGGAAGGAACAGTGTCTTCCAAGGACCTGCCACACCAGTCTCTCAGGTTCTTCAGCCACGAGGTCCGTCTACGTCCAGGGCTTCCTCTCTTCCCAGGGATCTTTCCTTGCAGAGCGAGTTGGAGTACTCCATGCGTTATGTTTTTCCTCATGATATGGGCCAGGACAGGTATTGGAGCTTTCTTTGCTTAATGGTCTTAAACATTTCTTGTTCTTTACCCATCCGGCGCAACACTTCTGCATCTCGTGAAGTCCTGCTTTTTGGGTCAGAGAGCAGAGTTTTGAAAAGGTCTTTGGACTACCATTGTTAAAATAAGAGAGGGAGAACTCAAACTACAATTCTCAGAATCATAGTCCAAAAATTTACTTTTGGGGACTAGGCAAAAGGAAAGTACAGTACTGTTTCTTCCTTGGTTCAAGGAAACTTGCAGGAAGCAAGCAAGCTTGGAATAGTAAACCATGGCAGAAAGGCAGCAAACCACATTCTTCTTTGATGGACTCAGTGGAGACCTTGGATTTCTTAATTCCTTATGGAGCCCAGGTTTGTTTATTTATTTATTTATTGCTTGCATTTCTATACCACCCATTTGGGTTGAGAATTGCTGCAGACACAGTATCTGAAAACACCTGTTCTGCCGTTTTGGGTTTTGAAAAGCAGCCTTCTAGATATTGTGGGTTTAAAAAAATCCCTATTGCCTGTCATGCACAGCTTACCCAGGGTGTGAACTCTTAAACCATCATGTGAATATACATGTCTACAATATAAATGTACAAGAAAGTCAAAACAGAACAAACGAACTCTAAGCTAAACATCAGTATGGCAGGCATTGCAAGCCGTTAAAAAACCCCTGCAAGAATAAAATTGTATGGAAATGGACCTAGAAAATCAACTGCAAGTCTGCAGATGTCCTTAATGATATGGCAGGCCAGGCACCATGTCAAATCATGCAAAATGGAGAAGAAACTTCAAGAAATTTTCTTTCTTTCTTTTTCTTTCTTTCTTTCTTTCTTTCTTTCCCCAAGTCAAACCATCAACCAGTTGGACTGGTTCTACTTGCAGCCAGACAAGGACCCAGCCAGAGGGATTGGATCGCTGTGGGGAAAACTTTCCAGTAACCCCACCCTTCTGCCTGGGGCTTTCGGAGACATTGAAAACTTGTTAGAAGATAGAGCTTATTGCTGCTTTGCTGACTTTGACTGTGGAATTCAAATTAAACTGGGTGTTAGCAAATGAATGCAGATCCCAAGTAGGGCCTTAACAGAGGCAGGCAACAGGGTTTCTCCTGGGGAGGGAGATGAGGTTTGAGTTTGTCTTATGCTTAAGGACACAGTTTGTTGTTAATTCACTACTTGCTTGCAATTGTGCAAAGACTTGGCTGAAAAACCATATTTAGCATTTTAAGCCTGGGCTTCCTCTTTTTATGAGAGTAACTAAACCAGTTATTTTAATTTTTTTTTTAATTTTTTTTAGAATCCGAGGAAGGGAGTCCTGTGAAGCTTGCAATACCATATTTTCCAGCTTATAAGACGCACTGGAGTATAAGATGCACCATGTTATTACCAAAATAGGCCACTATATACACTACAAGACACACTCCATTTTCCAGTGCATTTTTTTTTTGGGGGGGGGGGCGAGTCTTATATGTCAGAAAATAGGGTATATGATCTTCTGAAGGTCAATATGGTAGCTCAGTCTCCACAGCTACCACAACTGGGGAAACTTCATGTCTTTTCTTTCTCCTCCTCCTCCTCCTCCTCCTCCTCCTTTGTCTTCTTCTCCCTTATCATCTTCTTCCATGTTCAGATCAAACTTTGGACTGCCAAAATGAAGCCACCTTCTTGCCTTTGCCATTGGCCAAACTTAAGTCCTCATTGGTGCCTGTTTCTGTCACTAATCCACAGACCAGTAAATGAGCCAAAGGATTTTGTCTCTCTCCACATTCACAGCATGTGTTGTTTGCCCACAGCTCCCACTTGAGCATGTTGGTCTTTCATTGAGGGTCTCCAACCCTCAGCCTATTCAGGGTCCTCCAAGTGATGGGTGGGAGGTCGGGTCCCTCAGCCGTATCCTCCTTTAATGTTATTCTTTGCTTGATCTGATGTGAGAAAGATTAGCTGCCAGTACATGGTTTCCATTGCCTGGGGTACCCCCGACGGATTTTAAAAAATGGAAGAAGTATCCACAGTCTTTAAGGAGGCTCTTTCTGTGTACCCCCCCCTCCATGCTTTTGAAGAGCTGTGCCCCATGGGCAGTGCATGTTAAGTGGAGTTGTGCCATCCTTAACATGCCACAAGTCTCCTGTATGTTCATGCTGCTGTGGGCTAGCATGGCAGGCTTCCTGACAACCATATCAAAGATGAGCCAAACCTGATTCTGAGCACATCCAGAACCCCATTCGGAATCAGACCGAAGTTCTGTCTGGTCCAGGGCTCTGTACAGGCTGTCCTCCAACAGATGTTTGCAGAACAGTGAGGGGTGAAAACATTGTTTCTATTTGTCTTTGTATTGAATTTTCCAAAGTTTACACAATCCCAATGTGTAAGAAAAAGTCTTAGTAGCCCAGGTTAAGGACTGTGGTGGCTTAGTGGTTAAGATACTGAACTTGATGACTGGAAGGGTGACAGGTCAGCAGTTCAAGACCTGAGTGCTGCATGAAGGAGTGAGCTCCCATCTCTGTCCCAGCTCCTGCCAACTTAGCAGTTCCAAAGCAAGAAATAGATACAATTTTGGTGGGAAAGGTAACAATGTTCCGTGCATTCCAGTGTCTTGTCATGCCTGTCACATGACCAGGGAAAGTCTGCCTCAGTGCTATCTCTTTGGCTATAAACAGAGGTGAGCACCGAAACCTAGAGTTGAACACAACTGGCTTTTGAGCAAGGGAGACCTCTGTCTTCACTTAGCCCGGGTTATCCACCGAGAGCTACGTGGTGAGGAGTCAATGCTCCATGCCATCCCATGTGAACAAGCGAGTGGATAGAAAGAAGTGGGAAAGAGCAGGAGGGACCCCTGGCTTCTCTTACTGTTGGCTGCCTGGCATCTGCCCTACCAAAGACTGTGGGTACCAGGTGGCACAGCCGTGGGGAACAGGGCAGTCATTGAGACCATCCAGAGGAAGGGATTTCCCTAACTAAGTGTTGTCATACCACTGCTGCCTCAGGCAGCAGATTTTTGCATCCATGAAAGTGTCGGACTGTTAGTTATTTGAGTTATGCTTGTTGCATTTCACCGCAAGGGGAAGAAAAAGAGACTTATGGGATTTCCTGCATAAGATGGTGAACTAAGGTGATTTAGGGCAATGACCAGAGGTGGGTGGTTCTCAGGGTCTCTGTGCTTTGTCTTCTCTGTGCTGAATCTATCACCATTTGGTTTCAAAGAGTGACTCGTTTCTGGTGCTGATATTGTGTGAGAGAAGGAAAGATCACACCCGCTTCCCCATTCACTGTCTCCACACCAGGTTGAATTGTGTACCAGAGGTGGGCAACCCAAGGGTCGAGATATTCCAGGACCATGGAGAGCTACATGCATGTCTATGACCTCAAGTCATGCCTAAATTCTTCTTCTTCTTCCTTCCTTCCTTCCTTTCTTTCTTCCTTTCTTCTTCTTCTTCTTCTTCTTCTTCTTCTTCTTCTTCTTCTTCTTCTTCTTCTTCTTCTTCTAATATTTCTCTGATGTTCTCTCTCTACCTTCCTCTGGGTCTGCTTTGTGCTCTTTCTCCTCTTTCCACATAGGATGCTGTGTAAGGTATGGAATCCCAAGACATTCTCTCCAAATGGACAAACCATTTTATTTGTTGTCTCTGCAGGTAGTTTAAGATTGGTTTTATGCTAGTTCTTTCCCTTATAACCTCACTCCTGATTTTATCCCTTCTAGTCACTCCAGCAGCCTTCCTCAGACATCTCATTTCCGTGGTGACCAGCTTTCATTTATGTCTTGCTGTAAGTGTCCATGTTTGGCACTGGTAACATAAGGTGGGGAATGAATACGCTTTGTATGAAGTGTTTCTTTGTGTGGATTGGTAGTGCCTTGTGTTGTAGCAGTGGAGCTAACGGTCCCAATATTGGGTTTGCCTTACTGCACCGTAGGTTAATCTCTTTGTCGATTTTGTCATGTTCAGTAAATGTTGTTTCTAAGTACCTGTATTTGAAATCTGCCACTTGTTTTTATTCCTGTTCCCTCTATCTCGATATCTAGAAGAGTATACTGTACCTCACTCTTCTCTTTATTAATTCCATTTATCTTACATTCTTGGTTCATGGAGATAAGGTGTTGCTGTAGTTCCTTAGCTCAGTGGTGGTGAACCTATGGTGCGCATGCCAGAGGTGGCACACAGAGCCCTCTCTGTGGGCACCCATGTGGTTACCCCAGCACAGAGTTTGTCCCACCCCTCTCCCCAGCAGCCCAATGGGAGCGCTTACTCCCTCCCCTGCTCATAATTTGCCCCACCCATCTGCCCAATAGGAACGTTCCCTTCCTCCTTTGCTGCTGTGTTGGCACTTTGCAATAAATAAGTGGGTTTTAGGTTGCAGTTTGGGCACTTGGTCTCTAAAAGGTTCTCCATCACTGCCTTAGCTGTACTGTACTTCCTATCGATGCTTGATCATCTTCAAAAAGTAACTTGTTGATATTGTTTCCATTCATGGGCTTAGTTTATGTTGTCTGTGTAGGAGATGAATAACAAATCCTTTAGTGGCTGCTCAAAAATCAGAGGCTGATGCATCCTTCCACCCAATGGGTCTTACGGCCTGGTTGCTACTTTGGTTTAACTTTATGGGCTTAACATTTTTGCTTATACAGTCTATGTAGATGATTAAATAATAGTGGCGATAGTACACAATGCAGTATGCATTGATGGAGAAATTCAGACTGTCGTTAAACACACCTGTCTGCTTTCATGCTGCCTTGTGGGTTCCTCTTGAGCACATTGAGCAGGAAGGGGTGGTTAAGTAATTAGGACCAGACTAAGGGCTGCCAATACCACGACTCATAATGGATGGCTCATGTGCTTGGAGAATCAATAAATCTGCTCTCAGCGCCCAACCTTTCAAGGGACCAGAAAAAGTGTGAGTGTGAGTGAGTGTGAATGTGTCGGCTGTTCTGCCGGTTGATTAATCAGCTGATGTTTGTGAACTGCTGTGGGCCACTCCACCGCCCCCTTCACTGAGGGGGCTGTGCAAGTTTTTAATAGCAGTGCAGCCATTAGAAAAAGAAAAGAGTGTGAAACTGTGCAGAAGACAAGAGATCCAAATGCAGATTTTGGCAGATGAATAGGGTGGGATTCTACCCTGCCGGCTGCTTATTCTATGTGTTCTGTTAATCTCTGAGAAAAGGAGGAGAAAATATGGCCCAAGACAGAAGATGATAGAGCCATGGGTTCCCAATGGAGGATACACACCCTACGAGGGGTGTGTGTGTTGATTTTTAAGGAGGACAATTGGAGAATGAGTTAGACCAAGTTAATGGCCTTTTAGGCTTCCTCCACGTGACTAGGAATTCACTTCTGGAATAATAAGAATTATTATTGGCATCAGGATCTTAGAGATGCTTGGCATCAGGATCTTAGAGATGCTTAAGTGGGGCATGGCCAAAAAAAGGTTGAAAAACACTGGGTTAAAGCATGAATTTGGTCACTCGCTGCGTGCAAGATGCCCTGTCTCGGTCTGTTATAGTGTCATGAGTCAAAAAGAGAACTAAACCATGCATCACAAGGCAAGAGCGCACATGCTTTGCAGGCAAACGAGGCCTGTACATGGGGTTTGGGTGCCACTTTGGGATTTGGGAATATATCCTGATTCAGTCCAGAATTACTGGGGCCTCATCCAGTCCTATTTGTCCCTTTGTTAGAGAGCAATGTAAAGTCAAAGCATTGACTTGTTTTTGGAAAACCGAAATGGCTAGACCTTTTTTTTTAGCTTCACTGATATACAGTATGTGAAATTTGATGCAAAAGAATTACAGTCTGTGTTTTCCTAATGGGAGTCAATCCATCACACATTTTCTCTTCCTCTTTTCCTGCTGCCTCCCATCTTTCCCAGCATTTTTGTCTTTTTCCAGAAACTCTTGCTTTCTCAAAGTAGAACAGCCTCAGTTTCATCATTTTTGCTTCCAGAGACGGTTCAGGCTTGACTTGATCCCAGACTATAATTTGTTTATCTTTTTGGCAGTTCAGATTATTTGCAAAGCTCTTCTCCTGCACCACATTACACCAAAAATACTTCCATTTAGAAAAGGCTCTTAAGATCTTCTTCCTTTGCACAGTTTTTGATTCTACTACCTAGATTTGGGGTTTATCAGGTTGATTATGGTTGATTTTGCTACAGAGTTTTTTAATTGCTGTAACACCACCCAGAGTAGTGTTCACACTAGGTTGGCTAGTTAGTTAGTTAGTTAGTTAGTTAGTTAGTTAGTTAGTTAGTTAGTTAGTTAGTTAGTTAGTTAGTTAGTTAGTTAGTTAGTTAGTTAGTTAGTTAGTTAGTTAGTTAGTTAGTTAGTTAGTTAGTTCGTTCGTTCGTTCGTTCGTTCGTTCGTTCGTTCGTTCGTTCGTTCGTTCGTTCGTTCTTAGCGCTTAGAGCAGTATGGCAGTGGAACCAACTGCCTTCTGAGGTGGTGAGCGCTCCAATACTGGAATCCTTCAAGAGAGAATTAAATAGCCATCTGTCAGATCTCCTTTGGTTCCTGCCTTGAGCAGGAGGTTCATTCATTCATTCATTCATTCATTCAGATTTATATTGCCACCAACTCGCCGAGGCGACTCAGGAAGGCTTACAGTCAAAACAGCAACAGTACAGTAACAACTACAAAATACAACCTCACAAAACAACCAAAGCAGAACACAGACTAACTCCCCTCTGGCCGTTGATGGGGGCCTGGAGGTGGGGACGAGGTCCTCAGCCACCTGCCAGGCCATAGCATCTTCTCCCTCAGGCATTGGTATGGGCCCAGAGGTGGGGGCAAGGTCCTCGTTGGATTCAATGGCCTAAAAGGCCCCTTCCAACTCAGTTATTCTATTATTCAAATGAATCAGTTGAGTAGATAGAGGGAAATTGTGCTCCTTATCTGGACTGATGTATAAATTCTCTTGACTTTGTCCTAGAACTGAATCAATTCATTCCACTTTGATTTGGATCTTATACTGTCAGACCAAGTAGTTTTGCCCTTTAACTTACTGTTTGTTGTTAGCAAAGCCCTGTAGTTGACCCATGATCTCAACAGCTTTGAAACACTTGGCCAGGAACAGCCAAAGCTCAGAACTTTTCTGCCCCTACTAGTGAAACTGTCATGGGAGACCACGTGGTGCTGAAGTATTTCCCCTTCTCCTTCTGCTCTTGCGGAGGTAATACATGCTCTCTGCATGCACAGGCAGAAGCCGGCATTTGGTAGGCAGGACCAGAATGACAACCAAGAGACCCAGTGCAAAAGGACAAGCCCACTGTCCTTGCTAGTAGCATGAAAGGGGGACATTTTTGGAAGGGGCAGCTTCTCTGGCCGCTACAAGACGAGCTACACCAAAGAGAATTTACACTCCCATGCCAATGCAAAGGGTTTAATAATCATATCTTCCTGGCATTTAGTTATCCAAGTTGAACAATAAAAAGAGATGCAATTAATATGTCAGGTCAAAGCTTTGTTTTTAAGTCCATGAAAGTGTTGTATTTCTTTCCTTTATGTTGAATGGTTAGAGCTCAATTCCCAAGTACTGCAGGATGGAGTGAGCTTCTGTCTTGTCCTAGCTGCTGCCAACCTAGCAGTTCAAAAGCAAGAAATTGCAAGTATATAAATAGGTACCACTTTGGTGGGAAGGTAAACAGCGTTCCATGAGGCATACCTGCCCCATGTCCACAGAAACGTCTGCAGACACAGACAGTCTGGCTCTTTGGCTATAAACAGATGAACACTGAACCCTAGAGTCGGATATGACTGGCTTTCAAGCAAGGGCTTCCTAATAGGGCTTCTCTTTGAGTCCTAGTCTTTTACTCTATCCACTGCACCAGCTTATATATCTCTTGGAATTCTTCCTAGATGTATAAATCTTGTTCTCAAAAATGCAAAAATATTGGTGTGGCATTTTCTCCCATTGTTGAGACAATCCTTGTTGCATGGATTTAAAGAAGAAAACGTTAGAGGCACTGAATGGTTTGCTTGAGTCTTTTTAGCAATAGCAATAGCAATTACACTTATATAACGCCCCATAGTACTTAATCCACTCTCTGGGCAGTTCACAAGTTAATTGGCATTTTGCCCACAACATGCTGGGGACTCATTTTACTCACCTTAGAAGGATGGGAGAGGCCGAGTCAGCCTTGAGCCCTGGTCAGGTTTGAACTTATAAAGTTCCTGCTTCAGTACAGCAGTTTAACCACTGCAGCACCAGGGCTCTTTGGTTCAATGGTTCACTCTTTTTTGATATTGAACAAGTCTTTTTGTACCCGGGGTGTGCAACTTTGTGTACTTTACTTCAGAAAGAGACATGACACTAGTATTGTACAGGGAAATTCTGAGGGAGTTCAATAAAGTCTCAGCCATGCTTTCTTGATTCCCAATAGGAGAACATCTTATGAAAACCAATGTGTCTATAGATCTCCCCCTGTGGCTTAGTGGTTAAGGCACTAGGCTTGGAGACCGAAAAGATGGGTTTGATTCCCGAGAGCTGTACAATGGGGAACATGAAAGGAGTCTCATTCGGGTGTCCCCTGCAAAAATCCTTTCAACCCGGAGTAATCTCTGACACAAAAACGAACGATCAAGAAAAAATCAGTTTGCAGTAATTGATCACATCTTATGTTTATGGGAAAGATTCAAGCACTGTAGCAAGAAATAAAACTTCCAGTACTTTTACTCTAGCCCTTCATTTTTGTGCTGTAATATCTGTTTTGCACTGCAAGAAAGTTCATTCCTGCATCTTTGTACCATTTCCTAACTGATTTTAGGGGCCTTGGCTGCGTCCCTAATTATTATTTAAAAGTAACTTCCTGCACTGTAGCTAAAAGTGTACACAAAAACTTCTGATCTATGGACTTTTTCAACACACATTTATTATGGTATAAATTTCTGTGAGTGAAAGTTTTCTTCTGTGCTTAGAAGGCGGCTGTTGGGAAATAAATTACCTAAGCATTACAAGCTGCCTTGTTTGTTGAATTGTAATCACCGCGGGACTGTGGTGGCTTAGTGGTTAAGACAGTGAACTTCAAAACCGGAAGGTAAGCAGGTCGGCCATTCGAGACCTGAATGCTGCACACTGGAGTGAGCTCTTGTCTCTGTCCCAGCTCCTGCCAACCTAGCAATTTGAAAACAAGATCTTGCAAATAGATAAAAAGGGACCACTTCAGTGGGAAGGTAAACAGTGTTCTGTGCACTCTGCTGTCTAGTCATGCCTGCCACATGTCCACGGAAACATCTGCAGACACAGACAGTGCTGGCTGTTTGGCTCTAAACAAAGATGAACACTGACTGGCTTTCGAGCAATATCGACCTTTACCTTATCACCTTATGTGTGAGTGGTTAAAGGAGGAAGACTCACATTTTTCAGACTGGTTTTTTGCTTTGTCTAGGATTTGAACTTATGAGAGGGTTTTGCAACTCTGATTTCTGCTGCTCAGAAACTTGAATAGCTCTTGTCTTGATCATCGTTGAACAACCTCTGATGGCAGGCTGCTTGCTTTGATCCGCAGTTTTATTTTAAGGAACTAGCAGAGCAATTTGCTGTCTCTGTTTACACAAACGTGGGTGATTAAGATCAGAAGTGGCAGACCATAAACGGAATATATATTTTGCCAAACCTGCCCAACCTCCTTTTTCAAGTAAGCTCCCATCTGGGAAAACCCCGGATATTTAAACCCAATGGGCAAATGGGACAGATGGGAAGAGTTTTGCTCAAAAGAATCTACAAGGAAACCACAGCTGGGGGTGGTGGTGGTGGTGGGGAACTCGTTGAGAAATGTTAGCAGCCTTAACTCGATGTGGCTGCAACATGCTGGTTTGTCTGATCTCAAGGGAAGATTAGAGAAAAACGCCACGGGTATCCTGCCTCATTTGATGATGACCTATGGCTGTGATGGCAAACCATGGCACTTCAGCTGTTCTTGGGCTTCAATTCCCAGAAGCTCAAGCCCCTGTGAATTCACACAAATGAGTACGTGACCCATTCATGTGGATTCACAGAGACTTGGGCTTCTGAGAAATGAAGTCCAAGAACAGCTAGAGTGCCAAGGTTTGCCATCATGGACCTATGGATTTGCTGCAGATAAAGTGGTCCCAATTTCCCAGGCACCAAGGAAACCAGGGATTCATTAATTAGGTGAGAAATTAGCTGGGAAACTGCAGCCATACTCGTTGGGGGAATTAAGACCGTGGTCACCCAAGGAAAGAGATTCCTCCACAGGCAATGGAGTTTTTTTAATGTTAAGTTTTTGTATGTTTTAATTTGAGCTTTTTATCATTGTAAACCACCTTGAATCCCCCATCGAAAAAAGTGGCCTATAAATAAAACAAATTAAAAAAGCAACATTTAAGATTAATAAGAGAATGGGGAGAAACTTAAATACTTTCTCCCAAAAGGCCTTTGTGTCCTTTGAATAGTAACTAGATACATTACTGTACTTATTACAACAAGAAAGTAACATTTTCGCCATGGATCATAATGTTTTGGATCCTTTTATACCCATGTTACCAAAACAGGTAACTGATTATAGCTCCTAAGTTTCCTGTGGTTTCCTTTTGCCTATCTGAATTGTTGCCATGATGTGGGAACAACTTTCCTTGCTTAGAGGTAAACAGATGTGCAGCTAGGTAATTTTAGACTTTGCAGGTTAATATTCCTGCCTTGCCTGTTCCCCAGGGCCAGATTTTCCTATAGGCTAACTATTCAGCCTAGGGCCTCAAGATCAAAAGGGGCCTATATATTGATATATATCACAGTAATGATGTATTTTATTATCTCTCATGTAATTCACAAACTTAAAAATGGGAGGTGAAAGGGCCTCTTTCCATGTAAATCCGGCCCTACCTGCCCCAATCATTCTCCTTTGGAGAGTTACATGTGTTACTGCATTGACTTCAAAATATGGGAATCCAGCCTTTGGAATGTAAGAGTCATATTGGGTCAGCACTTTGGACTGTCTAGCTCAGTTTTGCTACTTCTGGCTGACAGCAGCTTCTTAGGATCTCAAGCCTACTTGGAGATCCTTGGTATTTCCTGGTAGTCCTCCTCCTTCTGTTTCTCCTCCTCCTCCTTCTGCAGTATCCGATTCAGAATATTGGTTGTCCTCATGGTAATCAGCCATTAAGATTGTCCTGGGAACTATATAACTCAGTGGCCTCCTATTGTCCTTTTGCATTGCAGTGTGACCCCTGTACCACTGATCCAGTTCTGCGAGTCCCTTTTTGATCCTGAGGACTTTTGGCACGCAAAGTCCTCCTCGGCCCCAAGCCAGGATGGATGAAGCTGCTGCCCTCCATCAAGATGGATTCAAGTGGGATTTAATCCACTTGGGGACCATCACCCTTCCCCGTAGACTTCGGCACCCAAAACTGTTAGTCCTCAGGGTTGACAGATTCCTTAACCACCACCTGACAATCAGCGTTGAGTTGCTGGCAGTAGGGTCTACTTTATTACTATAGCAGGGTAACTTGGCCACCGAATTTTTGCATAAACAGAATTGCATGAAATGGGATGAAGAGAGAGTCAGCTTAATTTATGTCCTCCAGCTGCTGTTTGAAAAACCTGGAGTTGTTTAGCCCAGGACTCCCTCTGACTACAGAGTCGGAGAATCACAGTCCAAGAAAGCAATTTTTAAAGCTTTGCATTAAACATTTCAGCCACCAACCTAGCCGGAACACAGCAGGGGAGGTGGGAAGGTGCCATCACTATACTCGAGTAAATATTTGTACAAACAGACTGCATTGTTTAGTCACAATTCTTTTGATCAAAGTTCTGGGAAGTTTTGCCAAGGACAAAGAAAAATGCTTTTATTCACTATGAAACCTCTGGCTAATCAATGAGGAAAACAGGAAATGTACAGATTGGTGTTGTTTGGGCTACATCTCCTGGAATCCGGATTCTGGGAAATGCCATCTAAACAACACAGTACAGTAGCTGCAAGTCTCAAATGGAAACGTGAGGTGCAATCAGATGCAGGCAGGCACTGGGGCACCTTTTGGACTGCTTGTAGTGCAGCCGAGTTCTGGTTATTTCACCTGTGCTTTTGTTTGTTGGTGTAAGTACCACTCTGTGAATCACCACAATATATAACAAGTACCAATTTTCCTCCTCCTCCTCCTTTTTCTTCTGGTAACATATCAGTTCCGGATATTAGCTATCATGTCTTCCTGTTCTTAACTCCTCAGAACAGTTCTTCCGAGGACATACCACACCAGTCTCTCGGGTTCTTCTGCCATGAAGTCCGTCTACGTCCAAGGCTGCCTCTCTTCCTTGCAGAGCAAGTTAGAGTGTTCTATACTTTATGTTGTTCTTATGATATGGCCAAGGTAGGGGTTCTCAATGTTTTTGCACCATGGGCTGGACCACGCCCCCTCAAACAGCGGGCCAGAAACGTGGTTCCTCCCACAGTAAATGTTGCTGTAAACCACATCTACGGCTGTCATAAACATGGCAGGAGCAAGGGTGGTGTATTTTTGGCTGTTTTCACTGCTTCCGCTACTTCTGGCAGTGGTGGTGGTGGTGGGAGTGAGGGCAGTAGGCCACATGAAATTGTGCCACAGGCCGGGGCTGGCCTGTGGGCCATAGCTTGTGAACCCCTCGGGCAAGGTATTGGAGCTTTCTTTGCTTAATGGTCTTAAAGAGTTCTTGTTCTTTATCCATCCGGTGCAAGACTTCTGCATTAGTCACATGATCAGTCCATGATATCCTTAGGAGCCATTTGTGGATCCACATTTCAAAAGTTTTAATTCTCCTTTCAGATGTTTTAGTCAATGTTCAAGCTTCGACTCCAGGTACATTTTCTTAGAGGTGTTCCCACAGATAACAGAGCATGTAGGGAAATGTGCTATTGACCAACCTCAGTGCATTCCCATCTTGAATCTCTTTGTTTCCATAGCAGGACTACTATTTGGGACCAGCTACATCAATTTCCTGACATACAGAAAAGATTCTTTAAGGAAGGCTGTTCCCAGCAAATCAACCTTTCCAGTAGAGTCCACTAGGCCTGTTTCTCACCATCTGATCCCACTCTCAATTAACAAAAGGAAGGAAATGTTTAGAATTTATTTCCTAAGCTCACCCACCTTCAAACTATCTACAAGCAATGGGATAGGCAAGAGACTTAGTAAGCACAGAGAAGATTTGAGAAGCCATTCTCCTCAAAAAGCAGGATTCTCTGGGAAAGAGATAGAGATACCAATCTACAGCTCTTTCAACATGTGGAACACATTTTAAACCTCCTTCCTTAACTTTATATGGATTCCAAGCCCTTTCTACTTCCGCTCTTTGTCAGACATTTTTATACAGCCCCATAATCAGGTCTTTTTATCATTAAATCTCTTATGCAAATACAGCCATCAAAGAATCCCATGCAGAGAGTAAAAATTCCTGTTTTTCACAAGGTTGTTCAGAAGTACATTACAAAGTGAATTCATGTCTCCAAACAAAGAAAAGCCACATGAGAAACTGGTTCGCTTCAGCCTGAATGTGTTGTGTGTTGTCGTCTAATTCATCAGATGCACAAAATTTAATCTAGTGTGCTTTATGTGTGTGTATATATTTATAGAGGGCTTAGTGGTTAAGATGAAGTTGCCCAACCACTTTCCACACCATAACAAGAAAACACCTTATCTTGAAGATAAATTGTGCTTTTTGCCGTTATCCAGTGTCATGCCTGCTCGTTCTGTCTACCTTTCTTTCTTTTTACTAGAACCAACCATGTAGAAGATAACCTGGTCTTAAAGCTAGAGTACCTCTTGGTGTTTCCATAATCAAAATAACCCCTCCATCCCACCTCAATGTTCTCTATGAGCAAGGAAAGGGCAAGTAGGCAGGTATTAAATGGAAATGGCGAAGGGTGGAAAGATAGCTCCTTATTCTTTGGTGTCTTCTTTTTATGAAGAAAACATTATTTAGATATACCAGGAAAACTTCTTAACTGTTAGAGCAGTATGACAATGGAACCAATATTATCTCAGGAGGTGGTGAGCACTCCAACGCTGGAGGCCTTCAAGAGAAAATTGCAATTCAACAGCTTAACATTGATTTTCTCCTTTGAAATTCCTTTGTTCAAGAATAGGTGCCTTAAGACTGTTGACAGACTATCTTGGGAAAGTCTCCCATTCTGTCAGTTCTGCTTTGATTTGGTTTCCTGCCTTGAGCAGGGGGTTGGGCTCAATGGTCTCATAGGCCTCTTCCAACTCATTGATTCTATGATTTTGTGATATCATTGTCAGTTGCCTCCCTTGCCACATCTTTCTTTCTTTCTTTCTCCATACTGCAAACACTATCTTGGTAGGTTCACAGCCTAATCAGGTACAAACACAAAGCATACAGCACAGTAAACACAGTAAAATCCTGACAGGTATCTATTTTGTTAACCTGTTAAGGACACCCTGAATTGGGCCCGGAAACTTAAGAGGGAGCCCATGAAAGTGCACTAAGACTGGTAATATGTGTTCATCTCTGCTGGTACGTATCTGGGTGCTGCCTTGGGAATGTTGAAATTTCTGTACTGACTTCAAGGGAAGTCCTACATAGCAGTGTTAACAGTAGTCCACTTTGGAGACTGCCAAGACATGAAGTACTGTTGTTCCCCTTTTCTTATCCAGGTTGTGGGTAGACGTGGGCAATCAGCTGAAGTTGATAAAAAGTTATCTACAGCAGATACTTGGGGCTCCATATTGAGAGTTGGGTCCAGGCAGGAGTATATCTCCCAAATGCAGACCCAATCCTTCAGGGAAGTGTAACCTTCTCATGGAGGCCAGGTAAATTGTCCTTCTAACTGGCCTGATGGTTTTCCCAATCCATCTTATCTTGATTCAAATTATCTGATATATGGTTCCTGGAAGACATCAAGAGCAAAAGCAAATATTTACACTTGTGTGTTTATACAGTTCAACTCATATCAAATATTGAAAGGTCCACAGTAATCTGCTCAGCTGAAAAGAAGCTTTACGGAAATCTGTGTTGGTCACACGTAAGAGGAAGTAACATCAGATGCGGACGGATGACAGATCGGTGGCAGAACCTTAAACCTGACCCTGATTTGGAGTGCGTGTGTTATAACTGTCTGTTTCTTTTTCAATGATGAGATTTCAATAATAATAATAATAATAATAATAATAATAATAATAATAATAATAATAATAATAATAATAATAATAATAATAATAATAATAATAATAATAATAATAATAATAATAATAATTTTGTGTCAGAAATTATTTTGGGTTAAAAGGATTTTTGCTGGAGAAACTCCACTCAGGGGATGCCCGAATGAGGCTCTTTTCATGTCCTCAAAAATCTATTCCCACCAAAGTGGTCCCTATTTATCTACTTGCAATTTCTTGCTTTCAAACTGCTAGGTTGGCAGGAATTGAGACAGAAACAGACACTCAAACTGTCATTCAGTATCCGGGTCTCAAACTGCCGACTTTCCAGCCTTCCAGCTAACAAGGCGAGCCACAGCCTAGAATGCAATATTTCACCAGCTTTGTAATCAATGAACGTGGGTTCTTCTTCTTCTTCTTCTTCTTCTTCTTCTTCTTCTTCTTCTTCTTCTTCTTCTTCTTCTTCTTCTTCTTCTTCTTCTTCTTCTTCTTCTTCTTCGTGTGCCATATGAGCTGCTGGCAGTATGGTCTACTCTATTACCATAGCAGGACAACATGTTTGAGCCTTTTGATCAAACACTACCTTTGCCCTTGGCAATGCATGTAGAAATCACTTCAAGAGTTACACCTGCCCAATTTCCCCCTCCAGGACTACATCTCTCTCAACATCCCCAACCCAGTGTGCTCCAAAAAAGTACCCTGAAAGTTAACGTTGTATAACCGTGACCTCTGGCAAGCTCTCTGTATTTGACAGTTCAACCACATTTTGGTTTTGTCCTGCACTCTTTTATCACGGCAGTAAAGAAAAAGCTGCACACATCAACCCTGTGTGTTTATGCTGGCTGGAAAAATTTGGACATCCCAAAAGATGCACAGCTGGAATAGTCTCTGTGTGGGTTTCTGCGTGCTGCACTTTGCAAAGCATGGTGTCGACCTTCTGCAGGAAGGGAAAAGTTTATTTGTGGTTTCAGTCAAAGCAGCACATTGTTCTCATGCAGCCTAACCCAGTGATCGCCTCACACAGGATAGCGTTCACACCGAGGAAGGTCTCCCTAGGGATGGATGTTGCAGGAAACGGGGAGGGGGGGCAAAAGGACAATCCCCTTGGGTGCTTTTTCAATGGCAAAAAAACCCCAAACACTTGCAGGAGCTGCTGGAGTGTGTTCCAGGTTCACAGGCATTTCTGGAGGTCCAGAAAAATAAATCCAGGTTTTCATTTCTCTTAGCTCTTCTGTTTATGTGATGTTCACAGACAATCTGCCTGGGTTGTGTTGCAAGATTGCTTAGAGGATAAAGTTAGATGCATTCTGTTTGTTCGTTCGTTCCGCTCGCTCGCTCATTTGTTCGTTCTCTTGCTTGTCTCATTTATTAGCTCCCTTTCTCCTGATTGAGGAAACTCAATGTGGTTTACAATATTAAGCCACATGTCTTTCACAACATGTCTCACAGAACAAAGGATATACTTGCACAGTAATACAAAGAAAATGTTCAATGCCAGGTATTTGTTTTGTATCCTCCCACTATTTACAAATGGAGGGGAAGGGGGGCATTTAGAGCTAATCCGAATAACAACCAGAAATCATTTGCTGCTGCCAGCTGTAGGAAGCTGTATTGATTTGCATACTTATCTGTCATTCTGATTAATCACTCTATGCCTCTGTATCTGATGTATATAAGTTCATGCCTTGAAGTCTCACTCCTATGTCTGATGAAGTGGACAAGATCCATGAAAGCTCACATTAACAATATAGCAGTTAGTCTTTAAAGTGCTGTAGCATTTTTGTTTTGTTTTCTGATATGCCTAATATCAAGCTTAAGAGCCCGCATCGTCCCAAGGACGGTGTTCGCTCCGGCCCTGTGAAACCTCCTCCCAATAGAGCTACGCCTGTAGACGAAGCTGCTGTCCTTCAGGAAAGGAGTGAAAACTTGGTTGGCAAGTCAGGTCTGGGGAATGGATGGATCAATTTCCCCAGCTGGCTGGATGGCTTGAACAAATTTACCCCCAGTGCCTCCTAGCTACAACGCCTAGTTTTTAACGATAGGTTTTTAAGATTCTTTTAAAACTTTTAAAACTTTTAATTTTTTTGAACTGGTTTTAAATTGTTGTCGATGCTGATGTGTTGTGAATCGCCCTGGGTCCCTTTGGGGAGGAGGGCGATAAACAAATTTAAATAAATAATACATAAATAAGCCAGAGATCCTTGAAGGAAGATTGAGGTGAAATATATGGTAGATAGATAGATGGATGTCTTAGCAGTGCTGGTTCCATTTTTGCTTAAGGTGTTGCAGTGAATGAATTAGTAAAGTGTAAAGGTCTCCCTTGCTTGAAAGCCAGTTGTGTCCGATTCTAGAGGGTTGTGCTCATCTCCATTTACAACCAAAGAGCCAATGCTTGTCTGCGTCTGCAGGCATTTCCATGGTCATATGACAGGCATGACTTGATGTAGGAGTGCATGGGACACTGTTAACCTTCCCCAACGATGCGGTACCTATTTATCTACTTGCCATTTCTTGCTTTCAAACTGCTAGGTTGGCAGCCACTGGGAGAGATGACGGGAGCTCACTTTGTCAGGCAGCACTCTGGTCTCTAACTGCTGACCTGTCGACCTTTCGGGCATCTTAACCAGTAAACCACTGTGGCCCTGTGCATTAATTACATCAGAGGGAAAATTATATTTGCGTTCCCTTTTGTCCAGTCATGGTATATTCTTAGGGCCTGAAATTTAACTGATAGGCAGTAAATGTTTCTCATTTATGATTCAGTTGTCAGATGGTCTTAATGCTCAGTCAGTGCATGAATGTGTATCTTACAGCTGCTATCCATTTTTGGTACATAAGGCCTGCTTGCCAAATTACAGCAAAAGTGTCTTCTTCATTTTGTTCTTATTTCTCTTCCTCTTTTCTTTTCCCTTGGCTTCCCTCCTTATTTTGGAATAAGCTGTTAAACAATTTAGTTTAAAAATCTAGAAAAACAAACCAATGTCCACCCTCCTCAGATAGATGTAGCAATGCTTCATCAGACTTCTGAAAACAGTGTTATTTTGTGTTGTAGTGGTTAAACTGCTGTCCCACAGCCAAAACATTGTGAGTTGGAGCATGATGGGTATCAAGGTTGACTCAGCCTTCCATCCTTCCAAGGTCGGTAAATTGAGTACCCAGCAAGGGGGGGGGGAGGTTAATTAACTTGTGATGGAGCAGTATAGAAGTGTAATTACTCTATCCTTGTTAAATACTGTATAGCTATGTTCTAATTATGGGCTATGTACAGTGTCTATTTCTGCCCCTGTGCTTTATCAAGTTCTTTGTGGTCTCTGTGAATCCACATGAAGAACAACAGTTATAGGTAAACAGCCTATCATTATAGAGCTCTGGTGGTGCGGTGGTTAAGCTGATGTACTGCAGCCAAAAGTTTGATCCTGATGGGATCAGGGTTGACTCAGCCTTCTATCCTTCTGAAATTGATAAAATGTGTACCCAATATGTTGGGGGCAAAATGCTAATTAATCTGTGAACTGCCTATGGGGGCAGTATATAAGTATAATTGCTATTGCTATTATATTTTGCCCAGGGATCATTGCATTGTATGCAGAAAACTTGGCATTTTGAGTAAGGTACTGTATAAGTACAGGTTTTTTGAGATAGAAAGCCCACTTTAAAAAAAAAGTTGCCACTGGGGGAAAACCTGCTGGTCTTTTCCCTTTCGAATAGGACTGGTTGCCTGTTTCTTTACAATAGGCTGCCTTAATGTTCTTAGTCAAAGACACCCTTTTTTCGTTTAGGATGAGAGAGCATATTCTGCACTCTCTCGCCTGAGATCAGACAGGTTTGCAAGGCCAGGTCTCCCTGCAGCTGCTTCTTTGTCTAGCCCAGATGTGGAACTGCCAAAATGAAGGCATCTTTTGGGTGAGGTAGTTAAGATGCTGAAAATGATGACTGGAAGGTCAGCAGTTCAAGACCCAAGTGCTGTACAACAGAATGAGCTCCCATCTCTGTCCCAGCTCCTGCCAACCTAGCAGTTCAAAAGCAAGAAACTGCAAGTAGATAATTAGGTACCACTTCAGCGGGAAGGTAAAGAGCATTCCGTGCACTTCGGTGGCTAGTCATGCCTGCTACACATCTACGGAAATGTCTGCAGACTCAGAGAGCGCTGGCTCTTTGGCTATAAACAGAGATGAACATTGAACCCTAGCGCTAGATACGACTGGCTTTCTAACAAGTGCGACTTTTACCTTTGGGTGAGTTCATTTTGCAGTTCCTTTCACCTGACCTAGTGTGAGAAAGATTAGCAGTGCAGTGCATTAAGTTGCTTCCATTTAAGGCTGCACTCCCAGAGGGGTGCATTGAAACAGAAGCCAGTTTTAAATAATTAAGCAGTCACATAATTGCGAGAGCTTGGCTGCTGACAGAACATATCCCCACGTGACCTCCTGTGACCACACGTGGGTTTTAGAGCAAGGACTCTTTGCTCTTTCTAATTTGCTTCTTTTAAGTACAGTATGATTCTTTTCAAAGCAAGTGGGAGAGAGAAAGAGATGATATGAGTTCCAAGGAGGGAGAGAGAGAGTCTGGCCGAAGGCTGTTTGTGGCTCAGTGGGGTTTTGAACCCAGATCTCCCAAGCCCTGTCCAGCAACGCAGACTCTCCTACTTAGCCCTCTAGCTTTATTCCTGCATCCTGTTCTCACCTGTGAATCTCCAGGTGTCCCTAGTGGAACCATAAGTGGGATTTGAAACCCTTGCTCTTTCACCAACTTCTGGGCACTTGATATTCTGTGGTGCAGTGTTCCTGAGCCTGGAGGAGCCATCAAGCCCCACATCTAAAGAGAGAGCTGTCGTCTGTGCAGATGTCCCATCATTATGTTGCTCTGTTAGATTCTGTGATGATGTTGATGATAATTCTTTCCTGTCCTGTCCTGATCAAACGCTGGGCTGCCAAAATGAAGCCACTTTCTTGGCCTTGCCGTTGGTCAAAATTAAACCCTCATCATTGCATGTTTCTGGCAGTAATTGGCAGACGAGTAAATGAGCCAGTGGGTTCTGTGTCTCTCCACATCCACACAGCACATGTTGTTGTCCACCAGCAGCCCCCACTTGAGCCTGTTGGTCTTGCATTTGGGGACTCTGACCCTCAGCCTATCCAGGGTCCTCCAAGTGATGTAGGGTAGGTTGGGATTCTCAGCCATATCCTCCTTTAATGTTATCCTTTGTCCAGTGAGCTCCTTCCTCCACCTTCTAATTTGGTTTTGCTCTTGTGTCCCCTCAAGACTGTGGTGGCTTAGTGGTTAAGACACTGAACTTGATGACTGGAAGATTGGCAGGTCTGCAGTTCAAGACCTTGAAGTGAGCTTCTGTTTCTGTTCCAGCTCCTGCCAGCCTAGCAGTTCGAAAGCAAGAAGTTGCAAGTAGATAAATAGGTACCACTCCACTGGGAAGGTAAACAGGGTTCCATGCACTCTGGTGTTTAGTCATATCTGCAACATGTCCACGGAAACGTCTGCAGACACAGACACCGCTGGCTCTTTGGTTGTAAACAGAGATGAGCACTGAACCCTAGAGTCAGATACAACTGGCTTTCGAGCAAGGGCAACCTTTACCTTTACTTTACCCTCAAGAATATTTGTTCCTATCCTAAAGTTCTTCCTGGATCTGAGCCAGCAGACTTGAGGCTCATCTCCGTTCAGGGGTTTTGAGTGTCCTTCCCTTGTTTAGTTCTCTCCGTGTCCATTGCTACTTCTCTCCTGATCTTAGGTGGATGGATACCAACAAGAGGGTATATTTTCTCTGTGATTCTGCCTCTCCTTCAATGTGGCTAGATAGATCATCCACGCATCAGCCATGTTTTCTGGCTGTGACAGCCATTGGAAGGCAGAATTTGGGTTGCACTTCCTCTTCTTGGAAGTTCCTTTGCCCCCTTGGTTCCTGCTTCCCGTGGCTGCTGTTGTGGTTTTGAGCCAGTTTTGCCTGCCAACAGGATGTGGTTCTCTGGACAGATCAGATTTACAGATCCTATCAGTTTCGTGTTGAGTTTGGTTTTCTTGGCACCCAACTGGCTGGCGTCCTGCCTCCTGAGTCTCCATGGGAGGACTGACCACACTTTTGTTGCTCAAGGCAGGCTGCTGGAGATGACAGTGGCCATGAGCTGATGAGAGAAGCAGTTTTCGGGTTTAGGTCCATGAGATACCTTGGGACCCAAATGCGGTCTGCAAGTCCATTTCCTTCCTGCTAGATCTTTTGAAACAGAGTAATGGTGAGTAGGTTGAGCTGGGTTCCAATAAAGGGAGTCTGATCTCAATCTTTGTGATATAGTTTCACTTTGCTTTTAAAATCTGTGTGATGCGAATTTGAATTTGAACTCTCATTTTTTCCCCTTTCTTTTTTTCCCTCTACTTTCCCTGATGATATTTAGCTGGGATTTAGGTTTGAATGCAAACCCTTGCTCATATAATACCTAGCTTTTAATTAAGTTTTTAAGCTTTTAAATTTTTAAAAAATTGTTGGAAATCGCCCCTGGTCCCGTCGGGGAGGAGGGCGATAAACAAATATATATATATAACTGTGTTATTTGCAAATTGTTTTAATTTATTCCATGCTAGGAAGTCTGCTTCCTTGAATGGTATTGCCATCCTCAGATAGCTTCTTGCCTGCTTTTCTTTTCAACACCAGAGGACATTATTTAGGACAATTACAGATACCTTATTTACAGAGACGAGCTTTGGCTCTGGAGGCAAAGAGTTTTGCAAGCATTCAGTTCTCCTCCTCGAGGTATCTTGTATGTAAAGGTCACCTTTGTTCGAAAGCCAGTCGTATCCAACTCTAGGGTTCAGTGCTCATGTCTGTTTGCAGCCAAAGAGCAAGCACTATCGGCATCTGCAGATGTTTCCATGGTCATGTGGCAAACATAACTAGATGCCGGAGCGCATGGAACACTGTTACCTTTCCTGCCGAAGTGGTAGCTCTCTATCTACTTGCAATTTCTTATTTTTGAACTACAAGGTTGGCAGGAGCTGGGACAGAGACGGGAGCTAATTCCGTCATGCAGTACTTGGGTCTCGAACTGCTGACCTTCCAGTCATTAAGTTCAGCATCTTAGCCACTTGAGCCACCACAGTCCCATAGAGACAGTCTAAAAATCAGTGTTTCCCAACCTTTGGTTTTTGGACTTCAATTCCGCGAAGCCTGAGTCAGTCCAGGGGCTGATCAGGGCTTTTAGGAATTGACTTAGGCTTGTGGGAACCGAAGTCCAGAAACCAAAGGTTGGGAAACCTTCTAAATTGATGAAACCGAGGGAATTCGGAAGCATCCTTTCTGTCTTTTGATTTAGGCATGCATTATGTTGCAAGTGCCTAAAGTGGATTCTCAACCTGTCCATTGCAAAGGGAACCAACTCAAAGGATGCAGTGCAGTGTGTGGTTTCAATCAGAATTCAATGTGAAATGTGGCTGGCTCTACCATTAGGCAGTGAGGCAGAGTGTTCACTGGGGAATGCAGAAGAGTGGCAAAGTATTATACCACTCACCCTACAACTTCTCTAAGCTGATCTGTCATCAAAGCACAAGTCTCTATCAGAGCTGTGTGTGTGTGTGTGTTACTTCTTTGGATTACAGCTCCCAGAATTCCCCAGAGGAGGTTTGCCCCAAGGTCCAATGTTTAACCAGCAGAATTGGGGCGTTCCTCCTGTGTATTGAGGTCCCATAGTGGCTGGGGATAAGGGGACTTGTAACCAAACAATGCAAAGATGCAACAGGTTGAGAAGCCCTCAAGAAATCCTTCTTATCAAACACCAGGAAAAAGAGAACAAAGAAGAAGAAGAAGACAGAAAGACAGAAAAAGGAAGGGAGAGAAGAAGGGAAGCAGGGAGGGTGGTTTGCCAGTTTCGTGTGCAGAGCCAACACCGAAGCTGCTGGCTTGGGTAGGGCAATCACACTAATTCTGCTTATGACATCTGAATCAGCAAGGAATTAATCAAGATGCAGCCTAAAAGGATGAGAATTAGCTCCAACTAAGGAGTCAGGTAGGGTGAGCAGCATCTTAAACATCCTAACTAAGGATTGGACCTCTATGCATAGGAAATGCCCGCAGAAGCATCTCGGCAACTGCCAGGGCCTTCACAGGTTCCGGAGTTCTGGGAGTTGTCATAAACTCCCCAAAATCATATTTTCAAGCTCTGACAAGAAGCACCAGGTTGGCTACTCCATCCTCTACCCTCCACCACTGATAACCTCCAGATAAGTTTTTAGCCTACAATTTCCCCTTATTACCAGCCAAAAGAAAGAAGGCTGTTCATAGACCCCTCGTGATGGCATCTTACCTCCTGGTGGAACCAGGAAAAGCCACTTTTATGTCAGAAGCCTGACTTCAGTGATGAAGGGAGGAGGGTAATAGAAAGAGAATCATCATCATCATCATCATCATCATCATCTTCTTCTTCTTCTTCTTCTTCTTCTTCTTCTTCTTCTTCTTCTTCTTCTTCTTCTTCTTCTTCTTCTTCTTCTTCTTCTTCCTCCTCCTCCTCCTCCTCCTCCTCCTCCTCCTCCTCCTCCATCGACATTATTGGGTGTTATTTTAATATATTTCGTTAATATTATCTCTCCACCTTCTTCTGCGTCTGCCTCATTCTCTCCAGATGAGCCAGCCATTTATCTTCCCTAAAAGTCATACAGAGCAATCTTAATTCTTCTTCTTACCCCTTTGGGTGTCGTGGGACTTCCAACAGCCTCCACTGGCATTATTTGGTGTTTCAGTAAAACCCCTACTTACGTAAAAAGTCTGTTCCGTAGGCTTTTATGTAAATCGATTGTTTACTTCACTCGAAACAAACCCAAAGGAAAATGATATTTATGTAAATCAAACCAAGCCATAGGAAAAATGATTTTTTTACGTAACTCAAAGCAAACCCATATAAAATTGTGTTATGTAAATAGGGACATGGTTTTAGTGCAAAAATCATTATGTAAGGCAGGTTTTTACTGTATTGTAATATTTCTTTGTTATCTTTTTGGTTTGAAATTTTCTTTCCTATTTTCAGGTGTTATAATTCTGGTCAGAAATAATCTGCTTGTGCAACGGTCTGATACAAAACAAAAAAGAAAGTAATGTACAGGTAATTATAATAATCCCAGTTCTTTTGAAAGGAATGGGTTAATTTCACTTTTTCAAAGTAACAGGGGACTCCTTTACTGTTTTCATGACCAAAAGCGTCCGGTCTCTTGGCAATGGCAGCATTTTTTGTGTGCATGCAAAACAAAATGTGACCACAGTCAGACCTATTTCCCTGGGTGAGTCAAAAGCTCCATTCAAGAAATGTTTCATTTGTGCATGTTGCCCTATGATAATAATTTCCCAGGTAACTCACAGAGCAAAAAATGGTTTTGAGGCAGAAATGACAATATTTTGATGCAGGAGGTATGATAGTAAAGGTAAAGGCCATCTTTGCTCGAAAACCAGCCTTACCTGACTCTAGGATTCAGTGCTCATCTCTGTTTATAGCCCAAGAGCCAGCACTGTCTGCATTTGCACACTTTTCTGTGGACATGTAGCAGGCATGCCTAGACACCAGAATGCATGGAACTGTTTACCTTCGGACTGAAGTGGTAGCTATTTATCTAATTGCAATTTCTTGCTTTCGAACTGCTAGGTTGACGGGAGGTGGGACAGACGACGAAAGCTCACTGTGTCGTCCAGCACTTGGGTCTTGAACTGCTGATGTGCCGACCTTCCAGTCGTCAAGTTCCACATCTTAACCACTAAGCCACTGCAGGTGGTACGATTCAACCTTTTAAAATCAGATTCTGCTGCATTGCCAACTTGTTGTCTCTGATGGGTCTTTTCCTTTCCCCAGTTTGTCAATGAATCGATGCTTTGGGGGATGAATTGCTGCAGAAACGATGGTGTACGTTTTCCATTTTAATGGGAGGCAGCGGTGGATTCTGAATAAGCAGGCCATTACCTTTTATTTCTCCCTGGCTTCCTCTGAAACATTTCATAATGCCACTTCCAGAAAAAAAGGAAACCAAGGATCTATCGATTTGCGATAAAAGCATTCTTCGGTCATTGGCAGGAAGGGGAACCACTTCTCTACGTGTGCTAAAAATGCCCAACCTGACTTGAACAGCAGCAGGAGAAGTTAAGTCCGATCAGCAGACCCGGGGGGGGGGGAGGCAGTATGGCCAAGGGTGATAACCAGAAGGCCGGCAGGGCAGCAGTTTGAGACCTGGGCACTGCACAATGGAATGAGTGTCCATCTCTGTCCCAACTCCTGCCAACCTAGCAGTTTGAAAGCAAGAAATTGCAAGTAAATAGGTGCCACTTCTACAGGAAAGGTAACATCATTCCGTGCACTCCAGTGTCTAGTCGTGCCTGCCACATGACCATGGAAACGTCTGCAGGTGCAGACAGCGCTGGCTCTTTGGCTGTAAGCAGAGATGAGCACTGACCCCCTAGTCAGACATGACTTGATTTCGAGCAAGGGAGACCTATTCTTGCAGAGAGGCTGCTGCTCAGTGGTGGATCCCCTGCTTTGCACACACTCCCAAGGTTCCAGGTTCAATCCTGAGCATCCCCAAGTAAAGACGGAAATGAGTTCACATCTGAAGGTCTGTCAATCAGTGTATGGCAGCAAAGGGGAGAACAACTCAATAAATCCAATCAATCAATCAATCAACTTAATTCTCCCCCATCAGCAGAACACAGGTTTTGCTTACTAAGCTTAAAAGGGAAAGGAAGAGGAAAGGGCCAGAAATGATTCCTGTTCCTAGGACATGCAGAGCTACAAGAAGTTACTTTGTTGGACTACAACTGCCAGAAGCCACCAGCCAGCCTGGCCAGTGAACATATAGGCTGGTGCTTTCTTGACGCTGTAGCCAAAAAGTTAAGTCTTCTCTCTAAGTTTTGTCTGAATTTCTATTTGTTCTTCCTTTTAAACATCCTCACCAACCCTTCATTCTGACAGTCTTCTTAGTTTCTCTCTCTTTCTCCCAGTCCAGAGGTTCCCAATTAGTTTTTTCTACGTACCACTTCAAGAAAGACCTCAAACTTGCGTACCCCTTATTGCAGGAACGTTAAATAAAAAATGAAATCAGGTGTATTTTATATTTATTATCATCAAAAGACATTCTAACAACAGAGAACACATGTTTCATTATTGTGACAAATGTGCACGTTGACAATGACGAGCAAATAGGCAGGAACGAGGGCGGCCGCGATCGGGTGACGCGAGACACGGGAGGCGCGGGAAAAACCGCCACTGCGGGAGAAAGCGCTTGATGCATACAATTAACTTACCTACTGATTGTTTAATTAAATTGAATAATTTTTTGGCAATTGTTATTGCATTATTGTTTTTTAAGGATTTAATATTTTAGTTAAGAGATTGCTGCGCATACCCCTTGATGCAATCTCACGTACCCCTGGGGGTACGCGTACCACTAATTGGGAACCCCTGTCCCAGTCGGTCCAGCTTCTCAGGAAAGGGAAGACTGCTGGGTTTTGTTTTTTTAAAAGAGGCTACCCTGTTTAGAAGTTGAAGGCAAAGGCTCTAGTGGGCGTCCTACGCTTGCTACAACCAGGGACCAAGGAAACCCGAAAAGTAAAGCGTGAGGAAATATTTGAGTCAGTAAATATGTGGACAGTAAAAAGTACCTTTATTACAGAACTTCAATGCTCCTGGCTTTGTAGTAAGCTCAGAACTTCTTGTTCTATGGCGTTCGTCTTTGTTGTACCAATTTGTATAAAGCAAGATTCTAGCCCTCAAGGTTGGGAAGGGGAGGTGGGGTGAAGAAAAATCCATTGTGGCTGAAATCTTGTGGCTTGGCCTAGTAAGTCAGAACTAAAGTAGGCCCATCAAATCAGTAGGGATTTGATGAGTCGACTCCTGTGTAAATACCATTGGTCCAGTAGACTAAACAACAGGCATGTTGTTGCCTGTGCATGTGCTTGAGTGTCTAAGTAATAAGACACCTGTTTGTTTTGAGATAAGGTCAATAACCTGGCTAGCACTTTCTATAGTCACCTCTGTGCCTAGTTAGAAAGCAGAAGCAGTTATTCTGGTAACTTTTTAGAAAGTGCAAGTGTGATTGCATAAACTGTAATGAAAGATTGGCACACTCAACAATGAGTCACCATCCTAGCCAAGCGCCAAATTGCATGACTAGTGTGTCACTCTTTTGGATTGTGACCAGTACATTTATAAAGATTATCTAGATCAACTGGATTAATTTCCTTGGTTTAGGGACCAATATTTTTCTTAAATACTGTACTTTACTCATTGAGCACAGTCTAAACCCGTAATGGCGAATCTTGGCGCTCCAGGTGTTCTTGAACTTCAAATCTCAGAAGCCCAAGTCTGTGAATCCACATGAATGGGTTTACTGCATACATGCACAGTAAATCAGTTTGTGTGGATTCACAGAGACTTGGGTTTCTGGGACCTGAAGTTTAAGAACACCTGGATGCCAAAGTTCACCATCACTGTGAGCATACGCATAGTAAACCCATTCGTGTGGATCCACAGAGACTTGGGCTTCTGTGATTTGAAGTTCAAGAACACACTGAGTGCCAAGGTTTGCCGTGACTGGTCCAAACCTAGTGATGGGTGTAATGGGTTTTTGAAAGAGAATAACCCAAAGGCATCTCAGAGACTTCTGTCCTTGCTGGATGTGGGTGTGTTTGGTGAGGAGTCTTGCGCTCTTTATGGGTGGACATGGGTGCCCCTGTGAGGTCATACCTGTGTTAGCTTCTACATCAGGCTTTACCAACCTTGGCCCTCCAGGTGTTCTTGGACTTCAGTTGCCAGAAGCCCTGATCAGCAGGTGTGCTGACTTGGGCTTCTGGGAACTGTAGTCCAAGAACACTTGGGGGCCCAAGGTTGGGAAACCTTGTTTTACATTATCTGCCATTCTCCTTGCTTCTTTGTGTGCTATCAATTGCAATGGCTTCCTTTCTTCAACTCTCATCCAGGCAGAGAGGACATTTTACTGCCCCAGGTTGGGTAAGGGTGTGTGAGTCTGTCTTTGCAGAGTTCACACAGCACAAGTCCAACAAGTCGTTATAGAATCATAGAATCAGTGAGTTGGAAGGGGGGCCTTTCAGGCCATTGAGTCCAACCCCACCTGCTCAAGGCAGGAATCCAAACCAAAGTAGACACATGAAGGGAGGTTGTCCAGTTCATTCTTGGATGTTTCCAGTGTTGGAGCGCTCACCACTTCTCAAGGCTGTTGTCCCAATGTCACTCTAACTGTTAAGAATTTTCTCCTAATATTCAGTCTATATCTGGCTTCCCAAAGTTTCAGTCCATTATTACGCGTCCTGGACTCTAGTGTGATGGAGAACAGATCCTTCCCTTCCTCTTTATGATTACCTTTCAGGTATTTGAAGAGTGCTATCATCATCATATCCCCTCATTCAGTCTCCTCTTCTCAAGGCTAAACATGCCCAGTTCCTTTGGTCTTTCCTCCTAGGGTTTGGTTTCTGATCATCCTGGTTGCCCTTCTCTGTATCTGCTCTAATTTGTTTGCATCCTTCTTAAAATGTGGTGCCCAGAATTGGACACAAGACTCTAGATGTGGTCTAACAAGTGCTGAGTAGAAAGGGGACTAGGGCCCGGTGGGTCACTTGAAGAGTTGTAAACAGTGTCCTCATCTCTTAGTTCAGTGATGGCAAACCTATGGCACAGGTGCCAGAGGTGGCACTCGGAGCCCTTTCTGAAGGCACCTGTGCAGTCAACCCAGCACAGATTTTACCCCACCCCTCTGCCCAGCAGCCCAATGGGAACGCTTCCTCCCTCCCCAGCACAGAGTTCACCCCTCTGCCCAGTAGCCCAATGGGAGCAATTCCTACCTCCCCCCAGCACAGAGTTCGCTCTGCCCAGCAGCCTAATGGGAGCGTTTATTTCCTCCCCTGTTGCTGTGTTGGCACTTTGCGATAAATAAGTGTCTTTGGGTTGCAGTTTGGGCACTCAGAGGTCTCTAAAAGGTTCGCCATCACTGTCTTAGGCAATTGCCTTGTATAGGCTTCTCCCTCCCCAAACTGGTTAAAAATGTCCAAACAAATCTAACACATTTTTTCCATTTAGGTCGGGGGTTCCCAACCTTTTCAATCTGGGGGCTGGGTCATGCTCTCTCAGTCAGCTTTGAGGGCCGGACAGCCATTTTGCCCTACCTGCACGATGGGGGGGTTTTTTTTTGGCCATTTTGTCCCAACAGCTTCAAAGGGGTTGCCATTTTGTTTCTCGAATGCCCATGGAGAGGTGGGAGGCCACATGAAATGGCACTGTGGGCTAGATCCGGCCCACAGGCCTTAGGTTGGGACCCCCTGATTTAGGTATTCACAGGATGATGGCGTGTGATGAGGGTTACAAGCAGTGGCTGTTTTGCTGCTTTGGTTTACAGCATTGCATTTATGCCATATGATTACAGCCATCATTAATAAATAATATTCAGGAAACAGCCTTTTGTGCAGTGGTGAGAATGGGCAAGCTTCTGAAGAATACATCACTCTTCTTTTTTGTTTGGCAGTTTCTCTGGTGGCCTAGTGGTTAAGGTGCTGAGCTGGAGACTGGAAGGTCAGGTTTCAATACCCGAGAGCTGCACTTGGGGACATGAAAGGAGCCTCATCCGGGCGTCCCCTAAAAACCCTTTCAGCCCAGAGTAATCTCTTGACGCGAAATTATTCTTCTTCTGCGTCTTCAGTCCCTGGACTTTCTGTGTTGCAAGACTGACATCTATGGGCCAGTGGAAATTAGGACAAGGTGGCCTGTTTCCACCTGGTTAGAAATGACTGCGGTGGCTCAAGTAGTTGAGATGCTGACTGGAAGGCGGCAAGTCATCAGTTCAAGACCCGAGTACTGAACAATGGAGTGAGCTCCCATCTCTGCCCCAGCTCCTGCCAACCTAGCAGTTCGAAAACAAGAGATTGCAAGTAGATAAATAGGTACCACTTGGGTGGGAAAGGTAAACAGCATTCCGTGCACTCCAGTGCCTAGAAATGCCTGCCACACGTCCACGGAAGCAGATGCAGATAGCACTGCTCTTTGGCTATAAACAGAGATGAGCACTGAACCCTAGAGTCAGATACGACTGGCTTTCAAGCAAGGGTGATCTTTACCTTTACCTTACAAATGTAATTAGCTGAAATTTTTGAAATGGTAGCTGTATTAGTCTGTGTTTCAAGTCTGACCACGTCTGAGGAAGTGGACTTAATCCACAAAAGCTAACATAAAAATACAGCAGTTCATCTTTAAAGTGCCACAATGGTTTGGTTTTGTTTTGTGTACAATCTGATAAATTTAATTAGGTTTTTCAAAATTCTCAAGCATATTTTCTGACAAGAAACTTGCGCTCATTTAAATCAAGACAATCCCCTTAAAGCAGGGGTGCCAAAACTTTTTGGGCCGTGGGCCGATCATGTGGTTCAGGGAGCCCGTCCCTAAGGCCCAGGGGCCAGGTGCGGCCCCCAACGCCAATTCATCCGGCCCACAAAGCCCTTGTCGCTCCTGGAAGCGGAAGTAAAACGCGCCCGTACGGGCGCGTTTTACTTCCGCTTCCAGGAGCGAACAAGGGCTTTGTGGGCCGGATGAATTGGCGTCAGGGGCCGCACCCGGCCCCCCAGGCCTTAGTTTGGGTACTACTGCCTTAAAGGGTTCGTTGGAGAGCAAAGACCTTCCTTAGTGCAGCAGTTTAAAAAGAAACTTTAAAAAAATAAGGAAGGAAATCGTAATTCCACAAAAGCTCATACAGTCATACCTCGCATAACGAATTTAATTTGTTCTGCGAGGCTGCTCACTATGCAAGTTTTTTGTTATGTGAGTCAGACTCGCATAACGAATTTTTCGCTATGCGAGTCGGACTTTCCCAATGGAAAAACTTGCATAACGAGCGTTTCAAAGGGGAAAACTCGCATAGTGAAAATTTTTCGCTATGCGAGTTTTCCCCATAGAGAAAAGTCCAACTCACATAGCGAAAAATTTGTTATGCGAGTCAGACCGCTTAGCAAAAAACTTGCTCATTATGCGAGTTTTTCGCTAAGCGAAACGCTCGTTATGCGAGGTTTGACTGTACTATCTTAATATGTGCTCCTAAATTTTAAGGTGTTATAAGATTCCATTTTTCCTTTCCAGTTATGCTGAAGTGGACTAACATGAATGCTCCTTTGAAGTTAGGTAAAGGTAAAGGTTTCCCTTGCTCGAAAGCCAGTCGTATCCGACTCTAGGGTTCAGTGCTCATCTCTCTTTATAGCCAAAGAGCCAGCGCTGTTTGCATCTGCAGACATTTCCGCAGTCATGTAACAGGCATGACGAGACATCGGAGCGCACAGAACGTGATTACCTTTCCTGCCAAAGTGGTACCTATTTATCTAATTGGAATTTCTTGCTTTCAAGCTGCTAGGTTGGCCCTTGCCTTTTAAACATGGAAGTAAAGAGTAAACCAAATACAAAAATATTGGGATCTTGAAGTTATGGATCCCAATCTACAGGGGCCACACCTAAGAAAGCTCTTCCCCATTTCTGGCCGTCTCCCCAGGGAGAAAGACACTAAATGTCACTCCTAATCCAGCTCTCAAGTGATGCTTTGGACTGCTTTAAGATCGGCACATGGTGCATTTTAATCTATTCGGAGCATGACCCTTATGGTGTCGTATGCAATTCCTGTAATACTTTCAACCCTTGAGATGAGGTCTGTATTTTGTCTCCGGTCTTTTCCTCAGAACTAGGATCCAAGATGGCTTCCAACAAATTAAAAACAAAACAATTTACAAGTGTTTGGGGGGAAACAGTTAAATAAGTTCCAATATTGGCACACAATTATTTACCACTAAAGTTAGGTACTGTATGTGCACAGATTCTCTGATGTGATCCAAAGGGCAGTTTGGAGCTTTGGAAAGTATCTGGATTTGATCTCGAATGATTTGTGCTCTGTTCAGATGTCTTTGTGCTTTAGATTCAAATTGAATTGTAAGATTTCTTTTAGACACTAGAAATGCACAAAGTGGGCTATAACATTTTTGCCTTTAGACCGGGGGTTGTCAACCTAAGGCCTGTGGGTCGGGTGTGACCCATGGTGCCACTTCATGTGCCCCTCCAAGGGTTTTGAAAAACAAAATGGCCACCCCTTTGAAGCTGTTGGGACAAAAAGGCTGCCCCCATCATGCAGGCAGGGCAAAATGCCTGTGTGACCCTTGATGCTGACTGAGAGAGCATGACCCGGCTCCCGGCTTGAAAAGGTGGGGAACCCTTGGTTTAGATAGACTGATGTAAATGAAACCTAGAAATGGAGCAGACGCTAAAGAAGAGCTGAATTTCAGACCACTAACTTCAGGCCTTTATTTTTAGACAAATTTTGCATATACTGTACTGTACTGTATATTGTTAGGGTGAAAGGGGATTGAAGCCATTTTCTCCACCCCATCCCAATTCTATTTGTGCTTTGATTTGAACATTTGCTTCACTGAATCCTGGATCCCAATCCTTCCATTCATCTTCGATCTGGAACTCACACAAATCAGCCCAGATCTGGATGAATTGGGTCATAACTAGGAGTTTTTTTCCAAATTCAGCACAAAGCCCTAATTAGAATTTTAAAACAAAGAAGTAGAGGACAAGCATTAAACCCCACGGTCTTTCTCACTGCCTGAACATCAATGCTTTTGCTGTTTATGGGGTTAGGGATAGAAAGAATGGAAGAGAATGCAAAATAAAGTTTACAAAATAGTTAACTGCTGACTGTCTTATCCACAGATTCTGGAGAACGACACTGGGTTTTGCAGCAAGCAAACTGAAAGCCTGGTAGTTTAAGAAGATGGATAATGTGACCCTTTCTGCCGCTGGTAATAAGAACTCGTGCACCTACCATGAGGAGTTCAAGCAGGTCCTGCTCCCCGTGGTCTACTCCCTGGTCTTGGTGGTAGGGCTGCCATTGAACTTTATCGTCATCGTCCAGATCTGGCTCTCCAGGAAAGTGCTGACCCGCACCATGATCTACATGCTCAACCTGGCGGTGGCTGATTTACTCTATGTCTGTTCATTGCCCCTCCTCATCTACAACTATTCCCAGAAGGACTACTGGCCCTTTGGTGATTTCACTTGCCGCTTCATCCGCTTCCAGTTCTACACCAACTTGCATGGCAGCATTCTCTTCCTCACCTGCCTGAGCGTCCAGCGCTACCTGGGCATCTGCCACCCGCTCTCTGCCTGGCACAAGAAGAGGGGCAAAGGCTTCACCTGGATGGTGTGCGGCGTGGTCTGGTTCGTGGTGACTGCGCTGTGCCTGCCCACCTTCCTCTTTGCCTCCACCGGCATCCAGAGGAACAGGACAGTCTGCTATGACCTCAGCACGCCAGAACGCTCAGCTGACTACTTCCCCTACGGCATGACCTTGACAGTCATTGGGTTCCTGGTTCCCTTCATCTCCATCTTGGGGTGCTACTGCTCCATGACCAAGATCCTCTGCCAGAAGGATGAGATGATTGGCTTGGCCGTTCGTAAGAAGAAAGACAAAGCCGTCCGGATGATCATCATTGTGGTCTTGGTGTTCGCCATCAGCTTCTTCCCGTTCCACCTGACCAAGACACTCTACCTGATCATTCGCTCCATCCCTGGAGTGCCTTGTCTCACGAGGCAGGCCTTCGCCATCGCCTACAAATGCACCCGGCCTTTCGCGAGCATGAACAGTGTCCTGGACCCCATCCTCTTCTACTTCACTAAGCGCAAGTTTCGCGAGAGCACCAGGCACCTGCTGGATAAGGTCAGTACCAAATGGAAACACGATTCATGAGACACAGGCACTGACGGAGCTCCGAAGCAAGTGTCTCCTCGCGCAAAGGAGGGATGGGTGATGCCCCAGCTTCGTGGCACATCTTAGGCCACCTGTCTTGCTGTTGATACCTCATGGCTGACTTGAAGAGAATGGTCTACTATGAATGAGAGACCAACAACCTCTCCCTGGTTGCCACACCCTTAAGAAGGAGAGTATAAATAAAAGATCACCATTACATTTTCTCTCATTTTTCTCCCACTTGACCTTATTATGGTTGGGAAGAACCATTCATCTTGATTTTGGAGATTCCTCAACATCCCTTACTATATTATGGCTTGCCAAGGGACCAAGAAGAATGGAAGAAGATCAGCGGGAAGGCTACTTATGTATAGTTGTGTCAACAGAGAGAAGATCTCAAGCTCACCTGTTCAATGAGGACATCTAGATGGGACTTCAGCATCTGAATGACAAATGAGAAAACTCCCTCCAGTAACCCCAGGGGGGTTTCAGCTGAGGCTTGTTCATGAAATAGTATTATGGGCTGTTCCACTGAGTGGACTGGAACCGTCAAATCTTTTATCAAATGTTTGGTTTCAGAACTTTGCCCTGGATTGATCTATTGACTAAAGGACCTGCGCAGCAACTAGCTACTTCAACTGGAGAATTAATGGCAGCACTTGCGTGCATCAGGTCCTAGAGGCCTGGAGTAGAGTTTGGTCCCACAACACTTGGATCAGCTTATTGAGTTACATCAACCAATATATTTATTAGTTTAATGCTGTGTTTCTGCACCATTGATTCCTCCCACCCCAAAGGAAAAAAAAAATCACACTGCCCCATAGCGCTTAGTGCACTCTCTGGGGGGTTCACAAGTTAACTAGAATTTTGCCCCCAACACAGGTCCATAGCAAAGATTCTAGATTTCAGGGGTGGAAGTTTTTTTCTGGAGGGGCAACAATGTCACACTCACGTATATAACGTTGGCATCACAGGGTGGGGCTAGGGGGACAGGCTGTTAGCTCAGGAGGAGTTTTGCCCCCACCCCTGGCTATTGCCCTGCCCCAACATGCTGGGTACTCATTTTACCGTTATCAGAAGGATGGAAGTCTGATTCAACCATTAATCCTGGCCAGGATTGAACTCACAACCTTTTAGTTGCAGTTGTTGTTCAGTCGCATAGTCAATTGCGACCCTGTGGACCATTGCCCCCCAGGCACCTCTGCCCTCCACCATCTTCCTCAGCCCGCCCAGCTTGGTACCCATTGCGTCTACAATACCATCTAGCCATCTCATTTTCGGCCACCCCCTTCTTCTTTTGCCCTCAACCTTTCCCAGCATCAAGGCTTTCTCAAGTGAATCCTCTCTTCTCATTTGGTGTCCAAATTACTTTAGCTTCATCTTTACTATTTGCCCTTCTAAGGAGCAGTCAGGTTTGATTTCTTTTAGGATCGATTTATTTGTTCTCCTCGCTGTACAGGGGACTCTCAAAACTCTCCTCCAACACCACATCTCAAAGGCGTCTATTCTTCTGCGCTCAGCTTTCCTAATAGTACAGCTCTCACAACTATGCATTACCACTGGGAATACCATTGCTTTGACTATGCAAATTTTTGTTTGCAAGGTGACGTCTCTACTTTTAACTATGCTCCCCAGGTTTCTCATTGCTTGTCACCCAAGAATCAGTCACTTTTTTATTTCATGGCTGCAATCTCCATCTGCAGTGATCTTTGACCCTAAGAATGTAACATCTGTCACTGCTTCTACTTCTTCCCCATCTATTTTCCAGGGACTGATAGGGCCTGTGGCCATTATCTTGGTTTTCTTGATGTTGAGTCTCAAGCCAGCTTTTGCACTCTCTTCTTTCAACCTAAGCAGCAGCTTCTTTAGGTCCTCCTCACTTTCTGCCATTAGGGTGGTATCATCTGCGTATCTCAAGTTGTTGATGTTTCTCTCAGCAATTTTGATCCCAACTTGTGATTTGTCCAACCTTGCATTGCGCATTATGTGCTCTGTGTATAAGTTGAATAAGCAGGGTGACAAAATGCAGCCTCGTCTTACTCCTTTTCCTATTCCAAACCATTCTGTCATTCCATTTTCTGTCCTAACTGTTGCTTCTTGATTCATGTACAGATTTTTCATGAGGCCTATAAGGTATTCCGGTATTCCCATCTCTTTAATTACTTGTCACATTTTGTTGTGGTCCACACAGTCAAAAGCCTTAGTGTAGTCAATGAAACAGAGGTAGACTTGTTTCTGATATTCCTTTGTTTTTTCCATGATCCAACGTATGTTGGCAATGTGGTCTCTCATCCCTCTGCCTCTTTGGAACCCAGCCTGCACTTCTGGTAATTCTCTCTCCACATACTGTTGCAGTCTATCCTGTATTATCTTGAGCATCACCTTGCTAGCGTGTGGGATGAGCGCAATTGTTCGATAATGTGAACATTCTTTAGCGTTACCCTTTTTTGGGATTGGAACATATACTGATCTTTTCCAATCCTGTGGCCATTGTTGTGTTTTCCAAATCTGATGGCATATAGAATGCAATAATTTGATTTCATCATATTTTAGGGCTTTGAAAAATTCCACTGGGATACCATCATCTCCGCTGGCTTTGTTGTTTGCAGTACTTTTTAGGGCTTTTCTGACTTCACTCTCTAGGATGTCTGGCTCAAGTTCAGTGTTCTCCCACCATAAAACATGTCCACGGCTGTCATAAACGTGTTTACGATAGCCGCTGGTGCATTTACGGCAGTGTTTTGTGCATGCACAGGTGCCTTTTACTTCCACTTACGGGCGCAGTGTGGGCCAGATGATTTGGCACCATGGTCCATAGCTTAGCCACCCCTTGTTTAACCAGTGGGCCACTGGCTGTATCATGGGATGCTATGCAGTCTAGGCAGAAGGTCTAGCAAACCTATTTACTGGTAAACAGGGAAGTCTTCTGTACCTCAACCTCACACGCACTGAACACCCTGAAACAGGAACTGTGGTGTGGGATTTCTACTTGCTTGCTGTGAAGCTGGAAGGTTCTCATCCTCATGCTTCCAGGGGGGAAATCTACTCATGAAGAAACTTAATATTGCTGCTCTGGTCTTGGACGCACGGGTTGCTCCATTCATATCAGTGCTGTTCGGCTGCGCATTTTGGAAGTAAGGTCAAGGCCTCCCTTGCTCGGAAGGCATTCGTATCCAACTCTGTTTATAGCCAAAGTGCCAGCACTCTCTGTGTCTGCAGACGTTTCTGTGGACAACACTTTGCAGGCAGGACCAGACACTGGAGCCCACGGAATGCTGTGGTTTTTTTGGAAGTAGGGCTGTCTAAAGATGTGTTGCTTAGAAATGTATTATGCAAGTGATGCTGTAAAAAGGCATGTAAACCCACGTTCCCTGGTGTGTTGATTACCAGTCATTGAGTTAGAATTTGCTACCAAGATGTATCCTGACCAAGGAACGGTTGAAACAAGAGCCCTCGTGTTGACATCTAATATATGGCAAAAGAGTCAGAAGTATTTCCCCAAAGTATACCAAATTCTCAGCATTCTCGGTTGGTTCTAGATAAAAAATCTGCAGAACCTGTTTTTTTTCTCAAACAATTTTTAGCAAATACCGAAAGGTTCCCAGGGCTCAGAGCCATCCACACTTTAGGCCAGTGATGGCGAACCTTGGCACTCCAGATGTTCTTGAACTTCAATCACCAGAAGCCCTGATCAGCAGGAGTGCTGACGTGGGCTTCTGGTAAATGAAGTCCAAGAACACCTGGAGTGCCAAGGTTAGCCATCACTGCTTAGACCAGGTTTTCTCAATGTTTTCACATCACGGGCCGGATCACTTCCCCTCAGATGGCTGGGTGGGCCAGTCATGTGGTTCCACGTGAGTTCTCACGCATATTCTTGTGTGTTTTTGGCGAGTTCTTATGCATTTTGGCACGTTTTTGCTGCATTTCCTGTGCATTTTCCGTGCTTCCACCACTTGTGACATTGCCGGTTGTGAATGCCTGGCTTAGGCCATTATCCTGATATGTTACATAGTCATGGAAGGGCAATCACATAGGAATTCCCTCTGCTTCGTCAGCTTCCCCTTTCCATGCCTGATCTCACACTGCTTTCATTTACCCTATCAAAGGAATAGGATACTGGTCTTAATGCTTTGAGACTCCAGTTAGTGCCTTGGGGGGTGGGGGTGGGACCTCTTTATTTGGGGTGGTGAAATAACGCCACATCTTTAAGGGTCCCAGAGGGACTGACAACCGACAGGCCAATAAAACAAGACCCCAGGGATGTTGTGAATCTCTAGGACTGGGTTGATCCAGGTTCAAAACCCCTTTGTGTACTGAAGTTTGTGGAGTAATTTTGACTCAGTCACTCTCTCTTAACTGCCTACCCCCCAAAAGGCTGTTTAGTTGAATCTTTTATGTCTCATCCGATGATCTTCAACTGGTTCTCCAAAATCTCTTGTTTTGTTTCCCACACATGACACATTAATTTGGTTTGTTTTTAGCAGCTGATAAGGCATTGTAGGTACAGTATTTGAATGTTCTGAACTACGATTCCTAGAATTGCTGTCCAGGGGTGGGTGGGCTTACAGTGTTAATAGTCCAAAACCAAATCTGCAGTGCCTCTAGCTGGCAAACACTGTCCTTGCTAGTAAATTGAGATGGCTTAATTTTCCCCCTGAGTGCTCTGGCTGGGGTAATAAAGATCATGCAAAGATGAAACACCCAGATCCAGTCCATCTAAAGTCAGCCTGGCCCACATTATAATCCATCATTTCCCATTTTTGAGAAAGAGATTTGCATATCCTGTTTCTCTTTGTATTTGGTCTCCTTTCCCCCCCTCCTTGTTTGCAATTATCTAGCTCTATTTGCATTGTCTCATTGATCATGTCGTGCATAATGTTATGTTCACTTGCACTTTGGTTTCACCTGAGTCAAGAGGAATTTTGCACTTGGGTTCATGCAATGCTTTATGCCTTTTAAACCCAAAGCCATGCTCTGTCTTGAATAGCACCAGGCAAACCCGACCTGTAGTCCCTTTCATTTGGCTGGAACTCAAATTAAGGTCAAGGTCAAGGCCTCCCTTGCTCGAAAGCCAGTTGTATCCAACTCTAGGGTTCAGTGCTCATCTCTGTTTATAGCCGAAGTGCTGTCTGCATCTGCAGACATTTCTGTGGACGTGTGGCAGGCATGTCTAGGCACTGGAGTGCACGGAATGCTGTTTACCTTCCCATCAAAGTAGTACCTATTTAACTACTTGCTATTTCTTGCTTTCAAACTGCTAGGTTGGCAGGAGGTGGGACAGAGATGGAAGCTCACTCGGGTCTCGAACTGCTGACCTGACGACTTTCCAGTCATCAAGTCCAGCATCTTAGCCACTGAGCCACAGCCCAATTTAAACCACTGGCCAATTTACACCTATATGAGGCACAACCAACCTGCCTCTTTACTTTCAACCACTGCTTCATTTCTCAACCAACTTTCGTAAAGCGATGTGTGGTCCCCGACGCCAATTCACCCGGCCCATGAAGCCCTCGTCGCTCCAGGAAGCGGAAGTAAAATGCGCCCATACAGGCGCTTCCAGCAGCAACGATGACAGCAGATAAATCACAGCAAACCCATTCATGTGAATTCACAGGGGGCTTGGGCTTCTGGGAATTGAAGTCCAAGAACATCTGGAGTGCCAAGGTTCGCCATCACGGCTATAGTGTATGCCCTCTGGGGCAAGGGACAGTGTAACATAGTCCTTCCTGAATAAAAATGTTCTGTTTACCTGTCTGCATCTCCACCATGCTTTGTTGCCTAGGTCTATCATACGGCATTGCAACAAATAAAATAAAGTCCCTGTAATCTGCTTTCGGATCTCTCAACACAAATGGACTATTAAATGTTTCCCTTGCTCAAAAGCCAGACAACGGATGCTTATGCTCATCGCGCAGCACTCAGGTCTCAAACTGGTGACCTGCCAAACTTCCTGTTGTCAAGTTCAATGTCTTAACCACTAAGCCATCGCCCAAGGGGGGGGGAGGCGGTCCACTGGTTTCTGTGGCTTTTTGAATGAATCAGTTTAATTCTCAGGATTGGCTTGCCATACGCTAAAAATAAATACACCTGGATTGGCTGCAGCATTCCATGTGCTCCGGTGTCTAGTCATGCCTGCCACATGACCACAGAAATGTCCTGCAGAGGCAGACAGACTGGCTCTTTGGTTGTAAACAGAGATGAGCACCACCATATCCTCGAGTTGGACATGACTGGTATTCGAGCATGGGAGACCTTGACCTATGGGAGGTTGCTGTGTTCCTACCTCACAGGGCTGCTGTGAAGGGCATCCATGTTGAGAGTAAGATTCCCTGCTACTCATTGCCTTTTCCTCCCCAGACATCAGTTAATTTTCTCTTTCTGCTTTGCTATTTGGTACATGCGCAAGTTGAACCACAGCAACTGGCCTATGTGAGAAGGTGAGCCGTTGTCCCTTGTTGTTGTTCAGTTGCACAGTCGATTCCGACCCTCTGCAATGACCCCATGGACCCCACTGTCCGCCAGGCACTTCTGTCCTCCACCCTCCTCCTCAACTCGCTCAGCTCTGTGCCCATTGTGTCCACAATACCATCTATCCATCTCATTCCCCCCCCCTTCTTCTTTTGCCCTCCACCCTTTCCAGCATCAAGGCTTTCTCAAGTGAATCCTCTCTTCTCCTTTGATGTCCAAAGTACTTTAGCTTCATCTTTACTATTTGACCTTCTAAGGAGCAGCAGGGGGCGCTCTCTCCTTACTCCTTGGGCTGTCCATTCAGCCATGCCAGTCCAGCGATGGCCACAAGGAGGTGCTGTGACTCTTCTTTAGCCCAGCACTTTTGAAAGCCTCCGGGCAAGATCCATTGGCAACCTTTCTGACCTGAAATGTGGAGGAGAAAACCACCTTTTATTGAGCCTGGACTTTCTCTAGATCTGCACCTTCTGCCCAAGCCCGGCCACATATTGACCCTAAACTCTCCAAACACCGACCTATTGCACTAGGTTGTCCTTGCTCAAAAGCCAGTAATATCTGACTCAAGGGTTCAGTGCTCATCTCTGTTTATAGCCAAACAGCCAGCGCTGTCTGTATCTGCAGATGGTTCCATGGACATGTGGCAGACATGACTAGACACCAGAGTGCACAGAACACTGAAGTGGTACCTATTTATCTGCTTGCAATTTCTTGCTTTCAAACTATTAGGTTGGCAGGAGCTGGGACAGAGATGGGAGCTCACTCCATCGTGCAGCATTTGGGGCTTGAACTGCTGACCTGATGACCTTCCAATCATCAAGTTCAGTGCGTTATCCACTAAGCCACCACACTAGGGATCAGCAAATACTATTGATTTGTACTTCTGCAGGAGTCTAAATGCTTAAATCGAGGTGTGAACTGGATGTGTTAGGTGGTTTTCCAGGTCCTGGGATGGATGGATTGATTGATTGATTGGATTTGTATGCTGCCCACTCGACTATGTGACTCAGGAAGGCTTACATACACCACAAAGCATCTAATACAGTCAAACCTCGCATAATGAGCATTTCGCTTAGCGAAAAACTCGCATAACGAGCAAGTTTTTTGCTAAGCAGTCTGACTCGCATAACGAAAATTTTCGTTGTGCGAGTCAGACTTTCCCTATGGAAAAACTCGCATAACGAACGTTTCTATGGGGAAAACTCGCATAACGAATTTTTCGCTATGCAAGTTTTCCCCCTTGAAACGCTTGTTATGCGAGTTTTTCCATAGGAATTATGTTTGTTTCGCATAGCGAGCAACCTCGCATAACGAATTAAATTCGTTATGCGAGGTATTACTGTATTACAGTATAATAAAATATACAATACAGAATACATAATAGAATACAATACAGTCAATATACATAATAAGACATTAGAAAAAAACATTAGAAACGCGATGTTCTCTAGCGGCCCCAGGGCTGGGCGTTGGTGGGGACCCGGAGATCAGAGCCTGAAGCTCAACATCCTCAACAGCCCAGAGCTCGACGTCCTCAATGGAGCCCGAGGCTCAGTGTCCTGCTAAAGCCCAGTGGTCAACAGCAACTCCCTGTCCTCCCCTGGCCATGGGAGGGGCCCGGAGCCAGCTGTGGTGGCTGCCTCTGGCCACCTGAGAAGCCCAGCTGCTTTTCTCTCCTCCCCGATGATGTTGCAGCAGTAGCCGACCATGCCCTCTCTCTGCTCACATTGAGTGTCCACATCAAACCTTGAGGGCTTCAAACTCGATTCTCTCCAGCACTTCTTGAATGTAGCAAAGGGCTTTGAGTGTGTCCACGAAGCTGAAAGCAATGTCGTCAAGAGGCCAACCATTCATTTGAAGCCTGGACGCCTCTCGGGGCCACCCAAGGCAGAAGGGTTGCAGCTGAGCTGAGACGGTGGAGCAAGATGCAACCACCCAATCCAAGGGTAATGGATTCGTCAACAGAAGATGGCAATAGTGATGGCAGCTACTGGGCAGCAGTGGTAGCAGAAAGTAACACTGGCAGCAGAGGCATCAGTGGGAGGCACCGTTTCTGAATTGAAATCACAGAATGGTAGAATAACGTGAGTCAGGAAGGGGCATGTAAGGTCATCGAGTCCAACTCCCTCCTCAGTGCAGGATCCAAATCAAAGCATATATGAAGGTTTTGATTCCTGCATTGAGCTGGGAGCTGGGGGGGGGGGTTGGACACGTTAATCTCATGAGGACCCTTCTGACGCAGTTATTCTATGACAGATGGTGGTCCAATTCTCGCTTGAATGCTTCCAGTGTTGGAGCGTTCACCACTTCTTTGGTCCCACTATCGTACTGTTCTAACTGATAAGAAATTTTTCACAATATTCAGCCTATATCTGGTTTCCTGAAAAACCAGACTCTTGTAATGCAACAAGGCCGAGATTGTCAACATGAGGGCCGGGTGCAGCGTGTGGCACCATTTCATTGGGGGGTGGGGGGGTGGGGCATCACCTCCACCACACCCAGAAGTGCCGTGTGCCGCCTCTGGAGGGCAAAATGGCCATCCAGCCCCCGAAGTTGTTTGAGGGAGCATGATCCGGCCCCCGGGCTTAAAATGGTTGAGAATTCCTGCGACAAAGTGTTGGCCATAATCTTGTTTGCTTGTCTAGGAAAGTTATGCCTATTGAAGCCACCTCACAGTTTTTCAGAGTTTTGCTTCTTACACTGGAGGGAGGCAGAGAAATTCCTGATGGAGAGAGGAGAGACACGATGCACCATTCACACAAACCATGCTGGGCTTAGCGCAGTGGTGCCCAGACTATGGCCCAGGGGCTGGGTGCGGCCCCCGATGCCAATTCATCCGGCCCACGAAGCCCTCGTCGCTCCAGGAAGCGTGTTTTACTTCTGCTTCCAGGAGCGACGAGGGCTTTGCGGGCCAGATGCGGGAGGGCACTGGACGGGGGCAAGGGGCAGCAACCAAGGGATAGGGGAGAAGGCTGCCCCCAGAAACCACTTGGTCACCGTCCCTCACTTGCTCCACCCAATGCACAGGAGGGAGCTTGGAGCAATGGCTTAATCTAAAGTGCAGCATGCTGGGTGGATAAAATAATAATAAAATTATTATTTGCATCCCAGGGCGCCAGAGGCGAGGGCGCACTGGGATAAATCCCCTTGTCCTGGTGGCCCAGCCCATGCCTGCTTGCCAACCTCCTTAGCAAAGGCAGATTGCAGGCTTCTGTATGTTGCCCACACTGGTTGTGACATCTCTCCCACCCACCAAATTCAGTGGGTTGTAAATGGTCCATGATCATCTTCCTTCTTCCCCAACTCCTTCTTAAATCTGTCATTACTCCTACATCACCATGACTTGCTGTGACAGCGCTTTATCCAGGAACACTCATGTTTAGATTAAACACTCTTTAGCCTTGATGAGCATTATTATTCTCCATGTGCACTTGACATAGCTGATTCTATGTTAGTACAAGGAACAACATCATCAGGAAACTCATAAACTGTACATGAGGTGCTCAACCATCCACATCCACACACACAAAACAAGTTGACATCACTGCTAATGAAGCCATGCAGATAGTGACAGGATGCCTCAAACCTACACCAGTTGAGAAAACATACCCTCTTTTTATTTATTTATTTATTTATTTTTAATCAGACTTATATGCTGCCCTCCTCAAGGAGACCCAAGGTGGCTAACAAAGCTTCAAAAGAGACATAAAACATAATATAAAATCCTGTCTAAAATTAATATTAAAAGATATTAAAACTAAGCAAAGTTAAAAGATTAAAAATTTCATGCATTGAAAGAGGGAGAGGTCAGATGAGCCAACAAGACAATGCAACTGTCTGACCCAAACCCCATACCTGTCCTACCAGCCAGGTCTTAACCCCCTTCCTAAAGGGCAGCAACTCCAACTGGAGAACACAGTTCAATTGGCAGGAGGTTCCATAGGCCCGGGGGGGGGGCGGGGCGGCGGCGGCGGCGGGGGCGGCAGAGAAGGCCCTCCTCCTAGTGCTAGAGAGGTATGCCTCTCTAGCCAATGGTACAACTAGAGAGCCTCTCCTGTCCACTCTGGTGGGATGGACAGATTGTTCTTAGGACGATGCGGTCTCTTAGGTATCCTGGCCCACTACCATATAGGGATTTAAAGGTAATAACCAGCACCTTGAATTGCACCCGGTGGCATACTGGCAACCGGTACAGCTCCCTGAGCAATGGTGAGGCATGAACATAACGCTCGCACCCCATCACAATCTGGGCAGCCGCATTCTGTACCAGTTGCAGCCTCCAAATGTTCACCAAGGGCAGCCCCATGTAGAGCGCATTACAATAATCAAGTCTGGAGGTGACCAAAGTGTGTGTATTTCATGAGCAAGGAGTCCCTGTCTAGCAGCAGGCGTAGCTGGGGTATTACACAAAGTTGTGCAAAAGCCCTCCTGGCCACGACTGCCACCTGCTCTTCGAGTAGTAGTCGTGAGTCCAAGAGGACCCCCAGATTACGCACCGGGTCTGTTTGGGGCAAAACTGCCCCATCCAGAACCAAAGATGGTAACTCCCGAGATGACGCAGGACCCCTTACCCACAACCACTCAGTCTAGTCAGGATTCAGTTGTAGCCCGTTGTCCCCCATCCAGACCCGCACAGCCTCCAGGCATCTGGATAGGACTTCCACTGTATCGCTTATTATTGCTCCACCTAAGATCAGGAGAGAAGTAGCAGCAGATGCCAAGAGAACTAAGCAAGAGAAGGACCCTCGACATCCTCTGAACAGAGATGAGCCTCAAGTTTGCCAGCTCAGATCCAGGAAGAGCTTTATGGCAAGACAAACATTATTGAGCGGGGGGCGGCAACTTTTTTAAATTGGGGGCCGAGTCACACTCCCTCAGACAGTTTAGGGGGGGCAGACTGGTGGTCTCCCCACTGTAAAAGCTGCAATAAAATGTGTCTGTCATAAATGTGTTTATGACAGCCGTGGACACCTTTACAGCCGCTTCCACCGCTTCTGCTGGTGGCAGCATTGGAACGAGGGCAGTGGGCCAGATGATTTGGTGTCATGGGCCAGATGTGGCCCAAAGGCTGTAAGATGCCAACCCCAGTTCTTAAGGGTATGTAAGAGTAAAACCAAATTAGAAGATGGAGGAAGGACCTCACTGGACAAAGAATAACATTAAAGGAGGATATTGGTGAGAAACTCCACCTCCCCAAAGTCACTTGAAGGACTTTGAATAGGCTGAGGGTTGGAGTCCCTCAATGTAAGACCAACAGGCCCAAGTAGGGGCTGCTGGCGGACAACAACACACGGTGTGAATGTGGAGAGATGCAGAATCCACTGGCTCATTTACTGGTCTGCTGATTACTGGCAGAAATACATATGGATGGTGACTTAAGTTTGGCCAACAAAAAAGCCAAGAAAGTGGCTTCATTTTGGCAGTCTATAAAGTTTGATCTGGACACGAAGGAAGAAAAAGAATCTCTGCTTCTCCACAAAGAGCCTGGTGTTTATTAATGACACCTCCCTGGCTAAATGTCCATGAGAAAGAGAGCCCCCAAGGACTCAGGCTCACAATGCGGCCAGTTTCTAGCAATCGCTCTATTTGGAATGAATAAATAAACAAAAATCTAAATTACGCTGGAAGGCTAATATTTCCTCCTGGCCTCTTTTATAGTAGATCATTTGTATCATGCCAGCCAGAAGAAGATGGGTGATTTACAAGGATACCTCCTTTGCTGACAACTGAGAGGACTCCAGAATGACAACACGTTGTTTGGGAAAACAAACACCACAGATAAAGGGCTCGCAATTCCCTGGGATTGTGTGGTCCTCCTGCAGAGAATATTTTACTTTACGCTGCTCCTTGGAAAAGGTTTTGTTGCCCCTCTTTGTGAACTAGTATCTATCCTATCACTTGGTGATTTGACTGAGTGACCCCAAGGCCAAAATCCCTTTTCCTTTGACACTTGCCATCGGCTGATGCCCAGGTTCTCCCCCCCCCCATGAATGCACAGGTGTTCTAGCACTAAATTAATATATAAATGCAATGTTTCAGTATTAGATCCAATGGTTTAAAATTCCACCCACCCCCCGCCCCCCAGGGACACTAGGAAGAGAGCAAGGGGCAGTGGTGGCTTAGTAGGTAAAATGCTGAGCTTGGTGACCAGAAGTTCAGCAGGTCAGCAGTTTGAGACCTGAGTGCTGTGTAATGGAGTGGGCTCCCACCTTTGTCCTAATTCCTGCCAACCTGGCATGTCAGAAGCAAGAAACTGCAAGTAGATAAATAGGTATCACTTTGGTGGAAAGGTAACAGTATTCTATGTGCTCCAGTGTTTAGTCATGCCTTCTACATGAACATGGAAACATCTGCAGACACAGATAGCCCTGGCTCTTTGACTGTAAATGTAGATGAGCACCACATCCTAGAGCTGCATACAACGGGCTTTCAGTCAAGGGTGACCTTTACCTATTACACGATCAGATAAAACACAATCTCTAAATAATTGTGTATCCTCAAGTTGATTCCAACTACCAAACCTTTCAAAGTTTTCACAGAAAGAGCCTCCTCAAAGTATTTTTGAACCACAATCAAACATACCCTCATAACGGCAACCTTGTGTTACTGGCTAATCTTTCTCACACTAGTTCAGGCGAAAGGAACTGCAGAATGAATTCAACAAAAGGTGCCTTCATTTTGGAGGTTTCACATCTGGCCTAGACGCGGAAGAAGCAGCAGTTGTAAAATACCGAGAGGCAGTTTCTCAGTTGGGTCTTCCAGTGTTCTTGGACTAAAACTCCCGGAGGCCTTCATTATGGGCTGGCTCTTCTATCAGGAGGCAGAACAGGCAATCAAACTCCAACCTAGTGGGCTGACCAGCCAGTCGGCCTAGCATCATGAAGGGAAGGGAAGAGTGCCACACACTAATCTTCTTGACATGTTAAAGTATGGGTAAAGGTCGCCCTTGCTCAAAAGCCAGTCGTATCTGACTCTAGTGTTCGGTGCTCATCTCTGTTTACAGCCAAAGAGGCAGGACTATCTGCGTCTGCAGATGTTCCGTGGAATTGGTACTGCTTTGGAGGGAAAGGGAACAGCGTTCCATGCGCTCTGGTGTCTAGCCATGCCTGCCACATGACAGTCTTCAGATGCAGACAGCGCAGGCTCTTTGGCTGTAAAGGGAGATGAGTACCAACCCCCTAGAGCAGTGATGGCGAACCTTTTAGAGACCAAGTGCCCAAACAGAGGGACAGGGCAAACTCTGTGCTGAGGGGAGGGAGGAAGCACTCCCATTAGGCTGCTGGACAGATGGGCAGGGTGAACTCTGTGCTGGGGCGACTGCACGCGTGCCCACAGAAAGGGCTCCGAGTGCCTTCTCTGGCATGCGTGCCATAGGTTTGCCAGCACTGCCCTAGATTCAGACACAATTGGCTTTCGAGTAGGGAGATCTTTACCTAGGGAGACAGAATACTAGGGAGAGTGTTCCTGCTGCCCCAAAATATCACACTCAGCTTAGTACACCACTTTAACATTACCAAGGGTTACTTCCAGGGGTGGGATGTCAAAAAATTTACTACCCCACCATGATGTCATCACAGTGTGGGCGGAGCTAACGTCAAGACATCATGACATTGTGGGCTGGGCCAAAGAAAAAATAATAAAATAAAAATAATCACACACGCACGCACGCACACCCCTCAACCCACCCACAACACAAACCCATAAATAAAATTAATTAAATAAATAAATAAAATAAAAATTACATTAAAATACGCTTAAACACCCACCCACCCACCCACCCCAAACACAAACCTGTCACTTAACTGTTAGTATAAGTGCCTGGGCAGCACCATGTTGCAAGGTGGATATGGTCATCATACCAGTTCTCTAGGATAATATGCCTTAATGTAAATGTAAAACAGCTGTACCTCCTTAAGGGTTCTCCAATTGGAACAGCACTTGGAACAGCACAGGTGTAGCTTATTAATGAGGTAACTCCAAGACTTTGCTTAAAAACCCCAAGCCAGGCCGCTCGGCCTTTTTAGGAACTGTGGTAGTACGTCAATTTAGGTAAAGGTATTAAATAAACATTAAAATACACACAGACACACCACATCCAAAGGTGAGTCACTTACCCTGGGGAGCAGGCTATAGGGAGCTTCAGGCTAGCAGCTTCTCTTCCTCCTCCCCGCTTGGGAGGACAGCAAGGAGGCCATGCATATGTGCCAAGCACTGTAGGCATGCATGCACACAAAGTGCTTGGCGCGCATGCACAGTGCGGGAACCAGTGAAAAGGTAAACCCCGAAGGTGGTTCCCGCCAAAAGCTGCTACCGGTTCTCCAGGACACTGGGAAAAATTACTACCGGTTTTGGCGAACTGGTGAGAACTCCCCTCATCATTGCACAGAAAGAAACAAGGGATCCCTCCGGAAAAACACCATTATTCTAATTTGGAAAAAAGCAGAATTCTGCACTGTTGGGGGTGGACTCCTAATCAGAAGCAAAAAGAGCCAGGCTGATATGCATTGGCATTTGAACTGTGCAACCAGTTAAAAAGAAATTGATTGAGCCGTTGCACTTTCACTGGAGAAGGCTCTGAGGCGAGGCGAAGGGGGCTGCAGAGGATGAGATAGCTAGACAGCATCATAGACGCAATGGACATAAATCTGGGCAGACTATGGAGGATGGCAGATGACAGATGAGCCTGGTGTGCTGTGGTCCATGGGGTCACAAAGAGTCGGACTCAATTGTGCGACTAAACAACAACAACTTTCAGAGCAAATGCCAAAAGTCTTGTTGTTATCGTCACTCCCTCAGTTAGTGCATTTCCCTGTGGCTGCTTTCTGCCTTTGCCAGCCAGCCCTGCCTCCCCCCCCCCCCTCCGGTGGTTCCAACAGATCTGTGAAGCATTTCCAAGGAGGAGGACATGAAAGAGGTCTCGTCTATGCCAAGGGCCATGGCTTGCCATGGGAGAAGGTGTCTCCTTAAAAACCTCCCCAGCAGAGCTCAGACTGTCAATGAGTTACCAATGAAAAGTGGAGAGAGGCTCCAATCACCCAACTCCACCTCTGCTTTTAATGGGTTTTCTCTGCTGGGGATTTTTTCTGGTTAAATTGTAACTCAGCCTCAGCTTCCTTAAATGCTCCTGGGTCTCTTACCTGGGGGGGGGGGGGGAGAGAAAAGAGGCAACGCAGGGGACCCAAGAAGGAGGGCCTTCTCTGTGTCCGCTCCGGCCCTATGGAACCTCCTTCCAATAGAATTACGCATGCAGGCAGAGCTGCTGTCCTTTAGGAAAGGAATGAAAACCTGGTTGGCAGGTCAGGTTTGGGGGGTGGATGGAACAATATCTCCAGCCGGTTGGATGATATGACCACCACCCCGCCTCTTAGCTGCAACGCCTAGTTTTAATTTTTAATTACGGTAGTTTAAATTGTCTGATTGTTATTGGTGACGTGTTGTAAATCGCCCTGAGTTGCTTCGGGGAGGGGGGTGATAAACAAGCGTGAATAAGAAAGAAAGAAAGAAAGAAAGAAAGAAAGAAAGAAAGAAAGAAAGAAAGAAAGAAAGAAAGAAAGAAAGAAAGAAAGAAAGAAAGAAAGAAAGAAAGAAAGAAAGAAAGAAAGAAAGAAAGAAAGAAAGAAAGAAAGAAAGAAAGAAAGAAATAGACATGTGCATTGGATAGGAGGAAAGGCAGGTCAACAGACCATCTTTGGCTGTGAATCAAACAGATCCATCTATTCACAACTACTCTGCTGAGCTTTCAAATCCACTTTCGAGCCAACACCTTCCAGGCCTCTTAGGCAACATTTCCACCATACCAGGAAAACCTCCTGATGGCGGTGATGGGAATTGTAGTTGTAAGTTGCAAGCATGCAAGGTTTGCAAACCTGCACAACCTCATTGCTGAAGACTAGCTCTGAGTCCAGTAATGGAAACAACGGAGAACCCAATGGTTCCTCTTTGTCCAGCTCAATCTTTAGACTGCCAACATGAAGCCACTTTTTTGGCTTTGTCATTGGCCAAACCTAAGTCCTCATTGATGCACGTTTCTGGCAGTAACCAACAGACCAATAAATGAGCCGGATTCTGTATCTCTCCACATTCACAACAGCATGTTGTTGTCCGATATCAGCCCCCACTTGACCCTGTTGGTCTTGCATTTAGGGACTCCGACCCTCAGCCTGTTCAGGATCCTCCAAGTGACGTAGAGGGGAGTTCAGTTCCTCCGCTATATCCTCCTTTAATGATGTTCCTTGTTCAGTGAGTTCCTTCCTCCATCTTCTAATTTGGTTTTGCTCTTGTGTACCTCAAAAATGTTTGTTCTTGCCATAAAGCTCTTCCTGGATCTGAATTGGCAGACTTGAGGGACACATCCATTCAGAGGGTGTCAAGGGTCCTTTTGTTGCTTAGTTCCACTGCTACTTGTCTCCCCATTAGGTGGAGCAATACCAACAAGAGGATACACAAAATCCTGTGGGGTACACAGTAAGAGCCTCCTCCAAGATTGTGGGTGCAATTGGGTGTACCCTGGTAACAGCAACCTTGTGTTGCCACCTAATCTTTCTCATAGCATACCAAATCAAACCAAAGCCAATGGTGAAACCTACCTATCCGTGAGCTATCCCAAGCCTCACAGAAGGTCTCCTGTTGCCAGAGATGCCAAGAACTTCTCCTTCGCTGAACCTGAAGATTGGCATCCCATACTCCTTGGCCGTAGCCCTGTCCGAATGCATAGGCAACACTACTAGTGACTTGTCCATCTGTAGTGACAATCTCAACTAACTTTGGAAATGTCTGTTAAGATGTCAGCCTTAGCTTCTGAAGTCCTGGCTTTGTGAAATCTACGTGGATCCCTAACACAGTTGTGTCGGAGCGTCCAGCTGCAGAACCAGAGGTTGGGGCTTTGATTGCTACCATCTGTGTGCTTTAGTCTGGTTCCAAAACTCAAGGTGGACAACAATACTATAATCATCCTGGTTTTAAAAAATACCCACCAAGCCACTTAACTGAATATGCAAGCAACCCACAAGTCTTTAAAGATGCTGTTTGAAAGGTCTCCTCAGCGGAGGAGGCTTAGATCACTTCTGCACAGCAAGCACTTTTTATTCCAGAGCTCCATGGAAAACAAGACAGACTTAAAACAATTCGCTGCAATTTGGCTCCATTCAGATCGCTCTGAATTTGGCTCTTGACTTCAACAGGAGCAAAGGTCGCAGCCTTTCAACTCCTGCTCTGCTACCTCAAAAACACTTGAAAATATGGAAATGGAAAAGGCGGAAAGGGTTTAAATTTGGCTCGGAGTGAAAAGCTATGTAACATAAACAGCCGGAGTGAGCCAAATGAGAACGGGCAATCTCAAACCACAATCTAGCAGGAACTTTCCCTGCACTCATGTCCCATCATCAAAATGAATTCATTTTTTTAAAAAAAAATAAAAGTTGAGTCAGAGAGCTTCCCACTGGACAGCAGTCCATCATCAGCCAGTCCAAACTTTATAGAGCCGAAAAGGCCCAAGTGCATTGAGCTTCCTGAGAAGGGCAAGCTACCCCTCCCCTCCCAAGAATGACGGTTGAACTAGATGTTGATGCCGATTACGGGACACACAATATGAATCATAGAACTAAGGAGACACCATGGGTCATAGAATCATGGAATAACTGGGAAGGCTCTGTTGAGGCCATTGAGTCCAACGCCCTGCTCAATGCAGGAATCCAGATCAAACTATATCCGCAAGATGGTTGTCCAATTCTCTCTTGAATGCTTCTAGTGCTAGAGTGCTCACCACCTCCCGAAGTCATGAGTTTCATTTGTCATACTACTCTTAACAGTTAAGATGTTTCCACTAATATTCAGTTTATATCTGGCTTCCTTATCATTTGAGTCTGTTATTATGCCTCCTGCACTCTGGGATGACGGAGAACAGATTTCCCCCATCCTCTTTATGATCACTCATGTCATCTAGTCTAGCCTCCTTCATACATAAAGTGGGGGTTCTATAGCTAGAGAATTCCTGGCAGACCTTCACCAACTGTTTAAAAAAAACCTCCAATGTAAGAGTCCACCACTTTCTAAGGATGTCTGTTCCACTCCTGAATAGCTCTTAGCAGCAGATTATGTGTCTGGTCAGGTTACCTGCTATGGTAATAGAGTAGACCATACTGCCAGTGACTCAACACCGAACATTAGGTGGCAACTAAATAACCTGTTGATGCAATGGGCATAGAGTTGAGTGGGCTGTGGAGGATGGTGGAGGATAGGGGTGCCTGGCATGCAGCAGTCCATGGGGTCGCAATGGGTTGGATTCAACTATGCAACTAAAACAACAACAAAACTAACCTGTCAACTCTGAGAACTAGTGGACTTAATGAACTCCACAGGGAAGGGTGATAGTCCCTAAGTGGATTAAATCCCACTTGAATCAGTGGTGGGCATCAGCAGGTTTGCACCAGTTCACCAGAACCGGTAGCAGAAATTCTGTCTTGCCCCGCCCATCCACGGTTTGAAATACTGTAAAGTAGTCCTAATTCAGGTGCAACACAGGGGTTTTCCCCTGGCCAGACCCACCATACCATGCCCACAGAGTAGGTAGGGGAAAAAATTGAGCCCACCACTGACTTGAATTCATCTTGATGGAGGGCAGCAGCTTCATCCATCCTGATCTGGGGCTGATGAGGACTTTGCATGCCAAAAGAACTCAGGACCAGAAAGTGACTCACAGAGCTGGATCAGTGGTATACAGGTGTCATATTGCGATGCAGAAGGCAGATGAAAGACCAAAACATTATATTTTCAGGACAGTCTTCATGACTGATTGCCATGATGATCACCAATATTTGGAATTGGATATGGTACAAGAACAAGCAGGAGATTCTTTGAATCCCAGTGGAGTGGGTTCTGCTCTCTCAAGCACTAGAGCAGATGCTCCTAGTCCTTCATAGATTACCTTAGTCCGCTCTTTTCCAGGCTAAATAGACCCACCACCTTCAGCTGTTTCCCCTTGGGTTTGGGTTCCATAAGTTCTACCATCTTGGTTGTCCTGCTCTGGACATGTTCCAGTCTAGAACCAGGCACAGCATATCACATGAGGCCTGGCGAAAGCAGACAGGCATCATTGGCGCATATCAGGCTGGCTGAACACATGTGATTTCTGTCCAAGGGAATGGCCATTGGCACCTTTATACCATCCAGGACCACCTGTCCGAGAGAGCCCTCTGACATTTTGCCAGTCCAAAGAAGATCCTCCATATCCAACAGTAGAGTATCTAGAGCAGGGGTGCCCAAACTATGACCCACGGGCCAGATTCAGCCCCCAACACCAATTCATATGACCCACACCCTCCTCATCATTCTCGGAAGCGGAAGTAGAACATGTTTTACTTCCACTTCTGGGACCGATGAGGGTAGCGCAGGCTGGATTAATTGGCGTTGGGCCCAGATCTGGCCCATGGGCCATAGTTTGAGCACCTCTGGTTTAAGCAGAGAAAATGGCAACTTAAAATCTATTTTATCCTGTTGCAAAACAGATTGCAAGGCATGTTTTACTTCTGGTTCCTGTGGGAGAAACCACGTGACCAGCCATCGGCCCAAAAAGTTTGGGTACCCCTGACCTAGAGCTAGTATCCACCAAGAACCTCTGCACTCATACACAGCATACTCAGAGCTTGGAAAAATTAGGATTTTTTGGAATTCAATTCCCAAAATCTCTGAGAACTGAAATTGTGAGTACTGTACTGTACCTCTCAGTGCCAGTTTCTAGCAGAGGGCAAGCTGCTTGTGCAGGGTTCTTCCACTAGGCTTACCCAAAGTCTTTGTGGGGACCTGGATGTGAGACCTCACAGCTCAGAGGCCTGATCACATCACACCTTATGCCCATTCACACATTCCTCCGCCATGTCCTTCCTTGGAGAGATGAGTCTGGATGGATGCTTGCAACAGTGCATCCATACAGAACTGTGGTTGTAGTGTTGCCATCCTGCACCATCAGGTTGCTTCCACTAAGGGTGACCCTATGAATGACCAAGGGCCACGGTAGCTCAGTGGTTAAGACGCTGAGCTTGATGACCAGAAGGTCAGCAGGTCAAGACCTGAGTGCTGCACCATGGATTGAGCTCCCGTCGCCTGGCCCAGCTCCTGCCAACCGTGCAGTCTCGCTTACCAACCATCATCTCTGGAGCACCGCAGCCCTAGTTTAGTTGCGTTCCAGAATCCCCTTTTTCTGGACCTTCCAAACCCCCTGAAACAAACCCTGCCATAGGGTCATATATATATATATACCCATATATATATATATACCCTGCCACATATATATATATACACACACACAGTACGGTAGTTCTTTCCAAGCCACAACCCGTGGGAGAAGGAGGGGAGGGTGCCGTGCAGCAGGCAGGGCTGCGCTTGGATTGCCTCCTCCTATTTTTATTAAAATTGCACAAGAGACTTTCCCAGATATTTTTTTTCCCTTGCAAGAGACCCTCCCCCCCGTCCCCCCCCCGGTCTTCTTTCTTTTTTTAAGCCACGCCTCTTCAGGGGGAAAAAGTGGATGTGAAACGTTAAAAAAAGGGAGGGAAAAAAAGGGAAAGAAATCAAGCCTAAAAGGGGGAGGGGAGGGGAGGGGAGGGGGGGCTGGGGAGGAGGAGGATGAGATCCTCTCCAAAATAAACACAACAAACAAACGCAACAAGGAAGCAAGAAGTGGAGGGCGACCCGAGCAGGGACTTCCGGAGCCTTGGGGGGGGGGGGGGATCTGATTTTTTCCCCGGATCGGTTTCTTTGTATCTTTCGGGGGAACTGGAGGAGCCCCCCCCCCAGTGTCTCCCCATAGAAGAAGCCCAAGGACCGGTGTGTGTGTGGGTGCTCCTCTCCATCTTTTCCAGGAGAGACCGGGGCCGGGGTCCCCCCCCTCGAACTGCTGTTTTTGCGGGCCTCAAATTTCGGGGGGTGGGTGGGTTTGCACCTCGTGGCTTTTGTCTCCTCCGGGGCTTCCCTCTTTGGAAGGAAGGAAGGAAAGAAGAAAGAAAGCAAAAAGAAGGAGAGAAAGACTCCGGATCTGGATCGGGAATCCGGGTCGGAACCGAATCCAGGCCACCGGCCAAGCGATCGCCTGCGCCCGAAGGTTCCACCGGGACGAAACCGGAGTGGTGACTTCGGATTGGGGCAGAACCGGCTTTGCGGCGACTCTCCTGTGTGTGGCCCCCCTCCCTCCCTCCTCCTGCCGTGGGAACTCGTGGAGGGGGGGGAGAAGAAGAAACCCTGCCCGAGATCCCCCTCCCCTTTTCCGCCTCTCCGCCAGCCAGCACGGATGGCTGAAGGCGGCGGCGGGCCCGGGACGATGTAGTTCGGGGGGGGGGGCGTAAAGGATTCGTCCGTGTGTGTGTGTGTGTGAGCCGTCCACCCAACAATGGCGGAGGAGGGGGAGGCGGGCAGCCCCGGCGGCGCCCCGGCCAGGAGGAGCCTCTCCTCCCAGCGCTCGGAGAGGTGGACCGGGACGGAGACGGGCCGCCCCCTCCGGGGGGAGCGCACAGAACCTCCCCAGGCCGGGGCGCCGCCGCCTGAAGCCCTGCCGCCGCCGCCGTTGCCTCCGGAGCCCGTCGGGGGGCGGCCCTCCCCGCTGCCTGGAGGAGGCCGAGCCTTGCGGAGCTTCTCGCCGTCGGTGCGGCAACTTTCGCAGCGCTTCGACGCCGCCCGCGACGACCAGGCCGAGCCCCGTGGCGGCCGAGCCCCCTCCTGGTGCCGCCACCCGCCGCCGCCTGGATGCTGCAGCCGGAGCCGCCGCCGCCGGTCCCCGCCCGCCGATGAGGAGGCCGACGGAGGTGGCGTCGTCGAGGCTCCCCCGCCGCGGAGCCCGGGGCTGCTGCAGCTGAGCCCGCCCGCCCAAGCCGCCCAGGCGCTCGACTGGCCCAGCGTGACGGAGATGCGGAAACTTTTCGGCGAGAGTTTCCGACGGCAGCCGCTGGCCGCCCAGGCGCCCGAGCCCAGGGAGGAGGAGGTCCCCGGCGGCGGAGGGGGCCACGGGGGCCATGGCCAGGAGACGGAGGCGGCGCCCCCTCCTCCGCCCCTGCGCGGCGGCGGCGGAAGGGGAGCCCGGGTGGCGGTGGGCGAAGAGGACCGTCGAGGCACGCCGCCCCCGCCGCCTCCACGCAGTTGCATCCCGTTCCCGGGGCTCCGCCGTCCGCTCCCTCGCGGAGCTGCCCCGCCGTCGCCGTCGCCCCCCGACGGATGGGAAGGCCCGCATTCCTGGCATAGCTCGGCCTCCCGACGGGGCCCCTCCGGAGGGCAGGCGGCTGCCATCGTTGTTGGCCCGGAAGAGCGGCTCCATCCCGGGGCCAAAGGCTCTCCGGACCGGTCGTCGGGGAGCGAGGAGGAGACCCAGCCGGGCCCCCCTCGGAGGCGCTCCTACCGGAAGATGAAGAGGGACCCGGGCTTCTGGGACCAAGCCTGGGAAGGGGAGGGCCTGGCCGGGCTGGAGTGGTACCTGAAGGCCCAGGAGGAGGTGGACCAGGGCATCACCTGGCCCGTGACCGACGAGAGGACCAGGATGTCTCCTACAGTCCAACTGACCACAGACGACAGCAGCTCCGAGGGGCTCCGGTTGCAAGGCAGCAGTTGGTCCCCTGGCGGCCCCAGGCCCCTCTCCTCGGCGGCCTCTCCTCTCCCACAGGTCTCCAGGGTCTCCAAAGTGACCATCCCACCTTTGGGGCCAAGTCCTTGCGGTTCCCAAAGCAGCAGCCGGTACTCCAGCACTGAGACTCTGAAAGAGGAAGACCACTATGGGACATCCTGGGGCGGCCCCAGCAGGAGCCTCGGGGTGTTCCGGTCCCCCAGCTTCAACCAAAGTGCCAGCCTAGCCAAACTTCAGGCCCAGATCCGCGGCCGTTCCAAACTGCCTCCTGGGATGGTCAGGACGAAGCAGGACCTTCCCTCCTTTGAGAACCTGCGAGGCCTGGAAGCCAGAGGGAGGTCCGAAAACCGGAAGTCCATGTCCAACCCGGATATTGCGGCCGAAACCCTGGCCCTGCTTGGCTTCCTCAAATCGGATCTCTTGGACCTGAAGGCAAGAAAGAAAAGTGTCCCGCCAAGCGAACAAGAAGAGGTGAGCTTTGGCAGCGGCAGGTACGAGAAGTGCCACCCTAGCGTATCACGGTATCCCTCAGTGAGCAGAACAGAGAGCCAAGTCCAGCCATCAAACCTTCGGGCACTTGGTGGCCGTCCCACCCTGAAAGACCTCACGGCCACACTGAGAAGAGCCAAATCTTTTACCTACTCAGACAAACCTTCCCCCCGTAGACTCTTCCACCAGAATACCATGAAGCAGAGCTCTTCAGAATTACTTCTTAGTACCTTGGCTGGTGACCACGAGTGTATAGTTTCCAACCAGGAAGCTGGCCAAGGCGGGGTGGAAGACGGCATGCCTGTGGTTGTCCAAGACCAGTACATTCAAGAAGCCAGGCAAGTCTTTGAGAAGATCAGTAAGATTGGCTCTCAGCATGATTATAACTTTGCTTTGGAGCAGAAGGACAGAGCCAGCCTGACCATTGGAGGAGACCAGGATGAAGCCCCTGAAAGTAGCTATGGTCAGCCTTTGAGCAAAGCCGGTTTAGAAGGAAACTTCTCCTGCAGAAAATCCTTGGAAGAACTCTCAGGTCCAGAATCCAGCATGACCGACGAAGGCATCGTAACTGAACCGGAGACTGGCCCCACGTACAGCTATCTCTGCTCTTCGGTTGCGGCGTGGAAGACGGTGACCCAAAGGGGAGATCAAGCTAGCTGTCTGGAGCTGGGTGAGAGCCTTCTCCCAAGCCACACAACCACAACAAATAGCGAGAAGCCAACTGTCGGAGAGGAGGCCCTTCCCAACAACAAGATGGCAGCCCAAGCTTTGCTGGAGGCCCCTTTGACCCCCAGTGCCCTTCGACGACGGAGGAAGTTCCCGTCGGTGGGGGACAATGGGTCCGAGTCTAGTAATGGAAGTAACGGAGAAGCCAATGGGGAAACCTACCGGTCCCTGAGTGACCCCATGCCCCACAGAAGGTGCTCCGTGGCTGGGGATGTGAAGAACTTCTCTGTTGACAGTAACCTCCTGGGGTCGCTAAACCCAAAGACTGGTCTCCCGGAGTCCTCAGCCGTAACCCTGTCCGAATGCATGGGGAGCGCTGCGAGCGACCTGTCCGTCTGCAGCGATGGTCTCAACGATTACAACACCATGATCCAGAACATCGTCAGCCAACCTGGGGCCATGGACAAAGTGATTGACGAGAAGGGGAATGGCAAGACCATCAAGAAGAAGTCCTTCAGTGACCCCAGTCGCCGCGGGGAGCTGGTCAGCGCGGGCTTTGATGGTCCTGGAGAACCTATTAGCGAGATGGACCAGAGCATCCCTCCCTCCAGTAGTGAGCCCATCCTCTCGGAGCAAAGAGATCAGCGGACGGAACAAGAGGAGATGGGCACACTGCACACTCTGTCAGAACATGGCCTCCTCTTGCCTCCAGAGGAAGATGGGACTGATGAGGCTCAGAACTATAGCTTTGATCCCAAACTGGCAGAAGTCCTTTCTCCTCGGATAATCCGGCGCAGCTCCAAGAAGCGCAACAACAGGGTGAACTGCCAACAGGAAGGCAGAAGAGAAGAGACCACCCCATCCCCTGCCGTGCCTACGACTCTCAGCACAGCAAGGCCAGCCTCCAAACATGTCCGCCACACCAGCGAGCCGGCCACTTTCATCCCCATTTCAGACCTCAGCCTGCCTCCTCCCATGAGTCAGAAGGTCCACATGGCCACACCTGAGCTTCCTCGTCTTCCCCTGAAGCCCTACCCGGTTCTCCAAGCTCCATCCTTGGAGGATGTCAGCAAGCACTATATGTTGGCCTTCGGTTCAGGGGAACAGCCCTCCACCGGCCCTGTGGATACTTCCAGACCGTCGCCTGCTACACCAACTGTGCCAGAGCCTAAGCTGCCCAGATGTCCAAAGCATCATGAGGACCCAAGCGCCGGCACCAACAGGAGCAAGCCACAAGTGGTGAGTTCACACATGTTTATATTGATATTCTGGTTTGAAGTGCATTGAAAGAGCTGAGGCTCTTGCTTTCCTGTTGATACATTTAGGAGGCTGGGTTTTCGGTCTTGCAAACAAGGTAGGAGAAGTTGGACTTTTCTACTGACTTGCCTGACAGTTGATTTTCTGTCGTCCATTTCAGGGGTGGCCAAACTACGGCTTGTGACACCAAATCATCTGGCCCGCTCTTCTCTCGCTGCTCCATGCATGTGGAAAACATGTTTTACTTCTGCTCCAGGTGGAAGGAACCATGTGATCAGCCCACAGCCTGAAAAGTTTGACCACCCCTGGACCATTTGATTTGAGTTTGTTCAGTATTTCTTCTTCCTTGTCTAGGCCAGGGATGAAACTGCCAAAATGAAGGTACCGGTACCTTTTGGTGAGCTCATTCTGCAGTTCTTTTCGCCTTACCTAGTGTGAGAAAGATTCAGCATTTGAAAAGGGGTGATGTGGAATAAGAAGATGTGTCTTGTGGCTGGTTGCCCAGGAACAATATATTCCAAAGTTGAACCAGAGTTTGAGAAAAGTTTCCCCCTATTTTTGGGACTACAGATCTCAGAAACACCCAGTTGGCAAACTTTGTGAAATGTAGTCCGAAAAAAATGCCCCAAGTTCTGAGACAAACCATTTCCCTTTGCAAATACTGTGCTATACTGTGCAGTGCAAACATATGTCTTGTTGTGGTTATGTGGTTTGAGTACCAGCTGCCATAGGCAAGCATGATGGTTTTGTTGTTGGTGCACTTTGAGTCACAGGCTAGGCTCATTTATTAATAGGCAGAATAGACACCCGTTGAATGGCTGAGATTTGTTAAGTCATCATATGTGTAAATCCCATGGATTCAAGAATTGGGACAGCCAGATCTAGGTCTTTGTTTCCCCCCAACCTCGTGTGTGTGTAATCTGGTATCTTTTGAAATTGTGACTGTTATACTTCTGTGGGTCTGTTGATGCAGTTGGGGCTTACAGGGTAACCCTCTTGGTGATAGGGAAAATGAATAAAATGTTATGTAGGGGGGACAGGCCGCTGAATTCAGGGGTCCTTTGTGGTCAGCTCAATATGAAGTAAGATCTTTCTGAAAAGGTAACCCAACCTAGTCCTGCGAAAAACCTTCCCATCTATCTCTTATTCAGTGATGATGGTAAACCTTGGCACTCCAGGTGTTCTTGGACTTTAATTCCTAGAAGCCCAAGTCTCTGTGAGTCCGCACGAATGGGTACGCACAGTAAACCCATTGGTGTGGACTCACAGAGACTTGGGCTTCTGGGAATTGAAGGCCAAGAACACCTGGAGTGCCAAGGCATATCCAGTGATGGCCAACCTTGGCACTCCAGGTGTTTTGGACTTCAATTCCCAGAAGCCCAAGTCAGCACTTCTGCTGATCAGGGCTTCTGAGAAATGAAGTTCAAGAATACCTGGAGTGCCAAAGTTTGCCATCACTGTAAGTCAGTGAGGGACAGTTTGGCAATAAACAGCATCCTTTCACCCTGCAGGTGGTGAACGAGGTGGAGCTTGTGTGAAAGGGAAGGTTCCTCCATTTGAAGAGTCTTCTTTCCACATTGAGGTTCCAGGACTTGGTGTAGAAGGCCATACCATCACACGGGTTCCTCATTTGTCAAAGTGGGAGCCATCCAGACTGAAATTTGGAATGGTATAGTTCAACTGTGGTAGTTTAGTGGTTAAGATGCTGATCTTGACAATTGGAAGGTCTGCAGATCAGCAGTTCAAGACCTGTGTCTTGCATGACGGAGTGAGCGTCCATCGTCTGCCCCAGCTCCTGCCAAGCAAGGTTTGAAAGCAAGAAATTGCAAGTAGATAAATAGGTAACATTTTGGTGGACAAGGTAACGGTATTCTGTGCTTTTGAGCATCTAGTCATGCCTGCTATGGGTCCACAGAAACATCTGACCTAGTGTGAGAAATATTAGCTGACAACACAAGGTTCCCATTACCAGAGTATGCCTGATTGTGGTTCAAAAATGCCACAATCTTCAAAGAGGCTCTTTTTGTGGAAACCTTGAAAGGTTTAGTAAGCAGTTAGAATCAACTTCAGGATACATAAATCTTTAGAAATTGTGTTTTATATGTGACCAAGTACTGTAATAGGTAAAATGACTGGAAGGTCAGGTTTTGATACCCGAGAGCTGCACTTGGGGACATGAAAGGAGCCTCATTCAGGCGTCCCCTAAAAACCCTTTCAACCCAGAGTAATTTTTGAGGCAAAATTATTATTATAGGTAAATGTCAACCTTGTTTGAAAGCCAGGTCTGACTCTTTTGGGCAGTGCTCATCTCCATTTACAACCAAAGAGCTGTTTGCAGATGTTTCCATGGTCATGTGGCAAGCATTACTAGATAATGAAGTGCACGGAATGCCGTTACCTTTCCACCAAAGTGGTACCTATTTATTTACTTGCAGTTTCTTTTGAACTGTGAGGTTGGCAGGAGCTGGTACAGAGAGACAGGAGCTCACTCCATCATGTAGCACTCTGGTCTCGAACTGCTGACCTACCAACCTTCTAGTTGTCAAGTTCAGTGTCTTAACCAGTAAGCTACCACAGTCCCTGATCGTATAATAGTGACCTCTAAAGTTTTACGGGGAGATATCAACAGGGGAAGTTCATTTGCTGTTATTCCCATTTATTGATTCAGAAGAGGTCTTGTTTCTGGCATTGATCAGCAGTCTTATTTTTGGTTATGAGAAAGTAGTCTTCAGAATTTGGGGTTAGCATTGGCTCTTTCTGCCTTTTCCAAGAACTGCTGTATTTTTTTTTCTTCCTTGAAGCCATCATCCTGGGTCATGTCCAGGCCACATGGTATATCTTTTTTTGTTTTCTTGTCCAGCTAAAGAACCATGAAATGCTTTGAATGGTGTCCAGATTTTCAATGCAATAAAATATTGGAAGGCGGCCGTCACTAGTTGGCATCATGTCGAGAGAACTGCAGACCACGTCGTCCCCACAGTCATGCTGGCTGGGCTGATGGGAGGTGTAGTTTAAAATATCCCCAAGTTGGGGAATTCAGTCTGGCTGAGTTGTGGTGTTTCCTGGGCATATCTTTGAAAGAGCAAAAAGAGTTGTTGACTTTTTCCCGTCAGTCTTACACGATGGGGCGGAGAGTAAGACAATGACAAGGTGCTTCACCTAACATCATTGGCTGATATTTTTCTGCAAAAACAGTTGAGATATGAAAGTAAATGAAATCACAAATCCCTACCCACAGTTCTCACCCTGTGAAATTGGGGAGGTTTTGCAGGCATGGCTGATTTGTTTTCCTCTACAGCAGTGGCTCAAATGACTAACTGCCTAACTGGGAGGCAGAAGGTCAGCAGTTCAAAACCCAAGTACTGCATGACAGAATGAGCGCCCATCTCTGTCCCAGCTCCTGCCAACCTAGCAGTTCGAAAGCAAAAAATTGCAAGTAGATAAATAGGTACCACTTCGGTGTCTAGACATACCTGTTTCGTGTCCACAGAAATGTCTGCAAACGCAGACAGTGCTGGCTGGCTCTTCAGCTATAAACAGAGATGAGCACTGAATCCTGGAATCAAATACTGAACAACTGGCTTTCAAGCAAGGGTGACCTTTACCTTTACAGCATTTTTAAAGAAGCCTTGGTGGCGCAGTGGTTAAACTGTCGTACTGCAACCCAAAGGTTGTAAGTTCGATTCTGGCTTTTTTTGTTGTTCAGTCGCACAGTCGATTCCGACCCTCTGCGACCCCATGGACCATTGTCCGCCAGGCACTTCTGTCCTCCACCATCCTCCTCAACTCGCTCAGTTCTGTGCCCATTGTCTCTACAATACCATCTAACCATCTCATTTTTGGCCGCCCCCTTCTTCTTTTGCCTTCCACCTTTCCCAGCATCAAGACCTTCTCAAGCGAATCCTCTCTTCTCATTTGATGTCCAAAGTACCTTAGCTTCATCTTTACAATTTGACTTTCCAAGGAGCATTCTGGGTTGATTTCTTCTAAGATTGACCTATTTGTTCTCCTTGCTGTCCAAGGGACCCTCAAAACTCTCCTCCAACACCACATCTCAAAGGCATCTATTCTTCTGCGCTCAGCTTTCCTAATGGTCCAGCTCTCACAGACATACATTGCCACGGGGAATACCATTGCTTTGACAATACGATTTTTTGTTTTCACAAGATTAACTCAACCTTCCAGCCTTCCAAGGTTGGTAAAATGAGTACCCAGCATGTCGGGGGCAAAATGCTAATTAACTTGTGAACACCCCCCCCCCCAAGAGTGCACTAAGCACTATGGGACAGTATAGAGGTGTGATTGCTTTGCTTTTAAGGCAGCTCTGCTTCCTGCTACCAGAAGTGGCATCTTTAAATTATCCATGAAACATTGGAGGGTGACGGTGATGCTCCTTAAGCCATCGTTCCTACAAAGAACTTTTTAAAAATGGGCCTGATTTCCAAAGGAAGGAGCATGGCCAGTCCTATGCTAATCCTTTCTAAACCCAAGCAAGGGGCCTGAAGTAAGGATAGTAACTTGCTGCTCCCCTCCTCCCTCCACATCCCTTGTTCGCCTTGTCTTGTGTTTTGATTAGTAAACTCAAGCTCAGGGTATCTAGTCTTGGGAGGGATGTTTCTTGGCAAGAGCCACAGGAGAGGTATAATCTCAAAGGCACCGTAAATAAAAAGGAGACTTTCCTGGCTTTTTACCTACACAGACAGAGCGGCTCAGAGCTCGGGGCTGCTTGCTAGGGGTTTCACAGGTGCTACTTGGTGGGTGTTATTTGGGCCTCCGTTCCCTGCAGTACCAGGAGTTTCATCGTTTCATACCGGAAAGCAACAGGCTGCGGCAACTATGGCCGATACTTAGCTCCTTCTGACTATGTGTCCAAGAGGGAAGGGTAGTTTGTTCAAGCCCTGCAGAAGAATAATGGTGAGAGGTTGGAATGACTCCTCTTTCCAAATCTAGCTCTTCTTTTTCCTCCTCCTCCTTCTCCTCCTGCTTCTTCTTCAAATGCCATATCCAGTTCCAAATATTGGCTCTCCTCATGGCGATAAGCCATGATGATTATTGTCCTTGGAATAATATAATGCAGTGGCCTCTCATTTGCCTTCTGCATTGCAGTGTGACACCCATAAGTACCACTGATCTAGTTCCATGTGTCCCTTTCTGGTCCTGAGCCCTTTTGACACAAAAAACCCTCCTCCTCAGCCCCGGGCCAGGATGGATGAAGCCGCTGCCCTCCATCAAGAGGGATTCAAGTGGGACCATTTAACCCACTTGCGGACCCTCACCCTTCCCTGTGGACTTCAGCACCCAAGTCCTCAGGGTTGCCAGGTTAGTTAACCACCGCCTGACGATCAGCCTTGAGTCGCTGGTAGTAGGGTCTACTCTATTACCATAGCAGGTTAACCTGACCAGACTTTTAGTTCCTAGCGTCAATTCCCCGAAAGATGACCTGCAATTCCTACATGATGTGTCGGTCTTTGTAAATTGCACTGTAAAGGCTCCATAAAGTGTTAATGTTTTGGCTCGCCCGAGTCAAATCTGTGCCTAGAACACTGGATGGAAACGTTTTCTATTACTTTGTAGGGGTTTCTAGATTGCTTTTGTTCTGTTGGGGTTTTTATTTTATTTTTATATTTTTGGAAATTATTATGATTGTTTTTCATACGCTGTTAATGTCTGATGTTCTGCCCGTTGTCTCTGCAATGCAAAAGTATCCACAATTTTTATTTTAGCTGTAATATCTCAACATGCTTTCATATGGGTGTCCTTTTGTGTTGCTTTCTGGACTCCTGCTTTTTTGTTTTTGTGTGATGGAGGATTGTTGTTTTCTTTTCGAAACCTCTGGATGTTTTAATTTTAGCCAGCCTTATGCTCATGCAAAGGAATTTGAAAACAGACTGGAGTTTAAAGTAATTTCACACGTACCAAACACTGGGCTTGCAGATCCACATATAAGGAATGAAGAGTCATGAAGGGACCCTTACCGAAAAATGGGTTTGCGTGCTTTACGCTCTGTGCAACAATTCAGGATGTGCAACGTTTGATTTGCCAATGTCAGTGTTCAGATACTGAACCCCCACCCCGTGGAATACCCGAGTGCCTAATTAGCAAAAACTTTTCTCATTCTTGTTATCATTCTTTCTGTTTCTTTGGTCTCTAGAGAGAAAGTGATAGTCACATTTTCCACTTGGATTTGGCATTGGCTAGCAGAATCATACATGGGACTAAAAAGGAGGACTCCAGCTGGATTGGACCATGTCTGTTTGATCTGTAGGGAGGGGGCCCATTTACACACCAACCAAAAAGACAGCATTTCTCAGCCAAAAGGGGGGAATGAAAGGGGGGCACAGATTCAGAGTGGGTTTGGTTTAAATAAAACCACCATTTAGAAAGATTTGGTTTAATCTAATGATTAGATGCTCTTGCTTGCTATAATTTTAATACATATTTTACATAATGACTATCTTAGTCTCCATGCACAGATGGAAATACACTTCTAGCACAATCATACCATTGATATTTCAGTGCCTGTCAAAGTCAGAGGTAAAGCTTCATTTTGTCTACACAAAATTGCAGATGGAGAGCGACTAGATTTGCCACCTTAAAGGTGTCGGCTTAGCTCAGAGAAACTGTTTGCAAGCAATCCTAGGGATTTTGACAGGGCTTCCAAGAATTTCCAAGAAGAGATCCATCCATCCATCCATCTATCCATCTAGATTACCAGTCTACAGCAAAATCAATAATACTTATATACTGCCCCACAGCGCTTAGTGCACTCTCTGGGCGGTTTTCAGGTACCATATTTGCTGATGTATAAGACGCATCCCATTATTACCAAAATAGCCCACTGGAGGCCACTATATACAGTACAAGATGCACTCCATTTTCCCAGTGGAGAAAAGTGGGTCTTGTATGCCAGCAAATACAGTAATAAGCATCCATTCACCTACCTACCTACCTATTTTTTGTTGTTCAGTCACACATTTGATTATGGCCCTTTGTGATCCCATGGACCATTGCCCGCCAGGCACCCTTGTCCCTCACCATCCTCCTCAACTCGCCCAGCTTTTTGCCCACTGCGTCAACAATGTCATCTAGCCATCTCATTATCTGCTGCTCCTTCTTCTTTTGCCCTCAACCTTTCCCAGCGTCAAGGCTTTCTCAAGTGAATCCTCTCTTCTCATTTGATGTCCAAAGTACTTTAGCTTCATCTTCAATATTTGACCTTCCAAGGCCTCTCTCTCTCTCTCTCTCTCTCTCTCTCTATCTATCTATCAATCACTGTTCTGTCAAGAAAAGTAGCTAAAACTCCAGGAATGTCAGTCAAAGCTGGAAAATAAAGCTGAGTTATTTCTCACCCTTATACAAATTGATGTTGCAGCTCTGGAGATACAAACTCAGCTTGAGAACTGCAGAAATTACTTATGGTGCCGTCTAGGCTGAATCCTGGGGAGACAGAAAGGTTACCCTGAACAAACTGTGCAGAAGCTGTGGAACCCAGTAAAATTAGGGCCCTCGTCCAAAAACTGGCGAGGGCTGTTTTCAAATACTGTAATGGCAAAAATTGGCAGACTGTATTTTGAGAAGACGGTGGTGCTTGACTGCTCAGAATGGAATGCACTGTCCAGCCAGACATAGATAGCCAGCAGGAACCAGGCATTTCGTGGGTGTTTCTGGTGTCCAGGCTGTAAAGGTCAAGAAAAAATGAAACCAAGCTTTTTGTATGACTGGAGAAACAAGCTTTTTAAAAAAATCCTATCTAATGGAGACAAGCAAGACATGCTTAAACCTTGAATGGCAGATGCATTGGCCTGCAGTGAAAACACGGTCAGATGTGGGTTTTGTATTACAGAGGAAGACACCTCTTGTAGCAAGTGGCTTTGTCTCTTTAAATCTCAGTCACTAGGTTTTTTTTTTAAAAAAAAATTGAACTGGCATTGTGGCAGTTTGGGGATATTTTTGGACTCTGCAGGAATTGTCGTAGATTGCAGGGTTTGCAAAGGCTCCATGTCAAAGGCGTGTTTGTGTCTGCAGTAATCAGGGTGTTCCACCCAAATGCTCAGCACCATTAAACACACAGTGGAACAAAGGTAAAAAGAAATCAGGGGAAACAAAACCTAGCTGGCTGGCTGGTTTAGTGCAGGGGTTCCAAAACTACAGCCCATGGGCCAGATCTGGCCCCTATGACAATTCATCTGGCCCACACCACCCACACTGCTCCCGGAAGCGGAGGTAAAATGCACATGTGCAAAACGCTACTATAAATGACTCGTGGCTGTCATAAACTTGTTTACGACACCCACGGGTCATTTATGGCGGTGTTATCTGCATCCATGGGTGCATTTTACTTCCGTGTCTGGGTGGGAGGAACCACGTGACTGGCCTGCTCAACCACGTAACACGCCTGTGGCCCGAAAAGGTTGGGAACCCCTGGTTTAGTGGTTTAGGCCTCTAGATGCAAAACTAGAGGTTGGGAGTTTGATTACCCTGTTGTACCTCGCAGAAGCCTGTGTAGTTCCGGGCAAGCTGGACAGTCCCAGGATGCCCCCTAGAGGAAGGGAATGTTAATCCACTTCTGTTGTACGCTACCTAGAAAACCCAAGAAAGGGTCATCGTACGTCAGAATTGAGTGATAGCGAACCTTTTAGAGACGGAGTGCCCAGACAGAGGGGTGGGGTGGACTCTGTTCTGGGGAGAGAGGAAGCGTTCCCATTGGGCAGAGGGGCGGGGTGAACTCTGTGCTGGGGGAGGGAGGGAGCACTCCCATTGGGCTGCAGGGGAGAGGGGTGGGGCAAACTCTGCTGGTGCAGTGCCATTGTGCCAACAGAGAGAGCTCTGAGTGCCCCCTCTGGCACATGTGCCATAGGTTCGCCACCACTGGACTAGACATTACACAACTATTGTTATTAAACCAAAACAAAACACTTGAGTTCTTACGTTCTACATCTCTTAATCCCAAGCTCAGTGAATTTCAGTGTCTGCTTATGAAAGCTGTTTCAGTTTTCCCCAAATGAGGGACAGACGACAGGAACGAACTCTGTCACACAGTACTCGGGTATCGAACTTCGACCTTCAGCATCTTGAGCTATCATGAACTTAAGAGTGGAAAGGATCTGCCATATCATTACCAGACAATTTCTGACACAAAATAATAATTATTATTAGGTGGAAGGTTCCGTGAATGCCCTGTAGTGGAGGAGAAAGTGGCCTAGATTAGTTTATAATCTCCAATTGTAAGAGCCTTGCTGAAAAATTTGGACAGATTGGATTTATCTTGTTAATATATCAAGGAAGTCTTCAGCTTCTTCTTACACTCCACCCCCACCCCTGGTCCCCCAGTGATTTAACTGCTCCGTTGTGCTTCTGTGAGTGTGTGATGCAGACTTGGTCTCCCCTGCCCCCAACACACACAGACACAACCTAGGCCTTTTGGCTGTGAAATATTTCCTGTGGCTCTTCATTGAATTTCAATGGTCGGATTTCCTGAATTGTTTTCTGGGTCGTTTTTGATGACTGACACCATTGCTGGCCTCTGGTGGGATTTAAGTTCTGCAACATGTGTTGGTTTCCCTGCTGCGCGTCAGCGACAACCTCACATTCCTAGCAACAAGGTGGCAAGACAAAGCAGAAGGTCTTCCAGACTGACCACCAACCCTTTGAATCAATTCAGCCGATGCAGTAAAATGTGGAGCGCAATCAAGCAAGACGCTTCTGCCTTGCTGTTTGTTCAAGGGCATTTCAGCAAATGGACACAAGTCAACTTCAAGGTGGAAGTGAATCCTTATCTCATCTGGAGTTATAGTGAAGGGGAAGCTACATTTTTGCATTTCTGCCTGTTGGGAGGGATGCACAGGTATAGGAGAAAAATAAGCAAAATAAGTCAAGGTCTCCCTTGCTTAAAGGCCAGTCATGTCTGATTGTAGGACCCAGTGCCCATCTCCATTTACAGTCAAAGAGCCAGTGCTGTCTGTGTCTGCAGACATTTCTGTGGTCGGCATGACTAGACACCGAAGTGCATGGAATGCTGTTACCTTTCCTGCCAAAGTGGTACCTATTTATCTACTTGCACTTTCTTGCTTTTGAACTGCTAGGTTGGCAGGAGCTGGGACAGACAATGGCCACTCAATCCATCCTGCATAATAGTACCCTGTATTTTCAGGATTGGTGATGTAATCCCTTTTGTGTTACCAGTTTGGAGGGGGACTTTGGTCCCTTCCCCCAACCTGCAGCCTAGGCACAGGTATCCATCTTCAATGAGAACCAGAGCCGTGTTCAGTCCAAGCAGCCAAATCTTTCTCCTTTCCCCCCTCTGCCTCATAATCCAGGCAAGCACCATCACTCAGCCTCTGCTGGAAAGCTCTTTGGGAGCCAAGAATTCTGGAGGTTGATCAAGGGTTGCATTTTCTGGGAGGCCCCTTTGCTCCCCTGTAGATCTTATGCTATGCATAAGACACCTTTATGAGCCTGCTTTCCCAAGATTTTGTATTTGTATTTAGACTTATATGCCGCTCTACTTGCCGAAGGAACTCAGAGCAGCTATTGCTTTGGGGGGGGGGGGGGGCAACTGACCTACTATTTAAATCAGTTCAGATTTGTTCATTCAGAACCATGGTCCCTTTTATTAATATGGCTTTGAATGTTTCATTCATTCATTCATTCAATTTGTATAGCCACCCCTATCGACATGCGACTCTGGGTGGCGTACATAAAAATCCCCAACATTTAAAACTATAGAGACCCTTAAAATTCCTAAAAACTCTGAAAAATTTACCTTCCACTCACACCAATTAAAAAACCTAGTTTAAAACTTTTAAAAGCATGTGTGATCCTCCACTAAATGAGCCAATGGTGGTGGTTGCTCCCTCCCCACCTCCCGACACCTGCCCCGCCAGCCAGGTTTTCTGCTCTTTCCTGAAGGGCAGCAACTCTGTCTGGAGTCGCAGTTCAACTGGCAGGAGGCTCCATAGGAGGGCCGGAGCGGATACCGAAAAGGTGAGCCTCTCTAGCAGTTGGTATTTTTAAAGAGCCCCTCCAGTCCACTCTAGTGGGATGGGCAGATATCCTTGGGGTGATGCGGTCGCTTAAGTATCCTGGCCCACTTACCATGTAGGGCTTTAAAGGTAATTACCAGCACCTTGAATTGCACCCGGAGGCACACTGGCAACCAATGCAGTTCCCATAGCAGGGGCGAGGCATGGGCATAGCGCCCGCATCCCATCACTACACGGCCAGCCACATTCTGAATCAGCTGCAGCCTCCAAATGGTCATCAAGGGCAGCCCCATGTAGGACGGAATGAGCTCCCGTCTCTGTCCCAGCTCCTGCCAACCTAGCAGTTCGAAAGCAAGAAATTGCAAGTAGATAAATAGGGACCACTTCGGTGGGAAGGTAACAGCGTTCCGTGCACTCCGGTGTCTAGTCATGCCTGCCACATGACCATGGAAACGTCTCCAGAAGCAGACAGTGCTGGCTGTTCGGCTTAGAAACAGAGATGAGCACTGACCCCTAGAGTTGGATACGACTGGCTTTCAAGCAAGGGAAACCTTTACCTTAATACAGTAAAACCCCAGGTTACAACCACCTCGGTTTAAATTTGCTGAGGTTTACAATGGCAAACCTTACAGAAATGTCAACCCAGTTTACAAATGTTTAATGTATATATTTATTCGGTTTACAACAATCAATTCAGGACCATTTTTTGTATTTTTCAGTGCATTTCTATGGATGTTTTGGTTTACAATTTTTTCAGGTTACAACGGAGGCTGTTGGAGCAGACCTCTGTCGTAACCCGGGGTTTTACTGTAATAGCAATGGAAGTAATGATGAGAAGAAGGAGAAGAAGAATAGGATTGAAAGTACAGTAAAACCTCGGATAACTCTAAGACTTGCTTCCACAAGTCTTGGTGTTATCCAATTTTTAATGTTATCCAATGCATGTTAAAATCCTATGGGATGGATCAGATAACGTTAAAGCTCCCTAGAGATACATTGTAACCACACAGGCTTTAGCGGTTGTTATCCGATGCATCCCATAGGACCTTAACGTTATTCGATGCAATTCTCCTCCCCAGATTACTTAAAAGTTTATTTATTTATTTAATTAGATTTATATTGCCGCCCACTCGCCAAGGCGACTCAGGGCGGCTTACAGTCCAAACAACAACAGTACAATAAAAATTATAAAATGCAACCACATAAAACAACCAAACCAGAACACAAAATAACTCCTGTCAGGCCATTGTTGTGGGCTCAGAGGAGGGGGCGATGCTCTCAGCCACTGCTAGGCCATGGAGTCTTCTCCTCAGGCCGTTGTTATGCGATTTTAGCATTATCCAAGGTAAATGTTATCCGAGGTATTACTTTAATAATAAAAGAAATAGGTCTCTACTGTATTACCAGAATGCTGTCTGAATTGCTCAGTAGTCTCTCTCAGAGGGGGGACACACACACACACACACCCATTTTCATGCTCCAGTATGCAACAAAATAGAAGGATATTTATTTATCATTCCTTTTTCTTCTGCCGTATCAGAATCCGAATACAGTAAAACCTCATATAACACTAAAACCTGGTTCCACAAGTCTTCGTGTTATATGATTTTTCGTGTTATCTGATCCTCTATGGGATCCATAGAGATACATTGTAACCACACAGGCTTTCGCGGTTGTTATCTGAAGCATCCCATAGGATCTTAATGTTATCTGATGCAATTCTTCCCCCCAGATTCCTTGATGTTATGCGATTTTCGTGTTATTCGATACTAATGTTATATGAGGTATTACTGTATTGGCAATCATCATGGCAATGAGCCATGAAGACTGTCCTGCAAATATAATGCTGTGGCCTTTCACCACTGATCCTGTTCCGTGGGTCACTTTCTGGTCCTGAGCCCTTTTGGCACACAAAGTCCTCCTCAGCCCCAGGAGGCCAGGATGGATGAAGCTGCTGCCCTCCATCCAGAGGGATCCAAGTGGGACCATTTAATCCACTTGGGGACCCTGACCCTTCCCTGTGGACTTCGGTATCGCCTGCTCTTTTACCATAGGAGGATAACCTGGTCATTTATCCTAGAACAAAATAAGTATTAATTGTCATGAAGCAGGTTCCAGTGCGAATGAACCAGCAACTTTAGAGACTGTGCAGCTAGAGCTAAATGTCAGAAACACTGATTTCTGTCCGTTATCTTATGGCTCCAGGCTGACTTGGCTGCTCTCTCTTATTTCTGGCAGAGCTTGGCTTGGCATCCCTTGTCTCTTTCAGGGCTAGGAGTAGTAGGTGCTTGATCTGCCTGCCAGCTGACCAGGGTGAGAGGGGGGCATTGGATCTGAGAAGCAGGCCTCACCTAATGTGAACTCATGGTCTGTCTCTGGCCGGAGGGGGGTGGGGGTGGGCTGCAAAAATAAATAAATAAACAATCCGATGCAAAGTTTTCCTTTTAAGGGCAATTTTTCCTAAGTGTTCCCTTGAACATCCCTCCTGCCTTTCAGCCCCTGTGGTGCCACAGCCATAGCAGAAAAACAATATTCTATTTTCCTTTTGATTTATTACGCATCAAGGCAGGGCACTGGGAGGATGTAGGGCAGGGTTGCTCAAACTATGGCCCGGGGCCAGATCCTGCCCCCAACGCCAGTTCACCTGGCCTGCACCATCCTCGCTGCTCCCGGAAGCGGAAGTAACACGTGCCCGTATGGACACCCCTGGTTTAAGCAGAGAAAATTGCAACTTAGAATCTATCGCATCCTGTTGCAAAACAGATTGCAAGGCGTGTTTTACTTCTGGTGGGAGGGACCACATGACTGGACCACTGGACCACGTGACCGACCTGTGGCCTGAAAAGTTTGGGCATCCCTGATGGAGAAGGGTGGAGAATGCCAGAAACTGAACAGAGCCAAGCGTCACTCCTTCTGACCTTGTCTTCCTCTGAGCTTAGCCAGTTCTCTCCCTGCTTGGCCTCTAATGTCTCCTCATCCGCATTCACTCATTTCAGTCAGAATGGGAGGCAAAAGAGCAGTGTTGTTGTTGTTGTTGTTGTTACATGCCATCAAATTGTCCCTGCCTTATGGCCCCTCAAAATGTCCTATCCTCAACAAACCTGCTCAACCTCTGCAATTTACGGTATAACCTGTGACTTCCTTTAGGGCAGTGTTTCCCATCCTTTGGTTTTTGGACTTCAGTTCTCAGAAGCCTCAGTCAGTTTTCCAAAGCACTGATCAGCCAATGTATTCACAATGGTTCTCATTTGATAATGGACAGCGTATAAATACTCAACAAAGCAAGCAAGCAAGCAAGCAGTCCTCCTCCCCAAAAAGGACATTTTGGAAACTTCTTTCTGCTGCTCACTGATTTTTAACCAAAGTCCTTAATTCTTATTTGCATTGAGTGACAGCATGAGGGGGAGAAGGCATGTGGGAAGGAACCATAAATATATCCTTTCGTATATTTTGCTAGCAGTTGCGATTGCCAGTCTGATGACTCTCCCTCTCTCTCTCTCTCTCTCTGACACACACACACACACACAATTATCTTTTTATTCTCCGTGCTCAGCTCCTGCTGCAGTGCAAACTCCATATGACAGCAGAAAGCTGACGTGTTGTGAAGTCCAGCCTTGACCTTCTGTCACCCATGCCTCTCTGAAAAGCCCTAAAATCCCATCTCCCCATCCCATACATGACTAAGGCCTATTTAAATTTAAACAGAGGGTTCTGTCACTCTCAGGTGTAATTTGAACAGAGGCTAGCATTGATGTCGAGCAACAAAGAACTCCAGCTATTCATAGCCAATGGATTTTAACCCCTGTTAAAAACCTCCAACAGAAAAGTATGCTGCTCTAGTATGGAGTGCATCTGCACATGCCAAAAAAAAGTCAACATCACTGTTAATGAAACAATGCACATTTCCCCTCCTTGGATTATGCATTCTGCTCCTTTAGAAAAGTGTGTTTTCGTGTTAAAGATTACTCTGGGTTGAAAGGATTTTTGCAGGGGATGCCTGAATGAGGATCCTTTCATGTCTCCTATCGTGCAGCTCTCAGGAAAAGTGTTTTCCCCTATAACAGTGTTCCCCAACCTTTGGTTTTTGGACCTTGATTCCCAGAAGATTAAGTCAGTACTGGAAATGTCGGCAAACACAGACAGCACTAGCTCTTGGGCTGTAAACAGAGTTGAGCATTGAAGGTTAACGGCTGGCTTTTGAGCAAGGGCAACCAAATGAAAGAATGTGCCTTTTTCTCCATAAAGAAAGAAGACCTGAAAGTGTAGAAACTCTGATTCTTCTGTTTAGCCGGAAAAAGAACAAGAAAGATGTACTAACTAAGCCTCAGTCCCTTTTTCTACAATAAGATTACAAAGAATGGGGGGAGAAGTTTTCTGAGCAATCTGCTTTGCTGTTTAACAGATATGTGGCTTAGTCTCCAAAACTAACCGAAACAAGAAAAAGATTAAATATGCCATTAAAGTATACATAGCAGATGGGCAGATTCCTAATATTAATGTTTGTTTGTTTGCTTGCTTCTAATTGCTGTTGTTGACTTTGTCTGGAGAGAACCGAGTTGTGAGTCCTTCCAAATCTGGTCGTTCGTTCTCTTGCCTATTAGATGTGCATTATCTGTGGATTACTTAATCTTCAAGTATATCTAATACTGTCAGGTGTTTAGTCTATTTTTATGTCTTTAAATCATGTGCTTCTTGGTTGCTGGACTAGTTTGGAGATAGCGTTTTTTGCTTGTGCAAATTTTCTGATATTGATGTAAGACAGGAGTTCTCATCCTTTTTAAACCAGGCTGGGTCACGCTCCCTCTGGGGCTTTTTTACCCTTCCTTCACCACATGGCACTTCCTGGTGTGGTGGAAGCAGTGGGAGGCCACATGAAATGGTGTTGCAGGCCGCAATTGGCCCACGGGCCGCAGGTTGAGAATCCCTAATGTAAGACATGTAGAATGTGCTTTTGAAATGAAAAAGTGGCATGCAAATAAACTTGTCTTTGATGTTCCATGGAACAAGACCGACCCCCCCTCCCAAGTTACATACTGTAAAATAAATAAGGGGAAATGTTATTTGGAATAAACATGTATAGCATTGCACTGTTAGCAAGCTAAAGTGCAGTGACTCAGAATATAAAAATCTGGGCTACACAGAACTGTTTAAAGCAGGGGTGTACAAAGTTTTCGGGCCGTGGGCCAGTCATGTGGTTCTTCCCACCGGAAGCAGAAGTAAAACGCACCTTGCAATCTGTTTTGCAACAGGATGAGATAGATTTTAAGCTGCAATGTTCTCTGCTTATAACCAGGGATGCCCAGACAACGGCCCGTAGGCCAGATCCAGCTCTCACATCAATTCATCCAGATCATGCCACCCTCGTCGCTCCCAGAAGTGGAAGTACGGGCATATTATATTTCTGCTTCTGGGAGTGACGAGGGTGGCATGGGCCGGATGAATTGGCGTGGGGGCTGGATCTGGCCTGCAGGCCATTGTTTGGACACCCCTGGTTTAAAGGACCAAAACAAGTAGGTATAGATTTGACAAACCTCTTCTTTTAAAATTAAATTTTCTAAGATCAGCGTAACCTTCTAGATGGTAGCCCTTCTATAAACACTTCAAGGGCCAGCTTCATAATTATGGGGTCCCATTCTCTGACTGATATGCAGAGTTGAGGCTGAAACAGGACGGGTGGTGGTGGTGGTGGTGGTGGTGGTGGTGGTGTTTCGCTATTCAAGGCCCCATCACCCACATGGTTATTGGCATTGGACAAGCATTCTTCTAAATCCTTGACCTTAATCCAAGCCTGGCAATTTGAAGTTCCTTTTAGAACAGGCTTTCTCAACGTTTTTGGGTTGTGGGCCAAATCACTCTTCCTCAGATGGCTGAGCAGGGCCAGTCACATGGTCCTGTGTGAGCTCTTGTCAATTTTCGTGTGTTTTTGGCAAGTTCTTGGGTGTTTTCAGCAAACTTTTGCAAGAAAACGCACATTTTTGCTGCATTTTTGGTGCTTCCTCCACTTGTGGTGGCGGTGGCGGGAATGAGGGCAATGGGCCACATGGAATGTCTCCATGGACCACATCCAGCCCACAGGCCGTAGTTTGCAAACTCCTGTTTTAGAAGAATCTTATTTAGTAAAGGTCTCCCTTGCTTGAAACTCGGTCGTATCTGACTAGAATGCGGTGCTCATCTCTTATTTATTGGCAGAGAGGCACACTATTTGTGCCTGCAGACTTTTTTATGGTCACATGGCAGGCATGGCTAGAGTCCAGAGTGCACGCAATGCTGCTACCTTTCCCACTGAAGCAGTACCTATTTATCTACTTACAATATTTTTTGCTTTCAAACTACTAGGTTGGCAGGAGCTGAGACAGATGACGAGAGCTCACTCCATTTGCACTGAAGAGGCCATCCCTGTTTCAGAAAGATCATGTAGCAGTTGGTGGGAAAGATTTTCCTCTCTCTCTAGGGAGAGCTACTGTAGTTATTTCAGAAAATAAAAATGAGGCTAGAATGATAAACGGACTACTGTACTTAGTAAAGTTCCTTTTTCAACTACATCTCCCAGCATGCACCAGCCAGCATAGCTACCAGTCCAGTTTACTTGGGAAATTTGAGTAGTCCAGAAGGGAACTTTGCTGAGCTTTGGCCCAGATAAGGCCAAAGTTTAAGACCTTGAACTGCTGACCTGCCAAACCTCTAGTCGTCAAGTCCAGCATCTTAACCACCAAGCTACTGCAATCTCAAAACTTATATAAGAACCCTGAAATTAGCATTCAAGTCTCTTTGAGATCTTTGGTGACTTTACTGTGGTCATTTCATTTCATGGAAAGTTGCCTTCAAAGCTCAGCAAAGTTCCCTTCTGGACTACTCAAATTTCCCGAGTAAACTGGACTGGTAGCTATGCTGGCTGGTGCATGCTGGGAGATGTAGTTGAAAAAGGAACTTTACTAAGTAGTCCATTTATCATTCTAGCCTCATTTTTATTTTCTGAAATAACTATAGTAGCTTTCCCTAGAGAGAGAGAGGAAGATCTTTCCCACAAACTGCTACATGACCTTTCTGAAACAGGGATGGCCTCTTCAGTGCAAAGCATGGGCTTTTTACCCATTGTGTGATGGCCCCAGTAAACCAAGAGTGGTCAAAGTCTAGTCCAGAGGTGCCAAACTTTTTGGGCTGTGAGCTGGGCATGTGGTTCAGTGGGCCAATCATGTGGTTCCTCCCAACAGAGGCAGAAGTAAAACGCGCCTTGCAATCTGTTTTGCAACAGGATGAGATAGATTTTAAGCTGCCATTTTCACTGCTTAAACCAGGGGTGCCCAAACTACGGCCTGCGGGTTGGATCCAGCCCCCATACCAATTCATCCAGCCTGTGCCGCCCTCGTTGCTCCTGGAAGTGGAAGTAAAACGTGCTGAATAATATTTTGCAGCCTTCTTCCAAACCAGAGGATGGCTCTGATCCGTAAGGGTGTGTTTTACTTCCACTTCTGGGATTGACAAGGGCAGCGTGGGCCAGATGAATTGGCATCAGGGGCCAGATCTGGCCCATGGGCTGTAGTTTGGTCACCCCTGGTCTAGTCCTTAGGTAGCATGTGATCCTCAGGGACCCAAATGTGGCCTGTTGCACACCATGGCTGCCCATCACTTACACACACTGCCTTTTTTAATTTAAAAAATTGTCTCTGGAAGTTCCTTAGTCATCTCTGTAGTCCACGGAAGACATTTTTGCTGTGCTTTGGTAAATTTAATAAAATGTCCACGAGAGGGCATGAGGGAGCTTCTAGCGTTCAGGAAAAAAAACTTTTTAAAAAGAATAATTTTTAAAAAGAAGGTTCCTCCTGTTCAGACAGGGAGCCTTTTATAGTCGTCGAATCTGGGTGTTACATACCACGGAGGGTTGCTAGCTTAGGTCTGCTGTTGGAATATTTATCACCAAAAAGACAATGATTTGCACAGATTATTCGACTTTAAAAGTGTGGAATTCGAAAAGATTTTCTATAATTTAAATGGTATTAGGACATTTTTCTCTTGACTAGGGAAGGCTGTGAACAGATGACTTCTGGCCATATGCAGTAATCTGCATATGCTGATTTTTATGCACCTTTCACTCCACTAAATTTTGACTCTTCAGTCCCGATGTCGCAAATGGAGATCTTCATTCCTTTAAAAAAAAAACCCATGACAAATGTTGCCAAGGAGGCAGAAATCTTCAAAACCAGGAATGATATAACACAATTGATGCAACACCCAACCCACTTTTGTGACATTCAGATCAGAGCCATCCTCAAGTTTGGAAGAGGGTGACAAAATATTCCTCAGCATAAAGTACACCCAGAAAGCCTGGTGTGGCTAATCTAATATGCTGTTTGAACAAAGGGTGGGATTTTAGTAAAGGTAATGGTCTCCCTTGCTCAAAAGCCAGTCGTATCCGACTCTAGGGTTCAGTGCCCATCTCTGTTTACACAAAGAGCCAGCACTGTCTGTGTCTGCAGACATTTCTGTGGTCATCTGGCAAGCATGAGTAGATACCAGAGCACACACAATACTGTTACCTTCTCACCAAAGTGGTACCTATTTATCTACTTGTAATTTTTTGCTTTCAAACTGCTAGGTTGCCAGGAGCTGGGACAGATGACAGGAGCTCACTTTAACCCTATCTTGGGCCCTGCAGATGTGTTATGAGTACAAATCCTAGCTTTCTGCAGTCAGGCAGGTAAAGGTCTACCTTGCTCGAAAGTCAGTTGTATCTAACTCTAGGGTTCAGTGCTCATGTCCATTTGCAGCCAAAGAGCCTGTGTGTCTGTGTCTGCAGGTGTTTTTGTGGTCATCTGGCAGGCATAACTAGATGCTAGAGCACACACAACGCTGTTACCTTTCCCACCAAAGCAATATCTAGTGATCTACTTGCAATTTCTTGCATTTGAACTGCAGGAGTTGGGACAGATGATGGATTCTCACTCGGTTGGGCAGCACTCAGGTCTCGAACTGCTGACCTATCAACCTTCCGTTTGTCAAAAAACTCCTCTTTTGCCCGGGATCGGTTCTTCCACTGCCTCCCTCTGCCCTGCCTGGCCTCAGGGTCACTTTCCCTGTCCTTAGCAGGGATGAAAATAAAATCGGTTTTTAGGATCCAAGACCAGAGCCCAAATGCCGGTCGGTCGGTGGTCATGGGAGGAGGCCAGTCATTGGGCCTAAGAGAAGTAAATAAACCAAGGCTGCGTGGCAAGGTTGTTGTGGCAACCTGGCTCCCAGGTATGTGCTCATGGGAGGACCAAAGGGAAACTTGAAAGAAGTGAGTTGTGTTACTGGGCTGAAAATAAAATTCCATTGGTTCCTACCCTTCTGAATAGAAGGGAGCAGATTTGTGTTTATCCAAAATAAACCTGTAAATATTTTCTTTTTGGAGGGGGAAGGCGTTTCTCACTAAAGAACCTCTTATTGATCCTTCTTTTTTTTTTGGGGGGGGGAGAAGTTGTGCTTGCTTAGAGTGAAATATAGGATGGCTGCTTATGCATAAGGTCACACACATGCTCACTGGCCAGTGAAAAGATGAAGCTGGAAATTATTATTTTTCTGATTCTGATCATTGCAGTCCTGCATCCAAAGCTCTGCTCATAATCTGAGTTCGATCCCAGCTGACCCAAGGTTGACTAAGCCTTCCATCCTTCCAAGGTTGGTAAAATTCTTCTTTTGTGTCCTGATCAAATGTTGGACTGCCAAAATGAAAGCCACTCTCCTGGCTTTGTCGTTGGCCGAACCCAAGTCTTCATCAGTGCATGTTTCTGGCAGCAGTTGGCAGACCAGTAAATGAGTTGGATCTGAATCTCTCTACAGTCTTGTCCACCAGCATCCCCCACATGAGCATGTTGGGCTTGCATTTAGGGACTCTGACCCTCAGCCTATTTATAGTCCTCCAAGTGATGTAGCGGAGGTGGAGATCCTCAGCCGTATCCTCCTCCTTTAATGATGTTTGTTGTCCAGTGAGAGCTCCTTCCTCCACCTTTTAAATCGGTTTTGCTCTTGTGTACCGTCGAGAATATTTGTTCTTGCCATAAAGATGGTATCTTTGGTAGAATAGGATGGATGATGGTGATGATATATTTTCAAGATGGTCTTTAGGCCAAATGCTATGGATTTGTGGAGCGGGGAAGAGAAGCCTTCTGTGTCCATTACTTCCCACACACCCTCTCTTGTACATAAAAGGTGGGAAAAATTAGACACTCCCTGAAATGGTGAGAGCTGAAACTCCTTAACTGGCCTGGAAATGAACAACCAACACATCAGTAAGAACTGAATGGAATTTATTGGCCTAAGCATGCTGGAAAGAAAGGCGAGCTTGTTTTCACGGGCTCCCAATTTGTTCCTTTGTGCTTAATTGCATAGCAAACCACTGTTCAGACACGCTACTCGTTAGCAAACTGAATTTGGGACGTGCCTTTCAGCTTAATGTGGACAGAGGGTGGGTTGTTGTCGTTGTTTTGCATATGACAGGAGTTCTCAACCTTTTAAAGCCAGGGGCCATGGGGTCACGTTCCCTCAGATAGCTTCGGGGGCCGGATGGCCATTTCCCCCTTCCTCCGCCACACGGCACTTCCTGGTGTGGTGGAGGCAGGGGGGGGGGAGCACATGAAATGGTGCCGTGGGCTGCAGATTGAGAATCCTTGGTATAAGGCCTTAAAACGTGATCCGTTGCTGTTCAGGTAATGGTGTCATAAATCAACTCAGTGCCCCAGTACTCTTAATTTGAGTACAATTGACTATTTTGGTTTGTGGTGAGTAAAATAAATGTAACCTCCAGCTTTTCTGATATGGGGATTGCCACATCTCTGTGTGTGCCTGCATCAAGTTAGATGGGAGATATGTGCTTCAACACAAGGCAGTGGAGAATGTGCTAGGTCAGGGGTTCTCAACGTTTTTCAGCCATGGGCCAGACCATGCCCCCTCAGACAACTGAGCGGGCCAGACTGGTGCCGTAAAACATGTCTGCGCCTGTTGTAAATGCGTTTATGATGGCCTCATATTTATTTATGGCTTTAGTAAATGCATTTACAATGACCACAGACTCTTTAACGGCTGTCGTAAACATGTTTACACAGCAGTAAATGAGTCTGTGGCTGATTCCAGCGGCTGCGGGGGCAGCTGGAATGAAGTCGGGGCCTGTATTATTTGGCACCACAGGCCAGCTCTGGCCCACAGGCTGTATGTTGTGAACCCCTGTGGTAGAGGCAGGTATATCAGAAGAGCTGGGAAAGTCTGAAGAGGGCAGGGAATGAATGAGCAACTGGAGGGCATTGAATGGCCGTTTCTTTCTTTCTTTTTTAGGAAGGCATGTTTCTAGTCCTCTTTGTTACTCTGGAAAAAAAAGATGGAAAAGCAGTGATGACAAGTGCCCAAATCTAAATACAAATTAAGGAAAGCATATCCTAAAGGCACACACACAGAGAGGAAAAGATGGCAGTCATTTGGGGATTAGATATGGGAGGGGATTTTTTTTTTCATCCTTTACAATATTTTTTAGTTCTTACCTATTAGAAAGCCTGCATGGTCTATATAACTCCGTTAATTTCTGTGCATTCTGTCCCCACATTACTCCAAACATAAATATATAAGAGGTGTGTGGTGTGTGTTTTCATGTCAGATTACTGTATATTAATATCCATTCAGTACATTTTTAGTAATTTTAAGAAGCAGCTACAGAAAGGTGTAAGGGGTACTTTCACCTGCAAAGCAGTTCTACATCTTCATGAAATAAAGATTTGAATCTAACTTCTATCTAAAAAGATCCAAAGGTGAATTCTGCACCAAGCCAGACAACAACTGCCTTATCCTAGAGCAGGGTGCCCAGATTTTTTTGGGCCGTTGGCCGGTCACATGGTTCCTCCCACTGTAAGCTGAAGTAAAATGTGCCTTGCAATCTGTTTTGCAACAGATATCTTTTGCAGCATGATGGCATAGATTTTAGGCTGCCATTTTCTCTGCTTAAATCAGGGCTGCCCAAACTATGGCCTGTGGGCCAGATCTAGCCCCCAATTCAAATTCATCCGGCCCACCCCTCCCTTGTAGCGCCTGGAAGCGGAAGTAAAACATGCCCGCATGGAGGTGTGGGCCAGATGAATTGGTGTCAGGTGCTAGATCTGGCCCACAGGCCGTAGGTTGGGCACCCCTCTCCTAGAGGCAGTGTGGTCTTGTTTTTTGCTTTTGTTCCTCTGCTGCCATCCCTTAATTGGAAACACCGCTGCCATTTTGCCTTTGGAAAGCTATTATCTTGCTAGCAATCATAGCTTGTTCAACTGTTAAATTTGCAACTAACTCCCATTTCTTTCCTTTTTGTGGTTCTTCGAAGGAGTTCTACCTATAAGGCTGCTAGGATAGAAGCAGGGGTTTTACATCACTGGTTCTAAGTAGAAAATCATCTTCTTTGCTTCTTCATTTACCCTGTCTGGTGTCAAGGGAGATGCAAGGTTCTCGTTCTGACACTTCTAGCTGCCTCCACTGGCGTTATTCATGTTCTTGTAATATTTATTTGATGTTATCCCTCCGCCTTCCTCTGGGTCTTCCTTGTGGTCTTTGTCCTTCTCCTCTTTCGACATATGCATTGTAAAGTATGGAATTCCAAGGCATTCTCTTCAAATGGGCAAACCACTTTATTTGTCGTCTCTGCATGTAGTGCAGGATTGGTTCTCTTCCAATTCTTTCCCTTACAACTTCATTCCTGATTTTATCCCTTCTAGTCACTCCAGCAGCTTTCTTCAGACATCTCATTTCCATGGTGACCAACTTTTGATTATGTTTTGTTGTAAGTGTCCATGTTTGGCACTGGTAACATAAGGTGGGAAGAAGTAGAAAATACATCTACAAATACGTGATTTTTGAGCCTGACCTTGGATCTTTTAATCTTCAATCCTTGGAAACTTGGAAGATTTATACCGGGGGTTCCCAACCCTTTCAAACTGGGGGCCGGGTCATGCTCTCTCAGTCAGCTTCGAGGGCCTGCCTGCACAATGGGGTGGCCATTTTGTCCCAACAGCTTCAGAGGGCTGGGGATTTTGTTTCTCAAATGCCCTTGAAGGGGTGGGGGGCACATGACATGGCACCGTGGTCCAGATTTGGCCTGCGGGCCTTAGGTTGGAAACCCCTGATGTACATGTTCAGAGCCATTCTCTGTTCTTTTATTTCTTTGAAGGAGCACTTTAGCCCATCTCTATTGTCCCTGATTAAATCGGCAATTCAAAACCAGAGCAGAACCAGGGAACCTGTGGTACAAAGCCTATACAAGTTGTGCGTGGATGTCGTGAGGAAACTGCATAGGATCCAATTTGGGGATTTTCTAGATACTGTATTTGTATATCAAGCAAAACAAGGGCTGACAAGTTTGGGCAGATGTGTAGATTTTGTGCAGATCTAGAATAGTGACCTCTTAAGAGATGTGTGTCTCTTGGCAAAGGTGGTGGTGGAGAAGGAGGCATATGGTTCAAATAAAGCTTTCATCATGAAAAAGATTCCATTCCTACTTCAAATTGGAACGGGTGAGCTGAGAGAAAGCCTCATGAATCAACCTTCTCTATTTTCTTGTCGACTGTGGTGCAGCTGCTGGTTGATCTGGGAGATGTTCTGAAACTTATCATTTATGTTGTTCCAAAATGGCACCCCAGGAACCTGATACTGGTTTTTATAAAATATGTTTTTAATTACATTTTCAAGATGTTCATGGAGTGATTTACCTTTGCTCCTGCCGCCGCCCTAAATTTCCAGGGCTGAGTAGGGATTTGAACCCACATTTCCTAAAGGTAAAGGTTTCCCTTGCTCGAAAGCCAGTCGTATCTGACTCTGGGGGTCAGTGCTCATCTCTGTTTCTAAGCCGAAGAGCCAGCGCTGTCTGCTTCTGCAGACGTTTCCATGGTCATGTGGCAGGCATGACTAGACACCGGAGCGCACAGAACGCTGTTACCTTCCCACCGAAGTGGTCCCTATTTATCTACTTGCAATTTCTTGCTTTCGAACTGCTAGGTTGGCAGGAGCTGGGACAGAGACGGGAGCTCATTTTGTCCACTATAGCACCCTGGTTCTCATTTTATTCTGTAATGCTGGTTATGTCCCGATCTAATCGTTATCCTAGGTACACTAGTACCCCGAATAACGTTATGACTTGGTTCCACAAGTCCCGTCGTTATCCGGTTTTTAACGTTGTGCGATACATTGAACACACAATGTTAAAAAAAGCCCTGTTTCCCTGGAGGCTGCAGCAAGCCAGAACGTCGGGATTCGAATCCTGACATTTTGGCTTGCTGCTGCCTCCAGGGAGGTGGGGGAACTTTGGAAACAGCTTGGATCGGGTCCCCACACCTCCCTGGACCTGGCGGGGGGGTCAGATACCCCAAAATTTGTAAAAAAAAGTCCGTTTTTTTTACCAATTTTGGGGTTTCTGACCCCCCCGCCTGGTCCAGGGAGGTGGGCAGACCTGATCCAAGGTGTTTCTGGGCTTCCCCGACGTCCTGAGCCAGTGCAGCAAGCCAGAATGTCAGAGTTCGACTGCACTGGCTCAGGACGTCGGGGAAGCCCAGAAACACCTTGGATCGGGTCCCCACACCTCCCTGGACCCAGCGGGGGGGGGGTCAGAAACCCCAAAATTGGTAAAAAAACGGACGTCCAGGGAGGTGTGGGGACCCGCTCCAAGCTGTTTCCAAAGTTCTCCCACCTCCCTGGAGGCTGCAGCAAGGCAAAATGTCAGGATTCGAATCCCGACATTCTGGCTTGCTGCAGCTTAAAAGAGGGTGGGGGAAGTTCAAAATTAGCGCGCATCGGGTCTCCCGACCTCCCTAGAGCTGATGCGCGCTAATTTTGAACTTCCCCCACCCTCTTTTATGTTGCAGCAAGCCAGAATGTCGGGATTCGAATCCTGACATTTTGCCTTGCTGCAGCCTCCAGGGAGGTGGGAGAACTTTGGAAACAGCTTGGAGCGGGTCCCCACACCTCCCATTTTTTTTACCAATTTTGGGGTTTCTGACCCCCCCCCCCCGCTGGGTCCAGGGAGGTGTGGGGACCCGATCCAAGGTGTTTCTGGGCTTCCCCGACGTCCTGAGCCAGTGCAGCAAGCCAGAATGTCGGGATTCGAACTCTGACATTCTGGCTTGCTGCACCGGCTCAAGACGTCAGGGAAGCCCAGAAACAGTTTGGATCGTGTCTGCCCACCTCCCTGGACCCGGGGGGGGGGCAGAGACCCCAAAATTGGTTAAAAAAAGTCCGTTTTTTTTTTACCAATTTTGGGGTTTCTGACCCCCCCCCCCCGCCGGGTCCAGGGAGGTGTGGGGACCCGATCCAAGGTGTTTCTGGGCTTCCCTGACGTCCTGAGCCAATGCAGCAAGCCAGAATGTCGGGATTCGAACCCTGACATTCTGGCTTGCTGCACTGGCTCAGGACGTCGGGGAAGCCCAGAAACACCTTGGATCGTGTCCCCTGCCTGCTCCAGAGAGATCAGAGGACCCGATCTACAGCTGCAGGGTGGTTGGGGAAGCTGACGGGGACTCCCTGTCGGCTTCCCTAGCCACCCGCCCATGCCTCCGCAGCTGTGGGGTGGCTGGGGACTCCGACGGGGGAGCCTCCCATCAGCTTTCCAGCCTCCCCACCCCTGCCTCCGTAGCTGCAGGGTGGCTGGGAAGCTGAACGGAGGACCCCGGTCAGCTTTCCACCCACCCTGCTGCTAAGAACGACTGTATCGGATAACGTTAAAAATCGCGTTATTCGATACAAGATTTTTCCAAAAATCTTGTCACGTTATATGGTTTTAGCGCTATATGATACTCACGTTATACGAGGTATTACTGTATTACTGTACCACAATCTTTGAGAAGGCTCTTTCTGTGTACCCCAGCTAGACGATTAGCTTTTGCATAAAGGTAAAGTTTGCCCTTGTTCGAAAGCCTATTATATCTGACCTTGGGGTTCAGTGTTCATCTCTGTTTATAGCCAAAGAGCTAGCACTGTCTGTGTTTCCAGACGTTTCCATGGACATGTGGCAGGCATACCTCAACACCTGAGTGCACTGTATGCTGTTTATGTGCGCAGGAATGCAAAAAAGAAAACATTTCCCCCCCACTGGTAGGCTTGGAGTTAAGTATCCCTTCTTCCCTGTGATCTTCCTGGGGTTGAATTGCCACCCCTCTCTTTCCGAAGTTGCTTTAAAAATAAAATATGGGGATGTGTTGCAGGTATTTGCATATGATATTAAGTTGGGCCTTGAACCTTTTTGCCAATATAATGCTGATTTTTGAAGAGTGAGGCTGGTAGGAAGTGTCTCGGCTCAGTTGCCCTCTGGCTGGTATTTTTCAGCTGTGTGGTCTTGGATCTGCCCGCCAGTCTGGAACTCAAATTGTCTCAATAACAATAGTAATATATCCGGCAGGCCTGCAAAGTTATTCCTCTCCTCTACCCCCATCTCACACACACCCTGCCAGTTTCTCTTAACTTCATCGGCTCTGTCGCTACATCTGTCTGGGTAGATTACTTTTGCCGCTGCTATTCCATGGGCAGAAATAAACACAGATATTAAAAAAAGAGGGACGGACGGAGGGGAAGAGCTGCTTAGTTGCGTGCAGGGAAGCAATGGTTGGACTCGTAGGATGCTCGTGCAAGGGTGGAGTAGGAGCAGAGGAGGATTCAGGAAGCGGCTGCGGCTCCTCAGATGCGGAGAGCTCCTCTTCTCATCTTAGAGAAGATGGGCCACCCACCATTCCTTTTGGGGAGCAGAGGTGTGCTGGGCACCATGGTTGGGTGCTGGACAGGGGCAAGGGGTGGCAACCAAGGGATGGGGGAGAAAGCTTCCCTGGGAACCCCTTGGTCACCGACCCTCCCTTGTTCCACCCAGCACACGGCACTATAGAATAAACCACATATGAAGGAGGGCGCTTGGAGCAATGGCTTAATCTAAAGTGCAGCGTGCCGGGCGAATAAAATAATAACAACATTATTATTTGCGCCCCAGGGCGCCAGAGGTGAGGGTGCATCAGGATGAACCCCCCTGTCCCAGTGGCCCAGCCCATGCCTGTTGGGGAGCCACAGCTGTTTCCTTGAGACCTCATCGTGGCTGCTGGTTTAAAATAAACGCAAGATCAGCTCATCTGGTTCTTTGAGGTAATCTGAGAATGCTTTCCCATGAAGCCACGAGTTCTTGCAACGGATCTTGATCTTCAGTCTGCCCACCCGCCTGCCTGCCTACCTGCCTGCCCGCCCTAGTAAATTTGGATAGCAGAATTCCACCCTTGCATGTGAACCTCTGAAAAGTTACTTTGTTGGATTTGTTTCTGGATCTTCCAACCCACGTGGGTTTTGAGGCATGCCTGCCACATCTCCATGGAAATGTCTGCAGATGCACACAGCACTGGCTCTCTGGCTGTAAACAGAGATGAGCACTGAATCCTAGAGATGGATATGACTGACTTTCGAGCAAGGGTGACCTTTACCTAGATGTATCAGTGAGCATCTGTCTTATGTGTCTTCTTCTTCTGCTGCTTCATCATCATCATCATCACGTGGATCTTTCTGATATTTGTCATTATATCTGATGGGAGATTCTATTTCTCAATCACAAAATACGTTGTACTTCGCTTAAAGAGCATAATGCCTTCCACAGGATTGCTCTTTAAGCGAGTTTGCTCTTTAAGCGAAACACCATTGTAAATGGCCAATTGTGTGTATGTGTGTGTGTGTGGGGGGGATTACGAACCCCTATTTATTTGTTAAGCGAATTTTTGGTTGGTTTTATTTGTTAAGCGAAGCGAACATTCAGAGAAAATTCTGCTCTTTAAGCGAGTTACTCTCTAAGCAAGATACTCTTTATGCGAGGTTTGACTGTACATGGTGCTGCTTAGCATTAGTGAAAATATATGGGTTCCTGCTCACATTAAACATACATTCTCAAGTTGACCATGGGGAGGAAAGCAAATTATTTGGTTGACTTTGGTGGCAGAATTGTGGTGTTTGATACCCCCTCACCCTTAATTGGTAGGAATGTTTGGGTGCCTCTCAAAACGATGAACGTGGCTTAGAAGGCAGTATAGGAACACGCACATTGCCGCCCAACTCGACAGCAAATCTGGGCAGCTAACAACAATTTTGCTCTGTTTCTGCATTTAAGGCTTTTGGTGTTGCTCTCTGGTATGAGATGGGGAATGGATTTTGTCCTTCTTGGCTTTCTGCCATAAACTGGTGGTGGTGAGAAGGCTGGAGAGGAAGTTTGACGGGGCAGGAGACCAAGCGGCAGCGGAAGAGAAAGCCTTCTTGGAAATTAGAGATGCTCTTGTTTTATTGGGCCAGTGGGATTGCAGCAAAGTTTTCTTTCCCACTGTGCATTTTCCTTGATTCTCTTATACTTGGGAAGCTGTTGACAAAAGGAAGCAGTAGGCTGGCCCTGTATAATCATGCTGTCTGGTGCTAATGGGAATATGTCCCGTATTTTCCACCATGCATTGGTACAAACCTATGTTTCTGTCTTCTGCTGGGCCTAACTATGGTTTATTGTTACATCTGGACTAATCTTAACCTGCTTGAAGAGGACAAAGTTTTAATTGGATCTGCAAAGCCTGGTTGAAACTAACCATGGTTAAAGTTAACCTTGTTTAAGACTCTCTGTGTAACAAAATTAAACCACGATTAAGACCAAGAAACAGGGGGAAGATAACCTTGATCATGAGGAAGTTTAGCCTAGCACAGGGGTTCCCAAACTTTTCGCACCATGGGCCGGTCACGTGATTCCTCCCACCATAAAATGTGTCTGCAGCTGTTGTAAACGGTAGCCGTGGGTGCATTTACTGCAGCATCTGCACAGGCGTGTTTTACTTTCGCTTCCACAAGCATTTGCCAATGCACAGGCACATTTTACTTTTGTTTGAGATTCCTTTATGTTTTTGTATGGAACCACGGGAGGCAGACAAGCAGGCAGGTGTATATGGTATATTTATTTGCAAACATATGGCATATAAGGGAAAGGTTCAAACAGCAAATCTGGGATGGAGACTAGTAGAAATTCCACAACTATTGTAAATTTGGAAACATAAATCATATCACTTGAATTTCTATGAAGTGCTTTGTTAGCTCCGATCCGCCACCAAGCTTAATTGCTTTTGTGTCAAGGGCGATATTTTTGAAGTTAGTTTAGTGCTTCTCAATTGTTAGTTCTTCTGAGTTGTTGCCCTTCAGTTCCCAGATTCCCCAAAGCCCAAAACCAGCAGAGGGCCAAAGATTGAGAAGAACTGGATTAACCTAATTTTTTTGGAATTAACCTAGTGAATCTGCAGTTGATTAGGAATATAGTTAATTACCTTTTTTTCCAGCAGAAGATGGGGTCTTAGAAAAGTTATTTGTTTGATTGACAACACCTGGAATCCTAGAATGTCCAGTGGGTTCTGGGTGTTGTCATCCAAAAGAGGAACTTTTCCAAGTTCTGGCAAAGGTGATCTGTCCTGGTGTGTACCTGTTGTGTGTGGACTTAGGCCCCTGATGGCGAACCTTGGCACTCCAGCTGTTCTTGGACTTCAATTCCCAGAAGCCCAAGTCTCTGTGAATCCACACGAATGGGTTTACTGCATGTATGAGCAATGAACCCATTCGTGTGAATTCACAGAGACTTGGGCTTTTGGGAATTGAACTACGCACAATAAACCCATTAGTGTGAATTCACAGAGACTTGGGCTTCTGGGAGTTGAAGTACGAACAATAAACCCATTTGTGTGGATTCACAGGGACTTGGGCTTTTAGGAATTGAAGTCCAATAACAGCTGGAGTGCCAAGCTTCACAGACTTAGGTGCTGTGATGTCATAGAATCATAGAATAACTGAGTTGGAAGGTGCCTTTTAGAGACCATCAAGTTCACCCCCTGCTCAATGCAGGAATCTGAATCAAAGCAGATGAAGGCTAATCGCTTGTTAGATGTCATACCAATTAATCAGACAAGGAGAGATCTGAATTCAGTTCCTTTGTTCAGCTGAACAAAACTGGGTGCACACTTTATCAAAAAACACAGGAGGAAAAATGGCCTGCCTCTCCTTATCTTGCAGGCATTTCTATGTCCTCCTCCCATTACAGCACGGGTGCCCAAACTTTTCGGGTCATGGGCCAGTCACATGGTTCAGGGGTGCCCAAACTACGGCTCTGTGACCAGATGCGGTTCCCTGATGCCAATTCATCTGGCCTGTGCCACCCTTGTCACTCCCAGAAGCAGAAGTACTTCCACGTCTTACTTCCGCTTCAAGGAGCCACAAGGGTAGCATGGGTCAGATAATTTGGCATCAGGGCCGCATCCGGCCCCCAGGCCATAGTTTGGGCACCCCTGCGTCACAGACTCTCTCTCTCCACCCCATCACATTCCAGAGGCCTCAGCACAAGCAGAAACGAAAGTTATTTAGAACAAAGAGTTAGACGTTTTACAAGTAAAAGTGGTTACATGTTTATACTTGGTGCGCTTGTATGTTTGTAAGAAAAAGTATTCACATGGTAATATGTAATGTATTTATGTGATCGTAAGTACAGTAATGCCAATGTTCATATATGCAGTGATGATATTTATATAAATTGAGATTCCATCACTGCTTTTCTTGCCAGTCTCAACTCATTCTCAGCTTTTGCCTTCCTAACACTAACTCCATGTCTGCAATTCTTCACTACTTGTCCGTACTCTTCCTTCGTAGCCTGGCCTTCCTTTCACTTCCTATACCTTGGAGTTGAGGAGTCCGTGCCTTGGTAGAGGTCTCCGTGACGGCATTCCACACGTGCAAATGGACTTGAGAAATCAGGTCCACTTGCATGCGGTTATTTTTAGCCATTTGGGTATCTTGTCACCCGCTGGTTAGACGGACCATGATGTGTGCCCTCCACTTTCACCTTGTCTAAGGGAGGAAGCTTTGGTGAGTTTTAGTCCTGGCCGAACGTCATTGGTGTTATTTGTTCTTTTTAGTTTTTAGCTGCTCTCTGAGCTTTTTGTGGAGCCACATCTCTCCTTTTTGCTGTCTTTCACCTTTCTTTGTTTTGGGAATTCTCTGGAGTTGTGCCTTTAGGATTTCCTCTTTTTCAGAATTTCCCTTCTCCCCTCACTCCTTACCCCAGATGCAGTCTGGGTTTTGGACCACTGAGTTCTTGACCCGGGTACTACATGACGGTTTGAGCGCCTGCCTCTGTCCCAGCTCCTGGCAACCTAGCAGTTCGAAAGCAAGAAATTCCAAGTACTGTAGATAAATAGGGATCATTTCGGTGGGAAAAGATCTTGGGGACATGACAGGAGCCTCATTCGGATGTCCCCTGAGCAGAGTTCCTCAAGCAAAAATCCTTTCAACCCTGAATAATTTCTGACATGAAATAATAATAATAATAATAATAATAATAATAATAATAATAATAATAATAATAATAATAATAATAATAATAATAATAATAATAATAATAATAATAATAATCTTTCAACATCAGTATGTCACTGTCCCTTTTATCAAAGAGCGATAAGGGCATGTCCTTTGCCTATAGAGGGTAGTGAGTTGCATTATAGGAATTTTTCAAATAAAACAGAATTTTAAAGGATGGCCTCTTGCCATGGTTGAAAGAACATTGAAAGCAGTTTCATGAACCTGACGGGACTTTCAATATGTTCTTTCTGAATCATTATTTGTCCTCATTCTTAAACAGATTTGATGGCATTGTGGATGAAACCAGCTGATCATAGAAATAAATTTCTGAAAATCCCAGTGCATCACGCTGAGTTTCTTCATGTGCTCCTGGCAGGTTTTGGGTCACAGCCATTATTTATATTAAATTCTACGCTATCTTATTGTTCCTGCAGCATATCAGAAAATAGCATCTGTACTTGGCTTTCTGGGTGAATTTATTTAAGTTTAACTAGACCAAAGGCAGATCGTTTGTCAGACAAAAAGAAGGGAGAAAAATCCTTGCTCCGTTGATTGCATGAGTTGTTCTGGCTTCAGTTCCAGTACAGTTGTAGCCTAGAGGAATGGAAGGATGGATTGTCTTCACTTCCTTATCTGTGGGCCTGACGTTTTACCTCTCCTCCTTCAGTTGCATTAGCTATGCAGAGTGTTGGATAACATTTATTTCCCTTGCTGGGATTGCAGTGGCTCAAGAGGTTAAGACACTGACTAGAAGGCGGCAGGTCAGCAGTTCAAAACCCAAGTACTGCATGACAGAATGAGCACCCGTTTCTGTCCCAGCTTCTGCCAACCTAGCAGTTTGAAAGCACGAAATTGCAAGTAGATAAATAGGGACCTCTTCGGTGGGAAGGTAAACAGCGTTCCATGTGTTCCAGTGTCTTGGCATGCCTGCCACATGTCCATGGAAATATCTGCAGACACAGATAGCGCTGGCTCTTTGGCTATAAACAGAGATGAGTACTGAACACTAGCGTCGGATACGACCGGCTTTTGAGCAAGGGTGACCTTTACCTTTTCCCTTGCTAGATGAGTTGGATTTTGCATTATATTTAATCAAATCCTCAAGAGTTGTAGTTCAAAAAAGTGACTTAGCTGATTCATGGTAGTTGATGTTTTTGTTATATACCGTACCAGTGATGGAGAATCTTGGCACTCCAGCTGTTCTTGGACTGACTGACTGACTGACTGACTGAGATTTATATGGCTTGCTGATCAGGGCTTCTGGGAATTGAAGTTCAAGAAGAGCTGGAGTGCCAGGGTTCCCCATCACTACTATATACACTACCGATTAATTCCACACAGTATCATGATAGCTGTGTGTTGTATTTTTTAAAAAAATTCTTGTTAATTGGTTGATTGACAGATTAATATCCTCATTTTTCAATGACTGTTCACAACATGCATGAAATGTAGTAATGTGTATACCTTGTTATTTCTGAAGTATTCCCACTCCAATTAGTGTTCATGATGGTGCTTTCAAGAAATAAACATTCAGAATAACGAGGAGCCTTGTGTCTTAACAGATCTGCAGCCCTGGAGATAAAATCTAAAATCAAAATGAAGATTCGAGCTTGCTTGCAAGAGTCAAAATGCCTGAGACAAGGGCAAAGAAAAAGGATTTGCCTCTCCTTGTCTGGGGTTTCAGTTGCTTATAGTGACAGAATGCCTCAAACCTACACCAGTTGAGAAAATATACCCTCTTGTTGGCATCGCTCCACCTAAGATCAGGAGAGAAGTAGCAGCAGATGCTGAGAGAACTAAGCAAAAAATTACCCTTGGCATCCTCTGAACGAATATAAGCCTCAAGTCCATCTGTTCAGATCCAGGAAGAGCTTTATGGCAAGAACAAACATTCTTGAGGGTACGCAAGAGCAAAACCAAATTAGAAGGTGGAGGAAGGAGCTCACCGGACAAGGGACAACATTAGGGGGGGATATGACTGAGGAATGCAACCTCCCCAGCATCACTGAATAGGCTGAGGGTTGGAGTGCCTAAATGCAAAACCAACATGCTCAAGTGTGAGCTGGTGGCGGACAAAAAAATGTGGTGTGAATGCAGAGAGACTTAATTTTGGCCAACGACAAAGCCAAGAAAGTGGCTTCATTTTGGCAGTCTAGGGTTTGATCGGAACATGAAAGAAGCAGCAGCTGCTACTCTCTTTATATCCGATGATGGGGTTTGTTGGGAGGAGTAGCCAATTATCACAGTCGGCTGTTATCTGAGAAGTGCCAAATTATGGGGTTTTAGGGTGACCCTGCAGATGTGAGCCTTTGTCAGGATTACCAGTGAGGACGACGACTGGGAGTAGAAGTCCAGTGACATCTTGAGGAAGGTACCCTTTGCTAGAGAGAGTCCCCAAAGAGAGAGAGAGAGAGAGAGATTCAAAGGGCATTGATTCACAGGGGCTTGAGCTTCTGGGAATTGAAGTCTAAGAACATCTGGAGTGCCAAGGTTCACCATCACGGGCATAGTGGATACAGCGATGGATTAGAACTCAGAGAGACTTGGAATGGCTCAGCCATGGAAATTCATGGACTGGAGGGGTACAACTTGTGTTACTCCTTAAGTATTTCACTTGCCTTGAAAATCCCTGCAGGCTGACTATAAGTTGGTCCTGTAACTTGGTTAGGAAGAAAGGATTTAAAAAGAAAATTCTGAGTTAAAAACAACTAAATCACATTAACATTATATTTGACATTGTTTTCTGTTGTTACCATAGCAAAATGTATTTCTCAGATTAAAGAAAAGTGAGAAAGACATTGCTCTTGAAGGACAGGAGTTGTGCACTCTTGTTTTAAATCCTTATGAAACCATAAAATGTTTGCAGACTGAGATAAGGGTTGGTCCGCCTGCCTTAAGCCTGACGCTGGTGCTAATTTTATATTTCCATTTCATTAATTGTGTCGTGGTGCTTCTGAAACGGAGGAGGAAAAGAATGTCTCTTAAGCATTGTTAACGAGTGACTAAGATAAGGCAGAGACTTGGCCTGCTTAGTAAAACATACGGGAAACCTTGACTTAGCAGATTTCTCCTATGGGTGGGGTTGGTGTCTATCTTTTGCAAAGATTTCTTTTCTTTTTTAACTACAGCTCCCAGAATACCCCAGCCGTCTAGAGTCTTCATCCCAAAATGTAACATGCCCCCCCCTTCTTCCATATAAAGGCCTGGTGTTTGCTGGGGTGGGGTGGGGTGGGGGGCTGTTTCTCAGGCTCTTTCTGTTACCATGGCAAAAAATGAGCCAGACATTTCAAAGGCAACAGCTACAGTAGACGAAGCCTCCAAGACGCCCACTATAAATAGAGCCATTTAAAAAAATATTATTATTTTTTTGGTCTTTGGGAATTGCAAACTGTCCAGGAAGAATGAGAAACAGTGACTCACCTTTGGATGTGGCGTGTCCGTGTGTATTTTAATGTGTGTTTAATACGTTTACCTATATTGACGTACTACCACAGTTCCTAAAAAGGCCTGGGTTTTTTAAGCAAAGTCCATGACATCATGATGTTAGCTCCGCCCACACTGTAATGACGTCATGGTGGGGTAGTAAAAAAATTTGACATCCCACCACTGCCACTTCGGCAGGAAAGGTAACAGCGTTCCATGCACTCCAGTGTCTAATCATGCCTGCCACTTGTCTACGGAAATCTCTGCAGATGCGAACAGCGCTGGCTCTTTGGCTATAAACAGATGAGCACCGAACCCTAGAGTTGGATACGACTGGTTTTTGAGCAAGGACAACCTTTACCTTTACTTATACATCCATTCTACTGCTGTATTGTGTAGTGATTAGAGTTATGAGCTAGGACTCAAGAGATCTGGTTAGGATCCCCATTTGGGCCATGGAAATTATTTTATTTTGAAAATCCTATTTGGGCCGCTATGGGTTGGATATGGTATTTTTCAGAATGCATAATAGACAAACAATCCCAAAGAAGAGATTCTGGAACGGCTTCCTTGCATGGATTGTGAAATTCAGATGCTAAGAGGTTCACTTTCTTCCCAGCTAGACCTACTAAGAGATGGAGAGAAGTGGGTTTGTAGCTATCTCTTGCAAAAGCCTCATTTTTTAAAGTTCTGCTCATCCGGCCACTGATGCAGGGGAACAAACCAGAGATGCTCAGCCTTGGTGACTGTATGAAACGTGGTGATGATAGCAGCTAATTTATGGAGCAGGGGTGCCGAAACTACAGCCTGTGGGCCAGATCCGTCCCCCAATGCCAAGTCATCCAGCCTGTACTGCCTTAGTCACTCCTGGAAGCGGAAGTAAAACGCGTCCGTATGGGCACGTTTTACTTCTGCTTCCATGAGAGACAAAGGCAGCGTGGGCCGGATGAATTGGTATCAGGGGCAGGGTTTGTCCCGCTGGCCGTTGTTTGGGCATCCCTGATTTAAGCAGAGAAAATGGCAGCTTAAAATCTCTTATCCTGTTGCAAAACAAATTGCAAGGTGCATTTTACTTCTTCGGGTGGGAAGAACCACATGACCGCCCACTGAACCACTTGACTGGCCCAGAGCCTGAAAAGTTTGGGCACCCCTGTTATAGAGACTGTGAGGAGGAGTGTTGACCAATGCCCATTGTACATGGGTGGTTCTGGTGGTGGAAGGCGGCAGAGGTTTCGCACTGCAACACACGGAAGCAGACGTCTAAATATGCAGCAGGAACACATGGCATTCGAGAGGAAAACGGGGCCTGTGAAATTTAATAAGGTTATGTACCTTGGTGGCGCAATGGGTAAACTGTTGTACTGCAGCCAAAAGGTTGTGAGTTCAATCTTGATGAGGATTCAAGGCTGACTCAATCTCTTCCATCCTTCCAAGGTTGGTATTTATTTATTTATTTTATTAAATGAGTCTGTTTTGGGGGGAAATGCTAATTAACTTGTGAACCGCCCAGAGATTGCACTAAGTCTATGGGGCAGTATAGACATGTAATTGCTATTGCGATCTCCTTTTAATTATAACAATGTTATAATTATACAATATCTATTTCTCCACCTACTCTCTACCAAGTTCTTCCTTGTGGTCCCCTGTGAATCCACATGAATGAGTTTACTGTGTGTATGTGTACGTGCAGTAAACCCATTCATGTCAGTTTACAGGCGACCACGAAGAAGAACAGTTACATGTAAGCAACCTATCATTATGGAGCCCTGGGGGTGCAGTAGTTAAACTACTGAACTGCAGCCAAAAGCTTGTGAATCGATCCTGACCAGGGCCCGAGGTTGACTCAGCCTTCCGTTCTTCCGAGGTTGGTACAGTGAGTCCCCAGCATGTTGGGGACAAAGCAAGGCAATCACTTCTAGTGCTTAGTCCACTCTCTGGGTGGGTTCACAAGTTAATTAGCATTTTGCCCCCAACAGGCTGGGTACTTGTTTTACCAGCCTTGGAAGAATGGAAGGCTGAGTCAACCTTGAGCCCTGGTCAGGATCGAATTCCCGACCTTTTGGTTGCCAGACAGCAGTTTAACCACTGCGCCACCAAAGAGTGCAGTAGGCGCTATGGGGTGGTATCAAGGTGTGATTTGTTTATTCCTCGCTAGAGGGGGAGATTTATAGAGGAACATGAAAAATATTGGGATGGAGGGAGGGGAAGTAACACAGTGGTGAAAGAGGCAGTTCAGGATATTTCTCATGCCCTCCTCCCCAATCTCTCCCAAGTTCTTCCGATGTAAGATCTGAGATGTGTGTGGCAAGGGGAACTGGAAAATAACAGTGGAGGAACTCCCAGGGTATTCCGTGTACCTTTTCCCATGCAAAGGGAAATCCCTGGAAAAAATGGGGAGGAAATTAGCAGCAGGGAGTTGGGGGGGGGGGTGTCTCCAGGGAGCCTCTTTTCACTTCCCAGGCCCCCACAGTTCAAGCAACCAAAACGTAAAGCAGGATAACGGTGGGTGGGGAGGAAACCAGAGGGAAATCATTCGCAACAGTTGGTAACTTTCTGAGAGGTTCTGCACATCTTCCCACAACTCATTCACAGGCCCTCGGGATGGAAGGAAATGGGGTGTGTGGCAAGGGGAGATCTGGTGGTTCTGGGACACGTTGCATTCCCTTTCCAGTTGTGTTCAAACCCTTCGGGCAGGAGAGGGAAGACATTAAGAACACAGGGAAGTTTATTTTATTTATTACATTCATATCCTGCTCATCTGGGATATTTCCCCACTCTGGGCAGCATACAACATAATAATAAAAATAACCTTTAAATTTTTTAAAAAACAACAACAATGTAGATAAATTTAATAAAATCATAAATATCAAGAAAGCAAAAATATGCAGGTCTGAAGCACTAACATACAGGGACGTCAGTGAGAAGAATGGAGGAGAAAAGCAGAGGGAAATGGAGGAATGACTGAGTAGGGCAGGGATTCTCAACCTGCACCCCGTGGGCTGGATGCGGTCCACAGCACCATTTCATGTGGCTCTCTACTGCCTCCACCACACCAGGAAGTGCCATGTGGTGGAGGAAGAGCAAAATGGCTGTCCACCCCCCCAAGTTGTCTGAGGGAGCGTGACCCAATGGCCCCCGGCTTTAAAAGGTTGAGAACTCCTGGAGTAGGAGCAGGTAGCATCTGGGACACTATATACAGGCAAGTAAAGGCCAAGGTTCCCCTTGCTTACAAGCCAGTTGTGTCCCACTCTAGGGTTCAGTGCTCATCTCCACTTACAGCCAGTGATGGGATGTTACAGGTTCGCACCAGTTCGCCAGAACCAGCAGTAACTTTTCCCAGTGTCCTGGAGAACTGGTAGCGGCTTTTGGAGGGAACCACCTTGGGGGCTTACCTTTTTTGCCGGTTCCCCCACTGCGCATGCACACCAAGCGCTTGGTGACCATGCGTGTCTACAGCACTTGATGTCTTCCCAAGCGGGAAGGAGGAAGAGAAGCTGCTAGCCTGAAGCTCCTATAGCCTGCTCCCCAGGGTAAGTGACTCACCTTTGGGTGTAAGGTGTGGGTGTGTATTTTAATGTGTATTTAATGTGTATTTATTTGTTATGTCTTATAATATGAAAAATTATATTGTTAGTTTTAGTAGTTATGTTATATTTATTTATTTATTTTGAATTTTTTAAAATTAAAAGTCACATGACCAACTTTGGCCCCTCCCACCAGGTCACATGGTCCCTTCCATGACATTGGCTCCACCCACAAATTAGGCTCTGCCCACATCGTTGTCTCCACCCACAAATTAGGCTCTGCCCACGGTGCGGTAGTAAATTTTTTGACACCCCACCACTGCTTACAGCCAAAGAGCCGGCGCTGTCTGTGTCTGCAGATGTTTCTCTGGTCATGTGGCAGGCATGACTAGACGCCAGAGCACACACAATGCTATCACCTTTACCACTGAAGTGGCATCTATTTATCTACTTGCAATTTCTTGCTTTTGAACTGCTAAGTTGGCAGGAGCTGGGACAGACGAAAGGAGATCACTCCATCATGCAGCGCTCTGGTCTTGAATTGCTGCCCTTCCAATCATCAAACTCAGCATCTGACCCACTAAGCCACCGCAGCCCCATTTTATACAAGGCAAGCAAAACTGCAAATTCTTTCCTGCCCAAGGGCAGTGTCACATCCATGTTGTTCAAATTCTTCCTGCTCTTTAATCCTGACTAAAGTCATGGTTCTAAGCTGGTTTGATGAGTAGAATGAAGACACCCGGGTTCAAATCTCCATTCAATCATGGCTGCCACTATATATGTCTTTGGGAACCACTATTGTCTCTCAGTCTAAGCAAGGAGCTGGTGGGCTTAGCTGGACAACTCAGAGACCAATGTATGGATGGAGAAGTCAGACCTTGGCATGTGTCATAAATGCACTAGGCCCATGATGGTGAACCTTGGCACTCCAGCTGTTGTTGGACTTCTATTCCCAGAAGCCCAAGTCTCTGTGAATCCATTCAGCTTCACAGAGACTTGAGTTTCTGGGAATTGAAGTCCAAGAACAGCTGGAGTGCCAAGGTTTGCCATCACTCCACTAGGTGGATCGTCTTTTTCTCTGCCTCAGTTTCCCTGTCTGAAATATGGGTGATCGTGATTTCTCTTACAAGGATGTGGTAGTTCACAACTAGGCAATAGCAACAGCAATTACACTTTATATACCGCCATCATAGCGCTTAGTGCACTGTAGTCAATTTACAAGTTAATTAGCATTTTGTCCTCAGTATGCTGGGTACTCATTTTACCAACCTTGGAAGGATGGAAGGCTGAATCAACCTTGCATCTCATCAAGATCGAACTCACAACGTTCAGGCTGCAGAGCAGCAGTTTATCCGCTGTGCCACCAGGGCTTTTTAATGTATGCGACTCCATTTGAATATAAAATGCATAAAAGTGATGGCTCGTTTCAGAAACTAAGCGAGAAGCTAAAAAGTGTGTTTGTGGATAGATTTATATATGCTAGGGGTGGCCAAACCTTTGGGCTGGGTGCCTGACCACACCCCCGAAACAGCTGAGTAGGCCAGACCATGCCCATGATGATTGCATGTACAGTAATACCCCGGATAACGATTGTACCGTATAGCGCTAAAACCGCATAACGTTACAAGATATGGTAGTGGGCCAGGATACCTAAGAGACCGCATCACCCTAAGAACGTCTGTTCGTCCCACCAGGGCGGATCGGAGGGGCTCTCTTGTCGTTCCATCGGCTAGAGAGGCTCGCCTCACTAGCACTAGGAGGATGGCCTTCTCTGTGTTTGCCCCGGCCCTTTGGAACTTCCTCCCAACTGAGCTGCGCCTACAGACAGAGCTCCTGCCCTTTCAGAGGGGCTTAAAGACCTGGCTGGCAGGGCAAGTATGGGGACCAAGGAACATGGGGTCCCGTGTAGGGTGGCTGACCTAAGGGACAGACACCCTTTTGGTTTTGTTTTTTATCTTTAGCGGTGTTTTAATTTTTATGAACTTTTAAAGTTTTAAATATTAGCATTATCATAGGCTTAACCTATGATTTTAATCTATTTTTGTAAGCCGCCCAGAGTCGGGTCTACCTGATTGGGGCAGGATAGTAAATACGAGTAAATAAATAAATAAGATTTTTGGAAAAATCTTGTATCGAATAACGCAATTTTTAGCGTTATCCGGAACAATTGTGTGGGGGGGAGGGGTTGGATTGGGTATAACATCTACCCAATCCAATCCCCCCTAGGGCCCGCCCGCACGATGTTTGGAAAGGGTATGGGGCCCCATACCCTTTCCAAACATAGTGCAGGCGCGCGCCTGTCAAACGCGGCCTGGGGAGCATACGGAGAAAATCTCCGTATCCTCCCCAAACTGTGTTTGGCGCGCGTGCGCCAACGCACCCGATGTTTGGAAAGGGTATGGTCCCCCATACCCTTTCCAAACATCGTGCAAGTGCGCGCCTGTCAAACGTGGCTTGGGGAGGATACGGAGAAAATCTCCGTATCCTCCCCAAACCGCGTTTGGCGCGCGCGTGCCAATGCGCCTGATGTTTGGAAAGGGTATGGTCCCCCATACCCTTTCCAAACATCATGCAAGCGCGCGCCTGTCAAACGCGGCTTGGGGAGGATACGGAGAAAATCTCCGTATCCTCCCCAAATCGCATTTGGCGCACGCGTGCCAACGCACCCGATGTTTTTTAGCATTGTTCGGTGTATACCCTGGACAACGCTAAAAACCGGATAACAACATGACTTGTGGAACCAAGTCATAACGTTATCCGGGGCACTAGTGTATTCTGATTTGGATACAGCAGCAGAAGAAGGGCTACATCTAGAACATGGAGACCAATATTCATTTCTATGGGTACCTTCCTAGGAACACCTCCTATGCATGTCCCACAGAAATGTGTCTTTATTCACATCACAATAAATAAATAAATAAATATATATATATATATATATCAAGTGTATCCAGGACAGCTAAATTCAAGTCTTCCATGGTTGTGGACAGGGGTGTGCTGGGCACCTTGGGAGGGCGGTGGACGGGGAGTGATGAGGGTGCCTATTGAGGGGGGAGAGAGAGAGATCCCACACATTCTCATTACCTCTGCCTGCTCTTGGGGGTGCCAGTTGCTGGGGTACACCGGGATGAATCCCTGTATCCATGTGGGCCAGCATCCCACTGGTTATGGGGCCAGCAGAGTACACTGAACCTACAGTAGGTCTGATGTTCCCATCCTTCTCTGTCTTCTTTGGGACCAGGGAATGTCCTATGGAAATGAATGAGATTCACAAGAGGATTCGTGTGCATTCTTTTCACGTGACCACACAATGGAGTTTCTAGAACTGGAAAAGCAACATCGGGCCTGCAGAAAGATGTGTGGGAACCAACATATAGTGTTTTAAGAACACAGTATCCTCCTGTCTGTCTCTCTCACAGACACACTGAAAGAGCACATGGAGACTCCCGGGTGAAGTTTATAAGCTGTGGTGGAGAGACAGGCTGGAAGTGAGGGCGGATGGGTTGTTTCTGGGTGACCTCAACGCTTGGAAAGTCGGCCTCTCTGTGACTAAACGGCAAGGCAAAAAACGGTCCATATTTGGCAAAAGCCGCTCTCTGGACAAGCCTCCTTTCTGAGCGCACTGACAAAGACACCTCTGGGCTCCCCTTTCCCCCCTTCCAGGCCTTTCAACAGCCCTTCTTTCTCTCCCCCCTTCTTTCTTTCTTTCTTTCTTTCTTTCTTTCTTTCTTTCTGAGCCCTGGTGGCTCAGTGGTTAAACTGCTGTACTGCAACCAAAAAGTTGTGAATTTGATCTAGGGCAGGGGTGCCCAAACTTTTCAGGCCGGTCACGTGGTTCAGCAGGCCAGTCATGTGGTTCCTTCCATCAGAAGTGAAAGTAAAATGTGCCTTGCAATCTGTTTTGCAACAGGATAGGATAGATTTTTAGGCTGCAATTTTCTCTGCTTAAACCAGGGTTGTTCAGACTACTGCCCATGGGCCAGATCCGGCCCCTGACACAATTCACCCGGCCCACGCCTTCCTTGCCACTCCTGGAAACTGAAGTAAAACACATCCATATGGTAGCTTTCAGGAGCGGCAAGGGTGGCATGGGCCAGATGAATTGGTGTCAGGGGCCAGATCCAGCCCATGGGCAATAGTTAGGACACCCTTGATCTAGGGCTTAAGGTTGATTCAGCCTCCATCATCCTTCTGAGGTTGGTAAAATCAGTATCCAGCTTGTTTGGGGCTAAATGCTAATTAACTTGTGAACTGCCCAGAGAGTGCGCTGAGCGCAATGGAAGTGAAATTGCTATATCCCTGTTATATATAACAGTATTCTAATTATGAGCTATCTACGATGTCTATTTCTGCCCCTATGTGCTATCAAGTTCTTCATGGTCTCTATGAATCCACATGAATGGGTTTACCATGCAGTAAACCCATTTGTGTGGATTCACAGGTGACCACGGAGAAGAACAGCAGTTACAGGTAAGCAACCTATTTCTCTTTCCCTCCCTTCTTTCTTTCTTTTTCTCCTTCTCCGCTACCACACTGGAATCGATGCCTTTCCCTAGAAACTCATCAGCACACCAGGGATAAGAATTCATGCAAGCTCACTGCCTTGCCACTGCCAAAGTCTATGCTGCAGAAAGTATGCAAGCCTTCTAGGTGTCACAAGGCTCGGAAGGAGAAGCAGTGTGTTCATCTGTAGCCTGCCGCTGCCAAAATAACAAAGCATCTTCTGGCATCTTACAGCTTAGCAAGTTTAAGATCTGTGTCACTTTCATGGATTGCAGCCAGCTTTTTCAGTTGCAAAGGAGCTCGCTGTTGTATTTGCCGCCACTAAGAAGGCTCTATCCTTCTGGGACGTTTGCCACCTTTTCTCAGCAAAATTAATAATTGCGCAATGACACTCTATTTGCTTATGGGATCCCATTAAGGATAATCACATAAGCAAAGCGCCTCCTCAAAACTTCCACACCTGATCTCATGAGCTGCGGCTGCTCAGTGGTTAAGAAGCTCACCTTGTTAGCCAGGAGGCCGGCAAGTCGGCAGTTTGAGACTCGGGTACTGCCTGACAGATTGAGCACCTGTCTCTGTCCCAGCTCCTGCCAACCTAGCAGATTGTTAGGACGTGTAAGTGTCTGCCTGACACTCTAGTGTATTGCAACGTGTATTATGGCTGTGTTTCTTTAAGACCCGGCTAAGGGAGCACACAGGTGTTCTCACTCTACTTTACTGTGTGCTATCGGGCTGTCTATTTAGCCAGGAGCTACAGAGAGCTTCTTTGAGCATTTGTCTCCATGAGCTGTTCCAAGGCTGAGGTTCGGAGCTGTGTTCAAGGGACTGCTTCATCGCTGTTCAGCCCTACAGCTACCAGCCTATGGTGTGCAGGTGCTGTTTTGCCTGCTTCAAAGCCTGCACTGATTGCTGCCAGGTATGCAGTGAGGCTCCTTTACCTACTGTCTTGGAGACTGGGTTTCTGGCTTCACCTGGCAGGCTTTATTCGCTGAAAGGACTTGGGTAAGCCTACAGACTGAGAACCATAGCTGTGAACCTCTGTGACTGTCTCTTGCTCACAGCTTCTGAACTGAATTGTGTGAACTGTATATAGTGCCTTGGACTGAACCAGTGAATGTAACTGGGAAACCTTGTTTGCTGCACTGTAAATACTCCTGCACCTTACTTCTGAGTAAACCGGCTTTAAGTTTGTTCTGCACCAAACTGCCTGTGTGTCTGTTTCCAAAGGGGCCAAACCTTGGCAGGTGTGTGCCAGACTTCAGCCCACTAACTCTGCTACCTGCATAACAACATGGGCTATGGGCCCATGGCTCGCTGCTGAAGCCATTCGATCATACACTGTGAAAGTTTGTTTGCTGCTCCTTGGTGGCTCTACTCTCGAGTAGATAGCAAGACATTTCAAATAGATAAATAGGGACCACTTTGGTGGGAAAAGATCTTGGGGACAGGAAAGGAACCTCATTCGGGTATCCTCTAAGCAGAGTTTCTCCAGCAAAAAGTCCTTTCAACCCAGAATAATTTCTGACATGAAACAACAGCAGCAGCAGCAGCAGCTGCTGCTGCTGCTGCTGCATCATCATCTTCAAGGTTCCAAAGGACTCTTAACTTGCACAAAGATATACATAGACCAGGCTTGAAATGCATATCCTGTTGTGTTTGTTCTGGACAAGGGCTGTCGCTCATTGGTAAAGCCTAGCTGGTGAGAACATTTCCAGGTAAATCCCCAGCATCAACAGGTAGAGCTGCCCTGCTGAAATGCTGATCAAAATCCTGTTGTTGTGTAGCTATGCTTGTGTAACTTGAAGCTGTATAAGCCATTGAAAAATTTGCACCAAGGTGGAAAAGGTATCCAGAAAGCAATTCCACAGGCTCCGTTGTACAGTTGGCTGTGGGAGTGGTTGCACAGTTGGTTGTGCTGTCTGTGGACCAAACGGGTGCAGAATCATTTGTGGAAACAGTCGTGTTGACTGCGCAATCAGTGCTGCAACTAGTTACATAATTAGATACGTGGACTGCCAGAGTGTGAAATTCTGCAGCTGTAATTTTATCCTATGCCAAATGCAAGAAGATTTCAGGCTGAAATTCAGGGACTGTGGGTCTGAACTCCCGCGCAGGAAAGCTTTTTTCTTACTTGGCTGTTTAAATCAGCTCTGCTTGTGGTTTAAATTCAAGAGGAAGGGTTGTAACTCAGTGGCAGCTGCTTCTTCTTCTTCTGTTCAAGATTCCCAGTAAGCAAAAGGCATACCTGCATGGTAGAAGCCCCAGGCTCTAAGCTGAAGTGTCCAGGTTCCATCTGTATGACTTCCAGGTAAAAAAAGGATCTAGGATAACCCAGGTGAGGGAGATAAAAACAGACTAAGCCTTCTCTGACTGGCATCATCTAAGCAGGAGTTCCCAACCTAAGGCCCGCATGCCGGATCTGGCCCCTGGCATTTCAGGTGCCCCCTCTCCAAGGACATTTGAGAAATAAAATGGTCATTCCTTTGAAGCTGTTGGGACAAAATGGCCACCCCATCATACAGGCAGGACAAAATGGCTGCCCGTCCCTCAAAGCTGACTGAGAGAACGTGACTCAGTCCCCAGCTTGAAAAGATTGGGAACCCCTGATCTAAAGTGTATTGGGTTAAAAGTCTCATCATTTATGTGCTGGCTAGGGGTACAGGGAGTCCCATGTGACACATCCATAGAATACTTTTTAAGAGTCAAGTCTGGGCTGTATTGACCAGTGGTAGGACCATGGCTTTGACCTTAGTGGAAAAGATTCACCCCCTTTGCAAAATAAGCAAAGACCTCATCATCTTTGGGAAGCACAGGCACCACCATGGTTGGCTCCGGTGACGTAAGCCCTGCCACAGAACATACTGTCAGCCGGGAAGCAGTTGTTTATTCATTTGTTCATCTTTTGACATATTTTTAAACAACCCTTCACCCTTATGGACACCAGAGCGATGTGAAAAATCAATCCAAGTACTGTAATGCAATCTGAATAAACCCGCAAGGGCTGCAAACAATGCAGAACAGAGTAACAGGATGCAAAACTTCAGCCGCTAGTTAAAAAGTGCTAAATAGCTCTGCATTATGTGTGTTAATTGTAGACTTTTTATAAGTATGTATGTGGCTGAAATACAAGATCGGACTGTTGGTATATTACAGTGTGACACTTCTTAGTTCCTCAATTTCTGCTGCTGCTGCTACTACAGTAATGGGAAACTTTGGCACACCGGATGTTCTTGGATTTTAATTCCCAGAAGCCCAAGCTCCCTGTGAATCCACATGAATGGGTTTACTGCTATTCATCTGGCCCACGCTGCCATTGTCGCTCCCGGAAGCAGAAGTAAAATGTGCCCGTACAGAGGAAGGGTTAACCCGGAAGAGCCTTAACCATACGGGCACGTTTTACTTCCACTTCCGGGAGCGACAATGGCGGCGTAGGCCAGATGAATCGCAGTAAACCCAGTCGTGTGGATTCACTGGGGTCTTGGGCTTCGTCTTCTTCTCGGCTGCTACTAGTGTCTGGTTATTTACCGCCGCCCAACACTCAGTGTTGAGTTGCTGGCTGTATGGTTACTCCATGACCGTAGCGGGATGTCCAGCCAGACATTTATTAACCCTACTACTACTACCACCACCAGCACCCTCATTGGATAATATTTTAAGGTGTTTTGAATGTGAAAGTTCAGAGTAGGCAGTTCAGCTGAGATCCACTATAGTCCACCTTGAGCTCTCTGGGATTCGGGTACACAGAAAGAACCTCCTTGAAGATTGTGGCATTCTTGAACCACAATCGGGCATACCCTGGTAACAGAAACCTTGTGTTGCTGGCTAATCTTTCTCACACTAGGTCAGGCGAATGCAACTGCAGAATGAACTCACCCAAAGGGTGCCTTCATTTTGGCAGTTGGCCTAGACATGAGAAGAGAAGCAGCTCTTTGGGACGGAAGGCTCTTCGTCATTACTTCCTTCTCCAGCCATTTCTCTGCCCTTGGTGGTCAGGCAGCTTCCATCTGTCTGTCTTGTTCTCCACCCATCCCAAATGAAGGATTCCTGTATGCCTCAGTTCTACTTGGGAGCCTGGGAAGGGGTGTGTGTGGAAACTTTGGGTAAGTTGAAAGCAAAATCTATTGCCTGAAGGCTGGGGATAAACACAGGATTATTCTTAGTAACCCAAGTGGAGCTGAACTGGAGAGCTTCTGATTTATGCTTCTGCTCCCTTTCCAGAGCCTCTCCGACTTCCTTTACCCGTGGGAGAACGAGCAAACCCGAGGGCAGGCAATATTTCTGAGACCCGGAAATGCGTTTCCAAGGACAGAAGTCTGTGATCAAAAGATAGTATGGGATTCCCAGCTCACCAGGAGGTTTTTAACAGAAGAAAATAATGATGCATGGTTCACTGAATGAATGAATGAATGAATGGGTATGTTTTTGCTTTTCCCCTAGTGAGCTTAGGGTAATTGCACACTTACTTTCAGAACAATTGAGAAAGAATGACTGGCCCAAGGTAACCGTGAAGTTTTATGAAGTACTGTAGTGGAGACTAGACCCTAGATCAGTGATGGTGAACCTTTTAGAGGCTGAGGGCCCAAACAGAGGGATGGGGTGAACTCTGTGCTGGGGGGAGGGAGGAAGCGTTTCCATTGGGCTGCTGGGCAGAGGGGTGGGGTGAAATATGCTGGGGGAGGAGAGGAAGCGCTCCCATTGGGCTGCTGGGCAGAGTGAACTCGTGTGTTGGGGTGATAGCGCATGTGCCAACAGAGAGGGCTCTGAGTGACTCCTCTGGCACGCGTGCTATAGGTTCGCCACCACTACCCTAGATCTTGTGGTTTAGCTCCAACCACTCCACCACACTGTCTTTCTTCCTGGAACCATGGCAGCAAAAAGGGTGTGCTTCCATGCTTAAGCCTTTCCCTTTCTAGCAGTTTTCTTCTGCATTCTCCTTCCTTCTTTGTCCTTGACTGGCTAGTTTTACTGGAATGCTAGTAAGACAAAGAGCAGAGATACAACAAGAAAACGGTGTGGCTGCTTTCCTGGTCATTTTGCCTCCTGGCAGCAAAGACAATCCCCTTGTATTCTGTTTTTGTTTCTGCATGTATAGTTTGATCATGACAGGTGCTTTTTATTTAGTGGTTGGCCAGTGTTTGAGCTTCTACTGAAGAGTGTCTGTACATATGCAGAGTGTACTTTCTCCAAACCAGTCATGGTGAACCTTGGCACTCCAGGTGTTCTTGGACTTCAATTCCCAGAAACCCAAGTCTCTGTGAATCCACACAAATAGGTTTACTGCGCATACACCTGGAGTGCCAGGGTTCACCATCACGGCTCTAAACAATCTTTCTCATTTTGTTTGTTGTTCTGTCCTATCAAGTCATCTTAGAAATGTGGAAACCCTAGGAAACGGCAATCTCCAAAAAGCCCAATCTTCAACCGCCCTTCTCAACTCTTGCAAATACAGGCCCATGGCATCCTTCACAGAGTCTATCCATCTCATATCTGACCTTCCTCTTTTCCTTCTGTCTTCCACTTTTCCCAGCATTTTTGTCTTGTCCACAGAATCTTCCCTTCTCATGATGTCCCAAAAGTAGGACCCCCTCAGCTTCATCATTTTTGCCTCCAGAGACAGTTCAGGCTCATTTTAGAAGTAGCACAGTAATTTAGCTGCTGTACCGCAACCAAAAGGTTATGAGTTCGTCCCTGACCGGGGCTCAAGGCTGACTCAGCCTTCCATCCTTTCAAGGTTGGTAAAATGTGTACGCAACATGTTGGGGCAAAATGGGAATTACAGTAACTTGTAAACCATCCAGAGCAGTGGTGCCCTAACTTTTCTGGCTGTGGGCTGGTCAAGTGGTTTAGGGGGCCAGTCACTATGGCCAGTGGGCAGGATCCAGCCCATGATGCCAATTCATCCAGCCCACAAAGCCCTCATCACTCCTGGAAGCGGAAGTAAAATGCATCCATATGGGCATGTTTTACTTCCGCTTCCGGGAGCGACAAAGGCTTTGTGGGCCGGATGAATTAGCATTGGGGGCCAGATCCTGCCCGCATGCAGTAGTTTGGGCACCCCTGGCCCAGAGAGTGCACTAAGTGCTATGGGGGAGGATATAAGTGTGATTGCTTTGCTAATATTTAGAAGAATCCTGAAATGATAGCAAGGTTTCCTCTCCTACCACACTTGAAAGAGCAGTCAGGAGAGTTTGGGCCCAGATAAAAGAATAAAACAAGGGATGATAAAACAGCAGCTGTCTGTGAAGAGATGTTAAAATGAAATGTCTGGATGAAAATGAGTGATTTGAGATGCCAAGAAAGAGATTTTGTAATCTGATTCCAGATGTCTTGGCAGCTGAGAGGCAGGAGGTTTAAGAGGTGACCAGAAAATGCCCTGTTGTTCTAACTCCATTTAGCAGAGGCAGATGTTGCACAGCTGGAGCAATTCATGGCTACATTATGAGTGTTGAATACATTTTAAAATCTGTGTGCACAAAAATGGGGAAACCCATACATTTTGTTTAGGTGATACGGCAGCATTCCAGACGGAACACAGTACATTTTACTACACTATTGTTGTATTATATATATCTGACCTGTGCCATCTAAGTGCATGGCATATTACGAAAGGTTTTTTTTTTTTTGCTATTTTAAATTTATAGAAGAAAATATATAACCACTACTAGGAGCCCTGGTGGTACAGTGGTTAAATTGCTGCCCTGCAACCAAAAGGTGGGGAAGTTTGATTCTGACCAGGGCGCGAGGTTGACTCAGCCTCCCATCCTTCCAAGGTCAGTAAAATGAGTACCCAGTGTGTTGGGGGCAAAACGCTAATTAACTTGTGAACCGACGAAAGGGTACACTCGGAGCTATGAGGCAATACTGTACAGTAATACCTCAGATAACGTTTACCTCGGATAACGCTAAAATCACATAACATTAAGTAATCTGGGGAGGAGAATTGGATCGAATAACGTTAAGGTCCTATGGGATGGATCGGATAACAACCGCTAAAGCCTGTGCGGTTACAATGTATCTCTATGGAGCTTTAACGTTATCTGATCCATCCCATAGGATTTTAACATGCATCGGATAACACTAAAAATCGGATAACACCATGGCTTGTGGAACCAAGTCTTAGCGTTATCCAAGGTATTACTGTATATAAGTATGATTGTTTTGCTTTACAAATCAAAAGCATCACAGTACAGTAAAACCCTGGGTTACAACCACCTTGGTTTAAGTTTGCTGCGGTTTACAATGGCAAATCCTGTGGAAATGCCATCCTAGTTTACAAATTTTTAATGTATCTCCCCCCCCCCCCCCGGGTTTACAATGATCAATTCAGGATATTTTTTTTTTCAATGCATCCCTATGGATGTTTCAATTTACAATTTTTTTGGGTTACAATGGAGGCTGTTGTAACGGACCTCCGTCGTAACCCGGGGTTCTACTGTATAACTTTTAAAAAAGAAACATGCAAATTTAATAATAAAATTAATTCATTTTTACATTGGATTTTAGGATGGCCCATGCAAAGTTCTACCCCTATGGGAAGATACCAAATGCACAGTTACAAGAAGGGGGGGACACGTGACTCGGTAATACTACAAGTGAGAAAAAACTTGGAATTATTGTAGATCACAAGCTAAATATGAGTCAACAGTGTGACATGTCTGCAAAAAAGACCCAGTGCTATTTTAGACTGCATTAATAGAAGTCTAGTCTCCAAAATTGGCAAGGTACTAATCCAGGTATTCTCAACCTGCGGCCCCTGGGACAGATGCGGCCCATGGCACCATTTCATGTGCCCCCCCCTTGTCTTCACCACACCAAGAAGTGCCATGTGGTGGAGGAAGGGCAAAATGGCCGTCCAGCCCCCAAAGCTGTCTGAGAGAGCGTGACCAGTCGTCCCTGGCTTTAAAAGGTTGAGGACTCCTGTACTAATTTCTACTCGGCACTAATCAGACTTCATCTAGCATACTGTGTCGAGTTTTGGGCATTGCATTTTAAGAAGGATTCTGAAAAGGATCAGGTTCAGAGGAGGGCAACAGGGATGATCAGGGTACTGGAAACTAGACTCTATGAGGAAAGACTGAAGGCACTGGAGACTGAGAACAGAGATGTGTTGATAAAGGATCTGTTCTCTATCATCCGAGAGTGTAGTAGACATAATAACAGGCTCAAACTATAGGAAGCTAGATACAGGCTGACTATCAGGAAAAACTCCAATGCTGGAGGGAGTCAAAAGAAAATTGGACCACCATCTGTCAGATAAACTTTGACTTGGATGCCTACATTGAGCAGGGGCTTGGACTCAATGACCTCGTAGGCCTCTTCCAATTCAAGTATATGATTCCATAGCTAGCCCTTCCAAAAAGATATTACACCTATTGCAGGCATTTGGACTTATTTGATGAATCCAAACATAAGAAAATCTCCCAATTTAATTTTCTTTTATTGTCTTTTTTTTTTAATTTTAACATCATATGAAATCTTAGCATTGATTACTATGCCCAAAACTTTATTATCCCATTTCTCCAAGTGTCACTAAATTAAATAGTAATTGTTTTATTGCCCACTTTCATTGGACAGTCTCATAAATTGACAAATGTGTGGTTTTTGGGCATCCTACTGCAGTGGCTCAAGTGGTTAAGACGCTGACTGGAAGGTGGCAGGTCAGCAGTTTGATACTTGAGAACTGCATGATGGGATGAGCTCCCATCTCTGTCCCAGCTCCTGCCAACCTGGCAGTTGGAAAGCAAGGAATTCCAGTAGATAAATAGGTACCACTTTGGTGGGAAGGTAAACAGCGTTCCGTGCATTCCAGTGTCTAGTCATGCTTGCTATATGTCCAAAGAAACATCTGCATACGCAGACAGTGCTGGCTCTTTGGCTGTAAACATAGATGAGCACTGAACCCTAGAGTCAGATATGACTGGCTTTAGAGCAAGGGTGACCTTTACCTTTACTATCCTTAAGTTTAGAATATCATTAATTTCTCTAAAAATTAATTTCTAAACTTTATGAAATTTTAAGGGGACAAGACAATATATCCAAAGGGACTTACCATCTCAACTTCAACCTGGTGGGGAAGGAAGCTATTGTCTTCAGTGTGAAAGTTCACAGTGTATTTCCCTCATGATGGGTTGGGTTACTCTCCCATCATCCCCATGCTGTTCATTCCAGTGAGACTTGTAGTGACCAGCAGGTTGGAAGAAACTGCCATAGACACAGATGGGAAGAAAACTTGAGATTGATTTCAGTCATTCTACAAGCATCCCAAGAATCTGACTCCACTGTGTATCGGGAATGAACTTTCTTTGATGTGGTTTTTGCTTTTTGTACAAAGTTTCTGTAGCATTCCCTTCTTAAGCATACTTCTTTCATATCCCGATCAAATCCTAGTCCCAGACGGGCGCGTTTTACTTCCACTTCCAGAAGCGACAAGGGCAGCGCCGGCTGGATGAATCGCAGCAAACCCATTGGTGTGGATTCACGGGGGATTGGGCTTCTGGGAATTGAATTTCGAGAACATCTGGAGTGCCAAGGTTTGCCATCATGGCCCTAGCCTCAGTTTGGTCTCAGCTGATCCCCCCCCCCTTTAGTATAACATATTAACTTCTTTCATGTCCAGATCAAACCCTGGACTACCAAAATGAAGCAACTTTCTTAGCTTTGTCATTTGCCAAACATACCGTATATGCTGGCGTACAAGACGACTGGGAGTATAAGACGACCCCCCAACATTTCCACTCAAAATATAAAGTTTGTTATATACTCGCTGGATAAGACTACCCCCTCTTCCGCACACCTTCCACACACCAAATAAAATGTAAAAGAACCAGAAGCGTAGCATGCCTTAACAGGGCCCCGTATAAAAATTTGTTTGGGGGGCCCTTGTGAAATAAAAAAAATTGGGAAGTTTTTATTAATTTTTGCTGTAGGGGGCCCCCGTGGCCCGGGGGCCCCGTATAATTGATACGGCAGATACGGCGGTAGCTACGCCCCTGAAAAGAACATCAGATTTGATTTCAACATGTTAATTTATATTCAAATGCGTCTGACATGCAGAAAAACTGTCACAAGGCTGTATGTTATCAAACATGTACAGTAAACATAAAACAGTGCAAGTTTATTAAACGTAATTCACCAAAGACATTTCACTAAAGCTGAATGGAACAATAAACCTATGGGAGCTGCCATGCTGTTTGTTTTCTAATCTGTTAACTAAACTGGAACTGTCAATGATAGAAGGAAGATAACAAATAGAGGGAGAGAGCAAGTGCCAGGCAAGTCCCCAGCAAGTTTGCTGGCGTGACAGTTTCCCTTTAAAAGCCTTCAAACTCCTGTTCGTCATCTGATATTAAAAGTTGTTATCCGATCCATCCCATAGGACCTTAACGTTATTCGATGCAATTCTCCTCCCCAGATTGCTTAACGTTATGCGATTTAAGCGTTATTGAGGTAAACGTTATCCGAGGTAAACGTTATCGAGGTATTACTGTATTTTATTCAACTGAAGTACACCCGGTGTACAAGACGGGGCCCCCACTTGGAGGCATGTTTTTCAGGGGTAAAAAGTCGTCTTATACCCCAGCATATACGGGGTAAGTCCTCATCAGTGCATGTTTCTGGTAAAAATCAGCAGACCAGCAAACGAGCCAGATTCTGTAGCTCTCCACATTCACACAGTGTGTTGTTGTCCACCAGTAGCCCCCACTTAAGTATCTTGATCTTACATTTAGGGACTCCAAACCTCAACCTATTCAGGGTCCTCCAGGTGACGTAGGATAGGTTGAGTTCCTCAGCCATATCCTACTCCTTTAATGTTGTCCAATGAGCTCCTTCCTCCATCTTTTAATTTGGTTTTACTCTTGTGAACCCTCAAGCGTGTTCTTCCTGGATCTGAGCTGGTGGACTTGAGGCTCATATCCATTCAGAGGATGTTGAGGGTCCTTCTCTTGTTTAGTTCTCTCAGCATCCTCTGCTACTTCTCTCTTGATCTTAGATTGAGTGATACCAACAAGAGGGTTTATTTTCTCATCTGGTGTAGGTTTGAGGCATCCTGACACTATATACATGGCTTCATTAATGGCAATGTCAGCTTGTTTCACATGTCCGGATAAACTCTATATTGGAGCAGCATACTCTGCTGCAGAGACACTCAGGGCCAAAGCTGATGTGTACAGTGTGAATGTTTGAGATTCCCATGTATAGTATGCCACCTTTCTGTACAATTGTTCCTCGTACTAACTTTAGCATTGGTATTCTGGTAGTGCTGCTTAAAAGAAAGTGTCCTACAAAGTGTCACACCAAGATATTTTGTTGCTAAAAAGCATACTAAGATAAAGAGATATCCAAAAAGCAGGTTGATAAGCTCACATTGCTGAACTTGACTCATTCAGTTTCTAGTTTTTAAAAGTCTATGCAATAACAGACAGCAATTATTATTGCTTGAAGTTTTCTGCAATTATGAAAAAACTAGTCTAACTAATGTGCAAATTGCCTGTGAAACTGATTTAACTTGCCTTCTTGTTGCTAGCAAAAAATTGTATTTTCCCCATTCATCGGCAGGACTTGAGTTATATCCCTAGTTGGACAGTTTAATTCCCAGTAGTAATGTATGGCTGTGAAAGCTGGACCATAAGGAAAGCTGAGCTCAGAAGAATAGACGCCTTTGAATTGTGGTGCTGGAGGAGACTCTTGAGAGTGCCTTGGATTGTGAGGAGAACAAATCAGTTCATCCTGAAGGAAATCAATCCTGACTGCTCCTTGGAGGGACAAATACTGAAGTTGAAGCTTAAGTACAGTACTTTGGCCACCAAATGAGAAGACAGGACTCGCTAGAGAAAGCCTTGATGCTGGGAAAGATTGAGGGCAAAAGGAGAAGGGGCGGCAGTGGATGAGAATGATAGATGGCATTGTCAATGTAATGGGTATAGATCTGTGTGGGCTGAGGAGGATGGTGGAGGACAGAGGAGCCTGGCATATTATGGTCCATGGGGTCGGAAAGGGTCGGACTTGAGTGTGCAACTGAACAACAACAAAACATCTCAGAGACAACAACACTGTTATATGGCCAAAAGTAATTCTGGCCCCCGGTTGCTCTGCATTTAAAGTGGAAGTACTGACTGCTTGTGATCCTATATGCTTTTTAAATCCCCATGGTTGTTGCAGAAGGCATCAAAAACATTACCTTCATGATCTCAGATAACTAAAAACTATCTTTAAATATATATTTAAAAATGAAATTATTTTTCAAGGAGCTGAATTCTTTGTGTGCAATCCCGTATTTTCCCTCTCTAACTTTGAAATTTTATTTATCTACTTATTTATTCCAACTTGTATTGCCACCCAATTCCGAAGACTCTGGGTGGCTTACAGAAAAGTCCAGTCACAATTAAAAGCAATAACAAAAATTAAGAAATTTAGATGATTAAAAGAGAGAGAGAGTATTTCACTAAATTAGCCAGCAGGCCAGGGCCACCGCATCAATGGTGCCCCACACCTGCCCTGCCAGCCATGCTCAGAGAAATTGCTTTTTCCTGAGCAGTGGGGTTCAAAACTTCAGTTGGACCATCTGGTGGACCATCTGCACCTTTGGCTATGATAAATAACAAAAATACCAACAACAATGCTATAATCTTACAACCGTAGAGCTGGAAAGGATCCTATAGCTCTGTGGTGGCCAACCTTGGCACTCAATGTGTTCTTGAACTTCAATTCCTAGAAGCCCTGATCAGGAGTGCTGAATGGGCTTTCTGGTAATAGAAGTCCAAGAACATCTGGAGTGCCAAGGTCCCTCATCACTGCTATAGATCATCAAGTCTAGCTCCTGTCAAGGAGGCAACAATGGGAATCAAACTCCCAACCTCTGGCTTCTGAATCTCTCAACTGTCCATCAGTTCTTTACATAATAGCTAGAGTCCTGTTGCTGATATGCATGTGTAAGGGAAGATCTACAGATCTTGATGGCAAACTTCTGCTCTATGGTTCTGGTTTCCCCACTGGTGGTGATGAGTAGATCCAGTGGCTCGTTTTTTGGAAACAAATTGCCACCAGGGCTCACATGATTTCATTTACCCAAATAGTGTAAATCAGCAACAGCATTCTGGCTTGCCTGGTTTTTGTTTTTTTGGCCACACTTTGGTTTGTGTCCTGCTCTGGGAAGCATAATAATAATAATAATAATAATAATAATAATAATAATAATAATAATAATAATAATAATAATAATAATAATAATAATAATAATAATAATAATAATAATAGAAACTGGTTTTGACTCACTGTGCAAATGTCTTGCATGGATTCAACTTTGCACGTAAATTTCTCCCCTATGGCCAGTTATCTTTGTTTTTTTTTTTAAATGGAAAACTCCTAATTTGAATCTTTTGGCTCTTGTGGGAAGTATTCTGTCTGCCAGAGAGACAGAAGCGCTGCGAGAGAAAGTCTTCTGGGTGTGTCATTCTCTGAGAGCTCATCATCAGATGTTTGCCTTCTGTTTTTGCAGTCTGCAGTTTTATTACCAGCAGAGAAAAGGGTGACGGTCACAAAAGAGATTAACTGTGCTTTAGGTTTCTTCCCTTTCTCTCTTCTTTGCAGTAACTCCCTCCCTGTTTATTGCCTGTCTTGTTTCCTTTTCACTTGCACTCTGGCTCATTTACACTCTGCTTCTCTTTAAGGAACTGCAGTGGCTTAGTGGTTAGTGAGCTTGTCAGCTGGAAGGTCGGCAGGTCATCAGTTCGAGACCTGAGTACTGCATGACGGAGTGAGCTTCCATCTCTCTACCAGCTCCTGCCAACCTAGCCATTTGAAAGCAAGAAATTGCAAGTAGATAAATAGCCACCACTTCGGTGGGAAGGTCAACATTGTTCCGTGTACTTTGGCATCTTATCCTGCCTGTCACATGTCCATGGAAACGTCTGCAGACACAGACAGCACTGGTCTTTGGCTATAAACAGAGATGAGCACTGAGCCATAGAGTCGGGTATGACCAGCTTTCGAGCAAGGGCGACCTTTACCTTCCTTGTCATCCCCATTTTCTAACTGAATGTGAAATGTGTCATGAACCCAAATAGGATGTGTGCAGGTCAGCTTGACAGCAAAGTCAACCACATGTCCCACATATATAAAACATAGTAATTAGAGTTTGGCAAGGGATATACCAGGCACATCTTCAAAAGCTGTTATGAGTCAGGCATGTGAGAAGCAATATAATATTCACTCACTCTCGGCTTTGCACAAAAAAACGCCTTGAAGGTCACATTGGTCCTGCTGATGATTTCTGAGTCTAAAAGGATATGTTTGAATTTCCATCAGAGAGTGGCTGTGCTGGTAAACCCTACAAGATAGCTCCTAAAACTGCTCTGAACAAAGGTTTCTAAAACACGTGTCTGGCTATCTAAAGGTAGCCTGAAATTTTGTAATATTTTAATAAGCACTTTTTAAGTTTTCTGTGCATCTTCAGTTTATGTAGCATATGCCCTTTTTTGGTCTCTGTCCCATGCTTGCCCAAAAAGAAGGGAAAAAAAGAAAAGGAGGCAGGACCTGCCATGGAAAACTAAAGCATTTTCTTTTTAAAATTTTCAGTGCGCTGGTGTTTACAATGGGAATAATTAGTGAGAAATTATTCACTTGCTTAATATGAAACCATTAGGCTGATGTTTTTACTTCTAGACCTGTTTTTTAAAAATAATTATCAAGCTCCTGATAAAACCTTTACACTTTAAATACTTTTCTGCCACACAGGTTCAAGCTTTTTATGCAAACAAATTCTTGTAGCTGTCAGATAGGTTTATAACATTGAGCAAAGCAAAGCAATCACACTTAGATGCCGCCCCAATGCATTTAGTGCACTCTCTGGGCGGTTCACAAGTTAATGAGCATTTTGCCTGCAACATGCTGGGAACTCACTTTTCTGACCTCAACAAGATGGAAGAAGCTGAGTCAAACTTTGAGTCCTGGCCAGGATTGAACTTGCAACTTTTTGGTTGCAGAACAGCAGTTCAACCACTGTGCCACCAGGGCTCTATAATGACAGTGGGGTTCCTGGGGCCCATGTTGGTGTAGTGACGGGCATGGGGCAATATGCCGGGAGCCGAGGGGCGGGCCGCACTCGGGGAACGCAGGACAAGTGTTTAGTTCCTGTCCCCTGTTCCAGCCCCTCAACTACACCTCTGGTTCCTGAGCAGCCGATCCAGAGTGACACCCCCACCCCCTTTTTAGGCTGCTGCTGGTGAATGCCAGGTCGGTCTGTAATAAGACCCCCCTGCTTGCAGATTCCATCTTGGGGGAGCAGGCCGACCTGGCATGCATCACCGAAACCTGGCTGAGACCGGAAGATGGTTTGCCTCTTTCAGAATTGTGTCTGGCCAGGTTCAGTATTTGGCACCAGCCTAGGGAGAAGGGGAGGGGCAGTGGCGTCGCCATTGTGCCCAGAGAGTCACTGGAAGTCGCCAGAGCCACGGCTCCGCAAATTCCGGGTTGTGAGGCCCTGCTCCTGCGTTTGGGCCCTAAGGGTCAGTTGGGCATCGTGCTCCTCTGGAACGAGAGGGCAAAGGCACCCTTGGACGTAATTACTCCACTGCGGCCTCTCTATGCTCATAGGCACCGCTCATCCCCGTGGTTCACGGAGGAGTTGAGGATGCTCAAAAGGGGAAAGAGACGCCAAGAGTGCCGCTGGGCGAAGACTCAGAATTAGTCCGACTGAACACTGGTTAGAACTGCTATTAAAGCCTACCTAGTGGCAATGGAGGCGGTGAAACGCCAGTATTTCACCCACCCTCATTGCCTCTGCTGATAATTGCCCAGCAACCCTGTTCCAGTTGACCAGGTCCCTCCTCGGTAGAGGGGGTTCAGGCCCCGCTTGGCAGGGGTCAGCTGAGGCTTTTGCTGATTATCTGACAGAGAAAATAACTTTGATTCGCTCGAGGTTGAATCCCGGCTTGGAAAATGTAGAGCTGGGGTTGACTGTAGTGTAGTCTGACTGTGGGATGTTTATACGTGTATTACGTATTTGTTTTTAGGCAAAGGGAGAAAGGGGAAATAAGCAATACAGTAATACCTCATATAACATTAGTATCGAATAACACGAAAATCGCATAACATCAAGGAATCTGGGGGGAAGAATTGCATCAGATAACATTAAGATCCTATGGGATGCTTCAGATAACAACCGCGAAAGCCTGTGTGGTTACAATGTATCTCTATGGATCCCATAGAGGATCAGATAACACGAAAAATCATATAACACGAAGACTTGTGGAACCAGGTTTTAGTGTTATATGAGGTTTTACTGTAATTCTTTCACACGGTCTGCCGATGCTCAGAAGATGCTACACTGACCATGTTATCTGGGATCGGTTTGTTCCATTTGTCCCTGAGGCAGTGGACAGGCTCCTAGTAGCTGTCCGTTAGATCAATGCCCCACCTGGTTAATTAAATCTACCAGGACGGTGACAGGCAGCTGGGTCGAGGCAATTATCAACTCTTCACTGCAGGAGGGGTTTTTTCCAGCACTTCTAAAACATACTCTGGTGTGCCCCCTCCTGAAGAAACCATCCCTCGACCCTACAATAATGGCAAATTATTGGCCTGTATCCAACCTGCCCTTTTTTGGGTAAGGTTTTGGAGAAGGCAGTGGCATGGCGGTTACAGGAGATCCTGGATGAAACGGATTATCTGGACCCCTTCCGGTCAGGATTCAGGCCTGGATATGACACGGAAACTGCATTGGTCGCGCTAGTAGATGATCTCTGGAGAGAGCGGGATGGCGGACATCCATCCGTCCTGGCTCTTCTTGACTTCTCAGTGGCTTTCGATACCGTTGACGACAGTATCCTTCTGGAAAGGCTCCAAGGATTGGGGATCCAGGGCACTGTGTGGTCCCTGAATCACGTGACCGGCCCGTGGCCCAAAAAGCTTGATCACCCCTGCTGTGTTCTTCTTCATGGTCCCCTGTGAATCCACACAAATGGGTTTACTGGGTGTATGCTCAGTAAACCTATTTGTGTGGATTCACAGAGACCACGAAAAAGAACTTGAGAGAGGGAAGGGGAAGAAATAGACAACCTTGATTTCTGGCCGGGATTGAACTCGTAGCTTTTTGGTTGCAGAACAGCAGCTTAACCACTGTGCTATACCAGGTCACAGTGGTATGTATATTGCTGTATAAAGGAGGGGTTTTACTACCCACATAAGAAGAGCTTAGAGTAGATACTAAAGGTTTGGCAGTTTTCAGGAAATTTGTCTGTGTTTTTGAATAGCACAGGAAGCTTCAAAGAGCTTTTAGTAATAATGTCTCCTGACAGTAATCCTAAAAAATGGATGATAAAAAGCATGTGTGCAGAGTGGGGAGGCAGTCATCTGGTCGCCGATGTCTTTTTAAGAGCCATGGGGATCTCTGACAGGGAAAATTTCAGCAGGTTAAGGTGGGAGTTTTTTTGGGTGTGGGTGCTAGATTGACCATTGGTCTGACTCCATCTCAGGCAGCTTTCCCCAAACTGATGCCTTTCAAATGGGCTGGAGCAAGGTAAAGGTCAGTTGTATCCGACTCTAGGGTTCAGTGCTCGTCTCTGTTTATAGCCAAAGAGCCACCTCTGTCTGCGTTTACAGACATTTCTGTGGACATGTGGCAGGCATGACTAGATACCAGAGTACACAGAACACTCTTTACCTTCTCATCAAAATGGTACCTACTTATCTACTTGCAATGTCTTGCTTTCAAACTGCTAGGTTGGCAGGAGCTGGGAGAGTGATGGGAGCTCACTTCGTTGTGCAGTACTCAGGTCTTAACCACTAAGCCACCGCAGTCCCCTGCTAGAGTACAGCTCCAATAATTCCCTAGCCATGATAAATGGGGATAATGGATGTTGTAGTTCAATCTGTGGTAGAGATACCCCTGCTTGAGGCGGGCTGCTATTTTTCTATTTATTTCCATTTCTATCCCACCCTTTTGATGCAAGCACCACTCAGGGCAGCTGTTCATATCTTGAATCGTGGAGGCAAAGAGTCAGAGCCTGAGCAAGCATTAATCCTGCTTTGGCGGAGGCAGCTGCAAAGGAGCCTGTCCTTTTACTTTCTGACAAGCTGAGCTTGTAAACGAGTTAATTAAAAAATGCCTCTTTCTTCCTTATGAGGAAGTAGAGGTTAAGCTTGGCAGTAGCAGTAGAATAATCTGTACGCATTAGGGTTTCCCGGACTAATTAGCCGAGTGCGAGCCAGCGCTTGCAGGACGGCTGCTGAAGTCATAGGTCAGGGAGCTGCAAAAAAAAAACATGGTCCGGCCTGGCCAGCAACAGCCACGCTGCCCGAGAGACAAGGATGCTTTTCCCCCTCTGAATCTCCCTCTTTGCTATAAATGTCTGAAGCTTTGGGCAGCCATTTTGCATCTTCCCAGGAAGGGGGGGGGGGAGAGCCAGTGCCGTTTCTTGGGAAAATGACCTTTTCCCATGAGAGCTGCCAGAGTGCCCCTCTCAGAACATGGGTTGAGGAATATTCTGGCAGTTTGTAGTCCCCAAAAGGAACTTTTCCGTAGTCCCCAAAAGGAACTTTTCCGAGTCTTCCTGTCCCGTTTCTTCTGGCTAGGCCTGGGCGGTTGCTAGGCAACCTCACTTGAGACCAGCAAAATAGTTTCTGTCCGATGCCTTTTGGAGGAAAAGCCATGTAGAAAGGAAACTATTAAACAGATAAAGTGGTCCACTTTCCTCATTTAGACTAGAACTACAAGCCACGTGGCTAATGACTGAGAGGATAATGGGAACTGTAGTCAAGAGCAAGTAATTTTCCCAGGCAGTGTGTTCAACACAACATGGTTTGGATGGTTTGGAGTAATTCTTTCTCCCCAAATTTCGTTTGGATTGTTCTTTTTTGCCTTTCAGTTGTGAGTAGAAACTGAAATTTAGGAGCGGTTTTTCTACCTTGCAAAGTCAAAACAAGAAATGGTGGAAGCTGACTTGTCCTTAGGGACTGCGGTAGCTTAGTGGTTAAGACGCTGAACTTGATGACTAGAAGGTCGACAGGTGAGCAGTTTGAGACTCGGAGTACTGCACGACAGTAAGCTCCCGTCACCTAGCAGTTCAAAAGCAAGAAATTGCAAAAAGATAAGTAGGTACTGCTCCAGTGGGAAGGTAAACAGCGTTCCATGTACTCAGGTGTCTACTCATGCCTGCCACATGACCACAAAAACATCTGCAAATGCAGACAGCGCTGGCTCTTTGGCTATAAATGGAGAAGAGCACTCTACCCCTAGAGTCAGATACGACTGGCTTTCGAGCAAGGGCAACTTTTACCTTAACCTTAATGCAGCCTATCTGAAGAGCACCCATTTGGGGAAAGTTGCCTGAGATGGAGTCAGATACAGACGGTGCTGGCTCTTTGGCTATAGCTGCCCATTGAGCTGCTGACCAGGGTTGGCTTTGCGAAGCTTCCAAAATTCGACAAAACTGGCAATCTTCAGAGCAGCATAAGTGATGTAACATATGTGGGACCACGGGAGCTCCTTGCAACTGGGACTGTGAGGCTAAGGGGAGCAAAGGAATGAAGCAAGAGCAACAGATCTGGGAAGCTGATAAGTCCTACTCAGGTGTTTGATACCTGGAGCGGTGGGCATGGCCACCTGTGTGGAGAGGAGGAAGGTGTGAGTGAATACAGGGCTCTCAGTCATGGAGCTCTGTGAGCGAATGCAGCTTTGCACACTTAAAAGCTGTAATTCAACCTCTTGTGTTTCCTCAAGCAGAAATCTGAGTGATTCCATGGCAGAGAAGTAGTGTAGGGAGGGGGTTTGCATTCAGTCCCAAGATCAAGGTAACCTCCATGGTTTCAGGTGTAATAGAGCTTGGCTAGATGTAAAGCATCTTCTACATCCCTCTAACAACATAGACCAGACAGTGGAGCAGGGTGATGTGCTTTTGAAAGAGATAATTCTCAAGCAAGTATGGCCTAGTGATTGGTGTTTGGGGACATAGGAATCATGAATTCACCCTTCTGGCCTGTTGTTTGCCTGCAGAACAGGATGTTCTTACAGCTGAAACGAGGCAGCCTACCATTAGCACCACCCACCATTCATTGGAGAATAATTCTGCACAGGTCTTTTGCAAAGTGGAATGACAGCAATGACCTTAAGCAGCATGACCAATAGATTGGATTCACACTTAATTGTGTTTACACTAAGACCACTGAAATCAAAGAGATTTAAATTGGTCATGGTTGGTTGGCTTCACGTTGGTTTTACTGGGTCTAGAATAGTCAATCTGTGACTGAATCTGGATCCAACAGTATTGTACATGGAGAAAGGATTCGTTTAGTTATTTAGTTTAATTGTATGCCACCTCTAAATGGAGAAACTCAAGGCAGTTCACAATCAATGAAAACAATATAATAAATTCAATTAAAATAGATATATTAAAAAATTAAAAATTGCCATTTAAAAGCATGCACTCCTCTCATTAATAGGAAAAAGTTTTCCCCTCAGTTTGGCTTTAAGCCAACAACTGAAAGGAACTTGCAATGTTACTGATCTATTCCCATCCAACAAGCTTTGTCCCCATTTGCATTAGACAGGCACGGATGCTTTCAAAAACTCCACATCAGCATATTCTTCGGGAGAATTTCAGTAAGCAACAGCATATGCAGAGCAGGGGTTTCTTTTTTCCCTTTTGAGTGGTTTTGTATTACAGGGCGACTCTGACAAAGCCAAGGTCCTGCCTAGGCCAGTGGTTCCCAACCATTTTTCATGCCCCACCCAAGCATCTCAAATCCTGACACACACACCTTCGTGACATACACAGTAATCCTTATTATTCCAAAAGTGAACTCCTATTCACGTGGAGGAAGCCTAAAAGGCCATTCACTGTTAATAGGTTGCCCTTGCTCTAAAGCCAGTCGTATCCAACTGTAGGATTTAGTGCTTATCTCTGTTTATAGCCAAAGAGCTAGCTCTGTCTGCATCTGAAGACGTTTCCGTGGACGTGTGGCAGGCATGACTAAACACTGGAATGCATGGAACACTATTTACTTTCCCACTGAATTATACCTATTTATCTACTTACAATTTTTTTGTTTTTGAACTGCTAGGTTGGCATGTACCTCCCGCTACAGTAATGGAGTAGACTGTATAGCTAGCAACACAACACCGAGTGTTTGGCAGCGGTAAATAACCTGACTGCCTAAAAGGGCCAATGAGGTGGATGAGCCCCTTTAGGTGGGGTCATGGTCCCCCCTCTGTGGAAGAAATGCCACTGGAAACCATCATATTGGGCCCAACGGCAAAATGAGCGGAGGAGAAACCACTTCACTATTCTGATTCCCAACAGTCATGGAGGTGGAAGAAGCTGTGCCAAATGGCGTGGCTGTGAAAGGACGCCTTGTCAATATCCTCAAGGCTGCAGCAGTCCATTGCAGTCCTGGTGTCAAATTTTACATGTCTCATTTCATACATGCCACAGGAAAAGGCTCCATGATCATAGTGTGTGAGTCACTTCACGGCAAGCTGGGATCCACCTTAAACAAATTCATGCCAATGGCATTTTTTCCTGAAAATGATTTTCAAGAAAAAAAATGTATACTTGGACATGAACAGCAGCTGACGACAGCTAGGTTGGCAGGAGCTTGGGTAGAGACAGGAGCTCACTCTGTCATGCAGCACTCGGGTCTCGAACTGCTGACTTCTCAACCTTCCAGTCATCAAGTTCAGCCTCTTAACCAATAAGCCACCAGAGTCCCTCACTGTTAATAACTTATTCTCAAATTACCTCCTTAAAAAAAAAATGTTGGGAACCATGGCCCTAGGATGTATGTAGAGACAGGGATGTTTTCTGTAAAAAATTTCAAATGTTGCATTCATTTTAACTAGGTGTATTCCTAGATTAGGGTATGATTCACAGACTAGGTCTGTGGTGTTTCCTAGAGAAGGCCTGAGATTCAGCAGAGATTAGGAGACTACAGTTTCAGCCCCAGAAAATTTGATTTTGGTAAAAAGGCAGATTTGGTTTTCATATTCTGGGAATTGTACTCCGAACGGTAATTTTTCCTAATCGGGGGGAAGGGGGGAGTGTGGAGAATTATTGCTTGTCACGGTAGACAAAGATGATTTAAATATGAAAACTGTAAAGAACAAGCTCCTGCAACCCAGCACCCAGATGCGAACTACAGGTCCTATCACTGACAGTCTGACTGGGGCTGATGGGGTTTGCTCTCCAGTTGTTCTTGGAAAATGCCAGTTTAGGAAGAAGATGGGAGGAAGGAGCTCACTGGACAAGGAATAACATTAAAGGAGACTATGTCTGAGCATCTCAACCTCCTCTACGTCACCTGGAGGATCCTGGATAGGCTGAGGGTTGGAGTCCTTAAATGCAAGACCAATAGGCTCAAGTGAGGGCTGGTGGTGGAGAGATACAGAACCTGGTTCATTTACTGGTCTGCTGGTTACTACCAGAAATATGTGGCAATGAAGATGTAATTTTGAACAATGAAAAAGCCAAGAAAGTGGCTACATTTTGGCAGTCCAGGGTTTGATTGGGACACGAAAGAAGAAGAAGAATCATAGAAGGAAAAGAAAATACTGTACCTGTTAACACAGAGAAGGAAGGATCATTTACAGGCACAAACGATGGATCCAGAGTTGAGATCCAACTAGAGAGGACATGTCAAAACAGCCTGGCCCTTGGCCACACAGGGAGGGTGGCATAGCTAAACAGCACACGTGTCCACACTTCCAGCTGTCAGCAAATGTGCCCAGTAACTAAAGCAAAGGCATGATAAACGGGTGCCTCGAGCCAAGCAATAAAGGCCCTTCTGAATGGGTGTCGGCATGTTTGCACCTGTCTGCACTTCATCAGCAGTTCACACCAGTTGAAGAGAGATGAAACATCACAGAGCCAGATATGTTTAAACTGGAGAAAGGCTACCCATCACCTACTCAGACAGTGGTTCACAAACTTGATGGGCTGTGGGCCGGTTATGTGGTTCAAACTGCCTTTCCAGAAATCTGTGGTGTGATTCCACTCAGAATAGTGTGAATGATTCTAGTCACCATCATGTAGAAATGGATACTACTATAGAACAGTGATGGTGCACTTTGGCACTCCAAATGTTCTTGAACTTCAATTCCCAGAAGCCGTGATCAACAGAAGTGCTGACTTGGGCTTCTGGTAATTGAAGTCCAAGAAGAGCTGGAGTGCCAAGTTTCGCCATCATGGCTGTAGAGCTTGAGAACACAACCAAAATCATCCTGGGACTGTAGTATATCTGGGAGGAATGAATTACCATGTTCGAGGTTTTCTGAGATAACAGAAAAGGTGAGTTCGTTGGAAGATGTGATAGAGGCGTATACAGTACTGTAATATTTTGTATAGCTAATGGTAAAAGTGGCTGAGTCAGTTTTTTCTTTCTTGTAAAAGCAGAACTTTAGGAGAGCACCTGGTGAAGCTGAATGGAAGGATAAAATAATTTTCTTTACTCAACTGCAGACTTTACTAACACATGTCTCCCAATCCAGATAGCACATCATGTGCTGTCTTGTCAATTTTGACTTACATGGTGATTCTTTCCAGGGTTTTCCATATATAGAGAATACACATAAGTGGTTTGCCATTTTCTCCTGCAAACCACTTCTGGCTCTGCAACCAGATACCTGAACTACTGAGCTATCCTGTCAGTTAAATAGCTTTGAAAGAGAGAATTAGATTTATTAGACATAAAGCTGTCAGTGGCTACTAACTAGCTGCAGAAAGCTGGCATTTGTACTCTTAACAGATCTGCAGGGCTCAAGATAGGGGTGGAGTGAGCTCCTGTCCTCTGTCCCAGCTCCTGCCAACCTCTCAGGTCTAAAGCAAGAAATTGCAAGTAGATAAATAGGTACCACTTTTGGCAGGAAAGGTGTGCTTCGGCTTCTAGTCATGCCTGCCACATGACCATGGAAATATCTGCAGATGCAGACAATACTGGTTCTTTGTCTGCTAAGAGAGATGAGCATTGCACCTGGCTTTCGAGCAAGGGTGAACTTTACTATTCTATGTGCATCAGATTATTTTTTCCTATGCTACAGACACCACCATAAACCTCTGGCTTCAGATTAATGTGCAGAAATATCCATCTGGCTACTCAACAAAGCACACTCGCTCGCCTTTCAAAGAAGAGTAGGAACAACAATCTGGCAATTGTGAACCACTAGCTTGATTCAGCATTCACCCAAAAAGGGAGATTTCAAAGACCAAACCCACCACTTCGTCCTGAATGCCAAAACCTCTATGCCCATGTACAGCAGTGTTTTCAGATACCATGCTAGTTGTGGGCTAGCTGGCCTGTGAATTGCTGAAAGGGGGTAATACCAAGGAATAGGATGATTCCCAGAATTCCCTAGTGAGCAGGATCTCTTGACACATTGGCTGGGGGATTATGGGTGTTGTAGTTTAAAAAAGCAACCTTTCCAGGTACCATATATGTTTATGCCTTGTCCAGTATATGCCTGGGGATAGGGTGGAACCCTGAGTTTTCAAGGCTAAACAAACTCCTGCAGATTGGGGCATGCAATTTGCATATAATTTGCATAAAGATGCCAGTGCCAAACCACAGACTGCTGGCCCTTTTGGTTTCCTATTGTTCCTATAATTACATAAAAATAGACATGGGGGGGGGGGGAATCTTATAAAAGCCTCTCAAAATATGAAACTTTTATTTAGTAGATGCCTGAAAATCTGATACTGGCTCCAGACTCCAGCTAGTGATGGTGGAAGCTGCATCTATGAACAACTCTGCATCTACGAATAACAAGCCAAGGGAAAACACCAACCCAAATGTGGGAGGAAATAAGGCAGTTTCCTTAGGTCATGTTTCCCAATCCCTTCCACCATTCCAACCCTGATCTGCCACCCCCTACTATATAGAGCATGGGTTTCCAACCAAAGGCCCATGGGTCGGATCCGGCCCACGGCACCATTTCATGTGCCCCCCCCAGCCCTCCAAGGGCATTCGATAAACAAAATAGCCACCCCCTTGAAACTGTTGGACAAAATGGCCACCCCCATCATGCAGTTAGGGCAAAATGGCCATCCGCCCCTCGAAGCTAAGAGAGACCTGGTCACCGGCTTGAAAAGGTTAGGAACCCCTGATATAGAGGGATGCTAATACACTAGTACCTCAGATAACGTTATGACTTGGTTCCACAAGTCATAACGTTATCCAGTTTTTAACGTTGTGCAATGCGTTGATTGCACAATGTTAAAAAAATCCCTGTACACTTTCCAAAGAGGAAAAGGAACAGGGGGCCAATCTGGTTTGCTTAGCAAGCTGGGGGAGCGGGGTGTCTGAAAAGAAGGTAGGAAAACTTTTTCCTACCTTTTTAAAAACCTCTGTCTGGCTTGCTAAAGGGCTTAGTGATCCAGGCGTGTGTGTGGGGGTTTCCTAAGAGAGGCTGGGACCCTTATCCCAGCCTCTCTTAAGAAGACCCCCTCCCCCCGGGCTGGATAGTTTAAGACCCTTCCCAAGCCAGGCTGGGGGGGAGGGGTTCTAAAAAGAAGGTAGGGAAACTTTCCTACCTTTTAAAAAACCTCCATCTGGCTTGCTAAAGAGCTTAGTGATCCAGGCGAGGGGGGGGTCTTCCTAGGAGAGGCTGGGACCCTTATCCCAGCCTCTCGTAAGAAGACCCCCCCCCAACCTGGATAGCTAAGACCCTTACCAAGTCAGGCGGGGGAGGGATCTCTCCCCCAACACTCCGGCAGTCCCAGCGATTGCTGAGGACATCTGGGGTGGTGGGGGAGAGATCGTGCGCGTGCATGGTGGGTGGCTTCCCTAGCCACCCGCTCTTGCCTCCGCAGCCGTGGGGTGGCTGGGGAAGCCGATGGGGGAGCCCCCCCGTCAGCTTTCCAGCCACCCCACCCATTCCTCCGCAGCTGCAGGGTGGCTGGGAAGCTGAACGGAGAACCCCATTCAGCTTTCCAGCCACCCTGCTGCTAAGAACGACTGTATCCAATAACGCTGATAGATCATTGTCTGATGCAAAATTTCTTTAGAAATTTTGCATCGTTATCCGATTTTAGTGCTATCTGATGCAGTCGTTATCCGAGGTATTACTGTACCTAAACTGGGCTATGGAGACTTAGTGTTTAAGATACTGAGCTTGATGGCCTGAAGGTCAGCATTTCAGCAGTTCGAGACCCGACTACTTCATGACAGAGTGAGTTCCTATTGTATGTCCAAGCTCCTGCCAACCTGGTAGTTCAAAAGTAAGAAATTGCAGGTAGATAAATAGGTGCCACTTTGGTGGCAAAGCAACAGGGTTCCATGTCTAGTCATGCCTGCCACATGACCACAGAAACGTCTGCAGACAGTGCTGGCTCTTTGGCTGCAAACAGAGATGAGCACCAGCCATAAGAGTTGGATATGACTGGCTTTTGAACAAAGGATACCTTTATCCTTACCTTTAAAAATACTCCTGTTGTAGTGGCTATATCAGGCCTAAGAATGAAAGAGACCAAACGATAGGTGAAAAACAGCAAAGAGTTTAATTTACTGTTTGCATGCACAGCCAGCAGGACTCAGTCTGGAAATGGTTTCCAAAAAGAACTGAGTAAGGACCACATTCTGCTTTGACTTTTTATATCCTTTTTCCAGGAACACAGCTGGGTGCCTTAACCATTAAAGCAAGCTTATTGGATAGCAATGACATCGAGCAAAAACCATTGGCTAGCAATGACATCAAGCTAACTCATTTAGATAGCAAGCATAATTACAGAAGCCAGACATAGCGTTACAGTAATACCTCGATAACGCTAAGACTTGGTTCCACAAGTCTTGGTGTTATCCGATTTTTAGTGTTATCCGATCCATGTTAAAATCCTATGGGATGGAACGGATAACGTTAAAGCTCCATAGAGATACATTGTAACCACACAGGCTTTAGCGGTTGTTATCCGATCCATTCCATAGGACCTTAACGTTATTCGATCCAATTCTCCTCCCCAGATTACTTAACGTTATGTGATTTTAGCATTATCCGAGGTAAACGTTATCCGAGGTATTACTGTACAGTACTGCCTCATAGCTCCGAGTGCACCCTTTTGCCGGTTAATTAGCGTTTTGCCCCCAACACACTGGGTACTCATTTTACTGACCTTGGAAGGATGGAAGGCTGAGTCATGCGATTTTAGCGTTATCTGAGGTAAATGTTATCTGAGGTATTACTGTATTATATAACTATAACTCATAAAGCACAAATAATTCAATAAAATAATTTCATAGTACTGTATAAGCACTTCCACAATAATCAAAACTTATTTTCCTCCAAGTTCATGACCATGTTCATAACCTAATTAACTTGCTTATGATCCGTGACATAATTAATTTATAACTGTTTATTTATTTATTTATATTTATTATCCTGCCCCATCAGGCGAGCCTGACTCTAGGTGGCTTACAGAAGAAGAGAAAGATTATACATCATGAGTACAAAACAATGATGCCATGGACTTTAGCTTCCAAGACCTAAGCAAGGTTGTTTATGATAGAACCAGATGCTGTTCCAGATGCTTTACTAAGATGTAGCTGAATATACAATATCTAATTATGAGACTAGCTATCAATGAGGTAATATAAAGAATATATTCTGTTTCCACTCACCTATACTTTAGAACTAATAATAAATACAATGTAGAGTAGCAACAGCAGAAAGTGAATATCTAAATTCTTTCTAACTGCTGTGAGTCTTGGTTCTGAACTGCTAAAGATTATATAATTTGAATAACATGAATGAAAGTCTTCACTTTAGACTCCCATATAGTATAAAGGATAATGCATAAAATATTGACAAATAGCTACTCTTAAGAACAGTAATGAGATTACCATCTATTCCAGAGCCAGCTTATAACCATTTAGCTAGACTGAACATGAGATAGCAATCTACCAGCTATAGGCAGCATGAGCACTTTAACAATTTCATAATCTTTCTGCAGAGCAGATTACATCATTTAACAACCTTTTATGACTTTTTAATTTCTATGAACTCTTGCCCTCCTCATTGTGACTGAGAATGTACCCCCGGGTCTTTTTTGTGACCTGCAGAGAGACTCTAAAACACCGTGAAATGCTCCCCATCATATCTTGTGGCAGTGAGTTCTACGTGTTAGTTACTGAAGTCTGCTTGCCAGACGTCAAGGCACCTTCTTGGTAGTACCTGTTATGTCTGTTCTTGGTCTCTGCAAATTCCTTTTGGAATCCTAAGATAATATATCTTGTATTTGGGGGAAAAACAATTTGTTGGCAGCCTCTTAAGACTCCTTAAGGTTCCAAACTTCACCATTTCTTATTTGCAATACTCTTTATTCCACAGCTGGTTTTGTATTATCAAGTGTCCTCTTTTTTGGGCTTAAGGACTCACGACCCCCAGCCTGAAGCTCAATGGGGATTTTAAAAAAGGCTTTATATTTACAGAGACAAATAATTGCGGTGAGGACAAATGCTCCATCAATGAGGGCTTATTATGAAACAACCGGACTTGGGGACCGGCTGTTTCGCCTATGCTGGTGTTTCACAGCTGGAATATCTGGATGGCCGTTTGTGTAAACATGGCCTATTTTGATTTAAAGTGCAATTAAATACTAATTTATAAAGAAAGAGGAGAAATGTCAAATCAAGAGTTTTGCTGCTAGGTTGGTCCTGGTGACACAGTGGTTAAACTGCTGTCCTGCAACCAAAAGGTTGTGAGTTCGATCCTGACTTGGGATCAAGGTTGACTCAGCCTTCCATTCTTCCAGGGTTGGTAAAATGAGTGCCCAGCAATGCTAATTAGCTTGTGAACTGCCCAGAGAGTGCACTAAGCACTATGGGGCAGCATTGTAAGTGTGATTGCTTTGCTTTTGTTTTGGTGCCCTTAATTGCTAAGGTTGAGTTCAAAGCCAAGCGATGGTTTGCAGAAGATATTTTCTTCTCCCTGCTTAGGGAATTTTAAAAACTTTTCAGCATCTTAACCACTAAGATAGATATTAAAGGGGAGGGAAGAACATTTTCTCTGATGGGAGGCTTAAATGGAAGGCATAGATTTGTTTTCAGCTGATTGTTTTCAGCATATGAGGCAATGATGGAGAACCTTGGCACTCCAGGTGATCTTGGACAGTAAACCCATATGAGTAGATTCACACAGACTTGGGCTTCTGGAAATTGAAGTTCAAGAACACCTGGAGTGCCAAGGTTTGCCATCACAGATATAAGGGAAGAACTTCTATGGCAGAATTTAGCTGGTGCTTGTGCGTCTCCAAAGTTTTCCCCTGGACTGTTAAGGCAAGATCATCAGCACAGATGAAACTTCTGACGTATCAAGACATGGGCTGATATTTGTGTAAACTTTTCGGGCCGTGAGCTGGTCACGTGGTTTAGCGGTCTGGTCACATGGTACCTCCCACCGGAAGCAGAAATAAAACGTGCCTTGCAATCTGTTTTGCAGTAGATATGTTTTGCAACAGGATTATATATTATTATATAATATTAATATTAATACATAATATTATATAATATATAATAATTATATATATTAGGCTGCCATTTTCTCTGCTTAAACCAAGGGTGCCCAGACTCCAGCCCACGCCACCCTTGTCGCTCCTGGAAATGGAAGTAAAATGGGAGCAACGAGGGCGGCATGGCATTGCAGGCCAGATCCAGCTCATGGGCTGTAGTTTGGGCACCCTTGTTCTAAACTTATGGCAAGCCAATGTTTATTTATTTATTTGTTCTGGGTTATTGTGACCTTTAATGTTCTGTGAACGCGTCATGCTGCCATTAAATTTCCTTTATTACAATTATTTTTATTTTTATTTCTAATGCATGGGGAAGGAAGAAGTCCAAGGGAAAGCTAGTGAAGGTAAAGGTCGCTTTTGTTAGACCCTGGCAGAAACAGTTCTGCCTGCTGTTGGCTGCTGCAAAGAAGGGGGGGGGGGGATCCAAAGTAATTCAGCCTCTTGAAGTTCTGATGTCTTTTGCAATTTGATTTTGTAACCATTTGGCAGACTCCAAAGAGCAACACAAAATTCTTGACCTGCAGTTTCCTAACTCACCCCCACTCCACCTCCACAGAACCTTCTCCCATCAGACGTTCATTCCACCATCGTTCTGGATTATTTTGACCTTTTCTTGGGAGGTGGGCAGCCTCAATGTCATGCATTCCAGGATGGTGGCGTGGTGGTGGTGGTGGTGATGGTGGTGGTGTGTAACATGCTTTAAAAAGTCAAGGGAGAGAAAAACATTTAACCAGCCAGGAATGTCGGTTCCGCTCAGCTGTCCGGGGGATGCAAAAGGAAACTCTGAAAATTTCAAAATAATGTACATTTTGAAGTATGAGCAGTGCATGCATGTGTTTTTAAAAGGTGCTTGCAAAAGAATCTTCCTATAAATAACCCTGCCGTATTTTAGGCTTGACTAAAAATAGGTCAGGACGATTATAAAGGCCAAACATTAGAAGAATTTCCTCTCAAACTATGCTTAGTGGGAGGAGAAAAACGCTGTTTTTCTTGCTATTTCTGCTGATTTACTGGCTTAGATCAGGAAAAGGCCAAGACTGGCCGTTGATTGTCTGCTTTAATGGCTCTCCTACCTGAGCCCTGGAGATGTCTTGTGATGTGTCTTCATGTACCTGGACTCACCTTACAGGCATGTGGGTGCTACAGAAAACCACTTTCTTTGTGTCTTACATTTGGCACTTTTATTTATTTGGCAGGCTGGATCATTCAGTAGCTTAAGTTTATAGCTAAGGAGACAGAGGTTTGGCAGTTCAATTCCTCACTATGCCTCTTGGGAGAAGAGCCACCCTAGGCAGCCCTGGGCAGAATTGCACAAGGGAATAATAAACAACTTCCATGTATTCTTCACCTAAGAAAGCTCTGGAAAGGTTCGCCATGAGTCAGAATCTCTTTAACAGAGTTCAACATAAGTTATATGTTGGCTGGATAACTCATCTAGCTGCAGAGCCAGAGGTTGGGAGTTCAGTTCCATGCTTTGCATGCCAGAAGAGCCAGCCTATGTAGTCATGTGCAAAATGCACAGAGATTCACCAGAAGAAGGGAATGAGAACCACTTTCATGTATTCTCTACCTAGAAAACTCTGTAAAGGGTTGCCATACATCAGAACTGACCTGACAGCACTCGGTTATTACTTTTATTTATTTATGAGTGACATTTATAACTCTTCTTCTATTGAACACAAGACTGTATTTGTGGCTTTCTTCTTTTTCATTCTGTCCTCACAACACTCTTGTTAGGTAGATCAGACAGAATTTTTCAGTGACCAATTCAATGCTCTGATAATGATTCTGCCTTGTCTCTTTTCCTCTGGACAAGCCTACTTGTTTTGATGGGCACAGATCTTATTTTCTTGAGGAATGCAAATTTAGGATGGATGAACTTCTCAGAGAATGAGACCTTTGTTTGTTTGTTTGTTTTGTTGAAGTAATCCTACAATCTGTCAATTGCCTGTCTGGAAGCTGGATTCAAAATGAACCCCAAATCAGTCAGACAGAAATAGTTATGTCAAATATTTTGGTGTATGTATTGAAAAGCCCAGCCCCATTGTTGATATATGGCAGGGATTCTCAACCTGTGGCCAGCAGCAGCATTTTATGTGGCTCCCCACCGCCTCCACCACACCAGGAAGTGCCATGTGGTGGAGAAAGGGCAGAATGGCCATCTGGCCCCCAAAGCTGTCAGAGGAAGTGTGACCTGGCTCCTGGCTTAAAAATGTTGAGAACTCCTGATGTCCAGTTGTCTCTAACCTATGGCAATCCTCTGAATGTGTGATCTCCAAAATGTCCTGTCCTCAACAGCTCTGGTCAGTTCCTGTGAACCCAATCCTGTGGTTCCCTTATGGAGTCAATCCATCTAACATTTGGCCTTCCTCTTTTCCTGCTACCATCCACCTTTACTAGCATTGTTATCTTTCCAGTCAACATTTATTTATTTATTTATTATTTATTAGTTCAAATTTATATTGCCGCCCACTCGCCATGGCGACTCAGGGCGGCTTACAGACAATACAATACATTACACTTCATTACAATACAATATGTTGGGGTGGGCACAGGGGGAGGGGCGGCAAAGTCCTCATCCTGCCCCGGCTTCTTCTTCCCCTGGCAGTTGGTGTAGCCACATACAGTACATTAAAATATTTCCTGCAAGAACCTCAAAAAGAAGAACTGTAGGGGAAATGTTCCTACTCTAAGCATGTTCCCCTATGTTCTCTGTTTTCACACAGCGAATGGTTTGAGACCTTACTACCTGGTGGAATGTCTTCCCCCTAGAACAGTGATGGCGAACCTTGGCACACTCTAGGTGTTATTGGACTTAAATTCCCAGAAGCCCAAGTCTCTGTGAATGGGTTTACACTAAACCCATTCGTGTGGATTCATAGAGACTTGAGCTTCTGGGAATTTAAATCCAAGAACACCTGGAGTGCCAAGGTTTGCCATCATGGCCCTAGAACATCAGCCCGCATCACTCATTCCTCCCAGACATCACAGCTCCAGGTGCTGACCCCAAGATTAGCATAAAGGCTGTGAATCAGAGAAGAGCCTTCTTGGTGGTGGCGACGACAACAACACCAACAACTTTGTGGAACTGTCTTCCAGTTTTGCTGGGCCAGGCTCCACTTCTGCCTGTATTTAAAAAGCAAATACAGTAATACCTCATATAACATTAGTATCGAATAACACGAAAATCGCATAACATCAAGGAATCTGGGGGGAAGAATTGCATCAGATAACATTAAGATCCTATGGGATGCATCAGATAACAACCACGAAAGCCTGTGTGGTTACAATGTATCTCTATGGATCCCATAGAGGATCAGATAACACTAAAAATCATATAACACGAAGACTTGTGGAACCAGGTTTTAGTGTTATATGAGGTTTTACTGTAAAACTGTTCCTGTTTAAAGAAGCCAATAGCTGAGCGATAGGTTGTGATTAACTTTTCCGTCCCCAGTAAGACTTTGTTGTTGGCATTGTTTTTTAACGCGGAGTATTATTTTTCTTCTTGATGATATTTATAATTCATTCTATTTGCTTAATTTTTTATTGTAAACATTTTTTAATAGAATAGAACCCCGCATAATGAAAAAACTCCATTCCACTGAGCTTTTTGCTATGTGCCCCCCCTCCCTGGTTATGCAGTACCCTATGGGAGATACCCCACATAACTTGAAAAAATGTTCATTAACTGGGGTTCCCATTGAGCGGGTATACCCTGGTTACCAAAAAACCTGTATACCAACAATTTTTTTCATTATACATTATTCGTTATGCCCTTGCATAACGAATGCTTTATTATGCAGATTTTTCACTATGCAATGCATTTGTTATGTGAGGTACCACTGCCCAGATGGGTTGGGTATAAATACAATGAATAAATAAAAATAAATATCAGAGGCTGTCCACTTTGAAAAGATTACTTGTTCTGAACTGCCAACTCCTTGAAGTTAGGGACTTAGGGATTTGGGAAACCATCACCCAAGCTTTTCCAAGCTCTGGACCCTAATTACTTTAATAAACAGGTAAAATATAGGTTTCTGCCCTTGAATAAGGTGGAGACTTGTCCAGATTTCTTGGTTTCTTGAGCAAACGTCATGGTGCAGTTTTTAATTTGAAAGCAAAAGGACGAAATTTGTAGCCCACCAGAGTTTAAAAGTCACAGATAATAGATTTGTAGCTGTTGGGGATTTTCTAACAACACGTTGGGTTAAATTTTCGTAAGGGGGAATTTCATTTGTACAGTACCTCACCTGCAGGCTAAGTCAATTAGTAGCAGTTACACTTATACACCACCCCATAACGCAGGGGTGCCCAAACTTTTCAGGCCGCGGGCCAGTCACGTGGTTCAGGAAGCTGGTCATTATTGCCCAGGGGCTGGATGCGGACCCCAATGCCAATTCATCCAGCCTGCGAAGCCCTCATCACTCCTGGAAGTGGAAGTAAAACACACCTTACTGGCGCATTTTACTTCCGCTTCCAGGAGCGACGAGGGCTTCATGGGCTGGATGAATTGGCATCAGGGGCCGCATCTGGGCCCCGGGCTATAGTTTGGGTACTCCTGCTATAACGCTTAATGCATGCTCTGGGCGGTTCACAAGGTAATTAGCATTTTGTCCCCAACATGCTGGGTCTTCGTTTTACTAGCCCAGGATACAACCTATGTGAGATTATGAGTTGGTAAATATTCCATGCTCTCTCTGATTCAACTCTCAAAAGAAAAGGGGTTCCTCTCTGATGTCAAAGTAAACACACACTTAATGCAGACAACATAAGGTCTGGTTTAGCTCTAGATGAGATGTTTTCCATATTAAATAGATTTCGGCAGTACGTACCAAGAGTGAGTTAGTGTTTATGATGAAAAAGTCATGCCAGCTCAAAGTAGTTGTTGACATACTGGGAACTGCTCTTGAATTTTAAATCCAGGAGATTTATATTTTAGGAAATTCCCAAGAACATTCTGTTCTGTTTAATGGTGTTGTCCCCCCCCCCCCCTTACAGATCAAGTACTCTGGGAGTATCACAGATTGTGCAAGAACTGAAGCTGTCATAGAATCATAGAATAACTGAGTTGGAAGGAGCCTTTTAGGCCAGGGATGGCTAACCTTGGCACTCCAGGTGTTCTTGGATTTTAATTACCAGAAGCCCAAGTGAGCAATTCTGGTGATCAGGAAGGAAGGCATTTGGCTACCGTGATTGCTAACTTCTCTCTCAGGCACAGGTGTGTTCGGTTTTTATTTAAATAATTGCAATTAATTCTACATGCATTTAAATCAGCATTTTGTATTTACAAACCCATGTATCATCTTTGGTGATGGATCAGTTCCTTTTTTGTTTATTCTAGAGCAGGGTTCAGCAAACTTGGCTCTCCAGGTGTTCTTGGACTTCAATTACCAGAAGCCCAAGTCAATAGACCTGTTGATCAGGGCTTCTGGGAATTAAAGTCTAAGAACAGCTGGAGAGCCAAGTTTGCTGACCCCTGTTCTAGAGCAAGGGCTGCCTGGAACGTAGTATTCTGTATGCAGAGTTTGGAAAAGTCACTTTTTTTTGGACTACCCCTCCCAGAACATTCCAGCCAGGGCCAGCTAAGCATTTCAGAGAGGCCATCTAATGCTCTTCAGTGTAGCCACAGGTTGGTGGCTTTTCTTGGCTCTGCTGCTGTGATCTGTTTTATGCTGCCCCATTTTGGCGAAACCATTTTTATTCCTTCATTCGTCTGCTTGCCACTTATATGGATCAGAGCTTGCCACACGGGGGCTTTTGAGATTTTGCTTTCTCATGTCATGTGCGGTGTGAACTCAACCGCATAAATTATGCTTTTGCCACAACTCACCACAATTTCCCACTTGTGATTAGCCATGTTTCTGATGTTTGTGCCAATTTGTAGAATTGGGAGGATAAGCAATTTTCCTGCATTTATACAGATTCACTGAGAGAATGACTTGTCTATTGAATTAATTATCTCTCGCGGCCGCCCCAGACCAGAAAAGTAACATTTCTAAGATCTGGAATTTTCTATTTTCTACTCCTTCCTGCTTACACAACAAAGTAACTGAAGCCACAGACCTCAAGAGGTAAAAACTGTGAATACTGTATTGCCATCTTCTGGAGCCATGGGAGATTTGCAAACATTTGTCTGTTACTTCAGATAACATTTCCGTATTACTTCACTACTTTTATATGATAAATTTAGCAAACAGAATAATTAGTTGCAGACGAATATGCCAGATCCTTCTCTGTGAGCATTCCAGCATGATGGTTCTGAGTTTTTAAAACCTTGACTTTATTCAAAGCATGAAAAAGAATTCTTCAGAAGGATATTGGATATTTATACTCTCCCCCCCCCCCCATAGGTTCATTGTTAATAATAAAATGGAGAGATGGAGGAGATTAAGTGAGTGTCCAGAGATACTGTCAGCATGTTAAAAAGTCATGGATAATTTGTGGCAATTTATGCTGGAGAGGCAAAGTATGCCTGATAGCTGGATGGTTGAGAGTTCAATTCCCCGAATGGGCCTCCTTGACAGGGGCTGAACTTGATGATCTATAGCAGTGATGACAAACTTTTTAGAGATCGAGTCCCCAAACTGCAACCCAAAACCCACTCTGTGATGGGAGGAGGGAGGAAGCGCTCCCATTGGGCTGCTGGGCAGAGGGGCGGGGTGAATTCTGTGCTGGGGAGGGAGGAAGCGCTCCCATTGGGCAGAGGGGCGGGGCAAACTGCTGGGGAGGGAGGAAGCGCTCCCATTGGGCTGCTGGGCAGAGGGGCGGGGCAAAACCGGCTTGTTATGAAAATGTGATGTCCCTTGTAGGCTAGTTCTGTGTCCTGCCTGCAGTATATGTTTGTATTGGAAAGAAAGAGTAAGCTGCTGTGCTGTTTTTTAATTGCTCAGGTTCTGACTTTATCAGGCTTCCAAAATTTCATATTTTGGGACCAGTCATGGAAAAGAAATTCCATCTTGAACAGAATCATTTTCTCTTATATTTATGGTTGTTTGCAAAAAAAGACGGGATGGTAGTTTAGCTCAGGTTAAGGGGCTATTTAAAAATGTAATTCAGAATGTGATTTTTTTTTTGTTTATATGCTTATATATACATTTGTTTATATATGTTTATATACTCAAACATAGTTTACAAATATTACTTACTGCAATACATATAAGTAGCTACAATGCAATTAAAGTCAAAAGCTGTGATGTGGAAGTTAGTATAAATGTTTGGTAAATTTTAGAAATAAGAATTTTCTAGTATCTAAAAGACTGAAATTGTGCTGGTAGCCAAAATTCTTTTGGGAAGGCCTTTTAAAGGAAAAATTGAATTACTGTAATCTTAAAAAAACTAAAACTTGCCTCCTCCCTCTGCGTTCCTTCTTCCTTGCGTGCCATTTCCTTTTAAAAAGTCTTGCTGATGTGCAATTCTTTTTAGCTACACAGTAAAAAGCTGCAGTGGCTTTAGTGGAAAAGACGCTGAACTTGACAACTGGAAGGTTGGCAGGTCAGCAGTTCAAGACCCGAGTGCTGCACGACAGAGTAAGCTCCTATCATCTGTCCCAGCTCCTGCCAACCTAGCACTTTGAAAGCAAGAAATTGCAAGTAGAAAAAGAGGTACAACTTTGGTGAGAAGGTAAACACCATTCCATGCTCTCCAGTGTTTTGTCATGCCTGGGGCATGTCCATGGAAACGCCTACAGAACCAGACAGTGCTGGTTCTTTTGCTATAAACAGAGATGAGCACTCAACTCTAGAGTCAGGTACCACTGGTTTTCGAGCAAGGGCGACCTTTACCTAAAGTAAAAATGCTTTCTGCAATAAATAATTAGTTTTTTAAAAACGCATCACTGCAGATGGTGATTGCAGCCATGAAATAAAAAGGCAACTGATTCTTGGCAAACTATGAGAAACCTAGGGGACATGCGGTAGTTAAAAGTAGAGACATCACCTTGCAAACAAAAATTTGCATAGTCAAGGCAATAGTATTCCTGGTGGTAATGTATGGTTGTGAGAGCTGGATCATAAGGAAAGCTGAGCGCAGAAGAATAGACGCCTTTGAAATGTAGTGTTGGAGGAGAGTTTTGAGAGTCCCCTGGACAGCAAGGAAAACAAATAGGTAAATCTTAGAAGAAATCAACCCTGACTGCTCCTTAGAAGGGCAAATAGTAAAGATGAAGCTAAAGTACTTTGGACATCAAATGAGAAGAGAGGATTCACTTGAGAAAGCCTTGATGCTGGGAAGGGTGGAGGGCAAAAGAAAAAAGGGGGCGGCCCAAAATGAGATGGCTAGATGGTATTGTAGATGAAATGGATACAAAGCTGGGTGGGTTGAGGAAGATGGTGGAGGACCGAGGTGCCTGACGGACAGTGGTCCATAGGGTCTCAAAGGGTCGGAATTGATTGTGCGACCGAACAACAACAAAATATTACAGAGGTACATTGTCAGGTGTTTGGCTGAGTTATGCACCTTCCACAAGGCTAACACCTCTATGACCTACAAGCCTCAATCAATTGAGCCAGCTCTAAATGTCCTTTGGTCTGCCTGTTTTGTTGATCTCCTTGATATTCATGAGAAACTGAGAGATGGTCTTCTGCTTCCTTTCTCCACTCTCTGCTTCCATCTGCTGGAGCAAAATGGATTCATTTGCTCTCTACCAGAGATGTGCTGTGCTTGGAACATTAAATTTTTGGGGACTATATTTCCCAGATTCCCTCAGTCAACATACCTGCTTGACATGGGGAGGTTACTTCACTGTCCCCCCCCCCAAAAAAAAAAACTATTCAAAGTTCCATGTGCTGTCCCATTTTCAACGCTGTGGAGCATATCCCCCCCCTGCCCCCTGGTTGGTTGTAGCGATGTGTTTCATGGCTCACCAGCAGGAAAGATGCCCTCTTTGGTTGTGGTACCCCAGCTCTGGAAATGCACAGCTCTTTCAACTTTTAAGCACCAGTGGAGACAATGTTATTCCCTAATGGTAAAATTATTTTTCTCCCTCTACCATATTGTTTTTCTCCCTCACAATTTTAATTGCAATGGGAACAAGATTGTCAACAAGCTCCCCTTTTTGGCTTGTCTGAGGCTCTCCTCTTGTAATTGGTTTTTAATGATTTTGTGATTATATCATTTTTAACGTTATGCTGTTTTTATACCTGTTTTAAGAGATCAATAAGGCACAGCAGGGGGCAGCATTATTATGTTGGAAGGGCTTTTAACTTTTTTAATATTATTTTTAATTGTTGCTGAGCAGCCAGTGAGGTGTTCGCTGGACTGTGTACACCGCCCAGAGTCTATTGATTGGGGCAGTATATAAAGATTTAGTTGTAGTTTTAATTGGTTTTAATTATAGATTTTAAGAACTTTTAAAATTTTAATCTATATTGTTTCGATGTTTTTATGATGTGTTAAACTGTGGTAGCCTTCGGCGAGGAGGGTGGCACAGAAATTTAAATAAATAAATAAACTCTACTGTAAATAAATAAATAAATATGCACTGATCAATGGAAATTCAACAAGGCAACAGATATGTATGTTTAATTGATTAAACTAGTTTACTCTAGATGAGGGGTTCCCAACCTTTTCGAGCTGTGGGCTGGTCATGTAGTTCAGTGGACTTGTTGCATGGTTCCTCCTACCCAGAAGTGGAGGTAAAAAGTGCCCGCATATGCGCAAATCTCAGCCGTAAATGACCCATGGTTGTTTAAAACAGCTGCAGGTCATTTATGGTAGCGTTCTGCGCATGCATGGGTACGTTTTACTTCCGTTTCCAGGAGCAGTGAGGGCCAGATGAATTGGATCTGGCCCACGAGCAGTAGTTTGAGAATCCCTGCTCTAGGTGTTACGAACCATTGAATTTAAACCAATATAAACAGACTGAAGAATATTAGTTATCCCCAGGTAATGTCTGAAATAAGCTAGTGTGAGATCATGAATCTGTCTGTCTGTCTGTCTGTCGATCTGTCTATCTGTACATTTGTTAATACAGTGGAACCTTGTATAACGAATGGCTCCTATAATGGAAAAAAAAGCATAATGAAAAGAAATTGAAAAATCATGGTGCCTCGTATAATGAAAATTTCCACTATGTGAAAATAATTTTCCCTATTGGGGAAAACTCATACAGTATAACAAATTGGTGTCCCTATGGGGAAAACTCACTTAATGAAAATTTCTATGGGAAAATTTACTTAGTTATAGGAGTTTTTTCATTGAAATTTTCGTTATACAGTACGAGTTTTTCCATAGGAATTTTCAATATACAGTAAAACCTCAGATAACACTAAAACCTGGTTCCACAAGTCTTGGTGTTATCTGATTTTTAGTGTTATCCAATGCATGTTAAAATCCTATGGGATCCATAGAGATACATTGTAACCACACAGGCTTTAGCGGTTGTTATCTGATGCATCCCATAGGATCTTAATGTTATCCGATGCAATTCTTCCCCCGAGATTCCTTAATGTTATGCGATTTTAGTGTTATTTGATACTAATGTTATCTGAGGTATTACTGTCCAAAAAAAAATTCGTATAATGAAAAATCACATAGTGGGGCAGAATAGGACAGACTTGCATGCATGTCATTTAGAGAGTGCAAGGATGCTTTCTGATCAAATGTAGAGGGATTCAAGGCTTAACTTGAGAGTTGTTGGATGTTGGGGGTCTATATTTGGGCCCTTGGGAGGCTGCATAGGGCCTGCTGGCTTACTCTGGGCCTGACCCTGCCCTAGGGCTTGTGAACGGTCAATTACCCATGATAACACAGTCTACTGAGATCTCTACAACAGAATTTGCTGGGGGCTGAAAATCTACTGAAGACAGCTTTGTTGTGTTACTGATTTTTTTAATGGGTCCTTGTCACTTCCAAATTACAGTGATCCTATGAAAGGTCCAGCCGTTAATCATTCTGCTCAGGTCTTGCACGTTCAAGGCAGTGGTGTTCTTTATCAAGTCCATCCATCTGTCTGTCCCATGGTACATCTTCCTCTTTTCATTACGTTTTCTCCCTTTTCACAGCTTTCTTCTCCTTTCCAGGAAGTCTCCTCTTCTCAAGGGTAACCCAAAGAACAATACATTTTTCTTGATGTTCTTTGGGTTTTTTCACTAGCCCAGGAGTGGACAGGGTAGGACCGTGATGGCAAACCTTGGCACTCCAGATGTTCTTGGACTTCAATTCGCAGTAAACCCATTTGTGTGGATTCACAGAGACTTGGGCTTCTGGGAATTGTAGTCCAAGAACACCAGGAGTGCCAAGGTTCGCCATCACAGGCCTAGGAACAAATGGAAACACCATCCATCAATATCTAGAATCACCTCCACCTCTGTAGACCCTTCCAGAAAGCATCAGCATGTGGTGGTGAAATGAAATCCTGTGGATGAACAATTAAGACTTTTAGCAGTGTACATTTCATTTTCTTTCCTTTGTTGCTGATGAATGCCGGGTTTCCTCTGCCACATGCATCCAGAGAGGAAATTTACTGGCTCTGAAACCAGCCTGGCATAAGAACGGTTGCCAGACCAAGTTGTCATAGAAACCTGTGAGTACCTAATAAGGGTTAATTAATAAAGCACGAGGCAGGCTGGCAGTGAACGAGCATGGGTAGCGAGGTGCACCACACAAAGTAGATAGCGGTTAGTTTCTCTTTTTGTGTTGTGTAACAAACTGGGAAATCCATCCTACCTTTAAGGTTTTCGGACTAGACGTTCCTAGTTTTATAAACAAACAAAAAAGGGGGGGGGCTTTCAAAAATCTTGGGGGAGGTATTACTTTCTGGAGCTAGACTTCTCAGAGTTTCTCGCCCAGCATGGCCAAGAGTTTGATTCAGGGGTGCCCAAACTACGGCCTGTGGGACGGACCCGGGCCCTGACGCCACCCTCGTCACTCCCAGAAGCAGAAGTAAAACGTGCCCATCCAGGCCCGTTGTACTTTCGCTTCCTGGAACAATTAGGGTGGCGTGGGCCAGATGAATTGTCATCGGACCCTGGATCTGGCCTATGGGACATAGTTTGGGCACCCTTGGTTTAAGCAGAGAAAATGGCAGCTCAAAATTATCTCCTCCTGTTGCAAAACAGATTGCAAGGTGTGACCATGTGGCCAGCCCACTGAGCCACATAACTGGCCTATGGCCTGAAAAATTTGGGCACCCCTAGTTTAATGCAAAGGGGTATCGTTTCCAAGGTCTGGGCTTTCCATCTCTGCCTGGGTGCGGCTTCTTTTTCTTTCGTGCCACCTTCTTGGTTTCTTCGTTGGCCAAACTTAAATCCTCATTGGTGCATGTTTCTGGCAGTAATCAGCAGACCAGTACATGAGCCCATGGATTCTGTATCTCTCCACATTCACAAAGCATGTTCTTGTTTGTCAGCAGCCCCCACTTGAGCATGTTGGTCTTGAATTTAGGCACTCCAACCCTCAGCCTCCTATTCAGGGTCCTCCGAGTGATGCTGGGGAGGTTGAGTTCCTCAGCCATGTCCTCCTCCTTTAATGCTGTTCCTTGCCCAGTGAGCTCCTTCCTCCCTCTTCTAATTTGTTTTTTGTTTTTGTGTACCCTCAAGACTGGTTGTTCTTGCCATAAAGTTCTTCCTGAATCCAAGCAGTTGAATTGAGGCTCATCTCTGTTCAGAGGATGTCAAGGGCCCTTCTCTTGCTTAGTTCTCTCAGTGTCTGCTGCTACTTCTTTCCTGATCTTAGGTGGAGCAATACCAACAAGAGACTACACTTTCTCAACTGGGGTGGGTTTAAGGCATCCTGTCACTATGTGCCTTGGTGCTGATCACCAGTGTCATTATATGGCAGCAGGAACTGCCAGAGTTGGGCAGATTGGTGCATTTTTTTTACTCAGACCCCTAGAATTCTGCGGACAGCCGTCCCATGGTCCAAAAACACAAACCCTCACACTTCTAACTTACTGATGTCAATGGAAACCTTTTCAGCTACATTGATGTAGTTTAGGATCTTGCTACCCATAAAGGAAAGGTTCATAGACCCCAGAGTTCATCAGCATGTGATGATTGGTAACTTTCCAAGATCTATTCCATCTAACATACTATTAATTGGTACACATATAAACTCAAGGAAGAAAGCAAAACTCCCACAGCTGATGAACTACCTTTCTGCACTCGGTATGCAGACTATACTTCCAGATGGCTAGACAACCCTGGACACGGTTCCTTCCTGAAGTCATCCTCCACAACTGGACATTGTCAGTGCAGAGTGGAAATGTTTTGTTTGTCAAAAGATTCCGTCCTTGTTTGAACTGTTCCAAGAGGTCAGAGATTTGCAGTTTAAGCTTTTCCTGGTTACCAGATTTCCCCCATGTTGAAAAGCTTCTACCTGTTATGCCAGAACTGTGGTGGTTTAGTGGTTAAAATGCTGAACTTGACGACTGGAAGCCCAGCAGGTCAACAGTTTGAGACCCGAGTGCTGCACAATGGAGTGAGATCCAGTCTCTGCCCCAGCTCCTGCCAAACTAGCAGTTGGAAAGCAAGAAATTGCAAGTAGATAAATAGGTACTGCTTCAGCTGAAAAGTTAACAGTGTTTTGTGCTCTCCAATGTCTAGTCATGCCTGCCACATGGCCATTGAAATGTCTGCAGACACAAAGAGCGCTGGCTCTTCAACTATACACGGAGGTGAACACTGCACCTTAGAGTCGGACACACCGGCTTTTGAGCAAAGGCGATCTTTACCTTTACATACGTGTCACTCCACAGCAATTGTAACTGAACTAAAGCGACCTGTTTCTTACACACAACAAAACATTGTAGCTGGCAAAAAAGTAAATGTTCACCAACATGCTTTTTTGGATAGAGCTAACCCACAGGTCATGGTGTCAGGGATGTCTGCTGGGGCTTGATTTCAAATCTAAAAGTGTTTTTGCAGGAGAGATGCAGTGAAGCGTGACTGAAGAAATGGCATTGCTGAATATGTGCAATTATATTTGCTCTTGTGCTCTTATGTTTATGGTAATCGTATCTGAACAAGAAAACACAAGAAAGCTTGACTCACATGGGAGCCCCTGTGGATAATGGAACTCTTCCTCTTGGGGCTCCTCATCCTCATGTACAAGAGGGCAAGGAAACAGGAGACCCAGGGGGTGGAAATATTGCCCTCTATATTCTCTTTATTTTCTGATGCATGTACCTGTATTGGGTTTTAATAAATCAGCCATGGCGAGTGGGTGGCCATCTGGAACTGGGCTCCATTGTCCATCACCCTGAGCCAACACAGCCAATGAAGAGAGAACTACATTTCCTTAAACCCCCACTGCACCCAGAACTCTGCTCACAATTCGAGTTCGATCCCAGCAGACAGACTCCAGGTTGACTCAGCCTTCCATCCTTCTGTGGTTGTTAAATGAACACCTGCTTTGTGGATGGCAAAATGCTAATTCTGCACCACCCAGAGAGTGCACTAAGCATTATGCAAGTATAATAGCTATGGCTGGTTTATCCATACATTGAATGGGTTGTACTCGTTCAAGGGATGATAGAAAGCTTATAGAACTGACTTCTTCAGTCTACCATCAGGAGATGGCTTTCCACACACACACAGTACTGTCTCATAACAATCCTGCGAGGTAGACCAGAAAGATTAAGGAAAAAGCTCACAGTTGCTGAGAGTTTTGTGGCTAAATGGGGATTAGAAGACAGAGCCATCAAGTCCCATCTGATATTCTAACCACCGTGCCTTTCTCTAGCAAATGCAGGATAAGATGCTATCCAATTTGTGTTCTGGGTTCTTGAACCATAATGTTTGTTTGTTTATTTATTTATTTAATCAGACTTATATGCCACCCTCCTCAAAGAGACCCAGGGCGGCTAACAAAGGTTTAAAAAGAGACATAAAACACAATATAAAATCCAAATTTAAATTAATATTAAAATATTAAAACTAGGCAAAAAAGATTAAAACATTCATACATTGAGAGAGGGAGGGGTCAGATGAGCCAACAGGCTGATGCAACTGTCTGACCCAAACCCCATACCTGTCCCGCCAGCCAGGTCTTAACCCCCTTCCTAAAGGGCAGCAACTTCGACTGGGGACATAGCTCACTTGGCAGGAGGTTCCACAGGACCAGAGCGGACACAGAAAAGGCCCTCCTTCTCATGCTAGAGAGATGAGCCTCGCTAGCCGATGGTACAACCAGAGAGCCTCTCCGGTCCGCTCTGGTGGAACAGACAAATGTTCTTAGGGTGATGCGGTCTCTTATCCTGGCCCACTACCATATAGGGCTTTAAAGGTAATAACTAGCACCTTGAATTGCACCCGGAGGCATACTGGCAACCAATGCAGCTCCCTCAGCAATGGTGAGGCACGAGCATAACGCCTGCACCCCATCATAATGTTCAAATTATCTGGGAAACATCTTAAAATGGCATTACTCTGGGGAGTTTTGATCTGATAAGCTTTAGGTAAAGGTCGCCCTTGCTTGAAAGCCAGTTGTATCCGACTCTAGGGTTCAGTGCTCATCTCTGTTTATAGCCAAAGAGCCAGCACTAACTATGTCTGCAGAAGTTTCCCTGGACATGTGGCAGGCTTGACTAAACACCAGGGTGCACGGAATGCTGTTTACCTTCCCACTGAAACGGTATCTATCTACTTGCAATTTCTTGCTTTCGAACTGCTAAGTTGAGAGTCGTCAAGCTCAGCATCTTGACCACCTTCTGATAGCTGTGGTGCAGGCCAAATATGCCTCCCAACAGGGACCTGTTAGCTGCAGAACTGCTGGCTCTTTTTATATCATATTGAACAGATCACAGCATACTACATTAATATTTACATACTTGCCTCCTCCAGCTTTCATTCTAAATCCCTTTGGAGGCAATTAGGGACAATTATTCAACAGCATCTGTCTTCCCTGAAGTTAAAGAGCTGTGGCCAGGGAATTTCGTCTTTCTCCAAAGGAGTCCCAGGGGTCAGAAAACAAAGTTTGGTATTACTGTCCACCCAGCATCGTTACTAAAGGAAAAGGATTCTCTCTTTCAGGGCAGCTAGAATTGTCGGAATGCATCATGGCAGATTACCAGGGCGTTGGGAGAGGGAATCCAAGTATAAATATTTTAAAAATAAATTACTGGCAATATACATGGATATGGTCTATGGGTCCTTTATACAAAGTTGACTCAGGCTTCCATCCTTCTGAGTTCTATAAAATGAGGACCCAGCATGTTGGTGGCAAAAAAGCTAATTAACTTGTGAACCCCCCACAGAGTGCGCTATGGGGGCGATATATAAGTGTGATCGCTTTGCTCTGCTTTACCTGCTTTGGCTGAGAAAGATCCCAGTCAGGTTGCTTGACCTGAGAGGTACAAACTGAGTCAAGGACACCAAGGAGCTCTGGTGACGTGGTGGTTAAACTGCTGTACTGCAGCCAAAAAGGTTGAGCGTTCGATCCTGACCAGGGCTCAAGGTTCTCTAAGCCTCTTCCATCCTTCCAAGGTCGGCAAATTGAGTACCAAGCATGTTGGGGGCAAAATGCTAATTAACTTGTAAACCACTCAGAAAGTGCACTAAGCGCTATGGGGCGGTGTATAAGTGTGATTGCTTTGCTTTGAACTTTTTGGTTAAGGAGGAATTTCCAGCACTCTCAGATCAACCATTCGTATGTAAGTGATGCCAAAGGTAAAGAATTTTGGTAGACAAATCCTGTGTTGGTAACTGCATACAATGCAAATCCGCATAATAAGGTGTGACCCGGGTCACACAACATGCAGTTGAGGCTGGCCAGATGTGAAGGATTGTCCTATGCAGTGATGGCCAACTTTGGCACCCCAGGTATTCTTGGACTTCAATTACCAGAAGCCCAAACCAGCACTCCTGCTGATCAGGGCCTCTGGGAGTAGAAGTCCAAGAAGAGCTGGAGTGCCAAGGTTGGCCATCACTGTATGGCAATTCCACCTCGGCAAGTTTCATTACCTGTGATCTTCATGGTGAACATATAGACCGGGTTTTTGGAAACTTATCTCCAATCATCCCCAGTTAGTGTGTGGTTGGGGAAAATGCAGGTGTGTGGTTTTGACACATCTGGAGGCTGTCGTGTCAGAGATGAAAGCAAGGTGTACCATATGCTCAAATTTGGACCTGGTTTCCTGTCTTCAAGAAGTCAAGGCCTTACTGGTTCCTTTTTGTGTTGCAAAACCTTTTCAATAGCAGATGTGAAGGTGTGCCTCTCCGCACAGTTGCATCTGTGCATGCGCATAGGACAGTTTCCACAGCCTCCATCACCTTCTCTCTCTCTTTCTCCCTCTCTCTCGGTGCCAATCCTTTCCTTGCTGTCTGATAACGATTGCTCCTGCCTGATGTATGCCTCATCATAACAGCCAGAGCGATGCAAAAAAGGCAATTACACCTGCTAAGGGAATAGGAGGGAGCAATTATATATATGGAAAGCAGAGGAGAAAAGCCGGAGAGAGGCACTGAAGGACAATAGCACTGCGAGAAAGAGGCAGCGGAGGGGGTGATCCATCCACACCCCTTTTGCAACCAGTTCCCCCCTTCCCCTTTGGGTGCACAGAGAGAGAGAGAGAGAGCCCTTTCATTGGGATATTCTTTTGTGGTCCGCTGGTGCCGTTGTCGGACGGACAAAAAGCCCCCTCCCGGCGCACCGCATGCTGCAAATGGTCAGGACCCTTGCCCAGTTCACCATCGCATTGGAAGATATGCGAGAACTCGGGGATGCTTCGGAGCCAGCCTCAAACGCATCTTCCTCGGTTGGGGGGACAACAGAGGACACCCCCGAGAAACACAGCGGCAGCCATGGGGGAAGCAGCCCCACCCGGAATGGCACCACTGAGGTGATGGGGGAAAGTGGGCAGGGCTGAGGGGGGATTTGGATGGTTGCAGGGCAAATTTGCCCCTTCCCCCCAAGAAATGGTGGGTTGCATTCTTGGGGGAGGCTTCCGTGTGGCATGACAGGGCTTGGCTCAGAGAATTGCCACCCAGGTGTATGGACAGGTGTCAAAGGGCTGTTCACATGTTTGTGGGCAAAAAGATGGTCCCCTGGCCAGACTCAAAAGATGGGTGGCTTGTGGTTAAAGGGTGATAGGGTTATGGTTCTGCTAAGGATGCAGATGGGCTTTCAGGGTCTCCCTCAATCTGTAAAACAACAGATGTTGGGGGACAGGTGGTGTCGGGGAACCAGTGGGTGGGTTTGTGCCAGGAACTCTCTTGCTGAGAGGGGGCTGGTGGCAAACACAACACAGCTTCTCCTGCTCAAAATGTGGTTTGCAACCTGCCAAGGGGAGCTGCTGTTAACTGAGGCTGGTTGCTCTACAGGTGCCCACCTGTTGGGGTCCTGGCAGGTTGAGCAGGTGGTTTCTTAGGATGTAGAAAGCATCTTGTTTTTGCAACTGGAAAATGCTCTTTCTTTGAATTATCATGAAGATGCTTCTTTGCATCGTTGCAGGTAGCTTCTCAGGTATAGAAGGTACCTTTTCTGTTCCAGATGTTTTAAGTCAAACTCTACCACCCTTGCTTGGCCAAGTTATCAACAACACCAATTAAAGCGGTTGCCACTCGTCTTGCAAATCTGTGCTGAGGAGAGAGAAAGGAAACACCCCCGTTCCTCCGTCCTTTCCCTACCAGTTCTATTTTGGCGTGACACCAGAGTAATATGAAAGCCTCATCTTATTTTGTTTGTTCACTGCTGCTTGAGGGCACCTTTGATGAAGATTGTTGCAACCTTCTGGGCTGAAACCGGGGTCTGACTCTGAATGGTTCCATCTCCCCAAGCTTGGTCTTTGGCCAGGGAATCCCTGAAAGGGCAGGCATGGCATGCATTCATTTTAGCTTGCCAGTGAAAGGCACGGGAATGTTGCTAAGCCATGTTGAGTATCCTATCCTGAATTGTGAAGTCATTTCATAAAGCAGCATCCATTTTGCCCTTTCAGAAACCCGTCTTCATTTCAGGGTGCTGGGGAAAATAAGAATTCCTGCCATTCTTTTGTATCTCAGTCACTGCAGGCCTGATAGGGTAGATGTTTGGGTTTCGAGTGAGCGTTCCTCATAGGTTTTCTCATAAGCATAAAGGTGGCCACTGTAGGGAACTGGATTTTGCATTCCACAGCTTTGTCAGTGGTCTCTAAGAAGGCTCTTCTTAAGTTATTTCTGGTTTTTGCCTGTGAGATTTTGTCCAGCCAAGCCAGAAATTGTCTGGCCAGGTTATCCTGCTATGGTAATAGAGTAGACCAGTGATGGCAAACCTTTCAGAGACCAAGTGCTCAAACTGCAACCCCAAAAACCACTTATTTATTGCAAAGTGCCAACACAGCAACAGGGAAGGAAGTAAACGCTCCCATTGGGCTGCTGGGCAGAGCAAACTCTGTGCTGTGGGGCAGGAGGAAGCACTCCCATTGGGCTGCTGGGCAGAGGGGTGGGGTAAACTGTGCTGGGGGAGGGAGGAAGCACTCCCACTGGGCTGCTGGGCAGAGGAGCGGGGCAAACTCTGTGCTGGGGTGACTGCACGGGTGCCCACAGAGAGGGCTCTGAGTGCCACCTCTGGCATGCATGCCATAGGTTCACCATCACTGGAGTAGACCATACTGCCAGCGACTCAATGCTGAGTGTCAGGTGGCGGTTAACTAACCTGACTACCCTGAGAACTAATGGCCTTGGGTGGCGAAGACCACAGGGAAGGGTGATGGTCCCCAAGTGGATTGAATCCCACTTGAATCCATCTTGATGGAAGGCAGTAGCTTCATCCATCCTGACCTGGGACTGAGAAGGACTTTGCGTGCCAAAAGGGCTCATGATCAGAAAGTAACTTGTGGAACTGGATCAGTGGTGCAGGTGTCATGCTGCGATGCAGAAGCCAGATGGAAGGCTACTGTATTATATCCTCAGGGCAGTCTTCATGGCTGATTGCCATGAGTATCGCCAATATTCAGATTCGGATACGACAGCAGCAGCAGAAGATCCAGAAATGTTGCTGAGTCTTTTTGCCTCAGTGCTGGCAGATTTGTGACCCACCTTCACATTCCCTCCTGCTCTCACCTTTCCCACTGATGTGCTCCATGCAAACCAAGGAAACTGCCTTCTTCTGATGTCATCCACTAAGTGGTGGCTAAGTAGTTAAGTCACTGAACTTGACAACTGGAAGGTTGGCAGGTCAGCAGTTCGAGACCCAAGTACTGCACGATGGACTGGGCCTCCGTCTCTGTCCCAGCTCCTGCAACCCTAGCAGTTCAAAAGCATGAAATTGCAAGTAGATAAACAGGTACCACTTGGGTGCTAGTCATGCCTGTTACATGTCCACAGAAACATCTGCAGATGTAGACAGCACTGGCTCTTTGGCTATAAACAGAATTGAGCACCAAACCCTAGAGTCAGATATGACTGGCTTTCAAGGAAAGGAAACCTTAGCTCTGGAAATCAGATGGGAATCAGATCCCCCCCCCCCCCCGGGCCCATCTAACATCTTGAGAGAGTGCCTTGCTGGTTTTTCACATCTTATCTTCAACCTTTCTGTTTCTGAATACAGAAGAGTTTGTCTGCGGTCAAATTTCTGTGGAATTCATACCATTGCCAGGATAGTGTGGTTTCTTCTGACTTGATTTCATACTGCACTGGTCAATCTTCCCAGACCACTATTATTCTAACCACAGAAATACGATCAGCGGGTTTTTTTTTTCTTTTGGCGAATTTTATCTTTCAGGGTCCACATGCCACATGCAATATCTGCCAAGTGGCTCAGTCATCAATCACTTGATTGATTGGGATCATGATGTCTGTTTCTCTTTTGCTATCAGCAGTTGAGAGATAGGACTCACGGGCGGGTTGTGGGGGGTTATGTACAGTTGTACCTTGCTTAAAGAGCATAAATATGTTCCACAGAATTGCTCTTTAAGCAAGTTTTCTCTTTAAGCGAAACACCATTGTAAGTGACCAGTTGTGTGTGTGTGGGGGGGGGATTGCAAACCCCGTTTTATTTGTTAAGCGAGTTTTTGGTTGGTTTTATTTGTTAAGTGAAGTGAACATTCAGAGAAAATTCTGCTCTTTAAGCGAGGTGCTCTTTACGCGAGGTGCGCTTTATGCGAGGTTTGACTGTATATTATTTTCCACCTCCAGCTCAAATTAAACTCTGAAGGGAAGTGTGTGTGTGTGAAAGAGAGAGAGCAATAAAGGATGGGTGTGTCAGAATGAGATTGCACACATGTTGGTAGAAATGTTCTTTCCCACCACCCTTTTTACCACAAAGAATTTACAACCACAAATGTGGCCCTTCACCCAAGAAAAGATTGTCTGTCTTTGATCTAGCACAGGGATTATTCTCAACCCGCACCCGCAGCACCATTTCATGTGCCCCCGACCCCCGTCTCCACCACACCAGGAAGTGCCACATGGTGGAGGAAGGGCAAAATGGTCATCCGGCCCCTGAAGCTATCTGAGGGAGCATGACCCAGACCCCTGCTTAAAAAAGGTCGAGAACTCCTGGTTTAGCAGAATAAGGAAGGTGATGTTTGGGGTATCTGAGAACTGTTCCTTCATGGCTTTTCTGAAGACTTTCTCAATGTTCTTTTTGTGGTCTTAGCAGGAGATTCTTTCTACCTCCTTTGGCTTGGTCTATCTTCCATCATTGTCTGCGCATATTGTCAAACTCTTTCTCTCTCTCTCTTTTGAAACTCACGTTTCAGAAACATTTTCTGTGAAATCCAACAGTGTCACTATAAGCCTGACGCTAGTTGGACTTCCTTGTGAGTAAATGTGGTCAAAAATTAGTCTGAATGGATTTCTGAGGGCTGGATGTTTTACAAGCTTGATCTTTTCAGATTGCGTTCCTAATGACCTGATATGGATCTGATCTGTGACTCAGACTGGCTGGTATTTAAGGATAGCATGGTTTTGCAGTCACCTGAAATTTTTTTCTTCAGCTATCTAGTATGTCATTTATTTTATTTGGTTGTTTGTTCTATTATTTTGCTTCTTTTTTTTAATTTGTATCAAAAATATTCCAGATGGATGGCATAAAAATGTAATTAATCAATTAATTAATCTGAGTGGGAGAAGCAGTTCTTAAAAGTCCAAAAATATCAGAATAAGCATTTAAATTACATAGACCTGGGAAGGTTGTTTTTTTTTTTAACCTTAGTTCTCCACTAAATGCAGAATTCATAATAACCAGAACAATGATTTAAAACCCATGAAAGTAATGTTGTGTGGATTTGTCAGATCTATCTCTTCCTATTCAGGGAGTTGCCTCTGACATAACAGAGAACCAACATACGGTTCCCCTCTGTCTGCTCCAGACTGAGTTCGTTTGCAATTGTTTTCTCTGCATGCGCACATGTGTACACGCATACACGATCCCTTTATATTTTGGAATCAAAGAATAAATCCGGAGTGGCCTTCCTTGTGGACTCACACCAAAGAATGGTGGGTTTTCAGATTATCTGTAGTCTCAGATGCATTGCCGCTAGTATTATGCTCTTCTGTGGGTTTGAAATCCATCTCCCAGAATTCTCCAGAATCCCCCAAATAAGATTTAGGGAATAGGAGCCCCAGGAACACAAATCTGCAGACCTCTAGATTTCCTCTCCCTAGATAAGGTCTTTGGGGTTATTTCCTCTGACTCAACTGCCTTCCCGTCACATCTCCTTCCACAGTGCTTCCCGTGAGTCATAGTTCTTTGGAAGTGTGCTCTTTATTACTCCGGTTGGCAGGTCAGCAGTTCGAGACCCGAGTTCTTTACCTTACCTGTATGACTCCCAGCATCCTCTGAACCCTGAGAAAGGGCAGTGTGGTATGAACTGCATGACCACCCTGCTGAACCACATGACTGGCCCTGATATATAGGTTATAGTGACAGCTCTGATACTTACTTGGATGATCTGTGTTTCACATGCCAGGTTGATGTGACGGATCGAAGCATCATCTCCCACTGTGTCCAATCCCATGCCAGTCTCATCCAGGGCCTTGGGAGCTTTGTTCTGAACAGATCTTCCTATCTGGTTGCTGGCTTTCCGAGTGGTCGCTTTATGTCAAGTGGTATCCATTCTGTGATAGTTTTCATTCACCTTCCATCTTTGAAGCGGCACACATGCCCGACCCACCAATGCTTTGCAAACTTAATCAACGTTGATGCTTGTTTTGCACCTGATCTTATCCGCAGTTCTTCATTTGATATTCGGTCAACCCATTGTTGTGTTACGTTGGGTTTTTTTTTTTGAGTGTCAGCTTTTGTAGATGCCCATGTTTCACTACCGTATAATTCAGCAGGCAGAATGGTGGTGTTGATGAGTTCAGCCTGTAATTTTCTCATTTTTGCTTCACTGCTAGTAAGTACAAAGCCTTATCTGAGGTAGAAATGGTGGTTCATATTTGCCAATTGTCTCAGAATCCACCGTATCTTATCTATTCGGAGCAGAATTCGGCATGGGAATGATTTCCGGTGCTATACATATTAGGATGGCTAGTTATTTGCTAATTCTGCAGGAAGGTGTCACGCTGTGACACATGCAACATGCCCATATGGCTCCAGAATCTGTGAAAAATACACCCACTGCTCTCTTGCGTGGGAGAAGCCGTCCTCTTTAGGAAAGGCCGGCAGGATTGCCACATTTCATTTTCAGAGGGGATTTTTCTGCCATCAGAAGGGCTGCCTAGTCCAAGTCAGACATAAAGATAAAGATCCCTTACACATTTTAACAACACTAATATTCTTCACCCACAGCTAGCAGTAAATGGACAGCAAACTCGGCAGCAGGCGCACAGGTCAGGAATTCTGATTAAATTATGAAACACACATAAATAGTAGCCGTGTTAGTCTGAGTTTCAAGCATCTAATTTTGCATCTGAATTAGCATGCTCAGTGCTATGTGAATTAGTGTCTCTCTTTTGTCCTCTGATTTGGTGATGGAGATGTGTAAGTGATTACTCTGGAGTAGGACTTTGGGTGCTGTAGGGCTTTGGGTGCTGAGTGTGGAGCAGAAACGGAGCAACCAAGTGTCTAGGAATGCCTGCTACATGTCCACAGAAAAGTCTGCAGACGCAGACAGTGCTGTCTCTTTGGCTATTAACAGAGATGAGCACTGAACCTTAGAGTCAGATACAACTGGTTTTCAAGCAAGGGCGACCTTTACCAACCCTTAGCCGTGTCTGTGACAGATCAAACCCTTGTTGCCTTTAGAAATTGCCTTTCCACCCACATCAGTTCTCTAAACTAGCCTTTCTGAGGGTGCCCTGTCCAGTGTGCTTGAGTGTGCGTGCATGTGCACATGCAAGGCGAGGTCAGGATGCATGTGAGGTTATTTTAAAATTATCAAATCAGGGCTCATAAAAAATGGTATCTGGACTGTCTCACAATGTATAATTAACTGGTGGTGTTTTCATAAGAAGCAAGTAACAAGGCTTTGGAGAAAGGAAGGATTAATAAACATTTCTAGGAAGACAGAGCCACATCATTGCAACCTCAGCAGAGGGGGAGAAAGAGGCAGGAAGTGGACATTTGACCCAAGCAGGCAGGGGAATGGGGAGAGAACCGGGAAAGGAAATCCCAAGGGGCTTATTTCCACCCTCATGGTTTGCTTGTTTATAGCTTGTTTTATGATTTTAAAAACAAAGGGCTCCAGGCAGACTAACAGTAACAGAGCATGCGGATTTAAAATAAAAGAAAAGCAGTGAGTTGTAGTGGTTAGGGACCTGGGAGTTAAAGGTTTTGTCCTTGTCCCCAAACCGGATAATCTTTTACATGAGTTCTATGAACGTCTTACGTTTCGGTTGGGTGGTCTGGCAGCTTTTGTGATGTAACGAACATCATGTACTTTTGACGAGCTGCTGCCACAAAACTAAAGTACCCACGAAAATAATGGTTAAATTAACTGAAAGCTCGTCTCAGTGACTTTCAGAAATGTAAAGCACCATTGGACAAAAATACAAAGCAGTGATGTCATTGCTTCCAAAAGTTGCCTTGAAAAAATGCAATCTTCGGGGGGGGGGGTCAGTTTCTGCCAGCCCACCAACCAAACTACACAACCGATTCAGGTGACCCAAAGTGCATTTGAAAGAGGAAAGAATAACCTTTGTGGTGACACTATTACATTTGAAATTGGACTTTGGGCAAAAAAGCTACGAAGCGTTTTACAAAAAAAACACTCATGAGTTTACAAAAACTCAAAAATAAAAGGGAAACCATGTTAGAAACTGAATATGACAACTTCCCGAGGTGGATACAGTTTGAATACAACATGTGGCGAAGAATGACACCAAAGCAGGAATCAACAGCAAAGATATTAAGGAAAAATGTGACTCAAAAATGACATTTTTGAGGGGTAGAGTCAGTTGGCGGTGAGCTCACGACCAAACCGACCAACCGATCGAAGTGATCCAAAGTGTGATTGATAGAGGACAAAATAACCTTTCTTGTGACACTTATACAATTTGAATCGAACTTCAGAAACATTTTTTTATGAAGGTTTAAAACAAAAAAAAAAAACCCTTTCTTTCTAACCTTCTTTCCTTAAAAAAAAATTACGGTATCTCTCCACACCAGAATAGATACATTGTTCTGAGAATGGTTACACTGTAGCAAGTTTCTCCTTTGAAGTCATAACCACTTTCCCATTTGGCTTTCCCTCTTATTGAAGAAGTGCTTTCAAGTAATCGTGAAGGAAAAACTTTTACTTTGCGGTTTGACTATTGAAATATTTATTAAAAATAGATCCTTTGCAGTTATTCACCTGTGGTGAATTGTTGTGTGTACAGTGGGCTGTTTATGGACAAGTGTGCATAGTGGGTAGAGTCGGGGAGAATGGAAAATAAAGGTTAAAAGCATTTTTATTGAAAAATAAAATATATAAAAAAATAAACACAAATGAAATTGGGATTTCTGGTTCTGGGTTAACACAATGTACCAGTTCAAAAGCAAGACATTGCAAGGAAAATAAATAGGGACCACTTTGGTGGGAAGGTAAAAAGCGTTCCATGCCTGCCACATGTCCACAGAAATGTCTGCACAGACAGCGCTGGCTCTTTGGCTATAAACAGAGATGAGCACTGAAACCTAGAGTCGGATATGCCTGGCTTTCGATGAATGATGACCTTTACAGAAAACCTAAGATTTAATGAACATTTTATGAAAACCTTAATTTTATGAACATAATGTCTTTATTTTTCCCCATTTGAAACATCACCCTTAACTAATGAATGAAATAAAAGAAATAAATGAACTAATGAGCATAATTCAACACATTGAATGCATGCGCTAAATCCCTGACGGTAGCGTCCTTAGACTCTACCTGCCACTTTTTTTTTGTTCCACTTGACCTAACAGGGTTGTGGTTTTGAGGCCAAAATGGGGAGGTGGAGAAGAAGCCTCTATGTATATTCTGCCTTCATCTGCAGGAAGAGCAGGATAGAAAATAATAACTAATAAAGGAAGTATTAAAAACCCATAAAAGTAACAGATTTAGAATAGCTGCCAAGGAACAACAGCATTTGCACCCACAACGATGCAAACTGGAGGAGAAGGGATTTGAGAAGATGACCAATGAGGTGAAGCAATTGTGGCAAAAAGAGAACTAAAAGTGGTGGAATTGGTGTTTTAGATAACAGTATAAAAGAAACCCCTAGAAAATCATATTTGTACTCTAAAGCATAAATGGTAAAGCAATGGTAAAAGACTGTCTTAGTGGGAACAACACAGATTTTAAGGAAATACAGTAACACCTTGATAAAGAGTGCCTCGTTTAGAGAGTAACTCACTTAAACAGCAGAATTTTCTCTGAATGATCTCCTCGCTTAAGAAATAAAAGCAACCAAAAACTTGCTTAACAAATAAATCGGGGTTCACAATCCCCCACACACACCAGAAGTCACAATTGGTCACTTACAATGGTGTTTCACTTAAAGAGCAAACTTGCTTAAAGAACAGTCCTGTTATGTTCTTTAAGTGAGGTACCACTGTACCTTGACTGGCTGGCTGGCTGGTTGACCAACCGACCAACCGACCGCACAGCAGCAAGGTATTCTGGGCAGCATATGAAATACTGTAATTAAAATACACAAAAGGATATAAGCTATCACAGAAATATCCTAGGTCCTTGGAGATGATCTGGTATTTAATTACCTAAATCCAGCCAGCATCTGATGACCTGTGTGCAGTGGAAATAATAACAATACATGGGCAAATATGTTAAGCCCTGTGACATTTCAAGCAAGGGTTGAGCTGAGATGTTCCCACCCAACTACACAGATACAGAGAAAGAGGAGGGACCTTGGCCCCCCTCCTGTTGGAAAAGTTCTTTGCCCATGGGGTCTGGGACAGAGGTGCCCCTAGTCATGTTGTTTGCTGCATCATCTTGGTTATGTGCAGTGTGTGCTGACTGTTTTATGTTTTCACAGCAGCCAGAAGCATAGGGGGGTTGGTATAATTTTGTATGTTTACCTACAGTGTCCTGACTGTTGAAGGGAACAACCACTGTGGAGACTGGTAGTAAGGCCAACAGCAACAACAACTTATTTGCTTATTGGGGGGGGGGAGGGGGAGTTACACAGAAAGAGCCTCCTCAAAGATTGTGATATTTTTGAAGCACGATCGGACATACCCTGGTAATGGCAACCTTGTGTTGTTGACTAATCTTTGTCACACTAGGTCGGGTGAAAGGAACTACGGAATGAACTCACCAAAAGGTGCCTTCATTTTAGTAGTTTCAAGTCTGGCCTAGACACGGAAGAAGAAGACGTGCTTGTGGGGTGTTTTTGTTCAGTCACACATTCAAGTTTGACCCTTTGCGACTCCACGGACCACCACACACCAAGCTCCTCTGTCATCTGCCATTCTCCGTAGTCCGCCCAGATCTACGCCCACTGTGTCAATTATATCATCTAGCCACCTCATCCTCTGCCACCACTTTCCCTTTTTGCCTTCAGTCTTTCCCAGCATCAGGGCCTTCTCCGGTGAGTCCTCTCTTCTCATTTGGTAGCCAAAGTCCTTCAGCTTCAGTACTTGTCCTTCCAAGGAGCAGTCAGGGTTGGTTTCCTTTAGGATGGACTGATTTGATCTCCTTGCAGTCCAGGGGACTCTCAAGAGTCTCCTCCAGCACCACAATTCAAAGGTGTCTATTCTTCTGTGCTCAGCCTTCCTTAGGGTCCACCTCTCACAGCCATACTGGGAAGACCATTGCTGTAACTATGCGGACTTGCCTAGGTTTGCCATAGCTACGTATGTGGTAGGATATCCATTGAGGTCAATGCAGGAGGAATGTTCTAAAACATGGTGACTTCCATGTCTACTGGTCCGCAGTGAGACTGAAAGAAGGGCCTCTTTGGAAGATCTTAAGGCTGTGATGGCAAACCTTGGCACTCCAGATGTTCTTGGACTTCAATTCCCAGAAGCCCAAGCACCCTGTGAATCCACACAAATGGGTATACTGTGACTCACCTGGCCCGCGCTGCCCTCATCACTCCTGGAAGCAGAGTAAAACGTGCCTGTATGTTCTTGTGGTGGTTGTTGAACTGCAATTCCCAGGATTCTGGCTGTGCTGGTTGGGGAATTATGGGAATTATAGCCCAAAAATATCATGTCCCACCCAAAGCTCTAGTAGAACTTACATCAAGGGTTCTCAATCTTTTTACACCACGGGCCTGACCAGACCCCTTGGACAGCTGAGGGAGAAGACGGCCTGAGGGAGAAGACCCCATGGCCTGGCAGGCGGCTGAGAGCATCACCCCCTCCTCAGGACCCACAACAACGGCCAGAGGGGAGTTAGTCTGTGTTCTGCTTTGTTTGTTTTGTGCGGTTGTATTTTAAGATTTTTACTGTACTGTTGCTTTTTTGACTGTAAGCCGCTCTGAGTCCCCTCGACGAGTGGGCAGTGATATAAATCTGAACAAACAAACAAACAAACAGCTAAATGGGCTGGACCACGCCCCCAGAAGCAGAAGTAGGCACATTGATGGCTGTCCTAAATGTGTCCACTTCCATGTTTATGACAGCTGCAGGTGCATTTACTCATGTGTGGCTGCATTTTATGGCTGACATAAATGTGCCCCTGGTCTTGTTTTTGCTGACTGTATGGAGGTTCTCCATCTTTGGCTGCAGAGTATGTAATCAATCTGGTTTCGATATTGGCCATCTGGTGATGTCCATGTGTAAAGTCTCCTCTTGTGTTGCTGGAAGAGAGTGTTCGCTATGACCAGTGTGTTATTTTGGCAGAACTCTATCAGTCTTTGGCCTGCTTCATTCTGTGTTCCAAGACCAAACTTGCCTGTTATTCCATTTACTTTTTGATTTCCTACTTTGGCATTCCAGTCTCCTATGATAATGTGGACATCATTTCTTGGTGTCTGTTCTATGAAGTGTTCTAAGTCTTCATAGAACTGGTCAATTGTGGCTTCATCTGCACTAGTGGTTGGTGCATATATTTGGATTACAGTGATATTGAATGGCTTGCCTTGTATTCTGACTGACATCATCCTATCATTTTTGAGATTATATCCCATTACTGCTTTTCTCACTCTTTTATTAACAATTATGGCTACTCTGTTTTTTCTGTGGTTTTCTTGTCCACAGTAGCAGACACGATGGTTTCCAGAGCTGAATTCGCCCATCCCTGACCATTTTAACTCGCTGATTCCCAAGATGTCAATGCTTATTCTTTCAATTTCCTTTTTTACCACTTCCAGTTTTCCTTGATTCATAGATCTTGCATTCCATGTCCCTATGCAGTTTTGTTCCTTGCAACACTGTATTTCTCCTCCCTCTTTCCTGCCCCTCCCTTTCTTCTGATGTGATGTGCTAAACATCCTATTTCATCTAAATTGCCCTTTTGTTTTGCCTTTTATTTTGGTCCATAGGGTTCTCTTGGCAAACTTCCTGGTTTGCCAGTTTCTACGTCAGTATCCTCCCATCATACATGTTATCACAGTTTAAAACAAAGTATTATCATGCATATTATCACAGTTTAAAACATAGCATAAGGCTAAAATTTGAGCTAATTAATGCTGAATATATGCAGTTAGAAGCTATATGAGAAGTAAGTTATATATGTAGCCAGGAGTTGATAAGTACAGTGATACCTTGGATAACGCTAAGACTTGGTTCCACAAGTCTTGGTGTTATCCGATTTTTAGTGTTATCCGATGCATGTTAAAATCCTATGGGATAGATCGGATAATGTTAAAGGTCCATAGAGATACATTGTAACCGCACAGGCTTTAGCAGTTGTTATCCGATCCATCCCATAGGTCCTTAACGTTATTTGATCCAATTCTCCTCCCCAGATTACTTAACGTTATGCGATTTTAGCATTATCCAAGGTAAATGTTATTCGAGGTATTACTTTATCTCATTAGTCATCATCCTTGGTATGAAAGAAGAAGAAAAAACAAAAATTGGTATGAAAAGTAAAGTCCACTATATCAAATCACTACTGTAAGTTCACTGTATCAAGTCACTATGTAAATCAGTTACTTGTACAGTCGCTATATCAGTTACTACCATTTAAGTCAACTACAGTACTGTAGACCAATTACTTATCCTATACATGCAGCTACTCCTTTTCTGGAGTGCATGTTTACCACAGGGCTAATTGGACATAATTATTGGATTAAATGTATTAAGAAGCACCAAATCTTACTTGAAGCCATGTTGCTGCTGTTTTGAGGCTCTTTTTGTGTCAGGAGAACAGGGGCAAGCACAGCCCTTTCTGTTTCTGTTGCAAAATAATAATAATAATGCTTGGTATCTCAATATGCCCATAGACAGAACTCCAGGGAGGGTTTTGGATAGAAATTCTCAAAACAACCCCAGGCCCCAATACCTGATTCAAATTCTATCGGATCTTGGTAGCCAAGCATTGTTTTCTACTCACTGATCAACTGGGAGGATAGGAGGAGGGAGAATAATAATAAAAATAATACTCTGGTCCCCTTGAATGAAGGGAATGTGGTGGTTTAATGGTTAAGACACTGAACTTGATGGCTGGCAGGTCAGCAGTTCGAGACCTGAGTGCTGAAACCGAGTGAGCTCCTGTCTCTGTCCCAGTTCCTGCCAACCAAGCAGTTCGAAAGCAAGAAAATGCATGTAGATAAATAGATGCCACTTCAGCGGGAAGGTAAACAGCATTCTGATGTCTACTTATGCCTGCCACATGTCCACGGAAATGTCTGCAGACACAGACAACACTGGTTATTTGGCTATAAACATAGATGAGCACTGAACCCTAGAGTCAGATACAACTGGCTTTCGAGCAAGGGTGACCTTTACCTTTATCTCATGGATTCTGGATTTATTGTTCATTTTGGATTGATTGCATCAAGAGTTCTCTGGCATTTTGCAAATCCAAAGCTTCTGGTTGACTTTATAAAACCAAGTTGTTTTAACATTTCTAACCCATAAGTGGCAATATCAGAAAACAAAATAAAAATCACTATAGCACTTTAAAGACTAACTGCTATATTCTTATTGTTGGCTTTAGTGGCAAAGTATCCCCAAATTCCAGTCTAACCCTGCTGCATCCCACTGATTTCCCTCCCTCTTTCCCAATCTGATGCCTCTCCCATCAACACCAGCCACACCTGTACAGGTTGTGATATTGGCATCTGGATCATGAAGCTTCTCGGCATCTCTCAGTCCTTCCCACCCCTTCCCTTTCTGAAGTCATTTGCTCTCTGCCAGGTTTGCCCACCTAGCAACCGACAGTGGTGGAAAGAGAGGATGTTTGCCCGGGGCTCTAATCCTGCTTTGTAACTATGCCTGGGATTTGAACTCTAGCTGATAAAACACCATGTTCTCTTGTCTGAGCCAATGCTGTCGTTGTCACTGAGACTTCCAGCCCCGAAGCGGCCTGGTTTCTGGGTGAGGGATGGTGACACAGCCGGTATAAATGGCTTGACTCCGGAGAGGCAGAAAAAGAGACGCTTTCAAAAGCCTGGAGATGGGAAGGAAGGCTTCCCAATTCTAGAGGGTCAGCTTGCAGCTTGGTGGTTAAAATCTTGGCCATCCTGCCACTGGAGCCTTTTGGACAAAACAATTTTATAGTCCTCATGGTTTGGAACATTAACTAATTCACGTATGCAATGACAGGGTTATCCACGGGGATGCTAGACAGATTCCTGTGTCTCAAGACACAGTCGTGGCTTAATAGCAATTAGCAATTACACTTTATACCTCCCCATGGCTCTCTCTGGGTGGTTTACAAGTTAATTAACATGAAGATTGTCCTGGGAACAATATAGTGCAGTAGTCTTCCATTTGCCTTCTGCATTATAGCATGACCCCTTTACCACTGATGCAGTTCCATGAGTCACTTTCTGGCCCTGAGCCCTTTTGGCACGCAAAGTCCTCCTCAGCCCCAGGCCAGGATGGCTGAAGCTGCTGCCCCCCATCAAGATGGATTCAAGTGGGACCATTTAATCCACTTGGGGACCATCACCCTTCCCTGTTGACTTCAGCACCCAAGGTAGTCAGGTATATTTAACTGCCGGCTGACACTTGGCGTTTAGTAGCTGGCAGTAGGGTCTACTCTATTACCATAGCAAGATAACCTGGCCAGACTTTCATGGTCAGGATGACCCCTGGCCAGCAGAACCCAGCACAGAACTCTCCGTGGTTGTTACCTTAAATATTACTTCAGAAACTCTCATAGGATTACCAACGATTTGGGGGCCGGGATGAAGGAAGGAACTAGGGTTGTTTTGTGCATTTGTAAGACTGGAAATGTCTGCAAACACAGACAGCACTGGCTCTTCGGCTATAAACAGAGATGAGCACTGAACCCTAGAATTGGATGTGACTGGCTTTTGAGCAAGGGTAACCTTTACCATTAAGACTGTGGTGACTTAGTGGTTAAGACACTGAACTTGATGACTGGAAGGTCAGCAGGACACCAGTTTGAAACCAGAGTGCTACACAGTGCGTACACAGTAGTAAACCCATTTGTTTAGATTCATGGAGACTTGGGCTTCTGGGAATTGAAATCCAAGAACACCTGGAGTACCAAGATTCGCCTTCACAAGCCTAGGTCCTTGTTTGTGCCATCCTTGGAGTGCCATCTGAGATGGAGGGCATTTCGAGTCAGAGAACACCCGTGACCCCTCCTAGATTTACAGGGATTTGCAGAGTTATAAAAGGAAGAAGAATGCCTCCTTTATCCCTCTGCTCTTCCACCAAGCCAATCCTGCAGTGAATTGGTTCTGTATTACTCACTAATACAATCAAGTGTGAGCCCTTTCCGATTTAATTGCCAAGATAAAGAACGGTGGCTTGAATTCCTGAACCACAGAGAAGGCTGGTGAAGACAGACAGGAGAAGCAGGAGGACGTATTACGGCATTCAGATATAAACGCATGTACAAAGCTGCATGGCAGTGACTCACCTTGTCAACCCCATTGTGTCAAATCTTGTGTATTGTTGAGTTGGCAAAGTTGCTCTTTAGGCTACAAGATGTTCCCAGCCAGAATGACTGTGGGGGACTCTGAGAAACTGAGAGTCTTATTCCATGAAAAGGGCCATTTACAACATTGCCCAGTCTGTCTAAATGAGAGCTTTTGGGCGAGGGATATTGGAGACTTTATTGCTGAGCAAAGTCCCTTCCTAATTTGCTACATTTCCCTCTGATAGCAAATGTTGGACACAAATTTCTAATCGGGAGGAAGCCAAAATAGGGCCACTGAGAAACAAGAGGAAGGTCTAATTACGTTTCTGAAAATGGAGTTCTCATGTAGAATGACAGAGGCATTTGAAACCTCCTCACACACTTCTATGACTTGAGTATATCAAAGCAAAAGCAAAACAATCACACTTACATCCTGACCCATAGCACTTTTTGCACTCTCTGAGCAGTTCACAAGTTAATTAGCATTTTGTCCCCAAGATGTTGTCAGAGGTCCTCCCTTTAGTTCCTGGGCACACTTCCCATTTAACTGGAACTTAACCCTTGCCTCACCTTTCGGAAGAGCTGAGCCGCGTTTAAAAAGAACTTACTGAGCTCTAGCAGTAGAGCAGAACAAGGGAGGCTTCTTCTTCAGGTAGCATGCAGCCAAGTTGCCTTGTGTGTGTGTGTGAAAAGAAAAACAACAATCTTCAAAGAGAAACAGCTGTTTTATTCTTCAGGTTCATTGATAGCAAAGTCCATAGAAAAACACAGATTAGAGGGTCATAACAGGTATCAGTCCAGTAAAACTAGATTCTTTAAGTAATCATTGTGAAAAGAAAGGAAAATCCTACTCCATAGCCAGGTTCTTAATCCATTGAGAAACAAAACCGAACTAACTCACTTCTCTGCAAACATGGAGAATTTGCAGTCAGGTGGGTTACTCTTAGCCAATCAGGTAACAGAGAAAAATATTCTCAAAACAATAGTTGTTTACATCCATGTAAAGACATAACACGCTAAAAAGATAGGAACTCAGGAACATTGTAATGTCAACAAGCCTCTTGTGACAGTCTTGTGAGACACACAGAGATGGGAAAGGATTTTTATGAGGCCTAGCTGAAAAATAGCAATTTCAAGCCTTGGGAAGCATTAGGAAATAGGTCTTTTCCTGACAGATGTTGGGTTTTTATTTTACCAACCTTGGAAGGATGGAAGGCTGAGTCAACCTTGAGTCCTGGTCAGGATCAAACTCACAATATTTAGAATGCAGGACAGCAGTTTAACCACTGCGCCATCAGGTCTTCTGGTGTTAAATATAGAATATGTGTTAAATATAGGGCTCACTGTAATTCACATCTCTTTCTCTTCTTTGCTTCCTCTTTTACCCCACTGGGATAAAAAGAGTGTCAAGGGGTCGCACTGGGATGAAACTTCATGCTTGCATTACTTCCTTGTGCAGTTCTGCTTGAGACCATTTGATGTTCTCCCTCAACCTTCAATCACAACTATTCCTCCTTACAGCTTTCTCCTTCTATATCCTCTGGATCTTCTGCCTCCTTTCCAGATCATTTAGAACTTGATCCTCCTCCCTGGAGCTCGTCCTAAAGGCTTCCCACCCTCTAGACCACTGTTTACCGACCTTTGGCTTTTGGGAATTCAATTCCCCAAAGCACTGATCAGCCAATGTCCTGACTTAGGTTTCTGGGAATTGAAGACCAAGAACCAAAGGTTGGGAAACAGTGCTGTAGAGACCTTCTGTGCCACCTTCTGCTGCTGTCTTCTTCTTCACAACCTCTGTTGGTGACGGTGATGGAGCTGACACCTTTAATGTGGGCAGCCTTCCTTCCTTCCATGGATAAGGTCTTTCACCCCATGGGATGAGGAGGGCTGAAGGCACGGGGGACAGGCCAGCCCTCTCACATCTCATAAAAGAACTTTTCCAAACAAAAAGAAGTTTCCACCATTTCCTGCAACTCAGGAAATTTTATGAGGACAGTAGGAATTACGGCATTTTCGATGAGCTTTCTTGTTATAGGAATGGCCTTATTGGTCGGAGGCTTCCGGAGTTTGTGATCCAGGCCAGAAACTTTTAGCTTGTCCAGCATTCTGGATCTCCATCAGCTGTGAAAGATTGCTCAGAGTTTGTCCCAGTGCAGTCTCACTGTGTGGAGAGAAACACACTCCCAGTACACCTGGCTACTGAACTGCAGCAACTGCAGATGTGGACTAATGGAAATTCTGGAATCTTTTGTTATGTGCTACAAGCTGATGCATCTGGCATGGGCTGTCTAAGCATTGGAAATGTCGCACCCGCCAGAACCAATGATTCACCGGAAATCTTCTGCTTGTACCGTAGTGGGAAGAACATGCAGTTCTGAAGACTTCTGGAGAAATTTTATAGCCTGCAAACTTCAGCAGCTTGCTAGAAAATGAACCCTCTCTATTCACATTGCTGGAGAGAACTTCTAGGAGCGATGTCAGTTGCAGCAGAGAAAAACCTACTGAACTGAACTGACACTTTGGGAAATTGTATTATATTTTATTTTCTTGGACTACAGTTCCTAGAAACTGTGGTCGTCCTGCCTGGGTGGCTTCTGAAAAATGGTGCCTGAATTTTTTTTTTTTACTTTCTCAAGTTCTGAGATCAGTGACTAGGATCCAATCCATTAGCAATTTTAGTGACAAAGGATCATGTCTGACCAATTCCGACATGTCTTTAAGCTGCACAGGTTGGATAGAGCATGGATGCTGGAAACATATATACAGATACATATATCACAAGCTGATAGTAAAAACAAAAAAAGTTATAACAATAATAATTTCATGTCAGAAATTATTTGGGGTAGAAAGGATTTTTGCTGGAGAAACTCCACTCAGGGGACGTCCAAATGAGGCTCCTTTCACGTCCCCAAGAGCTGGGACAGAGACAGGCGCTCAATCCATCATGCAGCACCCAGGTCTCGAACTGCCGACTTGCCAGTCTTCCAGCTAATAAAGCAAGCTTCTTAACCACTGAGCTACCGCAGCTCAGTTCATTCATTTGAAATATCCTGGAGGAGAGCTTTGCAGATACCTTCGACTCGGAGGAAGATGAACAAGTAGCACATCTTGAGAAGGCAAGATTCTCTGGACCAGACAAATATACTGGGAAAGGTGGAAGGCAGCAGGGTAATAGGAAGGTCGAATGAGAGATGGATTAACTTTCTGAAGGAACCCACAGGCTTGAGTTTGCAAGGGCTGTGGAGGCCAGGATATTTTGGAGATCTCTCATTCAGGGTCACCATAAGTTGGAGACAACTTGATGGCAGGTAACAGCAAGAATACCATTTCGATATTATTATTATTGTTGTAGAACAAGAAAAGGAATTGTTCCACCTGACTCACTCTTAGAAATTACGCAGATTAGCAAATTGTTTCTCATGATTTATTTTCTTCTGCAAGCTAGAATAGAACAGTGTTAAGAAAAGTTGCAGGGGGAAGAACCTAGTTGATTAACTGGGGCAAGTTAATCATCATTGAATCACTATAATTGTCCCCCTTTCTTCACATGAAACTAGTATTGATGTGAAAAAGCAAACTTTGCTTGGTGGCTCATATCCATATTCCACCTCAGAGCCAGATGCCACGTGAAATTGAACATGTGATTGACTGAGGCGTGGATCTTTTTAATGTTTTGTTCTTGAATGTCCTTGGAGGGGTTAGGGGCCACATAAATTGGTGCTGTGGGCCAGTTCCGGCCCATGGGCCTTAGCTTGAGAACTGATCCTTTCCTTCCTCTTTATGATCCTCTTTCATGCATTTGAAGAGTGTCATCATCCTATCCCCTCTCTGTGTCCTTTCTTCAAGGCTAAGCATGCCCAACTCCTTCAGTCTTTCCTTGGTTTCTAATCCTCTGATCATCCTTCTTGCCCATCTCTGTACCTGCTGTAGTTTGTTTGTATTTTTCATAAAGTGTGGTGCACGGGCCCAAAACTTTTCAGGCCGTAGGCCGGTCACATAGTTCAGTGGGCCGGTCACATGGTTCCTCCCATGGGAAGCGGAAGTAAAATGTGCCTTGCAATCTGTTTTCCAACAGGATGAGATAGATTTTTAGGCTGCCACTTTCTCTGCTTAAACCAGGGGTGCCCAAACTATGGCCTGTGGACCAGATCCAGCCCCTGATGCCAATTCATCTGGCCCACATCGTCCTTGTTGCTCCCCGAAGTGGAAGTAAGACGCACCTGTGCGAGCACATTTTACTTCTGTTTCCAAGAATGGCAAGGGTGGTGCAGGCTGGATGAATTGGCATCAGTGGCCAGATCTGGCCCCCAGGCCAACGTTTGGGCACCCCTGTATTAAGGTTTAGTGCAGTATTTATTCATTTCAGGAAAATTAACCAGAGAAACTTCCTGGACTGCTGCTCACCCTTGTTAATTGGCGAGAAAGTAATTTCCCCATGGTTTTCACGCGCAACACACTGAAATGTCAGCTGGCACGTTTTGCCCGACAGATGACAGAATTCTAGGATGTACAGTTTTTAAGTGACCAAGTGTGACTTCTTGGGGGGGGGGGGGATTGCAAACCTTGATTCATTTGTTAAGCAAGTTTTTGGTTGGTTTTATTTGTTAAGCGAAGCGAATATTCATAGAAAATTCTGCTCTTTAAGCGAGTTATTCTTTAAGTAAGGTGCTCTTCATGCAAGGTTTGACTGTACTCTTTTGGATTACTGGCCCAGGAATTCGTATTTTTAATGCTGCTTCACTTTTAAAACACACACGCTAATCAGGAAGTAAAATTTGATGTTTACCTCTGCCTGACATGCAAGTTTACTGCTAGGGAGATGCTAAGTTTATATTTATTTATTTATTTATTTATATTTATTCTTCAAATTTATACCCCGCCTCGCTCAGGCGAACCTGACTCTAGGCGGCTTCCATACTAAACAGAACAATATAATGCAATATAACAAAATCACACCAAACCCCCCCCCCCATTAGTTTAGTTTAGTAAAGGTAAAGATTTCCCTTGCTTGACAGCCAGTCCTATCTGACTCTAGGATTCAGTGCTCATCTCTGTTTCAGTGCCAAAGAGACAGCGATGTCTGCTTCTGCAGACGTTTCCATGGTCATGTGGCAGGCATGACTAGACACCAGAGCACCCAGAACGCTGGTACCTTCCCACCGAAGTGGTCCCTATTTATCTACTTGCAATTTCTTGCTTTCGAACTGCTAGGGTGACAGGAGCTGGGACAAAGACGGGAGCTCATTCCGTCCTGCAGTACTCGGGAATCGAACTGCTCACCTTCCATCTCCATGTCAGCATCTTAGCCACTGCATAGCTTAGCTTTGCTTTATTTAATGTGGAGGAACAATTAGAAATCTCAAGGCTTCCTTGGTGGTGGTCTAGGTTTCTTTCTCCTTGTAGCTCAGCCTTTCCTTACTTGGTGTCACCTTAACTAAGGGGCTGTGGTGGCTCAGTGGTTAAGAAGCTCGCCTTGTTAGCTGGAAGGCTGGCAAGTCGGCAGTTCAAGACCCAGGTGCTGCATGACAAATTGAGCACCCGTCTCTGTCCCAGCTCTTGGAGACATGAAAGAAGCCTCATTTGGGCGTTCCCTGAGCAGAGTTTCTTCCGCAAAAATCTTTTCAACCCAGAATAATTTCTGACGTGAAATTATTATTACCTTAACTACAGTTTCCATTCTCCTGTTAGCTGGCTAGAGTCTTGGGAACTGTCAGGAAGTTCACCTGGGCAGGATAACCCTTGTGTGGAAAAACTGGGTTAGCTCCACATTTTGTATATTGTGGGGAACATCGCAACACTATTCCATTACAACAATGGAACTGCCACAACTACAGCCAGGCCACTGGGGTGATGTGCAAAATTTTCCCACCAAACTGCCCATTTGGTTTTTCCGTGGGATGAGAATAGGAGTTTTGGGAGCTTGGAAACTGTTCTTTTGGGGTGCCCTAGATCTGATCTTGTTTCTCAAAGGTTTTATCCTTTGAGCCTGTCTGACGGCATCATAAATTTCATGGTTCGCCTCCGTGGCCGTACATGTTTGTGATTTTGCAAAGAGTTATATTTGGTTCCTGCATATTGTGTTTTGGAAAAGAAAGAAGAGATGAGTGGGACAGAGGTGTGAGAAACACCCATAGCTGAACAGGATGGACTCACTTGTGCAAATGTATGCAGATGGCTGTGCAAACCAACATGATTTGCCTACGCAACTCTCGTTAAAAGTTAGTCCAATTGTGCCTCCAGTTCTTTGGAAGGTTTTGGCCCAGTTCTTCAACAACCATATGGCTCTTAATTTGTTCCTTTGCTGCAGATATATTGCTTTGTAGTCTTAATATCTCATTTTATCCTCTCCAAAGCATAATAAGGGAAGTCCTCAGTGGACCCATTTGACAGAAAAGAAAGGTAAGATAGGCTTGTCCAGGGTGAAGAGAACTATATGAACCCAGAACTCATGGGGCACAATTTTTAATCTGCTCAAAAATAGATAATCAGTCAGTGGCAGAAGAAAAATGTTGGAAAGTTTATTGATTTATGTAATTTTTTGGGTTATAATAAGGACTGTGGTGGCTTAGTGGTTAAGACGCTGTCAGCAGGTCAGCAATTTGACACTCAAGTGCTGCACAAGAGAGTGAGTTCCCATCTCTGTCCCAGCTCCTGCCAACCTACCAGTTTGAAAGCAAGAAATTGTAAGTAGATAAGTAGTACCTCTTCGGCAGGGAAGGTAACAGCGTTCAGTGCACGCTGGTGTCTAGTTAGGCCTGCCGTGAGACCATGAAAATGTCTGCAGATAGCGCTGGCTCTTTGGCTGAAAGCGGAGATGAGCCACCAGAGTCTGTCTTTCGAGCAAGGGAGACCTTTATTTTTACCTTGAATTATAATTCCCCCTCAAACTATAACTTGGATTACAATTCCTCACAAACGATAGCATCTGTTGTTGAATGGGGAGCAATCAGACCTGAGCATTTCTGTTTGCGGTCTAAATTGGTACGGGGTATGCCAGGCCTGGGCTGGATTCTGCCACACCACTGTAGTTAGAACCTAGTCCCATGATGGCGAACCTTAGCATTCCAGATGTTCTTGGACTTCAATTCCCAGAAGCCCCCATGAATCCACACAAATGAGTTTGGCCCATGCTGCCCTCATCGCTCCTGGAAAGCGGAAGTAAAGCGTGCCTGTACAGGCACATTTTACTTCCGCTTCCAGGAGTGATGAGGGCGGCGTGGACCGGATGAATCGCAGTAAACCCATTTGTGTGGATTCACGGGAGCTTCTGGAAACTGAAGTCCAAGGACATCTGGAGTGCCAAGGATTGCCATTACAGCCCTAGTCTATAGTAGTTCCTGCCTCATACACAATGTCAGTTTCTGCATTTTAAATGGGAATTAATGGTGTAAATTTAGTCAGGGGAAGTCTTTGCCTCCCTTCAGTTTCAGGGGAAGAAATAAAAGTCTGAGTTGTTTAATTTCTTGTTTAGAGTCACTAAAATTTTATAAGCCAGGTAGGGTTTCATGGCCTCCAGGATTTATCACGCAGCAACATTTTTTCCTTATTTTTATTTTTTGACATTTGAGCAACTTGAGAAGCAGCAGAGGCTCCTCCAAATCTGGTTTGACACAATGTCTGCTATTCCTGGAAGCAGGGCTGCTGCAAAACAAGACTTACAGGTTCCAGACCCAGTGTAAAAAAGAGGGTATTAAAGCATTTTGAAGCAAACCCCATTCAAGTATCTTCTGTTTTAGTCGGGCAGATCTATGTTCAGTTTGGCTTAGAGAGTCATGGACCTGCTCCTGTCATCTCATAAAGGAAAAGCGCGGGGGGGGGGGGATAAAACTTCAAATAATTTATCTGTGCCTTGTTCCCAACTCACATGGAGAGACGCGGGCAGTGCAGGCTGGATGAATCGCAGTAAACCCATTCGTGAGGATTCATGAGGGCTTGGGCTTCTGGGAATTGAAGTCCAAGAACATCTAGAGTGCCAAAGTATAGGCAATCCTCATGGCAATCAGCCATGATGAGTGTCCTGAGAATATAATGCAGTGACCTTTCATCTGCCTTCCACATCACAGCATGACCAGTTCCGCGAGTCACTTTCTGGTTCTGAGCCCTTTTGGCACGCAAAGTCCTCCTCAGCCCCAGGCCAGGTTGGATGAAGCTGCTGCCCTCCATCAAGATGGATTCAAGTTGGATTTGATCTTGGTGGAATTGTATTCTGCCACGTCTAAAAGCAGCATCCTGTTACACAACAGTGTGAAAAGAAACCTATCTCCTCATGGGGCTATGGTAGCAAAAGCTACATAGAAAAGAACTGGCCTGATTGCCTGCCCGACTGTCTGAGAGAGACGTTGCTGGACCTCAGCTGCAGCTCCTGGTGAGAAGCGCTAGCTGGCTATGTGGAGAAAATGGCGAAAGGTCATGATAGTTGAATTGGATTTGGAGGACTGCATGTTTCACCCCAGAAGGGTTTTTCTAGATGGATCGTTTGTTTGTCATAAAAAGTTGCTGGATTGTTGGCCGACGATATTATTTTTCCTTCTGCCCAAACCCGTACTTCGTATTTCAGTTTTACGTTTCACAGGCAGGTCCGTCAAAGAAAGAAGAAGAGCCATGCATATTAAACCCTCAAAACGCATTGTTCAATGCAGGGGTTCCCAACCTTTTCAAGCTGAGTCACGCTCTCTCAGTCAGCTTCGAGGGCTGGAAGGCCATTTTTCCCTGCTTGCATGATGGGGGGTGGGGGTGACCATTTTGTCCCAGCAGCTTCAAAGGGGGTGGCCATTTTGTTTCCCAGATGCCCTTGGAGGGGTTGTTGTGGGCCAGATCTGGCCCATGGGCCTTAAGTTGGGAACCCCTGGTGTATATGACTGAACAAAATAACCTCCCTGCATCTAGCCAAACTGGTGCCATGCTAATTTTTTCCCCTGTTTGTATGCCCAGTCCTAGCTGTGTGCAGCGATCTACCCTAAGATGTTTTCCTCCATCAATTATTTTAAAAATACCATCTTTCTCTCTCTCTCTCTTGTAGGATATGCGAAAACATGTTATCATGACCCTACTGGATACAGAGCAATCGTATGTGGAGTCTCTCCGGACTCTGATGCTGGTAAGTGGTCACTCTGGGAAGAAAGATGAGAAAGAGAGACTTTGGTCCCATTGAATTTTCTGCACAGTTGTAGTGCCTGCCCTGATCTCCGTTAGATTTGGTGTCCCCTGGATATGCCTCTGCTATTTATTGCTCACATCAAAATCCATGCAGAACTGATAGCAGGCTTCATTTCTCAATCTTTGTGCACCCAGATATACTTTCTTTTTAAATGCATTTGTCTTGCTGGCGGATAGCAAAACGATCAGCTTCCTATAGATTCTGCAAATTGCCATTACATATTCACTCCAAGTTTATGAAAGAGTGGAAAAATATCCCAGATGGACGAAATATAAATGTGACAGACAGACAGACAATTTTGTGTCACAAAATATTCTGGGTTGAAAGGATTTCTGCTGGAAAAACTGCTCATGGACACCCGAATGAGGCTCCTTTTGTGTCCCCAAGAGCTGGGACAGAGACGGGAGCTCAGTCTGTCACGCAGTACCTGGGTTTCGAACTGTCAACTTGCTGGCCTTCCAGCTTGCCATGAAGTAACCTCCACACTATGATCATGGAGGCATCTCCTGTGGCACGTATGAAATAAGGCATGCAGGATTTAATACCAGGACTGCAATGCGCTGCCTCAGCCTTGAGGATATGGACAAGGTGCACCTTCACAGCCAGTCCATCTGGCATGGCCTCTTCCTCCTCCATGGCTGTTGAGAATCAGAATAGTGAAGCGATTCCTCCTCCGCTCATTTTGCCAGTGGGCCCAATAGGATGGCTTCTAGTGGCATTTCCTCCACTGAGGGGGACCATCACCCCACCTAAAGGGGCTCATCCACCAATAGCCATTGGCGGCTTTAGGGAATCAGGTTATTTACCGCCACCCAACACTCGGCGTTGAGTTGCTGGCTGTATGGTCTATTCCATTATCATAGCAGAATGTCCAACCAGATAGATAGATAGATGATTTTTCTATTCAACAAGAATTGTGGCTTATCCAGATCTTTGTGGCCTGCTGAGCTAGTATTTGTGTAGTCCAGGTAGGTTGTCAAGAGTTTTCTGCTTTTTGATCCCTTAGGAGGCAGCTTCCCAATGTATTCTTAACTCCTATTTTTATTAATTCAAATTTCCAAAAATGTACATGCACTTTCTTCATATGTGCCTGCTCTAGCAGAATTCAGTTGCGTAATACAGCTCACAAAATACATCGGCACACCTACAGAAATATTTTGTCCAGATCTCACATTTCAAAAGGTGAACTTGAGCTCATGTATCTTTAAGTAAAATTTAAAATCTTGCCTGTTTTAAATTAAATTAGGTGTGCCCATCTAAACAATAAAAATTGTATTGAGTACAGTTTTAAGCCAATTTTCTGCAGACATTAGGTTGGTTTTCTATTTTGAAGCTACCTTCAGTCCTGCAGCAATTATGAGATTAGGTACTCATTCTCTATTTTCATTTTTTTATGCTGCTTTTAATACACCCCAGGAGAGTAATTAGTGGAGCCAGATAAATCTCCTACGCACAGTACAGTATTAATTTAATGCAGTTATGCCTTCATGCAGAAGGCAGAATGTCTTCAGTTGTGTATTCTCTACCCTGGGAGTAAGTCCCATTTAGCTTCTCGGGCCTTGGTTCTGAGTAGACATACACAAGGGTCCTGCTGTTTCGAACTTCCAACAGATGTGGTCGTAGCAGTAGCATTTATTATGCTTTGAAGATTTACAATTAAAAAAGAATTAAACTTTTGAATAATAATTGAAGATGCTGAACTTGACGACTGCAAGGCTGGCAGGTCAGCAGTTCGAGACCAGAGTACTGCACAATGGAGTGAGCTCCCATCTCTGTCCCAGCTCCTGCCAACCTAGCACAGTGGTGGCAAACCTATGGCACACATGCCAGAGATGGCAGTCAGAGCCCTCTCTGTGGGCACCCATTCAGTCACCCCAGCACAGAGTTCACCCTGTCTCTCTGCCCAGCAGCCCAATTGGAGCGCTTCTTCCCTCCCCCAGCACAGAGTTTGCCTGCCCCTCTGCCCAGCAGCCCAATAGGAGCACTTCTTCCCTTCCCCAGCAGAGTTCACCCCGCCCCCTGCCCAGCAGCCCAATGGAAGCACTTCCTCCCTCCCCCCAACACAAGAGTTCACATCGCCCCTCTGCCTAGCAGCCCAATAGGAACGTTTCCTTCCTCCCCTGTTGCTGTGTTGGCACTTTGCAATAAATAAGTGGGGTTTGGGTTGGAGTTTGGGCACTCGGTCTCTAAACAGTTCACCATCACTGACCTAGCAGTTCGAAATCAAGCAATTGCAAGTAGATAAATAGGGACCACTTCGGTGGGAAGGTAAACAGCGTTCCGTGCACTCCAGTGTCTAGTCATGGCAACCACATGTCCATGGAAATGTCTGCAGAAACAGACAGCGCTGGCTCTCTGGCTATAAACAGAGATGAGCACCAAACCCTAGAGTGGGGATATGACTGACTTTAAAGCAAGAGCAATCTTTACCTTTAATAATTGAAATACATTAAATAATTAAAACAGGATTAAAACAAACCTTTTTTTAAAAAAAAACACCTTTAAAACCAACAATGTTGTGTGCTGTTGAATCACATTCTGACCTACAGTGACTCTAGTCGGGTTCCCAAGGTACCTGGGATATTAAAGGAGTGATTTATTATTGCCACCCCTAGGTGACTTCCATGGTTGAACATGGATTTGAACCCAGGTCTCCACTCTATCCACTGCACCATACACCTCCATGACCTTTGACAGTGAGAGGTTTTAGTACTACCTTTATCTTTTGGATAGGGTCCATGATAGTTTAGTGGTTAAGACACTGAACTTGATGGCATTTCGAGACCTGATTGCTGCTAGAAGGAGTGAAATCTGAATAGCTTTTGAAACGCTGAAAACCAGGCTTAACACAAAATTCTATCCCTAGAAGGCAGTAAAACCAGTTTGATGGTTCCAGAGGCGACACAGTCAGCTACCCTCCTTTTCAGCTTTTAATTGAACAATGAAACATTAATTAGAAGGAACAAATGCAGCCCATCCAACTGTCTTCAGAGCTAAAATTGGCACTCTTTCTTCACTTAAAGGACATTAACTCATATTTAAATCTTTAATTCAGTACAGTGACATTTCAAGATGGGCTCTTGATTTATCCACACTCACAACCTTTGAAGCAAAGGAAGAATGGGGTGTGGAGAGGATAGACACGACATCCTTTACGGAGTAGGGTTGGAAAGGAATGTGAAGCAAAAGAACAAGCCAATTGGACGTGGATTTTCAAACATCTGTTAAGATATGGCAAGGGACTGCGGTGGCTCAAGTGGTTAAGACACTGAACCTGATGACTGGAAGGTCAGCAGGTCAGCAGTTTGAGACCTGAGTACTGAATGACTGAATGAGCTCCTGTCTCTGTCCCAGCTCCTCCCAACCTAGCAGTTTGAAAGCAAGAAATTGCAAGCACTGTACTGTAGATAAATAGCTACCACTTCAGTGGAAAGGTAAACAGCATTCCATGACCTCCGGTGTTGAGACATGCCTTCCACATGTCCATGAGAACGTCCACAGACACAGACAGCGCTCACTCTTTGGCTGTAAACAGAGATGAGCCCTGAACCCTAGCGTCAGATATGACTGGCTTTCGAGCAAGGGCAACCTTTACCTTTACTAAGACACAGCACTCTTGAAATGCTGTGAAGCAGAAGCAGCTCAGTCATAAGCCAAGACTTGGGAAAGTTACTTTGGGGACCTGCAAGAATTGCCAGGAAGCTTAGCTATAGGGATCTACGTTGGTTCCCATCACCGCTTCTTGCAGTAATCAAGTTTGTAGCTTAATTAGGCACAAAAGTGCACACTTATACAGTACCTGTTCTGAATCTTTCACCAAACAACTTTATCTCCACTGCCAATAACAGATTGCCTCACAAAAACAGCAAATAGAAGCAGTCATGTAATCATCTCGGGAAATAATCCTGTAGAGAGGGAGCCACCACCTAGTACGCCCTGCCCCTAGTTTCAAATCATCTGATTTAGTATGTCAGAGAATAAACAAAACAAAAAACATTTTGAAGCATTTTGAAAACTAACTGTTAAAATTTAATTTTAACTTTTGGGGATCAAAAAGTCCACTTTGTCTGATGGAGTGGACTTAACCCATGAACACTCACATTAAAATTTAATAGTTAGTCTTCAAAGTGCTACAATGTTTTTTGTTTTGTTTATTCTCTGATGTGCTTGAAACACAGACTAACATGGCTACTATTCCCAAAAAAATTCAACTATGATTTAGTATGGCATCTCTTCCTATGTTATAAAATATCCCTCTCTGGATTCCCCCCCCCCCTTTTCCAGGGTTATATGAAGCCCCTGAAACTGCCAGAAAACTCCATCCTCTGTGATCCTTCTCTGGTGGACGAAATCTTTGACCAGATCCCAGAGCTGCTGGAGCATCATGAAGAGTTCCTGGAGCAGATCTCTGAATGCATGCACAACTGGCATGAGAAGCAGAAAGTGGGAGACATTCTGGTACAATCGGTAAGTATTCCTGCCTGGCCGGAGACATCTGGAAACTGTTTTTTTCAAGACCTTTTTGGGTTGACTTCTGCAGACAGTGGTAAAGAAAAGAGAGGCATCAGGGAGATGGAGTGCTAGTAAACTGTAGAAACACAGAAAAGGATGGCAAAAGGCTTCTGAACGTCCAAGACCTCCATAAGGAAGGCATAGCAGGGGTTGGCAACTAACAGTCTGTAGGTAAAGCCTGGCCTCAGGAGTCACAATTGCCTTTTACCAGTTTCTCTGTTTGCATGTTTGTCTTACCTTGGAGTCATTATTCAGCAAGGCGTCATCGTATGAGTAGACGTCTGCACAACAACATTTCACACACCTTCTGCCCCTAGCAGTTCTTCTCCATGTTGGTCCAATATTTTTCTTGAGACAACCTTCCCATCTGCGAGGTGGTCTTCCCCTCTAGGTCTTTTGCAATCTCTCAGATACCATCTCATTATTCTGGTGCTCCATCTATTGTCACTTGTGCGTGCAACATGGCCAGCTCACCTTAATTTGTTTGTCAGCTATTCTGTTGCTCTTTCTTTTAGCCTGTTGTCCCCATTTTTCACTTTATTGCGAAGTGAGATTCCAAGCCTTGATCTCTCCATTGCTCGTTGTGTTACTTGCAGCCGTTTTTCTTAGCCCACGTTTCTCTGCCATATGTCATTGCTTTCAAGACCGTAGAATTGCACAAATTTGCCTTTGTTTCTGGTTTAGCTTTTGACTTCAAGATGGCTGATACTTCTCTGAATTTACCCCCATGCAGCTCTCTGTCTTCTAGAGATTTCTTCTTTTAAATCATTGTCTGTCCTGACCGTGTGACCTAAATAAACATAGCTTTCCACTTCTTCTATTTGTTCTTCACCATTTGTTTGTATGTTTACAACTTTTCACAGCCCCACTTCGGCTTTCTCTTTTGTTCCATGATCCATGGTCTCACCAGGGAGTTATATGGGGATTAGTTCCAAATGTATGCTGGACATTCTGTACACATTGGGTCTGGCAATATCATTATGGATTTCACTAAAGGGTCAAAGACATGGTGAACCTTAGGATACACTGGAACTCTTTCTCAGACTTAGATGCCATAAAATTTGCAGGGAGAAGGGGCTGCAGAAGAAGCAAATAAAATAAAATAAAAATGTCCCAACATCTGGCCAGATGTTATGTCTTTTATGCCTCAAGGATAGAGAGACTTGCAAGATTCTTGCAGATTCTGCAAAGGTTTCATAATATCAGTTTATAGCTGTTTTCTCATGATGGTGTAGTGAAGCCAGGTCTCTATGTAAAGATAACAAAACCCATTACCCCACTACCATAGGACTTATTGCACCTGACAGAGACCTGCACCCATTCAGGAAGCCAGCATAAAACCTTTTGCTGCTTCAGAGTACACCAGGTTCTGCTCCAGGCTAGAGAAGTCTGTGATAAGTTTCAACCACTGGGTGTTTATGCTTACAAACCAACCAGATCAGGTAGGAATTAGCAATGTGTAGATTAGAAAGCAATATGTAGTGTTGTCAATAAAGGAACTAGAATTTTCTGGCCAGTTTATGCTCTAACCAACATGTACAAAAGTCTCCTGTAAAAAGTCAGCTTTATTATATGAAGGAAAAGTAGATTAAAAACCAGGATAACAAAAAGTTATAAAACCAAAAAGGAACATTTTTACCTTTTCCCTTGTTAAAACAAGAAATGTATATCTATCTATCTATATTTCCTGACCTATCCAGTTGACACAAATCAGGATTACATTTGTTCTCTACTGTTCTACTCACAAGCAAGCATAGGTAGACTTTTCTCTCCTCCTGCTTTGAACATGCCTAACAATAATGGCATTTCTTCTCTACCGTTCTAAGATAACAAAAACCAGATTTTGTCCTTTGTCCTGCCTTTCCTTCTCTGTCACCAAATAAGACTACAGCATTCAATGTCCATCATTCCTACGTCTGTTCCCACAGTCTCAGCTTATTTTGAATTCAAAGATGAAAGGAATCCACACTTGGTCCAGAAGGTACGGATAGGACAAGGGCCTCACATCACCTGCCACCCTACCCTACCCTACAATTGCATCTCTCCTCTTCCTTCTGAACTTACCTGCATTCCTCACAGTAGAAGTGGAATTTCACAGGAACAGTATAGTGTTGTAAGCTACTCCCTGCTGCAATGCGAAACATTTGAAGGTGGTTATCAAGAGCCATTAAAGGTACAAAACATCTACTATTATAATAATAATAATAATAAATAAATAATACTCACAGATATGTACCAGTCCAGCTGCCTGCATCGTTGGTTTCTTGTGAGGATGGCTAGCTACGGAAAATGTCAGAGTGAGCACCTTCACACCTCACCTCCCCTGTCCCTAGATAAAAGCTTAGCTGTAATCTCAAAAGATCTGTTTGTTACCTTCATTGAAAACAGTGAGGCTCGGAGCAGAAGAAGAAAATAATAAATTTAGATCAGCAATGCTGGAGATTGAGGTAATGTGTTGGATGTCAGTTGGCAAAAGAATTGACTACAACATTGTTCAGCACCAAAATATCTTGGTGTGACACTTGACAGGACACTCTTATTTTAAGCAGCACTGCCTGAATAGCAAAGCCAAAGTTTGTATGAGGGAAACATCATCAGGAAACTCACAAACTATACATGGGGAAATCAACCATCCATGCTGCGTACATGCACTTTGACCCTGAGCATCTCTGCTGCAGAGTATGCTGCTCTAATATGGAGTGCATTCACACACACAAAACAAGTTGACATTGCTGTTGATGAAACAATACACTTAGTGACAGGATGTCTCAAACCTACACCAGTTGAGGAAATATATCCTCTTTTTGGTATTCCTCCACCTGAGACAAGGGGAGAAGTAGCAGGGGATGCCGAGAGAACTAAGCAAATAAAAGACCTCTGAATGGATATGAGCCCCAAGTCTGCTAAAACAGATCCTGGAAGAGCTTTATGGCAAGAACACACATTCTTTAGGGTATGCAAGAGCAAAACCAAATTAGAAGATGGAGGAAAGAGCTCACTGGTCAAGGAATAACATTAAAAGAGGATATAACTGAGGAGCTCAACTTCTTCTACGTCACTTGGAGGACCCTGAATAGGCTGAGGGTTGGAGTCCCTAAATGCAAGGTCAACATGCTCAAGTGGGGGCTGCTGGTGGACAAAAACACGCTGTGTGAATGTGGAGAGATATAGAATCTGGCTCATTTGCTGGTCTGCTGATTTGTACCAGAAATATGCACCGATGAGGACTTAAGTTTGGCGAATGACAAAGTCAAGAAAGTGGCTTGATTTTGGCAGGCCAGGGTTTGAACTGGACATGAAAGAAGAAGAAGAAGTTAATGTGTTATGTTGTTGTTGTGTCACACAGTTAGGTCCGACCCTTTGCGGCCCCACAGACCACCACACGCCAGGCTCCTCTGTCATTGCTGTCCTTCGTAGTGTGTGGGGAAAAATCAGCTGAGGCTAAACTGAGTGGTGCTCACATCAAATGCTCACGGAGTATAACTGTGAATGAATAAACAAACAGATAGTTGCCGTCGTCATTGGCTGCTACTTGTATCCGAGTATACATTTTTCCTAGAAGTCATTTTCACAGTTGATGGATGTGTCTCTGGTGACTCCATAAACCGATCTTGGCTTGAAACATGAGGCCACACACAGTACACTGAATAGATGGTGGAGGGCATAGTTGAGTTTGATGAAGCTTTTGTGGTTGTTGCTTAGCCTCTTCATGTCTTCAGTAGCAGCAGAAGTGGTGCCAAAGTGGGCAACCTACAGCCGCTGCCTTGTGGGTTTATACCTGACACCTTCATGGTTTGTTTCATTTGGTCCCTGTAATGCTTCAAAAGAGCTCCACGAGGTCTTGAACCGGAGCCAAGTTCTCCATAAAGAATTTGACGAGGAAAACTGGAACTATCCACAGGGTGGACATGCCCTATCCATCTAAGACGGTGACCTATGAGGGAAGCTTCAATGCTATTTACATGTGCCTTCTTGAGAACTGTGATGTTGGTGACATAGTAATCCCACTTGATGTTCAAGATGGAACTTAGCTTCTTTTGGTGAAAGCGCTCAAGCTTTTTGATGTCTTGGCGATAGAGGGTCCATGTTTCACAGCCATACAGTAACGTTAAGATACCAACAGCTTGGTATACTATGAGCTTTGTATGAACTGTTAAATCTTTGTTCATGAAGACCTGGTGTGATAGATGACCAAAGGCAGAATGGGCAGCACTGATTCTCTTCACCACATCCTGTTCACAGGTGCAGTTTTTAGACAGGATGCTACCAAGGTAAGAAAAATGGTCTACCTGTTCCAGTGTCAAACCTGAGATGGTAATACTGAACTTTAGCAGGGCTGTCCTTGGGGCAGGTTGTGCAAGTACCTTGGTTTTCTGAGCATTTATGGTGAGGCCAAATCGATTACATGCATTCTTGAAACAGTTGACTGGCTGTTGCAGCTCCACATGTGTGAGAGCAGATGATGCAGTATTGTCGGCATATTGCATTTCTGTTATCTTGTTATCACTGGTTAGTCTTCGAGAGTGTAGTCTGGCCAAATTAAAGAGTCCTCCGTCGAAGCAGTGTTTAATCTCGCCACCTGTGTTGTTATTAGATGTTTCATAACGCATTGCAGCCAAGTAAAGGGCAGAAGAGGTTGGAGCAAGCACACAACCCTGTTTCAATCCATGGGTGATTGGGAAAGCATCTGATATGCTGTTTCGATGGAGAACCCTCGCAGACATTCCATAGTGAAACGCCTGGACCAGATCTGCAAAATGCTCAGGGCAACCACGGTGATAATAGTACTAATTCTATAAATCCCTTTTAAAAAACACTTCTAGGAATGCACAGGCTTATAAATGTCAGAAGGTGAGCCGTGGTTCTCCTACTTGGACAGGCAGTCTTTCATAACTTTGACCCATTCATTGGTAATCTCACTGATTGACTACTGTAATGCTCTCTACGTGGGGCTGCCCTTGTGTCTGATACGGAGATTGCAGCAGGTCCAGAATGCAGTAGCCAGGCTGGTGAAAGGCATAAAGAATTTTGATCATATTTCCCCACCCTTGGCAGGTCTGCATTGGTTACCTGTGGCCTGCCGTGTCAGATACAAGGTGTTAATGTTATCATATAAGGCCCTATATGGCCCTATATGGTTTAGACCCTATATGGTTTAGGACTTTGCTATCTGTCAGAACATCTCTCCCTCAGAGTGAATCCTTGCACCACCCGGTCATCACAGTCGGCGCAGCTCCAGGTGCCAACCCTGAGGATGACTCGAAAGTCTTTAACCAGAAATAGAGCCTTCTCGGTGGTGGCACCAACGCTGTAGAACACTCTACCGGTGGAGCTACACCAGGCCCCATCACTGGCTATCTTTAAAAACCAATTAAAAACTCTTCTTCAAGGAGGCTTTTCAGGGTGTTGTCCCTTTACCGATAAATTGTCAGTCAGTTTGAGTTCCTATGCCCTCAGACGCCAATTACTTTATTATAGTTTAGTTTAGTTTAGTTTAGTTTAGTACAGTTTGTGTGACGTATTTGTCAGTTGTTTGTTTGTTTGTTTGTTATTTGCTTGTTCACCGCCCAGAGTGGAATACCACCCAAATGGGTGTTATATTTATTTATTTATTTATTTTATCACATTTATACCCTGCCCTCATCCAAAGACTCAGGGCAGCTTACATAATTAAAAACACAGTTAAAAACACATTAATTACACAGTCAAACCTCGCATAAAGAGTGTCTCGCTTAAAGAGTAACTCACTTAAAGAGCAGAATTTTCTCTGAATGTTCGCTTCGCTTAACAAATAAAACAAACAAAAAACTCGCTTAACAAATAAATCGGGGTTCGTGATCCCCCCCACAATTGGCCATTTACAATGGTGTTTCGCTTAAAGAGCAAACTCGCTTAAAGAGCAACCCTGTGAAACGCATTATGCTCTTTAAGCGAGGTACAACTGCATTAAAAAAATTAAAAGGGTTAAAAAGTTAAAAATATCAGGGAGAGAGGTGGGGATTATTCAAAATACAATAAATTAATAAAATAAATTAATAAAGATGTCAGACGTGCCACGATCATAGGAACACAGGGGAACAGCGTGCCTTGGAGAATGCACGTGCTAAGTAGCTCTAGATGTCATTTCCCCCAGCCGAGAGAGAGCACAGATTTTACCTGGAGGAAGGGAGGGAGGGAGAGATGGCTGCCTTCCAGCTCTCCAATAAACCCCTCCTTAGCCCCTGACAATCTGACTCCAGCTTCTCTTGCTGACTCACCGGTCTTTTTCCCTGGAAAGTACTTTTCTTGGAAATGGCAAGGCACAGATGCTGCTGCTTGAAAGCAGAGGCCCTCTGATAAAATAAAATCAGCATTCAACAGGAGAGAGATTTCCCCAGGAGACATTCAGCATGCAAGCCACGTCCTCCCGGTAGGTACAGCGCTGGAAAGGATGGAGGGCTCATCATCCTACTGCAGAAGGAGGCTATTCATTGTGCAGTCATGACACGGCTGGCTTTTCTCGGAGAGAAACAGAGCCCTGGTCAGCTGCAGCAAGCAGCAAAGATGGTGCAAATATTTTAAAAGGGTGCAAGATGTACAGCACAGAAAAGGTCTTGCTGTAGCCAAGATGTTCTCCATCTGGTAGGGTGGCCACAGGAAATTTAAGGCAGGCTGTCCTGTGCCTTTAACAATTTTGTGGGAAGAGGGCATTTCTGAAGGTTCTTCTTCTTTCATGTCCAGATCAAACTTTGGACTGCCAAAATGAAGCCACCTTCTTGGCTTTGATGTTGGCCAAAATTAAATCTTCATCAGTACATATTTCTGCTAATAACTGGCAGACCAGCAAATGAGCCGGACTCTGTATCTCTCCACATTCAAACAGTAATCCCCACTTGAGCATGTTGGTCTTGCATTTAGGGACTCCAACCTGCAGCCTGTTCAGGGTCCTTGAAGTGGCAGAAGTGAGGTTGAGTTCCTCCTTTAATGTTATTCCATCCACACAGCGTGTTGTTGTCCACCAGCAACCCCTTGAGCCTGCTGATCTTACATTTAGGGACTCCAACCCTCAGCCTATTTAGGGTCCTCCAAGTGATGTAGAGGAGGTTGAGTTCCTCAGCTATATCCTCCTCTTATGTACCCTCAAGAATGTTTGTTCTTGCCATAAAGCTCTTTTTGGATATTTTTGGACCATTTCTGGAGGCTTAGCTTGTGTAGCTGAGAGATGTTTGAAGGACAACAGTTTCTCATCCCCAGAGAGGAGACAGATTTGCTAAACATCTGGAGTTCAGTCCTGTGGCCTGAATTGTGTGGGTGAAAACATGCTAGGAATATGAGGTACATTGTCAATGCAGCAACTGGCGAATCTTGCTGGGTTGCTGCCTTCCCCAGCATCGCCTCTTCTGATTTGCTTCCTCCAGAATTTGCAAGGAGGATTTCCCCTTGTAGTTCAGGATGCTTTCATGGACGAGGCCAAAACCTCTTTTCTAATCTTCACGTGTTTACTCCAAAGTCTGCCCCACCAATTTAAGTACGTACAGCTTACAGCCTGAACAATAATACTTGATAGTTTTATACGGGGCTTGTCCTGCACCCATGTAAAGTAGGCCAGCTTGATAAAGAAAGATGGTATTAATAGGCAATAACTCATAGAGATAAATGATGAACGGAACCAGATCAGACACTGGCTGGCCAGACTGTTCCAGGATGTCCCTTGAGGTATAATAAGCAAATATATGATCTGATTAAACAGATAAAAGGAGACGCTGGTCCTTTAGAGCAGGGATTCTCAACCTGCGGCCCACCTCCTCCTCCACACCAGGAAGTGCCATGTGGTGAAGGAAGGGCAAAATGGCCATACGGCCCCTGAAGCTTTCTGAGAGAGCTTGACCCGGCCCCTGGCTTTAAAAGGTTGAGAATTCTTGCTTTAGAGCAAAGAGGATCCAGAATCACCCAGCTCTCTCTCCCTGAAGCAGGTATAAGTCCCCTACCTGTGATCCCCTCTTGCAGGTACAGTAATACCTCGGATAACGACTGCATCGGATAACGCTAACATCAGATAACAATGCAAAATTTCTAAAGAAATTTTGCATCAGACAACGATCTGTCAGCGTTATCCAATGCAGTCATTCTTAGCAGCAGGGTGGCTGGAAAGCTGAATGGGGTTCTCTGTTCAGCTTCCCAGCCACCCTGCAGCTGCGGAGGCAGTGGTGGGGTGGCTGGAAAGCTGACCGGGGGGGGGGGCTACCCTGTCGGCTTCCCCAGCCACCCTGCAGCTGTGGGTCGGGTCTTCCGACCTCCCTGGAGCCGGCAGGGAGGTCAGAGAGCCCGAAATGGGTAAATAAATTGACCTTTTTTTTACCCATTTTGGGCTCCCTGACCCCCCCTGCCCGCTCCAGGGAGGTCGGGGGACCCGATCCTCGCTATTTCCAAAGTTCCCCCACCTCCCTGGAGGCTGTAGCAAGCCAAAATGTGGGATTCGAATCCCGACGTTTTGGTTTGTTGCAGCCTCCAGGAGGGTGGGGGAACTTCAAAAATAGCGTGCATCGGCTCCAGGGAGGTCGGGATACCCGGTGCGTGCTATTTTTGTAGTTCCCCCACCTCCCTGGAGGCTGCAGCAAGCCAAAACGTCAGGATTCAGATCCCAACGTTCTGGCTTGCTGCAGCCTCCAGGGAAACAGGGCTTTTTTTAATGTTGTGCGATCAATGCATCGCACAACGTTAAAAACCAGATAGCAATGAGACTTGTGGAACCAAGACTCATTGTTATCCGAGGTACTAATGTATTAACATACCTGTGTACATGTGAATATATTTATTCATTTTATTTATTTATTCAGATTTATATTGCCGCCCACTCGCCGAGGCAACTCAGGGCGGCTTACAGTCAAAACAGCAACAGTACAGCAACAATCATAAAATACAACCTACAATAAAATAAAATAAAATAAAGGGTAATTAGCATTTTGCCCCAAACATGCTGGGAACTTGTTTTATCAACCTTGGAAGGATGGAAAACATATACTGTATAGAGATAGATAAGGTGTCATTGGAACCAGGGATTTCTCTTTTATGGATAGTCCATTTCACCAATACCGTAGGCCCGTGATGGCGAACCTTGGCACTCCAGATGTTCTCGGACATCAATTCGCAGAATCCCAAGCCCCCATGAATCCACATGAATGGGTTTGCTGTGATTCATCCAGCCCGTGCCGCACCACCCTCATCGCTCCTGGAAGCGGAAGTTAAACGTGCCCGTACGGGAATTGAAGTCCAAGAACATCTGGAGTGCCAAGGTTTGCCATCACAGCACTAAGCTATTGAATAGGCTATTGATTGCCATTTTTACTGCAAAGGATTCTTGCACATGGATACTGTTTCTCGTGGCACATCCCTCCTTAACCCAACAGTCATGGTTGTGTTATTTCTAAAAGTCCCAAGGTGTTAAAATCAGTCACATTCTTCACAGTTGCTGTGTTTGCATGGTCAAGGTGCAAGCTGAGCCTATTGGCTTCTTTCTGGACGTTCTGTTCTCAAACAAAAGTAAGCTTTCCAAGCTGAAACTTTCTTCATTTCTTAAGGCAGCTTTGCTTCTAATTGTGAAGCTGCATATCTCACCTGTTTCTGCCCAGATGGAGGAGCCTCCTAGCTTCTTGCAGAGAAATATCAGACTGCTTTAGAGCTGGGATTGCCATCTCTTTCCCAAAGAGAACAGCTTTCGATTTTCATCTCTCTTTGGGAACTCTTTAGAAGGGGGAAACCCCAATTTCCATGACCCCAGTTAATTTTTCATGGTGGCTCTCTTTTCTGTGGTCGCAAATTGTATGTTCAGAGCAAGGAAGCACCTGGTCTGGAAATCATATATATTTGGTAAGCAAAGTACACCTTAGTCTAAAAATGCTTTTAAAAGAAATTTTGGTATTAATGGATCCTGGTTTTGATTGTATAAACTGCTTTTTTGTGTACAGGAAGATAAAGACTTGAATAACCTCTGATTAATTAACTGTATTGGTATTGTAAATGAGGATTCCTAGGTGCCTAAAAAGGAAGAGACATTATTGCAGATGACTATGTACAGTCTTATTTTTTATGTATGTTGTCACCTAGAATGAAATGTCTTGGTATTTCATTACAGCTTTTCCTTTTTCTTCCAGTTTTCCAAGGACATCTTGGTGAGCATTTACTCTGCCTACATTGATAATTTTCTCAATGCCAAAGATGCCGTGAGGATTGCTAAGGAAGCCAGACCAGCATTTATGAAGTTCCTGGAGGTAAGCTATCCTTTCTTCTCCCTCTTCCTAGTCTAGCCTCATTGCTCCGAATCTAGCAGATCTGAGGTCCACGTGTTATTCTGGTCCCATCAAGTGGTCTACAGGTTTTGCTGCCTGACAATGAATTCGCATTTAATGTATTCCCTCTATTATATCTTGCTAATCAGCCAAGCAATCGTGCATTAGATCATGACATTCCCCAGCCCACAGTTTTCGTTTTTACTATTTCTAAAGCAGCCTTAATGCCTCAGATTCTTTTTAAAGTTTGACAATTGACATTCACTTGTTTTTGTCTGGATTTCTTCTCCTGATTCTTTTCTTGTTTGTGAGAATCACACTTGGAGAAATCTTCGTGCCTCTTAGAACTTTCCTGACTTTGATATACAAACCTCCTTCATCTCTCCTTGGACTTAATGGTACTTTTCCTAATCTCAGTCTCCTTTTCTCAAGGCTAAACATGCACAGTTCCTTCAGTCTTTCCTCCTAGGGTTTGGTTCCCAGTCCCCTAACACCCTTCTTGCCCTTCTCTGTACTTCGTTTGAATCTTTCTTTAAGTGTGGTGTCCAGAATGTGATCTAACTAGGCAGCAACTGCGATCTAACTAGTGCTAAGTGTGATCTAACTAGTCCTGAATAGGGGGGGACTAGTAGTACAGTACCTCACGGGTCTTGGAGACTAAACTTCTCTTAATGCAGCCTAAAATAGAGTTGGCTACATCACACTGTTGACACATATTTAGCCTGTGATCTACAACAATTCCAAGATTCTTCTCAATTGTAATATTTATAGAGCCACGTATCCATCTTGTAACTGTGCATCTGGGTTTTCCCCCCCTAGGTGTTAAACCTTGTAAGTCATTAAGGAAGGAAGGGAAGGAGGCAGAGAGAGGGTGGGCTGACCCTGGTTTCTGATGCTTTGAAGAGGAGAAATCCATTGTTTTGGGAAGAGACACAATATTGGGTTGTCTGGATGAAGTAGAATTCACTCCACAAAGGCTTGCGCTGAAACAGATCTGTTGCAAAAGCAATTACACTTTTATACATTGCCCCCCATATAAGTGCTTAGTGCACGCTCTGGGAGGTTCACAAGTTAATTAGCATTTTGCCCCCAGCATCTGGGGACTCATTTTACTGACCCCAGAAGGATGGAAGACTGAGTCAACCTTGAGCCCTGGTCAGGATTGAACTCACAACATTTTGGCTGCATTACAGCAGTTTAACCCCTGCGCCACCAGGGCATTGTAATGCCACAGTATCTTACTTCTCCCTCCCAACACCACCTCCCCCTTTTCTCCCTTTAATTTTTAGGTTTAGTGTATCTTAAGTTATTTTCATACCTAGGATTCCCTTTTCACTGGCTATATTGACCGTTTTGTATTTCTTTGGTCTCAATTTCTGTTCCTGTTTCATCATGTCGCATGGGCAAGGCTTCCACTTGTGGGAAGCACTCAGAAATGTTGGCATCTCGGGCAGGCACCTCAATTTGCTTCTGTGATTGGATTGGCCCTAATTTCTGAGGTCTTGGAGAGAAACAGCTAATGAGCTTAGTATTGGTAAATGTTGCCCTTGCTCAAAAGCCAGTTGTAGCCAACTCTAGGATTCAGTGCTCATCTCTGTTTATGGCCAAAGAGCCAGCACTGTCTGCATCTGCAGACGTTTCCGTGGACATGTGGCTGCATGAGTAGACACTGGAGTGCACAAAACGTGTTTACCTTCCCACCAAAGTGGTCCCTATTTATCTACTTGCAATTTCTTGCTTTCGAACTGCTAGGTTGGCAGTTGCTAGGACAGAGACAGGAGCTCACGTCATCACGCAGCACTCAGGTCTCAAACTCCTGACCTGCTGGCCTTCCAGTCATCAAGTTCAGCATCTTAACCATTAAGCCACTGCAGTCCCTCATGGCTTGAGGGATAGCCGAAATATCTGATTATATTAGAAAACAAGCCTGCCGCCAACACGCTTGCATGCCAATGCAGATTTTGCTCAGCTCCTTTTGCAGAACTAATGGGAGATCTCCATTTTTTCCCCTCCTCCAGCAAAGCATGAGAGAAAACAAAGAGAAACAGGCCCTCTCAGATCTCATGATCAAGCCAGTGCAACGGATTCCGCGCTACGAACTCCTGGTCAAGGTGAGGCAAATGGGGATGGACCATTTTGGGTTGTTCACAACAGAGTGTGATCTTGTGTTAAGTTCACTGAAGTGAAGCAGAATTGCAAAAGCAGGCGTGTTTCCCTTGGCAACTGATATTTATTGCCACTTGAGAAAAGTTACTTCCCACCCCCCATCACCACAACACTCAGAGTCCCACAGCTAGCCTAGTAAAGGTAAAGTTCACCCTTGCTCAAAAGCCAGTCGTATCCGACTCTAGGGTTCAGTCCTCATTTCTGTTTATAGCCAAAGAGCCAGCGCTGTCAGTGTTTGCAGACATTTCTGTGGACATGTGGCAAGCATGACGAGTCACCGGAGTGCAAGGGGAACACTGTTTATCTTCCATCCGAAGTGGCACCTATTTATCCACTTGCAATTTCTTGCTTTCGAACTGCTAGGTTGGCAAGACCTGGAACAGACAGCCAGAGCTCACTCCATCATGCAGTACTCGGGTCTTGAACTGCTGACCTGCCAACCTTCCAGTCGTCAAGTTCAGCGTCTTAACTACTAAGCCACCACAATCCCTCCACAGATAGCCTAGCCCAGGGATGCCCAAACATTTTGGGCCATGGGCCGATCATGTGGTTCAAGGAGCCGGTCACTAAGGCCCGTGGGCCGGGTGCAGCCTCGACGCCTATTCATCCAGCCCTCGTCGCTCCTGGAAGCGCATTTTACGCTCGCATTTTACTTCCGCTTCGAGGAGCGACAAGGGCTTCGCGGGCCGGATAAATGGGTGTCAGGGGCCACACCCGGCTCCTGGGCCTTAGTTTGGGCACCACTGGCCTAGCCTGTGACTTTTCCTAGCTTTGAACTTTACACATCTGTAACTTGCCACTTCAAGGATACCAAAAAGGACAGGATTTTGACTCCATATCCCATAATTCTCCAATCTGGGTGTCCTGCCTGACAGACAGACACCTGAATATGGCTCATGTGAGAGAAGGGCCTAAAGCAAGCCCGGGGCCTGTTCACGCTCTCTGTCAGTTTTGTGGGCCGGACGGCCATTTTGCCCTGCCTGCATGATAGGGACACCCATTTTGTCCCAACAGCTTCAAAGGGGTGGCCATTTTGTTTCTTGAAAGCCCTTGGAGGAGTGAGGGGCCACATGGAATGGCGCCATGGGCTGAATCCGGTCTGTGGGCCTTATGTTGTGAACCCCTGGCCTAAAGCAGTGTTTCCCAATGTGGGGCCCATGGGGGGCTTCAATTCCCAGAAGCCTAAGTTACTACATTGGCTGATTAGTGCTTTGAGGAATTGATTTAGGCTTCTGGGAATTGAAGTCCCAAAACCAAAGATTGGGAAACACTGGGCCTTAAAGTAAAAAAAGCTTTGAGGCTGAATGAGGCCTAGCACCACTCAAACTTCCAGTTTGGAAAGGAAATTTCCTACCATGTTGGCCATGTTTAGTGTCTATAAAATGAGCCCTTGTCAGGAACTTTCCCAGAATGGAGAATTATGGGAGTTGTAGTCTTAAAAAAATCTGAAAATCCCAACCCCTAAATCCCAATTCCTTCATTGCCTCCTATTACCTCCAGTTGGCCTAAGGAAGAATAGCCATAGTTGGCCCAGATCCAGATCTTGGAAAAGATGATAAATTCCCAATCCCTCTGGGAGTTATAATACAAGAAAGAAAGAAATCCCTTTTCCAAACTTATGTTTACAGCCATTTTAATGAGTTACATTGTCACTTTATTTTTTGATAGGGAATAGGTAAAGGTAAAGGTCTCCCATGCTCGTTTCCGACTCTAGGGTGTGATGTGGGAGTACATGGAATGCTGTCACCTTTCCTGATGAAACTGAACCTATTTATCTACTTGCAATTTCTTGCTTTCAGATTGCTAGGTTGACAGGAGCTGAGACAGATGACAGGAGCTCACTCCGTCGTGTGGCATTTGGGTTTTGAACTGATGACCTGTTGACCTTCCAGTTGTCAAACTCAGTGTCTTAAGTTTAACCACTAAGCCACTGCAGCCCTTATTGGAAATAGAAAACCTTAAAATTACTTTGGAAAAGAAAAGCAAGATATAAATTGCATGGGTAGACAATCTAGGGGGCTGTTTTTGGACAAGATGTTTGGTTTTTACTATTGAAATTCACATTTATGCCACGCTCTAACTCACTTAGTTAGACTCTTTCTAGTCTGGTCTGCCTCACATGGTTATTATGAAAATAAAACAGGACCATTCTGAATACCATTCTAAGCATTTTAGAGAAGGGGTTCCCAAACTAAGGCCCACAGTGCCATTTCATGTGGGCCTCCCAACCCTTCAAGGGCATTTGAGAAACAACATGGCCACCGCTTTGAATCTGTTGGGACAAAATGGCCACCCCATCATGCAGGCAGGGCAAAATGGCTGTCTGGCCCTCAAAGCTGACTGAGAGAGTGTGACTCAGCCCCCAGCTTGAATAGGTTGGGAACCCCTATCTTAGAGGGAGAAATATCTGTAAGTTCAGTATATCTTTGGCAGCCATACAAGTGAATGTGGAGAGATACAGAATGTGGATTTGGAGAGGTACAGAATCTGGCTCATTTGCTGGACTACCAATTACTACCAGAAATATGCACTGATGAGGACGACAAAGTCAAGAAAGTGGCTTCATTTTGGCAGTCCAAAGTTTGATCTGGACACAAAAGAAGAAGAAGAAGCCATAGAAGTTAGAAACTTGTTTCTTAAAAGAAAAAAGAGAGAGAAAATTGATTCACAGAATAATGAATTTCATGCCTTAGCTAAGAACTGCAGGATACACTCCCTTTGGCTATATATGCAGACCACCTTCAGAGTTATTTTGGATCTTTGGCTCTGTAGCTCAATAAGTGGAGCCATTTTGGTGAATTTGGAGAATGTGTTTATTGCAAAGAGGAGGTGGTGAAAACCAGGGCATATCCCTTGAGGAAAGTCTCTTGGGCAAAGCCTGACGAAATGAAGGTGAGGTACACTAGAGGTTTCCACAGCCAGCGCTCCCCACCAAGCCAGAACCCCTTCCTGGGGGGCCAGGAGGGGGTTCTGCTTGCTGCCTGCGTGCCTCCCTTATGGATGGTGGGCTGCAGCAGCGACAGCTTGCATGCCACATTCCTCAGATACTTCACATGCCTGAGTCAGAGCAATAAGCTCAGCTTTGATTCCCCGGAAAGAAACATTACTCATTCTGGAGCATTGAGCCTTCCCCCCCCCCCCAAAAAAAAAAAAAAAAAACAACCACACACACCAAACCCTGCAGATCTCTACAGCCCACAGGGGTGGTGGTGGTGGGGAATTGAGACTTTTTAAGTTGTGTGGGATGGTGTTTATGCGCATAAGCCAAAGGTCTGCAAATCAGCCTTATTTCCAGAAGATGGTTGAGATCAGGCAAAGCAAAGAAGAGGCTTCCTATATTGGAGGGAGTCCCAACTTTTCAGACATAAGTTGTTCTAAACTCCCAGAGACCTTCACCATTGGCTGTGCTGGCCATGGTTTCTGGGAGATGTCGTCCAAATACATCTGGAATGTAGATGTTCCCAGTAACCAGAACCACTGTTGTATTGGGATAATGTAGCTGGTGTCAGTGGTTTTTTATAAGGATATCTTACCAAAGCTTGGGAAGAATTCCCCACATATTGGTTATTATTGGATGAGCTTATTCTGATCTTTATCTCTCCTTGACTGCAACTCGTATCTGAGAATGCAATGGCATGAATTTGTTTAAGGAGGATCCCAGTTTGCCATGAAGTGACTCGCACACTATGATCACGGAGCCATCTCCTGTGGCACATATGAAATGAGACATGCAGGATTTAACACCGGGACTGCAATGGACTGCCGCAGCCTTGAGGATATGGGCAAGGTGCGCCTTCACAACCAGTCTATGTGGCATGGCCTCTCCCGTCTCCATGACCATTGGGAATCAGAGTTCCTCCTCTGCTCATTTTGCCATTGAGCCCAATATGATGGTTTCCAGTGACATTTCCTCCACTGAGGGGGACCATCATCCCATCTAAAGGGGCTCATCCACCTGTAGTCATTGGCTCCTTTAGGGAGTCAGGTTAGTTAACTACTGCCTGACACTCGGCATTGAGTTGTAGGCTGTAGTGTCTACTCCATTAATGTAGTGGGATGTCTGGCCAGACTCATGTTCTTTATATAAGCTAGTCGATGCAGTGATGGGATGTAACAGGTTCTCACCAGTTCGCCAGAACCGGTAGCAACTTGTCCCAGTGTCCAGGAGAACCGGTAGCAGCTCCTTTTTTTTAGGGGGGGGGACCACCTCTGGGGCTTACCTTTTCACTGGTTTCCCCACTGCGCATGCACGCCAAGCACTTGGTGTGTATGCATACCTACAGTGCTTGGTGCGTATGCATGGCCTTCTTGCTGTCCTCCCAAGCAGGAGGACTACCAGTTCCTAAAAAGGCCTGGCAGCTGGCAGGCCTGGCTTGGGGTTTTTAAGCAAAGTCTTGGAGTTACCTCATCAATAAGCTACACCTGTGCTGTTCCAATTGCTGTTCCAATTGGAGAACCCTTAAGGAGGTACAGCTGTTTTACATTTACATTAAGGCATATTCTCCTAGAGAACTGGTTAGGCAAAGACTTAGTACCTCACTTCTTTAACTGTTGAAAAGTTGAAAAGTGCCAAAATGAAGCCATCTTGTGGTGAGTTCATTCTGTAGTTCCTTCCATCTGACCTAGTGTGAGAAAGATTAGCCAGAATAAGCTTTAAGCTCTGGTTTAAAAGCTCTGTTTGATTTGTGTTTGGGGTGGGTGTATTTTAAATTTATTTATTTAATTTATTTACGGGTGGGTGGGTGGGTTGAGGTGTGTGTGCGTGCTTATTTTTATTTTATTTTTATTTTTTTCTTTGGCCTCGCCCACAATGTCATGATGTTGGCTCTGCCCACAATGTCATGACATCGTGACATTAGTTCCGCCCACACTGTGATGACCTCACGGTGGGGTAGTAAAATTTTTGACATCCCACCACTGTATATATGTATATAATGATGTGTATTATTTATACAGGTATATTGTAAACCGCCCTGAGTGGTGCTTGCATCAAAAGGGCAGGATATAAATATGAATGACTGGATGAATGAATGAATCCCACTCCTGCCTGGGAACTAGCTGATCCTGAATGACCTTCCATAGCAATCCATTCCTCACTGCACTTAGTCATATGTAAGCCCCAATAAACACAAAGAAACTTAAGCTCCTAGTGATTCACAGTAGCCTTGAGGCTTAGGAATTTGCTGTTGCTTGTCTGACGTTCTTTTAATAAAAAAAAAGTTTTGCATGGACCAGTTTTGTTTCCACTGGCAATTAAAAATGTTAATCTGAAATAATTGTTTTGTTTTGTTTCGTTTGTTTTTATTTGTTTTGTTTTTGTTTTCTGATTAATCTGAAAGGGACTCTGGAAACATTTTCGTTATACAAATTTAAATGTAATGCCAGAACAGGGCTTTTACTCAGTTAGTGATTCAGTCCTTAGACCTATGTGTTTTTTGCTTGTTTCCTCACTTTTGCACACATCTGCATCCTCACAACTTCCTGCTGTCCATGCCAGAAACTTCGAGATTGCCTTTTCTCAGCTGTGAAATGCAGATCCCTCCCCAGCTTCTGTTTATATTTGCTGTCCCTGTTTACTCCTGCCACACAGAGTTCACTTCTTTTTCCTCTGCAGTTTTATCTTTGTTAAAAGAACTTGCAATCTAATATTTTAACAAAGATAAAACCACATGGGGAAAAGAAGGAAAACCTGTGAAGACAGCAAATCTAAACAGAAGCTGGATAGGATTCTTCATTTCAGTGAGGAAGGGATACACAGTTGAGAAAGGGCAGTCATGGAGTTTGTGGCGTAGGCAAAAGACAGTTGTGGGCATGAAGATGCGTGCAAAAGTGAGGAAACAAGCAAAAAACATAGATCTAAGGCATGGTTTCTCAACCTTTTCAAGTTGGGGGCCGGGTCATGCTCCCTCACCCAATTGAAGGGGCTGGACTGGTTGTCCCCCCCTCCACCATTTACGGCTGCCATAAATGTGTCTGTGGCTGTCGTAAATGCATTTACAACGTCTGCGGACTCATTTACGGCTTGTAAACACATTTATGACATCTGTAAGTGAGCCTGTGGCTGATTCCACCGGCGGCTGGAGCAAAGGCAGGGGCTGGATTATTTGACTGGTTTTCGAGCAAGGGTGACTAGAGACTGAACCACTAACGGAATAACAGCCCTATTCAGGCATTACGGTTGAATTTGTATAGGGGTAGGTTTTCCAGAGTCCCTTTCATAATTAACATTTTTAATTGGCAGTGAAAAACAAGACCTTTGGTTTTATATTTTGTAAAGCACATGATTTCAGTGGGGTCAAGGGCCATTTTTTAGATTGACAGGCAGTTCAAGGGCTACACTCCCAAATTGGTGGGGCTGTTTAGATGGCTTCATGGCCCTGACAGTTGATTCTGGGTTTTTGTTTTGTTACAGTGAATTTGGAAAGGGGGATTAACATTCTCCTTGTGCACTTTAGTGGCAATGTATTTTGGGTTTTTGCCAGATCCAGCAGAGCTCTTGTGCATCATTCTTCTTAGTTATAATTGCATGTTATCAAGTAAATTATGATTTATGGCCACCCTTTCCTGGGCTTCCTCGGTAAGAGAATATACAGAAGTGGTTTTCCATTCCCTTCGTCTTGGGGTGCCCTGGGACAGTGCAGCGTGTCCAAAGCTACATAGGTTGGCTCTTCTATCCGGAAGACACAGTGGGGAATTGACCTTCCAACCTCTGGCTTTTCAGCCAGATAAACTAAACCATCGAACTATCCAGTCAGCTCTTATTTACTGGAAAACATTTAGCAATACAGTATATGTCAAAATATTCAACCATTTCCCTCTTTAAATGTTAAGAACCGTTGGTAAACATAATCAGTCACCAAATTTTGACACTTAATGCACTACACGGGCATTCCCTAAATAGGTTGCACATTTTTATGTGGAGAGTGGGAATGAGATCAGCTTGCATAGAGAAGGAAGATGAGGTTTCTGGCCAGAAATGTTGGTGTTGCAAGAGGGAAAAAAATCCAGAATTGAGATGTTGAAGCAGAAGGAGAGTGCTAGAAAATGGATGGATGGAGACAGAGCAGCTTCCAACAGGAGCCTCGAATGTAGCTGCAAAACATTAAGGGACTTTCTAAAAGACCAGCAGTGGGAGAGTTGGAAATATAGGCTGTCTTGCTTTCAAACTGCTAGGTTAGCAGGAGCTGGGAGAGGCGACAGGCACTCACTCCAGCACTCGGGTCTCGAACTGCTGACGTCAAGCTCAGCATCTTAACCCTAAGTCACTGCAGCCCCAATACAGCCATTACCAGTGGCCAATTAACCAACTGTTTTTTAATTTCCCTCTTTTTTTGTGATGAATAGCCAAAGTGGCAGTCATTTTCCTTCCAGAGGAAATTCTGTGTTACTCAGAAGCTGTTTTCTTTGGCACTGCCAAAGAGGAAAAAGGCTTTTTGGGGTGTAAGCAAGATGTGAATGGAGCCATAAAAACCCTTAGCATTGCAGCCATCCCTCTTTTAAGGAAGGCATCCCACCCCCCATCTAAATGCTGTTTGGGAACAAACTTTTTGTTGACAATTCCTCTTATTAGAAGTTAAAGCCCTTATTTAAAACATCTTTGTCTTTAAATCAGAGAGAACTGTGCCCTATAAACTAGGAAATGTAGCACAACCTTCTTAGCAGTGTTTGCTGCCAGTTCAAGAGGCCTCAGACCAGATCCAGCCAAGTGGATTATTTTAGTACAGGGGTGCCCAAACTACAGCCTGCAGGCCAGATCCTGCCCCCCGATGCCAATTCATCCAGCCCACGTGGCTTCCCAGAGCAATAAGGGTGACATGGGCTGGATGAATTGGCATCAGCGGCTAGATCTGGCCCACAGGCCGTAGTTTGGGTACCCCTGGTTTAAACAAAGAAAATGGCAGCTTAAATCTCATCCTGTTGCAAAACAGATTGCAAGGCACATTTTTACTTCTGCTTCTGGTGGGAGGAACTACGTGACTGGCCCACTGAACCATGTGGCCAGCCCGAAGCCTGTAAACTGTGCACCCTGTTTTAGCACATGAAACAGAAGAGGAAAAAAATAGATGCTCATTGACACTCAATTGCTAACAATCTGCTGTCCTTTTAGGGCACACGCACACCAAATCTTTTGTCTAATGGCAGGACTGGGTCTGACACGTGGGCACCGTACACATAACCAACTTTACCTTCTCCTTCCTTCCTCTAGAAAGGCTTGAGTAAATAAAACGATTTCAGCTGCTTTTTTTAGACCACTGTTTTTCAGACTGTAAAATAATAATAATAATAAGCAATTACCTGTCACGTGGCAGCAACACATCCAGGTAACAAACATGTGGTTTGAATGTGTTTTTAGCTCTAAGGCTTAGGAGAAGTTCTGTGGAAATGACAGAACACAAAATGAATGTGTTTTTTCAAACCTCTAATTATTTGTTTGCTTCATACAGGTTAGATATTTAGATTTGAGCTTGCTTGCCTCAGATGCCATCAGATGTTTGACTTATTATTTTGTTTGTTATAGGGTATTGATGATTGTTCATTTAATTAGTTGTAAAACACCCAGAGTGGGGAAACATCCTAGACCTAGATGGACAATATGAACATGTAATGAATAAATAAGTCTGGGCATTGTACTGTATTTTCATAGCTTCAGAAGCATGATACAGGGCAGTGGGGTGCCACCACCCACCACCAACCAGTTTGCCATTTTCTCAGCAAGCAGTTTGAAAGATTATATTACATTATTCCAGCTCACGTCCTGATCAGTATATTACTGAGTAAGGACATTTTTGCTTCTCCCTGTTGTATGCAACTTGGCTTACTTGCTGGAGCAGTGTTTGCACCACTGTGGACCAGTGTGTGGTTTTACTTTGAAATCATCTGAAGCTTCATAAGTGATTTAGAATTAGAGTTGGAAGGAGGCCTCTGAGGTCATTAGGCACTCTTGTGGCACAGTGCTTGAACTGCTGCAATGCAGCCAAAACATTGTGAGTTAGATCCTGAGGAGGATCAAGGTTGTGCCAACCTCCCATCCTTCTGAGCTCACTAAAAATAAGTACCCAGCATGTTGGGGCCAAAGTGCAAATTGCCTTGTGAACCGCCCAGAGAGTGCTCTAAGGTCTATGGGGTGGTGTAGAAGTATTATTACTATTAATTGCTATTGAATGACATCAAAACATATCTGACAGATGGTGGTCCAGTTTTGTCTTGAATGTTTCCTGCTTTGGAGAGCTTAATACCTCTCCAGTTCATGGGGTCCATTGTCATGCTACTCTAAACTGTTAAGAAGTTAAGAAGACCCCATTATTACACATCCTGCAGTCTGGGATTATCAAGAACTGATGTTGTATATACCTTTTTAGAAATCCAGATATATCAGTGCACTCATGCTTTCTCAATTAAACTGCAGTAAAAATAACAAAAGAAAATTGGCCATAAAAGATAGAATAATCAAAAGGCCCATTTTGAAGAGAAAGTGTGATAAGGCAGATTCTGTAGACAGAAGAAACATGTTTTTTTCAGGCTGTTCTTTCTCAGGCTACAGATGGTGAATGACATATACTGTATTATCCATTTAAAATAAACCTGGTCTCTAAGAAGAAAGTGAAAAAGCTGCCTTGAGACTCAATATCAAGAAAACCAAGATAATGGCAACAGGCCCTATCAGTCCATGGAAAATAGATGGGGAAGAAGTAGAAGCAGTGACAGATTTTACTTTCCTAGGATCAAAGCTCACTGCAGATGGTGATTGCAGCCATGAAATAAAAAGGCGACGATTCTTGGGAGGCAAACAATGAGAAACCTGGGAACATAGTGAAAAGTAGAGACATTAAATTGCAAACAAAGATTCGCACAGTCAAAGCAATGGTATTCCCTGTGGCAATGTATGGTTGTGAGAGCTGGACCATTAGGAAAGCTGAGTGCAGAAGAATAGATGCCTTTGAGATGTGGTGTTGGAGAAGGGTTTTGAGAGTCATTCATTCATTCATTCATTTATTTGATTTGTATACTGCCCTACTCGGTGCAACCGACTCAGGGCGGTTTACAGGGACCCTACATATCAAACAATCAAAGGCAATAAACATAATAAAAATCATACAATACAATGCAGTAAATATAATAATACAGCGAGGAGAACAAATAGGTCAATCTTAGAAGAAATCAACCCTGACTGTTCCTTAGAAGGTCAAATAATAAAGATGAAGCTAAAGTACTTTGGACATCAAATGAGAAGAGAGGATTCACTTGAGAAAGCCTTGATGCTTGGAAGGGTCGAGGGCAAAAGAAGAAGGGGACGGGCCAAGATGAGATGGCTAGATGGTATTGTAGAGACAATGGGCACAGAGCTGAGCAAGTTGAGGGGGATGGTGGAGGACAGAAGTGCCTGGCGGACAGTGGTCCATGGGGTCATTGCAGAGGGTCGGAATCGACTGTGCGACTGAACAACAACAAAAATATGAAGAAAAATAAGGCCAAGCAGAATCACAGTCATCAGCACTGAAAGTTTTCTGTTGCTAGCTCAAACGAATACTTGCCCATTTGCAGGCTAAAGTGATTATAATCCAAGCAAAACTTTACCCATGTTACTTTTCTGTTTATAAAATCCGTGAAATACTTTTCCTTCATCCAGGTCTCTCAGTCTGCTGTTTTGTGTAAAGTGGAACTGTGCGACTTTGTCAGTTTACTGTTGGCACAACCTTCTTGTATTTTTTTTCTTTGGCTGTGGATCTGCCAAGCATTAGTGGTTTTGACTAAAAAAACCCCTTTCTATATATGCTGAAGAAATTACAGATTTACAGAAGTCTGTTACAGTTTGCAATCTAAAGAACTCAGTGCAGACTTGACCTAAGATGGCAGGATAAATGGATTTAATAAATGCATATATTTTAAAAACCTATGCAAACATTATCCAGTCAGCTGTTTTGAAACTATATGTCAGAAGTGAAGAGACTGTGAAAAATCGTGCATTAATGTTATAATAAAGCAATGAGCATAAGGTAAATAAATAACCTGCTCAATCTGATAAGGAATGAAATTGGAATGAGCTTCAAAGTGGAAACTGGAAGATCTCTGTGAACTCAAGATTTACAGCTTTCTTGCTTAAGGCAGGGGTGTCCAAACTATGGCCTGTAGGGCAGATCTGGCCCCTGATGCTAATTCATCCGGCCCATGTCACTCTCGTCACTCTTAGAAGCAGAAGTAAAACGCGCCCGGTTGACGCATTTTACTTCCACTTCTGGGACCGTGAGCCTGATGAATTGGTATCAGGGGCCAGATCTGGTGTGCGGGCTGTAGTTTGGGTGCCCCTGGTTTAAGCAGAGAAATGGCAGCTTAACATCTCCTGTTGCAAAACAGAATGCAAGGCGTGTTCTACTTCTGCTTCCAGTGGGAGGAACCATGTGATCAGCCTGCTGAACCATGTGGCCGGTCTGTCAGTTTACCCTTAACCCTTGGCTTAAGGGTTGCAGGTTTACATACCCTGAGTCCAAAGCAGCTTTCTTGACACTTTTGTGCTTGATCAGGCTGTCACCTAGCAATATATGATTTCCCCACCCCAATATTGTCTATAGCCAACCTTGGCACTCCAGATGTTCTTGGACTTCAGTTACCAGAAGTCCAAGTCAGTTGATCAGAGCTTCTGGGAATTTAAGTCCAAGAACACCTGGAGTGCCAAGACTGGCCATTGCTGGGATGTGTTCTGGAACAGTTCCTTGATGTTCTAATGAGTGCTGTTTTTCCTGCATCAGGATCTTCTGAAACATACATCAGAGGATCATCCTGACCATCCCTTCTTGCTAGAAGCCCAGAAGAACATCAAGCAAGTGGCAGAGAGAATCAACAAAGGGATGAAAAGTGCCGAGGAAGTGGAGAGGAATGCCCGGATTGTGCAGGAGATAGAATCCCACATCGAGGGGATGGAGGATGTAAGTTCTCCCAAATTCTTCTGATGGTGTAGAATCGTCAGCTGGCATTCATTTGCTCTCATATGTGTGTGAGAGAGATGGGATGAAATCTTGCTAAACCATTAGGTCATGTTGAGGTAGGGACAACAAGACAGCTGGTCAAGAGTTTGTTGACCACTGCAAGGTTTCTCATTGCCGGAGTGAAAACAAGTCAATGGCCAAAATCCTGTTGCTTTTTTTACACAGGCAGAAGGCAACATAACATTCATTTGCTTCCAGATAGCAATTAAAGAGTCCCTACTGCCTCTGGTAACTCTATAATTGCCAACTGGAAACAGGTAAATGCTATACCCTTTCCTTTCTGCCTGAGTATCTGTGCAACAGAACTTCAGCCAATGTGTGTGCTTTTATTTTGTCGTCATGGTAAAGGTAAAGGTTTCCCTTGCTCAAAAGCCAGTCGTATCTAACTTTAGTGCTCATCTCTATTTCAAAGCTGAAGAGCCAGCGCTCTCTGCTTCTGCAGATGTTTCTGTGTCATGTGGCAGGCATGACTAGACACCAAAGTGCACGGAATGCTGTTTACCTTCCCACCTAAGTGGGCTCTATTTATCTACTTGCAATTTCTTGCTTTCAAACTGCTAAGTTGGCAGGAGCTGGGACAAAGATGGGCGCTCATTCCGTCCTGCAGTACTCGGGAATTGAACTGCTGACCTCCTGCCTTCCAGTCAATGTCTTAGCCAGTTGAGCCACTGCAGTCCTGTCATGTTAGCAATTGGTATAAAATATCTCTCTAAATAATTAGCATCTTTACTCTTAGTGGAGGAAAACGTATACACAGAGCAAGCACAAATTTAAAAATGCAAACAGCCCATCTGAGGCTTCTAACAAATAAAGCAGCAGCTAGGTTAATTCAGCTATGCAGTTTCCAAAACTTATTCAGTCTGTGCAATTTTCACAAATTCTATTTTGCAAATGCAAAATGTCTTGTGGAGATCAACAGGAAATATTGCACAGGGAAGGGAGAAAAATATTGTGCTTTCTTATTTTACATACACGAATGAGACCAAAAGAATTTAAAATCCTTCTAAGTGTAGACATAGATAATTTACACATTATCTATGCTAATAGAGAAGGGGATCTTTAATGGTCCCCATTGTGACAGGTAGCATCAAGACTGCATTCACCTATAAACAAGGTGATTATGCTTTTATATGCAAAGAGAAAGTGGATCTTTGGTTTCATGCTACAGCTCTCTGGGATGAGAAAATTACAGTACCTTTGAGGTAATGCATGATTAGACTTACCGTAGAGCCTCCCATGCTCCCTGGTGGCACAGAGGTTAAACTCAGTGATGGGCAGCAAAAAAAATTCGCTACCACACCATGGGCGGAGCCTACATCGTGGGCAGAATGTCATGGGTGGAGCCTATGTCATGAATGATCTAGTCATGCCTGCCATATGGCCATGTATACATCTGCAAACATAGGCAGCACTGGCTCTTTGGCTGTAAATGGAGATGAGCACTGCACTGTAGAATTGGATATGACTAGCTTTTGAGCAAGGGAGACTTTGAACCACTTGCAGGGACAAAACCTGATGGGGCAGGGCAGGTGGTTGGGCGTGGCCACCCAATTTCGCCACCCCCTGCCCAGAGGCCACCCAATTTTGCTCCCCACCTTTTCCTGGGGTGCTGGGAACCTGTTGCTGCCCACCACTGGTTGAACTGCTGTCCTGCAACCCAAAGGTTGTGAGTTCGATCCTGATTCCCCATCATGATGGGGGCAAAATGCTAATTAACTTGTGAACCACCCAGAGAGTGCACTAAGCACTATGGGGTGGTATAGAAGTGTGATTGCTTTTGCTTTGCTTTATATCAGGCAGCAAGAAAGCATGATTAGAGGAAGAAAATCCATAACTAATGAAAGCATTCTGAATCTGTCATCGCTTCTCTCGCCTATCTGCAATGTAAATATGTTTTAAGCTCAGATTCCCGAGTGTATCTCTAGCATTCATTATAGACTTCAGTATGCTTGAGCCATCAAGGAACAAAAAAAAAACCAAACCAGAGCCTTCCCCCCCCCCAAAAAAAAATGTGGTTATGATATTGGCGCCTGGATATTTCTGCGAGGTTGCTGATGTATTCATTTTCTGAAAAATCATATAAGATATCCGATGTTTTGTAATAATAATTGAAAATCTAAGGGACATGAAACAAAATGAAGAAAGAATTGGGAAAGCAGAGAAGATATTCTTATTTAATGCCAGTTGATTTGTGCTGTGATATAATGCCAAGGTGACATAAACATGGGTGAAAACTATTGGTAGCCTCCGTCATTAATTTGTTGGCTTCATAGTTTCTAGGACAGGTGCAGGTAATTTCCAGACATGCTCCAGTCTGGAACTTGAGGAGCCACACCTGCCTCCCCCCTTTCATACACTAATTGAGGTTTTACTGGAAAATCCCTTTTGGTTCCTTAGTATAGCCTGGGTTGTTTTTTTAATTGGGAGTACAGTACTGATGTTTCACCAGAACATGGTTCAATTCCACACACACGCTTCCCTTTTAAAAAGCACACGGGTACTTTTTGAGATCTCAATATTTTTATCATCAGGAGTAAGGAATTATTTTGGGCATGTGGAGGCTCCTAGAGGGTGTTAGGAGTGAGAGACAAACTTGGGTCCCAAAGAGTGATGTTTGCAAAACTCTGGAATGGGAATGCATCCACAGTCAGCTTTTGCTCCAGGAATGGTATCAGCTTCAGAGTCAGAGGATTGAGACACCTGGCAGTCCAAGTTATGTAGCCACGTTATCATGATTTTGACATGAGCTTTATGATCTATGCTGAGTATCGAATGACGCACCTCTAATGCTTTCATTTTGAAAATGTTTCCAGCTCCAGGCTCCACTGCGCAGGTTCTTACGCCAGGAGATGGTGGTGGAAATGGTAAGTGCTCTTTCATGCTGTTTGACAAGTATCACGCATTTCAGTGGGCAGAGAGCTGGCACAGGATAATTAGGTCTACTTAATAGGATGGATTAATCGGAAAGTCCAGATTAAAAGAGGCACATATTTCCCTTCCAGAAAGTGGAAAGCCAGCAGTTTTGTCCTTTTGCCAGGTATAATAAGAACAGGTTTTCCTTTCCGCTTGACTTTGGCGGGGAAATCATAACTGTATTCTCTAAAATTCCCAGTCCTTTAATGATGAAAACAAGGTTGAGAGTGAGCTGTGTAATTATGTGTGTCCTGTTATCTCCCTTGCCACCAGAAGCAGGAGGGACTCTTTAATTGCTGTCTGGAAGCAAATGAATGTTATGTTGCCTTCTGCCTATGTTTTTTTTAAAAAAAGCAACAGGATTCTGGCCCTTGTCTTGTTTTCACTCTTGACCAGCTCCCTTGCCACCCTCCAACAACAGTTAAAGGTTGTGTTTTCACCAGCCTTAATTATTCTGACCCTAATTTCCAAACCAGACATTGGGTTTGTAATAACAGAGGATCTTGGGCAACCTGTTACCATATTTTTCAGTCACCTTCTGTTCAAAACCACAGATGAGTCATCTAAAGACAAGCACTACAACTCCATTATAACTTGGTAGTGGATATAGCTTTGTCCATGGTTGTTAAGACTAGTTCAGTCTCATCTTTAATCATGGTTAATGCTCTTAAGGGAATGAGAAAGAGGACCTGAGTCCAGACTAACATATGTTCTAGCTCAGTCTGTTCCCAGCCTTTGGTTTTTGGACTTCAATTCCGAGAAGTCCAAGTCAATTCCCCAAAGCACCGATCAACACTGACATAGGCTTCCGGAAATTGAAGTCCACCAATGTTCTGTGGAATATATTTAGTAAAGATAAAGGTTTCCCTTGCTCGAAAGCCAGTTGTAGCTGACTCTAGGGTTCAGTGCTCATCTCTGTTTCAAAGCTGAAGAGCCAGCGCTGTCATCTGATGCAGACGTTTCCGTGGTCATGTGGCAGGCATGACTAGACACCGGAGCACATGGAACGCTGTTTACCTTTCCCACCAAAGTGGTCTCTATTTATCTACTTGCAATTTCTTGCTTTCAAACTGCTAGGTTGGCAGGACCTGGGACAGATGACAGGAGCTTATTCCATCCTGCAGTACTTGGGAATCGAACTGCTGATCTCCCGCCTTCCAGTCAGTGTCTTAGGAAGCGCTTGAGTTTAGGAAGTGCTGACCTGCCGACCTTCTGGTCGCCAAGTTTAGCATCTTAACCACTAAGCCAGTGCAGTCCCTAAAAAAATGTCCCTGCATCCCAAAGGTATTCACGTGACTGTAACCATTCCCCCCCACAAGTTCCTGGAGATTTTTAAGCAAACCGTGTGTGGATTCTATCACGTGCCTTCAGAACGTTTCCTGGTCCTCTAAGAGAAGGAAAAGGGATGAGAAATCAAAGGGTCCCCAGCTGAACATTTGCTGCCACACATCTCCATGGCAACAAGGGAGCCAGAGATGCAGATAAATAGGCCCCTTTTCACACAAAAGGCTTCACCACCCTATTCTGGCAAATGCTGCATTTTAGTTTGGACACGAACAGCTGGAGTTTACCTGCCTTCTTTTTTAACCCAACCCCACATATTGCCAGATTTATAGACAGATTACGGAAATTCATTTGGGAAAGCAGCCAGGGATCACTGAGTGGAGAAAGCAGTGTATTCAACATCACCAGTCAGGCAATGCTCCAGTAACTAGCAAAATAGCCTTGATCTGTGTGTCTCTTGCCACGGGGTGGGGGCATAATTAATAAAAGCCCTTGCTAATTGGAGGCTACAGTTAGTGACTGATTCATTCTTCTTCTTCTCTCATGTCCAGATCAAACTTTGGATTGCCAAAATGAAGCCACTTTCCTGGCTTTGTTGTTGGCCAAAATTAAGTCTCCATTGCTGCATGTTTCTGGTAGTAAAGAAAGTGGCTTCATTTTGGCAGACCAAGGTTTGATCTGGACACGAAAGAAGAAAAAGCAGGACAGTAAATGAGGCAATGGGTTCTGTATCTCTCCAAATTCACAGAGCATGTTGTTATCCACCAGCAATCCCTACTTGAGCATGTTGGTCTTACATTTAGACCAGGGATTCTCAATCTGTGGCACACAGGCCAGATGCGGCTCGTGGCACCATTTCATGTGCCCCCCCCACTGCCTCCACCACACCAGGAAGTGCCACGTGGAGGAGGAAGGGCAAAATGGCCATCCGGCCACTGAAGCTGTCTGAGAGAGTGTGACCTCCCCCCCCCGGGGGGGGGGGTCTTTAAAAGGTTGAGAACTCATGATTTAGACTGATTAATGGAATCATGCATCTGGCTCCTTTAATTCCTTCTTGTTTTAGATACTGTATGTTAATTTTAGCTTTGTATGTTATTATATGTTGATGGTGCCTCTGACACGAATAAAGAAATAATGGAATCATGGTTTTTTAAGTATTCCATACTGTACTCTTTCCCTATCACGTTCATGGATCTTAGTGGAATTAATTGAGAATTAATTTATTTTTCTGACTTTCCTCTGATTGTTAGAAAGGTTTGTTAGCTTAGTCATACCATTGAGTAATGAACCAACTGTGCCTACTGACACACAGAGAGAGAAACACACCTGTCTTCTGTGGATCAGAATAAAAATTATATGTAATGCAAGAACTCTGTGATTTACTTCACCTCCTCCTGGGGAAGGTTGGAGATGCAGTTAGAAAGATGGAGGGGTTAGTCTCCATGCTGGGCAGGAAGAATACGAATGTGTACCCTTGAGCTGTTGTGATGATGTAGAACATTTAGAAGCATATTGAAGAGAAAGAGTCAGCTATGGAACGTTGATGTGATGGAAGTCCTTCTCTGAAATGCACGGACCAAAGAGGATGTTTATTGATAGAGGAGATGGCATGGAGAGTGGAAGTGGGGGGAAACCAGCTCAAGACTGGAAAGTTGGGTGGGAAGAAATGCAAGAAAGAACTTAAAAGTTTTGGATCTGAACCTTAAGGAGCCCTGGTGGTCCAATTGTTTAATTGCTGTAGTGCAACCAAAAGGTTGTGAGTTCAATCCTGACCAGGGATCAAGGTTGACTCAGCCTTCCTTCCTTCCAAAGTCAGTAAATTGAGTATCCAGCCGTTTGGGGGCAAAATGATAATTAACTTGTGAGCCACTCAGAAAGTGCACTAAACGCTATGGGGCAGTATATGTGTGATTGCTTTGCTTAAGGCAAGGGTGCCCAAACTGATCTGACTCCCAACGCCAATTCAACGCTTGTGAAGTCCTTGTCGCTCCCGGAAGCGGAAATAAGACGCGCCCAGATTGGCATGTTTGACTTCCGCTTCTGGCAGCAACGAGGGCTTCACGGGCCAGATGAATTGGTGCCGGGGGCCGGATCCCGCTCACAGGCCATCGTAGCCGGCCCCTGAACCATGTGAATGGCCCACAACCTGAAAAATTTGGGCACCCCTGGCTTAAGAGCAGTCCAGATGTTTTGACCTTCACCTCCCAAAATATTTTACCATTAGCTTTGCTGGCTCAAGTTTCTTGGAACTAAAATCCAAAACATTTGGATGGACAGAGATCGAGAACGACTCCCTTAAAGGTTGTGAGAGCTGGACCATTAGGAAAGTGAGCGCAGAAGAATAGACGCCTTTGAGATGTGGTGTTGGAGGAGAGTTTTGAGAGTCCCCTGGACAGCGAGGAGAACAAATAGGTCAATCTTAGAAGAAATCAAACCTGACTGCTCCTTAGAAGGTCAAATAGTGCAGATGAAGCTAATGTACTTTGGACATCAAATGAGAAGAGAGGATTTGCTTGAGAAAGCCTTGATGCTGGGAAGGGTGGAGGGCAAAAGAAGAAGGGGGCAGCCCAAAATGAGATGGCTAGATGGTATTGTAGACACAATGGGCACAGAGCTGAGCAAGTTGAGGAGGATGGTGGAGCACAGAAGTGCCTGGCGGACAGTGGTCCATGGGGTTGCAAAGGGTCGGAATCAACTGTGCAACTGAACAACAACAACAACAAGTTTTAAAAAAAGTGGGAAGCAAACTAAAGCTAATTACACCTGACCAAAACCCTATTGCATTTGAATGCCCATTTAATACAGTTGTGGTCCATCTTGGAGGTGAATTGCTGCAGGTTAAGAATTTACTATGGGCATTTGCTATTGTGTGCAGGTTATGTGAATCAGTGTTCAACAACAAATGTTTGTGTTAACTTGCAGCAATTTTGCATTTTGCTTGTAACTAAAGATTTTTTTTTGTTGAAGACATAAAAATCCTAGAGACTAAAACAATTACATCAGGGATATGATCAGGGTCACAGAGGGCTATGATCTAGCTAGCAGCCTGCCCAAAAGTTTGCCTCTCTCCCAGGTAGGGTCAAAGGTTAGACTTTTATAGTGACAGCCATAGTAGACACCTCTATGATATCTGGTAAGAGTCAAGAAAAATCCCTAAAAGTTGTCCAAAAATACAACTTAGGCTTCTTCTGGAAACCTCTGGGACACTGGATATCCTGTTTCTTCTTATTCTCTGTCATCAACTGATGATCATCCTATGAATTCTTGACCTCCAAAAGGTCTATTAAAACCTGGCTGGCAGGACAAATTTGGCCTTAAAACCTGGCTGGCAGGACAAATTTGGGGATCAAAGAATACTGGATCGCATGTTGGGTGGCTGATCGGTTGAGGCAGCCACCCTCTGCTCTTACCTCCTTACTCCTGTCCTTGTTTCCTTTCATAATTTTGGTGATTTTTAATCTGAGGATGTTTAATTTCTTTTTAGCCTATCTTTTAATATTGTATTAAGTCATATTTTAACTATTATTAGGGAATTGAATTTTGATTGGTGGTTTTAATTATGTATTTTTAAACTTGTTTTGTAAGCCGCCCAGAGTTGGGGTTTCTCCCGATTGGGGCGGGATAATAAGTTAGAACAAACAAATAAATAAATAAACCGCCCTGCTCAGGTCTTGCAAACTCAAGGCTGTGGTTTTCTTTATTCAGTCTAGCCATCTCATGTTAGGTCTTTTCCTTCTGCCTTCTACTTTTTTCCAGCATTATTGTCTTTCCCAGTGAATTTTCTCAGAACATGCCCAAAATATGATAGCCTCAGTTATTCTTTTCCGTTTCTCAATTGCTCTTTGAATACAGCTGATATTCTCTCTCTCTTTTTTAGCACCATGGAATAGAGCTAAGTTACACTATGCACAATAGGACTTTAACCCTTGCAAACTCAAGACCAATTGATAAAACAAGAGGGCTACTCCTAAGGACTGTATTTCTTTTACAGCCTTCTTGCTGGATCTGAACAGCAGTTTTTGTTTATTAAGTTACAATGCTAGTTTATGTTGGTGCCTTTAGACCACTTGCAATCTGTAAAACCTGCCTTACATGTTCTTCAGTGCCCCTGGCCAGGTAGTACAATTTGGGTTGTGCTAAGGCTCCAGGGTCCAGATGTTATCTTTGCTAGCCATGTCACATCCATCCCATCTGGCAGTGGTGACTTGAAGTTCTAGGAAAACAACCTTGTGAAATTGCTTGCATTTTTTTAAAAAAGAGAGATAAACTCAATAAATAGTCATCTTCTTTTGGTGACTTAATGGTTAAGATGCTGAACTTGATGACTAGAAGGTTGGCAGGTCAGCAGTTCAAAACCTGAGTACTGCACAATGAAGTGAGCTCCTGTCATCTGTCCCAGCTCCTGCCAAACTATCTGTTTGAAAGCAAGAAGTTGCAAGTAGATAAATAGGTACCGCTTTGGTAGGAAAGGTAACAGCGTTCCTTGCACTTTGGTGTCTAGTCCTGCCTGCCACATGACCACAGAAACATCTGCAGACGCAGAGAGTGTTGGCTCTTTGGCTCTAAACAGAGATGAGCACTAGAGTCAGATATGACTGGCTTTCGAGCAAGGGTGACCTTTACCTTTGGTCAGAGGAAAGAGATCTGTGTGAGCCTAAAGCTTGCATACTCTTGTCCTAAGATGAATGGGTGTCCAGCTGGGTATCAAGACACCACCTGACCTTTCTCTCTCTCCTGTTGCAGAAGGCCGTAGGTGGGAAGAAGGAACGCTCGCTTTTTCTCTTCTCGGACCTGCTGGTTTGCACCACTTTAAAACGCAAGTCTGGATCTTTGCGGCGAAGCTCCATGAGTCTGTAAGTAAGCAAGACCAAAGTTCCTCTAAGATCTGGGAGGTGCCCAAACTCAGGCTGAGAGAGGACTTCCCCGTCCCAGCTGTGTCTTACCCTGGCATGGACTTAATGACTACAAATATCATGCACCGTCCTAATTGGTTGTGGCAATTGGATTTCCTCAGGTTTGCACTGTGAGCCTCCATAGGCAGATCTATGGCGTTGCCTTCCAAGATATTGTTTATTTGGGTCTGTATATTGTTGGTTAACGGCTAGTGGGTTATTGTTTTTTATGTTCACTTGTGAAATTCTTCGTACACTGCCCAGAATGGGAAAATATCTCAGATCTCCAGTAGACAGACAGACAGACAGACAGATAGACAGATAGATAGATAGATAGATAGATAGATAGATAGATAGATAGATAGATAGATAGAATACTGGTTCAAAATATACAAATACTGGATTGATTGATTGATTGATTGATTGATTGATTGATTGATTGATTGATTGATATTACGGTTGTAACTGGCCACCCAGAGTTTTGTATTTTTTAATAAATCAAACAAGATATAAATGGAAAGAACTGCCAACGTGCCGGCCTTCCAGCTAACAAAGCAAGCTTCTTAACATTGAGCTGGGTACTGCAGGATGGAATGAGCTCCCGTCTTTGTCCCAGCTCCTGCCAACCTAGCAGTTCAAAAACAAGAAATTGCGAGTAGATAACTAGGGACCACTTCAGTAGGAAAAGATCTTGGGGTCATGAAAGGATCCTCATTTGGGCATCCCCTGAGTGGAATTTGTTCAGCAAAAATAGACAAAATTATTATAATGGAAAGAACGAACGGATGAATGAATGTTACTTTCTTTTGGACAGTAGCTCCCATAACAGCCCCATTCTACATGGTCCCCCCCTCCCAGAAAACACCTGCTTTCCTAGCTGTGGCTGATGGTACCAAAAAAGCAGAGCTGGCAGACAAATATTTGTGATTTATGAAGTATTTCAGAAGGCTGTGCAAAAATTAAAGCCTAGGAGAGGCTTTGCCCATTGGTTGCCTTCCTACAGTCTGAGGTGACAATGAAAAGGGGGTGGGGGTGGGGGAGCCAGAAAGCCAAAGGAGGATGAAGGAAACTTCTGCACTGAAGATCCATTTGTTCTCTCCAAAACATGCCATCACAGCCACTCAGCGGTCACGGCCAATATTGCAGCCATGAAAAGGCTCCCCTATTCTTCTCTGTGCCTTCTCTTTCCAGATACACAGCCGCCAGTGTGATTGACACAGCCAGCAAGTACAAGCTGCTCTGGAAGATGCCCCTGGAAGATGTGGATATAGTGAAAGGTTTGTGACCTGCAGATGTTGTTTAGGAAGGAAACGTCTGGTCAGTGATGGCCAATCTTGGCACTCCAGATGTTCTTGAACTTCAATTCCCAGAAGTCCTGATCTGCAGCTGTGTTGACTTGGGCTTCTGGGAATTGAAGTCCAAGAACATCTGGAGTGCCAAGGTTGGCCATCGCTGGCCTACAGGATTTAGGATCTGTTCCCTTTATCTCTCTTTGGGAACCCTTTTGGAAGGGTAGGGGGTATTTGTAAAATGTTGCCAGGCCGATACTGTGTCATCAGCCGCTTGAAAATTATTACCCCTGTGTGATGTCTTGCGTGGTTTCTAATCTGGCTGCAGGGGTCTCTCAGTCCACCAACCGCGAGAGCATGCAGAAGGCCATCTCACGCTTGGATGAAGATCTTAGCACCCTCGGCCAAGTCAGCAAGCTTTCCGAAACCCTCAGCTTCCCCCATCAGGTGAGAAGAATCGCCATCAGGTAGTCATGGCGGGACAGGTTTGTAAAGAAAAGAAAGGTGATGCCCGGAACCTACCAATAGAAAGTGCTCTTACCACCCCATAGAAGCACTTAGTGCACTCGCTCGTCAGTTCACAAGTTAATGAGCATTTTGCCCCAAACACGCTGGGGACTCATTTTAACTAAGTCGGAAGGATGAGTCAACCTGGATCCCTATCAGGATTGAACTCGCAATGTTTTGGCAGCCATTTAATCACTGCCCACTTATGCTCACCAGCCTAATTCCTGGGCTGTAAATCTCAGCAGCAGATTGCTGTTAGCTGAGAAGCTGGGGCTCGTATTTCTTTCCATACCACCAGCCACGCGACTTGGCCTAGGACAAGAAATGCACGCCTCAACGTTTTAGTTGAAATTTTCGTTACTGGGCTTAATGATGGCATAAATAAGTGACAAAGCAAAAGCAGGCTGAGGAGGATGGCGGAAGACAGAGGTGCCTGGCGGGCAATGGTCCATGGGGTTTCAAAGGGTCGGAATCGATTGCGCGACTGAACGACAACAAAAGAGCAAAGCAATCACAGTGGTTAAACTGCTGTACTGCAGCCAAATCATTGTGAGTTTTATGTTGAGGGGGGGGGGGCAAGCCTCTTTTCTCCTTCTGAGGCTGGAAAAATAAGTACAGTAATACCCCGGATAACGTGAGTACCGTATAGCGTGAAAACCGCATAATGTTACAAGATTTTTGGAAAAATCTTGTATCGAATAACGCGATTTTTAACGTTATCCGATACAGTCCTTCATAGCAGCAGGGTGGCTGGAAAGCTGAATGGGGTTCTCCGTTCAGCTTCCCAGCCACCCTGCAGCTACGGAGGAAGGGGTGGGGAGGCTGGAAAGCTGACGGGGGGCTCCCCCGTCGGCTTCCCCAGCCACCCCACAGCTGCGGAGGCAAGGGCGGGTGGCTAGGGAAGCCGACAGGGAGTCCCCGTCAGCTTCCCCAGCCACCCTGCAGCTGTAGATCGGGTCCTCTGATCTCTCTGGAGCAGGCAGGGGACACGATCCAAGCTGTTTCTGGGCTTCCCCGACGTCCTCAGCCAGTGCAGCAAGCCAGAATGTCGGGATTCGAACCCTGACATTCTGGCTTGCTGCACTGGCTGAGGACGTCGGGGAAGCCCAGAAACAGCTTGGATCGGGTCTCCCCACCTCCCTGGACCCGGCCGGGGTGTGTGTGTGTCAGAGACCCCAAAATTGGTTTTAAAAAAGTCCGGTTTTTTTTACCAATTTTGGGGTTTCTGACACACACACCCCCGGCCGGGTCCAGGGAGGTGGGGAGACCCGATCCAAGCTGTTTCCAAAGTTCCCCCACCTCCCTGGAGGCTGCAGCAAGCCAAAATGTCAGGATTCAAATCCCGACGTTCTGCCTTGCTGCAGCCTCCAGGGAAACAGGGCTTTTTTTAACATTGTGTGATCAATGTATCGCACAACGTTAAAAACCGGATAACGACGGGACTTGTGGAACCAAGTCATAATGTTATCCGGGGTACTGTTGTACCCAGAATGTTTAGGGCAAAACGCTAATTACCTTGTGAACCGCCCAGAGATTGCACTAAGCCACAGGTTCTCAACCTTTTCAAGCCATGGGCCAGGTCACGCTCCCCCAGACAGCTAAGTGGGCCAGACTAGTGGTTCCCCACCAGTAAAACAAGTCCATAGCTGCTGCAAATATGTTTAGAACAGCCGTAAATGCAGTCGCAGCTGTTTCCACCCTTTCTGGCTGTGGCGGGAGCGAGTGTGGTGGGCCGTAGCTTGAGAACCCCTGTGCTAAGCACTATGGGGCAGTATGGAAGTGAAAATGCTCTTGCTGCCCCTGCTGCTCATGGTCCTCTTTATCTCTTCAGAGCTTGGATGATGTCCTCAAGGACCTGATGGCTGCTCTCCACCGTGAGCTGGCCGAGAAGCAGTCCCTTTCCTTCACCATGTCGTTTCCTCCCAACAAGATGGAGCTGACAGTCACCAAGGCTGATAGCACAGATTCCTACATCTTTGAATTCCCCAACCCAGATGCACGCCACAGCTTTGAACAAGCCTTTGAGGACACGAAGAAGAAATTGGGTAACTCAACTTGAGAATTTATTTTGTTCTATCTTACCTCTTCCCCACCCCCACCCCTTTCTGCTTTTTCTTCTTCTTTTGTGTCCAGATCAAACTCTATAGACAGCCAAAATGAAGCCGCCTTCTTGGCTTCGTTTATTTATTTAATCAAGCTTTTATGCCGCCCTCCTCACAAAGTCCCAGGGCGGCTAACAAACTTTAAAAACACTTAAAACAAAATAAAAACACAGTATAAAAATCAGGATTAAAAAATTACAGCGATTAAAAGAGATTAAACAAGTCACATACACAGAGGGAAGGGTTAGATGAGTTAACAAACTGAGGCAACCGACTGGGCCATACCCCACACATGCCCCGCCAGCCAGGTCTTAACCCCTTCCTAAAGGGCAGCAGCTTCGTCTGGAAACACAACTCACCTAGTTAGTTGTTGGCCAAAATTAAATCCTCATTAGTACATGTTTCTGGTAGTGATCAGCAGACCGCCAAATAAGTTGGAGTCTGTATCTCTCCACATTCACATAGCGTGTTGTTGCGCATTTGAGCCTGTTGGTCTTACATTTAGGGACTCCGACCTTCAGCCTATTCAGGGTCCTCCAAGTGACATAGAGGAGGTTGAGTTCCTAAGCTATAGCCTCCTTTTATATTATTCCTTGTCCAGTGAGCTCCTTCCTCCTAATTTTATTTTTGCTCTTGAAAGCTAGTTGTATCTGACTCTAAAGTATGGTGCTCATCTTCATGTATAGCCAAAGAACCAGTGCTGTCTGCATCTGCAGATGTTTCGGTGGTTGTGTGACAGACATGACTAGATGCTGGAATGCTATTACCTTGCCTGTTGAATGCGGTACCTATTTATCTACTTGCAATTTCTTGCTTTCAAACTGCTTGGTTGGCAGGAGCTGGGATGGAGACGGAAGCTTACTTTGTCGTGTAGCACTCAGGTCTTGAACTACTGACCTTCCAGTTGTCAAGTTCAGCATCTTAACCACTAAGCCACTGCAGTCCCTAATTGAATGCTTACTCCCTGTTTAAAAAACACAGGAATCCCAACACATAAAAAGCTAAAGAATCACAATGAAAATTCAGCTGCAGTATTTGTTCAAAGATACAGAGGGTACACAGAAAGAGCCTGCTCGAAGATTATGGTATTTTTGAACCACAAGTGGGCATTCCTTGTGTTGCCAGCTAATCTTTTTCACACTAGGTCAGGTGAAAGAACTGCAGAATGAACTCACCAGATGGTGCCTTCATTTGGGCAGTTTCATGGCTGGCCTAGATAGACACTGAAGAAGCAGCAGCAGCAGCTTGTAAACATACCCTGTTTTGATACTGCTTCTTTATGGAGGCTCCAGGGTAAATATTCCTTCTTTCATCCAAGCCACTACACCATGGATGAATCTGGCCCACGCCACCCTCCTCGCTCCCAGAAACAGAAGTAAATGCGCTTCCACTTCCAGGAACGACAAGAGCTGCGTGGGCCGCATGAATTGGCATTGGGGCTGGATCTGGCCCACGGGTTGTAGTTTGGACACTTGTGGTTTAAGGAGAGAAAATGGCAGCTTAAAATCTATCTCATCCTGTTGCAAAACCGACTGCAACGTGCGTTTTACTTCTACTTCCGGTGAGAAAAACCACGTGAACAGCCCACGGTTCGACAAGTTTGGGTACCTCTAACTTAAATGTTTGTGAATATCATGTGACGTTACAGGAGGCTGAACTGGTAGAGGCAGGGAAACCACCAGGTAGAAAACCCTTTTAACCTGTTTACCTGCATGGCATGATGGTGAACCTTGGCACTCCAGGTGTTCTTGGACTTGAATGACCATGAGCCCAAGTCAGCACTCCTGCTGATCAGAGCTTCTGAGAATTGAAGTTCAAGAACACCTGGAATGCTAAGGTTGGCCATCAATAGAGGTTTAATTCTCTTCTATGTTGTTTCCACCACCAGCTTCCAGCAAAAATTGCCTGGATCCCGAGTTCCTGAAGGCAATTCCCATCATGAAAACAAGGAGTGGGATGCAGGTTGGTACAAGCCTTGCCGAGCAAAAATCTGTGTCACCGGCTCTCATTATTGGCAACCCTGTTCCTGCTCGACAGTGTTAAGCAGCGCACTTTCGGTCCATTTGCAAACTCTGCCGAGAATGAACCCTCAGGGTGCTTTTGCTGTTGTTTGTCTAATCCAGGGGTTCCCAACCTGTGGGCCGAAACATGGCACTGTTTCATGTGGCCCACCTCCACTGCACCTGGAATTGGAAGTGGGCGTGTTTACACATGTGCAGGTGCGTCTTATGTCAGCCGTAATACACACCTGTGCATGTGTAAATGCACATTTACGACAGCCGTAAATGTGTCCACCTCCGGGAGGCGTAGTCCTGCCTGCTCAACTGCCCGGGGTCAGGCCCGTGGCGGGAAAAGTTTGGGAACCCCTGGTCTAATCGAAGTGCTCTTGAAATGAAAATGGTTAGAAAGGAGTTAGTGCCGTGGTTCCCAATATGGGGCACACATCCAACAGGGAGCTAATTTGAGTTGAGATCCTCAGCCATCCCTTCTGTGTTATTCCTTGTCCAGTCAGCTCCTTCCTCCATCATCTGATTTGGTTTTGCTCTTGCAAGAATGTTTGTTCTTGCCATAAAGCTCTTCCAGGACTTGAGTTGGCGGACTTGAGGCTCATATTAGTCCAGAGAACGTCAAGGGGCATTTTCTTGCTTGGTTCTCTGAGCTGCTACTTCTCTCCTTCCTTCGTGGTGCCTACAATCTTAGTGCTTGAGTTGGGCATTAAAAGTTCATCCTATTCTCAAGCAAGTCATTTTTGTGAAACTTTCACCAAGTAACCCATTCATTTATCCTACACAAGGTAAGAATGATTGTATTTCAAGAACGGCCCATGGATTCTGCTCCTATTTGAACAAACAGTTCTTAATATAGTGTTTTACAAAGCATATATTTTGCTTGGTTGCTGCTCAAATGATTTGCAATTCACCTCCACATTGTTTGTTTAATTCTATTGTGCTTTGAATGAAACCACAGATGGTTTCTTGTTCCTGTAGGACCCATTTTTAGGCTTTATAAAAAAAAATCCTCAAGGCAACTGGGGCTGCTGCTTAGATTTTACAGCAGGGAAGGGAACTGGGAGGAGACATAAACAGTCCAATTGAAATTCTCACTGCCAGGAAATACCCAGACATAGAGGTAGCATTTACAGAAATACCGTAAGGAATGTCCCACAAACATGAAAGTCATCCACAGTTTCAACCATTATGAGATCTGTTTTGGGGGGTATTGTTAATTGTTTTTACCCATAATTTATTCTGTTTGATTTATTGTTTGTTGGTTGGTGTATTGTGCTATGTTTAATTTTAGATTGTTACTTGTAAAGATATTTTAATTTTTTGTATACAGCCCAGAGTGGAGAATATCCCAGATGGGCAGGATATAAACTTAATAGACTGACTGACTGACTAACAATCAAGATAGAAAGACTGACTGATTATCAAGACAGACAGACAGACTAACTGATTGACAATCAAGATAGACAGAATGACTGGCTGGGTGGGTGACAATCAAGACAGATAAATTAGATTGACTGACTGACTCAAGATAGACAGAAAGACAGACTAACTGACAATCAAGATAGAAAGACTGACTGACAGACACAATCAAGATAGATTAGATATACTGACTGACTCAAGCTAGACAGACTGACAATTAAGATAGAAAGACTGACTAGACAAACAGACAGAGTGAAGAGGGTGGGTGGGTGGGTGCTCAGAAGAAGACAGCTATTGCTTCCCCTTGAATTGCTACAGATCCAGACATCGCAGCCTCTGGCTTAAGATCTTGGCTTGGCTCTTCGCAGTCATCTTCAGCAAAGCTTTTCACTGTGAGTGAGCTGCAAACAGACATGGAGTCACTCATACCAAAGGAATTTCTCCTATCAAAGCAGGTCTAGGGGTACTCAGGGACCTGCTGTGAGAATGGACCTGCAGCAGGAGGAGCCAGCCTGTTGGGGGGGGGGGTTAAGCTCACCACCCCCACCCCAAAATAGTCTAGAGGGAAAATCCCACACTTGGGCAGTGTAAGGCATGCTCAGTGGAGAGGTTTTCCTGGCTCAGTGGCCACAGGAATAGGACACGTTCCACCAGGAGGTGGGATAGAAGGTCCTCTGCCAGAGACTTATGGCCAAAATGTCTTCCCAGGCCCAATGTGCCCAAACATTAACATGCTCTCCCCCAACTTTGGGGTCTGGCTGCCTAAATTGTTAAGCTCCCCAGCAGATAGGGCTCTTTTTAGTATTTAGAAAAGCTAGGTCGGGCACAGCTTTTAAACTACAGTAGGGTTTGTGTTGTTAAGTTATATTTAGCAGCAGCAGCAGAGTAAAGCGGGGCAGGTTTTACACAAATCTTAGTTTGAATGCAAGTTCTCCCAATCTTTCTCCCTGTTTAGCCCAGCCAGTGAATGCACTTGCACTAAATGCTGAGATAAAGAACAGAATATCATTTGCTCACAAGGAGGTCAGAGAAAATATACATGTGCTCAGGATTCTTGGTGAGATTTTCTTTAGAAAAAAGTAAAGTTTAAGTCTTTAGGCCTTTTGAGTCTTTTAGGCCTGCCATGTGGCCTGCAAAATGGAGCTGCTCAAATAGACATATTTCCTTTTTAAAAGGCAAAAGAGAGAGAAAAGACCAGAGCATACAAAGCCTTAATACATGCAAATAGGTCAGATGATCCCTAGAGGCGGGAAGATAGGAAACTTTCTAATTGGTTACTTAGGGACAAACAATATAAAACAACTTCTTTTAGGCTAGTATTTCTGTGTCTATAGTTACTGTGCTAATGCCTACTGCATGCTGGGGTTGCACTACAATACTCAACATGTTTCATGTGCATGGTCACAAGAGGTCCTTTGAAATTCCACCCCGTTTTTCTGGAATGTGTTGATTCAGCCTTGGCCATTTCTAGGGCCCATGGCTGTGTCATTACTGCTTTCTGGGAGAAAGTTATCCTTGCTGCCCATAGACTGCTTGTAGGGTTTAACCATAACTGCAAACCGTGGCTTAGCGATCTTACCTTTGGGGACTGAAATTCCCAGGATGCTTCGGCTGGCAAGGCTCCAGGCTAAACTGACTGGGGAATTCAGACGGTTGCATTTTCAGACTCAGCCGTGAATGAGGCAATTCCAGGCTGAACAAGTTCCCACCCGAGACCTGCCAAAACCTCTCTTTTCTCCAGTCCTGAAAGTAGCTGCATTCTGCAGGTCCTTGTGCCCCCTTACCAGAGTCTGTGCATGTGAATGTTTGCAGATATATTTGCCCACTGATGGCAAACCCCTCTGAGTGGGGATTCTGCCACCAACGGGGTTCTTTTCTGCCCACCCCGCAGTTCTCCTGTGCCTCCCCGAGCCACAGCAACCCGGAGAGCGCCTACGAGGTCTGGGTGTGCAACAGCGATGGGTACGTTGGGCAGGTTTGCCTCCTCAGCATCAAGAAGGAGCCCATTGTGGAGGCCTGCATCGCCGTCTGCTCCGCCAGGATCCTCTGCATCTCCTCCGTGCCCGGCCTGAAGAGGACGTACAGGTAGCCAAGCCGGAAGAATGTGTGGGAAGCGGGTTGATCCCCAGAGATTGGGAAGAGTGACTTGTTGGGCTTCACTTCCCAAAATCCACCTGGCACCCTGGTCCGTTAGCTGTGCTGGTGGAAGGATTCTGGGAGGTGTCTTCCGGAAAAGTTACATTTGCAAGCAGCATCTCTGCTCTAGCAAATCAGCAGAGTTGGCTTGTGGCCTGCATGCAGACACAGAGGGTTTGGTTTTGAAGCCCCTGTGAAAGAGGGAGAAGGGAGAGGAATTGGGCTTTCTTGCTTGGATCAAGGGAAGGTATCCTAGCCCTGTCATCTGTAACTCTCTCAACAAATTTCCACAAGAAGGAAACCGATTTTGCTTGGTTGCTTTCTTACTTACTTTCTTTCTTACACATATATGCCTGCCACCCATCTGGGAATTCCCGGTCGGGGTGGTTTACAAAAAGAAACCAAACAAAATATCATTAAAAATACTTATTAACATATTAACCAAAGGGCTATTATGTGCATTACCATGAACACTGCAGGCGCAGGTTTATGATATGCAGCAATTAGTGTTGTTACAGGTGGACAGTTTAACACTCAATTAATTTCTGCATCTATCTACCTGATCCAGGGCTGGCCAAACTATGGCCTGTGGGCTGGATGCGGCCCACGACATCAAATCATCCAGCCCACAATGCCCATGCTGCTCCCAGAATCGGAAGTAAAATGTGCCCACACAGGCGCAAAACGCTGCTGTAAATGCACCTGCGGCTGTTGCATCCATCATCTCTGTACATGCGTTTTGTACATGCGTAGGCATGTTTTACATCTGCTTCTGGTGGGAGGAACCACGTGACCGGCCCGCAGCCTCAAAGGTTTGGCCACCCCTGATCTGATCTTTATCTATTCATCCATCCGTCCACCCAAGCTCTGTTCCTCAAGTGTCATTCAGCAGTGAGATGTTTGACTATTTGATGTACCCTTTGTGTTGTTCCCTGTGACAAACTTCCTTTGTGCTCAGTGCATGCAGAAAAAGCATGGCTGGTACACAATTCCAGGTATATTTGTGTTCTTCTTTTCTTTATTCATTTGGTGGCTTTTAGTGTGTTACATTTACCAGCAGAGGAGACACATGTAATTAATATGAAACAAAAAATTTAAATCAGCCAGTCTTGGTTGGCTCTCGGGAATGCTTTTAGCCGCCTGCTGTGGAGAAAGGGGACAGGAGAGGTTTTTATATCTGTCTCTCTCATCGTAATTGCCCAGGTGCCAATTTTTCAAGCTCTTGAGTCAGTAAAATGCTGAACATCCATTGCTTGGAAGCAGCAGGAAACAGTGTTATAACAGATCTAGGAGAAGTTAATTCCTTGAGATAACACTCTGAACATTCAACAAAATACATCAGGTAGAAGATGGTTAAACTGCCCTACTGCAGCTCAAACGTTGCGAGTTCAATCCTGATGGGATCCCAGGTTGACTCAGCCTACCATCCTTCCATGGTCGGTAAAATGAGTCCCCAGCATGTTGGGGGCAAAATGCTAATTGACTTGTGAACTGCCCAGAGCGTGCACGAAGCACTTCTATAGGGCAGTAGAAATGTGTAATCGCTATTGCTGTATCCTTGTTAAATATAACAATGTTCTAATTATGGGCTATCAACAATGTCTCTTTCTGCCCCTATGTGCTCTCGAGTTCTTCTTCATGATCTCTGTGAAGCTACAAGAATGGGGTTACTGCGCATTCACTCAGTAAACCCATTCATGTGGATTCACAGATGACCACAAAAAAGAACAACAGTTACAGGCAAGCAACCTGTCCTTAGAGAGCCCTGGTGGTGCAGGGGTTAAACCTGTGTACTATAGCCAGAATGTTGTGAGTTCAGTCCTGACAGGATTCAGTTTTGACTCAGCCTTCCATCCTTCCGAGGTCAGTAAAATGAGGACCCAGCATGTTGGGGGTGAAATGCTATGTAATTAACTTGTGAACCATCCAGAGCAGGGGTTCTCAGCCTAGGGCCTGCAGGCTGGATCCGGCCCTTGGCACCAAATAATCCAGCCCTCGCTCAAGCCACCACTGGAATTGGCCGTAAAAGTGTTTACTGTAGCTGTAAATGAGTTGTGACCGATTCCAGGAACAGCTGGAGCACCAGTCCAGCCCGACAGCTGTTTGAGGGAGCATGACTCGGACCCCGACTTGAAAAGGTTGAGAACCCCTGGTCCAGAGAGTGCACTAAGTGCTGTGGGACAGTATAAACGTGTGATTGCTTTGCCTTGCTTTGCTTTAATTTTCGTAATGGAGCCACTCTGATTTTTCCTACTGTGCCGTTGGACTCTCACTCCATGTGATTCCAGGTGTTCCTGCTGCTGCTTGCGTGGCTCCGTTCAAATCCTTTGGAGTCCATAGTTTCTCCCTTCTTCTCATCGAGGGCTCCAGCTCCCCATGTTCTGTGGCTGAACTCCACTTTGTGTGTTTTGTTTTCCATGACTCTCATTCGCTTCCTGCTTCTCTCGGCATCCAGGGAGCATCCATCGTCTCTGGCCAGCCCGTCCTCTGAGCCAGTTCACGCCATGCTGGATGAGTCCGTTCCACAGCAGTGCCTGCACATTTCCATTTCTGGGTCTTCCCTGGAGCTCTCGGAGCCCATGGACAACACCAACCAGGAACTTGTCCCCTTCGACAGTGATGACACAGATGACGAGTCCTCCCCCAGCCCATCTGGCACCCTTCAGAGCCAAGCCAGCCACTCGACCATCTCCTCCAGCTTTGGAAGTCAGTGAGCTTAAGAAAACGCGTCGGTTTCTTTTTCTTAAAAGCTGTTGCCTTTATATAAGTGTTCCCATCCTTTTCAAGCCAGGTACCGGATCAGACTCTCTTAGTCAGTTCCGAGGGCAGGATGGCTATTTTGCCCTGCCTGCATGGCGGGGGCTGCCATTTTGTCTCAGCAACTTCAAAGAGATGGCCACGTTGTTTCTCAATTGCCCTTGGAGGGGGAAGGGGGCACATGAAATGGCGCTAGGACCCTTAGGTTGGAAACCCCTGCTTTATATCCTCATGGACCCCCAATGCCAAAGCTGTATCTCCACTCCTGGAAGCATCAGTAGCGGTGATTTTGCATCAAAACAAAGTGCAGCTGGGCCAATCCTTCTAGGTAAAGGAAGAGGTTGTCTGTGCTCGAAAGCCAGTTATCTCCAACTCTAGGGTCCAGTGCTCATCTCTGGGTTTTTGGTTTTTAATCGTGTCAGAAGCACACAAAGGGGCTTTCTGGGTAGAAAGGATATTTGCTGGAGGAACTCGGCTCATGTCCCCAAGGTCTTTTCCCACTGAAGTGGTTCCTATTTATCTACATGCAATTTCTTGCATTCGATCTGCTATGTTGGCAGGTTCTGAGATAGAGACGAGCGGTGATTCTGTCATGCAGTACTCAGGTCTTTAACTGCCGATTTGCTGACCTTCCACCTAACAAGGTGAGCTTCTTAACCACTGAGCCACCAGAGTCTCACCTCATCTCTGTTTATAGCCAAAGAGCCAGTGCTGTCTGTGCCTGGACATCTAGCAGGCATGACTAAACACCAGAGTGCACAGAACGCTGTGTACTTTCCAACTGAAGTGGTACCTGTTTATCTACTTGCAATTTCTTGCTTTCGAATTGCTAGGTTGGCAGGAGCTGGGTCAGAGATGGGAGCTCACTCCCATGACGATGCGGCACTCAGGTCTCAAACTGCTGACCTGCCGACCTTCCAGTCATCAAGTTCAGCATCTTAACCACTAAGCCACCACAGTCCATTTTCCAGACCCTCAAAAAAACAAAACTGGAAGGAGTTCCAGTACGTCTGCTTTTTATTTTTAAGTGGAATAGCAGGGGAGGGGTGTGTGTGTGTGTTACATTTTGGTGGTTGGGATGGCTTACATTGATCCCTAAGGATGGGAAATGGGTTCCTGGAAACTCCAGAGCCCACTTTTTAGGAAACTGTTCCGTACCTCATGACCCGGAAGTGCCCACGGGAACAATCCACACCCTCATATCTCCCTAGAGGCCTGTGATGTGTCTCATCTCCCATACAGAGGTGAAGGAGATGCAGGCATCAGACTCGCTGTTTCTGTTTCCAGGGTGAAAATGTATATACAGTACCGTACTCGCATTTCTAGCAGATGTGGTCATGTAGGTCAGGGGTGCCCAAACATTTTGGGCCACAGGCCCATCATGTGCTTCAAGGGGCCAGTCACTGTCACCCAGGGGCCAGATCTGACCCACAACACCATTTCATCTGGCCCATGAAGCCCTCGTTGCTCCCGGAAGCGAAAGTACAATGTGCCCATACAGGAACATTTTACTTCCTCTTCCGGGAGCAATGAGGGCTTCATGGGCTGGATGAATTGGCATCTGGGGCTGGATCTGGCCCACAGGCTATAGATGGGCACCCCGCTGTAGGTCAGAATCAATCAAATGCCAAGACTCAACAGCTGCTTCCTCTGAGATCAAACTGGGTGATAAACTCAAAATAGTTGGGAAGGAGATGACCCTATCACAGGCTCAAGAGGCAAAGCTCAGCCTCCTATGACATATGTGCAACTTTTAGTTCACTCATTTAAGCTAGGATCCCTGATTTCCTGCCAACCTTGCAGTTCTAAAGCAAGAAATTACAAGTAAATAGATAGTTATGCACTCCGGCGTCTAGTCTTGCCTGTCACATGACCACGGAAATGTCTACAGATGCAGACAGCGCTGGCTCTTTGGCTATAAATGGAGATGAGCACTGAGCCTTCAAGTCAGATATGACTGGCTTTCAAGCAAGAGAGGCCCTAAACCTGCCCAGTTCCTTCAGTCTTTCCTACTAGGGCTTGGTTTCCAGTCCTCTGATCATCCTTGTTTTCTTGCTGTGGACTTGCTCTAGTTTCTTTGCCTCTTTCTTCAAGTGTTGTGCCCTAAAATGGACACACAGTACACTGGATGTGGTCTAACTAGTGTTGGATAGAGGGAGGCTAATGGTACCTCCTGGGTTTGGCAGACTAATAATATCACTGCAGAACAATGATTTTGCTACTGGGAATGACACATGTGATTTACATGATATCGAGTGTGCTGATTGCAAACCTGAACTCAGAATTTGCCTATCGCGTACAGATTTTAAGGCATGCTATAGCTGTTCAAATGGTTGTTAGTTGGATAATGTATTTTTACATGGGAACATTATAACAGTTGTAGCTACCACTAGGCCTGCTGCTGCCTCAGCTGAATCATGTCTTCTGGTGGCATGCATGTTCCAGCAGCAGCTAGGCATGTCTGGGTATGTCAGTGAGCTGATGTCGGAAATAGGTATACAGTATAAGGCGAGCTGGACCAAGGGCTTGTCTCTAGTGGAAACCATCTTGTTGCATAGTACAGTTAAGCCATAGTGAGTCTGTTCTGAGCTAAAGATGAGTGGGTGCAGCTGTGTTAATAAACTGGACAATTTTTGCTACATATGTGGCAAATATATCCCATGTAATCAGTTCAAGAACCTAACCCAGAGGGTGAGATTAGCTAATTTAAGATCCTGACGTCCTAGGCAGAATTCAGATTTGGATTCAGCGCACTTGATGTAGTATAGGACACATGGATTAGACCAGGTAGCAGACAATACTGCGTTTATATTTTTGTGATGCAGTGTATTCAGACTAATAAACATCTTCTTGACCTTCATGTTTCTGTCACTTCTCCTTTGCCAGATGAGGAGATCCCAAGTTCTAAAGATGCGACAGCCGAGACCACCAGCTCCGAAGAAGAGCAAGACCCGGCCGGTTTCCTTCCCATCGCCACAGCATTTGCCCAGACCAGGAACAGCGAGAGCCCCATGGACGGCCGGGCAATCAGGCGGTCAAGTCGAGGGTCTTTCACTCGGGGCAGCCTGGAAGACCTGCTCAGCCTTGACCCCGAGGCCTACCAGAGCTCCATGTGGCTGGGGACAGAAGACGGCTGGTAGGTCGGCTGGGCTTTAGAGGGTTTTTTTTTCAGAACTGGTTGCAAGGGGAGCCCCTTTGGCAGGGGTGCTCAAACATTTCAGGCTGTGGGTCAGACATGTGGTTCAGCGGGCAGGTCACGTGGCTCCTCCCACTGGAAGCCAAAGTAAAATGTGCCTTGAAATCTGTTTTGCAGCAGGATGAGATAGATTTTTCGGCTGCCATTTTCTCTGCTTAAAGCAGAGGTGCCCAAACTATGCCCCATGGGCCGGATCCGGCCCCCATCACCAATTCATCTGGCCCATACCGCCCTCGTCGGTCCCAGAAGGGGAAGTAAAACACGCCCTACCTGTCATTAAAGAGCCCTGGTGGTGCAGTGGCTAAACTGCTGTACTGCAGCCAAAACGTAGTAAGTTTGATCCTAACAGGTTCACTCAGCCTTCCATCCTTCCCAGGTCAGTCAAATGAAGACCCAGCATGTTCCAGGCAAAATGCTAATTATCTTGTGAACTGCCCAAGAGAGTCAACCTGGATCCCTGCCAGGATCAAACTCACAACCTTTTGATTGCAGTACAGCAGTTTAACCCCTGCGCCACCAGGTCTTTTCACCCTTTCCTTGCTTAAAGTATGAGATCCTTCCACAGCCTCATAATTTCCTCCTTTCTTTTTCTCCCAGCATCCACGTCTACCAGTCTTCAGACAACATTCGCAACCGGAAGAATAGCATGAAGATGCAGCATTCGGCCTCTGTGACCTGCATTTTGTAAGTGTCCAATTCTGCCCTGGGCTACAATACTAGATGGGGTAACAGTCGTCCTGAGTCTAACTTTGTGAGACCCACAGGTTCTTTGGTTCTTTTTTTATTTTGTTACAGCAGGTTTCTAGTCCACATGATTAAAAGTACAGTACATACATTGTGGAAGCTGTTCACTTTTTTAAAAATGAAAATGCATTTCAGTTGTGTGATCTGCTGCCTTTGTTTGAAGGTCTCTTCCTCACTTAAAGGGTTTTTACCTCTCGGAAGACTGAATCCTATTGTTCTTTTGGTGAATTTGTCTCTTGGTTAACTACGCTAATGGTATACCAAGCTGATGTTATCTCAACATTACTGAATGACTGTGAAACATGGACCCTCTATCGCCAAGGCATCAAAAAGCTTGAGCGTTTTCACCAACAGAAGCTAAGGTCCATCTTGAAGATCAAGTGGGATGACGATGTCACCAACATCACAGTTCTCAAGAAGGCAAATGTAAATAGCATTGAAGCTTCCATCATAGGCCATCGTCTTAGATTGGGGTGCCCAAACTTTTCAGGCCATGGGCCAATCACATGGTTCAGGGAGCCAGTCAGTTAGGCCTGGGGGCTGGATGTGGCCCCTGAGGCCATTTCATCCGGCCTATGAAGCCCCCGTCACTCCTGGAAGCGGAAGTACAACGCGCCTGCATGGATTGGCCTCAGGGGCTGCATCTGGCCCCCGGGCCGTAGTTTGGGCACCCCTGCCTTAGATGGATGGGCATGTCCGCTGTATGGACGGTTCCAGGTATCCTCATCAGATTCTTTATGGGGAACTTAGCTCTGGTACAAGACCTCGTGGAGCTCCTTTGCAGCATTATAAGTACCAACGGAAACAAACCGTGAAGGTATCAGGTATAAACCCACAAACCTGGGAGGCAGCAGCTGTTGATCGCCCATTTTGGTGCCTAACCATCTCTGCTGCTACCGATCATTTTGAAGCCCCGAAGAGGCTAAGCGACCACCACCATCTATTCAGTGTACTGTGTGTGGCCGAATGTTTGCTGCCAGGATCGGTTTATGGAGTCACATCCATCAACTGTGAAAATGACTTCCAGGAAAAATGTATACTCGGATAGGAGTTGTAGCCACTGCCAACAAACTACACCAAGAGGTAGATGATGCATTTACTGGGCAGTTGCAATTCTATCTCTGAGCAGTGAAGACGGGAGAACCAGTGGAGGGTGTAGTGAGTTCAGGCATAGAACTCACATTTTGGACCACTAGTGGCAAGATTCAATGTGAGCTATTTCATGGGAGTCATATGATGTATGGACAGTGGTGCTCCTGCCTGGCATTGATCCATGCCCAAACTGGACAATAGGGGCTACTCTATTTGGTGGTAGCTGGACTGGAGAGATTCCTGCCCAGACCAGAGGGTCATGTTAAAGAAGAAAACTTCTAGCAAAGTGACCCTCCTTGATGCGGTCAGATGACATCCATTTTACACTCTGAAAGCACTGAAAAACAAGCAGGCATGTACCCCTGGGGTGATCCAACTCACCTGTAGCATCCAAAGAAGGTCTTCATGTTTCCCCTTGGGCATACATACCATAGTCTCCTAATGCTTCGATTCTGAATGTGTGTTTTTACAGGAGAAAATTTGATTTTGCTGAGCTCAGGTCAAGATCTGACTTTTTAAAAAAATCAGGAGTTCTAAAAAGGATGAACAAGGGTGATCCTTTTTTGACTTTGATCTCTGCAAACTCCCCAGGTTGCTGCTCATTTCATCTGATGCAGTAAAACCATTGCTTCTCCCCCAGGTATCTTGAGAACCAGGTGTTTGTGTCACTGGCCAACGGAGAGCTTGTGGTCTACCAAAGAGAAGCAGGTAAAAGTTTGAATGGGTAACTGCTTTAAGGGAGGGTTTGCCCTAGAAATAGGTGACTGTGATCCAGATTGCAACCCCAGGGGAGAGCTCAAAGTTAGAAGAACACCAGAAGCAGAAGTAAAACGCGCCTTGCAGTCTATTTTGCAACAGGATGAGATAGATTTTTAGGATGTCATTTTCTCTGCTTAAACCAGGGGTGGCCAAACTATGGCCCGTGGACTGGATCTGGCCCCGGATGCCAATTCATCTCGCCTATGCCCCCCTTGTCATTCCCAGAAACGGAAGTAAAACACATCCATACAGGTGCATTTTACTTCTGCCTCTGGGAGTGACGAGGGTGGCATGGGCTGGATGAATTGGCATTGGTGGCTGGATCTGGCCCATGGGCCATAGTTTGGGCACCTGTGCCCTTTGGTCTGGCAGCCCATGGCTCTCAAAAGCAAATGGTGCAGCGTTTGCCATGGGAAGTACAGTGGCTAGTTTCTTCAGTCTTACTTATCTCTTGGGACTCCATTGGCTTAGTGGTTAAGATGCTGAACTTGACGACTGGAAGGTTAGCAGGTCATCAGTTCAAGACCTGAGTACTGCATGATGAAGTGAGCTCCTATCATCTGTCCCAGCTCCTGCCAACCTAGCAGTTTGAAAGCAAGAAATTGCAAGTAGATAAATAGCTATCACTTTGGCAGGAAAGGTAACGTACCATGCACTCAGAGGTCTAGTCATGCCTGCTACATGTCCAGAGAAACATCTGAAAACACAGACAGCACTAGCACTTTGGCTATAAAGAGAGATGAGACTGGCTTTCGACCTTTAGCTTACTTATCTCTTTCTCCTTTCCTGAATTTGGCAGGACGTTTTTGGGATGCCCAGAACTCTAAGGGTCTCTCGCTGGGCTCCCCAGGAAGCCCCGTAACTAAGATGGTGTCGGTGGGCAGGAAACTTTGGTGTGGATGCCAAAACAGAGTGATCGTCCTCAATCCATCCACGCTGCAGCAAGAGGTAAGAAAAGGAGGGACGGAAGGAGGAAGACCCATCCCTGTTCCACAATTCCTCAAGGCATAGCTCAGAACACAGAAGAATCCATTGAGGAGTACAGTTGTACCTCGCTTAAAGAGCATAATGCGTTCCACAGGATTGCTCTATAAGCGAGTTTGCTCTTTAAGTGAAACACCATTGGAAGTGGCCAATCGTGACTTCTGGTGGGGGGGATTGCGAACCCCAATTTATTTGTTAAGTGCGTTTTTGGTTGGTTTTATTTGTTAAGTGAAGCGAACATTCAGGGAAAATTCTGCTCTTTAAGCGAGTTACTCTTTAAGCGAGGTGCTCTTCTTTATGCGAGGTTTGACTCTAATCCTAAATCCACAGCTTTCCCAATGGCTGCAAGTTAACACAAACACAAACATTTGTTGTTGAACACTGATTCACATAACCTTTATACAATAGCAAGTGCCCATAGTAAATTCTTAACCTGCATCCATTCACCTCCAAGATGGACCACAACTGTATTACATGGGCTGAGGAGGACTTTGTGTGTCAAATGAGCTCAGGGCCAGAAAGTGACTCGCAGAGTTGGATCAGCGGTACTGTGGGTGACACACTGCAATGGGGAAGGCAGATGAAAGGCCACGACATTGTATTCTCAGGACAGTCTTTATGGCTGATCACCATGATGATCGCCTGTATTTGGATTCGAATATGGCAGAAGAAGAAAGAATGCCCTCTGTGAAGCGTTCACAATAATACATTAATGGATTCATCTGTCTTGTCTGTTTCTCTCTTACACACACAGAGAGATAATTGTAAGTAAGAACCAATGTTGTGTCTCTGCCGCTCCCCAGGGTATTAATTAACACAAGTCCTTTTTTGCTCTTTCCTGCAGCACACTTTCCAGGTGGGACAGGACAGCGCCCGCAGCGTGACCTGTATGGTCAGCTCCATCATGGGGGTGTGGGTCACTCTGCAGGGGAGCGCCCAGGTGAGACTGTACCACCCTGCCAGCTATGACCAGTTGGCTGAAGTGGACATCACCCCTCCAGTCCACAAGATGTTGGCAGGTAAGAACCAGGGAGGCCCCGAGATACATGGGGGCTCTGAATGACTCTGATTCTGTGGGTTTGACGCTGAAACCCAAACTGGGAAATTGGAACATTGTGTGGTGGAGTGAAACAAAAAACCACCAGAATACATTAGCCATTGCAATTAGACTGCAATATAGACTCCCCACTAGCACTTCGTATACTCGCTAGGCAGTTCACAGGTTAATTAGCATTTTGCCCCCAACATTCTGGGCCCTCATTTCACTGACCTCCGAAAGGTGGAAGGCTGAGTCAACCTTGGGACCTGGTCAGGATTGAACTCACAGCGTTGTGGCTGCAGTACAGCAGTTTAACCTCTCCACCACCAGGGCTCTGTATTGTATCCTCTGCAGTATTATAATTTTCCCATTCCCTTTTAATATTAAGCTTAGGAACAATACTTGTATCCTTGAGAAAGGGTAAGGGGTAATCAATCGAGCACCTTCAAATGCCATCTTACTTGGGGTTGCCTAGGCTACCCTCTCAGGCCACCCACCACCGCCAAGATCTGCAATATGGACAATAGTTCTAGCTAGTTAGAAGGATTGAGTACATGAAGGTGCTTTGAACACCAATTTGATGTGTTCCTGCTGTGTTGAGCTGCAACTCACAGAAGCCAGCCCAACATGGACGTTGCTCCAACCAACCACCTGTTCCATTCAACCATGTGTTAGATCTTCCTTTAGAACAGTGTTTCCCAAATTCTGGTTCTTGGACTTCAATTCCCAGGAGCCTAAGTCAATTCCCCAAAGCACTGATCAGTCAGTGGACTGATTTAGCCTTCTGGGAATTGAAGTCCAAGAACCAGAATTTGGGAAACACTGCTGTAGAACATTTTCTTTCTTGTTTGAGTGCCACACTTTGGTTAGAGATCCCTGTCCGTGGCTATGAGAAATAAATGAGAAATAGCTCCCTTCTTGTGACTTCTGTAATCCTGTTTTAACCTGATTGGAGCCACAGCGACCTCTGAAGCGTTGACAGTGAACCTTTTAGATACTGAGTGCCCAAACTGCTGTCCACACCATGCCCTCACACCGCATGTTAGCCACCCTCCTCAACCCCTCCCCCAGACAGGGGAGGAAGGAATCACTCCCATTGGGGCTGCTGGGCAGAGGGGTGGAGTGAATTCTGTGCTGGGGGTAAAGAGGAAGCGTTCCCATTGGGGCTGCTGGGCAGAGGGGCGAACTCTGGGGAATGGAGGAAGAGCTCCCATTGGGCTGCTGGGCTGAGGGGCCGGGTGAACTCCATGCTGGGGGAGGGAGGAAGAGCTCCCATTGGGCTGCTGGGCAAACTGTGCTGGGGCGATGGGATGCATTTCCACAGAGAGGCGTCTGAGTGAGTTGCCACCACTGCTCTAAAGCATGGATACTCCAGTAGAAGAGGAGTCCTGTCTTGGACAAAAGATTGGACTGCAGCCCCCTTCAGAAAGAGTCAAAAGGGAGAAACCATCTTGATTTGAGAAGCCAAAGGATCGGTCTATTCCACTTTGTGTTAGAAGATCTACCTGTCAAGTATTTTTGGCCCATAAGGTATCTCCTAAGTCAATGTCAGGCTCGAACAGTCATTGTTTGTTTCCTTGTGTCTCACAGGGTCTGACGCCATTATCCGTCAACATAAGGCTGCTTGCTTGCGCATCACCGCTCTCTTGGCATGCAAGGACCTGCTCTGGATTGGCACCAGTGCTGGTGTGGTGCTGACTCTCTCCATCACAGCGAATACCACTTCCTTGAAGAGTCCGCCAGTCCCAGTGGGCCTTTCACAAGGACATACAGGTCATGTCCGGTTCCTCACGTCCATTGAACTGCCGGAAGGGTTTGACATCCTCTTTCCTTTGCCTAGCGACCCAGGTAGGTTGACAGAGGCTTGACAGAGAGGAGGCATGGAAAGGGCATGAACTGTGGGAAAGAGTGAGAACACTAAGGGGGTGGTATAAAAATGGAAAATAAAAGTGGGTGGGTTTGTTGGTGAGTTGGTTGGTCTAACTGATGGGTGGATGAGCAGACTGATGGACCTGAGGGCTCAGAGAATGCAGGAGAACATCTACAGGTTTCTCCCATGTTCTTCTAGCACAGGAATTCTCAACTTTTTAAAGCTGGGGGCCATTGGGTCATGTTCCCTCAGACAGCTTTGGGGGCTGGATGGCCATTTTGCCCTTCCTCCACCACACGGCACTTCCTGAGGTGGTGGGGGCCCACATGAAATGGTGCTGCGGGCTGGATCTGGCCCTGCTTTGCAGGTTGAGAATCCTTCTTCTAGCACAACATTATCACTTGTGAATTCAATACTGCCAGTGGAAGACTATTTTGACCATCTCTTTGGCAGGTCTGTGTGATTTCTGCTTTGTGAATTCAGGATCTGTTTATTTCGGCACAAAATTTAGTAAGTTCCCAGGGTTGGAGTGGGATTAATTTAGGCCAGGGAGAGTGGGAAAATACCAATGTTAACCTCCTCCCTCCTTCACTAAAAAGAAGGAAGAAGGTCTAATCTGCTTCTTACGATAACTGAAACTTTCTCTTGTACGGTGGAACCTGTGGCTTGGTTAACATAAAAATCGCATAACCAAAGGAAATCCATGGAAAATATTGGCTTGCTTTAAGGGATCCCCCCCCCCCCGAACAGATTAATTGATTTTTTTCCAGTGCATTCCTATGGGAAACCGCATTTTGGTTAACATATTTTGGTTTTCAGTGCATTCCTATGGGAAGTTGCATGCAATGCATTCCTATGGGAAATCGGTTTAAGGAATTTTCGCCTTAAAAAACATCCCGGGGAACACATTAATTATATTAACCAAGTTTTTATTGTATGTCTGTTGAAATGTCCTACAGAAGCTCTGGTGTGTTTTCTGGTACACGTGTGCCAACAGGCATGTTTTACGTAGGTCATTCTGTCATAGAATCCAGATTTGCTCAGAATACAAATACTACTACTACTACTACTACTACTACTACTAATAATAATAATAATAATAATAATAATAATAATAATAATAATAATAATAATAATAATAATAATAATAATAATAATAATAATAATAATAAACAAACGTTGTTTAATCCTTTCTCAAGGTACGGAAAAGCCCAGTGACTTGGAGAAGAAAGACTCAATGAGGCAGCACAGAGCTTCCAAGTCCAAGATGCTTGTGATCAGCGGTGGAGATGGCTACGAAGACTTCAGGATCACCAGCAGCAGTGAGACGGTGGGACGGGACGACAGCACAAACCACCTGCTTCTCTGGAGGGTCTGATGGGTGTGAGAACAGGGGGAGCCTCTTTTTACAGGGAAGGGGACAGACAGACAGACAGACTAGAAGCAGCTCCCGTTCTGTCCTGGCTGCTGGCGCCTGAATATGTGCCGTCTCGTCGCCCATCTTGAATGTCTCGTATGCGTGCCTGTGATTCCCTTCTGGATTCCCACGGCACACAAAGGGGAGCAACAACGCCTTGAGAGATAGGACTGCGCAAAAACCATGCCCAGTGCCGTCCCCCATCATCTCTGTGTTGTACGAATTAGGAGCTCGATGCTGTGTCTGAATGCCAGGGCGCGTGTGTGTGCCCACGGGCAAAAGACCAGAGGGAGAGTATGGGTGGCCATGCTTACGCACAAGGCTATCTGGGAGGGGTCTCGACAGAGAGAACTGCTTAGGAATTCTGCCCCGCTTAAGAAGGGATTTGCATATTTCTGTGTGTGTTGCTTGGTAAGAAGGTCTCCAGGAACTCATTGGATGTCGTTGTCTCTTCAGGACCTCCAAAGCCCAAACTTGAGTTGAGTTGACCATGCTTAGACTACCTTCACAGTGATCTTTCCCCACCATTTCACTTCTCCTTGGGTTTCTCTTCAAGGCATCACCCCTCTATTCCATCATCCCCTTTTCAAGCACATGGCTTCATAAGTAATCCTCACCAGAACCCTTTGCCTCCACGCCGTTGCTTCCAGAAGGCTTACAAAGCCACCCCCTCGTTGCCAGCTTACAAATGACCTGGAAAGGTGGAGGGGGAATATGTATGTGTGTCTTTTAAAAATATATGTATAAATAACTGTTATTTATTGGGGATCGGAAGGAGAAGGTGTTCTGGGAAGGAAGGAGGAGTGGGGAGGTGAGGTCCCTTCCTTTCAGAGGAGGTGACCAAGAACAGGGTGAAGAAAATTGGACCATCCATTAACTGCCCATAGGCTGTATCACAAAAACTACAACAGGGGTGCTCAAACTATGGTCCACAGGCCAGATCCGGCCCCAAACGTCAATTCATCCAGCCCACACCACCCTCACTGCTCGTGGAAGCAAAATGTGCCCATACAGCGTGTTTTGCTTCCATTTCCAGGAGCTGTGCAGGTGGCGTGGGCCGGATGAATTGGCATCAGGGGCTGGATCTGGCCCACAAGCTGTAGTTTGGGCATCCCTGGTTTAAGCAGAGAAAATGGCAGCTTAAAATCTATCTCATCCTGTTGCAAAACAGATTGCAAGGTACGTTTTATTTCCGCTTCCAGTAGGGGAATCCACGTGACCCACTGAACCATATGACCGGCCCATGGCCGGAAAAGATTAACCACCTGTGAACTACAGGGTTGCAACAACCGGCAGGGCAATTCTGAAGGCCATCACCATACAGGATGGCTGTAGGTGTGTGTGTGTGTGTGTGTGTGTGTGTGTGTGTGTGTGTGTGTGTGTGTGTGTGTGTGTGTGTGTGTGTGTGTGTGTGTGTGTGTGTGTGTGTGTGTGTGTGTGAGTGAGTGAGTGAGTGAGTGAGTGAGTGAGTGAGTGAGTGACCAGGGCGGACATACTTCATGTTGTTGTCAAGGAACAGAGAGAGTAGGGAAGGCAGGAGTTTCTATTATTCATCTTTGTACAGTATTTATTAGAGGTGTGCAGATTTGTGTGTGTGTGTGAGAGAGTGTTTGGACTACAGTTCTCAGTTGCCTGGGGAACTCTGGCAGTTGCAGTCCAAAAAAACCCCACAAACCTGGACACCCCTAGTATTTATGTTGTCTTTCTTTCTCCTCTTTTCTCTCTCTTTGGGGGGGTTGGGCGGGGGAGACTAGCTATTCTGGGGCTATGGTAGCGTTAGTGATTAAAATGCTGAGCTTGATAACCGGAAGTTTGGAAAGGTCAGCCGTTTGAGACCTGAGTGCTGTGCGATGGAGTGAGCACCTGTCATCTGTCCCAGCTCAGTCAACCTAGCAGTTTGAAAACAAAAAAAAAATGCAAGTAGGTAAACAGGTACCACTTTGGAGAGGAAGGTAATATCATTCTGTGTGTTAAGCCTGCCACAGGAGCAGAGAAATGTCTGCAGACACAGACAGTGCTGGCTCTTTAGATGTAAACAGAGATGAGCACTGAACCCTAGAGTCAGGTATGACTCGCTTTCGAGCAAGGGAGACCTTTACCTAGCTATTGTTTGTTCAGGGTCGACAACAGATTTCCCTCATAATAGCACTATGTTTTATAACTTGCAGTGGCCCAAGCGGTTAAGATGCTGAGCTCACTGACTGGAAGGTTGGAGTTTGATTCCCGGGTACTGCATGACGGAGTGAGCTCCCGTCTCTGACCCAGCTCCTGCCAACCCACCAGTTTGAAAGCAAGAAATTGCAAGTAGATAAATAGGGGCCACTTTGATGGGAAGGTAGACAACATTCTGTGCACACCAGTGTCTAGTCATGCCTGGCACATGTCAATGGAAACATCTGCATACACAGACAGCATTGCCTCTTTGGCTGTAAACAGAGATGAGCACTGAACCCCAGAATCGGATGCAACTGGCTTTTGAGCAAGGGTGACCTTTACAAATTCACTTTTAAATTCTGAGATAATTTTTCTGAAAAGAAAATAGACAACAAGTCATAGTTGTTTGGATTTTTACTCTATGAGTGTAAGAGAGGTGAATTCATTACCAGAGGGGCTGGATGGCTGTAGAAAGATGCATCCTGATATTATAATAATTTCATGTCAGAAATTATTCTGTGTTGAAAGGGTTTTTGCGGAAGAAACTCCACTCGGGAAATGCCTTTCATGTCCCCAAGAGCTGGGACAGAGACAGGCACTCAGTCCATCATGCAGTACCCGGGTCTCAAACTGCCAACTTGCCGGCCTTCCAACTAACAAGACGAGCTTCTTAGCCACTGAGCCACCACAGCCCCTAAGCATCCTGCTAACCTAGAATGAGGTTAGATCCACATTCCTACCCTCGTAGGTAGCTTTCTGGTTTTGGAGAAAGGTCCTTTTCCAGAAGATTCTGATCTCTTCCAGGAAGGAATTTCTTGCAGACCAAGCTTTTGCATAGTGAGGCAGGTCTACGTCCCCTCAGTCCCATCCTGCTCCCTCCCAGGTTATGGTTTTGATTGCTCCAACAAGGCGTTTAGGCAAGAACATGTGTTCAGGGTCAGCTTCACGAGACCCTACATTTCAAGAGGTACTGAGTGTATGAGTTTCAGAATCAAAGCTTAATTTCTTTTCAGAATGGAGTCCAGGAGCTACTGGGCTCTTAAGGTTCCGAATGGGAGTTGAGCCAATATTTAGATTATTAAAAACGAGGTTGGATCCTGAAGTAGTTAAGATGGATTTGGTGGTACGTGACAACCCATGATGGTGAACCTTGGCACTCCAGCTGTTCTTGGACTTCAGTTCCCAGAAGCCCAAGTCTCTCTGAATCCACACAAATGGGTTTACTGTAAACCCATTCATGTAGATTCACAGAGACTTGGACTTCTGGGAATTGAAGTCCAAGAACAGCTGGAGTGTCAAGGTTCGCCATCACTGACCTAAGTAATGCAACATATTCAGATTCTGTAAGGATGAGGCAGCTCATAGAGTTGCTGTCTGTGTGTGTGTGTGTGTGTGTGTTAGAGTGACAGAGTAAGTCCATTGAATTCATTGACTGCATTCCCTTCACATGCTGTGTCTCTGCCGCTTGCGTTTAATAAGTTTTATGCACACTCCGGATGTATACACTTTCACAGGATGCACAGTTTTTGCACAATCTCAAGTTGGTACACATTTATTTGAAGAATTGCACAGACATGAGCTTTAGACAGTGCTGAGAAAAGTAACGTTTTGGGCTGCAATGCACAGAATCCTCCCTTCTGAATGGTCGCTAAAGCCATAATCAGTTGAGGATTTTGGAAGTGGTTTAAAAAAACTTTTCCAAACTCTAAGGAGTTTTCTCTCTTGAACTTGTTTTTATACACTGCAAGCTGAGACAGGTGTCTTGAGACCACTGAGCAAGGTGCTTTGAAAAACCGAAACAAATGCTTGTTAAGTCCTTTCGATCTGCTTGGTTGTTAGTGGACCAGCAGTCTCTCGCTCAAGCCCTATGAAACTGATCCAAATCAAGAACATTGGATTTGAGGAGCATGAATAATTCCTAGATAACACAGTAGTGAAAAATCATGGCTGGCATCCTTCAACAACTCCAGATGAATCGCATATACAAGTGGTACCTCACTTTACGAATGCTTCAGTTAACGTAATTTTTGCTTTACGAATGAAAATCCATTGAAAATAATGTTTTTTGGAACAGATTAGTTGGTTCTCAGGGCATTCCTATGGGAAACCATGTTTCACTTTACGAATTTCTTTCCAGAAAGCTTTTCAATGAATTCCTACAGTAAACTTCATTTTGGCTTTATGAATTTTTTGCAATACGAAATGTCCCGTGAAATGCATTAAATTCATAAATTTAGGTGCCAGTATAGCAGCAATAGCAATTATATTTATATACCATCCCACAGTGGTATATAAACTCTGGGCAATTTTGCCCAGACGTGCTGGATGCTCATTTTACCAGCCTTGGAAAGATGGAAGACTGAGTCAATCTTGAGCCCTGTCAGGATCAAACTCACAGCGTTCTGACTGCAGTAGAGTAGTTTAACTACAGTGCCAGTAGGGCTCTTCATATTCCCCAGTCTGCTTCATAAATCCCTTGTCAGAGAGGGTCTTGGTGCTTGAAGGACCAAAGCATGGAACCTAAGCTAATAATCTGGTCTTCTGAAAGGCTTTTTGGAGGCTATCCCTCTATATTAAGCTGCGCGACAGGGTTGTAATCCCCCCTCGCCCAAGGAATGGGTTGAGCACCACAGCTAACAATCTTATCAGCTGACCATTTACCATATCTTTTGCTAAGTGTAGATTGGCCATAAGCAATTGTGAAGGGAGAGGTAGGGTTACTCTGACACCATCCCATCTGCAGAAGAAACTGGTGGGACATACACACTGCCTTCCTCCTTGATCTTTTGAAATTCATAAATCATCCATTACTGGCATCACCAAAATACTACATCATTGGTGGGTAGTTTTGAGCTCCAACCACCCGTTCAGGTGGAGATGGGTTTACGGCTCTGTGGTTTGGAAGGAAATGGGTTTGCAGAGGAAGAGCGTGTTAACTTGGCCTGCGATGCTGTTAGGAGTCTGTTCCTGAGGGTCTGTTCTCTTAACAGGTAACCAAGAAACGGTGGTGACCTGTGTAGACATTTGGCCTCCCCCCCCTCCTCCTCCCCCCTTTTTTAACCTCAACAGGTCATTCCACTGTTTTGCTTTCTTCTGCTCACTTAGCCTGGAGGAAGTCGTCTCGAACTTAGCCCAAAGTCAACCAGACTAGAAGGTTTTTTTTAATAGTAGCCATGTTTGTCTGTGGTTCAAGCATATCACAAAACAAAATAAAATAAACAGTCTTTAAAGTGCTACAGGGTTTTAAATTTTATTTTATTTTGTTTATTTTGATTTTGTTTTCTGATATGCCAGACTAGAAGGGAATCACTTCAGCTTCACAGGAATGATGCAGATAACAAAAAGTTGGAGACCGGCCCTCGCAGCAGGACGGACACTTTGCTGCAAATCCAAGGAGAAAACTTTTTTCTGTAATTGCACCATAAAATGCTGATGTCAAGAAAAGGAAAGCTACACAGAAATCAAGACTTCACCTCTGATCAAACTAGATCAACAGGTTTGGAAGGACACAACAGAAACTTCTGTTGTGGCATAGTGCACATAAACCGGAAAGAGGCACTTAACTTCATCTCTGATTGCACACAATCTTTTACTTGGAATTGTGTGAGAACGCACAACAAAGTATTCTGCACATGAGAGGTCACAGTAATGTTTGTGATTCAGTGAACTCCCAAGAACCCAAAACTAGTTCATCTGTTTTCTGGAGGCCAGGTCTGCCACAAAGAAACCGCTTTTCTTTTTCAGGGGTCTCAATAGCTTCCCCAACACCAGAAAAACTGGAGAGTTATGCACCACAGATGGGGTTTGGGCCTTCCTTGAGCAAGATACCATCTACTCCAGTGGTTCTCAACGTGGGGCCCACGCCCCACAGGGGAACTTCGATTCCCAGAAGCCTAAGTCAGTACATTGGCTGATCAGTGCTTTGGGGAATTGAAATCTAAACATCAAAGGTTGGGGAACACTGATCTACTCCAGTAAGTCCTGGCTCTTCACCCTACTGTAGGATGTGCTGTGGTTGCTCGGTGATGTGTGTAGAGCAAATTCTCTGTGCATGTTCAGAGGTCATTCAGTTGTTTCTGTATCTAGCTATGTGGCTGTAAAGACTCCAGAGCTGAACTCATGCAAAATGAACCCCAAGTGAGTACCAAAATATGAGCATTCAAAGATGTGGTATGTGGTAGCAAACACATCACAGCACATGCAAGTAGCTGATGGAACCGGGAGTAGCAGCTCCCAAGAGTCCCTCCGTTTGCCATGTGCCCGTGTCGCTTTGGCATAGGTGCCACCTAAAGCAAAGTGAGTGGCTAGCAAATTTCTCTTCTGCTTCCCTCGCCCTTAAAATTTGACTCTTCTTTCCTGCGCGCTTTACTGAGTTCTCGGCCACTGAAGACTTTCTGTAAATATTGGTATATATCGCCGCCTCTGTACATAAAGTCCTTGAGTCTTTTGATTGTCGATATGAATTTAATGGCATATTTTTATATCCTTGTTTAAGGTTTCATGGGCACAAATGAGGGTGCCAGACACAGTTTTAAGTTATGGTATCTATTAAACTGCATTAAAGATTAGAACAAAATGGGGAAAAACACAAAGCAAAAAGTGTCCTTTGCCAATTTTTTTTTTACAAATTACAGCAAGATGTTATGATGGATATTCCCTAGAGATTGGTTTTATTTTATTAGCCACAGAATCATTGTGTTGGAATGGGTCCCATGAGGGCATCAAGTCTTACCCCCTGCTCAGTGCAGGAATCCAAGCCAAAGCAGATGTAACAGAGGGCAGTCCAATCCTCTCTTGAATGCTTCGAGTGTTGGAGCACCGCTCACCACCTCTCAAGGCAGTGGGTTCCACTGTTGTACTGCTCTAACCATTAAGACCAGGTGTGGAACTACCAAAATGAAGCTACCATTTTTGGTGAGTGCATTCTGCAGTTACTTTCGCCCGACCCGGTGTGAGAAAGATTAGCCGGCAACACAAGATTGCCATTGCCCAGAGTATTTATTTATTGATCACATTTATATGCTGCCCTACTCGCAGAGCAACTCAGGGCGGCTAACATGGCATCATAGAACAACAATAAAAGAGACAATCTGTAGTAAAATTTGTCAATACAACCTTGACGAATACATAAAATTTAAAGGAGTTAAAAATTTAGAAAAGTTAAAAGATTAAAAGGTTAAAAAGAGGGATATAAGAGGGAAGGGAATTGTCAGATAAGCCAGCAGGCTGGGGTGGCCGTGTGTCCAGGACCCCACACCTGCCCCGCCAGCCAAGTTTTTACACCAAGTTCAGAAATGCCACAATCTTCAAGGAGGTTCTGTTTACCCCTGACCAGGGATGGAAGGGAGGCTTCTCCACCAGCACCACAAAATTATTTCTATCAAAATGCCCTTGACTTGGCAGAGAAAGAGCTTGACAAAGTGTTTAAGCAGCGGAGTGTGCTCCTGCCACGCCCTTGCCTTAGGTGTTTGTGACTAGCAGAATGCGTGTCCAAGAAAACACAGGCATACAGTTCTTGTGAGACAAACTGAAAAGAACTTTTACTCTCGAGGTGAGGTGCAAGCAGAAAAACTATTTACAATGGTGGCAAAACATAACTGGCTTTTCTTCAGCAAAAACAGCAAGGGAATATTTACACAAAGAGTCACAGAGTTCATAGAGAGTTCCCAACTTACTCTCTTCTCACAAAGTCCTTGTTGGTTTTCTGGCAGATGCTTCCACACCTTTGGAACAGCTGTTAGGCAAAGTTCTTTGGTAGAAGCAGTAACCAGACAAAAGCACCTACAGACTATGATACTGATAAGTTACTGATACAAGCAGTCCTTACGTCCACGATGTGGCAAGGGTCCCAAAACTCACAGGCCCGTAAGCAGTGATGGGATGTAACAGGTTCCCACCAGTTCGCGAGAACTGGTAGTAACTTTTCCCAGTGTCCTGGAGAACCGGTAGCAGCTTTTGGGGGGAACCACCTTCGGGGCTTTTACCTTTTCACTGTTTCCCCCATTGTTTGGGGGGGTGGGTGTGTTTTAATGTATTATTTATTTTTTTATTTTATTTTATTTACGGAGTTGTGTTGTGGGTAGGGGGTGGGTTGAGGGGTGTGTGTGTGTGTGTGTGTGCTCATTTTTATTTTATTTTATTTGGCCACGACCACAACACCATGACATCATGATGTTGGCTCCACCCAGACAGTGATGACATCACGGTGGGGTAGTAAAATTTTTGACATCCCACCACTGCCCATAAGGTCAGCTCCACGATGAGTGACAAACACTCCAGCACGACTAGTCCAGCAAGGTAAGCAGCAGGAACAACAGGAAGCAAAAGTGGCACAAGAAGCAGCCAGGCATTGAAGCAAGTTGGGTTTGGTTTTTGCCTCCTCTTATGCAAAAGAAGGGTTCCTTGTTAGCAGCTGATCCAGTGCAGCTGGCTGCTGTTCCAGAAGGAGCCTTAAAGGTATAGTCTACCATTTGTCCGTGTTGCAACCAGTGCCACGCCCAGGCACAGTTACTGACAGAGCTCAATTATGGGGTGAAACAAACTGAAGCTAGAAGGGGGCAGTGGGGATGATGATTCCAGTCTGCCAGTTACATGCCCCAGCTAAGCTGTTCCTTTTGCACAAACCCCTCGTTCAAGAGAGTGGGAAGGCAGGTTTGCATCTCCAACCCACCCATAAGCCTGCCATGGGTGAAATAGCAGAAAAACCTGTCAACAAATGCACAAAAACAAGCTGTGGCCAACTTCTGCTGCCCAGGATAAACAGGTGAGGTCTAATAACCTCGTCTGTCTCCAATATCTAACCTTAGTCAGGTCTTGAGGCTGCTTGTGGGTTTTGTGCCAGAAGTTTGCTTGGGTTGGCAAGGCACGTGAACCTTAAAACCCTTTATGGTAGTGGTCCAGGTTACTTGAGAGACCGCATCGTCCCAAGGACATCTGTCCTTCCCACCAGAGTGGACCGGAGAGGCTCTCTGGTTGTGCCATCAGCCAGAAAGGCACATCTCTCTGGCACTAGAAGGAGGGCCTTCTCGGTGTCCATTCCGGCCCTGTGTAACCTCCTCCCGACAGAGCTACGCCTGCAGACGGAGTTGCTGTCCTTCAGGAAAGGAGTGAAAACCTGGTTGGCAGGTCTGGTCTGGGGAGTGGATGGTTCAATTTCCCCAGCTGGTTGGATGGTTTGACTCCCAGTATGTCCAAGTTATAATACCTAGCTTTTAATTAAGTTTTTAAGTTTTTTAAGTGTTTTTAAAATTGTTGGAAATCGCCCTGGGTCCCTTCGGAGGGGAGGGCAATAAACAAATATAAATAAATAAATAAAAGCCACGCCTTCCAGAGTCAGGCTGGCTGAGTGGCTGCAGGATTTGGCCCTAGCCTCTGCAGCAGAAGTTGGACGGAAAGATCAGTGTGCTAGACAATAGTTCCCAAAAATCTCCAGCCAGCATTCCCAATCTTCTTCTGTGTCTCGATCAACCCCTGGACTGCCAAAATGAAGCCACTTTCTTGTCTTTGTCAAGTCTTCATTGGTGCATGTTTCTGGCAGCAATCTACAGGCCAGTAAATGAGCCGGATTCTCTATCTCTCCACATTCGCACAGTGTATTGTTATCTGCCAGCAGGCCCCACTTGAATCTCAGTCTATTCAGGGCCCTCCAAGTGACATTGGGGAGGTCCAGTTCCTCAGCCACATCCTCCTTTCATGTTGTTCCTTGCCCAAGGAGCCCCTTCCTCCATCTTCTACTTTGGTTTTACTCTTGTGTACCCTAAAGCAGTGACTGCAAACCTTGGCTCTCCACCTGTTCTTGGACTTCAATTTCCAGAAGCCCTGATTAGCAGGAGTGCTGACTTGGGCTTCTGGGAATTGAAGTCCAAGAACAGCTGAGGTGCCAAGGTTCGCCATCACTGCCCTAAAAGAATGTTTGTTCTTGCCATAAAGCTCTTCCTAGATCTGAGTCGTAGGACTTGAGGCTTGTATCTGTTCATTCCCGGTAACAAATCTGAGGTCTCAGTTACTTTGGGAAGGGGTGGGTGGGTGGGGTGGACATGGTTAATGGGTGGTTAATGTGCTCCATACTAGCTACTCTTCTCAGTATTGTTCTCACTAGTGTTATGTGGCTGCTGAGATAAACACAGGATTAAAGGAGATGGAGGGGAGATATGATAAAACTTTTTACATACAGTACTTGAAAGATAGTCATAAAGAGGATGTTAATCTCTTTGTCCATCTTGCCATCTCCAGTAAAAGTTGTTTTTAGGCATTTGCCACTTGTTTTATACCTGTTCCTTCCATTTTGCTCTTTAAAGTACGGTACACTGCGTCCTTCCAATTGCCTTTACTTCGACACACAGAAAGAGCCTCCTCGAAGACTGTGGCATTTTTGAACCACAATTGGGCATACCCTGGTAATGGCAACCTTGTGTTGCCAGCTAATCTTTCTCACACTAGGGCAGGCAGAATGTTACTGCAGAATGAACTCACCGAAAGGTTTCTTCATTTTGGCAGGTTCACATCTGGCCTAGACATGGAAGAAGAAAAATCTCAGGCTTCTCTTAACTGATTCTCATATTATTTCTCTTACATTCTTGGCTCATGGATGTAAAGTGTTCTTGTAGTTCCTTTGCTGTACTTGCTATCAATGACTGATCATCTGCAAAAAGTAATTCATTTATATTGTTTCCATTCATTGGCTTAGCTTTTTTGCTTATGCTGATGAATAATAGTGATGTTACTCCGATATTCCTTGACTCCTTCTAACTACACTTCCACAGTTGCTCTATAAGCTTTTACGATCTTCTTTTAATTTCGTGTCCCAATCAAATCCTGGACTGCCAAAATGAAGCCACAGAAAGAGCCTCCACAAAAATGGTGAACACAATCGGGCATACCCTGAGCTGCAAACTTGGCAGCTAATCTTTCTAACACCAGATCTAGCCAAAGGACCTGGAGCTTTTACATAATATGATAAAATGTTCACTTACTCCCTACGGGGCCAATGCTTGCCATAGCAGTTCAAGAATACCACCTTGAACTGTCAGCTAGATTTCCGTCTGATTCCCTGAAACCAGAGACAGGGAGATGGCCTGGTTTCACAAAGAGAGTTGTTATTGTTGCTGTTGTTTTGATTTTTGAAAGCATCTCATGCCTGGAGAATGGGGAGGTTGCTGAGTCAGATGTAGGTTGAGGCTGTGCATGAGAAATTTGGCTTTACGGGTGTGCTAATGAACGCTTTGGACCATTTAATATACTGCCTCTGGTTCTGTTTATTTTGGCTTCATCTTGTTTTGATGCTCTCAGGTCGAGTGGATGGGTGGATATCTATGCTCTTGGTTCTTTGCTTGGCTGCTTGCTTACACCTTCCTTTTTACCATGTTTTTGTGTGTGGTGCACATGGGCTTAGAGGTTAGCTAACATCTGGGTGGCAAAAATATGTTTGCAAGCAGGACAGAGGGGTTGTTTGCAAGCAGCTGCTCCGTCTCCTAAGCTCACCTTCTTACGATCACAATGTTGCATGATGTGTGCAGGTATGAAGAGGCCTTTTGCCACAGTTCTGTGAAGGAAAAGGGTCCTTTCCCTCCTTTTGTTCGTTTTCTTCACTGTCCAGCTTCATATCGATACATAGTCTTTGCCTTAATCTTCTTCTTTTTCTGGTACCTATTTATCTACTTGTAATTTCTTGCTTTTGAACTGCTGGGTTGGCAGCATATTAGAGAGTATTTAAATGTGAGCTTTCATGTCTGATGAAGTGGACTTGTTCCATGAAAGCTCACATTTAAATACAGGAGTTAGTCTTTAAGGTGCCACAAGTTTTTTGTTGTTGTTTTGTTTACACTTTAATAATAATAATAATAATAATAATAATAATAATAATAATAATAATAATAATAATAATAATAATAATAATAATAATCATTATCATTATCATTATCATTATCATTATCATTATCATTATTTAATGTCAGAAATTATTCTAGGTTGAAAGGGTTTTTGCAGAAGAAACTCTGTTCAGGGGATGCCCGAATGAGGCTCCTTTCGAGTCATCAAGATCTGGGAAAGAGGCGGACGCTCAAACCGTCATGCAGTACCCGGGTCTCAAACTGCCGACTTGCCAACCTTCCAGCTAACAAGGGGAGCTTCTTAACCACCGCAGCCCCTATTCTCCAATAAGTTATATTTTAATGTTGATCCACGAAAGCTAACATTAAAATGTAACAGTCTTAAAAGGGCTACATAGTTTTTGTTTAGTTTAGTCTCTGAAAACACAAAGGGGGCTTCTTTTCCCAAAACCTTCCGCGAGGCGGTTCCTTCTTCCTCCCGCGCGGTGGCGCCAGAGAGCCGAAAGTCTCGCCCGCCCTCCTGCGGCCGCCGCCGGAGCCCGGGGAAAGGGGCGTGACCGGGGACCGCCCAGACCCCGCCTCCTTCCGTGCCGCTACGTTGGGGGCGTGACCGAGGGGGCGGGGCTTAAACTGCTACTTTTCCTCCGGGACTGATTGACGGATTCATTCATTCATTCATTGATAAAGCGGGTCGAGCCGCGCAGCGAAGCGTCTCCTCGTCCCGCGGGGGGGATTGTAAGCGCTTGGGAAGCTTCTGGACGCCGGATCCGCAGGGAAGCCTTTACTCCCAGGTAAGGAGCCTGTTATTCTCACGTTCACCCCAAAATCATCCGTGAGAGGGTCGGGGGTCCGTTTCATTAGGATGAGAGACTGCTCTGCCCATTAGGACTGACTGCCTCCTCCTAGGGAAGGAAGGATCGAACCCTTCCCCGACTCTCCGGGAGCTGGAAATGCGCCTTTTGTTCGGTGGAGCCTGGCTTTGGCTTTGGCTTTGGCTTTGGCTTGGGGGGGGCGTCGCCTTTCCTCCCCTCTTTTGTTCCCCTCGAAAGGCTCTTCTTAGGAAGGTCAAGGCTTTGGAAAGGTTCCTTTCGGGACTACAAATCCCCAAATCCCCCACCCGGCGTTTCTGGGAGGGGGAGTCCGGGAAAAGATTGGCTGTAAAAAAAAAGGGGGGGTTGAAAATAGCAACATCAATTCCACTTATATATATATATACACACACACACACACCCCTCTCCTTAGCGTGTAGTGCTCTGACTGGGCGGTTCACAAGGTAATTAAGCATTTTGCCTCCCAAATACTTGCTGGGTCTTCATTTTACTGACCTTGGAAAGACGGAAGAGGCTGAGTCAACCTGGCACCGGTCAGGATCGAACTCGCAACGTTTTAGCACTTTAACCCCTGCACCACCAGGGCTCTAGTAAAGTCATCCTCCTCCCTGCGAAGTGGACTTGATCCACAAAAGCTCACATTAAAATAAAGCAGCTAGCCTTTTAAGGTGCCACAACTTTTTTTGGCATATCAGAGAATAAACAAAACAAAGCGCTTTAAGGACTAACTGGTATATTTCAATGAGAGCTTTCGTGGGCCAAGTCCACTTCATCAGACATGGGAGTGAGGCTTCATGGCATCAACTCATACACACCAGGTACAGAGTGATTGGTTAGCATGACAGATAAGTATGCAAATCAATATGGCTTTATACCAGGGCATTCTCAACCTGCACTCCACTGGCCCGCAGCACCATTTCATGTGGGCCCCCTCCACTGCCTCCCACACACCAGGAAGGGCCATGAGGTGGAGGAAGGGCAAAATGGCTGTCCGCCCTCGAAGATGTCTGAGGGAGCATGACCCACCCACCCCCCAGCTTAAAAAGGTTGAGAACACCTGCTTTATACAATTGGTAATGGCAGGCGATGGCTGCTTGTTATTCAGATTAGTTGCAAATCCTCCTTTATTTTCAATTGCAGACAGTGGGAAGGTACTGTTTCAATTGCAAATAGTGGGAAGGTACTATTCCAGTTGCAATATTGGGAGCATATGAAACAAAGACCTGACATTGAACATTTGCTAATGAGTTTAACCTTCAGCATCTATTTGGCAATTGTCTGAGTGCATCTTTCCTTCGGTCAGACAGCCTGTGTTATGAAATGAGAATTTGACTGGAAAATGCCTGTTATTTATAACAATATACAACATATATAACAGCATATAACAACCTTTAAAGTGCCTCAACATTTTTGTTTTGTTTATTCTCTGATATGCTTGAAACACAGACTAACACATGTCTACTATTATTCCAAAACAAATACAATTTTTTTGGTATTTTAGTTTTGATTACTTAATAAATGAAGTAAGCAGAATAATAAGCTTCTCTTCCCTAAATGCCTCTAATAATCCCCCTTTCAAAGCTGCCCAAATTTGTTATGCAGCAAAACAGAGATGCATATGTTGGTCAATATACAAAAGTCTGATGGGTTACTGTTAGTGTTCTCACGCCCGAAAACATGGATCGTCTGACCGTTTTTGGGGGGGCTTACTAATAACTCTCAAGATGGAGACAGGTTTTGAATTCAGGTCTTTCCAAGCCGAGTCCCGATGTATTTCCACTGGTGTGAGTTTTGATTAGGGAAAGCCTTGATATTTTTGCCTTCAGTTGGGTGCATCTTGCTGAGAGGATTAACTGTCTTGACTCTTCAAAGACTTTGTTGCCAACTTTTTTTTCTGGCAGGGCTCCTGTGCTATAGAAGCTGCATAGCAAGAGGGAAGTGACTGTTCCAAACTATCATTTTAGATATGGCAAGCTCTAAATTAAGCTAAGAAGGACTTAATTGGTGCCACTGTACTTTGGACATACCGCAAGAAGATGAGACTCACTGAAAAAGCCAGTAACGGTAGGAAGAAGTGGGAGACAGCAGGAAAAGAGGAAGGTTGAACTTGAATGAGAGAGATTGATCCAATGAAAGAAACCACTGTCTCAAGTTTGCAAGCACTGAGCAGAACCATGGCAGGCCATCATGTGAGGCCATCAGGGACAGCTTGATAAGCACATATTGAATATGAATTGATTAAAGCAGTACTTTGAGAAGGTTTTCTTATCTTTACTGTGATCTTCAGACAGAAGGTATTTCCTTGGCAGCAAATGATCAACTTTCACTTTGGGTCTTCAGGAGTTGATATATTTAGTAACAAGCAGGAAGCAGCTGCTTTGCGTGCGCTCAGGTGACAGAAAGAGCCTGTAAACACCCAGGAATAGGAGGTGTTTTCCAGGCTGATATGTGGAAGCGCCATGCGCAAAGGCCAAGTAGAGGTTCAGGCTCCCGTTTTTAAGAACTTATGAGGGAGAATATTCAAGCAAGAGATTCTAGTCTAGGAATGCCCAAACTTTTTGGGCCGTGGGCTGATCATGTAGTTCAAGGAGATTGTCACTAAGGCCCGGGGGCCGGGTGTGGCCCCCGATGCCAATTCATCCAGCCCACGAAGCCCTCGTCGCTCCTGGAAGCGGAAGTAAAACACACCCGTACGGGCGCGTTTTACTTCCGCTTCCAGGAGCGACGAGGGCTTTGTGGGCCGGATGAATTGGCATCGGGGGCTACACCTGGCCCCCAGGCCTTAGTTTGGGCACCACTGTTCTAGTCCCCAAGAGCCAGGGAGAACACCATCCCCCCAAATTTCAGCTCTCCTACTCCGGCTCAGGCCTATGTAGAGCAAAAATGCAACTAGAAATCATTGAATGTTAACTAGCAATTTTTTTGTTGTTCAGTCGCACAGTCGATTCCAACCCTTTGCGATGACCCCATGGCCCACTGTCCGCCAGGCAAAAGCAATTATACTTCTATACCGCCCCATAGCATTTAGAGCAGGAGTTCCCAACCCTTTTAAGCCGGGGGCCATTGGGTCACGCTCCCTCAGACAACTTTGGGGTCTGGACAGCCATTTTGCCCTTCCTCCACCACATGGCACTTCCGGGTGTGGTGAAGGTGGTGGTGGGCCACGTGAAATGGTGCCATGGGCTCCGTCCGGCCCACAGGCCACAAGTTGAGAATCTTTGGTTTAGAGGGCTTTCTGGGCAGTTCACAGTTTAATTAGCGTTTTGCCCCCCACATGCTGGGGACTCACTTTACTGACCTCAGAAGGACGGAAGAGGCTGAGTCAACCTTGTGTTCTTTGTCAGGATCGAACTCACAACCTTTTGACTGCAGCACAGCAGTTTAACCACTGCACCTCCAAGGTTTAGTGTTATCTGGTAGAGTTCAGTGAAGGTGAGCTGGTTTGTGTTGCTTGGGCTACATGATATTTTGCAGCACTGACTTCCATGTTTCCGGTTTGCTTCTAAGCCTTTGTGACAAGACCGTGGCCTGCCAGGCATCTTAGACTACACATCCCAGAGCCTAAACCAATAAAGTCAAGACTCATGTAGTCCAAACACATGGAGAAAACAAAGTTTTCCTCTTCCTGGAGTAGGAAAAAAACCCCTTTCTTCTTTTTAAAATGTCTCCTCGTCCTAACCCTGAGAGAGCATGACCTTCCCCCCAGCTTGAAAAGTTTGGGAAGTCCCTGACTCGGAAGCTTTGGGCTTCCAGATGTTTTCTGGACTCTGCAGGCTCTCCCAGGTCTTCCCTGTGGGCCAATCTGGCTGCAAAATCCATATATGGAGGGCCATAGCTGGTGGCCTTTGCCCCACACCTAGATTTCTTAAGGCTGACATTTCCTCTGGTCAGGAAGGATTGCACTTGCAAGCCACATGGCAAGGCATTTGTGCTGAAATAACATTCCTGGACCAGATGTTATTCAACGCAACTCCCCCAGACCCGAAGTTCCCCCTAAATAGCAACACAGAGCAGTTGCTAACCCACTTGGAATAAGGAGCTGAGTCTGTGTAAAATAAGAAGCTGAACAAAAAAGACAAGGGAAAAAATAGTTATGGCACCTTAAAGACAAAGTGCTGTATTTTAATGGGAGCCTGGACTTGATCCACAACAGCTCGCATTAAAATACCACAATTAGTCTTTAAGGTGCCACAACTTTTGGTTGTAATGTTTTGTTTACTCTCTGATATGCTTGTACAGACTAACATTGCAAACAATTCAACTATGGAGTGCTTTATATCAGTTTCAGAACAGGTTTAATCCGTTTAGGTTTAATTCTCTTGATGCTTTACCGTCGCCAATGTGTGTTTTCTTTGGGGTATTGTTCCAATTTCTTGCTTTTGTCCATAGTTGAGGCTGTTTGGTTTATCGCTTGTTCATTTGTGTATGATATTATGGTTAATTTTATATTGTTATTTGTTTTTTTAAAAGTCAGTTTGTTGTATGCTGCCCAGAGTGGGAGAATATCCCAGATCGGCAGGGAATGAATGGATGGATGGATGGATGGATTAAAAAAGCTGAGCCTGCCCATTGGAGGGGAGAAGTGGACGTTGGTAGCCACTTGGGGATCAGTTCCCCCAAAATACGGGGGGGGGGGGAGAAAAAGTAAAAAAGCAAGGTGTATTGATTGACAGGAAGAGAAGGTATACAAGCCAAATATCAAATGCAATTACAGTGTGGCAGTTCTGGTGGATTGGGTCTTTGAAGTGTAACGTGGCACATCTTTGTTTCGAAGTAAGCCCCACTGAGTTAAATGGAGAGGAGGTCTAGGCAGCTCCGGAGAAGGATTGGACCTTGGACAGGGAGGGGGGGCTTCCCTTCTTGGTACCTTGGACAGGGAGGGGTTAAACTGAGCCACGGGATATCTGGACTGGTTTCCCAGTGTTTGTCCCTTTAGTTTAAACAGGTATTTCCCAGCCTGGAGTCGCTCCCAATGTGTTGGACTACAGCCTCCCATCACTGACAGCCACTGGCTGAGAGTGAAGGACTTTGTGGTTCAAAACATCAGGAGATGCTGCTGCCCGTTGGGGAAGAACCTGGGGCTGAATTAATTCCTTGTTTCTTGACGAAGCAGCCATTCCCTCTGATCTCTGCCCTTTTCCCTGCAGCCATCTATAGTTTGGTCCCATTAATAATTTAGGCAGGAAAGGTAACAATGTTCCATGCGCTCCTGCCACATGAGCAAGGAAGCATCTGTAAACGGAGATGAGCACCGCCCCCCTAAAATTGGGCATGGCTAGCTTTCTAGCAAGGGAGACCTTGACCTTACCATGAATTGACTGAGACTCTGACTGAAACTGCCTCTTCTTTGTCAACCTTCACCAAGGCCCTCACGTTCGGCCTCCTTCCAACCCAATGGCTCTGCTTTTTATTATTATGCTCTCTAGGTTTGCCATAGCTTGCCTCCCAAGGAGTCAGTGTCTTTTTATTTCATGGCTGCAGCCACCATGTACAGCAGTGTTTCCTAACCTTTGGTTTTTGGACTTCAGTTCCTCAGAAGCCCAGGCCAATTCCCCAAAGCACTGATCAGCCAATGGACTGATTGTGCCCAACTGAATGTGACTAAGTAAATAAATAAATTCTGGGAATTTAGATCCCAAGAAAGTAAAGTCTGACACTGCTTCCATTTCTTCCCCTTCTATTTGCCAGGGAGTGATGGGGCCGGAGGCCAGGATCTTGGTTTGTTTGATGTTCAGTTTCAAGCCAGCTGTTGCACTCTCCTCTTCCACCCTCACCAGGAGGCTCTCTTTAGGTCTTCATCACTTTCTGATATTACTAGGTAACCCATTCGTGTGGATTCATGGGAGCTAGGGCTTCTTGGAATTGAAGTCTAAGAACATCTGGAGTGCCAAGGTTCACCATCACAGGTCTAAATGATGAGATGTTTTTAGGGAAAAGCTTCTCTGAAGTGGTTTTTGGGGGAAACACATCATTTTTTGCAAGGTCATAAATTACAGACTGCACAAAATCTCAGGTCCTGGAAACTTGGCTCTTGAACTAAAGAGAGAGAACTGGTTCCAGATGCCTTTCCCCACCCTTGAAAGACACGATCGAAATTATGTACTGGGAAAATAAATGACACTTGTCGTTGTGGTTGAAAAAGATTGTGCAAGAGAGAGAGAGAGAGAGATGGTTGGCATGTTTTAGCTCTGAGTTGGGGAAGATTTTTGGGATATAGATTTCCTTGATCTGAGGCTTGTGAATCACTTCTGCAGTGAACAGAAAAATCAAGGCATTTTTCCCTCTTGGGGAAAATCTGTGTGTTGGAGGTGTTTCTGGAAATTTATGACTAAAGCTGTGATGATGAACCTTGGCACTCCAGCTGTTCTTGGACATCAACTTCCAGAAGTCCAAGTCCCTGTGAATCCATACGAATGGGTTTACTGCGGGTATGCACAGTAGACTTGGGCTTCTGGACTAAAAAGTCTGTGTATGAGCATAGATTTTTCTCCAGTGTTTGGCAGCTGGCCAGGTTTTCCACCTCTGGATTGAGTGCAAAGTCCAGCCCTAAAACTGGCTACTGATAAGGTCAAGATGAAAGTGTACAGTAACCTCTTTCCATCAAGATGACACCATTCATAGGATGAGATAGCTTTTAGTCTGCCATTTTCTCTGCTTAAACCAAGGGTGCCCAAACTACAGTCGGTGGACTGGATCCGGCCCCCGACACCGATTCATCCGGCCCACACTGTCCTTGTTGCTACCAGAAGTGAAAGTAAAACACATCCGTATGAGGGCGGCGTGGGCCAGATGAATCAGTCTCAGGGGCCAGATTTGGCCCATGGACCGTAGTTTGGGCAGCGCTGGCCTTGAGCATCTCTCATGTGTCAAAGAGAGCCATCCTCTGTCTGGCATTCAGACAGCCAGGGTGGGTGGCAGGCTGTTTCCTGCTGATGTAGGTTTCACGATCACATCCGAGCATCCAGGAATCCCAATTCCAAGAGGTGCAGTGTTTTGACTCAGAGAATTGCTCTGGGCTGGCTCTGGCCAGAGGCTAGAAGTGGCCTCCAGGGAAATCACAAGAGAGACTCGGCTAAGAAAAGAAGTTGCCTTTTTGGTTGACAGGAGATGAGACAGAGCCATTTTGGGAAGGGGAGTGGTTGGTGGATTCAGGTAGCATTCCCCCCCCCCCCAAAAGAGAGGGGATTTTTCAATGAGGGACAAGAAACCCATTGCTGCCTTTTTAAAGAAATGTGAACATGGACTCTTTGGCTCTGCAGAGAAGATGCATAATTTTGCAAGGAATATTCTTTGCCAAGCTGTTCAGAAAACATTTTCTGATTTCCTTTTGCTTAAGGAAAAAGTTGAGGTCTCCCTTGTTCGAAAGCTAGTCATATTTGACTCTAGACTCATCTCCATTTACAGCCAAAGAGCCAATGCTGTCTTTCCGTGGTCATGTGGCAGGCATGACTAGACACCAGAATGCACGGAACATTGTTACCTTTCCTGCCAAAGTGGTAACTATTTATCTGATTGCAGTTTCTTGCTTTTGAACTGCTAGGCTGGCACAGAACTTGGATCTCAAACTGCCAACCTTCAGGTCATCAAGCTCAGCCTCTTAACCACTAAGCCACTGCTGCCCTTTCATTTTGCTTGCAGGGGTCTGCACACTTGGCTCTCTCTCGAGATGTTAATAGACTACAGTTCCCAAAAGCCCTGATCAGCAGGTGTACTGACTTGGGCTTCTGGTAATTGAAGTCCCAAGAACATCTGGAGAGCCAAGTTTGCTGATCCCTGGTCTAAAGGAACTGTTCTCTCCCTTTGGGTCCTCTAGATATTGCTGGATTTTGGCTCCCAAAAGGCTCAGCCAGCATAGCCAAATGCCAGGGATTCTGGGAGCTGAGCCCCCAAACATCTGGAGAGCTAAAGGCAGAGGGCCTGTCATCCAAAGGGTGAAGTATAAAGAAGGACTGGACTCCTCCATCGCTTAATATTTACTCAAGCAAACAGTTTTCTCCAATCAGCGAAGAACCCGTTTTTTGCAGGTATTTCTTGCCTTGCAGAAAGCTGAGACTTCACCTCCTGGTTTATCTGCATTGCAGTAAGTCTGCCTTCATCCCTCCAGCTACTATTTTAGGATAAACACAGGCAGCTCAATGGCAATAGTTTCTGCTTGAAGGAGGCCTTGCTCAGGCATCCTGGTTTCGTTTTGTTTTTCAAAGCAGACCTTGTATGGCTAGTTTAACAGAGCTTGGGATCTGGCTCGTAATGCTGGCTTCAAGAGTTGAAAGTTTGCTTCCAAATTTACTACTGCTCCCTGGAGTCAAAGGTATATTGCCACCAGACATGGAAGCTTTATATCAGGGGTGCCCAAACTACAGCCTGTGGGCCAGATCTGGCCCCCAACACCAATTCATCTGGCCCACGCTGCCCCCATCACTCCCAGAAGCAGAAATAAAATGGCAGCCTGTTGCAAAACAAATTGCAAGGTGTGTTTTACTTCTGCTTCCGGTGGACGGAACCACGTGACTGGCCCGTGACCCAGAAAGTTTGGGCACCCGTGCTTTATATGGCCATGATGGCTCACAAGAGGCCACTCTCATCATCCTCTTCTTCTTCTGTAAAGCTGTCTAACCTTCTTTGGACAGTTGAGCCTCCTTAAGCCAATGAAAGTGATTTGCATATGTTTCATGAGTTACCTGGTTACCTGTCATGCCATAATTTTTTTAGTCTGTCTTTCATCTCCTGCCAAGCAATTCCTTTGTCTGTCTCCGAATTCCTGTTCAGGAAAAAGCTTTGCACAACTTTATAAACTTCTGTCCTGCCTGGTGTGTGTCTGGGCAGTTTCCAGACATTTTTGGCATCACTGTTAATGAAGCCACGCATATAGTGACAGAATGCCTCAAACCTACACCTGTTGAGAAAAATATATCCCCTTGTTGGTATCGCTCCACCGAAGATCAGGAGAGAAGTAGCAGCAGATGCCGAGAGAACTAAGCAAGAGAAGGACCTTCAACATCCTCTGAACGGAAATGAGCCTCAAGTCCACCAGGGCTCAGATCCAGGAAGATCTTTATGGCAAGAACAAACATTATTGAAGGTATGCAAGAGCAAAACCAAATTAGAAGATGGCAGAAAGAGCTTACTGGACAAGGAACATCATTAAAGGAGGATATAGCTGAAGAACTCAACCTCCCCTACATCACCTGGAGGACCCTGAATAGGCTGAGGGTCAGAGTGCCTAAATGCAAGACCAACGTGCTCAAGTGGGGCTTGCTGGCAGACACGGCACATGTTGTGAATGTGGAGAAAGACAGAATCCATGGGCTCATTTACTGGTCTGCCAATGACTGCCAAAAACATGCAGCAATGAGGACTTACATTTGGCCAACAACAAGAAAGTGGCTTCATTCTGGCAGTCCAAAGTTTGATCTCAACACAAAAGAAGATGAGATTTTTGGACTTGCACAGCCTCTTCCAAGACCACGGAGGGATCTCCAAGTGTTCCCCCGATTCCATCTCTCCTGTTTTCTTTCTTGCCTTCCACTTAGTAAAAAGATGCTGACGTCCTGATCTCTCTGTGTACTAAATATAGACACCTATTTATTCTCGCCTTCCTCTTGGAGGTGTGTGATCATTACAAGTGTTTTCTCACTACTTATCCCCCTCCTCCAAGGTAGCCCATGACAGAACTGTAATTGCTACTGTCGAGACATGCAAGATGTCCAAATTATGGTACATCATAGGCTATTTTTGACACCTGCAATTTTGGGTTTTTTTTTTGTTTGGGGTCTTGTATGTCTCATTTCCTCTGGAAAACAAATGGATGAATTGATAGATAAAACAAGGTGGGCCGACGTGTTTCTACCTGTCTCGGCTACATAATGCATGCGGGATTAGAGAGGATTTGAGCAGGGGAGGAACTCTTGATGTCCGGTAGACTAATGTCCACTCCTGTACCTCCTCCGAAGGCTCACTCTAAACCTGTGGGTTAAATAGGAGCCCCTCACTTCCACAATGGCCCTATTGGTCAGGGCTGGGGCTTGGAAATGTTGAACAATTTGTTATTTGTTGGTGTTTCTATCTTTTAAGAAGAGGGACTGTGCTGGCTTTAGTGCAGGGATTGCCAACCTTTTTGAGTCAGGGTCCAGGTCACGCTCCCTCAGACAGTTGAGGGGGTTGACTGGTGGTCCCCCATTGTAAACGCTGCCGTAAAACTCATCCATGACTGTTGGAAACATGTTTACGACAGCTGTGGATGCATTTATGGCCACCATAAACATGTTTACAGCTGTTTCCGCCACTTCCAGCGGCAGCAGCGGCAGGAGTGAGGGCGTCAGGCCAGATGATTTGGTGTCATGGGCCAGATCCAGCCTATGGGCTGTAGGTTGCCTACCCCTGGCTTAGTGGCGAAGATGCTGAACATGAAAACTGGAAAGTCGGTAGGTCAGCAGTTTGACACCTGAGTACTGCATGATGGAGTGAGCTCCTGTCTCTGTCCCAGCTCCTGCAGTTTGAAAGCAAGAAATTGCAAGTAGATTAATAGGTACCACTTTGGTGGGAAGTTAAACAGCATTCTGTGCACTCCAGTGTCTAGTCATGTCTGCCACATGTCCATGGAAACGTCTGCAAATGCACACAGCACTGGATCTTTGGCCATAAACAGAAATGAGCACTGAACCCTAGAGTCGGATACAACTGGCTTTTGAGCAAGGGCAACCTTTACAAAAGTAAATAATTATACTTCTTACTTGTATTGTCTTGGCTTTCCCTACAAACCATCCATCCATCCAATTTATATCCCTCTCATCTGGGATATTTTCCCACTCTGGGTGGCAAAGTCATCTAGTCTAGTGGTTTCCCAGATTTTGGGCACCCCCCACCCCACCCCACCCCACGGGTCTTCTGTGTTTTCATGTCAGAAATTACTCTGGGTTGAAAGGATTTTTGCAGGGGGACGCCCGAATGAGGCTCCTTCCATTGTGCAGCTCCTGGGGAATCAAACCCCGTCCTTTCGGTCTCCAACCGTTCTTCTGAAAAATGGAAAGGCCTCTCCTAAGACTTGATGACCATCAGTGAAAGCTGTAAGTTTAAAAACATGCTGACATTTGCAAGGGCCCCCCCCCCAACCACCGTGGAACTGAATTTGGCCCCAGGGTTTCCTCTCCTCCCCTTACCTGCTGTTTCTTTCATCCCTCGCCAGACAGGAAAAGACCTAACATTAAACTGTCTTTGGGAAGCCCAGTCATCTCCTAGCCTGGAGAGACTTCCAGACATACCAAGTGGTGGGCAAGGTGTGGAAAGGGGGGGGGGGAGCTGTCAGAAGAGGCCCCTGTACTTACTGCCAAGGCTTGGTTTGATCCAGCACAAACCACAAGAGGAAACAACACCTGCTGATAACAGGAAAAAGTAGTTAAGAAGTACAGTATATACTCAACTATAAGTCGTCCCGAATATAAGTCGAGGTACCTAATTTGGACCTCTAAAACTAGAAAAATAGATTGACCCGCGTATAAGTTGGGGGTGGAAAATTCAGCAGCTGCTAGTGAGTTTCAATAATTAAAATACATGAAAATATGGTAAAATTAATTAATGTAGGCATTTGTGTGGGTATATTTTTGAGTTTTTACAGTCGTGTTAGTGGTTGGTGTTTTTTTTAACTGTATGTTTGAATTTGCACCACTGCAGTTTTGGGACCCTCAGGGGTCATTGACCTGAGTATAAGTCAAATCCCCTTATTGGACCTCATTTTACGGCTAAAAAACTAGACTTATACTCGAGTATATAGAGTAACACCAATTTCTCTCTCTCTTGATTTTGCTCTTGATCTGGGAGGCCTCAACCTGTCAGTTCCACTTTTCTCCCACAGTTTATTTTTCATAAATAGAATATTATTATTATAATCTTAGCACTGCAGAAGTGGAAGGAATCCTGAAGATCCTCTAGCTCAGGGGTGCCTAAACTACGGCCCATGGGCCAGATCTGGCCCCCAGCACCAATTTATCCAGCCCATGCTGTCCTTATCACTCCCGGAAGCGGCCCACTGAACCACATGACTGGCCCATGGCCCAAAAAGTTTGGGGACCCCTGATCTAGTCCAGCCCCAGTCAGGGAGGCCCAGTAGGGAATTGAAATCCGAACCCTAAATTACTAAGCAATTGAGTTATTCTTCAACATAACTGATGAAGAAGTCTGTCAATGCTTCTTCTGTGTACCCCAAGAGTAAGCTAATGATGCAATATGTTGATGAATCTGCCTCCATATCTCCAAACCTCTGGCCAGAAACAGAGAGAAGTTTTGCTTCTGGATTTGTTTCCTCTTGTCGTACTTAGTATTTGATGTCTATTTGTTGGTGGCGTGTGTTTGCAGGCATTGCTGCCGTTTAGAAGAAGAACAAGGTAGACAATTGATGTGGTGATTGTTTCCTGCAAGCAAGAGTCTGTTGCACAGGACTTGTTCCAAGGTTGCCAGTGGGAGTTTAGTCATGGTGTACGTGAGAGGTCTTTGAATGTCAGTGCAAGAATCCTGCTATGGTAATAGAGTAGAGAAAATGGCACCTGTTGCAAACCAGATTGCAAGGTGCATTTTACCTCTGCTTCTGGTGGGAGGAACCACGTGACTGGCCCGTGGCCCGAAAATGTTTGGGCACTCCTGGAGTAGACCATACTGCCAGCGACTCTTGCCATCCATCTTGATGGAGGGCAGCAGCTTCATCCATCCTGGCCTGGGGCTGATGAAGTCTTTGCGTGCCAAAAGAGTTCAGGACCAGAAAGTGTTTCACGGAACTGGATCAGTGGTACGAGGGGGTTTCACGCTACAATGCAGAAGGCAGATGAAAGGCCACTGCAATATATTCTCAGGACAGTCTTCATGGCTGATTGCCATGAGGATCACCAATATTCAGATTCAGATATGGCAGAGAAGGAGGGGGAAGCTGCCAACAGCTGGGAGGTGGAGCGTGGTTGCCTTCCTTCCCCTTTGTATGCTCACAAAAACCCCAGTCTGGTCCCTTGGTGGCAAAGGTGACGAGTCCTCCGGATCTCCTGGCTTTCCTCTTTCAGCTGGGTTGACCAAGGAGGGATTTGAGATGGTCCTTCCTTGATCTCCATTGAGCTGTTGGCTCACCTCTTTGCATCCCAGCCATGCCTCGTAGACTGGTGACTAAACTACGCTCAGGCTTCTGGTGGCAGATGCTCTGTATCATGTCTCTACTACATCATGCCCCTCACTCCGCCCTCCATGATAGCATCTCTCAGCTGCTGCTATCCTATTGTTGCCCCAAAGATGTTGCTACAGCCCCTCCCCATTTCCCCTCCCTCTCTCAGGGAACAAACAAAAGAAATCTGTATGCAAGAGAACAATAAATCCTCTGTGGACCAGAACAGTTTGGCGAGAGGTCCAATGTGGTGCCATGAGAGCTTGTAGTAAATAGAGTGAATTTCCACTCACTTCTCCGTAGAGTGTTGTGCTAGAAACTTAGTTGTTTGCAGTTTAAAGACACGCTTTGATTTTGGCCTCTACTTATCCTTGCTTTCATTTCGTATTAGTTGTGTTTCTACTCTTTATCTTTCCTCCCATGAGCCTAAAAATGCTTTGGTAGCAATTCTCCCCACCCCTGCCATGCAGAACAAATAGCCCTTCGGGGTAGAAGAGGCTGGGAGGAAGTGACTGGCTCCACTTCATCCCGTCAAATTCAGGGCCCAGAAGGGACTCAGGCTTTCAGCTTTGTAAGGTTAAGTCTGGCCAGGTTATCCTGCTATGGTAATAGAGTAGACCAGTGGTTCCCAACAAGGGGTACACAGCCCACAGGTGGACTTCAATTCCCAGAAGCCTAAGTCAGTACATTGGCTGATCAGTGCTTTGGGGAAATGACTTAGGCTTCTGGGAATTGAAGTCCAAACACCAGCATTTGGGAAACACTGGAGTAGACCAAAGTGCCAGCAACTCAACGCCGAGTGTCAGGCAGTGGTTAACTAACCTGACAACCTTGAGGACTAACGGCTTGGGTGCCAAAGTCCACAGGGAAGGGTGAGGGTCCCCAAACGGATTAAATCCCACTTGAATCCATCTTGATGGAGGGCAGCAGCTTCACCAATACTGGCTCCGGGCCAATGAGGACTTTGGGTGCCAAAAGGGCTCAGGACCAGAAAGGGACTTGTGGAACTGCATCAGTGGTACAGGTGTCATACTTGCAATACAGAGGTAGATGAAAGGCCACGGCATTATATTCTCAGGACAGTCTTCATGGTTGATTGTCATGAGGATCGCCAATATTTGGACTCAGATACGGCAGAAGAACAAGAAGAATATGCTTCTTAATGGATCTGTTTTCTTCCTTTGGCAAAAGATCAACTCCCCAAGACTTTAAGGGATATTTTATTTTGATCTGGTGTTAGAAATATTAGCCAGCAAGGGTGCCGCCCAGTATATGCCCGATTGTATCCACAATCTTTGATGAGTTTCTTTCTCTGTACCCCAGAATGGCAAAATACAGAATCAGTCTCATTTACTAGTCTGCCAATTCCTGCCAGAAACATGCACCGAAGAGGACCTAAGTTTGGCCAGCCACAAAGCCAAGAAAGTGGCTTCATTTTCTCAATCCAGGGTTTGATCTGGTCATGAAAGAAGAAGAAGAAGAAGAAGAAGGGATATTTTTGTCCACTGGGCGATGAATTAGAACTCACTTGTAAAGGTTAGGGAACCACTTTGTCTGTTGTGTTTTTTAGATGCACAAAGTATATTACGGTAACCAGACAATTCAGTTATGAATTTTCGTCCCCACTGTCTGGCTTCCATGAGCGAATGATGGATGTGTGAAACATGAAACGTCAAATGTGTCCAGAATGATCATCATCCTCATTTATTTCAACTTGGCTTTTGCTTCTCAAAAAGAAGTTTAAAGGGGGAAACAGCAGCTTCACACAGAAACAAAACCCACAGGATTTCAATGAAATATCAAACAACAAAAGGTGGAAACACTAACTGATGTGGATAATATATACAAGGTGACCTGGAGGTTGCCATCCATAGGGGAAATGGGAAATTGTAGCTAAAGGTACCTTTATATACAAAATATTTATTGCAAAATATTTTACAAATATTTTACAAAATACTTACAAAATGTTCTCTACATGTTGGCCACCTCTTTCTACACACACACACTCATGGCAAAAAAAGTCCCAAGATAACTGTTCCATGATTTTTTCTTATGCATGGTGACTTTTGGGACACCCTGTATTTCAAGCCTGCAGCTTCTTCTTTCGCATCTAGCTCAAACTTTGGACTGCCAAAATGGGGCCACTAACTTGGCTTTGTCATTGGCCAAACTTAAATCCTCATCAGCACATGTAGTAATTGGCAGACCAGTAAATGAGCTGGATTCTGTACTTCTCCATATTCATATAGTGTGTTGTTATCCGCCATCAGCCCCTGCTTGAGCATGTTTGTCTTGCATTCAGGCACTGCAACACAACCTTTCCAGGGTCCTCCAGATGATGTTGGGGAGATTGAGATCTTCAGCTGTATCCATCTGTAATGCTGTTCCTCGCCCAGTGAGCTCTTCCTTCCTCCACCTTCTAACTTGGGTGGTCTACTCTGCAAGGCAGGCGTCTTTCTGGCAGGGCCTTTTCTGTGGAAAACAAGCATTCTGTGACTTGAGCGTGGCTCATGGTTTTGCAAAAGGGAAAAGCCCCACCTCCCGAGCCTGTCTAAATAGGTCACTTGACAGAATCGGCTTTAAGGCTTCCCTTGGACACATCCTGCCCAGGCGCTCTTAATAATTAGCAACTTGTTTTTAATGACATGTAACTGATTTTGCAGACCTTGAGATAGTCTTGGAGCTCATGGTCTGACTCTTAATTGGGATGACCCTGATCCTCTTTCTGCCTAATAAGTGGCTTTCTTCACACCTGCTGCCCTCCACCGGCTTCCTCTTCATCACATCCTCATATCCTGTGATGAAGGTTTTTCCTTCAAAGTTCAGGAAAACATACTCTTCCTTTGTCTAATTTGCGCATTTGTCAGCTGATTAAAGCAGGTTGCGCCCCCCCCCCCGCTGCCATTAAAAGGTGTCTGGTCATAAAAGCACTTCAGTTGTTGATTCTGCATTTGGGGTTTCAGCCTCCCAAACCACCCCAGAATATTAGGTAAATCACACATTGGATGTAGCAGGTTAATATTAAAATGGTCAAATATGTTCCAAAATAGGTACCACTCGGGTGCTGAACTGCTGACCTTCTGGCCGTTAAGCTCAGCGTTTTATCCACTAAGCCACTGCAGTTCCCAGTCAGATGACGGGCTACATGAAAATTAGGGAATAGCAGAAGTCAGGGAGAAATCCCCAAAGAGTGGCCTTAAAGCATGTGGCTGACCTTCATAGCAATAACACTTATTTAATCCCTCATAACATTCTCTGGGTGATTCACAAGGTCATTAGCATTTTTGCCCCAACATGCTGGGTCCTCATTTTACTGATCTTGGAACGATGGAAGGCTGAATTAACTTTGTACCCCATCAGGATTGAACTCACAGCATCAGCAGTTTTGGCTGAAGTACAGCTCTTTAACCACTGTGCCACCAGGGCTTTTGATGATCTCAGGGGTCTGATTGGAGGATCCCCCCCCCAACACTCTCCAGGTGTTTTGGGACTGTAATTCCTGATTTTTCCACCAAGGCTCACACATCTGGAGTAGCAACTCAACACATCTGGAAGGCTGGATGAAACAGATGGTGCTCATAACCCTAACAAAATTGGGTGTTTGCTAGCCTCTGTGGAATATATTCAAGTTGGCATTCCCTATTTTTGTTTTTTGGTTGATTCTCGGAAGCCATTTTGGCGTCCTAAGTGATGCTGAAATTAGATTAACTCTTCTGGTTGCAACATCTCTCAGTTGGATTATTCCATCTCCCTTCCCATTTCTGTTTACTATTGTGTTTTCTTAATGGGCCACATTTTACAGAGTTCTCTTGCTTTATGTGAGTCTTGAGGTTTTATCAGAGGTCAGATTTCTAGCACAAGTGATGAGAGAGGAAGGGAAAGGAGCAGAGATTTACTGTCTCTTAATATGTATGCTCCAGGCCACAGTTTGGAAATAATGCGCTAGACCTGACATTAAAATTGCCCCTTTTGTCTTCTTGGGAAGACAACCAACTTCTGAACAAAATGTTTTGAAAGCAAATGAGCCACATTGTTAAAAAGGCATTAGATTCATGTCTCCTTTTCAGTGCAAAAGGAACAACTCTAATATGAGCGTGTTATTTCCAGGCTGTTTTCTGTACAATGGACCCTTGCTTAACAAGCAGCTCGATTAACACAAAATTTGCATAGCAAAAGGAAATCCATAGAAAATAGTGGTTCAGTTAACAAAAAAATTTCAGAACCGATTAATTGGTTTTCAATGCATTACTATGTGAAACCAAGTACAGTATTGGTTAACAAATTTTGGATTTCAATGCATTCCTATGGGAAATGTGCTTTACACACACACCAAAAACTTGGTCACACTTTTCCCGTTATGTGACTATTAATAGAAGGATTAGATAAATTAATGCAGAATAAATCCCAACTGACATGACTGCTAAACTAATACAGTACTGTATCTGTTTCCAGGGAGTATTCTTGGATGCTTGAGCATTTGGTATTCAAATGAGAGAAGGCTTACTTAGGCTCTGCTTATGCAAATGACCTGTTTCCAGTGCTCTGAGAAATGGACTGGATGGACCTTATGTGGATTTAGCAAGATATTTCTCATCTTCATTGCCTACAGCTCTCTTCAGCACATGTCCATGGCACATTTGACCAGGGGTGTGAAGCTGCCTCTTTGGTGCTGTGCGTTTGTTTCAGAAAATGACAGGCTGCTCTGTCGGCTATAGATATGTGGTTTTTTTTAAAAAAACACCACTTGAGACAACTTGGGTTTGACCGTGTACTACGTGCAAGTCTGGCCAGGTTATCTTGCTATGGTACTAGAGTAGACCCTACTGCCAGCGTCTCAATGTCTGATTATCAGGCAGCGGTTAACTAGCCTGACCACCCTGGGGACGAACAGCCTTGGGTGCCAAAGTCCACAAGAAAGGGTGATGGTCCCCAAGTGGAGTAAATGGTCCCACTTGAATCCATCTTGATGGAGGGCAGCAGCTTCATTAATCCTGGCCTGGGGCTGATGATGAGGATTTGGCATGCCAACAGGGCTCAGGACCAGAAAGTGACTCACAGAACTAGATCAGTGGTATGGGGGACATGCTGCGATGCAGAAGGCCAGTGGAGGCCACTGCATTATATTGTTCCCAGGACAATCTTCATGGCTGATTGTCATGAGAGTAGCCAATATTTGGAATTGGATATGGCAGAAGAGGAAGAAGAAGAGGAGGAGGAAGAAGAAGAAGGCAGCTACGTGTGGGAGCTTCTGTGCTTTCTCCAGTCTCTCTGGGCAGGGTCTTTTTCAGGGTGGGTTCCCTCTTCTTGCACCTCCCACTTCTTCCATTGCTTGTCTATTGCTTGCTTGCCTGGCTCCCTGGCTTGAAGCAAGGCTGCTCTTTTTAATGTAACAAAACCTATTGTCTGCCTGAAAATGTTGAAAATTTCTGCCGCTCGAGGAAGCAGCAATACTAAGCTTAGCAAGAATGGGGTGGAAGGGGAAAGAATGCCTTTCAGATTTTGTTGGGTCAGTAGGATTTCATTTTGGGACAACGGGATTAGTTCCTTGTAATTACAATACAGTAAAACCTCGGATAATGCTAAAACCTGGTTCCACAAGTCTTGGTGTTATCCGATTTTTAGTGTTATCCGATGCATGTTAAAATCCTATGGGATCCATAGAGATACATTGTAACCACACAGGCTTTAGCGGTTGTTATCCGATGCATCCCATAGGATCTTAATGTTATCCGATGCAATTCTCCCCCCCAGATTGCTTAATGTTATGCGATTTTAGTGTTATCCAATGCTAATGTTATCCGAGGTATTACTGTACAGTACATTACTTTCACGTTGGTGCTAGCTGGGCCTGTGGGGAAGGGGAGGCAGTGAGTGCCTCTGCAGAAAACAAGGCAGTAACAGATCCCCTGGGCAAGCCTGACACTTTGTAGTTGAGTCACCAACCAAGGGAACCATGAAGGAGGCAAAGACAGGAGAACACCAATTAAAACCTCCATCCCAAGCCCTTGAAAGCCTGCCTGTCTCTTCAAGTTGGGAAAGGGGGTCAGAGGAGGAGGAGGAGGAGGAGGGCCTTGCTGGAGGAAATAGCATAGAAAGGAGGGACCAACTGGGTGCAGCATCTCCCGTGGGTGTGGAGAGAATGGATGCTATTCTTGGCTTTATCCTCCAACCTCAGGCTGTTTTAGAAAGTTCTGGCCTGATGGGATATTAAAATTGGTGGTGGTAGTATTTTGGCCGTATTTTTAACACGGTTTCCTAAGCTGTTGTCTTTATTAGGCAGTCCATCTTGGGTCTTCAAGAGACAGGTCTCTATGTAAGTTGAGCAAATCAAGGCCAAAACTGTTATCTAAGTTGTAGGTAGCTTGCAGAGATGGGAGTTGCTGCTGCTGTTTTATTGAGCATCAGCAGAGCATCATCTGAAGTCTCAAGAAACTGAGATGTTTCCTTGAGTCTCAAAGAATGAAGACCAATCTGAAGCCAAGATTTTTTTTTGTGTCCAAATCAAATGCCGGATTGCCAAAATGAAGCCACTTTCTTGGTTTTGTTGTTGGCCAAACTTAAGTTCTCATTGGTGCATGTGTCTGGCAGTAATCAGCAGACAGGTAAATGAGCCAGATTCTGTATCTCTCCACATTCACACAGCACATGTTGTTGTCCACTAGCAGCCCCCACTTGAGCATGTTGGTCTTGCATTGAGGGACGCCAACCTTAAGCCTTTTCAGGGTTCTCTAAGTGACATGTAGGGGAGGTTGAGATCTTTAGCTACATCCTCCGTTCATGTGGCCTCTTGTCCAGTGATCTCCTCCCTCCATCTTTTAATTTGATTTTGTTCTTGTATACCTTCTAGAATGTTTGTTCTTGCCATAAAGCTCTTCCTGGATCCAAGCTGAGGGCATATATCCATTCATATGAAGCCAAGATGGGCTAGATGGAGGAGAAAGTTGGGTTTTTGGAAGTGTGTGTGTAGGTGCCCATATCTACCCAGTCTCAGTTGGTCCCAGAACTTCAGTGCATACGTTTTTGTACATTATTACTAACCTGGCAACTCAAGGTTTTGAGAAAAGTCACACAGGTACCATAGTTGTCCATTGCTACCCTAACATTATGCAAAACAAGTAGTTTAACTTCTAGTTGTCCAACCTCAAATTAGTATTCCTAATATTTTGCTTTGGGCTACAATTCAGTGCATTTTTAATATAGTACATATATATTTTGCTGGGGGGGGGGGAGTTCGGGTACTTGTTTTCTCAAAAGGTACTTACTCAGACATTTGTCCAGCCTATGAGAACAAGCAAACCCAAGCAGACCCCTGAAGCAGGTGAAGACTGGTTGGATTTTTGGATACACTTGGGCACAACAGAGAGTATCCTAAATCTAGTCCCAACTAGTGTAGTGTCAAGGACCTAATGGGATTGACAGAAGTGTGGATTTTCCATTCAGCAGTTAATTCAATGGATCTGACTAGCAGTAAGATGCTGGCTGTTACGCCTAATGTTAAGATGCTAAATGTAGCCAAATTGGATAATAATGAAGCCCAAATGAATCTGATGTTCTCTTATTTCCTCATACAAGTGTTAAAACCCAGAGCCTTTTCTAGAAGGATCTTGTTCCTTTAATAACCAAATCCCCTCTTTTCCTTGGCTAGATCTCTTTCCTAACTCTTCAGGTACCTTGAAGCAAAGGTAGGTAGAGCAGGAATGCCCAAACTATGGCCCAGGGACCAGATGGAAGGCTGAGTCAATCTGTCAGGCTCGAACTCACAGTGTTTTGGCTGCAGTACAGCAGTTTACACCAGTGCTTGGAGGAGGTACCTTTGGGGGCTACAGTTTCCCAAATTTAAAGTCCAAAATAGAAACATTTCCGAGCTCTGAGCATCATATGCTGAAATACAGTAAATAATTTTAAAAATTATACTGCAGAATGGAGGTTATTACAAGATGGAGATAAAATATCAGCTTTTTTTGCATCTGTCTGGTGTGTGTGTGTGTGTGTGTGTGTGTGTGTGTGTGTTGGGCAGTAAAAATGATAATTGGTGGTCTTCAAAGTAGCCCCTCTTTAAGAGATACAGGTAGATCTGTTCTGTCCTGCCCACCAACTAATTAAATTGGAAGAGGGATCTTGGATTGAGGATGAGATGTTTTGTTTTGAAAGCTGAAAGGAGAGAGGGGGAATATTCTTCCTGGCTAGTTTCTGATTGCATCTTCTCTCTCTCTCTCTCTCTCTCTCTCTCTCTCTCTCTCTCTCTCTCTCTCTCTCTCTCTCTCTCTCTCTCACACACACACACACACACACACACACACACACACACACACACACACACACACACACACACACACACACACACACACACACAAAGGGAAGGGGAGAATAGGAGTCTGTAGCCTCAAAATACTAGATGTTTCAAGAGCTTTATTCTTTCCTCTTCTTTGTTAAGGTTCAAAATGAGATTTTTATAAAAGCTTTTGTGTTTGGCACAGGAAAGTTTGTTCTCTCCCCTTGTGTAATTCAAGGCAGCGTGACAACCGGCTGTCTCTGACAGACACGTGTGCCTTAATACCAGCTGAAGATAATTTAGGGGAACGGGCTGTTTGTGCTTGTCAATTTAGGCTGCATTAACAGAAGTACTGTATATAACCTCCAAAACCCAGGAGGTACAAAGTCTCCCTCTATTCACCACTCATTAGACCACATCTAGAGTCCTGTGTCCAATTCTGGGCACCACACTTTAAGAAGGATGCAAACAAATTAGAGCAGATACAGAGAAAGGCAACCAGGATGATCAGAGGACTAGAAACCAAACCCTAGGAGGAAAGACCAAAGGAAACTGGGCATGTTTAGCCTTGAGGAAAAGAAGAATGAGAGGGGATAAGATGATGGCACTCTCCAAATACCTGAAAGGTAATCATAAATAGGGAGGAAAGGATCCGTTCTCTATCATTCCAGAGTGCAGGAAGTGTAATAACAGGCTCAAACTAAAGGAAGTCAGATATAGGCTGAATATCAGGAAAACGTAACGGTTAGAGCAGTATGACAACCGAATCCATGACCTTGAGAGGTGGTGAGCTCTCCAGCACTGGAATCATTCAAGAGAGAATTGGACCACCATCTTCCAGATCTGTCTGTCTATATGTCTCTATATATATCTATCCATCTATCCATTCATCCATCCATCCATCCTGCTGCCGATGGAGGGTCAGGGATGGGTCTGTTGAAGAAAGGTTCCCACCCAGAACTCAGAAAATGTAACTGCATAGACTACAATAGCCCAAATCCCACTGGGGGGGGGGGACAACCTTGGTGCTCTGAGTGTTCTTGTACAGTACTTCAATTCCCAGAAGCCCATGTCCCTGTGAATCCACACAAATGGGTTTACTGTGTGTATGCATATATGTAGTAAACCCATTTGTGTGGATTCACAGGGACATGGGCTTCTGGGAATTGAAATCCAAGAACACTTGGAGTGCTAAGGTTGGCCACTCTTGTGCCTAGTGGTTGGAGAACTCTGGAAGCGGGTATGACAAAAGTAACTTTTCAAGTTCTGGATCGGCATTTTGGTAAGATGTTTGCTGCTTTGGGAACAGAGCTCTAACCAGCCGTTCTGATACCTAATGCATCTCCCATCCACTCCACTTTGAGTTGTGGGCACAAACTTCGCCAGCCCCCACCCCGTGAAAAAAAAAGAGAGAGAAATGTGATTTCTCTTCTCTGCCTCCCAAAAGAAAGCCGAATGCTTTAACAAAAAGGAAAGTGCATAGGGTTTGGATTTGCTGCTGTTTATTTTCCTAATACTGATCAATAGATTTGTCATGAGATTTTGCGGGCCTTTGAATTTTAGTTCCTCTGTGCAAAAGCTCAATTACTCCGACTTAACTCCAGTCCTGCAGCTTATTTCTGGGTAAAGAGCATAAGTTCAAGCCACAGTGGCCTCATCCTATTAACTTTTGTGCGTAGGGTTGACTGTAATAGCTGAGACTAGGATGGCCGTGTTTCAGAGGCAGCAGTACGGCTGATAGAGTATGCCTGTGTGGGTGGGTGGGTGGAGGGGGAGGCAAAGAGAGAGAAAAGGAGAGAGTTACTTCCATCGTATTTCAAATACTCGTTTACCTGTGGGGAGGGGCCGCTGTGCTGTGCTTGCATCTGAGGGCTTTTGTGGGGATCCAGAGAACTCGCAGAACGATCACAAAAGGCCTTTTAAAAGATCCATTCTAAAAATACATTTCTAATTACCAGCTGGTGGAAGAAGCAGAGCTGAAAGTGTGGACTTGCCCTGCTTTCAGAGCAATTTGAGGTGAATTAAATCTCCAAAATCTAAGGCCTTTCGGCACCTGGGAAAAAGAATAATATTGATCCTCTGTTGCAGCTGAAAAGGTGAGAACCATCTGGGTGCTTTGGGCATTTAAACTACAGGACAGGACAGAAGAGGGCTCATTGCTACTGATGAGTAGGGAGAGGAAAGTGGAAATGTTATCAGTGTTAAGATCAAGGGGGTTTTATGGACACTCTATGGCACACCTGGAGTTTGTGAGGGCTGGGCTTTATCCAGCCCTCCTCTTTCAGGTGGTTGGAGGAGTTTCCTAACAAGCAAGACACACGCTGGCTTGTAGAGCAGATTCCTCCCTCCTGCAGTGTCAGTTTCCAACAAAAGAGTGACAAGGCAGACAAAACAGTGGCTGACTCTTGAGCAGGGGACTCATGGAAACTTCTTGTCTTTGAAAGTTGCTGTGAAAGTAGATGCTTCTTTTCCCCACCCCAGATGGGGAACTTTGCACTCAAACGGTATGAAGTCACAGTCCCATAATCTCACTCTCAAAACAGGCCATATTTCTTTTTTCTTTCTGTCTGTCTTTGGAAAACAGATGTGAGGATTTCTGTCCTGATTTCATGGCCTTTCCCCAAATTCCTTCCACTTCCCCACCCCATGGTCAGTTTTTATCAGGTCATGAAACCCTTTTTCTTTCTGCAGGGGAAAATCCATGTGCTTTTTTCATAAGGCAAACTTTTGCTGTTTGCCTGCCTTTTTGCACATACTTTTGCCATCAACTAAAATACAATTTATTTTATTCAGTGGCTTACTGGTTAAGACGCTAAACTAGACAACTGTTTTCTGTCCCATCTCCTGCCAACCTAGCAGTTTGAAAGCAAGAAATGGCAAGTAGATAAATAGATGCTGCTTTGGCAGGAAAGGTAACAGTGTTCTATGCACTGTGATGTTTGGTCATGTCTGCCATATGACCAAAGAAACATCTGCAGACACAGATAGCCACTGGCTCTGGGGCCGTCAACGGAGATGAGCACTGCTCTCTAGAGTTGGAAATGACTGGTTTTCCAGGAAGGGAGGACTTTTCTTTTACTAAAACACATTTGTGTGCTTTTTTTCCATTACAAATATCTGCAGCTGCCCCCCTGTTGCCACAATTCTGCACATACTTTATTTCTCACAGGGGGGCTCAAAAATGCAGATTTTGACATAAGCGGTTTCTTGCAGTGACGTACAAAATGGGTGGTTATTTTGGCAAGAATCACAAACCCAGTAAAAAAATTATTCCATTGTAAATGAAAGTGCATTGGAAAAGCGATCTTGGTAGAAATGCTCAAAGCTTCTGCTCAATGGAGCCTCACCCGCTAGGCTGAGCAGGTCACTCCAGCCTCTGAGCTGTGGCTAGAAAGTGTTATCAAGGCCAGTTTTCTCCCTGGGCAAAGACTCTGCAAGAGTGATGGCCAAGTCTGTGGAGCCCACAGAAGACACACTTCTTCACTTTAATCAGATATGAAGTGTTACATCCTTGTATGGGAGAAATGAAGGAAATAAAGCTGTAATTAGTTATGGCTGACTTTGGTAACCCTTCCACTGGCCACTTGGCGCTACCATTCCCGATGGACACCATCTACCTTGAGATGTGCATTGCACCACCACCCTTAGCATTGGAGCTAAGTGACCAAGTGCCACTGTGGGAGACCTCTAGGGAACTCACTTTATGCCACGAGGGGGGAAACAGAAAAGTAAGGAAAGCTCTAGTGTGAGCCATGCAAGAGAACAACCCTTGTAAACTTACAAAGCCTATATTTACTGTGGAAAGAAGAGTGGAGGTCTATGAACTTCAAGAAGGAAATGGTATGACTTCATTCTCTTCACATCCTGCTTCCTTTCCATTGCATGAAATGTCCCAGGTGGTGGCATGCAGAAAGGTGAATGGGCATTGCTTGTGTCGGGTTTTGTTGGGACTCATTTCCTGTTTTTTTGTTTGATTAACTCCCTTTAAGTTGCCAGCTACACCTTCTGTTATGGTGGAAAGGAAGCAGGATGGAAACAGGATGAAACAATAAAGTTCCTAGCTTGAGGATGGTGTGGTTGGTCCCACGCTTCCTTCTTGGTCGAATAGGTTTTGCAGGTTTTTCCTCTACATGCATCACTACCAAAGCCCTCCTTCAGTGCAATCTCCTCCTTTGTCTTATGTGCCTGCAAAATCAGCTCTATCAGCTCCAGAGAGAGAATGTCTAATTTCACCCGCGTGGGGGGTGGGGTTTGAATCCATGCTGTGGTTAAGTCTAAAGAGCTGTCTGAGGTGCTGAACCTATTTTGAGGGTGGGGTTTATCATCGTGGAGAACTCCCCTGGAAAGCTGGGGGGTCACCAGCCTCCGCTGTGGACCTTCTTGTCTGCAGTACACAACTTAAGGGCGACCCATTCATCTAAAGAGCCTTGACCAGAGAGGAAACGAGTATTTAAACCAGGAGTTGGCAACATGCAGTCTGTGGGCTACCTGCATCCAATAATGGCACCTGTGCTGTTCCAGTGTTCCCACAAATGAGCAAATCATGGCTCGGGTGATTGTGGGTTACCAAAAGGAATACATGCACCAAAAATTGGAGAGATGGAAGTGTTTTTTTTTAATTGTACATATGTATATTTATTATTGTACGTATGGCCTCCTCTTGTAGCAAAGGTATAAACAGACAAAGGCTTTTATAAACCAAGCCCAAGACAGACAGACAGACGGATACACAAAATTCACAATAGTGCAGACCTGATCTTGTCTTGTCCTTTGCATAACAACTCAGTCCCTTTACCTGCTTCCTGCCAGGTACACAGAGGCATGGGTTAATGTTCAAAATGGCTTTTCTTCAGTTACACCAAGGCTGTTCTAAGTCTCTTCTTTTGCCCTATCTGGATATTGGCAATAACCATGGCGAACAGCCATGAAGACTGTCCTGAGAATATACTACAGTGGCCTTCTATTGGCCTTCTTCATTGTAGCGTGAAACCCAGAGTACCCCAATCTAATTTTGTGAGCCCCTTTCTGGTCCTGAGCCCCTTGGGCAGGCAAAGTCCTCCTCCTCAGCCCCAGGCCAGGATGGATGAAGCTGCTTCTCTCCATCAAGAGGGATTCAAGTGGGATTTAACCCACTTGGGGACCCTCACTCTTCCCTGTGGAATTCATCACACAAGGCCATTAGTCCACAGGATTGCCAGGTTAGTTAACGGCCACCTGACACTCGGCATTGAGTCACTGGCAGTTTGGCACAAAAGCCTCTCCTGACATAAGAAGAATCCTTCTTGTTTTATGGGTCCAAGGAAGGTCTACTTCTCCTCTAGACTAACGGTTTCCACCTTAGGTTCCTTGGGAGGCTGGCCTCTAAGACTTCCTTATGCTGGAATACTTCTGCTACAACACCCTCATTCTCTCCCAAAAATTCTCAGCACAGACACAAGCAAGAAAAGCTGTATTTCTTAGTTCTTTAGTGCTTCCTTTCCCAGCCATTTCCCAGGCCCATTGCAGCTTGTCTTTGGAACCTCCCTCTGGGGTGCCCCCCCTTGCTTTCAACTCATCAGGCAATTCCTGTGTTTATTTTTTGCATTTTTTCTATCCTAAAAATAACTAACACCAACTGTTTAATTACCACAGCCACAGAAGTATTTACAGATGGTGCTCCTTCCCCCTCCCTCGTTTTTTAAGTATTTATGGCGTGAGGTGCTAGGAATATACTGTAGATGAAGAGTTAACTTAGCTGACCTCTTGCCGTTTCTGAGAGTTTCTTTCTCTTTTGCAAGAAGAAAGGGTCAAGCTTTCAGCCAGCTAAAAATAGAGGATTCCACCATGGGCATTGAACCACCTAACAACTGCTCTAATTGGTTGGTTTATTTTTGACTGAAAGGTGTAGCAGGGCATTGCCCATCTGCTCGGAGGATGGATTTCTGGGCTGAAGTGGGACAGCAAGGTTACCTCCATGTAGATTTCTCGGGCAGGAATATTAGAGGAGGGTCTTGTGTCCAAAAAGGATGTTGGAACCCTGTAGAACCATGATGGTGAACCTTGGCATGCCAGGTGTTCTTGGACTTCAATTCCCAGAAGCCCAAGTCTCTGTGAATCCACACAAATGGGTGTATTGCATGTATGCACAGTAAACCCATTCAGTGGATTCACAGAGACTTGGGCTTCTGGCAACTGAAGTCCAAGAACACTTGGAGTGCCAAGGTTCCCCATCAATGCTGTAGAACCACCATCTCAAGCCAGGCAATGCTCAGATATCTGTTGGGCCCTGTTTCCCACCCCATCCTACAAATCCAGTATGACCAATTGGTTTTGTAGGGTGGCCGGGGCCAGATTGGAAGCATTTTTGGGCAGGAATACAGGAGACACTGGGACTGTGGTGGCTTAGTGGTTCAGACGCTGAACTTGACGACTGGAAGGTCGGCAGGTCAGCGGTTTGAGACTCGAGTGCTGCATGACAGAGTGAGCTCCCATCTCTGTCCCAGCTCCTGCCAACCTAGTAGTTCGAAAGCAAGAAGTTGCAAGGAGATAAATAGGTACTGCTTTGATGGGAAAAGTAATAGTGTTCTGTGCACTCTATTGTTTAGTCATGCCTGCCACAAAACCACAGAAACGTCTGCAGTTGCAGGCAGCGCTGGTTCTTTCGCTATATATTGAGATGAGCACCGAACCCTAGATTTGGATACAGCTGGTTTTCGAGCAAGGTCAACCTTACAGGAGACACTGGGGCTTCCCTCATTCAAGACTCCCCAAGGAGCGAAACTGTCTGGGGGTTTTATGCTCATTTCCCCTCTCAATCTCTCCTAATTGTAAGGAACTCTGGTTGGTTGTCAAATACCTGAAGACCTTCTGCTCCTGCCACAGGGTTCTTGGTATCTTGGATTGAAACTCTGTAGGGAACAGTTGCTGTGTGGGGGATGAACGTGTGGTGTTGTATGTACGATGGTATGATTCTGGACTGGTCACTGTAATCATGCTTCAACAGCTCTGTGAATGGCAAGGCTCAACAGCTGATGAGGTTTTGGAAAGCTTCCTTTGCTAAGGAACAGATTAGAGCCGTGATGGCGAACCTTGGCACTCCAGATGTTCTTGGACATCAATTCCCAGAAGCCCAAGCCCCCTGTGAATCCACACGAATGGGTTTACTGCAATTCATTTGGCCCGCGCTGCCCTCGTCACTCCCGGAAGCGGAAGTAAAACGCGCCCATACGGAGGAAGGGTTAACCCAGAAGAGTCTTAACCATACGGGCGCGCTTTACTTCCGCTTCTGGGAGTGACGAGGGCAGCCCAGGCCAGATGAATCGCAGTAAACCCATTCATGTGGATTCACAGGGGGCTTGGGCTTCTGGGAATTGAAGTCCAAGAACATCTGGAGTGCCAAGGTTTTGCCATCACAGTTGTAGGGGAAGGTGATTTTTATTAGGATCACAGGAGAGGCTGATGGAAACCCACTTCTGCCAGGCCCCTCACTTTCTGATCATTGCTTTGAAAGATGAAACAAAGTAAAACAAGGATTGTGTGTTTGTGTCATTAGGCTCCCATCGCTCTGACAATGAAAAGATGCTGTGGAGTTGTTCAAAGTCAAGAGCTTCACACCAACCTGTGGCCGAATTCAGAATACAGTTTCGGAACTATAAAAGACCCATTTGCCCAACAGATAAGGACAGACTTTTATTTTCTGGAAGCCTCAATGGGTGGATGTTCACTTTCTAACTAGGCCACAGTCCCCCCCCCCCCCGGACCCCTTGAGTAACAATAATTATGTGCCCTCGAGTCGATTTGGATTTATGGGGGCCCTTCTCATTGGTTTCTAAGACATGAAATACTCAGAAGCGGTTTACCCTTCCTTTCTTCTGGGGGTTTCCTATATGGGGCTGTGTAAGGGAAAGGTAAAGATTGCCCTTGCTCGAAAGCCAGTCATATCTGACTCTAGGGTTCAGTGCTCATCTCTGTTTATAGCCAAAGAGCCAGCGCTGTCTGCATCTGCAAAATGGAACACTGTTTACCTTCCCACCGAAGTGGTCCCTATTTATCTACTTGCAATTTGTTGCTTCCAACTGCTAGGTAGGAAGGAGCTGGGATAGAGACGGGAGCTCACTCTGTCATGCAGTACCCGGGAATTGAACTCCGACCTTCCAGTCAGCGAATTCAATGTCTTAACCCAAAGGCTACAGGTCTCCCTTGCTCGAAAGCCAGTAATATCTGACTCTAGGGTTCAGTGCTCATCTCTGTTGATGGCCAAAGAGCCAGCGCTGTCTGTGGTCATGTGGCAGGCATGACTAGGCACATGGGACTTTGTAAACTTTCCCACCGACACAGTACCTATTTATCTACTTGCAATTTCTTGCTTTCAAGCTGCTAGGTTGGCAGGAGCTGGGACGGAGATGGGAGCTCACTCTGTTGTGCGGTGCTTGGGTCTCAAACTGCTGACCTGCCAACCTTCTGGTCGTCAAGCTCAGTGTCTTCACCACTAAGCCACTAAGCAGTCACTAGAGCTTGTGTAACGTCTTTATCAGGTGTCACCCTGTGTCTCTGTCTTTCTCTGATTTGGAAGCCCGAGTCTTGCATGGAAATTTTTAAATGCTATTGTTTCCCCCACACTGAGATATTGTTGTTTTTTCAAAACAAAGCCTAGGATATAAATAGAAATAATAAATAAATAAATAAAACGTCCTCCTGATTTCCTTGCCAGGCTCTTGCGGGGGCTCTGAGCATTCATCGCCGCTCATTAATTCTGCTCTGCCAGAGCGAACCGCCTCACAGGGAGCAGAACGCGCCGTCCCTTTCGGCGGGCACAGCTGCGTCTTTGCCTGATCTGAGCTGAGGTTGCAGAAAGAGCCATCCATGTCACAGCCTGGAATTATCTTCATTTTTAGGGTCAACCTGGCCTCCAGAGGGTCTCCCCAGCAATCCGTCCTACAGTGCTGGGCGAGGGGTGGGTAGATGGAAGCCTTTTCCCATGTCTGCTTTCTGAGTTTAATCGAGCCTGATTTGCCAAGCAATGATTTGCTTCTTGTTTAGCTTTTGCAAACTCAACCCTGTGGCTCCCATTAGGGAGTTTATCCACCTCACATTTGGCCTTCCCCTTTTCCTGCTCCCTTTCCCCAGCATTATTGTCATTTCCAGAGAGTTTTGCCTTCTAAGGACATGCCCAAAGTAGGACAGCATCAATTTCATAATTTTTGCCTCCAGATACAGTTCAGACTCGATTTGCTCTAAGATCTACTTGTTCGTCTCTCTGGCAGTCCCAGATACTTTATCTATACAGCTTCTCTTCGTCACCATATGCAGAAAGAGCCTCCTCCAAGAGTGTGGTATTTTTGAACTACAATCGGCCCTATCCTGGGCAACAGCGACCTTATGTTGCCAGCTAATTTTGCAAAAGGAACTGCAAAATGAACTCACCAAAAACTGGGTTCGTTTTTGCAGTTTCATGTCGGGCTTAGAGATGGAAGAAGAAGAAGAAGAAGCACCATATTCCAAACGAGTCAATTTCCTCTCCTGCCAATTTTATTTACTGCCCAGCTTTCACATCCATACATGATGATCAGAAATACAAGGGTGTACATGTTTCTTTGTTAACCGCCCAGAGTCGTTCTGCAAGTGGGGCGGCAAACAAGTTGAACAATTAGATTAAAATTAAAACCTTGGTCTTGCTGGCACATAACAGCAGCAGCAACTACAACATAGCCAGGACATGTAAGAAATATTTAGTATTTTACAAGCAGAACACAGTGAATTCATACTGAGCTTGTGTTTGTTAAAGAGGACTTCCTCGTCTAGAGATTAGTACAGTGGTACCTCGCTTAAAAAAGCATAACGTGTTTCATGGGATTGCTCTTTAAGAAAGTTTGCTCTTTAAGCAAAACACCATTGTAAGTGACCAATTGTGACTTCTTTTTTTGGGGGGGGGGGGGATTTGCAAACCCAGATTTAGTTGTTAAGCAAGTTTTTGGTTGGTTTTAGTTGTTAAGCGAGGCGAACATTCAGAGAAAATTCTGCTCTTTAAGCAAGTTAGTCTCTCTAAGCGAGGTGCTCTTTATGTGAGGTTTTATTGTAATAAGACAAAAATAAGTTATCTAGGAAGTTCAATAATATGGACATCCCGATCTTTCCAACTGCACACCCTCAAAGTGGTAAAGGGTGGTGGTTAGACCTGGCATGTGCAGATGTAACCTTCGGAATTATAAGCTGTGAAGAGGCGATGTTGATAAAGAGGTTGTCTTTTGTTAGTACCATAATCAGGGAAAATCACAGCCGTTAGAAAGGAGGTTTTGTAACATCTGCACCAAAGTGACCCACTTTCTCTGCGGGAGAAGCTGGCCTGGTTGAGTCAGCATTCCTGCCCTTTCCCATCGTCGCAACAAGCATAATCCTGCTCCAGCTGTGTGGAGTCACAAATGCTGACACCCCCTTGCCATGGCCAGAGACCTGTGGGGGACTCCAGGCCATGGAGGAGGAGGGATCCTCTCTCTCTTGACCCTCCTGGAAAGGGTCTTTTCTCCAGATGAACTTCCTCCTGGGAGCCTTTGTGGGGCTTCCTTGGATCCTTCCTCCCCTCGGCTACTCCCCCCCCCTCTGTGGCCCCTCCAAAGTGGATGTCAGGCTGTTTTATTTTGATGGGTTTTATTTGCCAGAGACAACCTGGAAGTTTTAAAGAACCCCTGTGTTCTTGCTTGCATGGCATCTATAAAAGTTTGCTTTGTCAGCAAAGCCCAGTCTGAAATAACTGGCATTCAGAAACTGGAGGAGTTACTTTTTGGGGGTTGGGTGGGGGACTATTTATTCCTCAGAAGGGCCATGATGGCTTAGTGGGTTTAGATGCTGAGTCTGACAACCAGAACATCAGCCAGTTGGCAGATCAATACTGGCATGTTGCACAATGAAGTCTGCCCCAGCTCTTGCCAACCTAGCAGTTTGAAAGCAAGAAATTTCAAGTAGATAAATAGGTACTGCTTTGGCAGGAAATGTAACAGCGATCTGTGCGCTCCAATGTCTAGTCATGCCTCCTCAAGTCATGGTCAAACTAGTTGGAGGATTCAGGGATCCACAGTCCAAAAAAGGTAACTTTTCCAGGTTCTCCAGGTGCTTCCCCTGCTATCTGACTTCCTCTTCCATTCTTTCTCATTGATTCCTCCTTCTCATCTCCTTTGGTCACCTCCACAGAGTCACATTCATTCCCTTGGGATACAGAGACCATGGATCGCTCCTGAATCTCATACAGCAGGGGATGCCCAAACTACGGCCCATGGGCCGGATCCAGACCGTGGGCCACAGTTTGGGCACCCCCTGGTTTAAGCAGAGAAAATGGCACCTATCGCATCCTGTTGCAAAACAGATTGCAAGGCGCGTTTTACTTCTGCGCCCAATGGGAGGAACCACGTGACTGGCCCGCTGAACCACGTGGCTGGCCCATGGCATGAAAAGTTAGGGCACCCTTGTCATACAGCCCTAACAGTGTGCATGGTACACATCCTGCTATATTTCTGTAGCTTTGCAGTGAGCGCCTGAGAACTTGTTTGAGAAAAGCATCAGCCAAGTCCACATCTGGAACCTGTGGTCCACTTGGTGTCCCCTGGTCATGGCTTCTTGAGGCTCCCCCTCGCTTGGCCAACCACTCTGAAGGCCGGCTGCTCCAGTATCTCCATCCTAGTGTTGTTTCAATGTTCTGTTGTTCCCGTTGCCTGCCTTTTCCCCCCTCTGGAGTCCCCGTCTTCCTCCTCCTCTAACAAAGAGACTTTATTCTGGGAAATTCCTGAAAACAACGATGAAATCCATGACATCCCCTCACGTGCAGGCTCTCCTCCACCCTCTTCTTGGGACAATAAAATAGGCCCCTTGTGTGGTCTTTTGGCCGAGGAGAGCAGCCAGAATGCCACAGATGGTTATAGAAGGAGGAGAGGCTCAAATGTTGCTCCCACACAGACTATCAGTGCTGTGGAGTTGCCCCCGACTTATGAACAAGTGACCATTAAAAAGCCTTGTCCTCATCAGTCTTGTTTAGCTCTTCAAACTCAAGGTTGTGGTTTCCTTTAGGGAGTCAGTCCATCTCACATTTGGCCTTCCTCTTTTCCTGCTGCCTTTCCCCATCATTTTTGTCACTTTCAGAGAGTTTTGCCTCCTTTCTCATGGCATGCCCAATGTAGAACAGCCTCAGATTCATCATTTATGCCTCCAGAAACAGTTCAGACTCAGTTTATAGTCTAAGTCTACTTGTTTGTCTTTCTGGCAGTCCAGGGTATCCATAAAGCTTCTCTCCAGCACCATATTTCAAACAATCGTTCCAGGAGAAATTGAAACATATTCTCCATTCCTCAGTTTTTCTCATGGGATTGGATGCTTAATTAATACAAAGGGATTTGTATCTAACTACCTAGGGCTCATAAAGTGCCATAGATAATTAAAGTGAGATAACAAGTGTTAAGGCTGTTTAATTTAATTTAATTTAATTTTTGCATTTATATGCCGCTCACCCAGGTTTTTGACCCAACTCAGAACGGTTCACGTACAGTTGGACAGTCATAATCATGCAATAAAATTTAAACATTATTATAGTAATTGTAAAACCCTATAAAACTAACAGATATTAAAATTTAAAAGATTACAAATCAGAAAATAAAAAGTTAAAAGATTGGAAGGTGGAGCGGGCATTACTAAATTAACCAGCAGGCAGGCCCCCACACCTGCCCTGCCAGCCATGTCTTTAGTCAATAACTGGTTAGAGACTGGTTCTCCTTTTTCAACATTTGCTCTCTGTGTGTGAGAGAGAGTGCAAGGTTCACCTGAGGTGGGAGGTTTGGGGGTTCACAAGAATCTCTTAACACATTGAATGTTTTTTTTAAATAAAAACTAATAATAGTCCAATGGCAAAGGTGTAGTGGAAGGAACTCAGTCCCAGAGAGGGGAGACAAATGATTCCTTTGATGGCGAGCATAATGTGGCCACTTAGAAATCACCAGAAAGGAGGACATCTGAACCAGCCACTCGTTAGCTTAAAAGTGTGATTGCTAATTAGTAAGTGGCGCTGCAAGGTGAGAAATGACACTTTCAGAATTATGACACTTCCCCTTCAAATGGGGAAGACTGTGACCAATCAATGTTTGTGTGTTCATCTGTTGACCAGCACCCTGCTCTCTGTGGATGATGGGCTCTGATCTTCCTTCTCCCTGGGTTTTAAACCAGATTTGGGTTAAGTAGTCCTTCAAACGGAGGGCAACGTCGGATGGTCTAGGATTGTGATGGCGAACCTTGACACTCCAGATGTTCTTGGCCTTCAATTCCCAGAAACCCCCGTGAATCCACATGAATGGGTTTACTACAATTCATCCAACCCATACCGCCCTCGTTGGAAGCAGAAGTCAAATGCGCCCGTACAGAGGAAGGGCTAACCCAGAAGAGTCTTAACTGTACAGGCACGTTTTACTTCCAGTTCCAGGAGCAACAATGGTGGCGTGGGCCAGATAAATCACAGTAAACCCATTCATGTGGATTCATGGGGGCTTCTGGGAATTGAAGTTCAAGAACATCTGGAGTGCCAAGGTTCACCATCACAGGTCTAGGACAGGGTTTCTCAACCTTGGGCCTCCAGGGGTTCTTGGACTTCAATTGCCAAAAGGCCAAGTCAGCACATCTGCTGATCAGGTGCATCTGGGAATTGAATTTCAAGAACATCTGGAGCACCATGGTTGGCCACCCCTGGCCTAGGAATTGTCCTGTGGGGGCTCTTCAACTGGAGGACCACCTCCATTAAAAGAGGACACATGGCTACCTCACACATCCAAACAGCCCCCTCGGGGCAGATTCAGGCTCCTGGGAGGAGTTTAATTATCTCTTTCTCCTCGTGCTGCGCCTGTTACACGTGGAGACTGCCAGCAGCTTTCTTGTGGCACACGAGGGCGCATTGGTTCAGTTGGTTTGGTTTTACAAATTATCGATCAAAAACAGCCTTTCAGAACAGATCAGGGAAAGGCAGGGAAAATACCAGGAAACACAGTCCAAAATAGCATCACCGTTGTCAGCTTCGTTCCAGCTAAAAGCCATGAAAGCAGGAGAGCCAGAAAGGCAGCCGGGCCTGTATCGGTCAAAGCAACAACCAAAAATATACAGTGGTACCTGCAGTTACGAATTTAATGCATTCCCCAGCACATTTTGTATTATGAAAAGTTTGTAACTCAAAACACGATTTCCCATAGGAATGTACTGAAAACCATTTTTCTGACCTCCATAACAGATTAATTAGTTTTCAGTGCATTCCTATGGGAAACCACATTTTGAGTTACAAATTTAAATTCATAACTTGAGGCATTATTTTCAATGCATTTTCATTCGTAGCACGAAAATTTCATAACACAAGGCGTTCGTAATTCGAGATACCACTGTCAGGAAAGCATTCCCTTGCTCTGTCATTCTTTAACCAAAGCCAATTCTCGCATCCTTTTTCTCTGCACAAGAACCTTGCAAGGTAGGCTAAAGAGAGAAGTAGCTTGGTGACTGGAAGGTTGGCAGGTCAAACTGCTAGGTTTACAGGAGATGTGACAGAGACGGGAGCTCACTCTGTCACACAGTACTTGGGTCTCGAACTGCTGACCTGCCAACTTTCCAGTTGTCAAGATCAGCATCTTAACCACTAATGCACCAGGGCCCCACCCTAACTCTTCTCCCCCACTCATGGTGCATACATTCTAAGAAGATACCTGTTTTTATGCAATTTTGCCTGCATATGACAACTTTAGGGAGACCCTGAAGATCCAGCGTCCCGCCATTCACACTCAATCCAGGCAATACAGCTAGCATGTTTTAGAAGAGTTCCTCGCCACAGACACCTCGTTGTCACAGCATGTGATTTTCCGCACCTCCATATTTTGCATCTGATTTATTTATTTATTTATTTATTATGATTTATATGCCGCCCTCCTCAAAGAGACCCAGGGCGGCATATAATTGGAAAGTGAAAACAGACTTAATTTATATGTCTGATTGTAGAGGCAGTTCTCTCTTCAGAAATCCTATTGTGAGAGGAGAACAGATTATTTACAAGAAAATGCTCTCTCCTTAACATCTTCATGAGCAACAATTTCTGATTTTGGCTAGGAGGCCTCAGAATTAAGTCTACTCAGCTCCGTTGTTTAAGATTGCTTTGGTTAAAGAAATGAGGCAAGAATTCAGACTTGAGATTTTCCAGCCTTCACCAGGAAAATCTGCATTCTTGCTTTCCTCTGCATGACGCAGCCACCGGGAACCTGAAGCCAGTGCAATGCTTCAGGGCACTGACCTACATAGATTTATGCATAAGATGATCAGAAGCATATTTTCTACAGGAAAGAGGGTGCCCCCATTGTGGGAAGCAGGGGACTTCTAGGTGATTTTTCAGCCTGTATTGAACTGATGTACCTGTATATGGGATTCTGTGTGAGCTTTGAGCTGGAAGCCCTTTGCACCTCTGGTTGTGGCCTCTTGATGCAGAAGAACTGGGCATACTCTAAAAATGCTCCAAGAAAATCTCTCCTTTTGATGTCGTACTGTGTTGCAGCCATGAAATAAAAAGGCGACTGAATCTTGGGAGGCAAGCGATGAGAAACCTGGGGAGCATAGTGAAAAGTAGAGACATCACATTGCAAACAAGAATTCGTATTGTCAAAGCAATGGTATTCCCTGTGGCAATGTATGGTTGTGAGAGCGGGACCATAAGGAAAGCTGAGCGCAGAAGAATAGATGCCTTTGAGATGTGGTGTTGGAGGAGAATTTTGAGAGTCCCCTGGACAGCAAGGAGAACAAATAGGTCAATCTTAGAAGAAATCAACCCAGAATGCTCCTTGGAAAGTCAAATTGTAAAGATGAAGCTAAGGTACTTTGGACATCAAATGAGAAGAGAGGATTCGCTTGAGAAAGCCTTGATGCTGGGAAAGGTGGAGGGCAAAAGAAGAAGGGGGCGGCCAAAAATGAGCTGGTTAGATGGTATTGTAGACACAATGGGCACAGAGCTGGGCGGGTTGAGGAGGATGGTGGAGGATAACGGGTGCCCGGAGGGTGGTGGTCCATCCAGGATAGGGACCAGTCAATTCAATTCTAACTTACGGCAACCCTTTACAGGGTTTTCTTGGTAGAGAATACACAGAAGTGGTTCATTCCATAATCAAATAGGTGCCCCCTGATGACCAGTGAGATCTTGTCAACCATCTGCTTGCTCTCATTATATAGCTTAATTTTCCATATTTGTCTCCTCTTTCCAGAAAGCTATATATTGTTGTCTTTTCGTTTTACTTAGGAAAATGCTCAACAAATTCACCCCATTATTTTTTTTTACAGACTTATGTTTCTTTAGAATTATCCCTTTTTACCAATCCTTTCTTTAACTATAATTTGCAAGTCAATCTTCATTTATTGCCACTTTCTATCATTCTTTTCTACCACAGTCCCTTCTTCTGGGACTATGCATGCAGCTTGCCCATGGTTACACGAGCTGGCTCTTCTGCCAGGAGGCACAGAGGGTGGAATCGAACTCCCTACCTCTGGCTCCTTAGCCAAATGACCTAAACTACTGAGCTGTCTAACAAAAATACTTTGTCAGGGATTCCCCTAGCGATATGTGTGGCTCGATAGCAGAGTAGCACTTTTAAGCTCTTATGCAGCGAAAGCCTTTAGTGCAATGACACACACACATATGCCTTCAGTGGAAAGGTGCACTTTACTTACAGGGAGGGGAAGACAGACATACACAGGACTATATACAACAGTCTCTCTCTCTCCAAGCCCCACAGTAGGTAGACAGCTTGGATTCCTCAGTTGGCTCCAATCCCAGGAGCATGCAAAGAGTCCTGGTGATCTTTCAGCAGTTCTTCTCAGTTGAAGAAGCTCTCAACAACAGCAGACCCTTGTTCAGCAGTCTCTGTCTGTAGACTCTCTCTCAGTAGCTCAGTCCTAGTCTTCAGTAAGACAGACTCCTCCGAGTAATAACCTCCTCCATAGACCCTTCCCAGAGGGCCACAGTTATACCCTGGTGTTGCTGGGCAGATTCTCTATAATCAGCCACAGCTGGGCTGTTACATGAGCACGTGGACAAGGCATGCACAGCCAGGCAATCAGTTTGAGGCTCTATTATGTACACCTGTGTTCAAAACACATGGAGAGCCTTAAAGTTGTACTATTCCACTGGGCAGCAATCTTTGTACAATACCCCCAAATGAAAAATGTCCTAACATACTTACTTGGTTGATCCGTGCACGTCAGGTTCACATAGAGCAGGGGTTCCCTTTCAAGACAGGGGCCGGGCCATGCTCTCTCAGTCAGCTTTGAGGGCCAGATGGCCATTTTGTCCTGCCTGCATGATGGGGTTGGCCATTTTGTCTCAATAGCTTCAAAGGGATGGTCATTTTGTTTCTCAAATGCCCTTAGAAGGGTGGGGGCTCATGAAATGGCACTGTGGGCCAGATCTGGCCCATGGGCCTTAGGTTGGGAACCCCTGACGTAGAGGATCTACTGTCTCTGATCCTGAGCCAGTCTCATCCAGGGCCTCTGGAACTTTGCACTGAACTGGTCTTCCTGTCTGGTTGCTGGCCTTCCTAGTGGTCACTTTATGTCAAGTGGTACCCACTCTGTACCCACACTTTATGTCAAGTGGTACCTAACCATCTCATCTGTGGGTACCACTCTGTGATAGTTTTTGTCCACCTACCATCTTTGAAGTGGCGCACATTCCCGGCCCACCAATGCCTTGCAAACTCAATCAATGTTGATGCTTGTTTTGCACCTGACCTTATACGCGCTTCTTCATTTGATATTCAATCAAAGCATTGTATGCGTAGCATCATTTGCTCGATTGCTCTTTGTGTTACATCAATTTTGGGGATGTCAAAAATACTGACCCAAATAGCAGAGTTCCTCCTTTGGAGCTTGACACCAGGAAGGGTATCTATTTGTGTAGAACCTCCAAGTTGAAGAGCAGTCTATAGGTGAGCAGAAAGTGGAACGGTGGGCTTGCGAGTGTTACGACCTTCTGGAAAGCTTCTTGGGTTGGCCATTGTGGGAAACAGGAAGCTGACAAGGAAGGATGTTGTTCTGATCCTTCCGGGGGTTCTTATATCCTTTGTTTTGCGTGGGGTCTGTTTCTTTTTTTAAAGATCGGAAGAAGCAGAGCTTCCAAAAAGCACCTGAGCCTACGTAAATAAACCAAAAAGAGAAACTCAACTCCCACCCAAGAAGGAACGGCCTTTAACGGACTTCTTCTTCCTTTGACATAATCACAGCTGATAGGTTTCCTGTGCAATCAGCTGTAATTTGCAGAGATAAACAGCATTTGCTGCCGGAATTTATGTGGGATGGAGGTAAACAAAGGTCATTAAAAGAGCGGAGGCCACAGTCCGGTTGGAAGGACAGTAAGGCAAGAGTGCTCAGGGAAGACGAGTCTCCATTGATAACCTTCCTAAAACTCCTTGTTTTTCCTTCCCCAACAGCTGCCGTTTCACCTCTGCTTTTGAAACTGGACGCCCTGAAAATGAGGAAGCACTTGCATTTCTGTTTGGTCGTCAGCCTTCTCGCAGTAAGTAACATAACTCTTGGATAAGAAAATGAGAAGCCTCCAGTATTTCTTGACTCTGCCTTTCTGTTTCCAGAGACTGGATTATTTTTTAAATTTTGGAATACAGCTCCTTGAATGCAACCCAAGCGTAGCCACTTATCTACTACCTGTCGGCTGAGATAGTCTAGGGCAGTGATGGCGAACCTTGGCACTCCAGCTGTTCTTGAACTTCAATTCCCAGAAGCCCAAGTCCCTGTGAATCCACAGGGACTTGGGCTTCTGGGAATTGAAGTCAAAGAACAGCTGGAGTGCCAAGGTTCACCATCACTGTTCTAGGGGTTGAAATGTTTGAAGTGGTAACCGTGTTAGTCTGTGCAAACATATCAGAGAGTAAACAAAGCAAAACAACAATAAAAAGGATGGGAAACATTGTGGCACCTTAAAGACTAACTCTTGTATTTAAACGTGAGCTTCCGTGAATTAATTCCCCTTTGTTTTTTGTTTTGTTTACACTCTGATATTCTAGGTGTTGTATTTTTTAAAAAGTAACTTCTCCTCTCTAGTTGTTTCCGAAGAAGAGTTTCTGAAGAACCATATTCTCCTGTCTTGGGTTTTCATATTCTCGGTGGAGGCCCCTTGTCTCCATTCTACTCTTGAGAGTAGAGCCAAGGATTCCAGGAAAGTCTACAACAGGGAGGAGGGAAACAGAGGGACCAGGGTAAATGACAGGGATCCCCTGCTAATTAACAAGCAAAAAGGTCGAGATCTCCCTTTCTCGAAAGCCAGCTGTATCCGACTCTAGGGTTCAGTGCTTATCTTCATTTACACCTAAAAAGCCAGCATTTTCTTCTAAATAATCTGTTCTCCTCTCACAACAGGATTTCTGAAGAGAGAACTGCCTCTACAATCAGACATATAAATTAAGTCTGTTTTCACTTTCCACTTATATGCCCCCCTTGGCCTCTTTCCATGGTCATGTGGCAGGCATGACTAGGCACATGACTAGAGCACACAGAATGCTGTTACCTTTTCTGACAAAGCAGTACCTATTTATCGATCGTACTTGCAATTTATTGCTTTTGAACTGCTAGGTTGGCAGGAACTGGGACAGACGACGGGCACACACTCTGTCGTGCAGCACTTGGGTCTTGAACTGCGGACCTCCAGATTAAAATATTTTTTACAAACAATATCAAATTCAACATGATATACGGTGGTACCTCGAGGTACAAATGGTTCGAGTTACAAAATTTTCACAATACAAATGAAAATCAATTGAAAAGAATGGCTCGAGTTATGATTTTTTCTGGAACAGATTAATTGGTTTTCACTGCATTCCTATGGGAAACCACGTTTCAAGTTATGAATTTTGGTTTTCAATGCATTCCCATGGGAAATTCGAGTTAAAAAATTTTTTTATGACATGAAAAATGCCTTGGAACGCATTAAATCTGTAACTTGAGGTACCACTGTAATACACAAAACCTATAGACAATAGAGCAAACAGAACAATAGATAAAAAGCAATAAACAATCAAAATAACCCCAAATCAACCCACACTGGCAACGGTAAAAGATCCAGTGGAGTTCTCAACCTATTTAGGCAGGGGTCCGGATCATGCTCCCTCAGACAACTTTGGGGCCGGACTGCCATTTTGCCTTTCCTCCACCACATGGCACTTCCTGGTGTGGTGGAGGTGGTGGGGGCCCACACGAAATGGCACCACTGACTGCATTCGGCCCATGGGCCGCACATTGAGAATCTTTGAGTTAATTGAACCTATTCTGTAATTGGAAGGATCTCTTTAAAAGCCTCTTTAAATAGAAATGATTTCAGTTTTCTAAAAATAGAGACAAAGAGGGAACCTGGCCGTGTGGTGGATGAAAACCCAAAGACTCTGTGGATGGAGGAGGGCTGGATTTTAAGGGAGGCACACAAAGATCAAGAACAAAGCCACACTCTGGCCACAGTTAAAGAGTCACACCCTGGCTTTTTCTTCAACTGTGCGGATTGTGGCAAGGTTTACAAGGAGCCACGGGAGAAGGGCCGCTGTCCGCTGCTGATCATGTCCCAGTCTTTTGAGGCCATGAGCGCCACGTGGCACCAACTGGCCTCAAGCGGGAGACTCCTTTGCCAAATCAATCCAATGTGCAGTGATGCATCCAGAATGATCCTCCACCACAGGGAACGGCTTTCAACTTTCAGCCGCATCAAATTAAGACGACGTCTTCTTGTTGTGGTTCTTTCACTTGCCCTCTCCTGGCCCACAAATGCTGCTTGGCAAAGTGACTGGCCAGATCAAACCCAGATGGTCACCTTGGATGAACCCTGCAGCCGAAGGAGAGAGAGAGCAGAAGGACTTTTGCACTGAACCATCACTTAGGCAAGGGCTTGGCAAGCAGAGGTTTCCTCTCACCCTCCTTCCCAAAATAAACCCCTGACTGAGGAGGCCACGTGGTGGATGAAAACCCTAAGCCACGGAAGGGGAGGGGGGGTTTTAAGGGAGGCAAACAAAGCTATAATGGCAGGTCACACCGTAGCTGTAAATAGAGCCTAGCGTGCCACATGGGCTAGGAAGGCGAACTTGGATGGTCATCCTTGAATCTGTAAATTGAAAGGCAGCTTTGTCCAGGGCAGCTGAGACACTGCTTGCCAAAACAAACAGACTCCCTGGGTCAAAAGGTGGCTGGCAGCATTTGGGTTTAGCATGACCTGAGTCTACCTCTCTCAGGCTAAGAGGTCCCGTGGCTGGTGTTACCCTCCCATGCTCAGACATGAACGCAGAAGGCAACAGCGTATAACTATTGGGGGGGAACCTATGGAGAAGCAGAAGGTGATACCTTTTCTGGATCACTAAATGAAAAAAATCATTGCGAGCATTAGTGATTCATGGTCACTTCTTCAGGCATGCTTTCAAATGTTCATGTCATGATGGTCAGCTTGCAGTGATTTTTTTATTTAGTGATCCAGAAAAGGTATCACCTTCTACTTGCGCATGAGTTTTATACATGGATCACACGGCTGACTTTGTTTATTGGGGGGAAGTTGTCGCAGGCCTGGAGACTGCTGTAAACAACCCTTCCATATCATATTCAAGAAATTCATTTATAGATTATGCAGGAGGAGAAAGAGCACCAAATATAGAAGTCTTTAGTGCTAGTTTTGATGCACGTAGGGCTTTTGGTGCCTTGGTGGCTAAGTTCCGGAGCTTGAAATTCGGCAGGTTAGCAGATCGAGACCTGAGTGCTGCACAATGGAGTGAGGTCCTGTCATCTACCCAAGCTCCTGCCAACCTAGCAGTTCAAAAGCAATAAATTGCAAGTAGATAGGTACCACTTCAGCGAAAAAGGTAATCACGTTCCGTGCATTCCGGTGTCTAGTCATGCCTGCCATGCAAACACAGAAACATCTGCAGTCACAGACAGTGTTGGCTCTTTGGCTGCAACTGGAGATGAGCACTGACCCCTAGAGTTGGATAGGACTGACTTTCAAGCAAGGGAGATCTTAACCTTTACTAGGGCCATGAGCTTTAACTGTAAACGGGAGGAAAAAATGGAGATGAAAAAAGAATGAAGAAGGAAGCCTAATATTATGGGTTGGCATGCATGTCCTGGAAAAAACAAAATGAATGAAACAAAAGGTAGCCTTGGGCCAAATTACCACTCCAAGTTTCTTAAAGAAATATATTGAAAGCATTGTAACATACAGGATACAGTTCATCAAAAGGTCTGCAAGCATTTCAAAGCAGAAATTAATCATTAAAGGTTCCAGGGAAAGCACGTGCACCCCCCCTTCCACAAGTCTCACATTTTGCAAAATGGCTGCACAGCATTCCATAGAGAGCAAAAGCTGTGTGCGTACGTGCATGTGTGCATCCGTCACTGGGTTACACCTCTGATCTTACAGCAAGGCATGTCAATCACATTCACTTTCATTTTTGCAATTCCATGTGGTTCCATTGTTTTGAATTCTTGTTTTCCCCCCAGATCCAGAATCACCATTTTAACTGTACTAAAACTCAAATTAAGTGGGTAACAAGGCTAATAGAAAAGCACCTTTTAAAAGGGGGCTATTCTATGACAAAATGGTGGTTTAAAGTTGGATTGTTTTCATTAACCCAGTGATCTGCAAATGTGGCTCTCCAGATGTTCTTGGACTTCAATTCCCAGAAGCCCCAATCAGCAGGAGTGCTGACTTGGGCTCTTGGTAATTCAAGTCCAAGAACATCTGGAGAGCCACATTTGCAGACCACTGCATTAACCCAATGTAAGATTAACTGCCTTGTCCAGGATTGGGCAACACTGGAAGCTATGTTTGGTCTATAAGAGATGTCACACACAGACACAACACCTGGTTCTCCCTTTCCAGCTCTTCTGCTGCCATGACACGTGCGCACAGTTGTGTGGACCCCAGGAGTACTGGAGCCCTGAAGGACGCTGCGTCCCATGTGAAGGCTGCCCGCCAGGAATGGAACCCGACCAGGTAAGCTGGATTTCCCGCGCTCTCTCTAGATGCCGCTTTTCCGTCGGTGTGCCTTTCGATGACTTTCTCCTTTCACGACCCCTTTCTGATTTGGCTCAGCTGTGTGTCAGATTCTGAAGGCAGCCTTATAGATTATAAGGCCATGATGGCGAACCTTGGCACTCCAGCTGTTCTTGGACTTCAATTCCCAGAAGCCCAAGCCCCTGTGAATCCACATGAATGGGACTTGGGCTTTTGAGAATTGCAGTCCAAGAGCAGCTGGAGTGCCAAGCTTCACCATCACTGCTATAGGGCATCTGGCCCACAATTGCACCTCTGATCATTTGCCCTTGGAATGTGTGCAAAGTTCCCGTGAGTTGTCCTTTGTGATTCAGAGGGGAGGGGAAGGGCTCACGAGTATCTGGGAATGACACACCTCATTGCATGCCTAAATGCAAAAGGAGAACCGTAGGAAGGATGTAACGGAAAAACCTTTCTGCCCGGACCAGATGTGTAATGGCATCTTTTCTTTAATTTCCCCCCATAGAAATGTGGCTATGGGGCAGGACGGGGCGTGATTTGCAAGCCATGTTCGGCCGGCTCCTTCTCTGCCAGTTCTGGGCTGGAACTCTGCTCAGCGCATACCCACTGTGAGGGCAAGAAGAGGGTCTGCGCCAGTCCTGGGACAGCCATCGCGGATGCCTTGTGTGGGGACTGCATGCCAGGGTAACAAGGGACATTTTTGCTTCACTGTCTGTTCTCTTACAGGGCAGGCGTACCTGCGAGAAAACCTCTATAATTTTATTTCATTTCATTTTATTTGTGTGTCATCTTTCTTCCAGAAGTGGGACTCCCAGGGTGCCTTACGAGGCATTTAAATATATTTTTACAAACTGGAGCACAATAAAATTACAAAAGGTTTAAAGGCAATTAAACTCATTCTAGTCTTGAAAAGCAGTTAAAACTAAGACACTTGAAACATCTTCCCCACACTAAATGGAGCATTAGGCAGGGTTTGGCTGAAATGCCAGGACGGCTATTTGCACTTAATCCTGGCAGCATGGAGAAAGTGCTCTTTGCCAAGGGAGTCTCTTGCTCCATTTATCAGGCAGGCAGGCCTCTCTCTTCCTCCCTCTTCCTTATTCAGTAAAAACAGAGTCTCTCTCTCTCTCTCTCTCTATCATGGGCTGCGGTGGCTCAGTGGTTAAGAAGCTCACCTTGTTAGCTGGAAGGCTGGCAAGTCGGCAGTTCCAGACCCGGCTACTGCATGATGAATTAAGCGCCCGTCTCTGTCCCATCTCTTGGGGACATGAAAGGAGCCTCATTTGAGCATTCCCTGAGCGAAGCTTCTTCAGCAAAAAATCCTTTCCACCCAGACTAATTTCTGACACAAAATTCTTATCTTTCCATCCACCCACCCACACACTTGCCACCTTTCTCCTAACAATGACGCAAGGTACAGTCTGTCTATTTAACTCGCAGCAGAATGCCAGGCATGTTTGGATTTGCTCTAGGAGTCATCTCAGACTATTTGGCATGTAGGCACTGATCTCCTCTCCCGTGTTTTAGAACAATTCTTGCTGCTGGCTTGGTAGAAGTCATGGCTTCTCTTTTGCTTCGTGGACTACTGATGCGTTTACTGTCAGAAAAGAGTAGTGCACAGATTTTGTTCTCCTTTGGTACTCTGATCCAATGTGTTAGGCTGGGAAGGGGGTCTCCAGATAGGTTTCTGCCTGCAAACTAGCATGTAAAGCAGCAGGTTTGGTGAGTTTGGCAACCTCCGTACACCAGGAAGAGGCAGAATCTCAGCTTCCCGAAAGGAAATCAGTGGGGAAGAAGAAGAAGTGGGCGGGTTGTACTGAGTCACCGGCAACTTTTGGCTGAACCCAGCCCGGCCTCTGCATGCCAGGCCAGGCGGAAGTGAAAGGCGCTGTGTTCCCCCTGAGTCATATTCCGCCCAGTCCAGGGTAACTGACTCAAGAACAGCCAAGCCTGACTAATCCAAATTCCCCAGGTTTTGCATTTCCAAGAGGCAGAATGGGACCGTTCCCCTACTGCCTTTACTCTCCGTTTATGTCCCAAGGTGGGGTTTTTCAGTCCCTGCCTTCTTGTATGACAGGCAGCCACGTCTGGGTCAGAACGTGGGCCATCCTTTAGGACTGGATCTCCCCGTCTTCATCTGCAGATGTTTCTTTATAAAAGCAGTCACAGGCAAAATCAAGAAAAGCCCGACAGCTGCAGAAAACATGTTTGTCAGAGAAGGAAAAAAGAAAGAGGCTGGAATTTCCATAGAAGGTTGTGTAAGGTTTGTTAACTGCAGCTAATTGATGGGGCGCTGGGTCACCTCTGAGTTGTGTAACTGGGTATGTGAGCTAACACACATGACGGAGACACACCCAGGCACCTTATCAATTAGGAACACATAATCTACATCAGGTTAGGCAAACCGTCAGTAGGACTGTGGCCAGAATGCTGTAGCTCAGGGGTGCCCAAACTTTTCAGGCCGTGGGCTGGTCATGTGGTTTAGCGGGCCGGTCACATAGTGGAAGTACCCTAAATGTAGCGGGTCAGTCCACGGAAGTGGAAGTAAAATATGCCTTGCAATCTGCTTAAGCCATGGGTGCCCAAACTATGGCCCATGGGCTGTATCCGGCCCCTGACACCAATTCATCCGGCCCACACCACCCTTGCTGCTCCTAGAGGAGCACGTAAAATGCCCCCTAACCGTATGGGAGCATTTTACTTCCACTTCCAGGAGCAGCAAGGGTGGTGTGGGCCGGATGAATTGGTGTTGGGGGCTGGATCCAGCCTGTGGGCTGTAGTTTGGGCACTCCTGCTGTAGCTCATTAAGGAATTACCGTATTTCCCAGGGTATAAGACACACTCCCTCCCTCTTAAAATGCACCAGAAAATTGGAGTGCATCTTATACTCCAGGCTTCCACTCCCAGGATCCCCAGCTAGCATCACCAGTAGCAAGAAACTGTGGCAGTATTAATTGGTCCCAATTACAACCAGTTGTAGGGACACAGTGGCTTTGTGGTTAAAGACATAGAACTTGAGAAGGTTGGCAGGTCAGCAGTTCAAGACTGAAGTGCTGCACAACAGAATGAGCTCCTGTCTGTCCCAGCTCCTGCCAACCTAGCAGTTCAAAAACAAGAAATTGCAAGTAGATAAATAGGTACTGCTTTGGCAGGAAAGGTAACATCATTCTATGTGCTTCGGTGTCTAGTCATGCCTGCCACATGACCGTAGAATTTTCTGCAGATGCAGACAGCACTGGCTCTTTGGCTGTAAAGAGAT